>JASFXZ010000005.1:3881875-5175000 GCA_032209605.1 Mactromeris polynyma
GGATTTCTACCAAATTTGTTCATTTCTTGAAAGTCATCAAAAATAGTTCACAGTATTATTATTTTAATCATTTTTTGCAATAAAATCATATGTTCAATACAGGATATTTTGTCATATCAACATCACATAACCATTTTAACAATTTTAGAAATATATTCATTCGTACCATGAAGTATTTAAGAAGGTAGGCGAGATGTTTCAAGTAATAATATCGAATTTGTTCATTTACTACGAAACGAAAGAAATAGATAAACAAGATGTATTATATATTCGTCTTTGAAGAAAAATGAGAAAGTATTGGGAAAAAATGAGAAGTGTACAATAAAAGGTTTTCTATTTGTGAAACATTCTACAAAATAATAATGCTCCTACCTCCATTGCTCAATAAGTGGTTCCCAGCCTGCCAATGTTCTGTTATAGTAATCTCCTGTAATCTGGAAACCAGCCTTTCCTTCACGACCAGGTTCATATTTCAAATTCATACCTGCAATAAAGGTTACAATGACTACATTTGTGGTGCATACAGGAGCCTTAATCACAAACATTTTACTGGGCTTTAAATTTGCTAAATTTATATTTACCAGTCTTTTGTTTTCATAATATAATATAAACAAATGAAATTTTGTCTGATTAAACGTTGTTACCCCATCTACACTTTTGCTAATATTCATTAAAATATAAGTCTGAGTTATTATATTGTCATTATGTGCCCATACAACAAGCTGCCAGTCACAGACCAGTCAGAAATTGAAAAAAGTCATACTTCTTGCATCATCAGAACGAAATGGAACCGAGCGGAAGAGAACAGCACAGCACAGAAAAGAACATAACAATATACATGTATAAATGTTAACAATTAACACAAAATTAAATGACATATATAAATGTTAACAATTAACACAAAATTAAATGACATATATAAATGTTAACAATTAACACAAAATTAAATGACATATATAAATGTTAACAATTAACACAAAATTAAATGACATATATAAATGTTAACAATTAACACAAAATTAAATGACATATATAAATGTTAACAATTAACACAAAATTAAATGACACATATAAATGTTAACAATTAACACAAAATTAAATGACATATATAAATGTTAACAATTAACACAAAAATAAATGACATATATAAATGTTAACAATTAACACAAAATTAAATGACATATATAAATGTTAACAATTAACACATACTTAAATGACATATATAAATGTTAACAATTAACACAAAATTAAATTTCATATTGATGACACAGTGCTATGTTGCCTTGAATGCATACTGTGACTTAAACTCAGCACGACAGACACATATACAATGTAAAGGCATTGAAACCACAATTTTATCCACTGAAATGTACAGATAATGTATGTAAACTGTTACCATAGAAGTTGAGTTCCACCAGAGGAATATCTGCATCTTGACAATCATCAATCAGACACAGACAGAATGTTGTCATGTTCACCTGTAGGAAAAGAGATATAGAAAACGTTAAGTTCATGGAAAGATCCCGAAGTAACATAATTGGACAATAACACATGCGGGCACTTCCATGACAGAACCTACCCTGGGTTTAGTTACGGCTAACAGTCGCGTACGTTATGAAACTGTTTTGTTTTGTATCCCTGACCCACCGTATCACAATCACTGCACACGGGGAACCATATTGCAAACGCTACAACACGTTAGTCACAAACAGCTTTACTGAACGCAGGTTATGACATCAAGTATTTCCAAATAAAAGTTCTGACGTCACAAAATAAATAATTTGTCAGAAAAGTTTTACTGGCTAAATATTGATTAATATATAAGTAAATGGACGTGTAAATGTCCGTAAGTTCTCTCCCTTAATCCTTTCTATAGTGTATGTACAGTCAAACCTGTGTTAAAGACCACCTGCAAACAAAGACTACTATTGCAAAACCTGTCTGCAAAGACCACCAATTTTATCTCCCATCAGACCATTTTCAATGATATTTAATCTGTTAATAGAGACCACCTGTAAACAAAGACCACATTTTGCTGTTCCCATGGGTGGTCTTTACAGACAGGTTTGACTGTATATATAGTACTACGGAAAGTATACCATAAAAACTGAATGAGAAGTGAAACAAATGTTTTAATCCATGAGGCAAAATATTCGTTTAGCATTCATCCGAAATAAATATCAGGTCCCGATGTATCTTCTTATGCACATCAAACTATAATGGGCTATTCAAAACCATGTATTATTTTAAATAAAATTTCGAACCCGATGAATTCGGATGAACAAAGTTTGACAGTACTTAGAAATTATATCTCAACTCCAGAGTTTGTATCAATGAGACTGTATTGAAATGTAACACTCAAGCATGAGAATGCAAAATTTCAAAATGCTGAAAATTTGACAAGGGGTCCAAGGGGCCACTGAAGCTCCTAGCTTTTAACCATCTAAGATAACTTAAATTGTCTCAAAAATGGCCCTTGCAAGCGGCAAATCCCAAATTTCCGCAAATCCGAGGAAATTCTCATGCAAAAATCGCATGTGTACAACACACACTATACTTACCTCAATAGCTGTCAGTTTATTTCCATCCGTCTGTTTTATAACTTTAGCATGTTCTGTGAGCCAAACAGCTGCCTCTTCAACATTTTCTTTAGTTAATTTCAATGCTTTCAAGCAATCCTTGCGGCTGAAGTTCATTTCCATAAGTTGGTTCACAAACATTTCTGGAAACAAGACATACCAATACAGTAAAACCTCATTTAAATAATAAGACCACCTCAATAATAAACCACCTCAATAATAAGACCACCTCAATAATAAACCACCTCAATAATAAGACCACCTCAATAATAAGACCACCTCAATAATAAGACCACCTCAATAATAATCCCACCTCAATAATAATCCCACCTCAATAATAAGCCCACCTCAATAATAATACCACCTCAATAATAAGACCACCTCAGTAATAAGACCACCTCAGTAATAAGACCACCTCAATAATAAGACCACCTCAATAATAAGACCACCTCAATAAAAAGCCCACCTCAAAATTAAGAACACAATTTTCAAGTGCAATTCCACTGTTTTGCTCTTTAAATTATTCATCCTCAATACGAGGACCAGTTTTCAAGGGTCTTCAAACGACAGGGGCATAAAAAAAAAAATGTATGAAGAATAAGTACCAGCCCTTCACATCCTGCTCTCTAGTGAACCCTAAATGATTTAACTAATATAGTACTGTAAAAATGAAGAGAGATCAAATTTAAAGTTTTAAGCTCAGAGAAGAAAGTCCAGCGTACCTGTGATATGTGATACGGGAGACTGCGTGGACTGTCTGGCATTTAACGCTTGTTTGGGTAGCGAGTCCATGATAGCCAAGAACAGCTTCATATCTTGGTACGACAACCTTACGTTCATTTTGTTACAATTAACCTGTAAAATACAAAATATATAAATGTATAGTGCTTTTACACTTAATTTTGATGGGTTGATACAAAAAGTAATCTTATTTCTGATTGGTAGAAGAATCGATCAATCTTATTTGTAATTCATTACTATGAATCTTAACTCTGATTGGTTAATGCAACCAGGAATCTTTACCTCAAGCAGCATCTGTTTTTGGTCAAACTCCACAGCATCGACGAGGCCAGCAGATACGTTCTGTTTAAGGATAGGTAAAGGGTTAACATTGAGCTCTATCGTGATTGACATCGGGTCAACAATCGACAACGCTGTTTCTTCCTCCGCTTGTAGAGAGCATGAGAATACCTCAAGACTTTGTAGATTGCAAGATAACACCTTATCTTGGGCTTTTGGTCGATATGAAAGAACTGATGTACACTGAAATGTATGAAATAGATTTAGAGCAGAGAATTAATTTCTTCCCACCAGTGATGAACTTATAAACTTTGAAACTATCAATTTAAAAGAGCTATATTTCATAATAAAAAGTTGCTAGTATTTTGTCTATAAGTATTCACACAAGGTTGCATCTTTAAAATGAAGTACATTAAAGGAAATAGAATGACCTGCGATAATAAATATATGTAGCATATGTTTCTAAGATAACTAATAACAAATCTTACAAATGAAATTTTTAGTCATATACAATCAGACCTCGTTTATTCAACAACCAAATACTTGGTATCATCTGAAAGCAAGAGGGCCATGATGGCCCTTTATCGCTCACCTGAGTACTTGACCTTGTGACCTACTTTTTGACTCACCATGACCCTGTACCACACTGGACTTGCATTTTATCAGGTCCCGACAAATCTTCTTAAGCACGTCAAATTGAAATATGCAATTCTAAACCAAGTATTATTCGAAATAAAATTTGGACCTGATGCATACGAATGAATGAGGTCCGACTGTATTTCTTAAAATAGTACAAATAGTGATCCTCATAAGACTAGAGTCAAATAAAATGTCTTACCTTTAATATGACTGCATTTGAGTCTGACGAAACTAGATTTTCCACAACTACAAATTCTGTGTCTGTAACGTTCAACTTCAGTTCAAAGGGCACCTCACTCTGAGAAAGACAAAATAAAACCAATGATCATTACATCATAATGTTTAAACAAAATTTTATATCAATACATAGTTCCCACATCTACAATATTTACCTCCCTTGTTTTTAACTGTCGGCAAAACGGATAAGCGCTTATTGGAATAATTTCCAATTATGTGATAATTGAGGAAATACCAAGAGAAATTGCATGTGACAACCACTTTTTCTTCAACTTACTGAGCCAAATAACCACATGAGTATAATGAATAAGTTATTTTTTATATATCGGATTAGTTTATCATCGTTTACATTATATTCCCCATAAACTTTAAGGAAATTTGTCAATCAAAATGGCCGACAATTCAGAACAAGGGAGGTAAATATTGTTGATGTGAGAACTATGTATTGAAAAACAAGTTTACAACTTATATTTCCCTGGTCACCAATCATTACTTGTGGCCCTCTATTGAGCAACAACCTCTCTTCAACAACATTATCAATTTTCCAGGAATAAATATTTACAACCAATTTAACTTTTCTAGAGCAACAGCCTCTCTTCAACAACAGCCTCTCTTCAACAACAGCCTCTCTTCAACAACAGCCTCTCTCCAACAACAGACCTCTCTAGAGCAACAGCCTCTCTTCAACAACAGTCTATCTTCAACAACAGCCTCTCTTCAACAACAGCCTCTCTTCAACAACAGCCTCTCTAGAGCAACAGCCTCTCTTCAACAACAGACCTCTCTAGAGCAACAGCCTCTCTTCAACAACAGACCTCTCTAGAGCAACAGCCTCTCTTCAACAACAGACCTTTCTAGAGCAACAGCCTCTCTTCAACAACAGACCTTTCTAGAGCAACATCCTCTCTTCAACAACAGACCTTTCTAGAGCAACAGCCTCTCTTCAACAACAGCCTCTCTTCAACAACAGCCTCTCTTCAACAACAGCCTCTCTAGAGCAACAGCCTCTCTTCAACAACAGACCTCTCTAGAGCAACAGCCTCACTTCAACAACAGACCTCTCTAGAGCAACAGCCTCTCTTCAACAACAGACCTCTCTAGAGCAACAGCCTCTCTTCAACAACAGACCTTTCTAGAGCAACAGCCTCTCTTCAACAACAGACCTTTCTAGAGCAACAGCCGTTCTTCAACAACAGACCTCTCTAGAGCAACAGCCTCTCTTCAACAACAGACCTCTCTAGAGCAACAGCCTCTCTTCAACAACAGACCTCTCTAGAGCAACAGCCTCTCTTCAACAACAGCATCTCTTCTTCACTACCAATTTAACCTCTCTAGAGATACAACCTCTCAACAACAGCAAAACAGCAAAAACTGCATCACTGAAAGCATACTGCTCTGGGGAGGTTGCAGTAGATGTACATATATATATTATAGAAGAAACACAATTACTTGTTCCACTGGTGGACCTCCTCTCTTTGTTATGATACCCCCGGATGTTGTAAGCGGACTAGCAGTATGTGAACCCCGACTTGACGTAGATAAGGTTGGGGATTGTACTTCTTCAGCTCTTTCATCAATCAATTCCTGACCTATCACAGAATACAAGGCAGACATATAAGATACAATGCATGTGGAGTTTATTTCTATGTAAATCATAAAAATATAAATTCGAATGGGCCTTAACACGGTACTTGATGAAAAAAATAAAAAATTGAACGACAAAGATATGGACTGGACACGAAATCGGGACATACATAGTTCAGACGATGCGCATGATTCCTATATAGCCCCCACTTCAATGTGTTCAGTGAGGGTATAAATATCCTGAAGAATCGCTTCACAAATCTTATTTGTTCATGATGGCAAGAATTGAACATTTAACATAGACGGAAGAAAGTATGGAGCTAATACCTGCTACGAAAGGATTGTCCGGCTTCGTCGCAATGAACTCTTGCACGGCAATCAGCCAATCAAAACTACACAAGAGCTTCATGTTGTTCAATATGACCTTGAACTCGGCACAATCCAAGGTCGCTCTGTAATGCAACTCAAGTTGAAGACTATCAGCAGTGGCAAACTTGGTAGGTTGTAGAATTCTTTCGAATACACTCCTTCTCTGATTGATAGCAACATCTGAAAGTTTAAGTGATTAAGAATAACCACATATATTTGATAAACTGCAGTCATTAAGCCAACACACCACTAGTGATGGATAATCAGACAAATTTCATAATCGATTATTGGATTGGTTTGTATACTCATAATCGATAATTGAATCGGAAATAATTGAAATATTTAACATCTATCTGGTTTGACATTACTCTTATATCATAAGAACATTTTACCATTCAATAAATTTATATCGTATATTTGTATTTGACTGAATAAATTGAAAACAATTATACTTTATTTTCTATGTACAGATTAGTACTATCTATAGCTTGAAGAAATAGATAGATACAATTAACAGATGTCAAAAAAAGTCCAAATTTCCGATTATAATCGATTATTGTAGTTCATAATCGATTGTCACCGATGTCGGATGTCTAGCGACGATTTTTCGATTATTTTCAATAATCACGCCATCACTACACACCACCCACTTTAAACTGATTCAATCTCACCCTAGTTTGAATATAAATCCTTCATAACAATTGTTAAATAAGCTTCTTGTTTATTTGTAGGGATGTAAACAATTTAAATGTTAAGCAGTTATCGGTTAGTAAAATCACTAACCGGTTAATCGGTGTTTTTTTATGAAAGCAACTAATTTTCATTGTGGAAAAACCGACTACCATGCCCACCCATCTTGGGTAATGAGACCAAGTTAAGATAGAAAAAGGTCACCACAGAGATTACTTTTTCACAATGGTAGTTGACACTGGATTGACTGACAAATGTCACACAGAAAGACTCAAGTTCCAACACAAATAGTTAAATTTGCACTCATATGAGTGGGTAGTACACCCAACAACTAGAATAAAATATCTGATTAGAAGCTTCATAAATATTTATGTCCTATGCCAACTTGGAAGTAGAGACAGTATTCAAACCATGACAAATTTCTGCTGAATCAATTTTTTCAAGTATTTGATAGGAATGCAACACTACCTCAAAAAGAATGGAGAAATATAAAAAATATATTGATTATAACAAAACACTCGCATACCTTGGAATCTTGTATCACTGACTAGAATTGCCTTGAAAACCAAGTCTGTCTCCTTTGATTGGTCAGAAAACAAGTCATATGACAACCTGGAGCGAATGAAATCTAACTTTGCTAGGCTGACCTCTGGATGACTGGGGTCAAGTTGGTGTGAGGTGAGAAGTTCCAAGGTCACATTGTGAAGTTCAACAGCCATTGCTATCACCGTCCAAACATCACCGCTCAATACGGTCTGAAACAGAGACGTAGATACATTATACCAGTCAATCGAGTACAGAGTAGGTAGGGGAAGTAAGCGAGAAAAACTTAGCGGAGGTAGGAAAGGTGTATAAGAAACGCTAGAACGCTTCACTAGCTACATAATGGCATCCACCCGACCAGTTCAAATTACAGTCGAACCTGATTTAAGTGACCATTTATGGGAGCAGCGAAAAGTGGTCTCTTAAGACAGATGGTCTTGTAAGTAAAGCTACAGTAAAGTTGACAAAAACGTTAAGTACAATGCATTTTATCTAATATTTAAAAAAAACTATATTACACCTATCAAAATATTTTATCAAAGACATAAAAAGGTATAATATTTTAATCACATGTACATGTATGTAATAAAATGTTTGGAAATCAAAAAAAACTTTTAACCTTTTCACCTTAAGTGGTCGCTTAGCAACGACACTGTGTATAAAAATAAAAGGTCGGTAGTCACGTTTGACAGGTGGTCGCTTATGTAGATTAATCTAAGGCTTAAAAGCGCACTGGAAAAATTCAAAACGGTCGTAAAAGACAGGAGGTCACTTGTAAAAGGTGGATGGGAGGACAGGTTCAACTGTATATCAACATTCCCCAACTAACATCAAGGTGTCCTTACTTTTTCTGACCTCCATAGTAACTAATCTACATATTAGCATGAGAGCTTCAATTTTTGCATTATTATGTGGAAATTATACAAATGATTAAGGTATGTTAGGCTAAAAAAATAATATATGTGGTTCAGGTAACATTGGTCAAAGAAATAGGGTAGGTAGATAGGCTTTTTTTTTTTTTTTTTGAAAAATTGAAACCGCCCAAAATCGATAAAAGGTTCTAGGGTTGGCGCAAAAAAATAGGGTCGGTCGTGTTACCTGAACCACACATATTTATTTTTTTAGCCTTACCTGAATATTTGGATTCTGCATGTGTGTCATCAGTTCTTTCTTGAAATTCTCAAACTTTTCACCCAAATTATGATCCAGTAATCCCCTAATCAGCTTGTACTGTGCAATATCTAGACAACAATGTACGGAGGACAGTGACCCCTGTACACGGATATCAGGAACCGAATGACTTTGATCTCCTTCCAAGTTACGTTCAATTTGTAGATTTAACATACATTTCTCCTTCAGCAGCTTACATCCCTGAAAAATATCACATGTGCAAAATTAATGAAATTGGACTGGATTTTGTGATCGTATTACTGAATAACAGAGGTCTTATTTTCAGAGTTTAAGACCAACTGTTTACATAAAGAAAAATTCTGTTCTTTAAAATTATTGGTCTTATTAGTGGGGTGGTCTCGAAATCAGGGTGGTCGCAAAGAAGGTTTTTAGTGTATAAGAAACTGTTAAACTAATCGGACCACCCAAAAGTTGGCGACAATTGAAAGCAATTTGTGATAACAGATTTTTAGTGATATTTACCATAAATCATCATATGTTACATTTCATAAAAATAAAGAGCAATTCTATATGTCCACCCCCAAGTAGGGGCATAGTTGAGGGGGGAGGGGGGCATGAAAATATTATTATTCACCTATAATACAGATTCATACAAAAGTCAACACAAAGTAGGAACACTCTCAGTCTAAAAATATTCTGTGAAGCCTCACAGACAGTAAAGGTGTAGTTATTATAATTCCATCCTCGGTACCAAGACTATTTATAACATATATGATACCCTGGGAGAACTGTCTGTAAACATCTCGTACTCATGAATAATTAATGATGTGAAATCCAGCCGTTTGATTGGCTGCATGACACATACCTCATGCATTACGGAAATTGCCGAGCAGTAACAGATGAAATCGCGGTTCTGAACGATCCAATGAGATTGCAGCTTTCGAATTGCATTTTTTTTTTTCAACGGTAGCTGCCATTTTGTCGAATTTGCCATTTGCCGATCGGTCTTTAACAAAGGAGAATTCTTCCTTTTTGTTATCTTCCATTTCATTGGTCGAGAAATGCTAATGAATATTCATTACAAAGTTTCGCTAGCCTATTTGACCAGGGTATAATACATGTTATGAATAGCCTGGGTACCGAGGATGGTATAAACCTTACCTGTCTTTGTATAACACAAGATGGGAACTCTAAATCTTGCTGCAGACTTTTTCCTTTGTAATGTTTTTTCTCAACCCTTTCGGCAGAGAATAGATCCATATCAGACAACCGTACATCTAGAACATCCAATAAACATCTGTGTGTCTCTGTTTCCATGGAAACATCTCCACTAGCGGAAGTGTTAACGTTCGATAAACCGGACTGACTTCCCGTAACAGGAATGTCAATGATTGGCGAAGTTTTACTAAGAAAACGATCAAACATAGGGCTAGACATCGGCGCTCTGTGTGGTTTTGGTGATGGGGTACCTGGATCTACACTGGAACCAACTTCTGATAATCTAGAACTATCAGCATCACTTCGTTCATCCAAGTCTAGGTTTCCATAGACGCTTGACGTCATCGGATCATCGCTCTTTCCTTGTAACAACATCTCGTCAAGGGAAGTTTGCGACAGAACAAGATGAACGCCGCCAGACTGCGACCCGTCGGTTTGTGAAACACTCCGTGAAGTTATTATGCCTGACCGACTTCCGACAGATCTCACTGACGACAAAGAGCTTGTCCTTGATGCCGATTTCTTTGAAAAGCTTCCGTCTAACCCAGACTGGTCCTCGGTAGGGGTTTTAGCATTCTCTGACATTTTGTCACCGTTAAATGTTCCAACGTCTCTGTCAAACTGGAAACGATTCCTGACAGACAACCTGCCCAGATCAGCGACGAGAACATCGGCAGTCTTTGAACTGTGAGGAATCAATATAATCGGTGAGCCAGCTTCTATATCAAGCAATATCCTAGGGTTGTGGAAAGCTTCTTCATTTATCTGTACAAATAAATAACAAAACATCAAATAATGAGTGTTGCTTTTGAGACACAGGCAAATAAACCATGGATTGGAAACTGGCTGATATCAGTGAAACGATAACAAGAAATAATTTACCACAATCCATAGCGCGCTCGTAAGTATCGTGAATTTCCACCACTTTATCAATCGGCGATAGTCTGCAATCTCCTAGGAGAAACTGCCAGGTAATGTTCAGAAAATTTAAAAGTAATTCTGTAGTTTAACAGATAGGCTGTTATAATTATGTAGTCAACGCAAATATTTCACACTTCGTAGTAATTATTTAAGGCCAACATGTAAACTATCGCATAAGTTCACAGACGGTTTCAGGTTCACTCTCGGTAAAGCCTTCCTAAAATATTAATTTATATATATAGACAAACTAATCTTCACTTCCACCCCACAATTTTACAAATACAGTCAGACCTCGTTTATTTGACAACCTTCTATCCCAATAATCAGTATCGTCCGAAATAAATATCAGGGCCTGCGTTCAGTAAAGATGTTTGCGACTAACGGTTCGTAACGTTTGCAATTTGGTTCCCCATGTGCAGTGAATGTGATACGGTGAGTCAGGGATACAAAACAAAACAGTTTCGAAGCGTTCGCAACTGTTAGCCATAACTGAACGCAGGGCAAGTCTCGATGTATCTTCTTAGGTACGTCAAATTGATATGGGCTTTTCGAAACCACGTATTAATCAAAATAAAATTTTAGACTTCAAATGAACAATGTCCGACTGTAGAATAAAAATTTGTCTAATGCTACAGAGATATGTTCGAACCTTTTTCCCAGCAGACGCTGCTCTCATTCGTCCAAGAACATCTTGCAACTGAAGGAACTGTTGCACAAATCCCAATATCTCGGCCTGGAATTTGTTGGTATGTGTATAACGTACAGACGACATTCGTAACTTCATTTTCATATCATAGTCTCTCTTCAACCAGGGATCCGGTAAGCCATATCTGAACAAAAAACACTCATTTGAACAAAAACACTCATTTGAACAAAAAAACACTCATTAATCTGAACAAAAACACTCATTTGAACAAAAAACACTCATTTGAACAAAAACACTCATTTGAACAAAAAACACTCATTTATCTGAACAAAAACACTCATTTGAACAAAAACACTCATTTGAACAAAATTATCAATTATTTTATTATCAAACAAACGGTGAACAAATATATTCTGTATTAATAGTTGTGTCACAATACTAGAAATAAAAAGACGAAGGAGAACATACTTGAAAAAGTCGAATTCAAATGCCTGATCGCCGACAGTAAGAAATCTTTCTCGATACAGCAGACCGCTCGGGGAAAGGTCAAGGACACACATTTTCCCAAGTTGACCTGGATTTAAAAATAACTCATGAAATCACACAGTTAACAAAGGATAATATAGATAATTTAACAATTTGGATACTTAAAATGAATTAAAATCTTTATTGTTATAACAACATAGAAGTAAAATGAACAATTAAATGTTAAAGTCTAAGTCTAACTTAAATGTTTTTATTTAGAGTTTTAGCCATTTTCAAGCAGTTTTCAAGGACTAGCATCAAATTCGGGGACTTTTCCTTCTACAGAACAATTTCATACCAACCTTTCATCTCGAAATTTCCGTCTCTCAGAGACAAATGGGCAGACAACTTGGATATACTAGCTTCCGCAAACTGATATTCCGGTTTGTTGAGTATAATAGATAAATTTTCAACCTTTATGTTAATTTCTGAATTCACGACAGGCTGCTCGTACACTTCTGAAAACAATAATACAAGCTACCAATAAAGTTTTGAATTAAATATACAGTAAAAACTCACTTAAAGACCACCTCAAAAATATGACCACCTTAAAATTAGGAACACAATTTTCAAGTCAATTTTCACTTTTTTACTCCCTATTCAACCTCAAAAGTAAGACCACCTTAAGACTGATAAATTAATCAGATATAACAAAATTACTTTTTCATCATGCTCATGTGGGCAGTTGGCTCAGTAAGTTGAAGAAAACGTCGTTGTCACATGCAAATTCTCTTGTTATTTTCTCAATTATCACATACATAGAAATTACTCCAATAAGGGCTTATCAGTTTTGCCTATCAAAATGGCGGATGATTAAGAAAAAGGGAGGTAAATATTGTAGATGTGGGAACTATCTATTACCAGGGTCCACAGGTTTTCCCTGCTCCTCGGTCTCCTTCCCCGCCAACACGTCAATATCGGGAACCTTCGCTCCGAGGCCGAGAAAGTCCAACAATACAACCCAGGTTTGTTGATTGATCTTCGCATCCAAACAGTTAAAGTCCACATCAACAAATCTCTTTGTTTCATTATACTTGTCTTTATATTCAGGTGAAGCTTTGTCAACCAGTACCACTGATATATGTACAAGATTCTCTTCCATTAATTCGTCATGTGACAAACTGCGTGCCATCCGAGGGGACGGCGGTGGGGTATTAGGACTAGCACTGCAAAATGAATAAAGATTACACATGACTAGATTTTATTGATTTTAGTCTTCACCGAAGCCCTGGACTAGTAACTTTGCTTTCATACTTGCAGAAATTACTGAGTGCTAGCCCAAACGGGCAAGTGCTTAATTCGAGTGAATCTATTTGTCTAGAAAATGGATAAAAAATCAAATCTATCCACAATTTTAATAAACTTTAAAGAAAACTATGACTTTCTGCTTTTTATGAATTAGTTATATATAAGTTCGGGCTAGTTAGAATGATTTCGGCTAGTTGTTGGACCTCGTTTATTCGACAACCATCTATCCGAGTACTTGGTATCATCCGAAAAAATATCAAGTCCCAATGCATCCTAGGCACGTCAAATTGAAACCATGTATTATTCGAAATATAATTTCGAACCTGCTGAATTTAAATGAATGAGGTTCGACTGTATTTTTGGGTAGTTTACATAATTATAACAGACATACCCATGAGGCAATCTTCCTCGTGTAAAAGGGTGTGTTGGAATAAAGGGTCCAATTCCAGCAAGGGGTCTAGTAACGACAGGCTGATTCACCTTTGCAGCGATATTGTTGAAACTTGATGGAAGTGAATGAGGCATGACAGGAATAGGGGCCACAATTGCATTGTCTGGACATGACTGGGACAGGAACTCCCTTGGCTTGCTGTAGTCTTCCTTCTTGGGTTCCTTAGACACCATTATTTGCCGATGTTTTGAATCAGGGCTCTCCAACAAATCGTCCATCACTAGGGATTTCAAGGAAACTTCGATCTTCGTCGTGGCTGGATTATCTTTTGTCATATCAAGAAGAAACCTGTATAATTTCAGCTCAACAACTCCTCTTTCCCCTTCACCAAAGTCTCCCCTTAATTCAACACTAAACAAGGGTACCTCGAGTCTCAGTTTTTTGGTCAAGAACGATTTCCCATCCTGAGACTGGTTCAAGCTGGAGAATCTACCCGAAGAATGTAAACTCTCGAACTGACCTTGACCAGATTGTAAACCAGTCGAATCAGTTGGACTGTCACCCATTGATGCATTCTGATTAACGTCTGCTTCACTTTGTTCAAATTGTGTTTCAGCACTGGATATGTAATCAGAAGTTTGCAAGATTTGTTCATAAACACTTTTTAAAAGCAAGAGTTTTAGCGGCGTCTGAATTTTGGCTCTCATGTCAAGCATTGGCTGGTTTTCAAGTGTAGAAAATGAATCATTGACATCCTTGGGGTGAAATTGTTCAGAGAATTCGCCGTCAGTATTTGCATTTATAAACTGAGCATTTCCACCACAATGATCAATAGTCATGTTTATTGTCGTGTCATACATAATTGGTGTCCTTGCTTTGCTATCCACTGTCAACGACCGATAATCTAACGAACTATCTAAATTCATGGGACTTTTATTAATTCCACTGTGACTTTTATAATCAATATCAACAGAATATAAGTTCATATTCCGAACCTCCACAAATATTCTATCAAATTTATTATCCCTACTACAATCGTAAGACAATACTTCTTCAAAAGCACTTCCAGGAATTTTATCTTCTGTATTGATCACCGATATTTCACCCAAATGCGCCACAAGAACGTTCGAACTGGTCGCATTTTTTGGGATAACTATCACAGGTGATTCGAGTGAAGCGTCAAGCATTATTCTGTTTTTCTTAATTTCATCTTCCTCGATAAATGTTGCATTATCGAAATATTCCGACTCAGTTTTGTCGACAGTTTGATTCAGTTTCAATTTCGAACCGCCAAAACCATCGAGACTGCCTGAGCTACCATACATCGAGACCTGATTTAGATCTGGTCGCTTAGCAACCATTCCCTTAGCCACCTCACTGGCAACAGACTTAATAGATTCAGCGACCGATGCTTTATACTCCTTGAATTTAGCGACACACAGCGACAATTCATACACAGTGGTCGGAGAATGGGTATAGCAAAGGGAAGCCACTCTGAGGTTCATTTTGATACAATCAGAGTTATCTTCCCCGGAAGTCATGTCAATTTCAGATGTATCATTATGCTGACATGGAATTCTTAGTGGTCTGCTAAAACTAAATGAAAACGCTTTATTGTCTTCAACGAGATCGTGCATTAACATGGATTCATCGGCTGTTTTGTACATGTCTCGTGACGACAGTAACGACTTGGAACTCTGACACACATCTTGTCCGACACTGAACAACTGCCGATGCCGTTTATGTTCTGGGGTAATGTCATACACGTGAAATCCACCAAGTGATCCATTCATACTGAGATCTGAATCTAAAAACAAATAAATGAAAATACTAAGCTCTATAATTAAAGGGGTGACATTGCTGGCCAAGACTGTCTAGATATATCAAGTCAAATATTGCGACAATACATTGATTTATTGTGAATTGTATTGAGGAAAACAAATTGTTTGCAGTCCCTCAAAACAAAGGGGCATTTCGATATTTCAAAATTCATATTGCTACTGGATTTAATCGATATTGTTTCTATTGATAACTTTTACTGCGCTGTAAAATTCAGATAATTGTTCATCCACTTGCACAATGCAATACAGTTAAACCTTACTTAATGTCCACCTCAATAATAAGATCACCTCAATATAACGATCACAATTTTCAAGTCCATTTTCACTGTTTTGCTCTTCATTCAACCTCAATATTATGACCACCTCAATAAGAAGACCAGCTTTCAAGGGTCCCAATGGTGGTTTTATTATTGAGGTTTTACTGTATTTAATACCTGTCAATAACAATGCCATTATTTTCATATTCGGTTCATTTCTGGAACAAGAATAACAATAGAATCAAGCACAGCCACTAACCTATTGAAGCCTGTAGTCTGGCACATGACATCGTTGCCGTAGCAACCTTTCTCGCACTTTTTACACCGGAGGTATCGTCAAGCCTCATCATTAATATCGACAAACGATTGAATTCTGCGGTAACCTCTGTTTTAGTGCTTCCAGATTCCTGCAGTTTGTGAACAGAATAAGTATATAACATAAGCAGTGTTAAAGGGAGATAAGCAGATTCAACCATTTACCTTATATTAAGAATAGATAGTTCCCACATCTACAATATTTACCTCCCTTGTTCTTAATCATCAGCCATTTTGACTCTCTAGGAGTAATTTCCAAATATGTGATAATTTGAGAAAATATTAATTGAATTTGCATGTGACCTACCACTTTCTGAGTCAACTGCCCTCGTGAGCATAATGAATAAGTTATTTTTATATACGATTAGTTTATCATTGTTTACATTATATTCCTATAAACTTTAAGGAAATTTGCCTATCAATATGGCCGACAATACAGAACAAGGGAGGTAAATATTGTAAATGTGGGAAATATATGTCGACTCAACATGGAGGAAGTATGTAGGAAACCTGCAGGGTTCATGGACCCTATTTCCTCATAAGACATAAGTACTGGTTTCGTGGCGAACCAGACCAGAATTTCCAAATTTACACCGGCGCTGGAAAAGTCAATCAGAACAAACCCCACTCCTCAAGCAAAATTATCTACCTATCTATATATATGGAACAATGAGATGACACAGAGGTGAATTTGCATAATTCGATTCCTATATTTATGTTCTCAGGCACAGAAAGTATTCCTTTAACAAACTTATTTTTAACTTAACCAATGGTATGATAATTTCATTCACAACTTATGCATGCTTTGGAAAAGAATGGCTGGGATCGATATGAAAAGAAGGATCAAACTGACAAAATGTAAAGATATGCGAAAATAGTTTTTGGCAGGTAAGCTCTTTGTACCAGCATATCGAGTCAATGGACTTTTTACCTGTTTAGATAAATTGAACATGGATTGGTTGAGTGTAGCATTCGTAGTACTCGTTCGTTTTACTTCAGTTGGTTTTGTTTTAGGGACGGTTCTCTTCAGAAAACTCACAATCTCCACAATAGTTTCCATGTTAGCTAAAAATCAAATGAAAGATAGATAATGTTCATGTGACCTCAGCAGATTGTTACAAGTTATTTCCCTTTATCCCTTCTAGAGTTCTCTCCCTTTATTCCTTCTATAGTTCTCTCTCTTTATCCCTTCTAGAGTTCTCTCCCTTTATTCCTTCTTGAGTTCTCTCCCTTTATCCCTTCTTGAGTTCTCTCCCTTTATTCCTTCTTGAGTTCTCTCCCTTTATCACTTCTATATTATAGTAATGTATATACAAATACTATATAGCAGGGATAAAGGGAGAGAACTCAAGAAGGGATAAATGTACTAAACACAAAAAAGGGATAAAGGGAAAGAACTTCTGACAATCTCCTTTACATTTATTACCACAAAATGTTGTTTTGATGAAGACACTTATGCCAAAAACTAGGACAAAATAAATACATCAAAGTCTGAAATTTCTTAGTGTCGCGCCTTAAATGCAAACTTGTATATATTCATGCAGACAACTAACAAGATTGTGCTATGGACGATTGCAGTTTATATTCATTCTGGTTATTCTTATTTACAATGCTCAAAACTGATCCAATCAATAACAGGGGTCACAACTGAAATATTTTCCAGTGGAACAAAAAATTGGTCTAGCCAATTCCAAGAAACCTATCCAGCAACATGATATATTGACAACAAGAGAGATTAAGTTGCTACAGGGAATGCCACATACATAAGACAATGCCTCCCCACACAAACCCCCAGGGAAACAACAGCCTACAAAACTGAGGAGGTACAAGGGTAAACATGTATGAGAATAGGGGAGCAAGGAATGATCTGGCCTACCATCAAAAACAACTAAGGAGAATTTAGGTGGACAACAAGGGTCAAAATGGGTTGAATGAATGAAAAACACCACAAAATAAGCCAAGAAAGTCAGTTATCATAAGCGGAAGGGGGAAAAAAGAACATGAATATTAAATCAAGTAAAGAAACTGCACATGGGGAAAGGGGAACTTAACATACAGCTAAAAAAATGAACAGAATTAATAACCACACAGCAATTTACAGTCTACAAAAACAGACTTGAGTGAAGAAATGGCAGAGTTTTCCCTAGGTTTTATTCAGCTAGGGGTCCTTCGACCCTAGTGTTTGTCAAATTGGGGGTCCTTAGTAAATTTGTAGGGTCCCAGATATGCAGTTAATACTTGACAAAAGTTTATTTTAGGGGTCCCAGGGATGCACAGTAAGTGGAAAATTTGAGTCCCTAGAAAGAAAAGGGAGTCAGGGACTTAAGATTTCTGCATCTGGGAAATCCCTGAAACAGGTATATATAATCATAAATAATCGTGTGTGAAAATGCTTACCAATTATATCTAGATTATTAAACTGAAGGTTGGCCACATTCAATGCACCATCGCCTGTTTTATTACTTGGAG
Organism: Mactromeris polynyma; assembly: GCA_032209605.1. Classification (NCBI taxonomy): domain Eukaryota; kingdom Metazoa; phylum Mollusca; class Bivalvia; order Venerida; family Mactridae; genus Mactromeris; species Mactromeris polynyma. Next base: position 3,900,499 of record JASFXZ010000005.1, read on the forward strand.
AATTTGCATTTATCATCTCAAAGTCCATGATGATCAAAGCTTCATCATCTAATGGTACAGGTGACGTCAGTTGTCTGCCGGATTTGTGAGTCTGTGACACACTAGGAGTAGTTTCCCCTATTGAGTCAACAAAATATCAAAATGTTATCAAAATATGCAACATAAGCTATACTTACTTTGTTAGAGAATAAATTAATGAGTTGGAGCTGCGGGCAGGTGTGCTGCCAGACTGTGTAGTCATCATGTACAGTCAGACCTTGTTTATTCAACAACCTTCTATCCGAATACTTGGTATCATCCGAAATCAATATCAAGTCTCCTATTCGAAATATGTATTATTCAAAGTGAAATTTCAGCCCCTTTGAATACATTGATTATATGTAAAATACAAATTAAAAGTCATAGATTTATTACATCAGTCTTGACAAATAAAAATTCTTTTCAACTCATTTTTTCTAAAATAGTGTTCATTTAAATGCACACATCAGCAAAAACATACAAGACCAACACAAAGAAATAGCAAAATAGCCATTGGTTATTAAAGCTCCAACCAGGAAACTAAAATGTGCCAAACTTGTCTCAAAATAGCCAATTTTATAATACAATTGCATAAATTTAACAAATTAATTACCTATCAATCAAGTCTGGCAACCGATTTCTGAACACTAGTGCCAGCCCAGACATGCTTAACTATACAACTATTTCCAAAAGATTATCAAGGCAGAAATTGTAACAAGGACATTAGACATAAAAATTCATACCCATGGTTTTTAATGCTTGGTAAGCACGTGACATCACATCCTGAACAGCCCCTTGTATTCCCCCAGGCGTAACTACAGGGGCTGCGTGTTCCATAGGTGAGCCCGGCGGTGACCTGGGGGACATCATTAACGGTGACGTAGTGGCCGAGTCTCGTATACTCCCACTGGTACTGTCCATTCTGATATATACACATAGAATAAAATCATTCAGATTTGTCGGACAAGTTATTTTGAAGAAGATTTAAATGAACTATTGTATTTTTAAAGAAAATGCTTCACTAAAATTGTTATTCAATCAATATAGTGTAGGCTGTTGTATATAAAATGCAAATGATAATTTCAAATGTCTGTTTATCTCAACAAATGAGCAAGTCAGCTTTTCAGATACAATGTCAAGGCAGAGCTGAGGTGCGTTTTTTAGAGGTAGGAAAGGTAGAATTCTACCTAGTGCTACGTAGAAAAAGTAGCGACGCCTTTTCTTAGACGTAGGAAAAAAAGCCCCTATCTTTAGATAGGTAGCGTGTTTTGACAGTGCTAGCTTTGCTAAACAAAATGTCGTCCATGCGGAACAGTGTCGTCTGGTCTGGCAGGCGCCATTTTATAGCTAGCGAAGCGTTTTTTAGACAGCTACCTTTTCTACATTGGCTAACTTTTCTCGCTTACTTCCACTACCTCTAACAAACGCACCTCTGGTCAACAGTCATAACAGCCAAGTAAATATGTTTAAACAGATACAAAATTAGCATTGTTTTATTCCTCTCATGGTTTGTATGAATATTAGAAGCTGAAACATTTTACAACAGGCTTGAGAAATTTGATCAAATTAGAGTCTATACTAATGTTTCCTAAACAGTACAATCAATATACATTCTTTATAACTTAAAACAATGTTCTGTACTTAAAATTAAAAAAACAATTCATTATCCATATCGTAGAGCATCTGACTACTAATACTCATAAAGGAAATGCTTACGCAATATTTCTATGTGAAGCGACAAGGAGTTCAAAGTCTTGTCCATACATCTGTAGAGCATCAACAACAAGCAGACTGTGTACAGTCAGTTTGACACTGGTGTCGTACGGTCTCTTTGTCATACTTGTCTTCACACCAGATATCTGTAACTCTGCCACTGCTCTATCTGAAAACGTCGCCACTCAACTATGAAATCAATTGTGGCATCTTATCAATTACTATATGAAATCATGGCATCTCATAAATTATTACATGAAATCATGGCATCTCGTCAATTATTACATAAAAATTATGTGCATCTCGTCAATTATTACATAAAGTCATGGCATCTCGTCAATTATTATATGAAATAATGGCAACTCGTCAATTATTATATGAAATAATGGCATCTCGTCAATTATTATATGAAATAATGGCAACTCGTCAATTATTATATGAAATAATGGCATCTCGTCAATTATTATATGAAATAATGGCATCTCGTCAATTATTATATGAAATAATGGCAACTCGTCAATTATTATATGAAATAATGGCATCTCGTCAATTATCCATATCATAACGGACCCATACATGGATTCGCTCCCAAGGTGGATGCCGGTGGATGCCTTAACCACTAGGCCATACATTTATATATTTAGTGCATGACATGAAAACTATATTACAGTTCATAATATTAACCAAATACCTCTGCTATGGATTTCGAATGACATTTGATTGACAGAAAACTGCATCAGCAATAGTTGTGACTCTTCCAGTAATTCTTTCAGTTTTTCTTCAGCACTTCCATCTCTACTGATACTGAAATCATCTTGAGTGATCTCCCTTAGTTCATCGAGGTGCAGACCACTAGAGGACTCTGTTAAAGACTGGCTGCTAGCTGACTGGTTCACTGACTGACTCAACGACTGACTGGTTTGACTTGAAAGTGTCTTGATACAAGCGTTTATAGTTTGAACCTGAAGAAATATACTATACAGTAAAACCTCACTTAAAAAAACACCTCAATAATAAAACTACCATAAAATCAAGAACACAATTTGCAAGCCCATTTTCAGTTTTGCTATTTATTCAACCTCAATATTAAGACCACCCCAATAACAGTTTTCAAGGGTCCTAAGGGTGGTTGTATTATCGAGGTTTACTGTAATATTACACCACAATAGAAATATCTGATATCAGCATATACCCTTCAATTACCGATACAAAATGCCACTGTACAAAGCAATCATAAGATGATGGCTCTATCATTCTGATCCACATATATGATGAACTATCAATGCATAATCTCACTCAAACAATGAAAAATAAAACAAAATTAAGGTAAAATGCAGAAATACTGAAAAGCATTCAGGAATTCCATTTCCATAAGACATACCGACAGTAAAATTTATTAAGTAATTATATTGTTAAGTCTCTTTAATGTACCGAGCTATATTTTACCTTCTGTTCATTGACATGTACGGTCAGAGACGGAAGATTTCCAGACACGACCACAGTTGGATAATTTGGATCAGTTGTGTATATCAAACGTCTGAAAAAGGGAAATTACCTTCATAAATAAAACAGTACAAACAAATCAAATCCAAACATTATTCTTACAATGACAGAGCTCCGTTTCATACAAAACTTATTATCCAAACTGCAGTTGGACCTCATTCATTCGAAATTCATTGGGTTCCAAATTCTATTTCGAATAATACATGGTTTCGAACGGTCCATTTCAATTTGATGTGTCTAAGAAGATACATGGAGACCTGAAATCTATTTTGGAAACAATATTTATCCAAAACAACATTCGACGACATTTACTGACAACAGGTAATCTTCCTATAGAAGTTGACAGCCATTAGCCATAGCGTTTTCCAGTGTTTGAACGAAAACCCTTTTCATTCCCAAGATCACTATGACCTTGACCTTTAACCTACTACATGTATCCCCAAATTTACATAGGTCATCTTCTGGCTACACATAATCGTTCTATTAAGCTTGACAGCTATAGACCAAAGCATTCTGTAGTTATTGAAGAGAAACCAAATGCTATATAGTCCAACATAAGAAAACAAAATAACTCTGCTTCATAACATTGAGAGTAAAGATGACCATCAAATCTTTCATTTTAAACAATAAAGTTCAGTGTTAATGTTGTTGTACAATATACTCAGTACATTTTATAACACACATTTTCGAACATATGATATGTCTATTAATTATCATTTCAGCGTATTTTAAAACTCATTTTGATATGAAAATGCCAATTGATTGAAAGAAAATCTAGCGTTCAACAATGCGTAAAATGAAACAATAACATGTCAAGTTTTCATCAGGCATCCTTAAGTAAGTTCATGAAATTTGAGAAATCTTACATTTTGCGGCTTAGTGAGAAAATCTAAGGAAATACTTCACTTGATGATACAAGCATGAAATTTTCACGAAATGTTCATTACATATCCCAGATTAAAAAATGATCGAGGGCCACCTAAAAATCATCCATTTTCAAGATGGCCGCCAAGTTTCAAAATGAGGCATAATTTACCTTTCCAGTTGAAGAGAAATGGAGAATCTATCAACCAGATGAAGTGGTGTTGTGTTACGATGGTGAATGTGTTTCCAATTATCTTTCATTCTACCAGCCATTACCTGTAAATCTGTCAACTCAAGTGTGTACCTGCAGAAACAAATCATCATATACAGTCAAACCTGTGTTAAAGACCATCTGCGAACAAAGACCACTATTGCAAAACCTGTCTGCAAAGACCACAAATTTTATCTCCCATCAGACCATTTTCAATGATATTTAATCTGTTAATAGAGACCACCTGTAAACAAAGACCACATTTTGCTGTTCCCATGGGTGGTCTTTAAAGACAGGTTTGACTGTACATTGATTTAATAAGGTGACAAATTACTACATTAACATCTGTATTTTCTATTATACACATATACACATTTTCAAATACATAAATATTTAGCAAAATATATTCCACCATCAGTGCTCCAGAATTTTGTTCAAAGAAACTTGTCCCAATCTAATGAAAATGTAAATGTTGACTTGTCCGACATAGGAAGCTAGTTGTCCAAGAATATCGGTCAATTTAGTAACAAATAAACAAACACAATGACAGCTCCACAATCACATGTATGTGTTTGTGGGATTCTAAGTTTTGACTTACAACTGAACAATTGCTGATGTTGGTTAGCTTTAAAAACAGACTTGTCCGGGACTAACTTCAACACAACTGTTGGTAGCCCGATTCAGCAATAGACTAGACCGTCAAGCTAGCGGATTTCTAGAGCCCAGACCATATATATATCAGTAACTTCATGAAATCCAGATTTGCAGTCCATCCTCTACCGACTGAGCTAACCGATGGACTTTTTTATAATCAAGACCATTATATAACAGCTAATGGAGAAAAAAACACACAAACAAAAAACAGATTTTGATTGACAGCAAACAGATGTATGAACCCAAGGACTGATTCATGTCAATTTAGGTAAGGAAATGCACTCGTGCGTAAAGCCATAACTGCTTTATCAATACAGAATCACGACTTTTTCTCCATCAAGCTTACGGGTTCGAAATTTAATTTCAAATAATACATGGTTTCGAATAGCCCATTTCAATTTGACGTGTCTAAAAGATACATAGGGACCTGATATTAATTTTCGATGATACCTCATATTCGGATAGGAGGTTGTCGAATAAACAAGGTCCCACTGTATCTAATTTAACAGTACTTTAAATTAAAGGGAGAGAACTGTGAATCATGATAAGAATTCCTACAATCAAATACCGTACTTGTCATATAGCTTGTTATTGATGTTAGATTCATTGAGCTCTAGTTGTGATAACTGTTCTATATCAAATGACTGCTGTGTGGTTTTTTCTGCTTCGTTGGGCGGGGTAGACATCGGAGTCAAAAACTCATCTGTAATCAGAATAAAATAGACTTCAGTGATACAATAAGTAAACATTTACACAAAGACCAACAATAAATAGAACACAAATCACAATATATTTCACACGTTTTAACTAAAAAAATTATGTTTTTGTTTTTAACCAACAATTTACAACTGTTTTGCAGGTTTTTATGTGTATGTAAATGATGTTTTTATTACATACTACTTTTAAGCAATGTACGAGTTAATGTTCCCTGTGATCATGTTTTAACCTTAAAATTAATAAGAAGAGCGCCCTGGGAGGGAGAGGGGGTGGGCCTTTTAAGTCTAAGTTTGAGTTTCGGTCTTGAAATAAGTGAATAAGGCCTCTGGCAGTAAGCATCAGACTTACAATTTAGCCCAGGGGCATTCTCAACAACAAATGTTTGTTTGTTTCATCGGGTTTAACGCCGTTTCTCAACAATATTTCAGTTATATACGGCGGCCGGTTCACCTAACCAGTTTTTCCTGGACTGAATTCTTACCAGTACTAACTTACCCTTTCACAAGGAACTGGCAACTTCTCCACATGTGGAGGAAAATCGACATTTTGGTCAAATTTTCATGGAAGGGTATGACCTGCCGCGACCGGGAATCGAACCCCGATCGCCGGGTTCCAAGTCCAGCGCACTGGACCACGGCCGCGGCTTCTCAACAACAAAGGTTGGCATTTATCAGGGAAGGGGAATTGATTACGATTAACGCAGATGAGACTGAAATAAAGAATAAACATACCGTCATTATTTCCGAGACTATCTTTGTCAGGTGTTCCAGTTTGCGTGTTCTCGAATTTCAGGTGACCAAGATCCAACACCACCATACCCGTATTTTCTGACTGAAAATTTTCTGGTATGATAATCTGAGGAGCAGCCACATCCAGCTTTATATGCCATCTCTTCACCTATAATCAACACACGAGATACAGTAAAACCTCAGTATTAAGACCACCTCAAAATTTGAAACACAATTTTCATGTCCATTTTCATTATTTTGCTCTTTACTCAAACTCAATATTAAGACCACCTCAAAATTAAGAACACAATTTTCAAGTCTATATTCACTGTTTTGCTCTTTATTCAACCTCAATATTAAGACCACCTCAAAATTAAGAACACATTTTTCAAGTCTATATTCACTGTTTTGCTCTTTATTCAACCTCAATATTAAGACCACCTCAATAAGAAGACCATATTTCAAAGGTGGTCTTATTATTGAGGTTTTACTCTATTTATATAATTTCAGCATTTTATAATATTACCAACTTTACCTGCTCGGATCCCTCTAACAACTGAGTCAGTGAATGTTTAAACTCGGCCTTCGTTTGACGTTTCAATGTTTCATACTGTCTTTTTGCAGCAGCTTAAATAAATATACAATATATTTGATAATTTAACAATAAAATTTACAAAAACATATGTCTCCCCTATGGCAGTTTGTGATTAATTGTAGTACTGATGTTCGAATAAAAGCAATAAAGTCATTTGACCTTTGACCTGTAAGAGTGACCTTGACACAAGCTGGTTAAAACATGCGCTCTCTGCACATCGTCTCGATATCATGAACATTTGTGGCAAAGTTACTTTAAAATCCTTCAAGGGATTCAAGACATGTGGAGTAGACACGAAATATAATCATTTGACCTTTGACTTCTAACTGTGACCATGACCCTCAACTCAGCAGACACGAAATATAATCATTTGACCTTTGACTTCTAACTGTGACCATGACCCTCAATTCAGCCGACAGATACATCTGTTATGCACATCGACTCAATATGGTTAACGATTGTGACAAGTAATTTCAAAATCTTTCAAGCGGTTCAGGAGTTATGGAGCGGACACCAATTGTGACAGACAGACAGTCAACCCAAGCAAAAACAATATGTCTTTATTATATGGTGTGAGACATAATTACGAAGGACAGCAATATACTTGCATACCAGACTGACCCAGTAGTATTAACCTATTCTTCCACAAGCGACTGGCTGCTTCTTCATATATATCAAAGGTGGAGGACAAGAACAAATGTATACCATTATACGTCAAGCTCGATCACCAACCACCGCCTTGATGAAAGTCCCACAATGATATCTGATTTAATATTCAATACACAACGGAGAAAAATTTAATGAATTTCACACGAAAATATACAAACCTGATAAAGTAGAATCACTTTTCTTTGACACATAAATATTCTTGGAAGAAAATACATCCCTAACTTTCCGAAATGCTGTTTTGTTGTATATAATATCCAAAGGTTGAGTGACAATACTAAATCTGAAATAAAATTAAAATATGAAAATAGAAATGATTCATTCACATAGCATTTTCTATGTTAATTAAGAAGGGAGAGAACTCAGAGTTATCCACTATATGGCTGGATACATATTACAATGAGTAGTCCACTTGTGGCTAAAATAAGATTTATGCATTTTTATAATAACCGTATCATTATACTGTTATAAATTAAATATTGAACAATAATTAATAAATCAAATATAAAAAATAGTAGTAATATAATAAGTAAACTGCAGCTCCATTATAACGCGATCGGTTATAACGCGATATCCATTATAACGCGATGTGGTCGTGGCTCCCGAAAAAAATCTAAAATTTTGTTAAAAATTTAAAAAAAATTAAAAAATTGTTTGTTATCCGCGATTTGTCGTCTGCCATACGTGTTGTTAACAAACCGTGATCGCGAATCTGCGAGATTTCTTGAATTGAATAAATGACCTTAGGGCATGTCAATCATGTAAGACGGCAGTGGTAAACTTCCAATAGTCGAGACATACTGTCTGCTATTCATTTTGAATAATTAATAAATTCAGTATAAATATAATAAATTCAGTACTAATATAATAAATTCAGTATTAAAATAATAAATAGGTTTAGGAGTTTAACAAAATAAGAAAGGCGGGAAATACGAAATTTACCTATAATTAGCGGAAGTCTGGAATGGATTTTTCTCATACGTAAGCTCAAACAGTTTTACATTTGTCTCTTCTTGGACGGGTGATATGTGTGCTTTCTGAAATCCTGATGGTACAGTGTGCCTCTTCGGTCCAAATCTTTCCTGTACGTACAATGGTAACAATACTTAACAACTTTTCTTACTTCACAGTGTCATCTTTTTAAATATCATTTTTATTACACATTAAAAATAAACGAAAATATCTTGAAAAAAGATTGTCGGCGCAATTTGAAGGTTAAGATTTGTTGTACAACATAAAAAATGCCGAGATGTAACGATTGCTGGTCACTCCACACCCAAAATGGATTTCGGTAAATTCACCGAAATTCAGTGGATTTCGGTAAGGCAACATACCCCTTATCGAAAGGTTAACCAATCCGCGTCAAGGTTACAAACGTTGTTCGGATGTAGAGCAGATGGTTTAGTGGTTAACGTAAGATTTGATTGGTTAACACTGCTATGCAAATAGCAAAGCCATGATAGTATGGCTGCGCCGAAAAACACCATACTTGTCCAAGGCTTCAACTAGGGGCCGAATCTTGATAGTCATTTTGATGCCAGAACCCTGAGGGTCAAAATGTGGCATTATGGAAGAGCCTCGTTCCAGCCTAAACAGTATTAAACTCTCACGCCAGATATTTCTATCCATACCGAAAGCCAGTGAAAGATTCTTATATAGTGTACACAGAAAGAGGAAATATTCTGAAAGTCAAATCAATTGATACAACCGCATTTGTACCAAGATGTTGATTTATTGTACATACTTTGTTGATTTATTGTACATACTTTGTTGATTTATTGTACATACTTTGTTGATTTATTGTACATACTTTGTGGATTTATTGTACATACTTTGTTGATTTATTGTACATACTTTGTTGATTTATTGTACATACTTTGTTGATTTATTGTACATACTTTGTTGATTTCTTGTACATACTTTGTTGATTTATTGTACATACTTTGTTGATTTATTATACATACTTTGTTGATTTATTGTACATACTTTGTTTTGTGATCCAACTAGACAAGGAAACAAGGAATTTTCTGTCATTTTGTCGAACAGTTGAAGTCCACCAACACTCAGACCAAATGTGATCCCACTCGTTCTGGGACGAGACTCAAACATCATCGCTATACCGTTACATTCCAATTCCATAATGCTATATGTATGGATATCTCCTACAGAATAGAATAGAATCATATATTTCCTACAAACAGAAATTTACATTTGTCCTAGGCCTAAAAAAAAAATATCTGTGTTTAGGGTAACCCGACCCTACCTGTCGAAAAATCCCGACCCTAGAGTTTTTTACGACCCTGGAGAATTTGTTTTCGATTTTTTTTCGATTTTTAATTGTTTTTGAAAAAAAAAAAATTTAAAAAAAAAAAATTTAAAAAAAAACTTTGTCCCTACCCTACCTAGCATTTTTGAGACCGTTACCCTAAACACAGATATTATTTTTTTTGGCCCTATGGCAAGTGGCCAGAATCTTGATGAATTATAGAAGTGGCCCCTGAGTCAGTGAATGTTTAAACTCTGACTTTGTTTTAGGGGTCAAAGGGTCAACACTCCAAGGTCAAATGGAACCTCTGTGATTTCTGACCCTACAGAAGCGAGTTTGAGCTTTGCATTGAGTCGAGATTGATTGCGAATGTCACAATCCCTGAATTTGACGCAAGTACGGGTTAGAAACCCAGGAAAAAGTCATTGAGAGCGAGTAACAAAAACAGTAAGAACTTGTTTTACAATAATAACAATTAAGATTTTATTTATAGAGAAAATGCAGTAAGGCTATTCCCCAAATCTTCCCTTCGGACATCTTAGAGAAAAAGAATATTTACATATTGTAAAAACTCCCTTTTTGGAACGTTTTTATTTTCGCATTAATTTTCAAGTTAAAAACCTCGCGAATTCAAAATCTCCCTAAAATATAAGTTCATCACTATGTCTCAGCAAGGAACTCACGAAATAAAAACACATGAAAAAAAAATGTGCAAAATAAAATACCCGAGAAAATAAAGACTTTTACAGTAATACATGTACATACATAACAACAAATTACAAATGTACAATCGAATGTAAAATAAAAGTTTAATTTACTTCAAACACTCTATGAACATAAGGCCGACATTAAAAATATGTTTGTTTCCCCTCCCGCGACCCTAGCCAATCAGGGTAGGGTAGGTAGGTAGGGCAGATATTTTCATTTTATTTTTTTCACAAGCTTAAAATGTGTTCTGTATAGATTTAACATCGTAATAGATTTATCTTCATTAGGGTAAGTAAAAATATGATACTTGTAGCTAAAATCTATTTATCCCTGCTTCATAGATTTATAGATGATGTGGCTACTCAACTGACTGGTACCAGCGATTCCAGTTTTTAGCTATTTAGTTATTGAACCGAACCGCGAGAATATTCGTACCAAGCAATTTTAGCCACAAAAAAAATTTGCTTACCACAAGAAAATATTTACGGTAGGGGTAATTTTCAACGGTCGGACGTGGGAGTGGAAACAAACAATATTTTATTACTGGCCTAAAACAAAACTTGAGCTGTTAAAATATTTATCTCAACTGACCAGTTTCTGACACCAGCTTGTTTCCCATTACTTTGAACGATCCAGTATTCAGGCAAAAGTTGAGTCTAGCGAACACTGCGTCTCTCTTGAGAACCGACTTGTCATCTTCTCTATCTCCGAGCACAAACTCCATCTCATCTTGTAACTCTTGTTCTGCGAAACAGAAAATGTGAAATAATACTCCAGGCCCCGTGTTCACAAAGAATCAGGTTTCAAGATCAAGATCAAGATCAAATATAGGATCTTTCAAACTTTGTAAAAATTGTTATTCAAAGCTAAATCTTTTTACATACTGTGACATATATGAACATCCTGCAACACTTTCGAGACATAAAATTCAAATGTCATGCTTATTAAGAAAAAGATGGAAATTTATAAGTCATGACCGATTTTTGAAAATTGATCCTGATTTGATCTAGATCAGTTTCAGTCATAAGTATAATTAATTTATTTCTCAACATCATGGTAAAGTTTTGTATGTTTTCACAATGTTCATTAGAAGATTTTAAGGTATTTTTTGTGTATGTTAATGAGAAGTTATGGAAAAAGTGTTGAATTGCTTCATCAAAATGGCAAATATTTTTATGGATCAAGTTAATCCAGATCAGTAGATCCTTTGTGAACATGGGGCCAGTCATTCTCGGCATAGTAAATATATACTGGTCAAAAGTTCTAACCCACAAGAAGTATTAACAGGCACGAGAATGCAAAATTTCAAAATCGGCTGAAAATTTGGCAATGGGTCCAGGGAGCCGCTGAGGCTCCTGGCTTTTAAGCATCTAAGATGTCGTAAATTGTCTCAAAAACGGCCCTTGGGAGCGTCAACTCTGCGCATTTCCAGGAATCCGCGGATAATTCTCATTCCTGTATTTACTACCATACATAGTTTTTATAACTAGGTCTGTCATTGATACAATCCATATCGATAAATAAAAGATTTTTTTCTGTCAATAATTTTTTTCGCTATACACTCTTAGAAACGTCGATATGATGGCAGGAAAATACAGGAGAATGGGTACAGTCCAAAATGTGCAAAGTAGCGTAACATCACTTTGTAGTTGGCGGCTTGTTACACAGTACTCTAGTGGAAAGCAAAATTTACTAAGAAAGGAAATACAGTTGGACCTAGTTCATTCGAATTTATTGGGTCCAAAATTTTATTTCGAATAATAAATGGTTTCGAATAGCCCATTATAATTTGACTTGCAAAAGAAGAAACTTCAGGATTCAGGACCCGATATTTATTTCGGATTGATACCAAGTATTCGGATAAAAGGTTGATGGATAATCGAGGTCCAACTGTACAGCACATTTTAAAACAAATAATGTTAGTAAGCAAGAACGAAAGGTAAGAGTTTACATAAGAGTCGTTCATGGGCTCCAAATGAAACCAGCGCTTGTCAGAACATGAATGTTACATTGAGAGATGAAAACTTTATGCTTGGAACCATGCAGAATATTGCAATGTAGCTCATACATGAAGTCAGTCAATTTACTACTAAATTATACACATAACATACATCATTAATTCATGATTTCAATTTCACAAATCAGTAATCTTGAATTTGTGTTTACATTATTTCAATTTCACAAATCAGTAATCTTGAATTTGTGTTTACATGATTTCAACTTCACATTCCATAATCTTGAATTTCTGATTCCATGGTGTCAACTTCAAAAATTCAAGATTTCAAATTCCTGAATTCAATATTATGAATTCATGAAATTGAAATCGAGAATGTGTGCAGTTAAAATCATGTAATCACAAATTGGAAATCATGAAGTTGATATTACAAATTCATGAATTCATAAAGTTGAAATCTTGACATTGTGACTTTCCTCAGGAGAGAAATAATGAAGAGTGAATGTCACCAATGGTCTTTCATATGTTTTCCTTACACTCACAGTAATGAAATGTTGTTGATATGTAATGCAAACATAACACTCTCAATAATACGGTGGCATAGAGGTGACATGTGTGAAATAATTTTCATCTCGATCCCACTGTCTAGTATGTCGTGGGAACGAGTTAGTAAATTGAGGCCATAAGATAACTATGTCGTGGGAATGAGAAAGTTAAGTCTTGGCAATGACATACTTAGTCGTGGGAACGAGTTAGTAAATTGTGGCCATAAGATAACTATGTCGTGGGAATGAGAAAGTTAAGTCGTGGCAATGACATACTTAGTCGTGGGAACGAGTTAGTAAATTGTGGCCATAAGATAACTATGTCGTGGGAATGAGAAAGTTAAGTCGTGGCAATGACATACTTAGTCGTGAGAACGAGTTAGTAAATTGTGGCCATAAGATAACTATGTCGTGGGAATGAGAAAGTTAAGTCGTGGCCACGACATACTAAGTCGTGGGAACGAGTTAGTAAATTGTGGCCATAAGATAACTATGTCGTGGGAATGAGAAAGTTAAGTCGTGGCAATGACATACTTAGTCGTGGGAACGAGTTAGTAAATTGTGGCCATAAGATAACTATGTCGTGGGAATGAGAAAGTTAAGTCGTGGCCACGACATACTAAGTCATGGGAACGAGTTAGTAAGTTGTGGCCATGAGATAAAAATTATTTCACATTGTCACCTCTATGCCACCATACAATAATGCTTTGGAACTACACTGTACTGCTATGTAGTTGGGAAAGTAAACCACTTTTCTGCATCATATGTCATTGAAAAACGTGCAGATCTGCCAACTCACTGGAGACAAAATAGGGCGAGGATAAATTCAAGCAATTTACAAAGCAAGGTACACTGCATCAGGTGGAGGAATACACTGGAATGGAAGAGCCGCAAGACATTCTCATCAATCAGATCTGACCATTCCAAGGATAGCCTCAAGACATTCACATCAATCAGAACTGACCATTCCAAGGATGGCCTCAAGACATTCTCATCAATCAGAACTGACCCTTCCAAGGATAGCCTCAAGACATTCTCATCAATCAGAACTGACCATTCCAAGGATGGCCTCAAGACATTCTCATCAATCAGAACTGACCATTCCAAGGATAGCCTCAAGACATTCTCATCAATCAGATCTGACCATTCCAAGGATAGCCTCAAGACATTCACATCAATCAGATCTGACCATTCCAAGGATAGCCTCAAGACATTCTCATCAATCAGATCTGACCATTCCAAGGATAGCCTCAAGACATTCTCATCAATCAGATCTGACCGTTCCAAGGATAGCCGCAAGACATTCACATCAATCAGAACTGACCATTCCAAGGATAGCCTCAAGACATTCTCATCAATCAGATCTGACCATTCCAAGAATAGCCTCAAGACATTCTCATCAATCAGAACTGATCATTCCAAGAATAGCCTCAAGACATTCTCATCAATCAGATATGACCATTCCAAGAATAGCCTCAAGACATTCTCATCAATCAGATATGACCATTCCAAGAATAGCCTCAAGACATTCTCATCAATCAGATATGACCATTCCAAGAATAGCCTCAAGACATTCTCATCAATCAGAACTGACCATTCCAAGGATAGCCTCAAGACATTCTCATCAATCAGAACTGACCATTCCAAGAATAGCCTCAAGACATTCTCATCAATCAGATATGACCATTCCAAGGATAGCCTCAAGACATTCTCATCAATCAGATCTGACCATTCCAAGGATAGCCTTAAGACATTCTCATCAATCAGAACTGACCATTCCAAGGATAGCCTCAAGACATTCTCATCAATCAGATCTGACCATTCCAAGGATAGCCTCAAGACATTCTCATCAATCAGAACTGACCATTCCAAGGATAGCCGCAAGACATTCTCATCAATCAGATCTGACCATTCCAAGGATAGCCTCAAGACATTCTCATCAATCAGAACTGACCATTCCAAGGATAGCCGCAAGACATTCTCATCAATCAGAACTGACCATTCCAAGGATAGCCGCAAGACATTCTCATCAATCAGATCTGACCATTCCAAGGATAGCCTCAAGACATTCTCATCAATCAGATCTGACCATTCCAAGGATAGCCTCAAGACATTCTCATCAATCAGAACTGACCATTCCAAGGATAGCCTCAAGACATTCACATCAATCACATCTGACCATTCCAAGGATAGCCGCAAGACATTCTCATCAATCAGAACTGACCATTCCAAGGATAGCCTCAAGACATTCTCATCAATCAGAACTGACCATTCCAAGAATAAAGCATTTTGTAGGTATATTGCAGCATGGATCAATGAATTAATACGACTCTGGTGTCATCATACGTGATTATATGATGTTATAAGACAGAACTATCCACTTAAAAAAGCGAGACGATTCGGACAAAATCCAACAATCCAAATTATTTGAGGTATTAGTAAACAAAGCAATAAAAGCAGTGTCAGTCTTCTACAACAGAAATTAGTTGAAGTACATTTAGTATACACAGTCTAGTAAATAAATGTAGTATCTTTTTATGTTCGAACTATGAAAACTTGGGGCCCTTATTCACAAACATTTTAAGACTGAAACTCGAGACTTCAGACTAGAAATTTGAAGTTTTATTTAGCCGCCTTTTTTTTTCATGACATCAAACTGAATGAAATTTTGTCTGATTAATTGTCGTTACCCATTGCACATGTTTGCCAATTTTTATTAAAATCTATACTGTTATAACAACACATAAACCAAAACAATATTTGATATTTCAAAGTCTGAGTTTCAGTCTTAAAATGTTTGTGCGTAAGACACTAGTAATCCAATTTTGACATGGCAGAGGAATCATTTCATGTGATTATAAAAATATAAGACACAGAAAATATCATGATAACATATGATTGCTTTCGGTTTTATATCTTCATATTCTAGCTCACAAAGACTCAGACTTTTTTATTTTCTTTCTTTTCACCTTGGATAATCATATACAAAAAACTCATTTAAGTTTAGAACACTACACATATGGGTACTATTGTAATCAAATATTTAATGTCATTAATATCAATGTAGCACTACTTTACTTATTGTGTATTAATCTGTAATTTTCAACATTATTGTATGTGCACTGTATATACTTAAATGAATAAAGAAATATAAAAAAAAAATATATATATATTCTGCCCGATAACATGATTAATCTGTAATTTTCAACATTATTGTATGTGCACTGTATAAACTTAAATGAATAAAGAAATATAAAAAAAAAAATATATATATTCTGCCCGATAACATGATACAACAACAGTACAGTACATCGACCATTAAGAATTTATTAATTCATTAAGCAGCTGCTCTAACGGCAAATCTGGCCATATTACCTCCTTCGTCAAAGTCTGAAATTGTTGCATCTTAGAATCACGACAGGTTTACAAAACATGACTCAAATATCGATAAAACTTCATGAACACCTCACAATTAAATACGAGATATTATAAGAATGGTTATGAACTTTGTTCTATATGAACAATGTTTCTGAAAATGACTTTAATAAATTCCATAATTGATGAACATGCATGGTCTATTTGAAATATATATTAACAAGACACATTTGTAAAACATTATGCCCCCGAGACCTTGACCTTTGACCACTTGACCACTTGACCCCAAAATCAATAGGGTTCCTCTGCTACTCAAGGTGAATGTGTGGACCAAGTTTGAGGACGATAGGTCAAGGGGTTCTTGAGTTATTGATCGGAAACGAAAAGGTGACGGACGGACATACCAAACGACCGACATGTGCAAACCAATATGCCCTCTCTTCTTCGAAGGGGAGCATAAACAATTTTCATCAGCACAAATTAACTTCTTCATGCAACAATGAAAGCGGTCATCAATGTAGGACATTTGTGACGTCCAGTCATTTGTTATTGCAGAAAATGCAATCAAATAAGATACATGGGAATTATCATGCAACTTTGACACTATCTATGATACTAAATAGAGTACAGTCGGACCTCGTTCATTCGAATTCATCAGACACATAAACAATTTTTGAAGAGTACATGGTTTTGCACAGCCCATTTCAATTTGACGAAGAAAAGAAGAAAAATCAAGACCATTTATTTTGGATGATACCAATTATTCGGATAGAAGGTTATCGAATAAACGAGGTCATCAGACTGTTGTATTACTAGTACATGTTTCACCTCTATACTGAAATAATTACGACACCTCTCCATCCTTATGAATTTTATACCACAATTGTTAATGACCAACACAAGCCTGTGACATTACGTGATATTCCGTCCATGTAAGTTCTCTCTGATCTTGTATGGGACTTTCACCCGAGATCTGATTATAAACTCATGTAAAAATTACCATACAATGGATTGACACTTTAATTTTACAGTTCACCACTCTTTTTAGAAAAGGTAAGGGAAAAGTAGGTCCCACTTTTGACAGCCTGCATCATATGTAAAGAAAAACAATTATGTTGACTAAAACC
Source organism: Mactromeris polynyma (assembly GCA_032209605.1). Lineage (NCBI taxonomy): Eukaryota > Metazoa > Mollusca > Bivalvia > Venerida > Mactridae > Mactromeris > Mactromeris polynyma. The sequence goes on from JASFXZ010000005.1 coordinate 3,918,143, forward strand.
TCAATAATAAGACCACCATTGATTGGTTGTCTGATTAAAACCTCAATAATAAGACCACCATTGATTGGTTGTCTGATTAAAACCTCAATAATAAGACCACCATTGATTGGTTGTCTGATTAAAACCTCAATAATAAGACCACCATTGATTGGTTGTCTGATTATCGAGTCAAACGTTGGAAGAAAAATTGAATAGTGGTCATTGAAATATCGATTATATGAATGAGGGGGTTTAAATATTGAAGTGGTCCTTAAGTGAGGTTTAAGTGTACATATTAAGTCAGATACTGATACACAATGTCACTTACCTAATTCTGTTCGAGATATTTTGGTGGGCGGTTCTCCCGTACTGTCATCGGAGGCACCGCTGGAATTCAGCGCCGAGTCCTGCGTATCTGGCGGGGAACCGTACCAGCCTCCCCAACCTGGGAACCAGCGTTGTAGTAATGTTTTATCTTCCTGTTGAGGAGAGCTGGGTTTCTTAACACTCTGGTCAGAATCAACTGAAGACCCCTGCAACGAGAAGGTCAAAATTTACAGCAATACCAAGAAATTTGTTAAAAAATCTCCATTAAATGAATAAAATTTACTCATCATAGTCTTTTCTTCAAAAAACCTATAAGTGACAATGTCAGAATGTACATTTTTATACAGAAAGAAAACAGTGATTATAAGTTTTACTCTGTGCTTGCACTTCAAATTCATACTAGTTTGATGCAAGTTGCTTGTGGAGGAACAGGTAACCTAGGAATACTGGTAAGGTCAACTTGACCACCTCACTATTAAGAACACAACTTTTAAGTCCATTTTCACTGTTTTGCTCAAATATTCAACCTCAATATTAAAGACTACCTCAATAAGAAGACCAGTTTTTAAGGGTCCCGAGGATGGTCATATTATTGATATAACTATAACTACAGCGAGAATATAATATAATAATGTCCCCAATCTAAAAATACAATGGTTATCATCGTAAGTAATCGAATATATTTGTTAAGGCATTGTAATAGTAATTTGATCGATTCCATTCAAAGTAAACATACCCAGGCCTGCAATGGTATAGCAATAATTCTATGATACAACAAGACTAAGCTGAGCATACACATTATTTGCACAGCAGAACCAACATACCTTAGACAGCACTCCTTCCTTTCTCAGCTTTCTGTATACTAACTCCCGGACTAGTTTAATATCTTCAAAGCACCAGTCATCCTCAATTCTAGCCTGCTCAGTCTAGACAAGAAAATATTGTAAACATAATTGTTTTTGATTAGGCCATACCGTTTTATATTTTTGTTAAGCAGCAACCTTTGTTTGTGAAATCTAGCTACCTTATTCAAAAAAACACTCAATGTCGTTTTGAAAAAACACAAATCTAGATAGTAGACGATGTATATTTCACATGCTTTAATGAGGTAAACATGATAAAATGTAATTAAACAACTTGTTTCTTTATACACAATTAAAAGTCTAACATAAAAACTGACTAATTTTCACTCACTATTTTCATAAATGCAAGTTAACAAAATATTTACAAAAACATACATAAATATGACACATCTGTTACTTCCCTTGGCGATTTTTTGAACTTACGAAAAAAATTTTTTGGCTCACAGAGCTCACAACCTAGGCGCATGCGGACGCTTAACAAAAATATAAAACGGCATGGCCTTATCAGCAAGCCAATTCCTTACTTCCCCATAGATGCTTGCCCTTTCACCTTGTTAACTTACAACGCATTTTGTATGCTGATGTTTCCCCCTGGGATCTGTGTGGGGAAGCATTTATCTTATGAATATATGAGCGCTGCTATGGGACTTACAATCTCTTCTGTAAGTGACATCATTTCAAGAAAACGCAACATGTGATGTCACTATTTGCAAGCAGGAAACAATATTTACACCATATGGTCACTTCGTTTTCACATTGCCATATGGGGCAATTATTGCTTACTGCCAGTACCTGGTGACGTCATATGTGACGTTTTCTGGAAACGACGTCACTTAAATAAGATTTCTGAAAATTCGATCGTTGTCGGTACTTTGAAATCGCGCTGTCAGCGGAATAGGGTCTAAGCCGGGGATGTTATTGGTAAATGAGAACTTTAAAACACCGCCTAGCAGGCAATTTGCATAATATCCTTCATGAGTACAGAATTGAGTGAAAACTCAAAACGAGAACTTTAGTGAATACAGTTCCCAATCTTACAGCAAGCATAAAGTGGAATATTTGATCAACGTTCAACAAAATTAAATCTGCACCTTCATAACAGGATCAAGCACTTCTTTCCTCAACTGAGCGGTGTATATCTCCGAGTACGTTACGACATCCTTCACTCGATTTGTGATATAATCCTTCGTGAGTCGTCGGTTTTTATCTTGAATATGAGAGAGCTTGGCTTGAATAGCAAACTGCCACCATTTTGTAGCGCTAAAAAAAATATGCAAAACACATTTATGCAGTATATGACATACACACTGGAATAACAATGGCCTGCATCGTGTTTTCAAATATTTTAATGAATTAAAAAAAGTCAGGATTACATAACAAAAAGTGTTTCCTTATAAAAATAAATATAAAATTTTAATTACTCGCTGAAAAACTGTTTTATATTGCAGTCAGACCTTGTTTATTCAACAATCTTCTATCTAAATACTTGGTATCATCCGAAAAAAATATCAAGTCTCAATGTATCTTATTATGCTTGTCGAATTAAAATGGGCTATTAAAAACCATGTATTATTCGAAATAAAATTTCTGACCTGATGAATTCAAATGAACGAGGTCCGACTGTATCTAATTTGTTTCCCAAGCCTCGTTCTTAATTAACATTGTTTAATTATCTTAATTTATGTCATACAGTATAACCTGACTTAAAGACCAATTCTATATTAAGACCACCCCAATAATAAAACCAATTAACAAGGGTCCAAAGGGTGGTCTTATTATAGAGGTTTTACTGTACATGAATTTAGAGAAATACCGTAAGTTGTTGAGTAAGAAAACAGTTCAAGATGAAAAAAAAAAAAAAAAAAAATGAAATCAAGCATTTTTAACCAAATAATCAACAACTAATTTTGAGCAGAATAACATGTCTTCTTACTTGTTTTTTATGGGGCAATTCGGTCTCCATTTTCGGTATCGTTTACTTTTTTCGTGTTTCTCAAACTCCCGTAGAAGTATGACAATATTCCTGTATTGATCTTCACTCAAAGCAAAAGCCATGTTTTTCAGGTTCAAATCCATGGTATTCCGTGGAACATCGGGACTACGCATAGGAAGCGGCGTCGTGTAACGTTTCATCTTGGCCGACGCCGACACGGGTGACAATATGTATTCATGTTCCTGAAAGGTTAAGAACAGTAATATTTGACCATTTGTCAATACTACAGTTTGACCTCGATTATTAGATAACATTCTATCCGAATACTCGATATCATCCGAAATGCACGTTGAATTGAAATAGGCTATTCTAAACCATGTATTATTCGAAAATCAAATTTTGGACCCGATGAATTCGAAATGAAGGAGTTTCGACTGTATCTCTGGGGTTTTTATTACCCCTAGGCACCCCTTCTTGCACCTGGGTAGAACCAACAACCTTCTGCAACCAAGTAGGGGCCTTAGTCACAAACGTTATAAGACTGAAACTCAGACGGTGGTCTGAATGTGGACGCAAACTCAGTTTTCATTTTGTAAGCAGGCATGAGAATGCAAAATTTCAAAATCAGCTGAAAATTCGGCAAGGGGTCCAGGGGGGGGCCGCTGAAGCTCCTGGCTTTTAACCATCTTAGATGGCTTAAATTGTCTCAAAAACGGTCCTTGCGAGCATCAAATCTGCGGATTTCAGCGAATCATCATCATGCCTGTGTAAGTACTATTTGGTATATCATAAATTCTCTAAATATTCACTGATGACTATCCAGCCACCACAAATTGCATTGAAATTTGAAAGTTAACTCTAAGCTAAATAATAACAGGTAAATCTCAAACCTTGAACTGACTCGTAATACTGGAAACATACATCTCTCTTTGTAAGTAATCCTGAATAATAATACAAGAAATTAATACTTGGTTAAATTAATTGTCAGATATTTGATACAGTTCTGATGATATCAGTTTGAAACCCAAACCTTGCAACATATTAATGGTACACTCCAGTATTATTCAACTAAAGCTTAAATTTATTCTTAATATGAATTACTAAACTGTCAACATATCGGTCTTAATAGATAGTTCCAACATTTACCTCCCTTGTTCTGAATTGTCGGCCATATTGATAGGCAAATTTATTTTGATAATAGTGACAGAAATTTTCTTTCAGCATTGAACTTTATGTTTACCATTGTATGTATAAAAACTGATCACTCAAGTTGTTAAAAACTTTGTAATTACTTAATTAATGTTATCACCATATTGTCCCTTCTCTATTGGCCCCTAATATACAATGACATGACATGTATTTAACATTTTCATACGTAAAATGTCATTCAGTCGATGATGACCAAACCATTAAAATACAGTCAGACTCGTTTATTCGACAACCTTCTATCCAAATACTCGGTATCATTCGAAATAAATATCAGGTCCCGATGTATCTTCTTATGCATGTCAAATTGAAATGGCCAATTCGATATAAGATTTCGAATCCGATTAATTCGAAGGAACGAAGTCGGACTGTATAATAATCCGCATTCAGCTTTTATATCGAATGTTGAATCAGTACTCAAATATTGGGACGTACGAACAATTTTTCAAATGTTCGAATATTCGTTGACATCACCGATTATACACAATATACTAACAGACATCTGATCCTTGGTGAGATCTCCGACTAATGTAGTGTTTGTATCAAAATACAATGAAAAGTTCTGTAAATCCACCAACTTGCGCATCATTTCTACGTTATCCCGACTCACAAACTTTGGTACCTGAAAACACAAAGAATAACCAGACTTCATCGCAGATAACACAAGGAGATTCCATAGCGGAATACAGTAAAACCTCACTTTAAGACCGCCTCAAAATGAAGAACACAATTTTCAAGTCCATTTTCACTGGTTTGCTCTTTATCCATTAAATTTTAAGAAAAGTTATAATGAAATGTTTTTAGAATATGCTGGAAGGGACCGTGCTTGAATGAAGGCATTAACATGCCATTTTCTAAAAATCAGTACTATACACATTTTGATAGATTATAAGACTATCTACCTATTATCAATACAACTATAAAGATATTGTGTAAATGGTGAAGTTTGCAAGGTGAAAATGTTTGAGAAATTCATGAATTCAAGAAAGCTGCAAAATATCTGTCTGTGTACATTTCATCATTCACTGAAGTATATTTTTATAAAATTAAATTTAACAATACTTATTACAGGGTATTGCAAACACTTCTGTTTGAGTAATCACAGATTTGGGAACTTTTTGACGCATGAACGTATCAACTTAAACAGAACATAAATACAACTTACCCAGTTAACATCAGTACTTTGAGCACTTAAATTCTTGATGACCACACCGAATGCAAATGGACACGTCTGATTGGTCGTATCATCTTCATATCTTATATGAACATCTTTAATGTTTAGCTAAATATAAAGCACAAAGGTTAACAAAGATTTCTTCAAGGGGAAATAACTCTTGCACATCTTTATAAAATGAAAGCAATACATAGGACACAGACGCCCCTGCTATAGACTTTTCAGTAGAATTTTAATGTCAAAAAATGGCCATAACTCTTCAAAAATATGTCAATTGTGACCGATATCAAACTTGACCTGTATTTTATTATCCTATGTGCCCAATATGAATTGAATCGATTCATCTCTTCACGAGTTATTGATCAGAAACCAATTTTGCACGGACGGACGTACGAACAAACAGCGGTACGCTTTATGTTCCTTCACCATTCTATGATGGAGGGCACATAGAAATTATTATAGGTCTAAAGGATCAGATTATTTCAGCAACAAAGATTCAATTACAAAAGGGAAGTAACCCAAGTAATATTTCAATTTTTAAGCCTCATTGTCTCGTCACAATGTTTTCATTACAAGAAGAAATAAAAAATTGATAATTAGAAAATTATATTTCAATACAGTCGGACCTCCTTTATTTGACAACCTTCTATCCGAACACTTGGTAGCATCCGAAATAAATACTTCTTAGGCATGTCGAATTGAAATGGTCTATTCGAAACCATGTATTATTCCGAAATAAAATTTCAGACCCGATGAATTCGACTGAACGAGGTCCGACTGTAAACAACTGCCGAGAAGGTCAGGCATAATAATGGCAGACGACTAGTGAACTGTACACATGCTTTGAGTAATGATATATAAATATCAAGATAACTGTACATATACTTTGAGTAATGATATATAAATATCAAGATAACTGTACACATGCTTTGAGTAATGATATATAAATATCAAGATAACTGTACATATACTTTGAGTAATGATATATAAATATCAAGATAACTGTACATATACTTTGAGTAATGACATATAAATATTAAGATAACTGTACACATGCTTTGAGTATTGATATATAAATATCAAGATAACTGTACATATACTTTGAGTAATGATATATAAATATTAAGATAACTGTACACATGCTTTGAGTATTGATATATAAATATCAAGATAACTGTACATATACTTTGAGTAATGATATATAAATATCAAGATAACTGTACATATACTTTGAGTAATGTTATATAAATATCAAGATAACTGTACATATACTTTGAGTAATGATATATAAATATCAAGATATGTTGTAAACCTGCAGATTTTCCAGAATGTTGGCCATGACTGATGTTCCATATGAGAACCAGGATGAGTCTTGTTTCTCGGATTTCTGCACCTAAAATGTAAATATCATCAGGTAAATTTTGTCAGGCTTTAAGCTGATTTCATTTTCTTCAAACTAGTTCTTTGTTCTTGACTTTTTATAACGTAGTTCGTTCTATAGGGCAAAGTTAGTCATTAAACGTTTTTTCATTGATTTTAAGAGGAAATTCAATTTTTTTCCCCCAAATTCAAGTACCGGTACTTTTTCAGGATTTTTAGGGTTTTAGCCAGTTTTCAAGGACTAGCATTAATTCAAGGACTTTTTCAAGGCCTGTATGAACCCTGCTATTCCCATATTCCAATACTTTTGCGCCTCTGCAGTGCCTAATGCCTTGTAGACTTTTGCTTTCCTGCAGATCTAAGTGGGGAGACATTGTCTTGTGTTTGTGGGGTTCCCTATAATAACTCAATCTCTCTGACAACTTCTCCCAGTTCAAAGGTGGAGGACAAATGACTTTGGATGCTCTATCTTTAGTCACATTGTCATGGAAGAACATACCCCTAACCCAGGTAACAAGGTGGGCAATTACATTCAGGATATAAATAGTGAAAAGGAATGTGGGTTGTATTAAATACATTCTATACAATAAAAAATATAGAACAAAATTGAAGAATTGTCGCATCATTCTATGTTACTACAGAAACAGTGTAGGGTGAAATATTTTTTATAAAACCTTAAAAAAATGCTCATACCATGGGCCATAACTCCTGTATACAAGAGTTGGTATACAGTTATACAGCTCAATAATACATATATATTATTCTACTTTCTTATTAATTGTTTCCATAGCAACCCACCTGCATTTTAGCTTCGAGTGCTTCCAACATCTTGGCTTTGTGAGCAGCTTCTGCTGCGGTCTCTTTCTCCTCATCATACTGTAAAAATAAATACTTTATACTCATTTATATACAGTAAAACCTCACTGTAAGACCAAAGGGGTCTGTAACAATTTCTACTTTCACTTTGTGCTCCTTTATATATATTACAGTACAAGTGAAAGTGAAAGTAGAAATTGTTACAGACCGCTATGTGTAAGACCACCTCAAAATTAAGAACACACTTTTCACTGTTTTGCTCTTTATTCAACCTCAATATTTAGACCAGTTTTCAAGGGTCCAAATGGTGGTTGTATCATCTAGGTTTTACTGTAGTCAAATTGATGTTAATCATATTGTAAAGAGACTTACTGGATGCACAAGCTTAAATCTCTGTATCAAGATGACTCTAAACTGTTGTTCACTGTAAATAACATGTACAGTCGGACCTCGTTCATTTGATATCATCGGGGCCGAAATTTTATTTTGAATAATACACGGTTTCAAATAGCCCATTTCCATTCAACATGCATAAGAAGATACATCGGGACCTGATATTTATTTTTGATGATACCGAGCATGCGGACAGAAGGTTGTCCAATAAACGAGATCCGACTGTATATGCATAACTATGTGGTGCCTACTATCTCATTTTATCCTACTCGCATTTTTTATAATATTTTACTATAGAAAATGTTAAGATTTCATATGTAAGAAAAAAATCCTGTTTATTTTGGATCATCCCTCGTACTCAAAAACAACGGGAGTGACGTTAGACTTGCAAAGTATCGTCAAACTCGGAAAAATATATACTTGTAGTTGTGCATGCTAAGAAAAAGGCATAAAATTGTGTCTGAATAATTCTTGTTACCCTCTCTTCACTTTTGCCATTTTATTAAAATCTATATTGTTAGAACAACGTAGAAGTAAAAAGAACATTTTAAGGGTGTAAGTCTGAAACGAGCCCTGGTCAACTGTACATTTCAATACATAACTATACATGTAGCTACTGATCAAGTTATACCTCCGTGTTCAGTAGGGCACCGGCGACAAGATACAGTCTTTCTATAGAGATCACCCACGGCTCACTGTGAAGTCTACGTAAAGGAATATGTAACGTTATCTTCCCAATAAAACCTGAAATGAAATATGAAAATACGACATTATTAATGCAATATATGTAGGGAAAAGGATAACTTCCATGTCTCAATGAAAATATTTTTTTTTATATAAGTTGCAACTGGCCAAATTCAAGTTTTTTAGGGGCGATTCCTGTAAAATTAAGGAGTGAATAAAAGATAGTAGCGAATTTGATGGATCGCTGTGACCGAGACAGTCGAGAGTTGATGTGCTATGACCATGACTAGCGAAAGGTCACCAAAGGTGTTAATCGCATTGTATACAACGTGCTGTAACAGTTTAATGTGATTTTCAATTTACATTTTCTTTAGACAGTGATCATATTTAGGAATGGTTGAGTTTGAATCACTAGTTTAATGATTTTAAACTTATTATATACATGTAGTATATATTAATAAAAACGTATCAAATATGTAGTGGATTTTATCTACCTATCAGCATGAGTATATACAATGGCAATTTTAACATTCGAAGTTTACTGGGATATTTTCATTGACCGCATAAAAGATATAATACCGCACAACTGTGAAAACCAAACAAAAATTGTGGTCCGAACTTATTCAGAATACACTGTACTTTTATTTAGTAACGAAAACAGAGATTTTCTCTCTGACTTGTAACACGTTTCAAGCAGAACTTGCTCAACATTAATTAAGCTTTCCCCCAGATTTGCAACAAAGTCTAACATTTCTGAGCAAAAGTGAACTACTGAGAAAACTGCAAAAACATAAAAAAGATTATACTTGAACACATACCAGATTTAACCTCTAGAGGTAGACCGAGACTTTTTAAGGCATCTTTCTTCAATGGTAAATTCTCTAACTCAACCGCTCCTGTAAAAATACAAATTTAATGAATAATTCAATATACAACAGAATGTCTTAAATTCCAAAATATGAATACAGGGTTTTCCTTGGGTTTGCCAGGGGTCCTGGGACTCCCACATTTGCAAATATGGGAGTCCCTGATAAAAGTTTGGGGGTTGCAAGAGTACATTATGGCTGTGACATGTTTTCATCAACCATTGTGATCATGTATTACCGAGACGCTAGCAAGGTGCAAACACCGAGACGATAGGTAATTACCACAAAGGCACTTAAATAATAAAAGCGTTGATTTGCCGAAATCGGCTAATCAGACACTTGCAGGTCACACGTATGTACACCTGTTCATGAATGCAGTCTTCGGCCTGAAAATTGCGTCAGAGACGCAGAAAACATAAGTCCAGGATATCCCTGTGAATAAAATGTTTAAAGCAATACACTAACTTTTTAGAACCTAAAAAACGTCACCAAAATTTTTTTTTTAATTTTACAATTGTTGGAAATGCAGAACAGTATGACTAAGTCTAAAAGTTATGTCATAACTAGTTCCTGTAATTGACATTACTTAGTTATACATAATCTCTATGCAACAGAAACAACAGCTTATAATATCCTAAAAGAAAAAGTATACATATTCCACCTACTTAGAGAGAAAATTCCCTATTCAGTAAAATTGTAACCTTATAAATACCCAAATTTGGGGATTTATGATGCAAACCCCTATCAAAAGGACCCGCCATACTTCCCCTAAAACTGAAAAAAATGGCTGATGGTTACAAACCTTGTAAAAGAGCAATAGACAGCTGATCTGTGTTCAAATTCTCGACATACTCCCCAACATAAGTATTCAGAACCCATGCTGCAAGACCCTCCAACATCCTTGCTGTGTGGCTGGTTCACAATATTTACTTTGATGACATGCTGAAAAATACACAAATTCAAGTGTTCTACATTTCCCTATATGCTAACAGTGTAACTGGAAGAAAATTGTCTGGAAATATCAGACATATTTGCTCTGTTCCTGTGGTTATACTAGATACCCAAGCCATTTTTGACTCTTATAGACAAACTGGAGTATCCTTATTTCAATCATTGCTACCATAATTCATCATATATTTAAGACAACACAGACTAGGGGAAATATGTACATTTCAAAGACAGGAATGGGGTTAATATCGGCTCCAAAAACACTGAATACTGGGGTTCCACTAAGGGCTGAATCTCAGGGGTCACTTTGATGAATTTAGACTGGATTTTACCATTTTATAGCCAAATTACCTATAATTTAGAGAAAAATTGAACCTTCAGCCCGAATCCTAAGGGAATTTCAGGGGTCAAAGGGTCAACTCAAGGTTCAAATGGAACCCCTGGGAATAGAAAATGTGGATTAATGATACTATAAAAAGAGAACTCCAGGCAGAATAATGTTACTATTTTGTGACATTCGTATCTCGTTTTGCAATTTCTATAAACTTTAAATAATGATCTGTGACAAGTACATCTAGTTAAAGCAACAACTAGGTCAGACATATTATATGAGGTAAACAGTAGTTACTACAAAAAATGATGAAATTGTGACCTACTAACAATTCTACTTTCACTTTCATTTTTCATCATTCACTTGAAATGTACATGTTTTTAACACCTTTATATAGCTATAGTATTGATGATAACAAATGAATATGTTAGACATATATATTATATATAAATAACAAACTTATGTACTTTTAAAAAAAAAATCTGAAGTAAAAAAATAATGACATTGGCAGAAAGTATTAATTGTATGTAGTAAAATATAAACTTTAAAACATAGACAGCTCTGTGACAAACATAACTCTATCTCATCGCTACTAAGTCTCAACATTCCTGTACTTGAAGTCTAAACAATTGTTGATTATCATCACGGACCTATATACCGTCCGTGTTATCATTAAGCATAAACTTCCAAAATGAAAACTTTCTATAAATTTACAGAGGGAAGGAAACAATAAATAGCATAATATTATGAACTTAAAACAAGCCACTTAGCCGTCTAGCATTATTATATCGTTATTTCAAAACCACATGTAATTATTTAAATTTGTCCATAAATTCAAGCCAAATATTTCAATAAGGAAATGACCAGAAAAGTCCAATCGCCTTAGGGTAAAATCCACAGTCCAAGTGTTGAACACTTTTTGTACAATAATTAATAAATGGCAATATTTTCTTGACACATATATCATGTGCAACATGTCTACATAATCATATACTCGCAGATAAACATTCAGTACATTAGCTAGAGTCTAAAACGCAACAGATCTACCCCACCCACCAAGTTTATGCAATGTAATGTGTTTACATCACGAACAATTAGACTATTCAAGAAAAAATAAAGATGCGGGTCTTCGTATAACGTACTTACATTATCTTTAAATGAATTGTCATGCGTTTTATGGTATCTGTTCACAGGGAACAGACGTTTTAGGGCTTATCGTCGCTATTTTCGTTTCTCAAGAACATGTCAAAACGGTGTTAACGTAAAACTACTTCCCGGTGAAATTTCTCGCAAAGGTCAAAATTTATATCGGGTGACGAAATTTTAGTCTATATAAACTGTCAAGATACGTACGTCTATACAGTTTTCTTAATTGGTTTTCGGATTTAGACTATTTTCTTTTACGTAGATCTATGTATAAATGAATGATCATAAGATTTAATATCATTAGCTTAATTGATCATTGTAATCACGGACATATTTGTATGTATGGTTTACACGTCCGTGTAGTAATTAATATTCATTTTGTGTATTTAGTTAATTCATAATATCACGGCCATATAAATCACATGTGTCCGTGATAATAATTGGCACTCGTTTTGCAATTTCTATAAACTAAAACTAATGTTCAAAGATTGATAATTCCACGGATATATGTTCGTGATAGTTCTATTCATTCTGATTGCAGCAAGACATAACATAATTATTTATTATGAAAATAAACTGAACTATCGAATCAAGTCAATGTAAGCCTATACAAATCACGTTCATCGTTTCATGTCACTTTCTTATACTGTAGTGAAGATTCTCAAAATACACATTTTATGTGTTATGGCACGGACATATCGTGGTTATGGCTAGTATACGCCTAAATCTGTACATTATGTCCTGAATTACATTTTAAGGATTGTGATAATAATAATAATAATAACATCTTTATTTTAAGAAGGTTGTTACACATTATGATATAAATATAAAACTATAAAAACATCATATTTTCAATGTGGCCTTCTGTAAACAAAACATACAACTAATTAAAATTTAACATTTGCACACTATAATAACATGTATATAAATAAGATTTTCACATTGTATTTCAATATAACAATTTAATTCAATATAACAATTTAATTCAATTAATTTACTTACCGACAGACACTCGATCAATTATATCATACACATTGATGTGAACATAATATCACGAACATATAAACGGTTTATATGTCCGTGATAATATAGATATTTATATATTATGTCACAATTAATAAAATGAAACGTAATTACTGCGATGCAGAATTTAAAAGGTGATGTGCATATATAGTTAAACCTCAATAATATGGTCACCATTACGACCTTTGTAAACTGGTCTTAATATCGAGGTTGTCTTATTTTTAGGTTGAATAAAGAGCAAAACAGTTGAAATTGACATTAAAATTTGTGTTCTCAATTTTAAAGTGGTCTTATTATTGAGGTGGTCTTTAAGTGAGGTTTTACTGTACTATAGAAGGGATAAAGGGAGAGAACTGTATAATGGATAAAGGGAGAGAACTCGTGATGATCTCCGACGAGTTTGACAAGTGTAAGCATCTCGATCAGGCCATTCATCAGTTCCCACATCTACAATATTTACCTCCCTTTTTTCCCACATCTACAATATTTACCTCCCTTGTTTCCCACATCTACAATATTTTCCTCCCTTGTTATTAATCATCAACCATTTTGATAGACAAAACTGATAAGCACTTGAAGGAGTAATTCCCAAATATAGAGCAAGTACATGTTTGCTCAGACAGTTGAATAAAAAGTGGTTGTAACATGCAACTTCTCTTGGTATTTTCTCAATTATCATATATTTGAGAATTACTCCTATAAGTGCTTATCAGTTTGACTGATGATAAAGAACAAAGGGAGGTAAATACTGTAGATGTGGGAAACAAGGGAGGTAAATATTGTAGATGTGGGAAACAAGGGAGGTAAATATTGTAGATGTGGGAAACAAGGGAGGTAAATATTGTAGATGTGGGAAACAAGGGAGGTAAATATTGTAGATGTGGGAACTATATCTATATACAGTCAAACAAAGTATATATATAAATAACTATCATATATATAATGTATTAAACGTAGATGTATACTCTTTTTATAATGTATGTAATGTATTTTAGAGTAACGTGGGTGGCTGCTCAACTTGCCGTGGCGTGATTACAGTATGAAGCCACAGCAGCACGTATGAGAAATGGGCAGAATATTACGCAATGGCGAAATGGGCAGAATATTACGCAATGGCGCATTGGAGCATGTTCGTGCTACAAGGCGCGCAACGTGTCGAAGTTAATCACGATTTCGGATGGGACAATCTGGTATTTGCGAAACTGGGAGAAAGAATGAAAGATAAATTCCGCTAAGTTGTGACTTTTAAAATGAAAATTACGATCGTATTTTGGCAAGAGGGTGGTATATTTGGATAGTTTGCGACAATTGTGGGGATTAGCGTGGAATGCGCCACTAAGCAGGCTAGACAGGCATAAATCATTTAAGCTTCAATCAATTGATCAAAGTCTTAATATATTTATCTTTGATTGCATCATTACAAAGACGTTAGATATAATGTATGTGCGAACAAGTACATTTATATTACAAAAAAATCACACTTAGTACATTATTTATCTTACGGATTATTCGGATAACGTAAATGAAAAATAAGGTTTTTTTAAATATAACAGGAATATGTGTGTGTTCTAAACCACACGTTGACGATTTAAACGTGCAGAACCTCACTTAAAGACCACCTCAAAATTAAGACCACATCAAAATTAAGACCACATCAAAATTAAGACCACCTCAAAATTAAGACCACATCAAAATTAAGACCACATCAAAATTAAGACCACATCAAAATTAAGACCACATCAAAATTAAGACCACATCAAAATTAAGACCACATCAAAATTAAGACCACCTCAAAATAAAGAACACAATTTTCAAGTCCATTTGCACTGTTCTGCTTTTTATTCAACCTCAATATTAGGACCCCCTCGATAAAAAGACCACTTTAAAGGGCCACAAGGGTAGTCTTATTATTGAGGTGGTATTTAAGTGAGGGTTTACCGTATCCACCTTGCCACACTCAAAATTCCACTATAAGACAGATAAGAGTAATTTATTTTAGATTTGAAGTGCTGAGTGTAAGTATCTGTATCAATCCCGGGCCCGGGGGTCCGGTGCTGCCGTACCCCTGCCCCACCATGCCTCCCCACGAACGGGTGAAGTCATGTAATCAACGTATAACACTTACTGTCGGACCTCGCTTATTTGAATTCATCGGGTTAGAAATTTTATTTCGAATAACACATGGTTTCGAATAACCCATTTCAATTTGATGTGCCTTAGAATATATGTATGTTTTATGTCTCAATACTTAGCACTATACAGTCTATGAGCGTCAATCTTAACTAATATTTACAACAGTTGAACATTTACGATAAATGGACGGAATACATCGGGACCTGCTATTTATTTCTGATGATAAAAAGTGTTCGGATAGAAGGTTGTCGAATAAACGATGTCCGATTGTAAAAGCCATACCGTGCCAGTATTACAATTCGTTGCCAAGGATATACTGAGACGCGAATGACAGCCACTCTTAAGATAATACAAATAGTAGAGATTTATAAATGAACTTGCGTCGTCTGTGCCTCTCACAAGCAAGTAATCCATGATTTCAAATTAAGCTTAGGGTTGTATATTTTTGTATCAAACGCAGAATTGTAAATCAGTAGTTACTTTGTGCTAATATTACGTATTAAACTGACGACAGACGAGTTTACATACTGTAATAAATATGTTTTGTTCTTCTCTACAATAGTATACCTGGTGATATTACTAAGATAGGTACTGTTTGTATAAAGATCATTAAAAGGACAGTGATTACAGATAATCAATACAAAGGATTAATGAGATACAATCATTTTATCCTTCTAACCTACTTGGAACGAGCTGCCATAAAACACGGCGGGTAGTCGATTTGTGATTTTGGAGTTTATGACGATTTTTCTTCAGCAGTGTTTCAGTTGCATACGGCGATAAGTTGGTCATACTAAAAAGACGCAGAAGGCATCATTCTCATAGTAGAACTTCACTAATTAGATCCAGACAGAAAGCATACCCAACAATAAATCCAGTCGATGCAGATCGATATCGATGGAACTTTAGGTCAGCAGTCAATTTGTCTATCGGTAGTTTCCGTAAGTGATCGTAAATTTTCCGATGCTCACCGATTGATAACTGGAATAACACATTAACATGTAGCCGAGACGAGACACAACAGATGACCGATTGGACCAGAAGGCATGTACAGGGAGGGGGGGGGGCACAAAAACAAGACCTATATGATCAGGATCTTAAAGACAAAACAACACCACACTATCAACTCGAATATGAACAAACATGAATATTTACGTGAAACCAAATCTTTCATAACATTTATGGTGATTGAACTAAATCTTGAATAAAAAAAATATCAATGCTGCAAGGGGTCACGTACTTGGTCGATGTTTTGCGCCACCGGGGACCAACATAAGAACAACTTGTTTGCCTAAATGCCACATATTGGGGGTCTGAATCCAAAGGGTTTGGAGATGTTCCAGGTTGGCGGTCTCAGCATCGAGCCAGTCTCAATCTCGCCTGTCCGGAGAACCGATCGTACAATCCCACACATACCTACCACCCCTCCCCCAACGTGCAAACATCAATAAGTAGATTAATACTCAACATGACTCGGAAGAAAAACGCAGTTTGATTACGAACGTAAGCAACCACTTTTGAAAATAATTCTGAAACATGCTTTTTTTGAAAATATAAAAACAGTTCAATACACACCTTCTATTTTGCACGCTGTACTACGAATGATTGTAGTATAAATATTTAACTTCCTGGTTGGCGGATTATCGTAATCATACACGTGATAAGTCAACATATTCATTAAGTGGTACACTGACTTCGCCAATGTCAATCTTCATTTCGATTAACGTTTCATGTATACACGTTTGTACAGGAACATCATACATTGAATATACAGTAAAACCGTACATAAAGACCACCTCAATAATGAGACCACCTCAAAATTAAGAACACAATTTTCATTTATGAAGACTCATGTCTTGCAGCTCCAGGAAACTATAAAGAAAGTGACAATGCAGTGTGTTAGAATATGCCTGTATAAGGGATTAATATACCATTTTCTCAAAATTATTACTTAGAATATTTTTATAAAAACTGAGACTGTCTACCTGTAAGAAGTTTAAGCACTGCGACAATGATTTCTCATGGTGATGTATAGTAAAACCTCACTTAAAGACCGCCTCAATAATAAGACCACCTCAAAATTAAGAACACAATTTTCAAGTCAATTTTCACTGTTTTGCTCTTTATTCAACCTCTATATTAATACCACCTTAATATTAAGACCAATTTTGAAGGGTCCCAAGTGTGGTCTTATTATTAAATGTCATGTATATATAGTGAAACCTCTGACACTTAAAGACCACCTCAATAATTAGACCACCTCAAAATTAAGAACACAATGTTCAAGTCAATTTCACTGTTTTGCTCTTTATTCAAGCTCAATATTAGGACCACCTCAATAAGAAGATCCGTTTTCAAGGGTCCTAATGGTGGGCGTATTATTGAGGTTTTACGGTAAATGTTTTAACGCTCAGAAAAGAAATGAAAAGTATATGAAATTCGTCAAAAGCCATATTCTTTTATGTTCTTTTATGAATTCATACGCTTGTTTTGAGTATTCCAATATCTAAATCAGAATACATTTTGTAGCGAACTTATTCTACAATGTGGCTTTAGACGAAGTTAAGTCGTAGTTCTCTAAATGAATAATGTTTTTTGTTCTGGTTACCGTCTAAAACTATTTTTTAAAGCAGGATAAATATTAAAAACTATTGACTTATTGTCGGACAGATTCCGTTTTCTTGTAAACAACCACATAAATTTGTCACAAGCTCTCTCCCTTTCCCCTTCTAGAGTTCTCTCCCTTTATCTCTGCATGAGTTCTCTCCCTTTATCTCTCCAACAGTTCCCTCCCTTTATCATTTCTATAGTATAAGTATATCTAGAGTACAAGAAATCGAACGATCTATTCTAGAGTTATCTCCCTTTATCTCTGCATGAGTTATCTCCCTTTATCTCTTTAAAAGTTCCCTCCCTTTATCACTTCTATAGTATATGGATATAGAGTTGAAGGAGTCTAACGCTTTCCTCTTTCTGCGGCCGAATTCGGCACTATATATGCATCTACAGAAAAACCTCAATAATAAGACCGACTTTGGGACTCTTGAAAACTGGTGTTCTTATAGTGGTTAAATAATGAGCAAAACAGTGAAAATGGACCTGAAAATTGCGTCCTCAATTTCGAGGTGGTCTTATTATTGAGATGGTCTTTATATGAAGTATATATATGCATATTCTATAGAATGGATAAAGTGATAGAACACTAGAATGGATAAAGTGATAGAACACTAGAATGTATAAAGGGAGAGAACACTAGAATGTATAAAGGGAGAGAACACTAGAATGTATAAAGGGAGAGAACACTAGAATGTATAAAGGGAGAGAACGCTAGAATGGATAAAGGGAGAGAACACTAGAATGGATAAAGGGAGAGAACACTAGAATGGATAAAGGGAGAGAACACTAGAATGGATAAAGGGAGAGAACACTAGAATGGATAAAGGGAGAGAACACTAGAATGGATAAAGGGAGAGAACACTAGAATGGATAAAGGGAGAGAACACTAGAATGTATAAAGGGAGAGAACACTAGAATGTATAAAGGGAGAGAACACTAGAATGGATAAAGGGAGAGAACACTAGAATGGATTAAGGGAGAGAACACTAGAATGAATAAAGGGAGAGAACACTAGAATGGATAAAGGGAGAGAACACTAGAATGGATAAAGGGAGAGAACACTAGAATGGATAAAGGGAGAGAACACTAGAATGGATAAAGGGAGAGAACACTAGAATGGATAAAGGGAGAGAACGCTAGAATGTATAAAGGGAGAGAACACTAGAATGTATAAAGGGAGAGAACACTAGGATGGATAAAGGGAGAGAACACTAGAATGGATAAAGGGAGAGAACACTAGAATGGATAAAGGGAGAGAACACTAGAATGAATAAAGGGAGAGAACACTAGAATGGATAAAGGGAGAGAACACTAGAATGGATAAAGGGAGAGAACACTAGAATGGATAAAGGGAGAGAACACTAGAATGGATAAAGGGAGAGAACACTAGAATGGATAAAGGGAGAGAACGCTAGAATGTATAAAGGGAGAGAACACTAGAATGTATAAAGGGAGAGAACACTAGAATGAATAAAGGGAGAGAACACTAGAATGGATAAAGGGAGAGAACACTAGAATGGATAAAGGGAGAGAACACTAGAATTGATAAAGGGAGAGAACACTAGAATGGATAAAGGGAGAAAACGCTAGAATGTATAAAGGGAGAGAACACTAGAATGTATAAAGGGAGAGAACACCAGAATGGATAAAGGGAGAGAACACTAGAATGTATAAAGGGAGAGAACACTAGAATGGATAAAGGGAGAGAACACTAGAATGAATAAAGGGAGAGAACACTAGAATGGATAAAGGGAGAGAACACTAGAATGGATAAAGGGAGAGAACACTAGAATGGATAAAGGGAGAGAACACTAGAATGGATAAAGGGAGAGAACACTATAGTGGATAAAGGGAGAGAACACTAGAATGGATAAAGGGAGAGCACACTAGAATGGATAAAGGGAGAGAACACTAGAATGGATAAAGGGAGAGAACACTAGAATGGATAAAGGGAGAGAACACTAGAATGGATAAAGGGAGAGAACACTAGAATGGATAAAGGGAGAGAACACTAGAATGGATAAAGGGAGAGAACACTAGAATGGATAAAGGGAGAGAACACTAGAATGGATAAAGGGAGAGAACACTAGAATGGATAAAGGGAGAGAACGCTAGAATGGATAAAGGGAGAGAACTCGTTACAATCTCCTGTGTAAACAATTCACACTTCGATTTCCGTTTACAGTCCACGTATATCGTAAATGGAAACTCGGGAGTTATATACCCACTCTAAGGTGTCGTATATTCTCAGAAAATCAAACAAGAATATCGCTAAACAAACATCATATATTATCTGCTAGATGGAGTATTGAACGATCTTTTGTCACCATCTGAGGAACGGTATATATAAATAGAGTACAGTGGATATCACAGAGGCCATCACAAGAATTATTCATTCATTGTTTCTAAGAGATAAAACAAAATATATCCAAAACAAGCGACCATAATTCTTACATTCTTACCAATAATGTTAGGTATTTTCATTTAACAACAGTTGGGGAAGTTCTGGTCAGTTAAAACAAAAATCAAGCATATACACTCACTTAAAGACCATCTCACTTTATAAGACCACCTCAAAATTAAGACCAGCACTTTCAAGTCCATTTTCACTGTTTGACTCTTTGTTCAACCTCTATATTAAGACCCTCTCAATAAGAAGACCAGTTTTCAAGGGTCCATAGTGTGTACCAGGGGCTGTGAAGACCGCAGATGAATCTCGGCCCCGGCTGGATTCGAACCAACGACCTAGTGGAGTCCAGTGCTGTCTCAAATCTCGTCATATCCATGAACACACGATTTTTATAGAAAAGGGTAAGATATGGACATAATAGTATAAGTGGTAAAATTCGCGAACAATTTCCACAGCGTGAATTTCCGCTTCCACCGAAGTACATTTTTCCTACGCACCGCGTAGCCGATACTTGGAGTCCGGTACTCAATGGAGTCACATCTAATACACTGCATGACCGATGATACTTGGAGTCATTCCGTAACATTTGGAGAATTAAATAAAATTAAGAAATTGATAATTTTACGATGTGTCGATACTATAAACAAACAAATTTCAGCAATTAGCTTTTCGACCCGCGATAACATCCAATTATACAGTATTTGGATCCGGACAATAATAAAATTCGAGATACTTACCAGAAAGTGCAAAATATTTTTTTCGCTCGTATCTCCTTAAGATGTTACGTAATCATACGTCATTTCTATTACGTAACGTGTGTACAACAGCATATAAATTATATTGTATTACAAGGACAGTAGATTCGAGTAAGATAATCAAAATATTGACCAGCGTGCCGCGAAAGAAACAGAACCATTTTGCAGTTTGCATATTTTAAGACAATCGCGAATCATGTTTATCAACCGAGCGCCATTTCTGCGATATACGACAGTAAACCGTTTGAATAGTTTGCGACTTCTCGCCGTGATTTCTGATACAAAATCATGCGAATTATTTTAACACTATTTTATTGGTTACACTTCATTATAATACAAGTGAAGCTACATAAACGATTAACAGGAAACGTATTTACATTATTATAAATTATAAATATCAAATATAAGGCGCAATGTGACAGCCGGGATTATGAGCAACATGAAAGGTACGATTATTATTATTTCATTTATTTATTCAATAAAATATTTATTTTTCTTATTATGCAGTTTACATTTAGATGTTTAAGACTTTTCGAGATAACAGTAAAACTGGTAAAGAATGCTTGTGAAAGAAAGTCATAGTTTTGTGCATATAAATTATCAATCATGCAATGGGTGTGGGGGCAATGGTTGGAAACAGAGTACCGTCAATATATCCGAAATTGCACAATAAGTTCGACAGATTATCTTGGATATTTGCTTAATTACTGGAGTCCACGATTCAGTGACATTTTCATTTGCGATACGTTTGATTAAATTATGAGAGAGGGGTGAATGGAGGGGAGAGAGTAGTTGAAGAGGGGAGGAGGATAGAGTGGGAGGGGGTAGAGAAAGGGAGTGTGTGAGGGAGAGGGGACGAAGGATTGGAAGACGGATTATTTTGAGGGGAGGGGATAGAGAGGGGAGGGAGGAATATGTGAGGGGGAGGGGAGAAGGAGGGAAGATGGATGCTGAGGAGAGGAGGGGTGGGAGAGGAGGGGATAGCGAGTGGTGGAGGGGAGGGGGTTATAGTGGGAGGGGTAGAGAGGAGGGGTGAGAGGAATGTGTGAGGGGGAGGGGAAGAGATGGAGGGGTGAGAGAAGGGAGAGTGGGGTAGAGAGGAGGGGAGAACGCAGGGAGAGAGAGGGAGAGGAGTGTGTTAATGAGAGGGAATGGAGAAGAGGGGAAAGAGCGGGGAGTGATAGGGAAAGAGAGGGAGTGAGATGGAGAGAGGAAAGGAGCAAGAGAAGGTGGAAGGAGGGAGGTAGAGAGGGAGAAGGGGGAATGCAAGAAAACGTATGTATTTTATTGAACTCAAATGCAATTTAATGTATCACATTATGTAACAAAGGTTACAAACGTATAAATATTAAAAAAATATACGTACATATGCGCGTCTTGAACACATTTTGGCATTGCATATGAACAAAGAACAAAAAGCTAAAACTGGCTTGAAACACTTGTCGGCGTATGCGCAATATATGGAATATATCTCCATATTCTGCAGTTTACTACAGCAAGATGCGTTATGCAATGATTCTTGTCTGTTGTTTCAATGTAATCTTTTATGTGATGCAAGCCTACTTCAGACATCGGATAATCATTTCAAAAAAATAGTTTGTCATACTTCTAACGCATTTAAACAATAAAATGCTAATGTTATTGTGTAACCAGATTATATTTGATCATGTTAACGTCCCGATTTTGATTTTAAGAAAAGTGAAGTCTCTATTAAATAAAACCGAAATTGATTTGCTTTTGAGTTTTGAGCTGGCCATATTTATATTCAAAATTATATATTCAATATATAAGTTTCTTATAAAATTCTAGTACATGTATAAAACTATTAAATTCTTCAGGACAGTAAAAAACTTAACGGATGAGTTGATTTACTAAAACTTAGACAGTACTCAAAACATGTACAGTAAAACCTCAATAATAAGACCACCTCAATAACAAGACCACCTCAATAATAAGACCACCTCAATAATAAGACCACCTCAATAATAAGACCACCTCAATAATAAGACCACCTCAATAATAAGACCACCTCAATAATAAGACCACCTCAATAATAAGACCACCTCAATAATAAGACCACCTCAATAATAAGACCACCTCAATAATAAGACCACCTCAATAATAAGACCACCTCAATAATAAGACCACCTCAATAATAAGACCACATCAATAATAAGACCACCTCAATAAGAAGACCACCCCAAAACACAATTTTCAAGTCATTTTATTCTGTTTGCTCAACCTCAATACTAAGACCACCTCAATAAGCAGACCAGTTTTCAAAGGTACCAAAGGTGGTCTTATTATTGAGGTTTTGCTGTACCAAAAACTTTTAGAATCATTAACATACCCTCATCCACTTTACTAAGTAAAACTCATATTTAAAAACTGATAGTTCAGGTCAGTGGCACAATACGCCCGTGTGTACAACTCGTCATCGAAATCAATACATATTAGAGGCTGATAATTAAATATAAACTGAGGGTTAATGGGGGGGTGAAGCGTTTGCAGGCCGTATATTTTGAATTCGTGAGACGATAACATCTCAAAATGCACAATAGACAGAGCCTCGTTTACCTTATATTTGAACGAACGCTTATTCCCTGCAGTATACAAAGTGAGTTATACAAGCCTCAATGCAAATAGGTTTCCCTCCTATGAAAACGTCAACCGCCAATTTGAACCCCTATTTTGCGTACACTCAAAAAGGCCTAGCTACGCCCCTGTAGGCATAAAACAAAGGCGACATTTCAAAGGCAAATAAATTAAACAGACTTGTTTATATGCCGGGTTTTGTTTGTTTGTATTGTTTGTTTTTTGGAAATAAATTATTACCACATGTGATCGATAGTTGATCAAAGCGATTGATCCCAGTAAACGATGGAAAAACATTCAGTTCCGGCAATTTCAAAGAGCCGCAAACCGTTTGCTATGTAGATGAATACATAATTATTTACGTATGAATTTCAATATTAAACTGCAAATCCCGACATTTAACGTGGGCTACTTCCTCGTAGTCACGGAAGTTACATACAGACCACTGGAGATTGTCATGAGTTCTCTACCTTTATCCCTTCTAGAGTTCTCTCCCTTTATACATTCTAGAATTATCTACCTTTATCCCTTCTAGTGTTCTCTCCCTTTATACATTCTAGAATTCTCTACCTTTATCCCTTCTAGAGTTCTCTCCCTTTATACATTCTAGAATTCTCTACCTTTATCCCTTCTAGAGTTCTCTCCCTTTATACATTCTAGAATTCTCTACCTTTATCCCTTCTAGAGTTCTCTCCCTGTATACATTCTAGAATTCTCTACCTTTATCCCTTCTAGAGTTCTCTCCCTTTATACATTCTAGAATTCTCTCCCTTTATCCCTTCTAGAGTTCTCTCCCTTTATACATTCTAGAATTCTCTCCCTTTATCCCTTCTAGAGTTCTCTCCCTTTATACATTCTAGAATTCTCTACCTTTATTCCTTCTAGAGTTCTCTCCCTTTATACATTCTAGAATTCTCTCCCTTTATTCCTTTTATAGTATATGTATAAATAGTACTATATACATGGGAGAGAACTCTAGAAGGGATAAAGGGAGAGAACTCGTGACAATCTCCAGTGATACAAACGGCCACTGGACCATCGCAGTTTATTTTTCTCCGAGTAATTCACATGAAAAATGGGGTGGGGGGATATCGTGAATTTCACACAAATCTCGTTTTCACAATTCACGAGAATGCATGAAAAACGTGAGGTAAAGAAGTTTATAATCATGACATTCACGATATTTACTTGGCAACATGAAATGTGAAGACCTTTTCCATAGATAACTTAATGGCAAATTAGATTTCCGTTATGCTATGAATGCTGATTATTGATAAACCGAGGGATGTTTGTCCTTCATATAAAAGGACATTCATTTATAACAGTATTCTGAAACTTGTCTTTCAAATCACGACAGTGGACATAAAGACTGAAACACAGTCTTTATTTGCAGACAATTAAAATTCTGGACCAAAATCGACAACGGTCGGTATATTCCTACGATGTCATTTGTTAATACATTTGTATTTTTGGACATAATTCATAAACCGAGTTCGTCTCCAACAATCCTAACACATTATCTGTGATCAATAGACTACATTAGATGTGCAAAGTGTCAACAAAAGAGGATATGTGGAGTCAATTGATGGCCAATCTGATATAATGTTAATTGACAAAAGCCATTATGAATTCTAATCAGATTCCAATAACCACGCTGCTATCTATAAATACATCTGGTTTGTTACCATAAAACACTGATCAGGTTATATTCCAATCTATCTATCTTCATGACTTAGGCCACGGTTTGGTAACATTTGTGTTACCTAGTATGACAAGTAACTGAGCTGCACCGCAACAAAACAGTAAAACCTCAATAATACGACCACCCTTGGGACCCTTGAAACTGGTCTTATTATTGAGGCGGTCTTAATATTGAGACTGAATAAAAATCAAAATAGGGAAAATGGACTTGAAAATTGTTTTCTTAATTTTCAGGTGGTCTTATTATTGAGGTGCTCTTTAAGTTGGTTTTAACTGTATAGCATTTTTGAATTAGTTTCGTTAAGTCTTGGTAACGAATGATCTCAAACGTTTCGCCTTACTAATGCCAAACTTAACCCATGCCACTTCATTGTTTTATTTCATTTTAAATTTATGGTTTGAATGTGTTTGATAAAATCAAAGATGACAATAAAACACGATAAGTGTATAACGAAGCTTATAGAACAAGCGTAATGTTAGAAGTAATGTGGAATATGTTATAAGAAGCGTTATCACACAGTATATCAATAGCTGATATAAAATATCTTGATACAACTAGTGATAAATCTAAAATATATACTGAATACAACAAAACCCTATTCTTCTAACGTAACACGTAAACGACGCGTATGTGAATCTGTGGACGAAGTTTAGATACAACATTTGGAATTAATTATACTTTCATAGAAGGACATAGGTCTTTATAAAGGTAAATATCATTTACAGAGTTAAACCTTTTAGTAGCTTTAAAATACATATTTTTTTCACGAGAAGCTACCTTCAATAAAGTGTTTTCATTCAATACGACAAAAACGTCAGATTTCGTAATCTAAAGTTTAAGCGTATGTTGCAAATGTTCGTTTTAATTATTGAATAATTATTTTTTTTCCCCAAATAATACCGATTCATGCCATGCACATAGCTACAATTTAAGGAAACAAAAGAAAACAATTATTCTGGCATCACTTTCAGTCTGTTAATATACATGTAGTTCATATCTAAAGAAAACTTAAATTCCACGTCATGCAGAAAATATCTAAATTGAAAATGTGTTAAAGAGATGACCGATTTCCAGAAAATAACATGGTGAACTTGGTATCATCAGCAGTGTACTTTACACAAGAAATAGCACAAATATGGCGATACAATATTTTATACAATACATAGATAGAATATATAGATAGTAAATAGATAGTAAATAGATAGTAAATAGATAGTAAATAGATAGTAGATAGTGCAATTCGTATATAGAAATTCATATAAACAACTATATTTACACAATTTAAAATGACATAACCGTATATCGTATAATATCGAATAATATCGTACATGTATAATATCGTATAACATCGAATAATATCGTATAATATCGTATAATATGGTATAACATCGAATAATATCGTATAATATCGTATAATATCGTATAACATCGAATAATACCGTATAATATCGTATAATATCGTATAACATCGAATAATATCGTATCATATCGTATAATATCGAATAATATCGTATAATATCGAATATTATCGTATAATTTAAGTTAACTGATCACAATCGGAAAACTGTGTAGTATTCAGAATTTGTATTAGTAAACTAAAGTGTATTTGTAAGGTTTATTTACGGATGTTAAAACTTACTTCTTTTAAATACATAGCAACTCAACATATATATTTGAAAAAATACGGAGACGTATATTGACCACCCTTACGAGTTACATATGACAACAAATAAGTCATTTTATATGTTACCTATTATTCGGCGCACAACAAATCTTAACCTTCAAATTGCGCCGAACATCTTTTTTCAAGATATTTCTTGTTAAATACTTATATTTATTTTTCATATAATTATATCTTCTATTTAATGTTACAGTTATATTGTTTGAATGATAATAATTATGTTATGCGTTTCTATATGTTGATAAATATTTCTTTTATAAACGTCTCCTGTTTCTATACTAAAATAACACCAATAATATAGAAATGATATAGGCATTTTTCCTGTATAAATAATGTATTATATAACCTACTTATATTTCTTTTTAAGCATCGATTACGGAAATATTCGCTTCTATACAATACATACATGGAATTGCCTTTTTTAAATGACTCTTAGATATAGGCTTAGTACAGTAAAACCTCACTTAAAGACCACCTCAATAATAAGACCTCCTAAAAATGAAGAACACAATTTTCAAGTTCATTTTCCTAATTTTGTTTTGAATTCAATCTCAATATTATGACCACCTCAATAAGAAGACCGGTTTTCATGGGTCCCGATGGTGGTCTTATTATCGAGATTTTACTGTATTCATTCTGTTTGTAAATTCCTGTTCATTTAATTCCAAAATCATTTATGTATGAAACAAGAAAGAACAGAATCACATGGTTTTTACAGACATAAGAAAATCAATGTTTATTTCTTATCATGTAAGTTTTAAACAAAGCGTGTATATACAGTATTACCTCAATAACAAGACCACCTTTGGGACTCTTGAAAACTTCTTCTTATTGAGGTGGTCTTTATATTAAGGTTGAATAAAGAGAGAAACAGCGAAAATGGACTTGAACATTGTGTTCTTAATTTTGAGGTGGTCTTATTATTGAGATGGTCATATTATTGAGGTGGTCCTATTTTTGAGGTGGTCTTATTATTGAGGTGTTCTTTATGTGAGGTTTTACTGTAATAACGAAATTGTTATACGTAAAAGTCTTGTTTTTATATTTCATGTAACGGGGATCAATATACGTTTCCGTTAATTAATGAACGAATGAAAACTGGTGACCAAGTTTGTCAAAGATCGCGTACCAAACGCTACCACATCTACCATCCAGGCTATTTATTAACTGCAAGTAGTTTCATCCACATGATATCGTCATGAGTTCTCTGCCTTTATCGATCCCTCCTAGAGTTGTCTCACACGTATATACACTACAGAAGGAATAAAGGGAGAGAACTCCAGAAGGAATATAGGGAGATGACTCATGACAATCTCTTGTAGTTTCATCTACGTGTATAGTTTAATATTATGTTTCAGCAAGCGTCTTCGCATTGATACTTTTGGAAATTTATTTTAACAAAATTTTATATCATCCTATCACATGGGATTGTCACGAGTTCTCTCCCGTCATCCCTGCTCGAGTTCCTTCCCTTATATATAGATAGATAGTACTGAATAAACATATACTATAGAAGGTAAAAAGTGAGAAAACTCTTTAAGGTACTAAGGGAGTGAACTCGCGACAATCTCCTGTGCACCCGATAATCATTATCATCTATAGAAAATATATTGTGATGGAAATACGTATACGGGGAAATAAAATTAATATTCTTGTACGTTACTGTAATAAATGCTATCTTCAAATTTGAAAAATAAAACGTAGGAAAAAATGTTAGAAGTTCACGTGGTAAAATGAAGGAAATCGTGGCCTTATAACTGACATTATGATCGAGTTGTAGGCTAGGAAGCGTTTCCACAGATTAGTCTAATACGAGGGGAGATTTTGTGGCCAATTTTTACATTACATGTAATACTTTGTATAATTCTGTTTTATCCTGTGCACGAACTTGAGCTTTCGTCTGTTTACTGGTAACAACTTTCAAATCCCTTAAAATACAACGCCGAGATTACGAATTAAGCTAGGTAAATATTGTCATTAGGAATAAAAACGTAGACGAAATACAATTTCATTTAGCTGCCGATTTAGACGTGTGAAGTGGTTTATATCAACTGACGCTTCGATAAAAACTAATTTCCTTTAGAACAATAAACTACCGAAAATCCACAGGTGGTTGGGGCGTGGCTTCGTCGGAAAAAAACGCTCACAATTTCACTTCATCTAAACATCATATATTTTCGGATATAGCCTCTCGCCTAACACCTGTGCCTAAAACATCAAACTTCAATAGCTACTAAAATATATTGAATCGTTAGAACGTTCTGTTTACACTGTGACTTCAGCAAAGGAATATTTGAATCAAGGAAATGTACTAGAATGACCTTTTTCGTAATTCCGTAAAACCATTGACAAGTAACGATATTTCGGAGATTTGTACTTTTTTACAAAACTTTCCTGAACAATTCTTGTTATATCGCATCCATATACATCAAGGATATTACGTTTGATACTAAAACACAGTACAGTAAAATCTCACTTAAAGACCACCTCAATAATAAGACCACCTCAAAATTAAGAACACAATTTTCAAGTCGCTTTTCACTATTTCATTTTTCATTCAACCTCAATATTAAGACCACCTCAATAAGAAGACCAATATTCAAGGGTCCCAAGAGTGGTCTTATTATTGAGGTTTTACTGTATTTCAATGGTCAGTCTGTTTTAACAATAAGTTTACAATGATGTGCACTATTAGAGAACAGTTAACATTTAGCTTATTTACCCGTATAGTACGGAATCCTGTAAGGGCCATCGCGATCTCGCCACTCGCCTTTTTAATTGACCAAAACAAACCGCGCGATTTGTTTTTTACATTCTCGTATCTTTTTTCTTTCAAATTTGTAGTACTTTATATACACACAATACGGTGTTTTCATTTGAGAATGTAACAAACGAATCTCGCGGTTTTTTCTTGGTCGCGATGGCCCTTACATGATTCCGTAGAATAGAGAACTTGTGGAGAAAACCGCTCGAGTCAACTAAGATCTCACAATGCACCAATGTAGCAGTCCGCTTTAACGTATGTGTTGTGTATTTTTTTTAAACTTTTAAATCTTTTGAGCAGTATATAAATCCGTACTTCCCTCCTGCAGATTTTGTAAAATATACAACGCTAATCTTCCCTCAACGGTAAACATTGTAACAACTTGAGAAACTATCATCTACTTCGACAAGCAAGTTAGAAAAACGAACTAGCGAGTAAACAAAATAAACTTTTGAAGATTACTCATTAAGTACGCACACATCCTATGCAAAGCATTTCACCTGTACGTACTCATCCGTCTCTAGGTTTCTGTGAGTTATATTTTTCTCCCTTCATCAATGTCAACTCTATTCTTTTTCATTTCATTTCTCTCACTTTGAAGGTGTGACTCAACAGGTGGGGTGATAATGTTGGGACCAGGAGGGCGAGGAAAGACTAAAACTAAACTAGAAAGACTACTACGGCAGGATCATAGTGATGTATATTTTGACAATGAACGACTTAATGATCAACTCAATAATCGCATTGACGATATGCAAAAAGAAATGCACAAACATGATATTCAAAGAGGAATAGAAATTGGAAGATTACGACAAGAAATAAGAGAATTCAGAGCATCGAAGAATCAAGAGGAAACGCAGAACGGCCGAAGCTCACCTTTGAGGCCGCACACATCCGGTATACTATGCATCCACTTTACCATATGAGCGCCGCTGTGCGATTTCCAACCTCTTCTTTAAGTGATGTCATTTCCAGAAAACGTCACATGTGACGTCACCATGTACTGACAGTAAGCAATATTTGCCCCATATGGCAATATGAAAACGAAGTGACCATATGGAGTAATTATTGTTTCCTGCTTGCAAATAGTGACGTCACATGTTGCGTTTTCTTGAAAAGACGTAACTTACAGAAGAGGTTGTAAATCCCATAGCAGCGCTCATATCGAGTCGAGTCTTAAATTTGTATTTAAAACAATGTGTTTCCATATCAATGGATAATTTATCACCTTGTCAGTGAGTTTAGATTCTAATTTAAAGTAAAAAAGGAAAATAGTTTCCAGTTAATCGCGAAATTAAATCAAAGCGCTGAAAGCACAGAAGTTGTTCGGTTTTGAACACTTATTTTGTATTCAACACTTCCATATTCACAGAAAGTATTAAGCATTATTTCCATTGTTGAGCCACTAAGATTAATTGCACAGTAAAGATTACTGCCAGTATTGTGTATGTTATGCAGGTTACGCTTAGACGTTTAGAACTATTTTTAACCGATTCGCTTACCTGTTTTACTTGCGCCACTTCCGGAAATAGTAGTTTTCGTATACGACTGTCGAAAATTGCCATAGAACTAAAAATAGTGACTCATTTTCTTTGTTTTGTTTTACTTTTCAGTGTATAGTTGGTTTTTGGCTAAAACTTTACATATACTTAACGCAATTAAAATCGCAACTACATGTATATCACTTCAGTCTTCATTTTGTTACAATTGTTTAACGCGTTTTATTGTCACAAATGAGTAAATAATTCTCCAAAAAGAAATTAAACTATGGCCCTAGTATTCATATTTATTAATTAATTACGCTTGAGATTTAAAACATAATTTTACCTGTGCTGACGCGGACAATTTTTAGTTGCGTTTTTAATGGCGTGGAGTATATATGTACTGTTAGCAATCGCTAGAGCTCAGTGTTTCTTTTCACTTCTAGGGAAATAGTGGCGGGGCCCTTAAATAGGGGAAAATAGCGTTGAGATGGGGAAAATAGGGTGAAAATAATGTGCATTTAAAGTATGCATTTCTATGTCTATATTCACTACACTTCTTTGTTGCAGTGATGTAAACATGTAAATATGCTAACAGATTGGTTAGTTTCATTACAGGTCAATGTTTCTATCTTTCTGACTAAAAATATCAACAATACTGGCAACATATCTCCAATTTAAAAAAAAAGCTGTAGGAGGGGAATTTTAACTGAGAAAAGGGGAAAAAAAACATACTTTTGAGTGAGGGGAATGGGTCCGAATTTCGGCCCCAAAAAGGCCCCAAATAAAACACTGGTCAGCTACTTGTACGCAGTAGTCTTATACTGGTCTTAAAATTTCAGTTGGTCACTCATCGAATAAGAAAACAGTCACTGGCGGAAAGCAGAGAGCGCAGTCTGCCTGGGCTCGTACAGGAACACAGGAAAAGAAACATAAACGTGACGTCACTGCAGCAGACGAACCGGAAGGACATCAGGAACGCAGCGTCTCGCCATCTCCATCGTCGATTTCAACGCTTAGAAACACAAAAACATTACGGAAGTATAAAACTATTTCAGCAACCAGTTTTAAGGAAAACAATCGTTATCCCGCGGAGTGGTACGTCCGTTGTTTACCAGCATCTGACGCTGTGATTCACAACGCGCGTAAAAAGACTCGGGGAAAATCAGCCCCTCCTTGTTTCGAATTTTTGACAAAACTTCGCGAAAAGGAGGCAATGGAGAAGAACCTAGCACAATATTCGTTATCCAGTAACAAACTGCAATCCGATAGACACAACGGAAGTGCTGGTGACCTTGAAGCAGATAGAATGAGTCTCATTTGTGAAGAGCCCGTAAAACCGGTGCTAATGTCACGGAGAAAATTAATGGAAATATCGAATGTCGAAAATTTAGTCGACAGAGGACCCAGCAGAAATACATTAAGAAAACAAAATATACGAGATCTAAATGCACTAGACAGTAAGAAAATAGAGGATAAAGTTAAAAACTTTTGCCAAGCAATTGAGGAATTAAAGAGACGAGAAATTGAAGCTATGAAAGAGCGGGAAGAGGCACGCCGTCAAGAAGCACAGGAAAAGCTTTACATGAAATCGTTACCGGTGCAAGAAGATGGAGAAACTAACAAGAACGACAGAGATGAAGAAGAAGATGAGAGATCAAGAAATAGATAAAATTGAAGTACAGTCGAACCTCGTTCATTCGAATTCATTGGGTCCGAAAATATTTTCGGATATAAAATGTTTATTTCGGATGTTACCGAGGATTCGGATAAAAGGTTGTCGAATAAACGAGGTCCGACTGGAGATGAATAGTTTAGTGTTTTAGCTGTTTTTTCGTTTGCGATATCCTTAAAATGGTCAGGTTTTTATTTGATCTTTTCAAGATTTTGTTTATCAGATTTGTATTATGTAAAGTTGCTTGACAGTAGTTCATGGCTGAAATATATGTTGTTATGTTGATGTATATGTTTGTACTTTGTCGTGGGTTTCTAGGTAATAAAGCTTTTGAATTGTTGTCTAACATTTACAAAAATGAACACATGTGGGCAAGATATAAATTTACAAAGATATTGTGTGTGTATTTTTTAAATACATGTATCTTCTTTTCATGATACCATCAAACCATGATCGCATTTTGTCCATTTGTCCTGTGGTTTCAAACAGCTTACAACTTACTAGAAATTATCAGTGTTGTGTAAACCAATCAAATCTTACGTTAACCACCAAGGCAATGTCTCTTCAACGAACAACGTTTGTAACCTTGACGCGGATTGGTTAATCTTTCGATAAAAGGTACGTAGCCTTACCGAAATCCATTGAACTTCGGTGAATGTACCGAAATCCATTTTGGATCTGGAGTGATCAGCAATCATGAAATCTCCGCATTTTTTATGTTGCACAACAAATCTTAACCTTCAAATTGCGCCGACCATCTTTTTTCAAGATATTTCTTGTTAACCGTGTTTCAGCGACGTTCGACGGTCTTTTGACTTTTGCAGAATTCCTTGGTTGCCAACCAGTACTAATCTGTTTTTCCGCAAACATTCTTGATACCCAGGCTATTCATAACATATATTATGATACCCTGGGCAAACTGACTGTAAAAATCTCGTACTCATGAATAATTAATGAGGTGAAATCCAGCCGCCTGATTGGTCACACGACACACACCTAATGCGATACGTAAATTGCAGAGGACTTTCTGAGCGATAGCTCTTCACAAAGGAGATTCCTTTTTTGTTATCGTCCATTTCATTGGTCGAGAAATGCTAATGAATAATTTCTAGTCGAATCATCGCAAACAACAATTCCCGGGGTTCGCACTTACGATCAACAAATTAGTAATCGATTGTTTTACCGGCGCAGCTTACCGAGTGGTAACACGCTGGACTAGTAATCCAGGGATCGCAGGTACGATTCCCCGCTCCACCACTGAAAGTACTAACAGTCTTTCGGACGAGACTTTGAAAAACCGAGGTCCCGTGTATGATGCTTAACATCGGGCACGTAAAAGAACCAGGGGTGCTTCTGAAACTGGGACATCTTCTGTTTCATGCATTATCCTCAAAATATCTGAAATGACTATCATTCTTTTGGAGGCGACGCCCATATGGGAAACCGGTTGCGACGATATATAAATTCTAATACACACATTTACATTATTCCTTACGCAATTTTGATTGTATATTTTATCGAGAAATGTTTACTTGCGTATTTTGTACATACAGTCGGACCTAGTTTTTTCTACAACCTTCTATCCGAATACTTGGTATCATCCGAGATAAATATCAGGTCCCGATGTATCTTCTTAGGCACGTCAAATTGACATGAGCAATTCAAAACCATGTATTATTCGAAATGAATATTTCAGACCCGATACATTCGAATGAACGGGGTCATGTTACAAAATGAAGTGAACGTTTTGACCTCCCCCATGGTCAATATTTGTGGCCCCGGGCATGACACACAAAGTATACGAACCCAAGCAATTGTTCACTCTATCTCGCCCATGCACAGGCACATGCCCGTGTGAAGTCCGTACGCCGGGAGCTTCATTTGACCGAGACATTAACTGTTACTATATGAACCACAGGAGACTGTAACAAGATTATCTCTCCTCCTACATATAGAATATATATAATATACTGTAACTTTGACATATAAGAAGAGATAGTCTTGTTACAATCCCTTGTGCTATGCACTTACGGTTGTAAAAATATACTTTGCTAAACGGATTTATTGTAATAGTAAATGTATACTATAAGTCTTCGTTATGCATTTTTGCTATTTAACTTGGGATTCAGTACAGAACGACACGAGTTCTTTCTCTTTATCACATCCAGAGTGTATTTTCTTTAGAATATACAAAAGGATATAACTTTACATGGGATAAAGGGAAATAACTCCTGACCATCTCCTGTGGGTTTGTACTATTTGGACTATTGTCGAGTAGTCAACGAAAAACTGATTTTGTGAACTTACATAGGGATAGTAGAAAAGAACTGTTCATTGTATTATATCATGTTTTTGCAACATATACGATATATTATATTGGGTATTTTCATATCAAATAAGTTTCAAAATACAATAAAATGGCGCTTTACAAACATTTCGTAGGTATAAAACTGCGCGTTTTTAAATGCACTGAGTATACATAACAAAAGAATTCACAGGAGATTGTTGGTGAGTTATCTCCCCTCCCATGTACCTTTTACAGAATCTAACCTTTATACATGTATGGACTCATCCAAGATGATACCGAGTATTCGGATAGAAGGTTGTCGATTAAAGGAGGTCCGACTGTGTAAATAAAACATTTCCTTGCAATACAACGTTTCAAGAGCATGAACCAAACAATTCATTAGAACAGGCATGAGAATGCAAAATCAGCTGAAAATTTGGCAAGGGATCAAGGGGGCCGCTGAAGCCCCTGGCTTTTAAGCATATAAGATGGCTTAAAATGTTTAAAAGACGGCGTGCAAATCTGCGGATAATTCTCATGCCTGTTAGAAACAATAAGATTTCTCTCTTTAGATCTTTCCTCTGTATATCGGAAGCCGTGTCAGCAGCCTTACTGATGAGTTGTGCGGCATATGTGTAGTGGTTAGCATAACGGACAGGCAATCCGTAGACCCGGGTTCGATTCCCGGTAGCGCCATTGACCGATTTTTCGTGTTCTATGAACATGACTTCTTTTTTAAATGAATCTCACTTTTCAAACCAGGGCTTTTGAAATGTTGATACAATCTGTAATCATAAGTTGATACTAATATTCATAAAAAAACAGAAATACAGAGTATAAACATCAATCTGAATGAATTTTATTTCTGCTCTGCTTATAGTATACAGCTTAGGCGGGGCATCCAACAAGTTATTATTCATGTACACTTTCATATAAGTTTCCTGGAGCTGCAAAACAAGGTACTTCCTGTATTTAGAAATTAGGAAAAGTTATCAAGACAATGTAGTTGCCGACCGACCGACCGACCGACCGACCGACCGACCGACCGACCGACCGACCGACCGACCGACCGACCGACCGACCGACCGACCGACCGACCGACCGACCGACCGACCGACCGACCGACCGACCGACCGACCGACCGACCGACCGACCGACCGACCGACCGACCGACCGACCGACCGACCGACCGACCGACCGACCGACCGACCGACCGACCGACCGACCGACCGACCGACCGACCGACCGACCGACCGACCGACCGACCGACCGACCGACCGACCGACCGACCGACCGACCGACCGACCGACCGACCGACCGACCGACCGACCGACCGACCGACCGACCGACCGACCGACCGACCGACCGACCGACCGACCGACCGACCGACCGACCGACCGACCGACCGACCGACCGACCGACCGACCGACCGACCGACCGACCGACCGACCGACCGACCGACCGACCGACCGACCGACCGACCGACCGACCGACCGACCGACCGACCGACCGACCGACCGACCGACCGACCGACCGACCGACCGACCGACCGACCGACCGACCGACCGACCGACCGACCGACCGACCGACCGACCGACCGACCGACCGACCGCCCGCCCGCCCGCCCGACCGCCCGCCCGACCGCCCGACCGCCCGCCCGCCCGCCCGCCCGCCCGACCGCCCGCCCGACCGACCGACCGACCGACCGACCGGGACATAATGCCTAGGTTTTGTAGTAGCCCTATATGTAGCTTTACGTAGGTATATCACTCATGGTGTTACATGGGTACATGGGCAACAAATCAGGGGCGGGATAATGGTTAAGGGCTTTCAGACCAAAGAACGGTTTTATTAAATTCTACGTTTTTTCAATCAATATGGGCTCAGTTTAAGAATTGGAATTAACAGTTTTTCGCAAATATTTAATCGATAATTTATCTATTATCATTTATTTATTTTGGTGTAAACCTTCTTTATTGGACACCTCTGGTAGTTACCTGGACCGCATAAAATGTTAAAATTAGTCGTTTAGACTTCCGAAATCGAAAGTAGGGTTCAAAGCCTAACATAGAAAATGGCGTTTGGAGGGCGTTCTCAGTTGAAAATGTCGGAGGAAATATTTAATATTGTGTGTACAGGTTGTGCAGAAAATAACAAGACAGCAGAAGCTGTGACGTATTGTGTAGAATGTAGTGGTTATTGCTGTCGGTCATGTACGGATGGACACAAGAAGGTCTCGGTAATGATGAAACACAATTTGATGGACGTCAGTCAAGGACCCCAAACGAGCAGTCAACAGTCTAGTTTGTTGGAGTTTCCTACAGAAAGATGTAGCATACATAAAGGGAAAGTACTTGATATGTACTGTGAAAGTCATGATGTTGTTGGCTGCTATGTATGCATTGCAAAAGATCACAAGTAAGCTAAATCTGTATTCATATAGATTTGAATTTTGATACAGTAGAGTTAGACAATATTGTTGGCAGCTAGCTGTTTGACATTTTTGGTTAAAAATACAAGTAATGCTTTATGCAGCGGATGTAGGGCTCGAACCCACAACCTCCTACACACTAGTACAACGCTCGACCGACTGAGCTAACATGGCAGCCGTCTAACCCCACAGCACTACACACACCCTTTCGGCATTTGAGGCTCAACCACCGTGGGTCATCAAACACCGCTGCCACGGTGAAGTAATTTAAGAGTAAAAAGTATGTCCGATGTATGGTTTGAACCGACGCCCCCTTAAACGCTAGTATGGGGTCTACTGACTGAGCTATATACCGACATCCGTCAACGTTAGGATAGAATTATTATATCTCTTATCTGTCCAGAATATTGTTTGGTATAACCATGTCTCCCTGTATCATGAGAAAACACTGCTCAGGTTTATTGCAAAAGTTTAAACATGTACATGCTCATATTATTAAAATGTAAAGAATCAAGCAATACACACTTAAGTATATCAGTGCTCGAAAGTCCTTTTTGAAATATAATCAATCAGCTATTTATGAACATTGTCACAACCTCCTATGTTTTAAATGTGCTGTCTATACATAACATACATATGTAAATTATGCAGAACATAATTATAAATCATTCCATTTCAGGACTTGTCAAGACAGTCACATCCATTCCATACCTGACATGATTGACACCATATTTAAGTTGTCTGACTGCAAACAGAGGCACAATCTTCTGAAAGACATGATGGCATCCATGGAAACTGTAAGTAAATCTAAAAATACCCAACTTCAAACTTTGGAAAAAGCAAAGAAAGAGGCTTTAGGTCAAGTCAGTACATTCCAAAAAGCATTGGAAGCCATCCTGAGTAAAATTGCTGAGTCATCACGCAAAGAAATAGAAGTTGTATACAAACAACTAGAAACAGAAATTCTACAAGACAAGCAAAGTGTTGATAACAGCTGTACAGATTTGCAGGCGACAGACGACAAGCTAAATCAATCAGAAGGAAATAGAGCCCAACGTTTTGTTTGTACGAAAATTGCCCAAGAAAAAATGAAAGTAGCAGACGGTGAGATGTGGAAGCAAGAATTACAACATAATACAGACGTAGAGATATCATTCATTCCAGACCAATCATTGATGGAATATATCCAAGCTTTACAAGGTATTGGTCAAGTACAGAAACATAGAAACAGAAACACGACGTCTACAAAATCAAAGGAAGTAAAATTATTTCTATAAAACTTTCTCATGATTCTAAGGCATGCTGTTCCTTTGGATGTTGTCTGACACACGATAACCAACTACTTGTCACAGATCGGGACAGTAAGAATCTAAAACGTATTGATATACAGAAGAAGTCAGTTGTTGACTATTGTACTTTAGATTCTGTACCTCGTGGTGTATGTTGTATCAGTAAACATGAAGTTGCTGTTGCATGTCGAGATGACAACAAGATCCAGTTTGTTTCCATTCATAACAAGATGACTCCTACAAGACAAATTAAAATGTCTCATCGTTGTTATGGTATTGCTTTCAAGGATGGTCAGCTTTATGTGACAGATTGGAATGATGACTCACTCTATGTTTATGATATGACTAGTACCCTGTTGAAGACAATTACACTAGACAATGCTGGGAATCAGCTGTTCGACTGTTGTACACATGTTACATTCAATGAAAGTGGAGACAGAATGTTTGTTGGAGGTGGGCACGAGGGACTTGTATGTTTTGATGGGATGGGAAATTGTTTGTCCACTATTACAGACACTGACCTGAACTTCGTAGATGGTGTATGTGTTGATGGTAGAGGAAACACGTTTGTAGTTGGGGTCAATGCACATACTGTGGTACAATTCAGTGAGAATGGGAAGAAACTTGGTGTGGTTGTGAAGCAAGGAGATGGATTACAACGTCCACGCTCAGTGTGTTTTCATCAGGATCGGAATAGAATGTTTGTTACCATGCAGGACAGTGATGTAGTGAAAATGTATGAACTAGAGTAATCAAACATATTGTGAGATAACAGAGTTTTCATTCTGTGTACATGTTATATTGATAGATAGAACAAAGTAAAACATACATACTTAACAGAAGTAATTTTCAGTTCTAACAACTACAGACCAACTGTACATTTAGTGTGTTTCATTTTTAGATGTAATCAAACATTTTGAAATACTATGACAGTCGCTGTAATATAGTATGTAAAATATAAATTGTCTGTGTTTGTTGTTGGGATCCAGCATGTTAGTATTTTTTGGGGTGTAACATACCGGAATGCAAAATTAAAGGGAGGTAATAAAAATATTAATATTTGGCTTTTGAGTGTAATACTATAAATGATAATAAAATTAAATGTACATGAATATCCTGTGATAAGATTGTTGTAAACATATGTAGTATTACAAAAAATGGATAGTTACAAAATAACTATATTTTTGTTTTAAATTATTTCAATATAGAGTACACATTACATTTGGACTCAAAATAGGGTCAACAAAAATGCCTATAAGTACCAACGTGTACATGGTGACTGATGACCTTATAAACAAAAATAACGAACGAACGGACTCAAAAGTTATGATTTTTTGGACTCAAATTAGGTGTCCCTGTGGCTCAGTGGTTAACGTTGCTGACTACGAATCCTAAGGTTGTTCGATCCCTCGTCTAGCCGAATAAAAAAGGAAATGCTTTTCAGTGTTTCCCGCCTAACATAGTACTGGCATGTAACCAGGAATGTACTGGGTAGATGCTAGGAAAATGGTTACTGTACGATGGGTCACATTGGCACTGTGCAGTGACCGTCTTTGGCTTCGAAATTGTCTGTTTGACCTATGACAGGTAAATTTCCCCCTTCGGTTTCAAAACGTATGTTTAGTGTGTGGGGGACTCAAAATTGACAAATATTAAGTATAAACTTGTAGATAAATTATCAATAAGACAAATTTACCCTTTTAGATTCTAAAACCAATTTAACGACATGTGGGGTACATGTCTGGATCAACAAAAATACCTACAAGTACCTACGTTAACATGGTGACTGATGACCTTATTAACAAAATACTACTACTACAAATGGTAAACATCTAAACTGACTAACAGTCATCCGGACGCGTCGCCCATATGGGAACCGGTGGCCATGATAAATAAATGCAAAATACAAAAGAGGGTAAAAAGGTGGCTCAGTGATTAACACGGCTAACAAGTCTGATCTTGCTGAAATTTAGCAACAATCAACAAATATAGTGTAGATACCTGGCATAATATTTTGTTTATTTCATGTCATAAATCCACAGATTGAACAAATAAAATCAATAAATGTGATGAAGCAAAAACAATAAGTACTGCAGCTCTCACTTAAAGATGATCTGGTTGATTAGAAAGAGTCTAATAGCGTGTGTGTCCACCCGGACTTGACGCATAGTGATGTTTGACCCAAGAATCATGATCTACACGTAGCCAATAGCAAATATACAAAAATTCATGTAGAGACGTTAATCAATAAAAAAGTTATTTGACATTAAAAAGTGCACACTTGTAAGTTTTGTTAAGTGTATACCGTATAGACAATGCCACTTGCTTTCTGTCCTATACTTATACAGAATCTATCTCAAATAATTGTTCGGAATAAAAAATTGGATATCAATTGCTTGATAATTTCATGGCATCCGTTGTACCAATATCTTCCTATTTTATATACTTAACGCCATTAAAAAGGCAACTTTATCACTTAAGCCTTCATTTTGTTCCAAGCTTAAAAAAGCGTTTTATTGTTACAAATGAGTAAATCATTCTTCAAACAGAAATTTAACTATGGCCCTAGTATTCATACTTAATAATTGATTAAGTTTAGGAAATTATGTTCTAGAACTCAAATATAATTATTTCTTTATAACGCAGACAATTTTTAGTTGTGTTATTAATGGCGTATAGGACAAGTTCAGAATCAGAAGGTCGTTGGTTCAATCTGGGTAAAAATAGATTTTTTTTCAGTGTTTCACACCTAACATAGTACTGGTATGTAAATCGGAAAGTACTGGGTAGAAATCAGGAAAATGGTTACTGTACGATATGTCTCATTGGCACTGTGCAGGGACGTCTTTGGGTTGAAAATTGTCTGTTTGGCCTATACTGCTCTACTGACAGGTAAATTTCTCCCTTTGGCTTAAAAAAGTCTCATTGATGGTGTGCAGGGGACATACCGGGGTTGACCGAAATACAATAAAGTGCATTTGGAAAAAATGTATGCGATGAGTGTCGACCTCATAAACACAGTCATTTGCAAGGGTAAACACATCTTTGGCAAGTATTTAAGCATTTATATCTGTAGAATAAAGTTTTAACTTCATGAAAAACAAAAAAGAGTAAAGCTATGATATCGTAGTATGTCATGTAATGGGGAGACATATTGTTTCTCCTCGGGTTGTCTGTCTGTCTGTCCGCCAGTTTGAAACAAATTTGCACCATATTGAGATGATGTGCAGAACGCACATTTCTAGCGGATCGGTTGAGGGCCATGACATGATGTGACAGGTCAAATGGCTATATTTCCTGTCCGCTCAATATCTAAGGAAGCCCCGAAGGATTGTTCATACCGGTATGACTATATTTCAAGCGCGGATACAAATTTTCGTCAGGGGCGGTCCAGGTCTTACAGTACATGGCCTTTGAATGTTGGACCCTTTCTGGATTCAGGAATTTAAAGAGAAAATCTATTTTTTGCCAAAATCTCAGGGGGTCCTGACCCCCGGTCTCCACCTCTGGATCCGCGCATGAATAAGTTAATCATCAGTGTATGTCAAAGACTGATATCAGAATATAACTTATCAGAAGTGATTCAACGATTGCTAATGTTTATGGATTAATTATCGATGGTGTCAACCCGATAGTTATCGGTTACCGTGACATGGGATAATCAAGTAGTGCCTGTAAGCATGATTATTGTGTTATTAAAATGTAATCATCCATTAAAATAAGGTTTGTATTGTTATTATCTGTGTCAATAGTGTTTCCAGAAAAAGGAACAAAACAAGCTCTGTAAATCTCTTCAGTTTCAAAACTCTTCAAAACACTCGGCCACCCTGATTTTTGCTTGTTGTTTCTACTTTAATAACATTTTTTGAAATTGCAACATACAGTAAAACCTGAATAATAAGAGTACATAGGGACCATTGAAAACTGGTCCTAATATTGAGGTGGTCTTAATATTGAGGTTGAATAAATAGCAAAACAGTGAAAATGGACTTGAAAATTATGTCTTAATTTAAGGTGGTCTTATTAATGAGGTGATCTTTAAGTGAGGTTTTACCGTACATCAAAACATCATGTCTAAATTATGTGGGGGAATTGTCTGTCGCTTATTGAACAGCAGACAAATACTGATCGGTAACCCAATAAAATCAACAGACCACATAATAATAACAGTGTGATGTTTAGAAGAGTTATTAAATACTTTCGATGAACCATACTTTATATGCCCCGCCATTCAAAGAATGACAACGAGTCGAAGTGTTATCCCGACTATTCGTGCAATAAATTGGTTTAAGAGCTGTAGCTCGTGAAAGGATTCAATTCATATTGGGCACCTAAGGCGTAAAAATATGTTTGTTTCAGTTTTCCAACCTACCCTATTTTTGCCCAGACCCTAGAACATGTCTTCGCGTGCTTTGTTTTTCTTCTTGGTAAAATTTCTTCTTTTTGGTAAAATTTCTTTTTATGATTTTTTCTTTAGGTTCATAGTTCAGCCCAGTAATTAGACGCTTTTCGAGTATTCCATTCACATTGATTAAACATTATCCACGTTAACATAGGAAACCTGAACCAAACATTTTGTATGCCTAAGTTTGGTTACAATCATCTAATATATGGAGGAGTTGCGGCCCTTTCTCGACATGAAAATTTGGTTTCCGATCAATAATTATTGAAAAGCCCATAGCGGGAACATCCTTGTACATACTGGTTTTCACTTCTTTCCTGTGTTTTAACTTTTTGTATCGCGTCATTGATGGTGGTTGATGAACCGATCATTCTGATTGCATGATCAATATTGAAAATGTGTAACATAAATTTGAATACAGTGAAAATAAATGGACTGCTCTTCATTTGATAATATACAGCCAATCAAAATTGTTGAATACCTCCGATTCTAGTAATCAGTTCATTGTGATACTGGTTTGTAATCGAGGACCATTGGTAAGGAAACCCACAGAATAGTTTTATCCACAGGAGATTGTCACAAGTTCTCTCCCTTTAACCCTTCTATAGTATATGTATACATGTAGTGCTCTTTTATTGTTTATGAACGCATGAATATATTACTGGGTTCAATTCATTGCAAACTTGTTCGTGTTCCCCCCCCCCGCCGAGCGATTAACGGAAAAAAGTCGCAACAGTGTTTTGAAGATAGAACATCTGTTAATATTTTACGCACGGGTGCATTTTCTTACCTAAATTGACATGAATCGATCATGAAAGTTCATGTGCCAGTTCGCGAACAATCTAACAGCACTATATATATGTAGCAGGTAGATCTATAAAGGCAGATAACTCGTGAACATGCCCGTGGCTTTATCTACATTCAGTAAATAAAATGCTCCTGTTCTTGCATGGACAATCATAAAATAAAACAAACGATCTTCTCTTATGTTCTATTGTCTTTACTTGAACAACTCAAGTACAATATACAATCGCAAGAATGAAACGTAAAAATGAAAATATCTACATTCAAATTTAACCTCCGAGTACAGCCATCAGTTAAACATTTGTTTTTCAGTATACACCTGTTTCAACACTACCCCATAAATGTCAGAAGTTTATTGAGTGAAACAAAGAGTTACCTAACCTGAAGTGTGAGTAAAGCCGATGTGCTATGATAAACATTTATAGACAATGCCGTATAACATTGATTCTATGTCGATTATTTAATACAACAGGCCATTGGAAAGTTTACAATATAATTTTCCAAAACTTTACAATTTAATATATTTGATGTAACCATAAGCATTGAATTAAACTTGACCACAAATCAGGAAATTTGCATTCAAGTAATAAGAAGAATAAGCGGTCAGTAATATTTTATCGCAAAAATCGATAAAAATGGGGGGAGTATAATGCCTTTTGAAACTGTTCGCAACTTATATTACATTTTACTCGGATGAATTAACCTGA
The DNA here is from genome assembly GCA_032209605.1 of Mactromeris polynyma. NCBI lineage: Eukaryota > Metazoa > Mollusca > Bivalvia > Venerida > Mactridae > Mactromeris > Mactromeris polynyma. The sequence continues at coordinate 3,962,944 of JASFXZ010000005.1, forward strand.
TCCTCCTGACCTTTATTAGCATAATTTAACAGTAGACTGATTATCTAAATTTATCTTCATCTCTAATCTGATTAACATCGACTCTCGTCATGTTGATGTACTCCTTCGGTCATTTAATAATATACAATGAAAAAATCCACAAATTCAATGATTTCTGTAACTGCAACGAAAAATAATGATGATGCACGATTCTCTCACAGAAAATTATATAATCGATGTATAATATATTCATGCATAAAGGTCAGAATCAGGTTAATATGTTCGAACTATACGAATGTAATAATATACAATTTTCAAAATACGATATACTTTCTGGTAGCAAGCTCAATACTTCTTTATTGTCGTACAGTATAAATAATTTTCGAAGTACAAACACATTTTGAGTTGTGTCATCCATTCAAAAACAACCTAACTAACAAATTACAGCTTAAACTTTAATTTCTGCGTTAAATGGGAACTAATGATAATAAACCTATATTTTTTATCTTGGCTAAAATGTCTTAACAGTAGTAACACTTCCCACATTGAAGGTAAAACATCGTCTATGTTTTGATACCATTAAATTGAACCCTTGAATATCAATGAGTTGAAGGGCGTACAACAGCAATAGCCGGCATTGACTATATACAGTTACACCTCAATAATAAGACCACTCTTGGGACCTTTGAATATTGGTCTTAATATTGAACTCGTTGTCCTCTAGTATTCTACACTACAGATCAGCCATACACTGTATAGATAGACAGACGGAGGGTCCGGGCCGTCACCTACCTGAACCCGTTGTCCTCTAGTATTCTACACCACAGTTCACCCATACACTGTATAGATAGACGGACGGAGGGTCCGGGCCGTCACCTACCTGAACCCGTTGTCCTCTAGTATTCTACACTACAGATCAGCCATACACTGTATATATAGACAGACGGAGGGTCCGGGCCGTCACCTACCTGAACCCGTTGTCCTCTAGTAGTCTACACTACAGATCAGCCATACACTGTATAGATAGACAGACGGAGGGTCCGGGCCGTCACCTACCTGAACCCGTTGTCCTCTAGTATTCTATACTGTATGTATAGACAGACGGAGGGTCCGGGCCGTCACCTATCTGAACCCGTTGTCCTCTTGTATTCTACACTACAGGTCACCCATTCACTGTATAGATAGACAGACGGAGGGTCCGGGCCGTCACCTACCTGAACCCGTTGTCCTCTAGTATTCTACACTACAGATCAGCCATACACTGTATAGATAGACAGACGGAGGGTCCGTGCCGTCACCTACCTGAACCCGTTGTCCTCTAGTATTCTATACTACAGATCAGCCATACACTGTATAGATAGACAGACGGAGGGTCCGTGCCGTCACCTACCTGAACCCGTTGTCCTCTAGTATTATACACAACAGATCAACCATACACTGTATAGATAGACAGACGGAGGGTCCGGGCCGTCACCTATCTGAACCCGTTGTCCTCTAGTATTATACACAACAGATCAGCCATACACTGTATAGATAGACAGACGGAGGGTCCGTGTCGTCACCTACCTGAACCAGTTGTCCTCTAGTATTCTTTACTTAATATATAGACAGACGGAGGGTCCGGGCCGTCACCTACCTGAACCCGTTGTCCTCTAGTATTCTACACTACAGATCAGCCATACGCTGTATAGATAGGCAGACGGAGGGTCCGGGCCGTCACCTACCTGAACCCGTTGTCCTCTAGTATTCTATACTACAGATCAGCCATACACTGTATAGATAGACAGACGGAGGGTCCGGGCCGTCACCTACCTGAACCCGTTGTCCTCTAGTATTCTATATTGTATATATAGACAGACGGAGGGTCCGGGCCGTCACCTACCTGAACCCGTTGTCCTCTAGTATTCTACACTACAGATCAGCCATACACTGTATAGATAGACAGACGGAGGGTCCGTGTCGTCACCTACCTGAACCAGTTGTCCTCTAGTATTCTACACTACAGATCAGCCATACACTGTATATATAGACAGTCGGAGGGTCCGGGCCGTCACCTACATGAACCCGTTGTCCTCTAGTATTCTACACTGTATATATAGACAGACGGAGGGTCCGTGTCGTCACCTACCTGAACCAGTTGTCCTCTAGTATTCTACACTACAGATCAGCCATACACTGTATAGATAGACAGACGGAGGGTCCGGGCCGTCACCTACCTGAACCCGTTGTCCTCTAGTATTCTACACTGTATATATAGACAGACGGAGGGTCCGTGTCGTCACCTACCTGAACCAGTTGTCCTCTAGTATTCTACACTACAGATCACCCATACACTGTATAGATAGACAGATTGAGGGTCCGTGTCGTCACCTATCCGAACCAGTTGTCCTCTAGTATTCTACATGTATATATAGACAGACGGAGGGTCCGGGCCGTCACCTACATGAACCCGTTGTCCTCTAGTATTCTACACTACAGGTCACCCATAGACAGACGGACGGTATGTAGAAGTACCAACATATACGGGTTGTCCCCAAATTTTCTGCTCATTAGGTCACTTACACTGACTGTATTTATTATTATATTTAACTGAAATCACAAATATGTAGTGCTATAAATTCAGGGCCGATATTACGCTCATATTACTGCATAATCTTAATCAGTGATGCCCACCTACTCGAATTAGTTGTCCAAAAGCAACGATTCCAGGTCCGGTTACCGGCTTTTCCACCCACCAGCCTAATTAATATTCATAGATACCGCCCACCTGCTCGAATCAGTTGTCCTATAGCATCCATCGCTGGCTTGACTTTATCCATTTTCTTTCTGAAATCGAAAGTAGGGTTCAAAGTCAAACATAGAAAATGGCGTTTGGAGGGCGTTCGCAGCTGAAAATGTCGGAGGAAATATTTGATATTGTGTGTACAGGATGTGCAGAAAATAACAAAACAGCAGAAGCGGTGAAGTATTGTGTAGAATGTTGTGGTTATTGCTGTCAGCCATGTACGGATGGACACAAGAAGGTCTCGGTAATGATGAAACACAATTTGATGGACGTCAGTCAAGGACCCCAAAAGAGCAGTCAACAATCTAGTTTGTTGGAGTTTCCTACAGAAAGATGTAGCATACATAAAGGGAAAGTACTGGATATGTATTGTGAAGGACATGATGTTGTTGGCTGTTATGTCTGCATTGCAAAAGATCACAAGTAAGCTTAATCTGTAGTTATTTGAATTTTGCTACAGTGAATTCTCTTCATAGTTCAAAATTCACAAGTAATTCTTTATGCAGCGGATGTAGGGCTCGAACCAACAACCCCCTAATAATTCAAGGGAAAGTGCGTCCAATGTGTGGCTTGAACCCACGCCCCCTAAACACTAGTACGGGGCTCTACCAACTGAGCTATAGATACAGACATCGGTCAACATTACAATAGAATGATTAAATCTATTATCTGTGAAGAACATTGTTTAGTATTTCCATGTCCCTGTATCATGGAAAAAGTGCACTCGAACCAACGGCCCTCAAAACACTGATTTATGGTTTATTCCAAAATTTTAGAAAGTCATGTACATGCTCCTTTTATAAAAAATTAAAGAATCAAACAATACATACTTAAGTATATCAGCGCTCGATTTTCACATTGTCACAACCTCCTATGTTTTAAATGTGTTTTCTATACATACATGTGGAATGTAAGTATAAATCTAATTTAAATCATTCCATTTCAGATCTTGTCAAGACAGTCACATCCATTCCATACCAGACATGATTGACACCATATTTAAGTTGTCCGACTGCAAACAAACGCACAGTCTTCTGAAAGACATGATGGTATCCATGGAAACTGTAAGTAAATATAAAAATAACCAACTTCAAACTTTGGATAAAGCAAAGAAAGAGGCTTTAGGTCAAGTCAGTACATTCCTAAAAGCATTGGTCGCCATCCTAAGTAAAATTGCCGAGTCATCACGCAAAGAAATAGAAGTTGCATACAAACAACTAGAAACAGAAATTCTACAAGACAAGCAAAGTGTTGATAACATATGTAAAGATTTGCAGACGACAGAAGACAAGCTAAATCAATCAGAAGGAAATAGAGCCCAACGTTTTGTTTGTACAAAAAATGCCCAAGAAAAATTGCAAGTAGCAGACAGTAAGAAGATGAAGCAAGAATTACAACGCAATACAGATTTAGAGATATCATTCATTCCAGACCAATCATTGATGGAATATATCCAAGTTTTACAAGGTATTGGTCAAGTACAGAAACATAGAAAGCAGAAACACGACTTCTACAAAATCAAAGGAAGTAGAGATATTACCATAAAACTTTCTAATGATTCTAAGACATGTCGTTCCTTTGGATGTTGTCTGACACATGATAACCAACTACTTGTCACAGATGGGGACAATAAGAAACTAAAACGTATTGATATACAGAAGATGTCAGTCGTTAACTATTGTACTTTAGATTCTGCACCTAGTGGTGTATGTTGTATCAGTAAACATGAAGTTGCTGTTGCATGTCGGGATGACAAAATCCAGTTTGTTTCCATCCATAACAAGATGATTCCTACAAGACAAATTAAAGTGTCTCATCCTTGTTATGGTATTGTTTTCAAGGATGGTCAGCTTTATGTGACAGATGGTACTGGTGCTTCACTCTATGTGCATGATATGACTGGTACCCTGTTGAAGACAATTACACAAGACAATGCTGGGAATCAGTTGTTCGACTTTAGTAGACATGTTACATTCAATGAAAGTGGAGACATAATGTTTGTTGGAGGTGGGTACAACAATGGACTTGTATGTTTTGATGGGATGGGAAATTATTTGTCCACTATTACAGACACTGACCTGAACTTTGTAGATGGTGTATGTGTTGATGGTAGAGGAAACATGTTTGTAGTTGGGTGCGGGTCACATAATGTGGTACAATTCAGTGAGAATGGGAAGAAACTTGGTGTGGTTGTGAAGCAAGGAGATGGTTTACACCGTCCACGCTCAGTGTGTTTTCATCAGGGACTGAATAGAATGTTTGTTACCATGTATGAAAGTGATGTAGTGAAAATGTATGAACTAGAGTAATCGAAGATATTGTGAGATAACAGAGTTGTCCATTCTGTGTACATGTATTATTGATAGATAGAATATAAGGAAAACTTAACAGAAGTAATTTTCATTTTTAGATGTAATCAAACACTTTGAAATAATGTTATATATCATATAAGATATAAATGGTTTGAGTTGACTGTTGTAATATAGCATTTTAGTTGTTTTAAAGAGGTATTTTTTCTCTGATAACTGTGTTAATTATACCAAAATGCAAAATTAAAGGGAGGTAATAAAAATATTAATATTGAGATTTTGAGTGTAATACTGTAAATGATAATAACAATAAATGTACATAATTATCCTGTGATAAGATTGTTGTAAACATAATATAGTATAACACAAATTAGATAGTTACAAAATAACTATATTTTTGTACACATTATATTAATATGAAATTTCTCTGATTATCCATCACTAGTAACAAGTAACAAGAATCAAAGCACAAAAAGTGCTGACAGCTCAACTCAACTCAACATAGTTTATTGCTTTGTAGGCCTCCGGCCCATGGCATCATAATGTACAAAGACATAAAATACAAAACGAACATTTCTTTCGTGTAAGAGAGAATGAACAATGTACAAAAGCAAACACAATATTTCAGAATAGTATTAAACAGCTTGTAATAATAATTCTCTTCTAGTAAATGCATGATATAGATAATTGGCTACATTTTTCACCATGGTTTCTGAATGGCTAGACATAAGTATATTAAATTTCATTACTGAAGGATTAACAAAGTATTTTCGTGGTATTAATTGGTCTCTTAAATCTTGGTAGGAAGGGCAAACAAGTAAGAAGTGAATTTCATTCTCAATTTCATTAGTGCAAAATTTACACAGGCGATTTTCCCTTCTCACGTCAGTATAGCGACCTTGTTCAATCATAAGTTTATGTGAAGATGTTCTAAAACGGACAAAAGCGCTTCTAAATTTTCTGATAGTAAGGTATTCCAAGTACAGTTCTTTTTCGAAACATTGCTTAAATCCACAATAATAACAAAGTTTAGCACTATTACTACATGAACTTGACCAATTCTGGACAAACTGGTCTTTAAGTCTTTGTAAATACAATTGTAGAAATACTACTTCATTAGCAACACCATGTGACAACCATACATGACCAAACCCATTAGCATACAAATTTTTTCTAACAAATGTAACCCAGTTTGTATATCCAATAGAGTCAAATTGTTTTAACATATGATAACACTTGTACACATATCTATGATGTGGTAATCTTAATATACGTAGCCAATATTTAATAACCCGTTTGGCGCTAAATATAAACAGCGGAAATCGACCACAGTCACCTAGAACAGCTGCATTACATGCATGTAACGGTGCTGATAAAAATCTTTTGCAAGCATAGTTGTGAACACGTTCAACAGAATCGAACGTACTTAATCCCCATATTTCAGAGCCATAAAGTATAACAGGCAAAACTTTAGAATCGAATATTTTAAAATAACAATTGTGTGGCATTGGCATAAAATCATATATTGTATTCAATAAGGAAATTAATACCCTTTTTTCCTTACTCGCCATGTTATCGGCCATTTTATGTAACGACAATGTGGAGGTGAAATGTACACCTACATAGTCAAAGCTACTAATACAGTCAATATTATTACCATCAAACTGCCATTTTTCATTTTTTGACAAACGTCCCCCATTTTTAAATACAACAATTTTTTTGACATTTACAATTAATCCTGTATTTTTACAATATGTGTTTACAAGATCTAGTTCTCGTTGCAAACCTACCACAGTATCTGATAATAATGCTACATCGTCAGCGAACATGAGCATAAAAATTTCGATTATATCTGGTGTGATTTGGATCCCACCAACATTATTATTTGACAAAAATGTATACAAATCGTTTATAAATAAACTAAACAGAATAGGGCTTAAACTGCACCCTTGTCGTAGTCCTAGTGGACAATCTATGGAATCGGTAAGATCATTAACATTTTTGTTTCTGACTCGAGTTTTTACACTCATATATATAGATTTTATTGAGTTCAATAGTTTGCCTCCTATACCTTGTCTCAGCAGCGACGTATATAACTTGCATCTATCCACACTGTCAAACGCCTTCTTAAAGTCGACAAAGGCCACATAAACTTTTCTGCGTTTACGACATAAGTATTTACTGATAATTGAGTATAACGAAAAAGCATTATCAATGGTAGAATAATTAGACCTGAACCCCGCCTGAGCCTCGGTAATTTTATCCAAAGAATCACAATAAAATGTTACTCTCTTATTGATAATAAAAATATAAATTTTGCTGAAAACATCTAAAAGCGATATTCCGCGGTAGTTATCGGGGTCGTCGAAGGAGCCCTTTTTGTGCAGTGGAACAAGAATTGTCGTCGTCCATTGTTCAGGGAATTCCCCCCGGGAGAAGAAACGGTTAAATAATTTTCTCAAATACGGAATGATTACATTTATACTGCAAATAAAATGACCTGCGTTTAATACACCGGAACTAGCCTTATTCGGGTTTAAGGACTTTACTGCTTGCTCTACCTCTTTATCGGTAATTTCCCCATTTAACAAACTAAATTCAATATCATTTTCTATATTTATCTCTCCTATATTATAATCGTCACCTACTGTATAGTTTTGCGTGTTGTATACATTATTAAAGTGGTTATACCATTGTTCCGTTGAAATGTTATTTTGCCCAATACTTGTACTTGTATTAAGAGTCTTAAGCGTTTTCCAAAACTGTCGTTGATTTTTCGTGGAATTTGCCAAACGATTTACGGTATCTGTTTTATGCAAGTAGGCTTTGCGTTTGCACGTAGCTTTATATATATGCTTTGAGTTAAGGTAGCTATTTAGATTTACTTCCGACCGCGATATACGAAAACGCCTTAGTGCCTGCGCTGCCAAATATTTTAACTTTTTACATTCGGAGTCAAACCACTTATTGGCTTTGTTAAATCTGCTGTTTTTATTATGCATTGCATTTGATATTTCTGCATGCTCGCTACAACTTAATAATTTTTCTTCAAACGTCTCTACAATGCGCTCCGCAGGTATTTCGCTATTGTCAATCATTTCCTCTACTTCATTAAATCCTCCAAGTAAAACTGCTCTATTAATATTGTCAACATAGGTAGACATATTATTTTCATTAAATCTAAATATATTTTTAACAACAACAGGATGTACGTCATTTGAAGGATGTTTTTGCACAACACACTTAGTTTTCATAACTACTGGTAAATGGTCACATTCAGTATGAGAAGCAACACAAATGTCAGTAACAATATCGGAGATATCCAAAGAACATATAAAATAATCAATAATACTACTACCCTGCGGACCTACAAATGTATAATTACCAACCGTTTTGTCTTCACCTATTCGACCATTTGCTATAAATAATGAGTTAGATTTGCATAAATCTATAAGCTTTCTACCATACATATTAACACAGTTATCTTTAGATGATCTAACACTCAAATATTCGTTGTTGGGAAAAATATCTAAAAATTCACCGAAAAGTGGTACATTGTTATCTAAATGCAAAATATCCTGTTCATTTCCTGTACGGGCATTCATATCCCCTGTAAGAACAATATGGAAGCTAGTAAAATCACCATCATAAAACAATTGTTCTAATATGTCAATACCCTTAGTGTCACCCTGTCGATAAGCAGGAGATGAAGACGGCGGTATATACACTGAAATATAAAGTACATCTTTGGCAGTAGAAAAAAATGACTTACTGAAAGAGAGCAATACGCCATGTTCAAAGTGTTCATACACACGCTTTACATATTGAGACATATAATTTTTCACATAAACACAAATACCACCCATATTTCGACCATGTTGTTCAGATTTCTTAGCAGGTTTAGAAAAACATGTATAACCAGGGAGAATATTATTACATAATGACGTGTCCATGACCCAAGTTTCAACAAAAGAAACTATATCAATAGTGTTAATGAAACTGTAAACATCATTATATTTGAAAAAGTTCAGTAGTCCACCTATATTCCATGTGGCAAATGAGAGTTCTTCAAAACTAGTCACTGACGCCATGCCTTGGCCAGAACCCTATATGTTCTCATTTAAACTATTGCCTGGCCCACTGTCGCGAGCCGTAGCCTCATTACCAGAATTGCGATCCGTGGCATCATATTCGGAATCCATAGCAACATGGGCGTGGTCACCGATCCCGTCAGTAGAATCCACATGACGTTGACTTGCGCGTCTGCGCGCATTTACAAACACCCTGTCGTTGCCTTTCTGTTGTTTAGGTACATATGGACGCTGGTAAAGCACTCCATTCCTGTAGTATCCCCTAACACCTCGCTTACTAAGTTCTTGAAGTTTAGCCCTTTGATACCTTGTTAAGTCGTTGGACACTCGGATTTCATTTTCGCGCAATTTATCACGACTAGAGAAGATCGCAGATTTAGGTGAGACACTCGAGAAACGAACTAACACCATTCTAGGTTTACTTGATTCATAATTCCCGATACGTTTAATCTCAACAATCGTTGTTTCATCAAATGGGACTTCTGGACTGACTGTTTTATGTACGTCCGACACATATTTAACTTTAGTTTCTTCAACGGTTTCATTATCATCATCCGGTAGTCCAAATATTCTAAGCGAACACTTAATATTTTCAGACTCATATTCCAGGAAATTTAGACGCCTGTTAAAATCATGTAACTCAGACGAATCACGATCATAGTTGACCGCTAGTGATTCTATTTCCGATTGTATACGTTCCTGATCAAAATTCATATTTTCAAAATTATTCTGGAGATCACTTATTTTATGCTCTAAAGACTGTTGTTTCATCTCCATTTTACGAACTTTAGTATTTAGATCATGTAACTCACTTTTAACACCTGAAACTTCATGTTTGACCGAGATTATTTCATCTTTTACTTGAGAAAAAGCTTCATTCGTGCTGCGGTTATACTCTGCCATAGAAGATAGGATAAACTGAGTGTCAGTATGTAAATAACGCCCTGGAAACATTCCCGGTGGCGCCGTTCCTGGGGGCATCCTAGGCGGAGGCGAAAACGACGGTGGGGTGATAGGACCGGGGTTAAGTTCCACGTCCCCAGCCAGTATCAGAAGACGTTGGTGATAGTACTGGACATACATGACACAGTCTGAGGTCCCCGAGATTGCGTTTGGATATGATGACTCACCACCCACATTATCAAACAGTGTCCTTTGACATGTTGCGTAGTGCTTGTCTGCGTATGCCTTACCTAGATGAGCGACACGCATAACAATCAATGACAACACAAGGACCATTAAAAGTCTGAGCATTCGGAAATGTATATCCGTACCAGGTACGTATGGAGTGTATTCGGAACGACTAACATGTTTGCGGGGCACCTTATGTGAAAAACAGCCAATGCGTTGTCGGTAGATAACCAAGTCCACCCCCATTCGTGCAATTCGTTGATAATAAAAATGTCCAATACACAATGTTATTCAACACATCAATCAATACTGTACACACAATGATGTGTAGATAGACGTATCACCTTTATGTAAAGTTTACCTAGAGTTATACACGGTTAGGTTTAAATTGTCCAAATATTCAAAAATACCAATAAAAAGTACCTAATGACAGTCCACATATATTCACAATCCAATATCCATGACACTATTTCTATTCAAGTCACAATAAATCAGCTTAAATGAGTTTTAAATCTCAATATATCCACTCATTCAAAAAAACACGTCTGTCCAGGTAAAATCATATAACACACGACAGCAAGGGGCTTCAATCTGTTCCAGACTGTTTGAATATCGCATGTTAGTATTTTTTATAGGTACAACATTTATTCATCTTTTTTGTCTGATAGCAATGTTAATTATCACTGGTATGCAACCATGTCAATGCGTGATGCAGTTCTAAACGACGACACGTCATCGATTCGCGACGAAAAATGTCATCGCTTCTCTCCTCTTATGAGGACAAATCTCGGTAAGTATGTATCTTATGTTGTTTTTAAAACAGAGCAGATGTTTCTTCTTCGTTTTTCAGCCAGGGTATGACCCACGGTTCATGTCTATGTCCTTCAGTATTTATTTCGGTATGGTTAGCATAACGGACAGGCAATCCGTAGACCTGGGTTCGATTCCCGGTAGCGCCATTGACCGATTTTTCGTGTTTCTTCTCAAACTTGACTTTATTACACTAGTACGAGTGAAATTGGTATTTTGTCATATTATCGTTAAGAATCGTTTACTTTGGAGTGTATTTTATCATTGCAGTTCATTGGCTTAAAAACATACATTTCTTCGAATGTAATGGTTTCTCGCAGAGTGTGTCATGATGTCTCAACGAAATCGGATCTTATGTAATGATCTCTAAACGAAAGCATTAATGCAAATGGAATAGTTTCTAAGCGTTTTTAATTTTGTTTCAGGTTAACAAGCGATCAATAACGAATCTCTGTTAGTAAAATGGTAAGAGCGTACACATATTCTTGAATTTAATGTGTTTCTTTTTATATAAATTTTGAGAACGAATTGCTTATTTTATCATATTTGCTGCAAATCTTCTGTCTACAATCTACGATCAGAATTCCATTCCCTAAACTAGAGTAAGAAGTCAGAGTTACCTCGCACTGACATGAATACTCCTTTTACCACAGTTATCCAAATTGTTCCAGCCCAGTCTAGTGTGCACAATGACCACCATGGATGCATTTGTATACGTTGCACTTGCATGCATCATTTCGGCATCAAACGCCATGAAATTGTTAACCGCCGGACTACTAACGTTTGCTTGCACCCTTACTGAACAAATCGTGCGAGATGGTTTTGATAATTTAAATGTCATATACAGACATTGTCAGTCTATATAGGATATACCTGGGATCAAATACAATTCTATTTCTCGGCTCCGCTGCAAAGCGACTGACAGTTTTCGCACTTTAAAAGTGATTGGAGGCGAATTACTTCTCAGTGACCGTAGCTAGCTGACCCCGATTTCAATTCTGGTAGTCAAGCGTTTAAAAAACTTCGCTAACTGGCCCGGTCAGGATTTCTATACGAATAGTGATTCAAACACGTAAAAGAATCTAAGTGGAAATTGATTGACCGGAGAACGTATCGATTGTTATACATTTATAAGTATAGCTTATATTTCGTGGTCTACACACAAAACAATGTGATTTCTGTACGCATATAAAATATATGAGTTTTTATAGAAAGGTACTTCTATTAATTTTTAATTGGGGATTCTTAAGCCACTTTGTTTTATACACTTGCATCGACCTGTTTCGCTATGCTTTTACTTCTGTTTCAGGATGACCGATTTTAATGCAGCTTTTGAGACTTATGGAATGACAGTGCTGAGACGGCAGTAAGGCATTGTATACGATATCATAAACATGAAAAAGTGTCAAACAAGGACTACTTTCTTCAGGAGTATGTAGACTTTGGCAGTTCAGAATTACAGACTTGGGCTGATTCATCCGATGAGTGTCCGCGGATTTCGCCTACTATAGCAATTGGCTCTGACGAGCCCCTTGCGTAAAACAGAAAAGAATAAAGCATTTTAGTATGTCATGTAATGGGGAGACATTGTTTTTCCTCGGGTTGTCTATCGGTTTGTCTGTTCGCCCGTCTGTCTCTCCGACACAAATATCATCCGTTTCATAATTTTTGATCTGCTTGAAGGAATTTGAAATAATTTTTCACAAATTTTTGACCATGTGCTCAACGCATATTTCTAGCGGCTCAGTTGAGGGCCATGACATGAGGTCACAAGTCAAATGACTATATTTCCTGTCCGCTCCATATCTGTTGAATCCTCGAAGGATTTTTAAATAACTTGGCACAAATGTTCACGAGGTCTAGATGATGTACAGAGCGTATAAGGCCTTTGAATTGTGGGCCCCCTCTGGATACAGGATTTTAAAGAGAAGAAATATTTTTGCAAAATATCAGGGGGGTCCGGACCCCCGGTCCCCACCCTGGATCCGCGCATGAATAAGTTAATCATCAGTGTATCTCGGACTGATATCAGAATATCAAATATTGTAACTTATCAGAAGTGATTCAACGATCGCTGATTTTTATTGTTTAAATGTCGATGGTGTCAACCCGATAGTTATCGGTTACCGTGACACGGAATAATCAAGTATCGCATTGTAAGCATGATTATTGTGTTATTAAAATGTAATCATCCGTTAAAGTCAAGTTTGTATTTTTATTATCTACGTCTATAATGTTTTCACAAAGATTTTAATTGTTGGCGCAGGCGTACTAATGTAGTTTTGCTATTTGCATATCCGTGTTGTGTACACCAATCAAATCTTACGTTAACCACCAAAGCAATTTCTCTAGTGAGTAGAGTTGTTAGTCAACTCTTCGGGAAATTGCCAGGCATTGAGATAAGAAGATTCTAGGGGTTATGTACCAGTCACAAATATTTCCATTGTTTTAATCAGATCAATCGTCATGTAACAGGTTTCTTTATTCACGACTGATACAATAAGTACTGACGAACTATATTAAAACAGACTATACTGTCTTTGACTAATTTCACTACGGAGTAATTGTTATCCTACGAGGTCATCTCCCCTTACAGGTATCATAGTTACTATAGTGTAGCTTAATCGAGTGACCAGCCATCATAACATCTCGGCAATTTTTGCAATTGGCACAACAAATCTTGACCTTCAGATTGGAACTAATTTGCTTGCTTCAGATTGCGCCGACCGTCTTTTTTAAAGATATTTCTTGTTAAACATGTATTTTTGTGATTTTTATCTGTATATATTATCAAAGATTGTTTTATGTATTGTCGCTGACGCTCCCTTGCACTTAATTTGCTTATAATTCCAATATATGAGATATAACCTATACATAGTATATGGATAGAATGTAGTAGGTACTATAAAGGGAGAGAACTCGTGACAATCTCCTGTGGCTTTATCTGCATTCAGTAAATAAAATGATCCTGTTCTTGCATTGACAATCATAAAATAAAACAACCAATCTTCTCTAATGTTCTATTGTCTTTACTTGAACGATTCAAACACAATATACAATCACAAGAATGAAACATAAAAATGAAAATATCTGTACATTCAAATTTATCCTCCGAGTACAGCCATCAGTTAAACATTTGTTTTTCAGTATACTCCTGTTAACAGTTTTAACACTACAATGCAAATATCAGAAGCGTATCGAGTGAAACAAAGAGTTACCTAACCTGAATTGCGTGTAAAGCTGATGAGATATGCTAAACATTTATAGAAAATGCTGTTTTTAAACCGTCCGTATAACATTGATTCTAGGTCGATTATCTAATACAATAGACCATTGGAAAGTTTACAATCTAAATTTGCCAAAAATATACAATTTAATATATTTGATGTAAAACACAAGCAAGGAATCAATTGTTAAACTTGACCCGATATCAGGAAATTTGCATTTTATAAGAAGAGATTAATTGAACCTGTGAATAACAATGAGTTGACGGGCGTACAACAGTACTACCCAGCATATATACAGTAAAACCTCAATGATAAGACCACTCTTGGGACCGTTGAAGATTGGTCTTAATATTAAAATGGTCTTAATATTGTTGTTGAATAAAAAACCAAGTGAAAATGGACTTGGAAATTATGTCTTTAATTTTGAGGTGGTCTTCTTATTGAGGTGGTCTTCTTATTGAGGTGGTCTTCTTATTGAGGTGGTCTTCTTACTGAGGTGGTCTTCTTACTGAGGTGGTCTTCTTACTGAGGTGGTCTTCTTATTGAGGTGTTCATTAAGTGAGGTTTTACTGTATATACATGACATTTATTCTGACAGTTTCATCGCATGGTCCAGCGCGTGAATATTCACCAGAAGTTTGCTTATTTGTTTCATCTGCTCCCTGAAAAAAAAAACATTTCAAATGAACACAACTAATGTACTGAAAAACAAATTTTCCGAAAATGAATGTATACAAGTGAACGCCATTAAAAACGCAAACAAAAATTGAGCATATAGGCACGGACATATAAACCATGGATTCGAAACAGGCTGGTTTCTGTGAAATAATTACCCACAATCCATAGCGCGCGCTAAGTATAGTGAATTCCACCACTTTATCGATAGGCGATAGTCGGCAATCTCTGTTCATTTCTGTTTGTAAAGTGACATTACAAAGGCAAAACTATTCATTATTTCTCAAACATAATTTCATAAAATTAAGATACATCAGGACCTAATACTTATTTCGAATGATACCGAGTATTCAGATAGAATGTTGACGATTAACGAGGTCCGACAGTGTAAAATATTTCAATATATAATATTTCCTAGCAAAACAACATTTCAAGAGCATGAACCAAACAATTTATTAGAACCGGCACGAGAATGTAAAATTTCAAAATCAGCTGAAAATTCAGCAAGGCTGGCTTTTAAGCATCTAAGAAGGCTCAAATTGTTTCAAAAATGGCCCTTGCGAGCGTCAAATACGCGGATCTGCAGATATTCTCATGCCTTAGAAACAAGAATATTGCTTACTTTAGATCTTTCCTCTGTATATCGGAAGCCGTGTCAGCAGCCTTACTGATGAGTTGTGCGGCATACATTAAGAAACGGCAAAGATTCTCCAGCTGTGGTATAGTCTTATCTGAATCTAACTTCTCAAACCAGGTCTTTGGAAATGTTGATACAATCTGTAATGATATATTGATACAATAAAATTGACCAATACTCATAGAAAACCAGGAATTAAAAAATACAGTAAAACCTCAATAACAAGACCACCCTTGGGACCCTTGAAAACTGGTCTTTATATTGAGGTGGTCTTAATAATGAGGTTGAATAAAGAGCAAAACAGTAAACATTAACTTGAAAATTGTGTTCTAAATTTTAGGATGGTCTTATTATTGAGGTGGTCTTTAAGTGAGGTTTCACTATATATACATGACATTTAATAATAAGACCACACAAAATTGGTCTTAATATTGAGATGGTCTTAATATAGAGGTTGAATAAACAGCAAAACATTGAAAATGGACTTAAAATAGTCTTCTTAATTTTGAAGTGGTCTTATTATTGAGGTGGTCTTTAAGTGAGGTTTTACTAAACATCACCATGAGAAATCATTTGTCGCAGTGCTTAAACTTCTTAAAGATAGATAGTCTTAGTTTTTATAAAAATGTTCTAAGTAATAATTTTGAGAAAATGGTATATTAATCCCTTATACAGGAATACTCTTAAACACTGCATTGTCACTTTCTTTAAAATTTCCTGGAGCTGCAAGACATGAGTCCGATACAGGTACTTCCTGTGTTAACGCTAAATCAGCACGTAGGTCAGAATAGAAAATAGTGGTATCACACTAGTGTATTACTACTATTTGTAGTTTTGGGATACATTTAAGTAGAGTAGTGACAATGTAGTGTTGTCGAGTACATCTGTATGAAGGCAATTACAACCTATTTATGACTATGTTCTTTTTTGTCAAAAATGAAGACTATGTACCTTTAAGATAAACATAGTAATAGGCTATTCTCCACACTAACATTCATCAAAACACAGAAATACACAAGTATTCAAGACTACACAAATACACACTTATAGTTTGACATTTCATGAGTGTTTCTTGATTAAACGGCGCCGTCTGTAGTCCAAGTAGAATATATCTGTTTAATAAGCCGTCCAGTGCCAGGCCTTGCAATACTTTAGTTGAAATGATATTATCCCACGATAGAAAATGACCAAGTAACTGAAAGTCAAAACAACACAACCTTAACAAAAGAAATATGACTGTGATTCAACATTTATATAAACTTTGTGAGCATTTTTTGTGAGTCTAGTATGTTTTATATAATCTTCTTTAGCCAGCAAAAGGGGTTTCTCAGACACAGATTTTCTACGTCACTTCCTATGTTTCCACGTTTACAATTGACTGTGATCCTGAAGACCCACAAAAAATGTCCGCATTTTAGATACATTCTTTGCGCTTATTCCGACACTTGCATTACTGACATCAGGTAACATTTTATGCATCCAGCGACTGATCTTCATTTTCGTCTATGTGCGAGGCCCTAAAAATCATCAGGGACTCAAGAAATATACTCATACTTCTACACAAAATCTATGGATTTGATTTGCCCCCAAAATGACTCCCAAACACAAGTGAGAAAGGGCCATGATGACCCTTAACTAAATGTTCAAAGAGAAAACCCCTTTTTCTTCATAAAATTGATTCATTATAACAGAAGAGTAAAAGTGATCTACCTTGATACAAGTCCATGACTGTCTGTGGAAGAATACGCTAGGTCCTGAATTTCTATTCTCTAACACACTGTAATAATAATTTTAGTAAAATAAAACTTATTACTGATAACATTTTACTCACATTTAGCAGTAAAAAGTTCAGAATTGCCGTCATGCTTTCATCATATTTGATAAAAGGGTCAATTATAAAGTAAAGAATTTAATTCACTGAGCTGCCATCATGCTTTTGTCATATTTAGTGGCTAAATGTGTCTATTATTCTTATTATAGTAAATAGTCCGTCATATAGAACATTAAAATATTTTGCTTCAAGTACCTCTGAGAAAAGCAAATGCTTCACTTCATTCGTTTGATAAAACAACCCTGATTTGGTGACCCCTGGTCCCTTTAATAGCTCAATGTGACGCCATGAAATATATACCACCTTAAAGGCCATATATAGGGCTACAATGCAACATAGGCATTGTATCCTCATCCAGGGTCTGAAAGTCCGTAATGAGCGCAAAATCATTGAGGAAGCGAAGAATTTAATGTATATTAATGTGTTGGCTATAAGTAGGTAATACTCATGGTGTCACATTAGCTATATAAGGATCCAGGGTCACCAAATCAGTGGCAGGAGAACGGTTTTATTAAATTCTGCGCTTTTTCAATTATGTTTGGGTCGTTACGGGCTTTCAGACCCAAGAACGGTTTTATTATAAAATTCTGCGTTTTTTTGTGCTAAGTTTAAGTTTTTCACGAATTTTTTTATTGGAATTAATTAATTGACAGTTTTTTGCAAATATTTAATCGATAATTTATCTATTATCGTTCTTTTTTTTGGTGTAAACCTTCTTTTGTGGACACCTCTGGTAGTTACCTGGACCGCATAAAATGTTTAAATTAGTCGTTTTGTATAGACTTCCTTATTGGCTGCTGGCTTGACTTTATCCATTTTCTTTCTGAAATCGAAAGTAGGGTTCAAAGTCAAACATAGAAAATGGCGTTTGGAGGGC
The DNA here is from genome assembly GCA_032209605.1 of Mactromeris polynyma. NCBI lineage: Eukaryota > Metazoa > Mollusca > Bivalvia > Venerida > Mactridae > Mactromeris > Mactromeris polynyma. Next base: position 3,981,296 of record JASFXZ010000005.1, read on the forward strand.
GTTCGCAGCTGAAAATGTCTGAGGAAATATTTGATATTGTGTGTACAGGATGTGCAGATAATAACAAGACAGCAGAAGCGGTGAAGTATTGTGTAGAATGTAGTGGTTATTGCTGTCAGTCATGTACGGATGGACACAAGAAGGTCTCGGCATTGATGAAACACAATTTGATGGATGTCAGTCAAGGACCCCAAACGAGCAATCAACAATCTAGTTTGTTAGAGTTTCCTACAGAAAGATGTAGCATACATAAAGGGAAAGTACTGGATATGTATTGTGAAGGACATGATGTTGTTGGCTGTTATGTCTGCATTGCAAAAGATCACAAGTAAGCTAAATCTGTAATCATATGGATTTGAATTTTGCTACAGTGAATTCTCTACATGGTTCGTTAAAAATCACACGTAGTTCTTTATGCAGCGGATGTAGGGCTAGAACCCACAACCCCCTAAACACTAATACAGCGCTCTACCGACTGAGCTAACTGGGCAGCCGTCTAACCCGACACCACTACACACACCCTTTCGGCATATGAGGCTCAAACACCGCTGCCACCATTGAAGTAATTCAAGGGAAAGAGTGCGTCCAATGTGTGGCTTGAACCCACGACCCCCTAAACACTAGTACGGGGCTCTACCAACTGAGCCAAAGATACCCTCAAAACAGAAATTTTAGAAAGTCATGTACATGCTCATTTTATTAAAATTTAAAGAATCAAACAATAAATACTTAAGAATATCAGTGCTCGATTATCCATTTTTAAATAAAATCAATAGGCTATTTATGTACATTGTCACAACCTCCTATGTTTTAAATGCGTTTTCTATATATGCGGAATGTAAGTATAAATCATTCCATTTCAGATCTTGTCAAGACAGTCACATCCATTCTATACCAGACATGATTGACACCATATTTAAGTTGTCCGACTGCAAACAGACGCACAGTCTTCTGAAAGACATGATGGTATCCATGGAAACTGTAAGTAAATCTAAAAATATCCAACTTCAAACTTTGGATAAAGCAAAGAAAGAGGCTTTAGGTCAAGTCAGTACATTCCAAAAAGCATTGGTCGCCATCCTAAGTAAAATTGCCGAGTCATCACGCAAAGAAATAGAAGTTGCATACAAACAACTAGGAACAGAAATTCTACAAGATAAGCAAAGTGTTGATAACATCTGTAAAGATTTGCAGACGACAGACGACAAGCTAAATCAATCAGAAGGAAATAGAGCCCAACATTTTGTTTGTACAAAAATTGCCCAAGAAAAAATGAAAGTAGCAGACAGTAAGAAGATGAAGCAAGAATTACAACGCAATACAGACGTAGAGATATCATTCATTTCAGACCAATCATTGATGGAATATATCCAAGCTTTACAAGGTATTGGTCAAGTACAGACACATAGAAAGCAGAAACATGACGTCTACAAAATCAAAGGAAGTAGAGATATTACCATAAAACTTTCTCATGATTCTAAGACATGCAATTCCTGTGGATGTTGTCTGACACATGATAACCAACTACTTGTCACAGATTGGAACAATAAGAAACTAAAACGTATTGATATACAGAAGATGTCAGTTGTTGACTATTGTACTTTAGATTCTACACCGTGTGGTGTATGTTGTATCAGTAAACATGAAGTTGCTGTTGCATGTCAAGATGACAACAAGATCCAGTTTGTTTCCATTCATAACAAGATGACTCCTACAAGACAAATTAAAATGTCTCATCCTTGTTATGGTATTGCTTTCAAGGATGGTCAGCTTTATGTGACAGATTATGCTTCACTCCATGTTTATGATATGACTGGTACCCTGTTGAAGACAATTACACAAGACAATGCAGGGAATAAGCTGTTTGACAGTAGTACACATGTTACATTCAATGAAAGTGGAGACAGAATGTTTGTTGGAGGTTGGAACAAGGGACTTGTATGTTTTGATGGGATGAGAAATTATTTGTCCACTATTACAGACACTGACCTGAAGTCTGTAAGTGGTGTATGTGTTGATGGTAGAGGAAACATGTTTGTAGTTGGGGTCAATTCACAAACTGTGGTACAATTCAGTGAGAATGGGAAGAAACTTGGTGTGGTTGTGAAGCAAGGAGATGGATTACTTCCACGCTCAGTGTGTTTTCATCAGGGACTGAATAGAATGTTTGTTAACATGCAGAACAGTGATGTAGTGAAAATGTATGAACTAGAGTAATCAAACATATTGTGAGATAACAGAGTTGTCCATTCTGTGTACTCGTTTTATTGATAGATAGAATATATGAAAAACTTAACAGAAGTAATTTAATTGTTAGATGTAATCAAACACTTTGAGATATTGTTATAATTTATATAGCATCTAAGATATAGATTGTTTGTGTTGACTGTTGCAATATAGCATGTTAGCATTATTAAAGGGACAACATTTGTTCGGCTTTTTTCTCCGATATTTCTCCGATAGCAGTGTTTATTGCAAAATTAAAGGGAGGTAATAAAAATATTAATATTGAGAATTTGTGTGTAATGCTATAAATGATAATAGAAATAAATGTACATAATTATCCTGTGATAAGATTGTTGTAAACATAATATAGTATAACACAAATTAGGTAGTTACAAAATAACTATATTTTTTATTTTTAAATTATTTGTATATATCGATTACACATATTCATATGAAATGATCACTTGTAACAACTTTATGAATCAAAGTACAGAAAGTGCTGACAGCAAGGGGCTTCACTGCAGATCACAGACGTAACTTTGACATATATTTTGCCTATCACAATAGTCTATCAAGAACACTGCTATGTCAGTAAATTAAATAACATAGGAGTTCAACACACAAGATTGTATACAAAGAATTGGTATAGACAGTCATGGATCATCATTATGTCAAACTTAACAATCTGTCCCAATGGCAAGATTACGCGGTTGACAACTGTGACCCTAGTTGCACTTTCTGTACAAGTTACACGAATCATTAATTCATTATTATTTTTTTATTGTTGAATGACAGTGTTCTGTTCTATGCGACTGTTCAAACACATCTTATCTGGGCACAGTAGTTCACGTATTTTTTCCGTTGTCATGCGTTTTCGCGGACGCCACCCATTTTTTCACTACTGATATTGTTTAGTCATTTTGTGTTTGTTAAACTGTACTTTTTAGTCGTCTTTACTAACATTTCAATTATTAATATTTAACAAAAAGTATGTGAATTTAATAAATTTAGAACAGTTGCCGTAAACCGTCGATATTCAACGGAACGATGACGGGAAATAGCATTTCCCATGATTTCAATATACTTATAATTGTTCGTTGAATATATTATATGTTGCATCGTTTTCTTGTGTACGTATCTCTACCTACTTACGTTCTATCACCCGCCGAGTTATCTGCCTACTACTATCGTCCGCCGAGTAAAAGTGCGATAGCTTGTTTTTCAGTGCACTTCACGCGTGATGCACCATAGGCAGACATCAAATCCGTTTTCTAGTTAATATCGCAAATGCTTACCGCTATTTTTTGTTAGACAAGGACTCCTTTCATCAGGAGTATGTAGACTTTAGCAGTTCAGAATTACAGACTTGGGATGATTCATCCGACAAGTGTCTGCGGATATCGCCTACTAAAGCAATTGGCTCTAACGAGCCCCTTGCGAAAAATAATAAAGCATTTTAGTATGTCATGTAACCGGGAGACATATTGTTTTTCCTCGGGTTGTCTATCGGTTTGTCTGACCGTCAATCTGTCTCTCTGAGACAAATTGTATCCGTTTCATAACTTGATCGGCTTGAAGGAATTTGAAATAATTTCCCACAAATTTACACCATGTGCAGAACGCTCATTTCTAGTGGCTCAGGTGAGTGCCAGGACACGAGTCACAGGTCAAATGACTATATTTCCTGCCCGCTCCATATCTGTTGAATCCTCCAAGGATTTTTAAATAACTTGGCAAAAATGTTCATGATATCGAGACGACGTACAGAGCGCATGTTTCAACCTGCTATTTCAAGGTCACGCTTTCAGGTCAAATGTCATATCGGCACGACTATATTTCAAGCGCGCCTCCAGCAATTTTGTCAGGGGGTCCAGGTCTTACAGTATAAGGCCTTTGAATTTTTTACCCCCTCTGGATACAGGACTTTAAAGATAATTTTTGTTGGTAAAAATCTCAGAGGGTTCCGCGCATGAATAAGTTAATCATTAGTGTATCTCGGACTGATATCAGAATATCAAATATTGTAACTTATCAGAAGTGATTCAACGATCGCTGATTTTTATTGTTTAAATTTCGATGGTGTCAACCCGATAGTTATCGGTTACCGTGACACGGGATAATCAAGTATCGCATTGTAAGCATGATTATTGTGTTATTAAAATGTAATCATCCGTTAAAGTCAAGTTTGTATTTTTATTATCTACGTCTATAATGTTTTCACAAAGATTTTAATTGTTGGCGCAGGCGTACTAATGTAGTTTTGCTATTTGCATATCCGTGTTGTGTACACCAATCAAATCTTACGTTAACCACCAAAGCAATTTCTCTAGTGAGTAGAGTTGTTAGTCAACTCTTCGGGAAATTGCCAGGCATTGAGATAAGAAGAGTCTAGGGGTTATGTACCAGTCACAAATATTTGCATTGTTTTAATCAGATCAATCGTCATGTAACAGGTTTCATTATTCACGACTGATACAATAAGTACTGACGAACTATATTAAAACAGACTATACCGTCTTTGACTAATTTCACTACGGAGTAATTGTTATCCTACGAGGTCATCTCCCCTTACAGGTATCATAGTTACTATAGTGTAGCTTAATCGAGTGACCAGCCATCATAACATCTCGGCAATTTTTGCAATTGGCACAACAAATCTTGACCTTCAGATTGGAACTAATTTGCTTGCTTCAGATTGCGCCGACCGTCTTTTTTAAAGATATTTCTTGTTAAACATGTATTTTTGTGATTTTTATCTGTATATATTATCAAAGATTGTTTTATGTATTGTCGCTGACGCTCCCTTGCACTTAATTTGCTTATAATTCCAATATATGAGATATAACCTATACATAGTATATGGATAGTATGTAGTAGGTACTATAAAGGGAGAGAACTCGTGACAATCTCCTGTAGCTTTCTCTGCATTCAGTAAATAAAATGATGCTGTTCTTGCATTGACAATCATAAAATAAAACAAACAATCTTCTCTTATGTTCTATTGTCTTTACTTGAACAACTCGAGCACAATATACAATCACAAGAATATAACGTAAACATTGAAGATATCTGTACTTTCAAATTTAACGTCCTGAGTACAGCCACTAGTTAAACATATGATTTTCAGTAAACACCTGTATCGACACTACTACATAAATATCAGAAGTTTATTGAGTGAAACAAAGAGTTACCTAACCTGAATTGCGAGTAAAGCCGATGTGCTATGCTATACATTAATAGAAAATGCTGTTTTTAAACCGTCCGTGTAACATTGATTCTATGTCGATTATCTAATACAATAGGCTATTGGAAAGTTAACAATATAAATGTTCATGAAAATATACAATTTAATAAATAGATGTAACCAGAAGCATGGAATCAATTGTTAAACTTGACCCTATATCAGGAAATTTGCATTTTATAAGAGGAGATTAATTGAACCTGTAAATAACAATGAGTTGACGGGCGTACAACAGTACTACCCAGCATATATACAGTAAAACCTCAATGATAAGACCACTCTTGGGACCATTGAAGATTGGTCTTAATATTGAAATGGTCTTAATATTGAAATGGTCTTAATATTGCTGTTGAATAAAAAACCAGTGAAAATGGACTTGGAAATTATGTCCTTAATTTTGAGGTGGTCTTCTTATCGAGGTGGTCTTCTTATTGATGTGGTCTTCTTATTGAGGTGGTCTTCTTATTGAGGTGTTCATTAAGTGAGGTTTCACTGTATATACATGACATTTATTCTGACAGTTTCATCGCATGGTCCAGCGCGTGAATATTCACCAGAAGTTTGCTTATTTGTTTCATCTGCTCCCTGAAAAAACAAACATTTCAAATGAACACAACTAATGCACTGAAAAACAAATTTTCCTAAAATGAATGTATACATGTTGTGACCACCATTAAAAACGCAAACAAAAATTGACTACAACTTGTTATTTTGTTTTGTTGCTTGTAATGCTAAATTAATGTTAAGTAACATCGGATCTCCTTCATTCATATTCATCGAGTGGAAAATTTTATTTTTAATATCACATGCTTTTGAATAACCCATTTCAATTTGACGTGCCTTCAATTTGAAGATACATCAGGACCTAATACTTATATCGAATGTTACGGGTATTCAGATAGAAAGTTGACGATTAAACGAGGTCCGACAGTGTAAAATATTTCAATATATAATATTTCCCTGCAAAACAACGTTTTCAAGAGCATGAACCAAACAATTTATTAGAACCGGCATGAGAATGCATACTTTCGAAATCAGCTGAAAATTCTGCAAGGGCTCAAGGGGGCCGCTGAAGCTCTTGGCTTCTAAGATGGCTTAAATTGTCTCAAAAACGGCCCTTGCGAGCGTTAAATACGCGAATCCGCAGATCATTCTCATGTCTGTTAGAAATAAGAAAATTTCTTACTTAAGATCTTTCCTCTGTATATCGGAAGCCGTGTCAGCAGCCTTACTGATGAGTTGTGCGGCATACATTAAGAAACGACACAGATTCTCCAGCTGTGGTATAGTCTTATCTGAATCTAACTTCTCAAACCAGGTCTTTGGAAATGTTGATACAATCTGTAATGATATATTGATACAATAAAATTGACCAATACTCATAGAAAACCAGGAATTAAAAAAAATACAGTAAAACTTCAATAATAAGACCACCCTTGGGACCCTTGAAAACTGGTCTTAATATTGAGGTGGTCTTAATAATGAGGTTGAATAAAGAGCAAAACAGTGAACATTAACTTGAAAATTGTGTTTTTAATTTTAAGATGGTCTTATTATTGAGGTGGTCTTTAAGTGAAGTTATATTATACATCACCATGAGAAATTATTTGTCGCTTAAACATATTATCCATATTCATCAAAACATATAAATACACTTACAGTTTGACATTTCATGAGTGTTTCTTGGTTAAACGGAGCCGTCTGTAGTCCAAGTAGAATATATCTGTTTAATAAGCCATCCAGCGCCAGGCCTTGCAATACTTTAGTTGAAATGATATTATCCCACGATAGAAAATGACCGAGTAACTGAAAGTCAAAACAACATAAACTTAAGAAGAGAAATCTGACTGTGATTCAACATTTCGATAAACTTTGTGAGCATTTTTATGAGTCTAGTATGTTTTATATAATCTTCTTTAGCCAGCAACAGGGGTTTCCCGGACACATATTATCTACGTCATTCCCTATGTTTCCACGTTTACAACTGTCTGTGCATCCTGAAGACCCACAAACATGTCCACATTTTAGATACATTCTTTGCGCTTATTCCGACACTTGCATTACTGACATCAGGTAACATTTTATGCATCCAGCGACTGATCTTCATTTTCGTCTATGTGCGAGGCCCTAAAAATCATCAGGGACTCAAGAAATATACTCATACTTCTACACAAAATCTATGGATTTGATTTGCCCCCAAAATGACACCCACACACAAGTGAGAAAGGGCCATGATGACCCTTAACTAAATGTTCAAAAAGAAAACCCCATTTTCTTAATAAAAAAGGTATATTGATTTATTATAACAGAAGAGTAAAAGTGATCTACCTTGATACAAGTCCATGACTGTCTGTGGAAGAATACACTAGGTCCTGAATTTCTATTCTCTAACACACTGTAATAATAAAAAAAAATATTTACTGACAACATTTTACTCACATTTAGCAGTAAAAAGTTCAGAACTGCCATCATGCTTTCATCATATTTGATAAAAGGGTCAATTATAAAGTAAAGAATTTAATTCACTGCCATCATACTTTCATCATATTTGATAAAAGGGTCAATTATAAAGTAAAGAATTTAATTCACTGCCGTCATGCTTTCATCATATTTGATAAAAGGGTCAATTATAAAGTAAAGAATTTAATTCACTGCCGTCATGCTTTCATCATATTTGATAAAAGGGTCAATTGTAAAGTAAAGAATTTAATTCACTGAGCTGCCATCATGCTTTTGTCATATTTGGTAGCTAGAAGAACCGGTATATATTGCTACCTGATGACAAGCGTCAAAAAAAGCATTTATTGTTACAAATTAGTAAATCATTCTTGAAAAATAAATTAAACTGTGGCCCTAGTATTCATATTTAATGATTAATAAAGTTTAGCAAATTATGTTCGAGAATTCAAACATCATTATTTCTTTATAATGTCACCGTGCTGACGCGGACAATTTTTTAGTTGCATTATTAATGGCGTATAGTATAAATTATCAAAATTAAATATATACGTTAAAAGATTTAAGCAATCTTACGTTTTAGGATACAACGGCATAAATACATCATCATCTAATGTCTTCTTCATCCTAAGAACAAGTGATCGTAGAAGGAACTGAAAATAAGATAGAAAGCAAACTCTAAATGGACGCTTCCACGACAAAACCAGGGACCTTAATCACAAACGTTTTAAGACTGAAAATCATACTTAGGCTCTTCCAAAATATTGAATAACAAATCCCATTGATTTAACTTTTGATATCGACAATATTGATATATTGAAAGACAAATATCCATTATATTTATAAATTTCTTTAATATACTATTAAACTCGTTTATTTTTGTATGTTTATGTGTGTATGTCTTACATATTTAAATGTTCAACTTGTATTTTTTACGTCATTTAAGTAATTAATCCATATTTTTAACTTCACAGTATTACATTGCATTGCCGAAGTTCAGAATGCACTATCCACTATAGCACTGTTTGTAACAAGCAGCCTAGTACCGAGCGAGGCAACGCTATTTTGACACGTTTTTTAGACTGTAACCATTCTCATGTATTTTCCCACCACAAGATCGATATTTGTATGTATTGAATATCGATCAACAAAATAAAATCAATGACATATCAATTTTGCTTTGGAACCAATTTTTGCACGGACAAACGGAGAGGGCTAACACTTTATGTCTTGTATCAATGACAGCCCTAGACTCACAGCCATCTCATTATTCATTCAACACTAAACATTGCCCAAGCCATTTACCTGTGTATTTTGAGACTCGCCATTTACTGTCGGGTAATCTCTTAGTAGCTTCTTAATCAGTTTAACCAAGCGACATGTTTGTGTTGTAGACAATGGGTCCCAAACATTCTCCGCAGTATCTGTAAAATTTAGGAAATCAGAAAATAAATGAGAAAAAATAATAAAAGAGACAAATTCTGTATAGTGGAACCTTCCAAAACCAGGCCCTCTAAAAACTGGAATAACCCCGAAACCGGACATATTTTGTGGTCCCAAATTTTTTTTCCGATTTTTATTGCATAAAAACACCGGGACCTCCAAACTTCTTAAACCGGACAAAAATTCAACTTAAATTGTAAAATTAAGAAATCAGAAAATAAAATGAGCTGGTCATGTTGCACAAAGAGTATTATGTACATACAGTCAGAACCTCGTCCATTTGAATTCATCAGGTCCAAAGTTTTTTTTCTAATAAAACATGGTTTCGAATAGCCCATTCCAATTTGACGTGCCTAAGAAGATACATCGGGACCTGATATTTGTTTGGATGATTCCAAGTATTGATAATTCGGATAGAAGGTTGTCCAATAATCAAGGTCCGACTGTATATACCTTTGCAGTGTTCGAAGCCACAAACTCAAAGGAGCCAACTCCTCATCTATCTTATCCGACCGAATAGAATTACACTTATTTACCGACACAAGATCTTCATCGACAGAGAAAATATTTTCATACTTACATGAGAGTTTGGGGAGAACAACTTTCTCTACAACAGCAGGTAGCAGTTTATTATCATCATCACCTTGATCAATGGCTTGTCCCTCGTTGAAACCATAAAATAACAAAGAATCAAACCATCTCATCTCCTCTAAATCTTTACAGTTTTCCTGAAACCAATTCAGATCAAACAGATACACAAGTATTCAAAATCATGTTTTTCACAGATAAACCCCCCCCCCCCCCCCACTGCAATTGACCATTGAAAAAGTATAAAGTCACAACTTATAGAAATTTCCTTGTTTGTTTAATTCTACAAATCACAATTAAGCTTCCAAAGCATCTTTGGGCAAAAACTTAGTTTGTGACTTCAGAACTTCAATTGGGAAATACTGGATGTCATATGACAACCAACGTTACTCATACAGGTTTTGTCCTGGCGGCCCTCGAATGTAATTGAAAAATGGCAACTTAATGCTGCATTGGTTATTAACTCCCTTGTTTTTAAGATTAAGGTCACCGAGACCTTGACCTACTGCCACTGGGAGCAAAAGGGTCATTAACGAAACACAGTTAATTATAACACACTAAATGCGTCCATAGAACACAGATGCCCCGCAATTGACTTTTCAGCAGAATTTGTTTGCAAAGACAAAATTATTTTGAAGCAATATTACTTGGAAAACCAATTTTCAAGCATAAAAAGGGCCACAACTCCTTCAAAAATTGGCAGATTGTTACTGAAATCTAACTGGACGTGTATTTTATTAACCTATGCTTATGCAATTTTTTGTACAGACAGATGTAAGGCAGGGGTAACACTTAATGTCCCTTCACAGTTCTGCGAATGGCGGGGAGGCATAAAAATATGACGTCAATTGTCGGGTACATATATCAGCCAAAGATAAGGTTGCATGAGGGAGGCTTGTTCACTGCCCTATTCTCCACCCAGAGAGAAGGTGTATTCGCGTTTATCTGTCAACGCCACCGGTTTCCCATATGGGTGATGCCTCCATTTTTAGATTTTTGTAGGATAGTGCATGATACAGAAGATGTCCCAACTCCAGAAACACTTCTGTTCTTTTACGTGCCCGATATAAAGTATTGTACACAGGCCCTCAGTTTTTCAAAGTCTCATCCAAAAGACTGTTAGTAATGTCAGTGGTGGAGCGGGGGATCGAACCTGCAATCTATGGATTACTAGTTCAGCGTGTTACCACTGGACCACAGATCCACTACAGAGAGAAGGAATAATGTCAAGTCAAACATAATGAACTTACATCCAGTGGATTCCAGTGAATCAGTTGTAGACGTACAAATGGATTTACAAGCTTTGGAAGGCAGAGTCCAATATAAGCCTCACGGTAAGTGTCGCCATACTTATTTTTCCAACTAGCAAATCTCGATCTTACGCAGTCGGTGTCGCTAAAATCATCAACAACATCCTCAAACAAATCCGAGGCGTGCTCGACTATTTCATCTGAAAAAGTTAAAAGAGGTATAAAAAAACACATGATGTATGTTCCTCCATCGAGAAGCATAAAAATAATGGTTCAAGTACATCATTTAATATCATGAGATCTTCATTTTATTTTGGAGCAGTAAATATTCAATTTAAGGTAATTGGAAATACCCCCTCCTTTTTTATGCAAGAATCAAATGGATGTTTTGATGTCAAAAACTAAACAATGTGTTTATAACCACACAAGTGGGAATACAAGCATATTATGCACAGCTATTAGATACTGTCGCAAGGACCGTCATTGATACAATTGATATTGATATATCAATAATTTCTATTGTCGATCAATATTCGATACACACTTGCAAATACAGTCTAAAAAAGTGCCAAAATAGTTAAACACCGCTCGGTAGTCGACCGCTTGTTAAACAGTGCTCTAGGGGATAGTGCATTCCAAATGTCGGCAATATAATATAATACTGTGAAGTTACAAATATGGATTAATTACTTAAATGTTATCTTGTTTTCATAAAAATACAAGTTGAACATTTAATTATGTAGGGCATACACACACGAACATGGACAGTCAAAAAAATTTAGAAAGTATAATCGTATTATCGTCAATATTTCTCTTTCGATATATCAATATCATCGATATGCAAAATTTTTGAATCGATGACAGCCCTTTTGTCAGTACGCACGATTACATGATATGAATATTTTAACGAGCTATATAGCATACACTTCTCAGTGTATTTTAGCCGTCCATGAAGTAAGAGCATAAATCTCCACCTCTTTCCTGCGTAAATTTAGTTATTTCTGATTGGTTCTCCTCGTCATCCGACGACAATCCTTCCTGGTGTCCCGATATATTCTTGCCTTCTCTAGCTCGTCGCCGACGGGCCCTGTAACACATAAACGCAAGATTGCTTAGGCCAAAAAAAATAAAAATATCTGTGTTTAGGGTAACGGTCTCAAAAATGCTAGGTAGGGTAGGGACAAAGTTTGTATGTGTTTTTTTTCAAAAACAATTAAAAATCGAAAAAAAAATCTCCAGAGTCGTAAAAAACTCTAGGGTCGGGTTACCCGAAACATAGATATATTTTTTTTAGGCCTTAGTCTGGCTATGTTGGAAGGAACTCGTTTTTGATAGAATTTCAAATCTCACCAGTTTTTTACGGCTCTGAACCAGAACAACTGACAAGTTCTCCACCTGAATCGGAGGCGAAGGAAAAAGGGCTTCAGATGCACAGTCCTAAATTAGTTCTCAGAACATAACATGCTATTTTTCAATATTCTTGGACTATCATGCAGTTATAGAACCAAGTACAGTTGAACCTCCTTCATTCGAATTCATTGGGTCCGAAATTTCATTTCGAATATTAATACTTAAGTTTCGAACTGCCCATTGCAATTCGACGTTCATAAGAAGAAACATCGGGATCTGATACTTATTTTGGAGGACACCAAGTATTCGGATAGAAGGTTGTCGAATAAATGAGGTCCGACTTTAATTTGACAATATTTGATTTTATTCAGACATGTCCGACTATAATTACACTTTTTGTACGGTGAAACCTGGACAATAAGACCATCATAAGCTCTGAAACATCGGTCGTAGTTGTAAGGGCGTCTATACTACCGAGATAAAATATAGAAAAAATATTAAACACTGATCCATGAAAACATGGTCTTTATAATAATAAGATGGTTTTCATTTTTAGATTGATTTTCAGTGTCGTTATACATTAGAAAATAAAACTATAGCTTAACACTTCAGTTGTTATCAACTCTACCGGAGTTGGACACATTTTCAGCAGACAGAACTGGCCATACACTGTTTGACAAGAGTGAATAGATTTGTCAATCACAGCAATATTTATGGAATAAGTAACATTTTCATGTTGGATTTTTTGAAGGGGATTCTGGGTCTCCCACATTTCTCAAGGACTTTTTTGATAATTTTTTACCCGATTTTACTTTTTCATAGCCAAATTACCTATAATTCAGAGAAAAATTGACCCGTGGCCAGATAATAGACGTTGTATCATTTTACAAGTTTTAAAGACGTAAACGTGATAAAAATATAACTTAATAACTTATTTCTTTATAAAACATTAGAGGTCAAACAGAAAAAATGATTAATTTTCACTAACTGTTTTTGAAGATTCAAGTTAAATATTTACGAAAACATATCGAGGGTTCAGCGCAAGACTATCCTAACTCCTATGTATTTATATACGAGCTAGTATAGTCTTGCACTGAACCCTCGATATGTAAATACGACACTTCCCTTGTCAATTTTTTTAACTTACGAAAATGTTTTTTTTGGCTTAAAGAGCTCAAACCTAGGCGCCGCAGACCCTGAACCAAAATATAAAACAGCATGGCCTTACCTTCTAGCCTCTCTTTCAGCAATCCTACGTTGTCTAGCATGGTCACTGGCATCCATAACAACTTGGGATTTATCTAAAATCAAAAACAACACTCAATTACTGATACAATCACACTATAAATTAATTACTTACCTTGAGTGATACACAGAATTCATTAAATTACTATAATAGAAGTATCTAAATAAAAGAACAGCAACTAAAACATACCCACCCACCAACAATTATGAAAAAAATACATGATACATGAAATTGTTTCACAAGTAAGAGGAGATCAAATAGATATGGACACACATCGCTATTTTACTTCTTGTATCCTAGAAGTCAAGGTAGTGGAAATAAAAAAAACAAGAAGCCACAATATCGACTAATGAGGAAAACTACTAATTATGGAAAATTAATTGTACCTATAAATGACATATTTGTATGTTTGTAATGTAGTAGATGATGGAACGGCGAGACCAACATCAAACTATGAGCTAAAATTACGTTATTTAATTAAAATACGCAGCAACACGTACCGAATAAAGACCTCATTCATACCCTTGATACATTTAGTTAAGACACCATTTATTCTCTATTAGAAAAATATCAGACGCCAGCTTTGATTCTTGTGAAATGTTTATGAAAGGAATGGCAAGTCCCCAAAATTAACACCCATCCCAGGGCTCTAGAAATCCACTAGTCCGACGTCCCGGACAAGTCTAATTGTCGATTCAGGCTACAAACACTTGAGTTGAACTTAATCTGGGACAAGTCTATTATGCACGCCAACTTAACGGTTAATCCATATTCTATGCTTGTACAACTAGCCGCCCATGTCGGACGAGTCAAAATTAACAAGTAGACTAATCCGCGACAACTGTATTTAAAGATCATTTCTAGAGCCCCGCATGCCTAGTCATTGAACCTCAAGTAATGTCTCCCTTTAAAAGATATCGTAAGATAGAACAGATTGAAAATAAGTAAACGAAACAATTCGTCAGAATTAGGGGCAGTATAGACATGACAATCAAATACCGACTTGTCATGTAGGAGTGGCATTGATCTTGTATATCTTGCTGTCGTCTGCTCGCAAATTTTGCAGATCTATTCTTTAGTAAGTTGGTCATCCGAGATTCCATATCATTAATGGCTGGTACCTACAAGACAAGAAGATACTGATTATTACACTTCAAACATTATACAGTCCTCCAGCGAGCTTTATCACAGATATTCTCTAAACTGTATTTAAAGTACTATTATGCTCATTTTTTGTTCATTTGTTTACCATATATTTCCTATAGTTAAAACATCAATAAACATGCATTAACAAAGAATGAACTCAAATTGCGTTGATCTGTATATGTTGAAGAAAAAAGTTAGTACATCATAACAATCTGGCTACTTTACAAGTTTTGTCGGTTAGTAATATGTTCAAAAAAAGATATTTTCAATCGGTTATACATTGCATTGGTTCTGATTAGAGATGTTTTAGCCAATGTAACAACAATACTGGATGAAGCCAATTCCATCATTTTATGTTCAGATGAGCCAGATACGTCATCAATATAGGATTCATTGCCAAGTCGTTTCATTCTCATGTATGACCAAGGGCATTCAATATTATCCTAGTAAAAGTTATACAAGTTAATTTTAAGTCTCCATCAAAAATTGCAAAAAAAAATACTATCACACACATGATTTCTAGGACAATATTTTGACTATACATCTCAATATTTATGAAACAGCACTTGTAATGCATATACAATCAAGTCAGGTACCAAGTAGTAGGTTTTTGATAATACTGAATTCATATAAAAGCTGAATATGTTGTAACCATACATGTAACAATCTTTGAATAATGTTAACCTAGTTGCTGTTTTCTTAGACCACGAATACAAACCTACTCCACAAATCCACATATAGCCTGAATGATTGACAGGCTCCAAACGCATGCGAGTGGCTATCTGTGAATTAAGTTATATTTACCAAGATAACATAATATAAAATAACGAATCAAAACAATATAGTAATGTCATCTTTTCCAGCTTTTCAGACGTTTTCCTGCTGTGCTATTTGATATAACACATTTCACACAAGTTCTGCTTCCAAGCAGCAAGAATGTATCAAGATAGAGAGAAGAGATGAAAGAAGATGAGAGAAATGAAGCAAGGATGACACGCAAACCCCGCCCTATAATAACACATGGCCTCTGTTTCTCCGATACAGTTTGCTGTTGTGATTTATTTTGTTATTTCTTTTTCATAAAAAATGCTTCACTCATACAGTCGGACCTTGTTCATTCGAATTCACCAGGTCTGAAATTTTATTTCGAATTATAATTGGTTTTGAACAGCCCCAGGACTGTTGAAAGAATTTACTTTAAATACAGTTGTTTTGTACATGTCAAATGTGACTTGCCCAACATGGGTGTCATTTTGTAGGGGTCAAGTATATAGCCTTCAGTCAAGGCCTTTAAAACAGACTTGTCCTGGACAAAGTTCAACTCAACTGTCGGTAGCCCAAATCGACAATAAGTCTTGTCTGGGACGTCCGGCTAGTGGATTTCTAGAGCTCTGAGCCCATCTCAATTTGACGTGTCTAAGAAGATAAATGTGGACTCGATATTTATTTCAGATGATACCAAGTATTCGAATAGAAGGTTGTCAAATAAACGAGGTCCAACTGCATTTGCTTAGTACTAAATTTCTACATCACACAGCAAACCGTATCAACCACCTACTTGCATCAAAAAAATGCCAACCCATTTTTGATGTCTACACCCCATGTTTAGATACAGAAGGCCAACCCAACATGTATACGGAACCCACCTTTTCATTCAGACATTCAAC
The DNA here is from genome assembly GCA_032209605.1 of Mactromeris polynyma. Lineage (NCBI taxonomy): Eukaryota > Metazoa > Mollusca > Bivalvia > Venerida > Mactridae > Mactromeris > Mactromeris polynyma. Next base: position 3,997,910 of record JASFXZ010000005.1, read on the forward strand.
CAAGTCGCGAACATACCCCCTCATTTCTTGGAAGAAACGAAACCGCTCTTCCAATTTTGGTACACTAGCTTCGCAATTGACAATGCTCATCTGTGAATCTTCAATGTCATGCTCCAACTTATCAGCCTCTTGTTTGTGTGACCGGTTTACTTCGTCCATTGTGTTTAACCTGTAATAGATAGGAAAATTTAAAGGCTGATTTTCATTTTGACATTTCAATTTTGCAGCAGGATATACAGGGTGTTAAAAAAAAGTTTGTTCACAAAGTTTGAAATTTAGTATTTTTTTAAACTGCTCGTCCCATCTAAGTACCTATATACCAATAGTTTACTTGTGCGCGAGAGTTCAATATAAAACAGATATTCAGGAAAGGGCAGCTGTTTTCAATATGTGAAATAAAGCCAGTGTACATAGCATTGCCTTAAATTCTACTATGTTTATGAAGGAGTAAGTAAATGTTGCTTTTGACTACCACTGTATTATTTGGAACATTACATGCAATGCTTAATGTTAAATTTAGATGCTGAACAAAGATTTGACCTAGTGACCTAGTTTTCCACTGGAGATCATCCATATTCACATTTGTCTAAGGCATCATGCAGACCAATATTCTGACCAAGTTTCATGAAGATTGGATAAAAACTGCTGAATTATGACAGGGAAAGAAACGTGAATTGATAACGACATCCGACCATCATCTGGCCCCATGTTTTAGCATTTTAAAAAAATTTATGATTTGTTTCATTTCAATATACTTTTTCGATGTCGTTTCCGGAGAACGTTGTATTTATGCGATAAGCACCAGAATCACAGACGGCAGCTCATATACGGTTTAACATGACCTTAACAACAAAGATCTCAGTCAATATTTCAAGAAAACTGGTTACCTATCCTTCAATCTTTTTATTAAAGCTTCCAATGTTATATCTTCAGTAGCCTTCAACATCATCTTGGGCATTTCAGGGAAGCCTCCATCCGCTACAGGCACTATTCCGTTGCTAGGGTAACCATTACTATACATACCGTCAGCCGATTGGCTTTCCTGGTCGTAACTGTACAAATCTTGAGTAGACGACACCTGAATACAAAATGGCTTCAAATGAATATACACAGACAGTTTACCAACACAACACCACATGTTGGTGGCATCCTAGATTAACGCAGAAGATAGAAACATATGTAAATCATCCTACCATGCCAGGGCTCTAGATTTTTTTTTGTCCCGGACTAATGGAAATGTGAAATTTTACTTGTTCAGCAGGAAGCTAGTTGTCCGAGAATATCGGTAAATTTAGTAACAAATAAACATACACAATGATAGCTCCACAATCTAAAACTAATAACCACATGTATGTGTTTGTGGGATTCTAAGGTTTGACTTACAACTGAACAATTGCTCATGTAGGTTAGCTTTAAATAACAGACTTGTCCGGCACTAACTTCAACCCAACTGTTGGTAGCCCGATTCAGCATTAGACTAGTCTGGGACGTCAGGCTAGTGGATTTCTAGAGCTCTGCATGCAGTCAGTAAGTTACCATACAAAGATACATCAAACATTCTGATATCAAATTTCACAATGAGACTCAATTTAACAAAATTGACCAATCGGCCACAGGACACAAATATTCCCTTCTTTGAAAACTCTAAATACTTACAAGACAAAAATGTTTTTTTAAATACAAGAGTTTGTACTCATGGTGTTTATTAGTTTACAGGTTCGAAAATTGTGTTTTAAGTGTCAAAAATCATAGTTTTTGACCGTAAAAACATGGCAATATATCCGAAATACCGTAATACGTGACATCGTCTTACCCGGAGTATCATCATTAGAAATATAGAGCACACTGGCTGGGACTGGCAGATTTGTATCATAGTAAGCGATATTGTTATGAGAGTAGTTTACTGTATCCTACATTACCTGTTGTATGGCACTCACACCTTTCAGTATTTGTTGTTCTTCCCATTCTCGTTCCTGGTCACTTCCTTCATCACTGCCTGTTAATACAATAACATAAGTAAGAACGAACGGATCCTGGCCCCATTTCAAAAATCCAGGGAAACCCTGCTTCAATTCTGGAGAAAGCCTATTTATTAATAATGAGGTGGTCAGATTATTGAGTAAAAATGCGGAAGAAAAATTGAAAACTGATCCATGAAAATGCGGTCCTATTACGAGGTGGTCTAAATCTTGAGGTGATTTCAGGGTTTTTCAGCTGTTTTTTATAGTCTTATTGGGCTATATTCCCAATGCTAAAAAGTATATATTTTTCCCAATTGGAATGTAAAAATCACAATAAATCTGAAGAAAATATTTGGTTCAATTTAGCATAAACTTGACAAAGTGAGGCTTTTCTCTCACAGGCACTTTATATAAATAGCAATTGTCAATTTATAATCACTACATCCTTCTATTTTATACCTAATATGTTGCTGTAATTGCTAGTTGATTTCCCAATTTCTAAATTTAAAGCGCAAAAAATCCAAATTTGAAGGGTATGGGTCATCTTCCCAAAATAAACCCCGTGATTTTTAAGTCAGGTTTACCATATATTTCTTGTTAGCAAATTCTCATACCTGTGTAAACAAAGATGCAAGTACCAAGTCTACAGACAATTAACACAAACTATCTAGAAGTTACCTTCAAGATTAAAAGCCAACATGATGAAATAGGTAAAATTTGTAGAACATAGATTGACATCCAATGTTTTGATACAGTGAGTCAGATACAGTGGAACTTCAAAACCTCGAACTGCCGTCGGATCTAGCAATTAGTTCGAGGCATCTATGGTATACATGTGTATGTACAAACTGACTGTTACCAGTACCACAGTTCTATGCTAAGATAATAAATTTCGGGTCAAATTCATACCAATTCTGAGACTTCGGCGGATTTTACTCAACGAAGTTTGCACTTCTGTTTAGGAAATTTATAAAAGACTATAAATTGTTTCAGAATTGATAGTACTGTATTGTTCTACCTATCTATGGGTCAAAAATGAATGAAATGGTAGCTAGGGATCATGCTCGAGTGTTCGACCTATCTCTGTTCCAGTGATCTACTGTTAGATAATATGAAATAAAAAGAGATTTCTCTGGGACTTAAGAGCCTGTTCGAGGTATCTACTGTGTTCGAGCCAAAACTTTTCGAGGTTTCGAAGTTCTACTGATTTGCCAAAAATCGTACCATGTTCAGCTCGTAGGAAGTTCTCTTTCACTTTCTGTCTCTCGATAGCGTGTTGATTTGATGAGAAATCTATCCTTTCATCTTCATCGTCACTCTTATCATTATCATCTTCTCTGTATAGATATAAATAATATGGAAATTGACAATAATAATTAACAAAATCCAAAGATTGAACTTAATTAATAATGGATTGATAAGCCAACATTTATTGTTCAAACACATTATAAATTACTTTATCTTAGAAAAATTTACTTTGCCGAAAATGTGCAATGCAATGTTTTGATACATTAAAAATAGTAGTCGGACAATGTTTATTCAGCAATATATATCAGGATATGATATTTATTTCGGTCTATCCTTATACTTAGCATCAACCAAAATAAATATCATATCCTGATATATCTTCTTATGCACGTTAGATCAAAATGGGACATTTGAAGCCATGTGTTTTTAGAAATAAAATTTCAGATCAGATGAATTTGAATGAACAACGTCAGACAGTATTTCAAACCGAGATGTAGGCGTTGTTATCTGTCAGTTACGTCTTATTATCGTTATTAACCGGGCAGAATTACCTCACAAGTCTTGATTTAGTGTTTTCAAACTTCACAGTATCATCTAGAGGCATAAAATCTCCCATATCTCGAGCTAACTGTCGCTGTTTCCGTATCTGATGAATAGTTGTAGCATCAGGAATCTCTCCGCCTGTATGAAATAACATTTAACAAATCAGAAATCATGTTAATGAATAAACAACAAATATTGTCAAACTACAGTCAAATCTCGTTTATTCGACAGCCTTCTATCAGAACACTTAGTATGATCTGACAATAATATTGGGTCCAGATGTATTTTCTTATGCATGTTGAATTGAAATGGGCTATTCGAAACCATGTATTATTCAACATAAAATTTTGAACCCGATGAATTCGAATGAACGAGGTCCCGACTATACATGTATCAAACATGTAAATCAGGAGACATAGTGGTTGTATATATTCAGTTCATATCATGCCATGGTGAAGTTTAACGATGAAATTCACATTCCGTAAATTGCGTGCAAGTACAAAGTACGTGTTAATAATCCAGGAAGCAGTCACTCAGAGTGATTAATATAAACTGTTAACTTGTTTCACTATCTATACAAATGAAATAAGTGTACACCCAGTATTTCAGGTAAATTCATGGTCCCTTTTAGAATAAATATCTCATAAATGCAACAAATAAAATAAAAATGCAGTATTTGTCCAATCATAAAACAATATCACAGCGGACAGTTTGACATCCACAAATAAAACTTTTGCGCAATATTAATTTTAGGGCTGTCATTGATTCAAATGTTTGCATATCAGCTATATAGATACATACTCCTCTTTTCCCTACAATTATTTCAATAACTGTTTGTATCAAACTTAATAACACAAATAAAACAAATCGACAGAAACAAAATTGTTGATATATTGATAACAATGACAGCACTTATTAAGGCCTAAATTAAAATTAGGTTTGTTTGCCCTTTACCGACCGACCCGAGATTTGGCCGCCGACTCAAAAAAAATTTATTGCAAAATTCGGATTTTTTTTTTTTTTTTTTTTTTTGGTTATAAACCCGACTATACACCATTATGTTCTTCTTAGTTACACATTATTTTGTACCCAATGTACCACATGCCGAAATTACCACGCATGAAACAATACATTACGACTAAAACATATAAAAATTTCCACAATAAAATAAAATATTTTTCCTACCTACCTACCCACCTCTAAAATCTAGGGTCGGTAAAGGGCAAACAAAGACTTTTTTCATTATGGCCTAATTTTGAACCTATATGCCAAAATAAAATAAATAGATTGTAGATTGTATTGTAAAAGTTACGTTTCAGCATTTTCTTGAATGCTTCCTCTTCATCACTATCCGGTTGCTCTAGAGCTGCAGCATCATCTCCATTCATTGTCAGAAAATCTTCTCGTAATTTCTGTAAAATAGGGCATACCAAATATCAGTAACTGCTAGCATTTCTACACCAACCATATGCAAAACATAATCTCTCATATCAATAAACAACATTCAATAGTCAATACATCTATTTGAGAACAAGAGCCTTACGATCTACACAAGATATTTTACATTTGACAATTAAGTATTTTACTTATAAATTTAGGTATAGAGATGTCATGCAACAATTTTGTTTCCTGTAAAACAGAAAACAAGTGATTTCAACTATCAGTCAGAAAATAACTCACCAAACAATCTTCAATACAATAAAAAGAATAGCATGTGCAGAACAGGAATGACAGCAATTTACATGGACGTCACTAATTTTGAATTAGCAGGGAAATCATCAAAAGTAGGCGGAGTTCGGGGGGGGGGGGGGGGTACTCAAGAAAAGTAGCCAGGTGGTGTTGCTTAAGTTACTGGGTAATTTTACCGGCTCCCAGCTCTCTAACCGACGTCCCTGAATTTATCTGCAATCAGCATAATTAAAAGTACAGTCTTACTTTTATTCGATTTTCCACATTTTCTTGTGTTTCTTCAACTTTGACCTGTGCATTTTCAGTTTTGATATCACCCGTACCATCAAAGTGTTTCTCCATTTGTGTTTCTTTTTTCAACTGTTTGGCAACTTTCTTACTGTAGCTAGATTTTTTCACCTGGAAACTGGTATCACCTGAAATGAAAAAAAATATGTTGAAGGTAAATAATCGTATTTTTTGACAAAATATTCTTAGAGATAAATATAAGAAAATTTGTTGTAATTTACTTTGTACAGAATGATGTACTTTGCAACACTGCATTTTTCATGCACATTTCCCATAAACTACAAAGAAAAGTGTCCAATACCGGTATCCTGACCAACGCACTGAGGAAATATCTGATTCAGACTCGTGTTTTGTCGTTTCAGAAAACTTTTAAGAAAAGTTACAACAACAACAATGCAATGTTTTAGAGTATGTCTGTGAGAAGGCATTGCCATTTCCTAGGGTCGAGGGGGTTGTGGGTTTGAGCCCAAAAATAAAATTGGTCCCTTTATTTTCAACAATGATGGTAGTGGCTAATGACGACCAATGACGATTGAGCCTCAAAATGGGAAGGCCCAGGAGTGCCATGGTGTGGGGGGTACAACTACAATAGCTCTATGACTAGCAGCCAGCAGAGCACTAGACTAGTTCTAAGGAGGTTGAAGGTTCAAGCCCCATAATGGGCACACTTTTCCCCTTGATTTACAACAGTAATAAGTAAATCAACGAAAAAGTTGTCTCCCTTAGAAGGACATTGTACCTAACTACCCAATATTTCTTTAATCGATCCTATAAAGGGATGTAAATACCATATTTCTGAGACAATTTCATCATAAATTGTACTGTACCTTCTCCATGATAAGACCCATGCATGAAATAAATATTTTGTGTTAACGTCTACGATTCAAAAAATGTAGGGTTAGTAGGGAAAAAGTAAGGAGCAAGTAAAAAAGTAGGAAAAATAGGACCCACTTGACAGCCCCTCTCTGTGAAAACCTGAAGATGACATGTATGCAGTGGCATTGCGACTGGGGCCGCAACCGCAGCCCCAATTATTCGGCAAGCAACAGAGCGACCTATCATAAAACTGAGATGTTTCATGATTTTGCTGCCGAAAAGTGGTAAGCAAATTGGAGTGGCGAAATAAACGGTGGATACGGACTTGTCACTAGCGGTTTCCATGGCAACCGTGTATATCAGTGTTAGCCCAATAGTTAATTGATATGGTGTGAAAATGTATGGTGTTGATAAGTTTAATTGATACAAACTGTTAATTTCTAATCGGGTGACCGACGACCGACATGAGTGATTTACTTGATTAACTTATTATGAATTTAAGCGGATGGTCTAAAATTATTAGTAAAGGCGGCTATTTTTTTTAAAGCATCACCCTGAAATGGTATGTAATAGTTAGTAGATTTTAAGTAAAATCTTATTGATTAAGAAGGGGCGGAGCGAGCGAGCCCTCTTCTTAACCAATAAGATTTTACTTAATATCTACTAACTGACTTAGAATGTAACCTACATTTTGATTGGCTGATATGCATGCAAATTTCAAATAAAAGCTATAACGGACAATAATAGTAAATTTCCAAATATAATAACGCTCACAGATTCGCAGTAGGCGGAGCTTAAAAAGTCCGCGAAAAGTCGAAATTCTTAATGAATAAGCGTAGTACTTAACGGGAGCCGTTCTGTCATTTCATTGTCTGAAAATGTAGGTTACATTCTAAAATATGATAATTGCTTTTACTCTACCAAAATAGATTCTGTGGAATGTCTTAAAAATGCTAATATGGACAAACGGAATCAACCTCACGACTTTAATTTTCATAAACGTTAGTTTGGTAACAAGTCACCAGAACAGCTTTCATTTAAGGCAGTATGGTTTCAGAATTTCTTGTGGCTTCAATATCATGAGGTATGATAAAGCCATATTCTTTTGCCGACTTATTGATTGTTCACTGAGACACTACTGATGCCATGGACATTTACGGTGCTGCTAATGACTTTATGAGAGCAAAGGAATCACGTTATTGTGTGTTTGAACTGTCAAACATAATTTGGTCATCAAATAACACTGTGTTTATTCATTGTAGATGTATTTTGCTATTGCAGATTACTAGTATATTCATGTACTGCATGCTGTTTACCTATTTGTAATTTCTTTACATTATTTTCCCCTAATTTTGCAAAACTCACCATGTCATAATTCAAGCTTTCCATTCTACAGAATAAAGATCTCAAAGGCGGTGCATAGAATTGCTGAAAAGCACCAAAAAGCTGTTATATTTTAACAGTGTTTATAATCTTTTTTTCAATGTTTTAAGATATAAATACAATGAAATTCGTTGTTTTAATGTATTCACGGGGGTTTACCATAAGGGTTGGGTTAGGGGGTTGGGTAAGGTGTAATTAAGTAATTAAGGCTAACTTCCGCTAACACATCAAAAACAATGCATTTCATGAGATATTTATATCATAAAACGTCCCATAAATGAATAGATACTACAAATACCTAAAATACAATCGCTTTTCTGTGCTTTTCGGCAATTCTATGCACACTCTCAAAGAGAGAGAATACAAAGGCCAAGAAATAGCTCCATTTTAATCACTATTTCAAAAAAATCTCGTCGCGCCTGGTATGTCACTATTAGATTATGTGTTTTACCTACTGCCTTCAAAAGTTGCATGGCTGTAAACATGTCCCTAAAATCACATATTTTGATATCTTCAATTTTTTACTGTTTTTTTATGGTCGAAAATGTTTCCTTATCCGACCACTATTACACATTACATCGGGAAACGTCAATTTCAAGTCGTGCATTTGCTAAAACATACAGACGAATTACCTTCAATAAATTTATCTATAGGCAACCTTCCATAGACATAAAACTGACATCGAAAACTACATAACCACCAGCTTATAAACCCTAAGAAATGAAATCACCTTCTTCGTGATCAAAACTCAAAATTGACTTCGATGAATCCTTCTTTTTCTTTTCTTTCGACTTCTTTGGAATTTCTGGCTTAATTTCAGACTGAACACCAACATCTTCGGTCTCCATATCCTTGACATCTTCGTCGTCAGAATCATTTTTGACGATTCTTTGACGAAAATTTCGTTTTGGCTTTCTAAACATTGTCGACAAGAAGCACGAGAGGGCGCCTTTGAACGTAGTAGTGAAGAGTTTATTGGAAATGCTATTGACACGTTCATCGTTGACTATCGAGACAAGACGGACTATGGGACTAGTTGGACTAGAAAAAGCATGTACGATGTTTGGAAACATGGCTAACGTTATTGTATGATATATTTTATTATATTTATGAATGTTGTAAACATATTTAAATAGAAGGGTTATGTACAGACATGGAAATCTTTATAACTTTCTCATTAAAATGATTACAAGGAAAAAATCATTATGATGTGCTGTGCAGTGACGTGTTAACGAGTGCGTTCATATGATAAGTGCCCTTTATTTTTACCATATTTAAGTACATAACATGATCGATAATTTGACACCAATTTTATTGACAAATGTTTTAAAATAAGGAAGTAAATGAGGGTTCCGTGGATTGTAATTAACTAGCGCTAAAGGCTTAACTTTCAGAATGCATCTACATATCATACTCCCAACTATCAAATATCTTTATTATATATATAATTTGGGCGTGTTGCAATGCACATGATTATTTATTTTTTGTCAAATTGAAGTGAATAGTTAATCTATACTTTGAAACGAAATTATCAATATACATGTGAAAATAAGAACGTTATTAAGGGCTCCGTGGGTGACGTGGACAATAATTTTAAAGTGAAAAATAGCGAATAGTCATGACTACATTTGAACATGTTTGAATCATGCATAATTGTTGCCAAGTTCATACCAGTAGGAAGTGCATCTGATTATATTTAATTCAAGACTATAGTTACAAAATATATGCTATATAAATTATTGCTCAAGGGTTCCGTGATACGGTATGGTTCTTGTAAGATCGTGTATGCTCAACGTTTAAAGAGTTGTATAATTTATTTACAGTATATGATGTTAAAATGAAAATGATCAAGATATTCGCGGCTAAACTTAGATATCCATATGTAGTTCCGATACAGGTTTATAAACATGTAAAGTGAGCAATGTCGGTGTCTCGTTTCTCTTGATTTTGTATTTGTTTACTTGTTTGTCTATTTATGAAATTTCCTTTCCCTGTTACCAGTATTTAAGATTATGTCTAATTATTAGCTTGATTCCTTATTATTCATGTTGCCTTTAATTAAGATTATTTATTTTGCTGGATTTTGTTGTTATCTCGCATTCTGATATAAATGATTAAGTTACCGAGAGCAAGAGCAATATATATCAGGCTGCTTGTTTACTAGGTACAAAGACATAAATACCATTTAGGTATTAAGGTCTTTGCTTGGTACGTGTATATTTGCCGTGTGCATTTCATTGTGTGCGTAATGGTTGATATATTTTAAGGTAATTGCTAATGACTTAGTCAGCGTATGTGTATATGTTGGACACAAAAAACAAGAGAGCGGTTAAGTGTGAGGTGAGCTAGCTGTTAAGGCTATTTACCCCCATTACTTCTATTGATTGTCCAGAAGCTGTAAATCGGTATGTAATTATTATTTCTATTTTTGTTTTAGATAGATATTAAATTCCCATTTCCCCTGGTAGAATTCCTTAGCTTGATATGATATTCGTGTTCCTCATCCCTTCTATCAGTGACCAATTTGCGTTCTTATTACATCCCTTTCTTATCTCCTTGTTGTCCTCGTCTACTTACCGATAATTGTTTTCGATATTATGATCAGCCAGACTATTCCCATTTCCATAGATGTTTGGCCTTACATCTCCTCAAATCCTTATGTTTCGTATGCTGGTGTTTGTCTGGGATCGGTTTGGGGATGCATTGTTTTGTGAATGTAGCGTTCCCTGTTCCAAATTGATTCTTCCTTTGTATACATGTGACATTTATTTCTCGACTTGTTCATGCATTTATATTCTGTTTGTATAACTGTAGACATTGTAATAACATCAAGAGCACATAAAATATTATTAAACTAAACCTGGGACCAATATACACATATATATATTGGTCCCAGACTAAACTAAACATGCATTTTAGTCGCTTGCAAACAAAGACCTTGTAAATGTTCTTATTTGTGTGAATCATTATGCCACCCTGTGTAGTGTAGTGTGAAGACATATCAAAAGCAAAATCATTAAAAAGACACCATACAAAACTCAAATAGAAAATAGTAAACGTAACACCACAAATGGCAACTTTCAGCGTATCACACGAATTTATGACATGGTGCCGGTACAAAACGGTAAAACTGGAATTTAGCATATTTCATAAAATCAAGATGGCTGCCCCCATTGCTGAAAAGTATTCAGGACGTAAACCTGAATTAATACAGCGTTTATTCAAAGATCCAGCATTTCCAATTTACGTTTCTGGCTTTCTGGTAAAACACTTAACTTATTTCTCTGCCTTAAACAGACTGTCAGCTCATTGTATTGCGAATATTTCACTGAAAAATGAATTTGACTATGTTATGAAACATAAACACTAAAACAATTTATGGGTGTGAGACCTTGGCTTGAGGGAGTTAGAGGAGATACATGATCATGACATGCCCTTAGCGCCATTTGATTGTATTTTTATAACGGATATAGCCCTGTATCCCTCAACATAGGCTGAGAAAGTTCTTATTTTGATGTAGATTTCATGCATAAATATGAAGTTGAACTGTTAAAACATTTGGACAAAGTTTCATGCCAACAAAATAGTTTGTTTGGCATAACCGTACTTAGCAGAATGTATGTGGATAGGTAAGTAATTAATTTTTTTGTTCATTCAAGTTTCGACTATTAATATGGAGCCTAAAAATAGGAGTTAGGATTTTATTATAAGCAGGCATATAATGCCAAATAAACGTGATAATCACATCTTAGATTTTGATAAAAAGATAAAATTTGTAGTTATTGACTACAAACTCTCGAAAGTTTGTTTATATTTCTGAGTAGAGAGTTTTGTTACACAGGTAGTTACACATTATAGAATAAATGAAACATAGCTAGGATAAAGGGTTTGTATTAGAAGGGTTTCTATGTACTGTAAAACATCACTTGAAGACCCAGGGCTGTCTTTCTACTTTTGGGGAATGGGGCCGGGGCCACGAGAAATTGGAATTTTGCATTGTTTTTTCCTAGAAAGGGGATCTTTTTCTAAGCTCAAAGAATCATTACCAAAACACATTTTAATATAAACTTCACATTTGCTCAATAGCAATTTCAGATTCCAAATGTATAGGTCTAAAAGTCAAGAGCTCTATTCTCATGTTTGAGAGTGTTTTCAATGAGACAATTTATTTTTTGTGATTCTGGAGGGGGAATTTTGATCCAAATTTGGGGAAAAAATCATTTTCTTCTGTCTGGGAAATGGGGTCTAATTTCGGCCCCAATTATTTTCAAAAGACAGCCCTGAGACCATCTCAATAATAAGACCACTTCAAAATTAAGGACACTCTTTCAAGTCCATTTTCATTGTTTTGCTCTTAATTCAACCTCAAGACCAGTTTTCTAAGGTCTCAAGGTGGATCTTATTATCGAGGTTCTGTATATTCTGTGTTACATTGCAGGACTTGTTTGGAGTCAGCTTGATTCTACCTTTGATTATGAGTCATGCACGAGACTTAGGAGCAAGTCGTACTGTGGTTGGAGTTCTAGGTTTGTTTATCTTTGTATTAGAGAAATGTTACTTGACATGAAATATTCCTTTTATTGTTATTAAATTAATGTAGGCAAATGTCTCTGAATTGCATTTAAACTGTTCATTTTAGGTAGATTGCTAAGAAATAATCAACAATAAGCAATTCAATGCCCCATGGCATATCAGGGTTTCCATTTGACCCTAGAGTTTCCGAAAGGTCACATTTGGCCTCAGAAGTTAGATATTCAATATGGATCAGACTTAGCAATGTAAACACTTAACATTTTGTTGGTTCAAACTTGGTTCATTTTGTTTAAGTTAAATTTTATTTACTTTACATCGATTGTGAAACTAGTTCTTACAACTTCTAATTACTCTCGATGACTGCTTCCTGACTGCCGACCAGTACTCATGCCAAATTTAGGGATTGTGAAATTCATTATATAAAACCCTGCTCATCCTGGGGCTTGAACTCGCATCCTTCAAGCGCTCTACCCTCAACCACTGTGCCTTCCCATCAATTCTTTTTTGTTATTTTTCAGGTTCGTCTTATGGTGCCTTGCAGTTGTTTACCAGTCCTATTATTGTATGTTGTGATATATTATGACTTTTAAGATTACTTAAAGCTTATCTAACTCTAAGGTAATATTGCCGCAATGTCACCCTACTGTTGTTGCTTCATAAACATTTGCTGTCACTGACATCCTGGAACTGCAAAACACGAGTCCAATATGGGTTTTTCCTATGGTAGTGCTAACTCGGTGCTTATGTCAGGATAGAAAATACTGGTATCAGACTATTGTATTTGTGGTTTTGGGAAACATGTAAGAAAAGTGAGAATGCATAGTTGTAGAATACATCATTTACCAATGAGTGTCATATATTTACGTCTAAGCATATTTTGACAAAAATTCATGATTGTCTACCTTATTACCGGTCAGAATTATGTTTTTCTGTGCACTTTTCCATTTGTTATGTTGTACTGAATGTTGTTAATAACTTGAATTAGAAACCGACAAGCTCAGTGAAAACCAAGTTTTGATGAGGCATGCTTGAGTTTATATTACTTATATTATCATCTTAGCTAAAATACAGAAAATCCTCACTGAAGACCACCTCAATAATAAGACCACTTCAAAATTAAGAACACAATTTTCAAGTCCATTTTCACTATTTCGCTCTTTATTCAAACTCAATATTAAGACCACCTCAATAAGAAGACCAGTTTTCAAGAGAGTCCCAATGGTGGTCTTATTATTGAGGTTTTACTGTATTTCATTTATGTTGATTTTAGTTCTAAATATTCTCCTTGTTTTCTCAGGGCCAATGGAGTGACGTGTCGGGTCGTCGATTTGCGTTGCTAGTCTGTTTGTTTATGTCAGCTTGTGGGTACACAATGTTTGCTTTTGCATCGACAGTTGTCCTCATGTTTGTAGCACGATTACCAACAGGTAACAGTGATGGTTTTCTCATTGATTTAGATGTACATATCCAGAGGCCTTATTCACAAACACTTTGTAGCGGATCCGTAGTCTTGTGGTAACGCGCTTGGACTTGTAATCATGGGATCGCAGGTTCGATTCCCCGCTCCACCACTGACCATACTAACAGTCTTTCGGACGAGACTTTAAAATCCGATGTCCCGTGTATGATGTTTTACATCGAGCAGGTAAAAGAACCAGGGGTGCTTCTGGAACTGGGGCATCTCCTGTATCATGCACTATCCTCCAAAAATCTAATAAGATTAACATTCTTCCGGAGGCGTCGCCTATATGGGAAACCAGTGGCGACGATAAATAAATGCAAATACAACAACAACAAACACTTTAAGACTGAAACTCAGACTTATACTTTGAATTTGCAAAGATTATACTTGCCAGCCTTTCGTTTTCGCTCAATCATAAGATCACCTAAAAAATTAAGACCACTAATTTCTAGTCCATCTTCACAGTTTTGCTCTTTATTCAACCTCAATATTAAAACCACCTCAATAAGTAGACCTGGGGTGCATTTCATCAAAAGTCCTAGGTGCGCTTTTCACTCCTAAGTACACTTTTTGCACCTAAGCCAATTTAAGCACGTTTTGTTACATGAATTTAAAAAACAAAATTCAACCAAATTTTAGTTTAATCTTAAAGAATATGACATATTAAAGATATTTACACTTCAAAATGTCTAAAATATATTGAGCAAACATGACTTATTCCTTCCACAAAGTTTCACTCCTATCTTTTCATTCTTAGGATTTTTGATGAAACGCAGCCCAGGTTTCAAGGGTTCCAGGGTTTGTCTGTACACAAAACCCTTTTCTTTTCATTGCAGGGATATTCAAACATAGCCAAAATATAAGCAAGTCTTACTTAGCTGACATCACATCATCGTCAGATCTAACAGCCAAGATGGGACATTTTAACGCTGCATCTAGTATAGGTTTTATACTAGGTCCGGTTGTCGGAGGTCATGTTGCCGAGATGAAAGACGGATTTTATCTGGTTGCTCTCTTAGCTGGAGGAATATTTTTTATGAATTGCGGTTGGTATTTATATATGTGACCTGAACATTAACTATCGCCTTTCAAAATCTACACTGATTTGTGTCCCATGTCTTATGGACTTCAGATAGTTCATGATTTCTGAATTTTGCTCTGTAGTTCAATTTCAATTGTGTTTACAGTAAAACCTCACTTTAAGACCACCTCAAAAGTATGACGGTTAAGGATGTCATCAACGAATGGCAATTTTGGTATTTGAATGTTGTGTCAACCTTCCAAATGAATACTTTTTGTTTATCATCACCATTTCTGCTGGCTCACATACAAAGTTTGTAGTTTGTGCTCGATTTCGAGAAAAGCTTTGTTACCGGCAGTATGAAAAACTTTAATATTGTTCATTAAAACTTGTTTAGGATCTAGAAAAAGCGAATCAAACTATCTATATACATGTATTTGGTGTTCATTTGTCATGAAACGTTATTATATTCCAATATGATAAAAATTAAGAATTTGTCTTATTTTTACATGTAACATATTATTCAAATTCAATGATGACCATCATCGACATTTAATACACTTTCATATATATATAAATAAAATATATATTTTTACTGAATATTCGCATACCGAATTAGTATTCGAACATATAAATAAATATTCAAATGTTTGAATATTCTTTGACATCCCTAGTAACAATCATACCTTCTTATTGTATACAAGTACTGATTTTATCCAGTAAGCAGACTTTGAGTGATTAAAAAACTTTTATGGTAAGCTTAGAAAAATTAATATAAATGGGTTGCTGTAGACTTATTTATTTAAACTTATTTATTTTACATCGATTGTGAAACAAGTTCTTACAACTTATTCTAGTCACTTTCGATGACTGCTTTCTGGCTACCAACCAGAACTCGCGCCAAATTGAGGGATTTTGAAGTTCGTGATCAAACCCCGCTCAACACAGGGCTCGAACTCACGACCTTCGGATCAGGAGTCTGGCGCTCGACCACTGCGCCTCCCTGATTGCTGTAGACTTTGATTGTAGAAATAACATTTCAACTTTTTCTATCACACTTTCAGTGTTAATATGGTTCACTATGCCCGACGTATCGTCACATACATCACAGATGAGACGAAATTATTCCTCGGCGATCTCACTGAAACAGATGCAATCTGATGAACTGAATTTCAGTTCGAAAACGTTTTGGCAAGCTGCCAAGGAAGTGAACTGGCGCAGTTTATGGGATCTATACTTAGTGAAATTCCTGCTCGGCGCTTCTGTGATAGTGTTTAGGAGCAACTTTTCATTAATGCTTGTGGATAAATATCAGACTACTCCTGTTATTAACGGCTATATCATCTCAGTGAGTGGCGTTGTATCTGCGTCGATTGGCTTCGTCACGGGATCTATAGCAAAATACTACAACAATAATGCAAAGTTGCTGCTACATCTGTCCGTGCTGCAAGTGTTCACCTTACTGTGTCTTGCCTTAGCGCCATCTTTAACAATGTTTGTGGTGGGGTTGCTACCGCTCAGCCTAGTAACCACGGTTGCTAGGGTAGCGGGGACAAGTCTGACCCTCGAACGGGGAAACAAGAGGGAGGTCGGAATTCTGATGGGATTTCAACAGAGTTGTATGTCCGTCGCCAGAATGCTGGCCCCTTTGATTGCTGGGATCGCGCAGGAAGTGTCAATATCGGGACCGGGATTGATGGGCTCTGTGTTCTCATTACTAGCTGTAATAATTCTTATAGTCCGGCCACAAGATCCAATATCAAGGTCAAAGATGCAGAGAAAGAAAAATGAATAGTGGATAATGATGAAATTTTGCTGTTTTTTGTGTGGTGGGATGATTGATAAAGGTGATGTCTAGTCACTATGTGGTTCTTGTTGAAACACAACGACATGACAAACATCATGTCTGAATTCTTCTCTAATTAATAGTGGCAGTCTCTGAGATTTTTGGCCCAAAGGCACCGAGCCTCGTTTCTGAGAAACTTGATGCAGATGGCGTCATGTTTTCACATTAATTGCAACATTTCAGTAAAAGATTTATGAATCAGTGGCGAGCAGAAGCAAAACAATTATAGGTAAACATTGAGAAGGCCCCTTTTTTTAAGGAAAAGAATAATATACATTAATTTGTAAAATATTGTTGTATCTGAAAACATATTTGCTGTATTAAATCTGTAAAACTCAGAAGTTTTTGTGGATCTAGTCTTGATGACCATATTAATAATGCTGTAATTCCCTAAAAAAAAATGTTGTTTTGCAATACTTTTTGTTTTGTAGTGACCTACAAAAATCCCTGCATTCAGAAATGTTTAATAACTCAATTTCTCCCAGGCATGTCATTTGGGCCAAAAATCTCAGAGAATGACACAATATAGTCAATGCTTGTTTTTATGTTTTATTTAATCTTGTCTTTATATTTATTATGCCCCCCTTTGAAGAAGAGAGCATATTGGTTTGCACATGACGGGTCAGTCGGTATGTCCGTCCGTCGGTCCCTAACCTTTTCGTTTCCGACCAATAACTCAAGAACCCCTTGACCTATCATCTTCAAACTTGGTCCACACATTCACCTTGGGTAGCAGAGGAACCCTATTGATTTTTAGGTCACGGGCTCAAAGGTAAAAGTCACAGGGGGGCATTTAATGTTTTACAAACATCTGTTTGGTTTTAAAATTTTGTTCATTATCAAGTTATGTAGACAAGATGTTTTTGTGTTTTATAGGAATGGTTAACTAGGAATAATAGCAGATTAATGCATTATTGTATTACTGAGGTTTTACTGTACTGGAACAAATTTTATACATGTATATAAAAGCTGGTGGATGGATGTTTTGGCCAACAGATGTTTTGTCCAAGGACTTTTTGGCCTGGACCTTTTGGCCAGCCATATTTTTAAGATAGGATCTTTTGGCCAAATCACTATTTTCCCTGCTACAACTCTATTAATATAAGAAACTTATTAAGTATATATTATATTTATAATATAAATGTTCTTTCACACATTTTTAATCCAAACTACATTATTGTTATCTAATTAACAGTTTAAAGTAAACAACAATGACATTTTTTACAATATTTTTAATGTGATAATTGATGAAGTTATTATTTAGTACATGTACTTATTACTCTGATAGTCATTAAAGGTTTTCAATGCAAACATAAATAAAGAAATTATACCATTTTAAATGAAATAAAAATTGTGTCTTCTTATAACTGGCTTTTAAACCTGTCTGGCCAAAAAGTCCTATTTGATAAGAATGGCTGGCATGAAAAGTCCTAGGATGAAACATCCGGGCCAAAACATCTGTCGGCCAAATCGTCCTACATTCATAAAAGCTTGGTGAAAAGCATTCACTTTATTTTCATGTGCAATTATTATTTTTTACAACTGTAAAACTGTTTATTTGTTTGGACAATATTTGTCTGTGTAAATACAGTGGAAACTCCCTAATCAGAACACCATTCAGACAAACAAAAATGTTCTGATTAGAGGGGATTAGAGGGAATTCTGGACTCTGTTGCTACATGTGCATGCACTTGTTGTTTCCAGACATGATGTCTAAATTATATTAAGATTCTGATACAAGAAATTTTAAAGTACAAACAGCAATGCTGATCAATAGTATGTTTATCCTTGCACCTCCTCAGTGCCGGATGTTTTGCAGACTGTTGTTTTCTCAAGGGTTTGTGTTGGGAGGCATTTTCCTATGTATGTGGTGCTCCCTGTAACAACTTAAATCTCTCTTTCACCATGAAAATCATTTTTTTAACATAAAATATCGGATGTGTAATAATGCGTCTCCATGGAGATGGCTTAATGGGTTAAAAATGCATCTCCATAGAGTAAAGGGTTAACTTACATCACGTTATTACACAAATTCATTTACAATTTACAGACACAATTGGGGAGGGGACTTAATTTCACCCTTGTCTGTCCGTCAGTCTGTGTGTCCCACAAAACTTGTCTTGTTCGTATCTCCTGAATTGTCTTCAAATATTACAGGGAATGTATATCAGCATGTGAAATTGTGCACCTGGAGTTTTGCGTCCCTCTCCACCAAGGGTGAATAGAGTTACTGTTAATCACTTTGTTTTCGCGACAATGTAATTTTAGAGAATTCATAATTCTCTCAATATATGCTTGTGACGAATAAAATCATGCATGTACGAATTTGGTGCGTATTTGAAATTGTGTTTACTATGCGAGTGTATAATGATTTGATTTGTAAATTAATGTTCAAACATCAACACAATCCATTTCCGTCAATCTTTGCAAACATTAAATGTCGCAAAAATGAAGTGATTTACAGTATTGGCCTTTGGTTGAGTGGGGGCACTTGTGTCCAGTGACACATTTCTAGTGTCAATTGAAATGGTAATGTACATGCATGAACTACACTGTCTATGTTTTTGTATGTAGTTTTAACCGATGTATATTTATTATTTTATTTTATTATGTTTTTCTTCGCAGTTGTTGTTTTGAATTCCAACAATAGCAAAATCTGTGATATAATCATTTATTTATTGTTGAAAATGCTATTGTTAATGGACATTAAATATGGATTAAATAAATTCTATATTTCATATTATGAGTCTATTTTTAGCTTTTCTTTTCGAATTATCGTCCGATTAAGTTAACGTTGACAAGTACTGGTAATTCTTTGAAAACAAGATCAGTAAATTACCAATCAGCCGATGTTACGCAATACTAGTATTATAAGAGTCTCTCTGTCACAAGATGAATTTTGCGTGTTGTAAGTTTGCCATCTTTTCACCAATACATGTATATCAGTGATGTACGAAAGCCAGAGTTAATGACTTACTTACTTGTGTACCAAAGCAATCGACTATTTTGTACTTGTCTACATGAATTGGAGGTGGAGAACAAATACCTATGGATGAGATATCTATCGAGGAGAAAATGCTTCGTTTAGGTTCGAACCTGCAATCTCTGGACTGGCGGACAAGTGCTCTACCCACCGAGCTGACTTGGCAGTTTTATAACAAGTAAGCCTCCTAGCTGGCCTCGGTGAAAAAATAAGCTTTTTATAAAGGTTGCAATTCAGCAAATTAAAGCTTTTTATGGTGAAGTATGTATGAAAATAAAGAGAAAATAAATGCCAATTTTGACCAAATAATTAAGCAGATCTATCTGGGCCGGAAGTGCGCCCATTGATGCGAGGGCAACAGGATCCTGCCTCGGCAATCAGTAACTTACTTCACTTAAGATGATATATGCAAGTAGTATCATAAACCTGCAGTTTTCATTAGTGAATAGTGCAATACATAATTGTAATGAATTGTTTTACTAGGAGGTTTGAACGAGACAAAACACAGCAAGGACACAAGAAACAAACAGACAAATATATTGTATCCAGGATCATTCTATTTTTTTCTGTTCAAATAATAATAGCAAATCAACAATAAAAACAAAACTCACATTAAGTACATATTAACTGGCATTGACTTAATTAAGCAGAAAAATATCATTGGACGACCTCAATACTCTTATGCATATGTGTTTGGAGCACAGGAGATTGTCACGAGTTATCTCCCTTTATCTGTACTATAGATTGGATAAAGGGAGATAACTCTAGTAGAGATAAAGTGAGAGACAATCTCCTGTGGTTTGGAGAGCAAATTTACGATGTACATGGTTGCTAATTGGGAATTTGAAAAGAATCTTACAAAAGCATTCTATGTTCAGAAATGTTCTATTTCATGTAAAAAGCAATACTCGAAGATTGTCACGAGTTATCTCCCTTTATCCTTTCTATAGTACATGTATATATCTATATTTCTCTCCCTTTATTCTTTCTATAGTATATGTATATATAGTATATTATATACTATAGAAGAGAAAAAGGCAAAGAACTCTAGCAGGGATAAAGGGAGAGAACTCTAATAGTGATAAAGGGAGAGAACTGTAGACAATCTCCCGAGGTTTGGGTGCCACTACTGAATTTGTTTCATTTATAAGCAGATTAATCAGTTTTGTGTGAAACACTGGAAATGTAATAAACTTACTACAGTAACTTGTGTAGCAAGACACAGTGTGAAAAAATCGACACAAATGGGAAATCCCCTTTAGTGCTTCCCCTTTAGTGCTTCCCGATCGGGACACATCTAGGTCAGTTTATTTGAACTTTAGGGGAAAACTAAGTGGAATCAAAGAACTCATCCACGGACCTGTCCGACAAACTCATCCACAGACTTGTCCGACGAACTCATCCACAGACCTGTCCGACGAACTCATCCACAGGTCTGTCCGACAAACTCATCCACAGACCTGTCCGACGAACTCATCCACAGACCTGTCCGACGAACTCATCCACAGACCTGTCCGACAAACACCTTGGCTGATATGTGCTTAAAAAATACATTCGTACCCAATTCCGTTCATTCAAAAGCAGATTCGCCCCTATCCCCATCAAAACCCTTCAGATTTACATAGATCTGAAAATCAATGTCTGGGGCTCTGAATGCGAATTAATCCATAGTTTTCACACCCCTAGTGAACTCTAATTGAAGTAAAATGTTATCAAACAGGTTTGTTTTGTACAGATCATATCAGTTCATACATAAAATAAATAAGTGCAAGATATATGAAAAACTATTTAACTAGACATAAGTTATTCATGTATTGATTATACACTATGTAACAAGTACAATAATTCCCGCTAAAACAAGAATGTAATCCAATTCATTTTTTTGCAATAAATACTTAAAAATCTAACTGGGATATCTTGTGAATAAAAGACCAAGCTAAAAATCAAAGGACTGAAGGTCCTTGGAGGTGCTTCCAAGGCAAGACATCACGTTTTCCCTAATATCTTATTAGAAATTAATACGCAACTATTCAGGTAAACTAATTCACCCAAAATGACACAAATAATCCAGACAAAGCCGTTTATATCGAGACTCCCGCCATTCCACAATTGATATATCCTTGACAAATCAGCCATTATACACATCAAATCTATAGTAAAAGCAGAGGACTTAAATGTACTATTTTCTTGAGACGATGAATATTTGAGTAGACCTTCCGGACGACGATGATAGCAATGAGACGCTAAAGAGCCTCAAAAACAGCCAAATCTAAAGTCATTATATGCAACATACAGTAACACATGTGGAAACAACAAATAATTTACCAACATTACTTGCACCAAGACCTGAACACATGTTGTGAAGTTGACCATATACATACCACTATTGCATACGACAATAACAAAAAGATATAAATTTATACGCCAGATGCAATTTTACAAGGTTTTATATCTTCTGCTTAGTATCATATGACCCGTTAATGAACCTTTGAAGAAAAAATGTTCACAATATTAATTTACCAACCTTCATAGATTTTAACAAACAAAAGCCGACACTAGTAACATTCGTCACAGAAAGTTCCGGGAAAAATTATATTACTAATACATAGTATATATATAAATTTGGAGCAAAACTCGATATTTTCTAAATTTCGTGTGATATTATTATCAGTAAAATAATGAGGAAGAATAAATAAATAGTACATCATTGAATACAGATACGGTAAAACCCCAATAATAAGACCACCCTTGGGACCCTTGAAAATTGATCTTAATATTGAAGTGGTCTTTAAGCGAGATTTACGGCAATAATACCGACATTAACACTGTTAGCTTTCTACTATAAATCCACACAAAATAGACTCATAATACGCTTGTATTGATAAAATAGTTCAACAAACAAATCAAGTTATGATGAGCGTAGTAGAGTATAGAACTTATAATCCACAGCTTAATCAGCTGGAACTTTTTTTTCTATATTATTAATACAGTCAACACTTCGTTACACCGGCATTCGTTACAACATGAATTTGTTTAACTACTAAAATCCAGCACGAAAAAATCTGCAGATGGCTATACTGATTAAATTCAATTAAGTGACACATTGAATACAACTAGTCGGACCTTGCTCATTCGAATTCTTCAGGTCAAGAATTTTATTTCGAATAATACATGGTTACGAATAGTCCATTCAATTCGACGTGCCTAGGAAGATACATCGGGACCTGATATTCATTTCGGACGAAACCAAGTATTCGGATAGAAGGTTGTTGAATAAACGAGCTCCGTCTGTACATAAATTCAGGGTACATACATGGCGACTACAACAAGTGTTGACTGTAAATGATTTTAAGTATCAATAGCAGCAAAACAATACCCAAAGTTTAACCACATATTGCATAACCTTTACAAACACGGATTGAGAAACTTAATATACAGAATGACCAATTCTCCACAATCTCATCTCCATCAGACAAAACTACAAGATAACCAGTTTTTAACAAATGAGGGCCGCTATGGGATTTACAACCTCTCCTGCAAGTGACAGTCATTTCAAGAAAACGCAACATGTGATTTCACTATTTGCAAGCAGTAAATCATATTTACTCCATATGGTCACTTTGTTTCGATATTGCCATATGGGGCAAATATTGCTTACTGTCAGTACATGGTGATGTTTTCTGGAAATTACGTAGGAAAAGAGGTTGGAAATCGTACAGTGGCGCTCAAATGTGAATGCCATTATGCAGTCATATCAATATTCAATAGCAAGTCCTAACTTTGAATATTAATTTATTCTAGGGATGTCAGTGGTTAATTAATTAACCATTTAACCGTTCCAATATCCCATTAGTACAATTATTAACCGGTTAATTGAAATAGAACATATTTAAGTGTATAAATAATTTAGTAAAATCTTGTCGACGTTGATATTTTACCTATATATCATAAATTATTTCAGACAAAACTTATCATTGACAAAATGTGATCTAAGGTGGTGAAAAGTCGGCCAGAGCTCTAGAAATTTTCTTTATATACAGTTGTACACGTATAGGTATCATTTAATCATAGCACAATTTATTCAGTATAAATCAACATACATCTTTAATTGAAATAGCATAAAAATAAACATATACACACATTAATAAAATATAAATTAATTGATTAAAACAATACAATGTATGCAAATCTAAAAGACTCTTTATCATTATTCAGATGGCATGTCACTTTATCATTATTCAGATGGCATGTCACTTTATCATTATTCAGATGGCATGTCACTTTATCATTATTCAGATGGCATGTCACTTTATCATTATTCAGATGGCATGTCACTTTATCATTATTCAGATGGCATGTCAATGCCAATTTTTTTACATATATATATAACCCAAAACATGTGATATATAAAACATGTTCAAATCCAGTTCATAACAAACAAGCATGATAAGAAAAACAAAAAGGGCCAATTAAGAAGCACCTTTGAACAGTTGCCATGAAAAACGTGAATGACTTAAATGTCCATTTATAGAAGTAGGGGTCATACACTTTTCTTACGACTGTATATCTGGGTGAGCGCTTCTTCAACATCTAACGCGGCTAGACTGTCCAATGATACACTAGACTTGTCCTTCTTATGACGTTTGCTCTGCAAATAAGTAAACAAAGTTGTATATATATTAAACAAGAGATGTTTGTAAAACATTATGCCTCCCTGTGACTTTGACCCCAAAATCAATAGGGTTCCTCTGCTACCCAAGGTGAATGTGTGGACCAAGTTTGAGGATGAAGGGGTTCTTTAGTTATCTAACGGAAATGAAAAGGTTACGGACAGACTGACATACCGACCAACATGTGCAAACCAAAAGCCCTCTCTTTTTCGAAAGGTGTGGGGAGGTGGGGATGGGGGGGGGGCGGCATAATAATGTATTGCCTTTTAGTATTTATAACTAAGTACAAGCTTCAATAAGTTATTGTAACTGTCAAGTATGTCAACATGTTTACCCTTGTATCTCCCAAGTCCCCAATGTTTTGTAGACTGTTGTTTCCCTGGGGTTTATAGGGGAGGCACTGTCTTGTGTATGTGCCTTCCCTGGGGTTTATAGGGGAGACACTGTCTTGTGTATGTGCCTTCCCTGGGGTTTATAGGGGAGACACTGTCTTGTGTATGTGCCTTCCCTGGGGTTTATAGGGGAGGCACTGTCTTGTGTATGTGCCTTCCCTGGGGTTTATAGGGGAGACACTGTCTTGTGTATGTGCCTTCCCTGGGGTTTATAGGGGAGACACTGTCTTGTGTATGTGCCTTCCCTGGGGTTTATAGGGGAGACACTGTCTTGTGTATGTGCCTTCCCTGGGGTTTATAGGGGAGACACTGTCTTGTGTATGTGCCTTCCCTGGGGTTTATAGGGGAGACACTGTCTTGTGTATGTGCCTTCCCTGGGGTTTATAGGGGAGACACTGTCTTGTGTATGTGCCTTCCCTGGGGTTTATAGGGGAGGCAATGTCTTGTGTATGTGCCTTCCCTGTGGTTTATAGGGGAGGCACTGTCTTGTGTATGTGCCTTCCCTGGGGTATATAGGGGAGACACTGTCTTGTGTATGTGCCTTCCCTGGGGTTTATAGGGGAGACACTGTCTTGTGTATGTGCCTTCCCTGGGGTATATAGGGGAGACACTGTCTTGTGTATGTGCCTTCCCTGGGGTATATAGGGGAGGCACTGTCTTGTGTATGTGCCTTCCCTGGGGTTTATAGGGGAGGCACTGTCTTGTGTATGTGCCTTCCCTGTGGTTTATAGGGGAGACACTGTCTTGTGTATGTGCCTTCCCTGGGGTTTATAGGGGAGGCACTGTCTTGTGTATGTGCCTTCCCTGGGGTTTATAGGGGAGACACTGTCTTGTGTATGTGCCTTCCCTGGGGTTTATAGGGGAGACACTGTCTTGTGTATGTGCCTTCCCTGGGGTTTATAGGGGAGACACTGTCTTGTGTATGTGCCTTCCCTGTGGTTTATAGGGGAGGCAATGTCTTGTGTATGTGCCTTCCCTGTGGTTTATAGGGGAGACACTGTCTTGTGTATGTGCCTTCCCTGTGGTTTATAGGGGAGACACTGTCTTGTGTATGTGCCTTCCCTGGGGTTTATAGGGGAGACACTGTCTTGTGTATGTGCCTTCCCTGGGGTTTATAGGGGAGACACTGTCTTGTGTATGTGCCTTCCCTGGGGTATATAGGGGAGGCACTGTCTTGTGTATGTGCCTTCCCTGGGGTATATAGGGGAGGCAATGTCTTGTGTATGTGCCTTCCCTGGGGTTTATAGGGGAGGCAATGTCTTGTGTATGTGCCTTCCCTGGGGTTTATAGGGGAGGCACTGTCTTGTGTATGTGCCTTCCCTGGGGTTTATAGGGGAGGCACTGTCTTGTGTATGTGCCTTCCCTGGGGTTTATAGGGGAGACACTGTCTTGTGTATGTGCCTTCCCTGGGGTATATAGGGGAGGCAATGTCTTGTGTATGTGCCTTCCCTGGAGTTTATAGGGGAGGCAATGTCTTGTGTATGTGCCTTCCCTGGGGTTTATAGGGGAGGCAATGTCTTGTGTATGTGCCTTCCCTGGGGTTTATAGGGGAGGCACTGTCTTGTGTATGTGCCTTCCCTGGGGTTTATAGGGGAGGCACTGTCTTGTGTATGTGCCTTCCCTGGGGTTTATAGGGGAGGCACTGTCTTGTGTATGTGCCTTCCCTGGGGTATATAGGGGAGGCAATGTCTTGTGTATGTGCCTTCCCTGGGGTTTATAGGGGAGGCACTGCATTGTGTATGTGCCTTCCCTGGGGTTTATAGGGGAGGCAATGTCTTGTGTATGTGCCTTCCCTGGGGTTTATAGGGGAGGCACTGTCTAGTGTATGTGCCTTCCCTGGGGTTTATAGGGGAGACACTGTCTTGTGTATGTGCCTTCCCTGGGGTTTATAGGGGAGGCAATGTCTTGTGTATGTGCCTTCCCTGGGGTTTATAGGGGAGGCACTGTCTTGTGTATGTGCCTTCCCTGGGGTTTATAGGGGAGGCACTGTCTTGTGTATGTGCCTTCCCTGGGGTTTATAGGGGAGACACTGTCTTGTGTATGTGCCTTCCCTGGGGTATATAGGGGAGGCACTGTCTTGTGTATGTGCCTTCCCTGGGGTTTATAGGGGAGACACTGTCTTGTGTATGTGCCTTCCCTGGGGTATATAGGGGAGGCACTGTCTTGTGTATGTGCCTTCCCTGGGGTTTATAGGGGAGACACTGTCTTGTGTATGTGCCTTCCCTGGGGTATATAGGGGAGGCACTGTCTTGTGTATGTGCCTTCCCTGGGGTTTATAGGGGAGGCAATGTCTTGTGTATGTGCCTTCCCTGGGGTTTATAGGGGAGACACTGTCTTGTGTATGTGCCTTCCCTGGGGTTTATAGGGGAGGCAATGTCTTGTGTATGTGCCTTCCCTGGGGTTTATAGGGGAGACACTGTCTTGTGTATGTGCCTTCCCTGGGGTTTATAGGGGAGACACTGTCTTGTGTATGTGCCTTCCCTGGGGTTTATAGGGGAGGCACTGTCTTGTGTATGTGCCTTCCCTGGGGTTTATAGGGGAGGCACTGTCTTGTGTATGTGCCTTCCCTGGGGTATATAGGGGAGGCAATGTCTTGTGTATGTGCCTTCCCTGGGGTTTATAGGGGAGGCAATGTCTTGTGTATGTGCCTTCCCTGGGGTTTATAGGGGAGGCAATGTCTTGTGTATGTGCCTTCCCTGGGGTTTATAGGGGAGGCACTGTCTTGTGTATGTGCCTTCCCTGGGGTATATAGGGGAGACACTGTCTTGTGTATGTGCCTTCCCTGGGGTTTATAGGGGAGGCACTGTCTTGTGTATGTGCCTTCCCTGTGGTTTATAGGGGAGGCACTGTCTTGTGTATGTGCCTTCCCTGTGGTTTATAGGGGAGGCACTGTCTTGTGTATGTGCCTTCCCTGGGGTTTATAGGGGAGGCACTGTCTTGTGTATGTGCCTTCCCTGGGGTTTATAGGGGAGGCACTGTCTTGTGTATGTGCCTTCCCTGGGGTTTATAGGGGAGGCACTGTCTTGTGTATGTGCCTTCCCTGGGGTTTATAGGGGAGGCACTGTCTTGTGTATGTGCCTTCCCTGTAACACCATCTCATCTCTCATTCATAAAAAATAAAAACTGAATTCTGCAGAACATTCGCAATTAATGTTGTTTTTTTCATTTTGTCAACAATATATCTGTAAAATTTATTTGAAGCACTCTGTACCATCATCTATTACTTGCGTCCATGTATTCAACACATGGAACATGTAGAACAAATTTTAGGGATTAGCATTTATTTATCTTCGCCACCGGTTTTCCAAGAATGTTAGTAGTTCTAGATTTTTGGAGGATAGTGCATGATACAGAAGATGCCCCAGTTCCAGAAACACCCCTGGTTTTTTAAGTGCCCGATGTGAAGGCAGCATCGTACACGGGATCTCAAGGGAAGTATACAGCTGCGAGATGCATTAAAAGATGGTACTAACTGGGATTCCTAGAGAAGATAAATAAAGAATCATAGTTACACTTACATTATGTCCGTCTTCATCTTCTTCTCTACGTCTCTTATGTGATTTCTTTTTCTTGTTCTTGTGATGACGACGATGTTTATGTTCATTATGTTCTTCTGGAGAAACAAACAAATCACCAACTGGTATATCACCCGGTGCACCAAGATCATCATTGTGTTGACGACGATGTTTGTGGCGACGATGCTTGTGTTTTCTCCTTCTCTCTTTCCTGCTACTGCTAGATGCAGCATTTGTATTATCAGATATTCCCTCACTTTGTAGGGATAAAACATCACATTTTTCACCAGAATTGACTTCATCCACTTCATTCACAACATTCTCACTATCCACAGCATCTAACTCCACACTCGGTGCATGAATTTCAAAATTCTCAGAATCACTATTATTGTTAGCATTCAAATCTACAGCATGATTATTCACATCTGTTGTGTCTTCTAAAGTTATATCTGGTGGAGTACGTATGTCAGCAGGAGTTGTAATAGTACGACCACTGCTATCAGCATCAAAAACTATGCTTGCTACAGCCTGATCAAGCTCATTAGCTTCTTGGTTGTTTTCATTATCAATTTCATTGACCAAATCCTCATCTGACTCCACGTCATCCTTCTTCATTGGACTGTTTGAATGGTCAACTTCATTTAGAATGTCTTCAGAGTTTCCCGATAGTTTTTCAAACACAGCAACAGCAGAGAGTCCAGATGTGTCTTCATCTTTACTCTCATTATCAACATTGATTGTCTCAGCTATGGTTTCCTCTGAATCTAACACTCCACTTTCTTCAAGCGATTCTTTTTCTATTTCTCTCTTAGGAGTCTTCTTTCTCTTTTTCTTATCTCTACCAGACCTTTTGTTATTCTGTCTACCAGATTCTGCTTTAGTATTGCAGTTATTTTCCATCTCTTCACAAGTATCAATAAACTCACTATCCAAGTCCACACAATCCGAAAATTCAGGATCTTTATCAACTACTTTAGCGGGTGATGGCAATCTTGTATCTGGATTATTACGCTTAAGTCGATCAATTATCACACTTACTCTTTTAGCAGTTGCTCCGGGTTTATGATCTTTCCTTGTTTGAATAGAACTTTGTTCTTTACAAGGAGAAGTAAACAATTTCTTAGCAGGGGTTTTCCTTTTAGGAGTTGAAGGGGCTTTCATTGGCGAATTCTCAATCTCTGCTCTGCTGAATCGGTTACGCGTGTTTGGAGTTACACTTCTTTTCCTAGAATTCAGGGGGGAACTTTGCCATTCAGCTAAAACATCTAAAGCATTAGCTCTATTTGGTGACCTCAATACTTTCTCAATATCAGTAACATTCTTTTTGGGCGTCAGTCCTATTTTCTCTAACAACACCTCTTTACTGGACGGTTCATCATCATTGTTCATAACACATTCATCAGACTTATTGTTAATATTTATTTTATCTGGAGTTGATGGTTCCATAAGGTTCTTTCTAAGGGTGTCATCTTCACTAGACTCAGATACAACTATTACTGGAACAGATTTAAATATTTTTTTGCTTGAAGTTTTATTTCTATCACTCTTCTTTTTCTTTGACATATTTAAAGGTGCATTCTTTACCGTACTTTCAATCTTACTTTTTGGTTTAAAATAGAAAGGAATACAAGCTTTACTTTCATTATTTTCATGTTTTTTAATCTTTGGCGATTTATGAACTGGCAGTTTTACTTTCAATTTTTCCCTACTTTTATCATGTTTCTTTTTACTTCTAGTAATCCTTCTGCTAAAGCTTTCATTATCTGCTTGTTTGTTTGTATCAGTTTTTTCGACAGTTTCAAGTTCTTCTTTCGACTTCACATTTGGAGTATTTTTATCAATATCAACCACTTTTTGTGAATCAAGGACAACACTTTCATCCTTATTCTTTTCTTCAATATCAACCTTTCTAGAAACACTACCTATATCTGTAGAAATCATAGAACAACTTGATGTTCTATATTTCTTTTTGTCTGACACAGGTGGTTTTGTTGATTCTATTGTGTCCTCAGTAATTTCTCTTACAGATTTCATATTTTCAAATGCCTTGGGGGTTTCAATAGGTATATCCATTGCAGCATCTTCAAGTCCATGACTCTCTGAAGGACTTTTCGTCTTCACTTTTGGTAAGATCTTGATTTTATCTTTACCACCACAATTAGCAGGATGAGATGCTATCAAGTTACCTTTATTCATTGATCCAGGGGTAGCATTCACTACTACTTTGTGAGCGGGTGTAATCAACTGGTTTGTATTCAATATAAGCACACTAGGTGTTACTGAAGCTGGCATCTTCGGAAATATAGTCCGATAACTACCTACAGCCTGATCGTCAGCATTTGGACCAAAATTCAAAGCTCTGACTGTTGTTGCTTTACTTAAAGCAGTTACAGGAGTGGCGGTGTACACATCCTGATTAGGGTCCAGATCATCATGAGGAACTATTGGAGTAGATCCAGAAATTTCAGATTCATCATTTTTATCACTTTCATTTTTCTTATTCTTTTTTTTAATCTTTTTCAACTTCTTTTCCGACTTGGACTTCTTTTTACTGCTGACCGACTTCTTAGACTGCATTTTTTGTAAAACATCGGAAGTATTACCAGCCTTTATTGCATTGACCAAAGCTCGAGTGGCTTGATTCTCTGGAGCAATGCTATACTGTGCAGATGTGTCTAAGCTTTCATTATACACACTTATAGTATGATCAGCTTCACTATCAGTACCGGACATTCCTAAAACTCCAATACCTGCCAAATCATTTTGACAATCCAGTATAGGAACTTTGAATGTAGATTTACCATTTGGTGAATGGAATGTTAAATTATGTTCTCCTCTCTTCTCCGAATTTTTTAAGGCTTCATGTAGCTCACCTGCTGTTAAACCAAGCGGAACTGTATTCCGATGTCTCAGAGGCTTGGACAGAAGACCTTTCAGGGTAGAAAAAGTATTCCCTGTAATGGACAAACGTATATCTAAATAGAAGTCGTAACACTGACTTTGAGGTCTGTAAATGAGACCGTATAAATCTCACTCAGGCCAAAAAATATAAAAATCAACAATGAAAAATCGAAAAAAAACTCTAGGGTCGGGTTTTTTTCGACAGGTAGGGTCGGGTTACCCGAAACACAGATATTTTTTTTTAGGCCTCATGTAGAAAATGAAGCCAATAAAGAGACCACAAGCATTTTCAATGATTTGACCACAGCCCTTTTTTATGGCAATTTTGGGGCCGATATTGGGCCCCATTCCCCAAAGAAAAAAGTTAATTACTAAATATTTTCCCCTTCTTTAATCTAAGAAAGAAAATCCCCTTCAGTGAAATTATCTAAAATTTTAGCCTTATACATTTGTAAATACCCAAATTTGGAGATTCCTGATGCCAATTTCACCTATCAAAAGGACCCATCATACTTCCCCTAAAACCGAAAAAAAATGGCTGAACCACATGACCTACCCTTTGACCCAGTACCAAACTGAACTTGCATTTTATTTAGACAAAGTGATTTAAGTTTAACATTCAGATCAGGTTATATGTAGTCAAGGTAGAAAATGTGGCCCCAAGATTCCACAATGAATTTCGATTATTTTACCCAGTACTCCATGTGATCCAGCACTGAACTTGACAAACATTCTGATGAATATTTAGGGTGCATTCATAATAAGGTCATGCCAAATTAGAATTTGGTTAAGCGTCCGCGTGCGCCTAGGTTTTTGCGCCCCTCTAGCTAAAAAACAGCATTTTTTTTAGCTAAAAATTCTCAAATTTTTTCAATGTCCATGATTCGACAACGGCAATTTTAGTTGAGATCCGACAACGGTGTGATTATTGTGTGAAAACTAGTCAGTTTTAAATTAGATTTATTCATGTATAGATCTAGTTTTGAAAGAAACCATTTTGTTTTGTTTTTATGATGTTGCTTTCATTAAAATATCTAAAATTATGCATCACTTATTATCTGAGGATATTTGTTTTTTCGTTATGACTTTGTGTTTTTTTTAATAGGTAGCTAGGTTTCGCGAACTTAGGTTGACGCTTAACACAATTCCAATTTGGCGTGGCCTAATGGAATGGAAAATGTTGTTCATTACACTTAAGATATCTGAAATATAACAGGCTGCTTTGTAATGAATTCATGAGCAAAAAACTTACCCTTCTGTTTTTTCCTTTCTTTTCCTCTAGTTTTCCCCCTTTTCACTTCAGATTTCTCACTGTCTGGGCAGACATATTGCTGACTGCCTGAAGATGGTGGTAGACTTAAACATCCAATTGAATTGTCGATGGTTGAACAAGGCTCTGTGGGCGTTAACGTATGATGTTCATCGTCGTTCAATAAGTTCATAAAGCAAGGTGTTACCACATTTGGTAAGTGATCGTTATTAGAACTTGTTAACACATTTGATGAGTTCAACTTGTGCTGTGAGTTGAAGTAAAGCTCACTGCTAGCACCAGCTGATGTTGGGAATGAATTATTTTCCTGCGTTTGGCAAGTGTTCCTCTGAACCATTCTTGGACTTCCAGAATGAAGATCTCCTTTGACAAGAGGGCTGCAGTGGGGAGGTAACTTACCGCTGGAGACAGCGTCGCTTGTTGGATGAATAGGTGAAGATTGACAAAAATGCGATCTCACACTATCTGAACCAGTCGGTGTGGAGTGAACAAGATGGCTTCCATGCGGACTAGATGGCTGTTGCGGAGTCGCAGGGTTACTGTACGGTGCCTCGATACAGTGTCCAGGGGATCGCGGATCATTCATGTACTTAGATAGACGTTGATGATTTCTTGGAGTTGGAGGATTGAAATCACTATGATGGGAGAAAGAGGGACTAAACGGCTGAGTTGCTGTGCTGCCGGGACTTGTTCGTTTATCCGACGCCGAGGCAGCGCCACCGAACATTCCCGGAGAGGATCGCACCGGACTACTTCCTAGCTCATGGCTTCTGAGCAGTGGAGTGAAACTAACAGGAACACCTACAATACACGGTGTTGAGGTGACATGACCAGGCATTGGAGTTAGGCTGGAAGTTGATGGTTGCGACGAGAATAAATCCTGTGAGCTTATAGCGAGGTGGTGATGGGGTGAATTTACTCCTATCTCATCAGTTTCATAACTTGTATCTGCATGAGACATGCCAAAGTTGGAGCACAATATTTCTGAAAAAAATATAAAACTACACTAAAGCACTGCATATCTAATCCTTACTCGACTTAATTTAAGAATGATATAAATTTGATAACATATCCACAACACCTATTTTATGAACTTCTGACATGAATGGGCTATATCTGAAAAAGCGATGTCAACAAATATCACATGTATTCTAGCATACCATTCTGGGATTTCCAGTGTTTACACTTCCTTCCCCGAGTAGGACGAGTCTCGTGCCGACGACGTCACATAACGGCGAATAATAACTCAAATTAACTCCAAATTAGTCAAATAATAAGCTAATATAAGTGAACCAGTCCTTGAAGCATAAGTTGTATATTTAATATCGTCCTTTATTAAAACATACAGACTTGTAAGTGTAATCACGAGTGCCAAGTTGTTATTGTTGGACTACAACATTTGAATAGTCGATCAAAGAATACACAGGACATAATCAGCGGAATTAGGCTGTAATGTCTATACAGATACCTGATCGTTATAGCAACCCCAGTCAATTTTGTTATGTACACCTTAGTTAATGTAAGTTAGTGCATATTGAAGAGCTCATTAAAACCTCTGTAAAACAGTTTGAATTATGAAGATATCCCTTCTAGATCAAAAGTTATAGCAATTTGAAATGGCGAAAAACTGGTTGTTTTTAGGAATTTTTACCTTCTTAAATACCGACTCGTTACCACCCTATTCTCTATGTAGCCTCAACCGTTGACTTACCATGATTACTTCTCTCCAGCTCTTCAACCTCCGCCTCCATTTGTGCCAACTCTTTCTCTTTCTCCCTGCGTAAGTACCCGCTGAATGTCTCACGATCTACAAAATAATGCGTGCTCTCAAAACTATGTCTGACGGTAAAATATCTGACAATAAATGTCATAACATATACAGGGTTTCGACACTAACACAAGTCCGCCATCCCTATGCCCATCTGAATCACTGCTGGACTACCTTATATTGGAAGTTGAACATTCTGCGGGACTAGTTGAATGTTGAGACATAAACAACGATGATTTTGGAAAAAACATGTTGGAAACAAGAGTGGCAAACTGTCACAAATTACGCCCGTCATAAGTCAGAGTTAAAACAAGACAACTTTTAGGTAATTTCTAAAATCAAAGGGTGATAACTCCCAAGTGACTTGAGCGATATGGCTGGTTTATCAAACTTGGCCGAGATATTACGCCCACAAACATTTTCACCAAGTTTGGTAAAGATCGGATGAAAACTCTTGACTTAGAGAGCGAACAAGGCTAATTTTGCCAATTTTGGATAATTCAAGGGCCATAATTCCAAAGTGCCTGGGGCAATGTGGCTAGTTATCAAACTTTGCCGAGATATTATGCCCACAAACATTTTCACCAAGTTTGGTAAAGATCTGATGAAAACTCTTTGACTTAGAGTGCGGACATGTGGACCACCTAATTTACTGGAGGACTACTTGATTTTGAAATCACCAGTCCTGCAGACAACCAGGTCGGAAAAGTTAGTGTTGAACCCTGATATATGATATGAATCATGGTAACATTTTATGAGAATCAATTTATTTGTACAGATCAAGATGGATGATGCTACACCACATACAAAAACATCACTTTCGTCATGCGTTCAAAACCATAAGTTAAGTTGTTTTAGTTTTCACAGGTGTCATCACAGTCAAATCCTCAATCTTGAAAACTAAGGCGGAAATCAAAGAACTCGTCCAAGGACTTTGTTCAGTAGCAGATTCGTCACTACCCCCCATAAAAACTCATCAGATTTATATTGATCTAAAAATCCATCTCTGTGACTCTGAATCCGGATTTCCCTGAGCTTACAAATAATCAAATTAGGAAATGCCATTTCAATTCACATACATGTAAGTGGCACAACTACAAGGTGCAGAATATGCAACCTTAGCTTTTGTGTGCGTATATCGGGATCCAAAATTGGGCCCATTCCCTCTATCTGAAAAGTGCATATTTTTCCCATATTCTGTGTCAAATTCCCCACTCAAAGCTTGTAGATGTTGTCAATCTACCTGTTGACTTACCTGTGCCAAACAGTTTGAAGAGGGATTCATAAGCTGGATCACTCATATCAAAGTTATCACTCAGGAACTCTAGATGGGAATTGTTGTCCTGCAATAAAGTCATACTTCATATTTCAAATTGGAAGTTCTAACGTACACATTGCACGGGGAACCCACACGGTTTGTGACATCATTTTTGCAACAGCTGGCTGCCAAATTTGCTTCGACTTGGAATTCCGAATACAGACAAATTCAGCTGTTTGCAGTAGCATGATAAAACCCATTACAAACTGTATGGTTTCCCCACACTTCTGATACAATATAATCTTAATTACAACAGTCATCAGGTTCATACGGTAAAACCTCCCTTTAAGACCATCTCGAAACTGGATAACAAAGATATATCGGGACCTGATATATATTTCAGATAATACCGAGTATTCAGATAGAAGTTTGTCAATTAAACAAGGTCCGACTGTAGATAAATAAGTACACAAAATAATGACTCAAACAAGAGAAGTTAATGAAGAATTATTTTTCCAGAATCCAGTGAGTGAAAAAGTATTATTAACCATAACATTGAAACATGACAGTACTTAAACTCATGTGACATTAGTGTCATTGTTCCCTGATTTGATTACCAATGCAGGACACTCAGTTGGCTATCTTACGGCAGTTTTTGGAAACCATTCCCCTACAGAAGTACCAAGTTTTTCCCCAACTGCCAATCAAACTTCCGTCACAAAGAAAGAAAGTAGATTCTTATCAGATCAGTTGGGGGTTGTTCACAAACTAGCAATATGTTTTCTAACACCAATGAACATGTATTTATGTATCTCTTGACTCAAAATAAAGTATCAAAATTCTATCCAGCAAACATATGAAAAAATAAACCAGATCAGATGCACCTACGAAAAATAGTCTAATGGAGCGACCTGGTATATCTTGAAGCTCTTTGAATAACTCTGGCCATTATAGTCCCTTGTGTCGTAAATGTTACAAATGTATTTTAGAGTGTTTGTTTATATAAATTTAGATATTAAAAGCCTGTTCTTTTAACTAGATGAAAATTACAAAATTTAGACCTGAAGTGATTACAATGCAAATTTTCCCAATTTATTTAGGGTCTTTTCCCCAAAATGGACAGAAAAAGGCCTGCAGATTTAAATTTCTAACGTTCGAACCAACTACAATCTCTAGTAAGCTACGTACAATTTCGAGAATTTCCTCCAGTGACTTGCTAGCTGCTAAAGTTTCCTGGTCGATAGACACTAGTGTAGGTGCCGGAGATACGCGTTCAGTTGCACTCGTCTCTTTCTTTTCCCTACCACTGTTAGTTTTTATCTGATCTGTAAAAGGAAAGAGTTCACCAATGGTAGTATCTAGAGAAACCTAAATTAAGACCATCTCAATAAATAAGACCTCCTCAAAATTTAGAACACAATGTCCAAGTCCATTTTCACTGTTTGGCTCTTTATTCAACCTCAATAAGAAGACCAGTTTTCAAGGGTGGTTCCTGCATTCAGAACATCATGTAGGCGTAACTTTTTTGAATTTCTTTAATGATATTTATCAAACATATCACAGTCTATGTAGCTACCATAGTTTTACCCCTGGTCAGTCTTCATGTTTTACACAATAGTTTTATTTTTCAAATACTGAGAGATTTAATGGCAAAAGATTCTCTTAATGCACATGAAATATCTCTAAAATAATGCACGTGAAATGAAGCACAAGCTGACACAGGAAATAACTCACTTTGGACAATACTGTTACATGTTTCAGCAAGTTTTTGATGCAATCTATGGTCACCGAGAATCTTCTCAAACATCTGAAATAGACATAAAAAACAAGTCAACAATATTGTATGTGACTAAACATCAGTCAGTATGTATTACAGTAAAACATCACCTTAAGACCACCTCAAAAATAAGACCACCTCAAGAATAAGACCACAATTTTCAAGTCCATTTTCACTTTTTTGCACTTAATTCAACCTCAATATTAAGACCACCTCAATAAGAAGACCAGACCTTTTTCAAGAGTCACAACGGTGGTCTTATTATTGAGGTTTTACTGTACTTTGCTTAGCTTCGGGTTAAAAGTCAAAATTATTAAGGCAGGCTAATGCTTATAAAAATACAGTCGAAACTCTATTTGAATTCATTGGGTCCGAAATCTTATTGCGAATATCACATGGTTTCGAATAGCCCATTTCAAGTCGACATGCACGAGACATATATGGCACGAGAAGATACAAGAGAGCTGATATCTATTTTTAGATCATACTCAGTATTCGGATACAAGGTTGTTGATTAAATGTCAAGGGTCAAAATCTGACTTTTTGGAAATTCCAGGGGTCAAAGGGTCAACTCCAAGGTCAAATGGAACCCTTGTTTTTATACAGGATTTGCACATAGATATGGCCGAATTGCACGTCCCAAATATACATTAAGACAAACAAAAAATACAGAAATACTCACAGGATCTACTGACATAGCAGAAACAACACTAACTGGTGAGACTTCGCTGTTACGCTTTCTTGGAGTCTTGGGCCTGATAAAAGACATTGCTAGATATACAAGTTAGGCCAAAAAAAATAATATCTGTGTTTAAGGTAACGGTCTCCAAAATACTAGGTAGGGTAGGGACAAAAAAATTTAAAAACAATTAAAAATCGAAAAAAATTCTCCAGGGCTGTAAAAAACTTTAGGATCGGGTAACCCAAAACACAGATATTTTTTTTAGGCCTTACTTAAGATGAAACACAGGTGTCAATAATAGCCAGGAGCCGGTAAAATTACCCTGTTACTTTAGCATTATCACCTGCCTACTTTTCTTGTATGAGTGATCATAATTAAGGGTAGCTCTAGGTAATTTTCAACGGTCGGTCGTGGGAGGGGAAACAAACAATATTTTATTATTGGCCTAGATGAAACTTGTCCATTTATGAAATTTCCAGATCTGGGCCCAGGAATATAACAGATACTTACACTCAGCACTCAAATCACAAAAACTACTCTTATAAGTCTGATAGTGACTCATATTGAGTGTAAAAATGTATAACAATGTTATATGAGTGCTGAATGTTCTTTTTAGCCCATTTTCTTTGAGATCTTGTGCTAAGAGTAAGATATGGGTGTAATTATTGGCATTGAGTTTGAGTGCCACAATCCACACTCAAACTCAATAAGTACTCCCAAGATCTCATATTACACTCAAATCCCTTAGAAAAAGGGGTCACAAGGAACATTCAGCACTTATTTAAATTTTAACATAAACCTCAGATTCTATGTGTATCAAATTTAAATGAAACGGCATGGCTACTTAATCAAATTATTGAACAAGAGAAATGCTCTGACTCAGATCATACTAATAATATCAGGGGTGATATTGATCCCTCCTTGTGGGTCCAGGGCAAAGTCCTGGTGGGGGTCACAGGTGGTGAAGCCCCCTGAAGCTATCACTATCAGTGGGAAAATGGGCATATGTTCCCCTAGCAAATGTTTTTTTTTCTTCTTTTTTAAAAAAAATTTTAAATTTTTTTTAGCAACAGAAATCCGGAATATTAATCCGGAAGAATATCACCCCTGTAATATCTA
The DNA here is from genome assembly GCA_032209605.1 of Mactromeris polynyma. Classification (NCBI taxonomy): domain Eukaryota; kingdom Metazoa; phylum Mollusca; class Bivalvia; order Venerida; family Mactridae; genus Mactromeris; species Mactromeris polynyma. The sequence continues at coordinate 4,037,035 of JASFXZ010000005.1, forward strand.
AGGAATTAATTATACTTACTTCTTACGACGTGGAGATCTAGAGATATGTTCACCAGACACAAGTAGCAGCTTCACCGGAGTAATCAGCTCACCCGAACTTTTGTACAAAGATGGCGGCATTTTCTTAGGAGTTTTCAATATGGGAATGACTGGCTCTGAAACATACGAAACAAGGCCTAAATTAAAATTAATGTTTGTTTGCCCTTAACCGACCGACCCGAGATTTAGCCGCCGACTCAAAAAAATTATTGCAAAATTTGGATTTCTTTAATATTTTTTTTTTCGGAATTTTTTTTTCCGGATTTTTCGGAGACCGAACAATATTTAATAAATCAGTTATATTAAATAGCCAACGTAGTAAATAAAATCTCTGTTGTTGTTGTTCTTTAATGCTATTTATAGAAGCACTGGTCTCGTTGTGCGAGACTACCAAAACTGATCGTTCTCATCTCTCTACGTACTTGTATATTTTAGTAATTATTTAACAGATTGCTTTGGCTTGAATTATAGAATATTTTGAGATAAAATTTGAGGGGAATAAAATATTAATAACTAAACTTAAATTAAAAATGCTAAATTATGATAATAGTTTAACAGTAATTGTAATAAGATTCATCAGTATCACAGAAAACAGTCAAGACGGCAGTCATTTATAACTAGAAGGTTGATTTTGAAATGAAAAGTAATTGTCAGTAATTGTAATTTAGTGATACTAGATATTTGAATATTTTTATGAAATTTCTAGACTTTCCCCACAATTTCTAGTTTAACACGAAAAAAAATCATACATTTGGCTTTGGGAATGGGTCAGATAGTCTGACCCGTGAGAACTATAGAAAAATGCCTGCCCCAAAATAAACCCTGAACATTGAAATTTAAATATATAACAGACTTACCGTGACTCATTGGTATGACTATGATATCCTGACCATGCTTACTGATACCATTATCACCTGTATCACAAGATTTAAAGTTAGGCTCCGAAGATGAATATTCAGAGGATGCTCCGTTACTACCTGCTGTAGCATGATCCCTGTCAGGGGTCTCATCTCTCACGTTTCCGTTAATCCAGGAAATACATTTATCAGCGATTCCGACACTTTCTGATGGCGGCATAGCATCAGTCTTTGCGTAAGTTTCAGATAATATTGCAGCTTTAGCACCATCACAAATATTTCTATCGTTATAAACAGTCAAGTCTTGACTGGATCTATGGAGGGATTCAGATAGTCTATTTCCGTCAATTGCATGAACTGATTCCAATTCTACACCACCACTCTTATTAATTCTTTCCTTATCTTTAGACACAGATTCATCTTGTTGAGTATCTTGAACTGAATTCACCACTTCATCAGTTTTAGCACCATTTCTTACTTCTAAGCTTTTATTTGTGCCACTGAATTGAACATGCTTTGCTGGACTTCGATTGAAGCTAGTATCAGATGGTAATAGTCTATGTTCTGAAGGAAAATTATTTTTCTCTGCTACGGCAAAGTTAACTGCTGGTGATTTTTCAGGTGTTTCAAGCGTTCTAGCCGGAGATTTAACGCTACTTCTAGCAGGACTATCATGACCTGTTCCATCTTCTGTATAAGTTCCATCTTTTCGAACACTTTTACCACTTCGAAGTTTTCTCGGAGACAAAACACCAGCATTACAGGATTTTGGAGATTTAAGCGTAGGTGACTTTATTTTTTTGGAAACCAAGGTTATCTTTTTGTTTCTTTTAGGAGATCTTTTTGTTCCTTTTTTACGAGTCACATCATTATCACTGACTAATGTCTCATCTGCCATATCAAAGGAACTAGAAGACGTCGGAGAAACAGCATTCTGTTCACTTTCATCTGCATCATCTAAAAGTGCAAGTTGATAATGAAATTATATGCAAAACATACAAAAACATTACAAACCAGCCATTTTTCCCCAGGTGTTCTACTAGCCTCCAAAAGTCAAGGGTTACTGACCCTTGAGTCTGAAATTTGGAGGGTCATTTTCAAAACTCCAATGGTCATCCAGTTTTTTTCCATGCTGATATAGTGATAGATCAAATGCGTGACATTTTTATGTTTGTTTTGATTGTCTGTGCTGATATGTGTAACAGCATGTATGTACTAAGTCTGTTGTAAATTGAAAAGGCACAGGCAGTAAAATTGTTTTCAAAAAAAATCACTGCAAACAAAAACAAAGAGCGCCATCATGGCCCTATATCGCTCACCTGAGAGCACTGACATCACTGGCCCACATTTTGTAGTTCTAAACAAAAACCGAATATTTCCCAGTGAAAATTTGACTCAGTGTTTCTTTTCACTTCTAGGGGAATGGTGGCGGGGCCCTTAAATAGGGGAAAATAGCGTTGTGAGGGGAAAATAGGGTGAAAATAATGTGCATTTAAAGTATACATTTCTATGTCTATATTCACTACACTTCTTTGTTGCAGTGATGTAAACATATGCTAACAGATTGGTTAGTTTCATTACAGGTCAATGTTTCTATCTTTCTGACTAAAGATATCAACAATACTGGGAACATATCACCAATTTAAAAAAAAAAAGCTGTAGGAGGGGAATTTTAACTGAGAAAAGGGGAAAAAAACATACTTTTGAGTGAGGGGAATGGGTCCGAATTTCGGCCCCAAAAAAAACACTGCTGACTTCACACACTTAAGCACTTTGTCAGAAGCATTTTGTTTTATTCAATTAAATGAATGTGAACATGTTTTGTGTAGTGTAATTTGTTTGTTTTTCAATTGTAAAACAGAATCCCCGTCTACTTTTGGCGATTTTCCGCTACTTCACAAATTAATGACACCCCTAATAAACCAAATTTAAAAATACCAACTTGAATAAATTCATAATTGGCAAAATCTGCAACTACCTGTTAACTTTAAATATGAAAACTCCAGGTAAATGTCTAGGAATAAAGCAGATAAAATTGATTTTAAATGAAAATATAAAAAAACCTGTTGACCACACACTTACCATTTTGGAATTTAAATTTTCCCCATTCTTCAAGAATAATTATAAGATTGAGATGTGAAATCTGTCTTGGCTGCCGTCCCGCTTTCACCAGATTGTAAATCTCTTGAAGATGACAGCATTCTTTTAAGAAGCATTGGAATGTTTTATGATATGACTTCTCTTTCAGATAACCTGAAATAAAAGCCAGTTACAATAAATTAAATAAAGAGACAAGACACTTAGTGACTTACACGCAGACTGACAGAGTTCAGCCCTTTTTTATGGCAAATTTGGGCCCCTAAAACCGAAAAAGCTGGAGTATTTACAAGACTGAAACAAATTATTTCCTTCTTTGTTTATCATCAAGTTTCAAATTGGCTAATATTTTGTAATTTTGTCATCTTATTTCTGAACTTTATACACGTAGCAAGCATGTAATCATTGGATGAGCATACAACAACATACAATAATAAATTGGTGAATATGATTACATTATGACAAAACAGAAATGCAATGATGTACAGTCGATCCTCGTTCATTCGAATTTATCAGATCCGAATAATACATGGTTGACTATGTTTTCATATACTTTGACTACCAGTGTAGTGGTTTTGGGTAAGAAGGCCATCTGGTTATCTCAGTCAGTAGAGCTCCTTACTAGTGCATAAGGGGTCGTGGGATTGAGCCTAATATTTTCCGCTAGATTTACTTCAATGGTGTTGGATGGCCCATGGTGATTCAGCCTCAAATGCTGAAAGGGACAGGAGTGTAGTGGTGTAGGCTTAGTTGGTGCCCTGTTATGACGCTAGAGCGCCATTCTAGTTTTTAGGGGTCATGGGTTCTAGCCTCACATTGTGCGCACTTTCCACTTAATGTACTTCACTACTGTCACATTGTCTTTGTCTGTGAACGAGCAGGATTACATTTGCAAACTGAGGACTGTTTTGTTATACTGAATTAATTTACATTGGTCTTTGCATGAAATTTAACATACAAATTACAATTGGTTTTCCAGGATTACATATGAGATATGACCTTGCTTTGCCAGAAAAGAACAAATCGTAAAAAAGCGCAAAGCAATATTTCTGTATCTGTAGTATATATGTAATGCACCAGTCAATTGTAACCACGGCTCCCCCAGGTCCAGGGGTATACCGGGGATAGCGGGGGAAATGGGCCGTGTTTTTACCTTCCAGGTGGCCCCGCAGTGCCGAGTGAATGCGGTTGTTTTGTTTTCGCGCCAAAAATGGGCCTTACCTAGGATGTCCCCGGGGTGCAGGGGCATTTGGCGGTGATTTTACCAGAAGTTTGTCCCCGCAGGGCGATGATTTTACCTGGGATTGGCTGGACCGAAAGTCAAAGTCCCCGCTATTCCCCGGACCTGGGGGGGGGGGCGTGGTTACAATTGACTGGTGCATAATACTGTCAAATTTGACCATTATATTATGGTACGTGAGGAGAATAAATACAAGAGAGAAGGATAGGATAGATAGAACATAGACTCGGTCAAGGATATGCCATAGATTTGGGTCGCATAGATTTAAAAGAGAGAAGGAGCAAGACAGCTGTGATACCCCATTGAGTCTAGAAGATTGACCTCTCCGGCTTGTGTGGCGCTACCAGGGACGAGTCCCCGCCGGCACAGCTCAGAGTCCCCGTGGAGGTACCACAACTGGAGAGAATCCCCATTAGAAGGGCTGTGTGGAGAGCTCCCTCTTGAAGAGTACCAAGGTTGCCTCAGCCACTGTGGCTGGTAGTCTGTTCCACTGTCGTATTGTCCTCGGAAAGAAGCTAATTTATATATAACTATTGTAACATCATTTATGCAACTGTTTCTTCAATAGTTTGGTGTATATTTTGTATAAGATAAGTTATATTTAGATCATGCATAACGTTTCATAACACTTTTTACCCTTTTTAAACCATTATCATTTGTGAAATACGCTGAAATGAAACTGAAAGTTGGGTGTAAAATAAATAATCTAATACTCAACAACAATTTAATTTCATGTACACTCACCTAAGACGAGTCTGGCAACGTCAGAATCCACAAAATACTCCATTGTTTATCAATAATCCATCAAAACAAAAACCTTGGTGGCTTGGCTTGGGGAATGGCGGGCATTTTTGACGTTGACGCTTTACGGTAAAAGTAGACAGTAAATGCCGTTTCTTTCCGTGCCTTTCATAACGATTCATATAACTACCCACATTTTAGAGTGATCTCCCCTATCGATTCGTAAATTTGTATGTTAATAACTATTCCAACACAATTTAAACACATAAATTATTCAAAACGTTTATCAGTATAATCTATACAATGTAAAATGTACGTATATCTAAATGAACGTATCAGGTCAGAGCTGAAGACATTTTGACATAGAATCACATGACAACGCACCCTTATGAATATGTTGCAAACAGAACGGTCCAGTGTTGCATTATTAAAATATTTCTGAATATAACAAACAGGTCGATATGACTAGTTACTTACCTGTTATGGAAATTTATACGATACTATAATATACAGGTTAGAAAACGTTGGATGGTGTGCGCCGTTTTATTTGTATCTTGTTGTGTCTTGTAAAACATACATGGTGACATTTGCTGCTATTGAATTGTGTACGCTAAGTCTTGATCTCAACGAGTAATTGTCTCTTAATTGTTAACATATATCTGTATTTTCATGTCTTTTTTTAAATTTTAACTTATTTATTTTACATCGATTGTGAATCAAGTCCTTTACAACTTAATACTAATCACTCTCGATGACTGCTTCCTGGCTACCAACCAGTCACGACTCGAGCCAAATTTAGTGAAGTGAGTGATCTAGCTCCGCTCATGACAACCTTCGAATCATGAGCCAGTCGCTCTACCCCTCGACCACTGCGCTTCCCATTGTTATGTTTATGTATATTCCATGTGTGTTGTACCTTTGTTGTTGTATTCCATGCTCGACTTTGAACATCATTTATTCTATCACTATCATCCAATAGGATATCAATTTTTTTTTTCCAAATCTGTTATATCACAAAGCGGTCTGCAAAATGTCTAACAAATGACCATACATTATCTGGTAGGCTGTGTATGAATAAAGGAAAAGCACAGAGCATAGCAATTAGCCTTTGGGCTGCCATCAGCGGAATATTTGCTTGCATTCGGAATATCGATGTAACTTTTTATTTCTTGCGTAAAATACCAGAATTTCAAGTGTTTACACTGATGCTAGAGAAATATATCCACCACTGATGTAAACGAGGGAAAATCCGGTCTGGTATGCAAGAATGAAGTTTTTGTACTTTGTAAAGGGAGATCACTGCGTAAGAGATTGCTGTAATTTATCAAAATTCCAAGCTTGCGAGGAAGACAAATCAGTGCTCAAGATGTCGCTCAAAATGGACTCAGCGAAAAACTTGACCCGGATGTGAAACATAAGCATGTTATTACCCTGTATGGTAACGCATTTCGGGTGTGCTAGTCTTGTAAATATGTACAAAGGCATGGCAGATAAAAAGGAGTACCGGTTTTACCTGGGACCAATATATGTATATGTATATATTGGTCCCAGGTTTTACCCAAGAAGCAAAGAAAAAATAAAATAAAAAATGGTCATGATTGGGGCGCCTCCACATGGTAAAGTAAATTTAAATGACTCTGAATGACTTTATTATATCCTATAATAGATATCATAATTTTACAAAAAAATAAACTTATCTGTTTTGTATTTTACAAATGTGTTCTGACGTTTGTATTACACTTTTAACAACTTTTTGTCTTCAGACAGATTTTATCCTGGCTTTTTATTTTCAAATTAATAAACTTTACGTATTCTTGAATGCATTTTTACAATTTTGCCGGATTTAACTCATAAACATGTACTTTCCACTGACTTTGCCTGATTTTGTATATAAGCATATGCTTTGAATCTCCAGATTATTGATTTGTTGGTTAATACGTTTTATTTATGGGAATATATAGTACATGTATTTAATTTTCTGAAAATTAAAAAAAAAAAAAAAAAAAATAATTTTTTTTTTAAAAACATATATTTGCTTCACTGTTTTGTATAGATTTTGTATTAATTATGATTTTTTACTACAAACTAGCATAAATTTGCATATTTTTTCCTGTCTTTTCCTTACGCTATCTGTAAGGGGAGATCACTGCGTTGGAGATCGTTGTTCAGAAGGACCTAATTTTACGACATAGTCGGTCAAAAGTGACAACAACAACAACGACATTTATTAGGACGTGCTGTGAAAAATGTATATTAGGATACACAATGGCTGTGACATTCAAAACAAAGGATAGACATGGCTATTCTGTACAATTTTCTCCATATTTACCCTCGCGATTCGCATGTTGTACGTCGCAATATTATGGAATCGCAGGTACTTAAAAGTTGAGTAGTATCCGAACAGCGTGTTTTCGGATAAACTATTACCTCTAAGTTATTTATTCCAATACTGAATGACATACCAACAACCAAAACAGCCGAAAGATGTATCAGTTCGGTAACGGATAAAACGTCTCCATCATGATCAATCTGGTGCATTTTCGTGTTCATTTGCATCAAATTCCCTAGTCCAAACAATTAGACAACCATGCTAGATCCTTCACGTTTACCTTCATTTTTCAATATTTGTTTTTTTTTATTTTTCATATTTTACTTTCATTGTCAAGCATGGGGTCTAAAAGCATCTCGTCAAAAACGCGTAGCAAAGTCAGTCTCAGCACAAATTTAAACACTTGGATTATATTGTTTTACCACATGTTTTTCGGATAGATATGTCAAATGCTGCCAAAATCTGACTAAGTTGCATGCATAACACCAACGAAAAACACAAAAAATGGTAATTATCACAATGTAAACAACACGCTATATGTCACCGTCCGCCATTACATAGAGCTGTTTACTCGACTACCCATCGGATTTAAACTCAATTTGCATTATCAAGGCAAGTGTTTCATTCATAGTTTTTGTTGCAACTGTACCATAATTGATTATTTATTAACGTGTCATAAGTTTTATTGGTGAAATATTTGATTTTATATGCATAAAATCGTCCCGACCAAATTTCGATCGGCCCCTATATAAAAAGTGCTATGGGAAAATGACGATATCCCATATGACTCTGCATTTGACAGAAAACGTAAAATGTAAAATATCATCAAAATGAAGGTAAAACGTGAATAATAAAAATGCTAGGAGTTATATTTGTAGGACTACAAATTCCCCATCAATTGAAACGGGCTTATCAGTTTGGCTTGCTTTACATGACCTTTATTATTTACATATTTAGTGACAAGTCACACTAATATAATGCTGTTCTAAACATCTTGTTATTTGTGCTAGCGTCATGCAACCAGCGGCAGCCGTATCAGAACAGATCACTTCCGGGATTCGAACCTTCGACCTCCTGCTCCCGAGGCGGATGCCTTAACCACTCGGTCAAGGGAGTCGGTGGAATGAAAAGTTATCTGTTTCTCTGTTATTGGGTAAATAAACCGTTGTATTTTTGCATTTGATGGAATTGCAGCAATATTTTACTTGTTTTTTAGGTGATTGATTGATTGTCATTGATTCATTGTGATTGATTCATTGTGATTGATTCATTGTGATTGATTCATTGTGATTGATTCATTGACTGTGATTGATTCATTGACTGTGATTGATTCATTGCTTTATTGTGATTGATTCATTGTAATTGATTGATTGATTGCTTGATTCATTGTGATTGATTCATTGTTATAGATTGATTGAGTGATTGATTGATTGTGATTGATTGATTGTGATTGATTCATGGATTGATTGATTAAAAATGCAGGGAGAGGAACAATGTTTATATTGGATGTGACACCGGATGGAATACAGCCAGTACGTATATATGAATGGAATGATGGCTTGTTTGATGTAGCTTGGGCAGAGAACAATGAGAATGTGGTTATAGCTGGTGCAGGAGATGGATCCTTGTTGTTATATGATGTCACAAATCCCAAGGTATGCGTTTAAGTTTTATAATATATTATATGCTGGATAGCAAACATGTTTTTCCTTATTTGAAAAACTATTATTGTGGCTCAATGGGGCAATAATTAAAAAATGGTTTGTTTGGCATTACCCTACCTACCTATGAAAATGGCCCCAACTAAAATTCGGTTTTAGGGGACTTAATTGGAATTTTTTATGCAGCATATTAATAGTTCACAATAGTATGTCAGACCATAAATGATAGTTAAAAAGTATTACCTACCTACCCACCTGAATTTGGCTGGGTAGGGTTATGCCTAACAACAATTTTATGGATGGTTTTGTCCGTAACTGTGCCGACATAATCACAAAATTCATCTCAATTGGGCTGAAATAATTGTATTTATATTAAGGTCAGTAATCAATTAAGACTTTATTATTTTCTAATTGATTTGATTAATCATGGCGACTTGTATACATGATATTTGTTTGAATACTTTCCATTTTTCTTTCCCTAGGGCCCTCTTAGAACGTACAAAGAGCATACCAAGGAGGTAAGTTACTCATGTAGTTTGTCACTCAGTGTCGGGAAACGTTACATAATGTTATACCGCCAAACGGTGCATATTGTCGTTTTACGTCATATCCGACAGTCTTTTTGACGTTACATTATGTTTGAATTCAGTTTACAATAAAGGTTCGAAGTGTTCACAACGTGTTGGCTACCAATATTCACCCCCCACTCTCGGATACCTCAAAATGACCAAAAAATGAGAATATTTGATCCTGGTGATAGCAATAGGTAAAATAGATATGGAATCATGGTGCTGTGGGACCTTGTTTATTTCGATTACCTGCTATCTGAGAACTCGGTATTGTACAAAATGAATATCAGGTCCTGATGTATCTTCTTAAGCACATCAAATTGAAATGGGCTATTTGAAACCATGTATTATATGAAATAAAATTTCAGACCCGATATTTTGAATGAACAAGGTTTGACTGTATTTGAAGAAGACAAATTAATGGCCTTTGTATCCCAAAATTGATAGCTATGATAGTTAATTAAATATGTAGCATGAAATTCCAGGCCTTTTTCTATAGTTCCCACCGGTCAGACTATCTGACCCATTCCCAAAGCCAAATATACGGGGGTTTTCAGAATTTCCAAATCTGAAAAAAAATCCTAATCGGAAGCACCTATGAAAAGTTGTCTACAGGAGCAACCTGGTATATCTTGAAGCTCTTTGAATAACTCTGGCCATTATTGTCCCTTTTGTCATAAATGTTTGTGGATATTTTGCGTGTATTTTTGACAGTTGATAGAAGAAATGTAGATTAGAGTTATAAAATTCAGATGTTATATTGGAGCTGAAGCTATTTTAGTTTTCCCAGATTGGCAAATTTATGACGCAAATTTATCTGGTGTCTTTTCCCAAAATGGACAGAAAAAGGCCGGAATTAAAGAACTACATTTATATATCCAAAGAAATCCTTGCCATGCTTCATTGAGCTGGTACTGTGAAGTCTGTTTTCTATTTCAGGTCAGTTCTGTCAGTTGGAGCCAAACAAGAGAGGAGAATTTGATTGTGTCAGGATCATGGGATAAACTTATTAAACTGGTAAAATTAGACAAAATACCTTCGTTTTATGTAACCGATTTAATCTCCTAACAACTTCTATTTTTCATCTAATGAAACAGTTACAGTCAATCCTGTGTTAAAGACCACCTGCGAACAAAGACCACTATAGCAAAACCTGTCTGCAAAGACAACCAATTTTATCTCCCATCAGACCATTTTCAATGATATTTAATCTGTTAATAGAGACCACCTGTAAACAAAGACCACATTTTGCTGTTCCCATGGGTGGTCTTTACAGACAGGTTTGACTGTAAATCTATTCTAGAATTTGATATCACCTGACCATTTTTATGCCCCCGCCATTCGAAGTGTTTCCCCTCTCTGTCCGTCTTTCCGTCCATCCTTTTGCAAAAATTGTCTCTCGACATTCGAAATTTTAACATTTTTGAAAATAACTCGTAATAGGTTAAAATTTTATTTTAAAAGAATTCCAAGACTACATAAGGAGATCAACACACAATTATTTGGCTACTTGAAGGTTTTGTTACTCAAATTGAAGTGTAAACACATTTGTATGTATGGTTGTTTGTATTTCAGTGGAGTATAGAGAATCCACAGTCATTGAGCACATACACTGGGCATGATGGTATTGTATATGCTGTAGTATGGTCTCCCAAAATTCCTGGATGCTTCGCGTCTGCTTCAGGTTTGTATTAATTGTCATTGTGTTAATTTCTAAAGCTAGATAGTCTTATTTTTTTAGACAAAATATCCTTAGTCATAAATATGAGAAAATTGGTGGTAATTGCCTTCATACAGCAACACTGTATTGCCACTTTTTGTACATGTTTCTTAAAACCACAAAGATAAGAGTCAGATACCGGTATCTTCTATCCTGACCTACACGCCCATTTAGTGCTAGCATAGGAAATACCTGTTTCAGACTGGTGTATTGTAGTGCCAGAAAATGACCAGGTACTATAAGGGGTGTTTTTGGCCCCAAGCCAGATTTTGAAATGAATGGAATCAATGAAAGATACAAACCCTCTGCACAAGTTTTGATAAGTTTTATTTTAAAAATATCATTTTTGTTACCATGGCAACCATTTATTATTTGTCATGAAAAATACTTAAGATATTTTGATAGAAAATAAGACTACATACCTTTAATGCCAAAATTAAAACAGCTGATTGGTTGCTGTCTCCCTACCTACCTGCTGCGCTTATGGTTCCAGGAGTTCCAATTGTCCCTTGAGTTGACTCTTTGACTCCTTGAATTTCCAAAAGGTCACAAATGTGTCCCTTATTTAAGTATCACCAGTACTGTTTTTCTTTGTAAAATTGATTTTTTGGTGTATTTGTTAGATTTTTGTGTTGTTTTGTATATTTATTTTGCTTCTGTTGCTAGGTGATGGAACGGTTCGAATTTGGGACAGAAGAACTTCTTATCCTCAATCTGTGATATCAGCACATAACACAGAGGTGTTAACTTGTGACTGGAATAAATATGATCAGGTAGTTCACTACTTCAGACGTTTTGCCGCTGACAATTCCAAGGCAGAACTCGTGCTTTCACCTATCATTTATGTTTGTCTTGTGTGCCCCTTTTGTAATTGTTGTACCTCCACAAATACATGGTGGGCACTTAGATTTACCGTTGTCCGTCCTTCTGTCAGTCTGTCCCACAAAACAGATGATCATATCTCATAAGTTAATATGATTGGAATTGATCATGAATGGTAAGATAATGGTTCAAAGTCGTCGACTGGAGAGTGTTTCAGACTGGGATCTCGTAACTCTGAGGAAACATACATCCAGATTATGTTGCTTCCTTTTATTGGGTTTTCTAAAGGAAATTGTTATACTTGAGATTTAAGCCATTTTTCAACGGTATTCCAATTACATACGACAGTCATTTGTCCTAACCTGTGTTCCTCGCATGCCAACTAGTACTATCCTGTTGTTTCCGCTAGCATCTGGGAATTTTTCAATAGGAATCGGAATTGAAGGACAATTTACCTTGTGTTACCCACACTCAAATAGTCACAGAGTACAAGATTTATTTATCATATATTGTACAATTGTGTTTCTTGCGCATGATGCATTGAATTTGTCATTGTAATTGTATAGTTATCATTGTATTATTATGTATATTATATGTACTCATGTCATCATGTTTTACCTGAACTGAGTTTGGCGTAGGTTTGTTTCAGGTTTCCCGACCTACCCTTTTTTGCCCCGACCCTAGAACATTTTTTCGGGTGTTAACTTTTTTTTCCTTTTTGGTAAAATTTCTTGGTGTGAATTTTTCTTTAGGTTCATATTTCTGCCCAGTTATTTGATGCTTTACGAGTATTCCAGCTATAGAGCATTATATTCACCTTGATTAAAGCTTATCCAGGTTAAAAGGGAAAGGTTCATTTAAATCCATGTTTAATTTGCTCTGTTTGAAAATTAAAAAATCTCAATTTTTTTTTCTGACTTACCTCCCCTATTTTTTTGGGCAAACTGTTACAACATAGTTGTTAAGGCCTTATGTTAATAAACTTGTAAACTTGATGAATTTGAATAATGTATTGTATTGATGTATATTATTACAGAATATTTTGTACACTGGATCGGTAGATTGCTCAATCAGAGGCTGGGATGTCAGAAATACTAAACAATGTTTGTGTGAAATGAGAGGTCACAGGTTTGCTGTACGGAGGATAAAAACGTCGCCATTTAATGGCAATACCCTGGCTTCTTGCTCCTATGATTTCACTGTTAGGTTGGTATAAACTTCATACTTGTATGCTTCATCTACATCTACATGGTTTAGATATACGAGTTTTGTTTCACCGTAGATAAATTTGAATGGAAAGAAATGGTATTTATACGTTTTGGTTGTTGTTCAGTCGATCATTCATTCGTACTTAACTTTTATTACATTTGTTGATATCTATTAAGAGACCACTTTATTAAGTGACTACTTTTTGGCTGTCCCTTGGGTGGTCTCTTCATACAATGTCTACTGTATTGCTGACATTCAGAATGCACTATTCACTAGAGCACTGTTTAACAAGCAGCCTACTATCGAGCGACGTTAGGCTTTTTGGCACATTTTTAGTCTGTACCCATTCGCCTGTATTTTCCCATCATAATATTAATATTTGTAAGTGTATATCGAATGTCCATTGACAAAAATAATCATTGATATATTGAAATCGATTGTATGAATGACATCCCTATTGATAAGTGGTCTCTATAGACATGTTGTACTAGTATGGTAATTGATCAAGAGAAATGGTAAACTCTGACCTTACGAAACAAGTTTTATGTGTGTGGCCTTTATTTATAGCTGGAATGTTAAGTTCTGTGCACAGGGGAATGCACAAGTTCTCTCCCTTGATCCCTACTGGAGTTCTCTCCCTCTAACACTTCTATAGTATATTGTATATATAGTACTTTATATAAGGGAGATAACTCTAGAAGGAATAAAGGAGATAACTGAAAGGGAGAGAACTCTAGAAGAAATGAAGGGAGAGAACTATAGAAGGGATAAAGTAAGAGAAATCAAAGGTAGACAACTATAGAAGGGATAAAGGGAGAGAACTCAAAGGGAAGAACTATAGAAGGGATAAAGGGAGAGAACTCGTGACAATCTTCTGTTGTACTAATTATACAACGTTTTTTGCATATGTTTTCAGGACGTGGGATGTAAGACAACCTCATGCTATGGAGATTATTGAGCATCATACAGAGTTTGTTTATGGACTAGACTTTAATTTGCATATACCAGGACAAATAGTTGACTGTGGTTGGGATGAACTAATACATATTCATAAACCACGATCATTATGATAAAAGTTGACTTATTGTTGAATGATTCGTTGACTTCAGTGTTGGATAAACTAGTACATACTATAAACCGCGATCATTATATGGAAGGTTTTTTTTTTTTCAACGATTTGTTTACTGCGGAATGGAGTCAACTAGTACTTATCCATCTTCAGGTGTGTCAAAATTCCAGATTAATTCTGGAAATCTGTTTTCAGAGCCCAAGAGATCGATTATCATATCGATATAAATTGAATATAAGTTTCTATGTTGGAGTGGGGGGTGGGGCGAATTTGCTACTGAACGAACAGAATTGAGTATGAATGTATTTGTAAAAAAGCATATGATTATACCATTGAATGTTATTATTTTCAGTTATAATGGCATTTTCTTATTGATGATTTGCAATGGTTTCGTACAGTTGTGTTTCCGGGTATAATCTATAATGTAGGTTAACTAGGAATTGTTCTATTTTAGACTATGTCTCGACCCTGCGTCCCCACCCCCCCCCACCCCGCTTAGTTTTCATGATTAAGGATTTGGATCTGTTGACTCCCCTGTATCTTAACTATTTTACGTACTGTTAGAAAATTGTTTTGAACAGATGGATGTGCTAATGTGTATTCATTAATTCTCTGTGATTAGAATTTACTAACCGGTAGTCAAGTGCCACCACTTTATTGATCGGCGATAGTCGTCAATCTCTGTTCAATTCTGTCTGTTCCTGACTCTGTTAATTAGCATTTAAATGTCCCGTGTAATTACATATTGATCTGTGTAATTCTTAATTGTTTTAAATATACATGGCGGACGTTGCAAATCTGTTATTGTGGGTTTGATCTAAACAAAAATTGTAGGGCATTTCCAATCCATGGTTTATATGTCCGTGGCAGTATTACATTATTTTTTTCTCTTCTCAGATGACTACATGGTAGTTTTTCAAATTGCTTTTGGTTTCAGATTATTGAAGTAATTTAAATATTTGAATTTGTTATTAATATATTTGTATGTGTTAAATATTTTCTGTGTTTAAAAGCTGTTGAATTTAGTCAGATTATGTTTGTCTATCTTTTGATATATTGCAATAAAGACATAAATTATTAAGTTTGTTTTGAGTGCTTTATTTCATAGATGATAAATGCATCTTATGTGAATAAAATGATATATGGATAAAGTGATTCATCATCAAATTTTTCCAGAAAGTGTTCAGGGGCGTCGCTAGGCCTTTTTGAAGCGTACGTACATGTGGGGTTCAAAGGGACGGTTGACTTTTTTATAGGAGAGAAACCTATTTGTATAGCAAACTTGAGTCTTGTATAAATCACTTTGTATACTGCAGAGAATAACAATCGTTCATTCAAATATCGGGTAAACGAGTCTCGGTCTATTGTACCTTTTGAGCTGTTGCCGTCTCACAATTCAAAATATTTAGGTTCGTTACCTCATGCATGTCAAAACACTTCAGTTATAACACGAACTTGAACCTGAATCTATACCTATATTTTTGCTATGCAACAACAGTTACTGTACTTCATCATCTTCTGACACAGGATCTGCTTTTCACGGTGTATACCAATACCCGAAGCTTGAACTTATCTACAAGCTATTTATACATGTGTATCATTTGATACTCAACAGGCAACACGCAAAAAGGCGTAATAATGCTAAAGTTTGCGTACTAACGAGAAAAGGGTGTTATGACGAATTTAAAAGGCGTTATAACGAGTTGAAAAGGGCGTCATTACAAGTTTCAGGATGCATAATTACGGGGAAAAGGCAATATTACGTCAAAAAGCCGTTTTTACAAAGCCTTCTTACGCCAAATAGTTTTAGAAATTCGTTACTACAAGTTCGAGAACGCGTTATTACGCCAAAAAATGACATTATAACGCGTTTCGAAATCTGTCATTGCGCCATTAAAGGCGTTTTATAACGAGTTTCAGTAAAACGTTTTTACGTCAAAAAGGCGTTACTCGTATTACGTACGTGTTTCAGAAAGCGTCATTACGCCAAAAAGGGGTTATTATGCGTTTCAAACCGCGTTATTTCGACAAAAAAGGCGTTGTTACGCGTTTCATAAAGGGTTGATTATACGATTTTGCGATTTGTTCCGTAAGCCGACGGTATACGGACAAAATCCCCGCCGGACAAAATCCCCTTAGCTCATTTTGCACAAGGCGGACAAAATCCCCTTCGTGAAGTAACAAGTAGAACAAAATCCTCTACATCCCTTACTATGTTGTTTATAGACAGGTTTTACTGTAGTTCAAATTTCTATTAATTATATTTGTTTTAGAAGTTCTCCCCGGGCCTCTAAATGTTACGGATGTCAGTCGGACATTATGGTATGGTATTCATAAATACGGTTAATATTCAGGTTATGTACTGTAACTAATACAAGTTTACCGAACTGAATATGTAGTACATAATATTATGTACTTAGTTAACATTGGCACGTTTCATGCTCAACTGAAGGTCGCACAGCAAAAAAAATATACAGTAAAACCTCACCTAACGACCATCTCAATAATGAGACCACCTCAATATTAAGGACACCATTTTCAAGTCCATTTTCAATGTTTTGCTTTTTATTCAACCTCAGCATTAAGACCACTTCAATAAGAAGACCAGTGTTCAAGGGTATCAATGGTATATATATATGTGTCCCTAACATTTCTGCGCGACACAACTCGTAGACCATAGGGATGTGTAAACTTACGTAACAAGCGGTCGATGGTTTTAACTTAGTATTAAGTAAACAGTGGAGATTCCGGACGGTAGAGGATTCCTCCATTGAATGTCCGTAGGCAAAATATTCTTCCAGTAATTTGAATACGTACACCAGAGGATGTTCGTGTTAACTCGACATAATATATAATGTCTCAATCTATTCTCTTATTCCATTTTTCCGAGTCATGAGGAAATTTTAGCTAAAGTGTTTTACATCAATTATGTAAAATCGGAAATTCTATTTATAGATAAAAAGCATAAGTTTTTTATTTGTGCTCCTTTCATGCATGGACTATTAGCAGTGTGATATGTAAAAAAGCCATCTATATGTAAATTATCATTATCAAATGTATTTATTCATTATAAACATTTGAGAATATCTTTCAATGAATCATTCAACATGTCAAATGATTTTAAACATAGCTGCACTAGTATATATAGTCTCTGTTGAAATGTATAAAAATAACGACAATTATAAAACATAAAAATACGCTTCTGTTTTCTTATGTATAAATATCCCGTTAAAACTACTATAAATTAAAACACGGTAGGCCTAATACTATTGCTAATCCGGTGTTTATGACTCAGGGATTTTATGACCCACATTAATGACTTACGATTTGCGTCTGTGATCTTTGGAAATTGTCGAAAGATACGGAACAGTAGCGATCGATTGACTCCATTATCGATTAAATTTATCGGGTATTATGTGAGAAGACGGATGGTTGGATATGGTTAAGTGTGGGAGTGTCGCGGACGTTAACGTCCACAAAACCTGACAAGCTATGCACATAATTGAAAACTATGCAACATACGAGTAGCTTCATTTCGAAACGTTTTCCGAAGAGGAAAATAATAAAATACTGATATAGGGTAAACAAATTGAATTGTGATCTGTTTACCCTATGGATTCTTTCTGCGCTCACAGCCATATATATACTGACACCAAAAAGAAACTGTGCACTGACTTAGAAAGTAAAGTTTGTTACCATTTAGATAAAACATATAGGCAAATTTGGTAGCAAAATGTGACAGCTTTTATTGGCTACATGATGCATTATTGTTAAATTAAATTTAGGTCATTCTCGGTATAATGACAAGTTTCGGCTTAAGCAGTTTCCACTGTATTACGTTAGGTAATTTGTAGAAATAACTGCCTGGGCCTTAGCGAAATTCAGTACACTTAGTTTAGGTTTTGTGTGATCACTACCGAGGAAACCACAAGTCATGTGGAAAATACGTTTAATTAACTGCACTATAATATACATAAACGTGTTGATGTCTTTAGTCAATTAAATATTGAAATACAGTAGACATTGTATTAAGAGACCTGGCACACTATACCGTCCCTGAAGAGACATGGAACACACAATACGGTCCCTGAAGAGACCTGGAACACACTATACGGTCCCTGAAGAGACCTGGAACACACTATACGGTCCCTGAAGAGACCTGGAACACACAATACGGTCCCTGAAGAGACCTGGAACACACTATACCGTCCCTGAAGAGACATGGAACACACAATACGGTCCCTGAAGAGACCTGGAACACACTATACGGTCCCTGAAGAGACCTGGAACACACTATACGGTCCCTGAAGAGACCTGGAACACACAATACGGTCCCTGAAGAGACATGGAACACACTATACGGTCCCTGAAGAGACCTGGAACACACTATACGGTCCCTGAAGAGACCTGGCACACACTATACGGTCCCTGAAGAGACCTGGCACACACTATACGGTCCCTGAAGAGACCTGGAACACACTATACGGTCCCTGAAGAGACCTGGAACACACTATACGGTCCCTGAAGAGACATGGAACACACTATACGGTCCCTGAAGAGACCTGGCACACACTATACGGTCCCTGAAGAGACCTGGAACACACTATACGGTCCCTGAAGAGACCTGGCACACACTATACGGTCCCTGAAGAGACCTGGAACACACTATACCGTCCCTGAAGAGATCTGGAACACACTATACGGTCCCTGAAGAGACCTGGAACACACTATACGGTCCCTGAAGAGACCTGGAACACACTATACGGTCCCCGAAGAGACCTGGAACACACTATACGGTCCCTGAAGAGACCTGGAACACACTATACGGTCCCTGAAGAGACCTGGTACACACTATACGGTCCCTGAAGAGACCTGGCACACACTATACGGTCCCTGAAGAGACCTGGAACACACTATACGGTCCCTGAAGAGACCTGGAACACACTATACGGTCCCTGAAGAGACATGGAACACACTATACGGTCCCTGAAGAGACCTGGCACACACTATACGGTCCCTGAAGAGACCTGGAACACACTATACGGTCCCTGAAGAGACCTGGAACACACTATACGGTCACTGAAGAGACATGGAACACACTATACGGTCCCTGAAGAGACATGGAACACACTATACGGTCCCTGAAGAGACCTGGCACACACTATACGGTCCCTGAAGAGATCTGGAACACACTATACGGTCACTGAAGAGACATGGAACACACTATACGGTCACTGAAGAGACATGGAACACACTATACGGTCCCTGAAGAGACCTGGCACACACTATACGGTCCCTGAAGAGACCTGGCACACACTATACGGTCACTGAAGAGACCTGGAACACACTATACGGTCCCTGAAGAGACCAAAAGTGGTCGCTTAATAAAGTGGTGTCTCAATAGATATCAACACATTTAATAAAAGTTAAGTACAAATGAATGTCCAACTGAACAATCAAAACGTATAAATACCATTCTCTTTCCATTCAAATGTATCTATGTTGTGAAACAAAGCTCGTAAATTTAAACCATTCTATCAGATCACTAGGCAATAGAACATTAAGTATGTACACTGCCTAATTCTTAAATTCCCCGTAGGTTATCCAATGTGACAATGTTCATGTACTTTGAATAGGTGTAGAAGCATCGTGTTTTAAAATCAAGAATTTTCTTATCACACACGCAAAAGTAAAAGGCATACACAGACACACTAATTTACACGGGTACATAGTTTTCATTCTATAAATAATTAACTGTACAGTGTACTCCTCACAGTAACACGAATCTGCACGTGGCGTGACGTCATGAATTCCGTAATGACGAAGTACTGACAGCCATTAACTGGAATAATACTAAAGCTATAGTGTAGCAATTATGATCGTTATGTTATGTTAACCATTTACATTTAAGACTCCCGCTCAAGCGGACACATATGCAACGATTTTTGGACGGTACCGCTCAGGTGTGGCAATTTGAGAGGCATACATCAATGGTTCCCGTTTTCAAAACACAAAAAAGACTGAAAGCCGGGAACCAGCTAAACAAACGTCCACACCCGAAGTTCACACATCGAAGAAATACGAGTATCATAAATGATTCAAGACAACGAAATGTTGAAAAAATTACGTGCTAAAGTGGTTTGTGGACTAATAAGCTGTTTCTATCAAATTCAAAGGGTTTAAAGACGATTTCGGTAACGATAGATGTTTTTGCGCATTGATTTGCTTCAGTGCTTTGATTACACGTCGAGTATGTTTAGAGTAAGGTAAACAGATTTATTTCAACATAAAATGTACTAATTACATGGCAATATAAAATTAAGACATATGTTAAATAAAAACTCTTATTTCCATTTGGTGTGACTCAGAAGTGAAATGCCCCATGGCATTAAGTGCATGCAGTCGTTAAATGAATAATTTAACTATATATTTTACCTGTTGGGACAGGTACATGGAATTTGAACTTATTATGTACTTTATTACGCTTTAAAGAAGTTCGTATTATTAAGCTTGAGAGTTACAGGTTATAATTTAGAAACAATTAGTACTAGATCAGTTTGTTATCTAGAATCTCCTACCTCTCTTATGTGACAAGAAGCTGAAAACGTTTATGCAAATATGAAATTTGATGATGTTTTAGAGGAGGTCGGTGGATTTGGCATGTTTCAGATTTGAATAGACCATGTTGAAATCTTTAATCAATTAACATATTGAAAAACATGGACTTTGAGCGGATTGCGGATTGCGGAAATTATTACGCTTTAAGTAAGTTCGTATTGTTAAGCTTAAGAATTAATTTGACACGTTCTAAGAGATTTTAGCTTCATAACAATTAGTAAAAAATCTATTTGTAATCAAGAATCTCCGTACTCTCTTATGTGACTCGAAGCTGAAACATTGTTAGGCAAATATGAAGTTTGATGATGTATTGGAGGAGATAGGTGGATTTGGCAAGTTTCAGAAATTCGTGTTTGCTTTGTCTTGTTTCCCGGTATTATTGGAGGGAATTTTCATGTTGAACCCTGTGTTTCTGCTAGGAATTCCTAACTACAGGTGAGTATATTAGTATTTTAAAGTATGAATTTGAATGAGAAAAACAAATCTTAATAACCAGGTTTTCAACGCACATATGTTGTTACGTTACAGTACGTCGTTGATCTAGCAGGCAGTTAGAGTGTGTGCCTTTGAACAGAATAGTAGAACTATTGAATTGCAGTATCGACATTTACTTGTAGATAAATATGGTTTGAAAGTTAGATTAATATCATTGTACAATTGTCAGAAATTCAACAGACGGGTGTAGTAGAATACAAAGGAGGGAAACTGAATATTTCTCTAGAAACAAAAATGAGAATCAAAACCGCATAGCGACTTCAAAATGAATATCGAAGGTGAGGAGGAAATGCCACTTACAAATCACGAAGCCATCCCAAAATATCAAGGAGGGATAAACATATATAAAGATGCATAAAAGTAAACAATTTCAAAGACAGTTTGGTCCCAAAACAAAAACATAATCGGTGGATATATATAAGACAACCGGTCAACTACCACATAGATGGCAGCTTCCGTCTGGAATATAATGAATATACGTATAAGCTATAGGACTGTGTGAATTTTGGTTATTTTCATTCTTAAATTATATAATATAATATTGATTCTATTTCAACACTGATGCCATGTATTTAACCATGACATCGTCAGTTGTTGGTGGAAGACTAAGTTAATACATGTAGGTATTATAGAGACACTACTCCAGTCTGACGGCCACGGTACTGTTACGGACAATTCCACAACACGGCATTAAACCCCTCAGTACCAACACGAAGGATTAACATGTTGTTATACTTATTTTTTCTTGTAAATCGCTGTATGATTATTATTCCTATTTATGTTTTAGTAGTTTGTTAAATTCCCCTTTTCCCATGTGCAATTTCTTCATGTTACTTTATTCCCCCTTTCGGCTTATTATTGCTAGCTTCTTGATGTATTCCATTCATTAAATTTACCCCATGTGTGTCCTCCTTAATTCTCCTTAGTTGTCCGTTATGGTCGGCCAGGCCATTCCTTGCGCCCATGCTCCTATTCGTATATACCCATGCACCTCCTCAATGCCTGATGTTTTGTGGACAGTTGTTTTCTCGGGGGATTGTGTCGGGATGTTTTATGTATGTAGCGTTCCCTGTAGCAACTACTTTCTTTTCACAGATGTGCTATACCAGGTTATGACAACGATACTTTTGAAATACAAAATGACGCTCATCAAATATTGGTTGACACATACATACCAACGTCCGACGAATTTGAGTACAACAGATGCCATGTTTGTGACACAGCCGCTAACAGAACATATTTAGATCGGTAAATAACCATCATCTATTACAATTATTCATAAAGATTTCAGAAGTTAACATGTGAAATAATTAACGCTACAGGTCATTTAACTCGCATTTAATCAGTCAATCATCTGAGATGAGCTTAGAAATGACATTATTATTTGAAAATGTTAAAAGGAATAAACGGCCGAGAAGCTACGCATGATATGTTTATATTTAAATGTTTCAGTATAGTGATCTGGTCTTATTGATGATCAGTCAATCATCATATGACAGGTTTATATTTGTATGTTTTAGTACACTGTTATTAAGCCATAAGTGATGCATATTAAAAATACAAAGTTACACGCTCATAAGTGTAGTAGTGATCTTTACAATGTTCGAGTTAAAATATACAGTAGTTTTTACTTTTCTTTTCTCTAGGACGTTTATATCAAAATTGAACTGCACGATATCCCGGGCTGTTAAATGCAATAGATGGGTGTACGACACGTCAGTGTTTGGCAATACATTTGTGACAGAGGTAAATTCTAAATTCAATGCCTTATTATGGTATGCTAGTTGATGAGATTGGTTATATTTTTGAAGAATAGATGTGAGGTTTTCATAAAAGTTTACAAGTTTTATTTACATACAACCAGAAGGTCATAGACCCATGTGGTACATATTAACATACTTGTATACATACATCAGAACAAACATACAACAAATGCAATAGACATTGTATTAAGAGACCATCCAAGGGACAGCCAAAGAGTGGTCGCTTTATAAAGTGGTCTCTTAATAGATATCGACGAATTTAATAAAAGTTAAGTACAAATGAATGTCCAACTGAACAATCAAAACGTATAAATACCATCATCTTTCCATTCAAATTATATGTTGTGAAACAAAGCTCGTAAATTAAAACCATTCTATCAGCTCACTTGGCAACAGAACGTGTATGTACACGTGCCCAATTCTTAAATTCCCCGTAAGTTATCCGATGTGACAAGGTTCATGTACTTTGAATAGGCGTAGTTGCCTCGTGCTTAAAACATTCAAGGATTTTCTTATCACACACGCTAAAGTAAAAGGCAAAGCACAGACGCACACCCAAACCTACACGGGTACATGATAGTTTTCTGTCTATAAATAAATAACTGTACAGTGTACTCATCACAGTAACACGAATCTGCGCATGGCGTGACGTCTTGAGAATAGTTATGACGAAGTATTGACAGCTATTAACTGGAATAATTCTAAAACTATATTTTATGTGCGTATTAAAACAGGCTGATAGTAATAAACTTTTTTTAATAAGGCAATGGTTTTACGGGGTCTATTAAAAAGGATCACATACGAAACAAGGTGAGTCTTTACACATTTGAACCCAGTGTTAAATTATGCGATGTGTTTTTGTCTGACATTTCCATTCTCTTAGTGAGTATAAAGAAGTTTGTCGGCACGACGATCTTTCAAGTAAAGATAAAAGCGGGCGAGTCGGCAGAAATATTTCTTCTCGGGACATCGTAATGTAAAAACTCGGTGACATCTAGGAACGTAAGTCGCTTAGCAACGACGTTACATGAACTTGGTTCTTTAAGAAATTATTATCGTTATGCTGTGTAATCCATTTACATTTAAGACTCCCGCTCAAGATTTTTACACGTCGTTATATAACTGTGTCGCCGAGTAATTACCTGGTCACATTTATCCCGCCTAATTGTTTATTCAATTGTTTTAAGGACAATGCGCGAATGCAGTTGTGAATCAGGTGTGAAATGCCCAATGTGACTAAGTGCATGCGGTCGTTTAATGGATTATTTAACTATCTTTTTTACCTGTCGGGGCTGGTTTATCGCGGTCGCGTTTTAGAAAAGTCGTTTAATAGATACAATTTATATAGTAAAGACGCTCGGGTGGGAATTAAAGTGGTCGTTTAATAAAAAAGTCGCTGAATACAGGTGGTCACTCGAGCAATGTCTACTGAATAATACGAGTTGTGTAATATATAATAACAGTGATCAATGTTTTATTGTTTGTAATGCAAGCAAATATGTAAATGCTTTTTCTATGTAAATACAAAGATTTTTTAAAAATATTCGTATTTTCAGAATTAACAAGTTCAATAAATGTATGCATACTAGGCCGTCTGCAAATGTATAATCGTTTACTTAAACCACTATAAATGTTACATTGTATGACAAAATGGTACTCATCTTCTAACAGTTACAAACATTACATATATACGTTCGTTTATAGGCGTATTTACAGGTTGATTCCATTTATCAGTTTAAATACAAAGACGATGAGATGATACACGTAAACGTGATAAATTAATACAAACGTTTCTTATATTCAATATATCTAGATATGGATGCAATCTGAAATTAGCTATTTGTCTATAAAATAAATATATAAAAATGCTATGTTAAAATAAATCAATAAAAATGAAATACAATATTCATTAAATCATAATCTATAAACCAAGTCAAGGAAAGTGTTCAGGAATTTGGGATTGAAACAAGCATTCAATATAAATTTAGATACGTAAAATGTAAACTAGATAGATAAAATGTAAAAAAACATTTTGAACAAAGTTTGCAAAACTTCTTTTATTTATCAAGGTTGACCTAGTATGTGACAAATATATCTGGGTTGCAAACGCTCAGATGATATTCTATGGTGGTATGCTCGTAGGATCTGTTGCTAGCGGCATTGTTGCAGACGCGTACGTTTATTCGTTGAAGTATTTTGTGGATATTTAGTTTTGTTTAGTCTTTTTCATTAGAAGTGCCGGAAAGTGTGAAAATACCGTGCAATCTACACAGAGCAACACTCTATGGAATCACACATATCGACTGAAGTTGAGATGTTGTTGCTGAAGAGATGTTAGATTGATAGTAAAATCTTACAACAGGAAATTATGATAGGGTTGTTGAAGAATATCGTTGTTGCTGAAGAGAGGGGCACTTTCAAGAGATTGCACTGTAGAAAACAAATTCCAAACATCAATTTTAAAAGCTTTCAGAATACGAACCAGACAGAACGTCCCTTGTTATTCAAAGCAACGGACCATAGTTACAGCAAATCTCAACTTTAGTCTTTGATTTCAAATGCAGTTTTACAAATATTTACTTTACTCGTACATTGTCACATATTGGTTTTCTATATCACTGTAAGCAATCATCGTAATTCTTTTCGTACATGCATGTTTACAACACCTCTTCAATAGGTATGGTCGGAAACCGGTACTGTACATTTCTGCTTTAATAACGGTGGGATCTACGATTGGTTTAGCCTGGGTACGTACGTACTGGTTGTTCTGTATAATCGAATTCATTATTGGAGGATCGGTTGTAGCTTTGTTAATGCCAGCGTACATAATATGTAAGTAGAATTCAGTTGGATACAATGTTAAACGGTTTACTCTTGAATGACTTAATGTCTATAGTATAACATTGGCTTATTTTTCACAACAAAAAATGAAATACATGTATGCAGTAAAGCATCGATAATAAAACCACCCTCGGGACCATTGAAAACTTTTATTATTATTGAGTTGGTCTTAATATTGAGGTTGAATAAAGAGCAAAATGGTTAAAATGGACTTATTATTGAGGTGGTCCTTAAGTGTAGTCTTACCGTTTTCGACTTTTGAATATTGCTATAAAAATATGAATTATTCGAGTTGCATTTAATTGGTTTGAAAAGTCATTAACAAACATTTCTGCTGTAAATATACTGCTGCAGATATCTGTGATGATTACCACACTACCGTGAAAGACGTTTAAATGTTAATAAACATGTTTTATTACCCATTCTATACTTTTGTAGCCATAGAAGTTACAAGCAATAAGAAACGTGTCTGGCCTGGTGTCGTCTCTAATTTTCCAAATGTGGTGGGACTTCTTATTCTGACTGCAGTTGCCTATTGGTTTAGGGATTGGTTCAAAATTCAACTGTATACTTCAATACCAGGTGTTCTGCTTGTCTGCTACTGGTGGTATATAAATGCTCAAATTTTTCGTTAATTCAAATATTTACTGCATGATTGGCGAAACAATTATTTTCAAAATAAACTCTGCAATGCAACATCGGAGACAAAGAAAATTCCATACTCAACATAAGAGTTAGCTTTCCATCGTCTGTATTGTTTATGTTTATCGACTTTGCAAACAATAAGTGTTTTAACTACCGTGGACGTAATAATATCTCCGTTTACGAATTCAAATCCATATACAACCTTACTAGTGCGTGTCCATTACACGCAAATATATTTCATTAAGTGGGAAATGGTACATCTAATAACTATAAATGTACGTAATTTTCTGTTAACAACTATTTACACACTCTACAACATTTGTTGCCAATTTGCGTCACCAGGTTGATGCCAGAATCCCCCAGATGGCTTCTTACCAAAGGCCGTGTAAACGAAGCTGAAGCTATCATAAGAAAAGCAGCAAGATGGAATCAAACCACAGTTCCCGATGATCTCTTTGACCAGAAACCATTGGAAGATGACAAAGATACAAATTTTAGTTTTGTTAAACTATTCTCTACAAAGACACAATTCTTACAGACCATAGTGATATTCTTCAACTGGTAAATATTTCTGAAGTAATTGCCAAATAATACTATTCCGGGATATAAGAATGATGCAAATAGGACAACCTAACGAGCGGTAATCTAAAGACGTAAACAAGTAACTAAGGGGGGGGGGGGGGGCAGGAAATGTTACAGGATCTTCGGTAAAGGGTCACGGGGCGGTTGACCCTTGTTCAGGGGGTCTGGGTCTGGGGGGACGACGCCTCCAGTTAACAGCGCTTTCTCGCTGGTTCTCAAGAAAAATCTACCATATGCTGCTTAATGTACTGCAATACTTAATCGCTAGGCCAATATTATATGTCGACAGGGTAGATAAAGGTTTATTCCGATTCAGGAACATATTGCTAAACAAGCTCTCCAAATATTAGTATGTGTCGCGCAAAATAGTTCCGCCTCCCTAAATCCGCCTATGGGGAGGAAGATGAATTTTGAACAAAAAAATTACTTCCGTTTAATATATGTGGCATGTTTGTGTAAGTCAGTGATAATGTGACTTTATCTACGATATAATTTTGTATTTCTAGGTTAGTTGTTTCTTTAGCATATTTCGGACTTGCTTTGAATTCTAACAATCTGAATGGAAATCTTTATATAAACTTTGGCTTGTCCGGACTTGTAGAGATACCGGCATATTTCCTTGTTATTGCGTTGGATAAAGTGGGACGTCGGAGACTGTATTGTGCCACAATGCTTATTGGTGGTATATCGTGTGCTTCTACCATATTTTCCATTGAATATGCACCAAAAGGTATGTTTGATAAATTTGACAAAATATGTACGTAAAAAACCAACAAGTTTTCCGCCAGACGGTATTCTAAAACCATCAAAAATGACGTTTTGCTTCCCGTATGGGAAATAAAAATCTAAATATAGTAACATACTTCCTGATCGGTAATTAGGCAATAGGATTCTCGCGATTTCCCATTCAGGAAGTTTCTCCCGCTGATTTACGGGACTTGTTTAATGTAATATGAACATACCATGAACATTAACATTGCCAAGGGCTTGCATACTATCGGAATGGATGAGAATGCGTACGAAAAATCTGACAAAGCACTTAAAATAGGATATGATATAACTTGAAATAATAACTTGTACCTAATTACTTAGGCAAAAGCAAAAATACGAAGTGATTACTACTTTCTTCCACTGTTTTCTACGTTATTATACATAAAATTCATGAACATTCGTCATATTTAACTGGTATTGATGCATTATGTGTGATTAAATTTTAGGTTCAGAAGTACTAACCATTTCTCTGTCAATGTTCGGACGTCTATGTGTGACAGCAGCACATGCTGTTGTTTATATTCATAGTGCGGAATTGTTTCCAACTGTTGTACGCAATGCGGGCATGTGTTGGGCAAATGTGTTTGCGAAATTAGGATCCATGGTAGCACCATATATCGTTGTCTGGGTGAGTGAAATCATACTCAAGAACAATGTTTAGAACACTACAGTTTTAAGTTATATTATTTTACACAGTATTTAAATATAATTATGTAATTTAAGAATGAATCAAGAAGTTGAACAGGAAATGCCACATGCTATACATACCAAAGCATTGAAAAGATACACAACACACACGCGCAATCAACACAATTGCGTTAATAAAATGATAAAATGAAAAAGTACGTATGTTCACAGTGTTCACTGTCGCTCAAGATACAGTAGGTGAACAGGATTCTGTCGCTCGGTGGGATGCTAGAAAACGATATTAATCCATTCAATCATAATACGACGAAAATGTAAACATGAGAGATAGTTACACGGACAAAGGTCAACATCACAAAACAAAGATCTTTGGGTAACGAAATGAAATTATTAAAAATTAGGGACATTGGGTATGGGGGTAAACCACATATCCAGGTGGCGCCATTGACCAATTATTCGTGTTCCTCGAAACATGATTTTTGCACAAGTAAACATGAAGGAAAATTAGCAACTCAACAATCTCATAGCTTTGGAACTGTCAGTGTGTAAATACTGAGGTTCTAAACCAGTTTCACAGCAGCATGCCAAACTCGAAGAATGAGAGACAACACGACCATTTAACTATTTTAAACTCTGTAACACTTGTATGTTTTTATGTGACCGTGATGTAAAATAGCAATTTATAATACAAATAAACTTGAAATCTTATTGTTTGGATGATTGTAGGGCGAATCATATGGTGGCACACTGAGACAAATTGTTCCATTACTGATATTTGGAGGGGCTTCAATTGTGTCTGGGTTTGCATGTCTTATATTACCAGAGACTCTGAATAAAAATCTCACAGACACAGTGCAAGATGACGATAAATCTAAGAAGTAAGAGTATTTCATTATATTTTTGTACAATAATTGAAAACGTCGAATATTAACTTTCCGAGACAGCCATTTGTATGACTTCAACACTATGACAAAGAGCAAGTCATAGAGTGCTTAGTTGATTAAGATCATTGAAAGATCCCATTATTCTAGCTTGAAAAAACAACCCCAAATGTCTGAGCCTATTGAAATTATAATGGCAAAAGAAGGTCGATGTGTATTTCACAATTACTGATATGTTGTATTGAAATGTACATAATGGATACTGCATTACGTTTAATCATCGTATTATAATCATAGTATTGATACTTCTGATCATGTCAGGCATAATTGCAAGACATTTTGATTATGTATAGTCGTACGTTTGTTTTCTTGAACCATGCTACAGTGTGATTATATTCTATTGCAGATCAGGAGCGTTCGATGTTTTAAGAAGTTTTAACCGTCACCAAAACGGTGATAAAGAATCTCAAGATATTGGGCTTCAAGTCTCTTCTTCAATAGACTCAACAAAATATTAAATGTTTTACACTACACATGTATTGCAACAGTCTCTTTACTGAACATATCGGGACTTTAAAATTATACTATTTTGTCATAGTTAAGTAAAAATGAGAGTCTATTACAAGCTCCAAATTTTCCTTTAGGTAAGATGGACGTTTATCTTAAATGTTTTTAAAGAGAGAATAAGTTGCTCCAGTCACATGCACAAGACAATGCCTCCCCACAGATCCCCGGGAAAACAACAGTCCACACAGCATCGGGTGCTAAGGAGGTGCAAGGGTTACGCGCATGGGAACAGGGGCGCAAGGAATTGCCTGGCCGACCATAAAGAACAACTAAAGATAATTAAGGAGGACAACCAGGTTAGGGGAATTTAATGGATAAAATATCACGGAACAAGTCAAAAATACACAGAAAGGGGGTGAGAACATAACATGAAAATGACATCAAGTGAAATAATTGCGCATGGAGAAAGGGGTATTTAACATACATATAAAACATAAGTAGAAATAATAACCATACAGCGATTTACAGTCTTTGAAATATCAGTAATGATATTTGGGGTTTAAATCGATTTAACAGCTAGCTAACCTCACACTTAATCGCTATATGGTCATTAACATCTAACTTATATATTTATACACAATCTGACTAAGTCGGCAGCAACTAATCCATAAAAGCCATCAATCATTATTATTCACCTTATGGTTATACGTACAATGAAAACGACAAAATACCAAAAAGACAAATATAATTCAATACATGGAGAAGCATACACAGCCAATAAAAGTCTATCCAATAAAAGCATAAAGTTTGTTTTGAAACTGTCATCAAGATCTAAATTTCTCTCTGACGTTAATTGACGTAATGATGTATACAGGAATGAAATGACGTCATAATAAAACAGAAACATGAACAGTTAAACGATTCATTCTTAACTATATATTATGTCTTCTACACGCAGGCAAACACTTTCTGTAGGTCCCATGATACCTATAAATCTGAAACATGTTTTGACATATTTGAAATTCATCTTTTAAACATTTACAGCAAAGGGTGGTTCTATCGACCGCTTAAGACAAGAGTTTCTATATACTATTAATTGACTGAATAACAACGATGCTGATTGGTCATTTATATCCAATGAAATGTCTTCTAACTTTTAGTGTAGTCTAATGATTCGTAGTGTTCTGACCGGTGCGACTCTGGTAATATCGACCAAATTCTGCTAATATCGACCAAATTCTGCTAATATCGACCCCAAACTGATTTTTTTTTTAAATCTGGAAAATAATGCAACTGATACGTAAAAGAACAAGAACTGTATCACTTAACCAGGCTATTAAATATTCTAATGAATAGTAACATAATTAACGCGAATCAAAGACAGGATACATGTATATTTATAGTATATTGATAAATACAAAATCTAGATGAATTGTTACCTTGTTGTATCATTATCAGCCAATCAAATATCCTAGAATATGTTTTGTTTCAAATATAAATTCACAAACTATGATGGAGATAACTTCTATTAACATTACACTTCTTGACATGCGCAGTTTCGCAAAATAGTATGCTCTAGTCAAAGTATAAAGTCCATAAACCTTCATTAAATTGTATGCGGTTAAGTTATCGAGTTGCGTAATTGTTATATTGTAATTGTAGACAATCTCATTTAGATATTAATAAGCCGTCCGTAAGTAGTTTAAAACTTTGTAGTTGTATATGCATGGTTGAATAAACATCCCCGCTGGCATACATCTATAGTTAACTTTCCAAAAAAATCTTATTCGTTTTAAAACAATTATCTGGTATTTATGGTGGCATATTTCTGCCACCAGTTAACTACTTAATTAACTAGATAATTATGTGGTTATCACGTTAAAGAAACTGGATAACTACTTAATTAACTAGATAAGTATCGTGATAAATTTTCATACCAGATAAATATCTTAACACGAAAAATTGTCTGATAGTGCCCACAACTGCCACCACTTACACACTTAAACCCAGTACGGACAATCTATTTGAGATAAGTGTTAAGTAGTTAACGTGATAAAGATCTAAGATTCAGCCGTCTATAATACCAATGCCTCCATCTCCTGTGACCCATATATGCGGCGGTCAAATAGGCTGCGCCTGTGCGGATATCAATGCCCTCTAATTTATGTTTCTATATATGCATATAGATACTTTATTATAAAAACATCTGCGTATTTATTTGACTTATAACTATTACTTACCTTTCCTCACTCATATCCGAAGGCGTGTAACGCTTCTGCTTCCCCATTCACAAAAATGTACTAGTGCATAAAAATAATCCTCTACATAATTATCTAGTTAATCGTGATATCTAGTTAACGTGAAAATTAACTAGATAATTACGTCGTTAACTAGATACTTAACTCGTTAATCACTTAATTAACTAGTTAATTATGTAGTTAACTATAATTTGTTCGCGTTAACTACTTAACACTTTTCTAAAATTGATTGATTGGTAAGTGGTGGCAGTTGTTGGCAATTTTAGAAATGTTTTCGTGTTAATATATTATCTGATATGAAAAAATATTACGATAAGTCTTTAGTTAACCACATAATTATCTAGTTAATTAAGTAGGTAACTGGTGGCAGAAATATGCCACCATAAGTATTAAAGTTACCTGATACGAGGCCTATTAGGCTCACTGATAAACAAAAATATATTTAAAACTCTTAATAACGCAAATGGTCGTTATTATGCTAAATTTCGCGTACAAACGAGAAAAACGTGTTATTACGAGTTAAAAAGTTGATATTACGACTTTAAAGGTGTTATTGAGCAGTTTTTAAAGGCGTTGTCACAAGTTTTTTTAAACGGCGTTATAACGAGTTTAAGAAAGCGTAATAACGGGGAAAATGCAATATTACGAGTTCCAGAAAGCGTTCTTACGCCAAAAAGGCGTTATTACTAGGGATGTCAACGAATTGCAACTTTACGACCGAATATTCGAATGTTCGAAAAATCGAAGTTCAGCCATTACGAACGGCAACAATTATTTGTTTATCATCACCTTTCCTGCTTGCACATATATATACTTACTAGTAGTTTGTGCTTGATTCCAAGAAACGCTTTGTTACTTTGCTATGAAAACTTAAGTGTTGTTTTAACGAAAGTTGAAAACGCATCGAAATGCCTGTATATCCGTCATTATATTCTGATCGCATCAAAATTATGAATCATTTGTCGTACAATCGAACTGTACGTAGGATGCGAATTATTGGAGTAAACACAACTATAGCCGATGATATAGAATTGGTTCGAGTTAAATCGAGGTAATATGTCCCTGTGATTATGTCGTATCAATGTTACACATCCATACGGTCTACGTGTTGTGCTTCATAGAAATGTAAGGGACATATATACAGAAAAACTTCAATAAGACGACCCTTGAAAACTGGTCTTAATATTGAATTGTTCTTGTTATTGAGGTTGAATAAAGATTAAAACATTGAAAATGGACTTGAAAATTATGTCCTTAATATTGAGGTAGTCTCTTTGTTGAGGTGGTCGTTAGGTGAGGTTTGACTGAATATAATTTAATATCTGTGTTATCTTCCGATGAGCATGAAATGTGTCTATGTTTGCTGCTACAAGTTCAGTTTTGTAGGTCAGACATGTATAAGTACTCTTTACATAGCACAGTTTTACCTACAAGTCAATAACTTGTTCAGATAACCTGAATATTAGCCTTATTTATAAATGAGTATCTAAAGGTAAGACCGACATCCGTAACAGAGGCCCGAGGAGAAGTTCTGAAACAAATATAATTAATAGAAATTTGAACTACAATAACCATTTGTAAGGTGTTGG
This sequence comes from Mactromeris polynyma, assembly GCA_032209605.1. NCBI lineage: Eukaryota > Metazoa > Mollusca > Bivalvia > Venerida > Mactridae > Mactromeris > Mactromeris polynyma. Next base: position 4,070,983 of record JASFXZ010000005.1, read on the forward strand.
TTTAGACAGATTGACGGTTATAGCAGGTTACCGCAATTTTCAACCCTTCGGACAAACTGTAAAGTTCGGATAAGAGGATATTCTGGACTGGAGAGGATTCCTCCATTGAATGTCCGGAGGCAAAATATTATTTCAGTTATTTGAATAAGTTCGCTAGAGGATGTTCGCGTTAACGCAACGCAATATATAATACCTGAATGCATCCTCTTATTCCACCTTGCCGAGTCATAAGGAAATTTAAACTGAAATATTTTACATAAATTATGTAAACTAGGAAATTCAATCTATAGATAAAAAGAGGTCAACATATTTGTGCTCCTTTCATGCATGGAAGATTTGCAGTGCGATATGCAAAATAGATCTACATTGTATATGTAAATTATCATTATAAACTTTGTGTATTCATTTTAGAAATTTGAGACTATCTTTTAATGAATAATGCAATATTTCAAATCATTTTAAACACAGCTGCAATTAAGTGTGGGTGTGTCGCGACGTTACCGTCCATAAAACCTGACAACATAGCTTCATTTCAAAGCGTTTGTCGTAGAGGAAGATTATAAAAATATGATATAGGATAACAAAATAGAATTTTGATTTGTGTACCGGATCCCGGAGTATGAAGGGTCCGGACTATGGGGAATGTTTTCATAATTATGTTGTATTGGAGGAACTAAAGCGGGACCGAGGAAATTGTTCGGTTAGAAGAAGTTTCCATACTGGAGAGTTTCGGGACTATCGCGTTTCCACAGTACATGTAATATGTAAAAAACATTGGGACCAAGACATCGTGTCGTAAGGAAAGGTGACCAGACTGGACAAGTGTCGGCTTAAGCAGTTTCCACTGTATTACGTTAGGTAATTTGTATAAATAACTGCCTGGGCCTCAGCGAAATTCTGTTCACTTAGTTTAGTTTTTTTGTCTCGTGATCATTACCGAGTAAACCACGTGGGAAATATGTTTAATTAGCTGCAGTAGAATATGTATAAACAATGTTGATGTCTTTATTCAATTAACCTATTGAAATACAAGGACTTTGAGTGGATTATGGCAATTATTACGCGTTAAAGAAGTTTGTAGTGTTAACCATGACATTTAAGTTGACACGTTCTTAGAGATTATAGTTTCAAAACAATTAGTAATACATCAGTTTGTTAACTAGAATCTCCTTCTTCTCTTGTGTGACTCGAAGCGGAAACTATTTATACAAATATGAAATTTGATGATGTATTGGAGGAAATCGGTGGATTTGGCAAGTTTCAGAAATTCGTGTTTGCATTGTCTTGTTTCCCAGTATTAATGGAGGGATTTTTCATGTTGAACCCTGTGTTTCTGCTCGGAACTCCTAACCACAGGTGGGTATACTAGTATTTTAAAATATGAATTTGGCGGACAACAACAAATATTATTAAAGGAGAGAAAATAAATTGCTACAGGGATCGCTACATACATTAGTCAGTGCCTCCCCACACAGACATTCGGGAAACAACAATCCAGGTTTTCAACGCACACAGGTTCTTGCGTTACAGTACGTCGTTGGTCGGGCGGGCGATTGGGACATAATTGCTTTTGAACAGAATTGTAGAAAAACAAGTTATATTGAATTGTAGTATCGACATTTACTTGTAGATACATATGGTTTGGAAGAGAGAGAGAATTAGTTGTTACAGGGAAAACGCCGCATACAAAAGACAGAGGAGGTTTAAGGGTCCATGCGTAAGGGAGGTGGGCGACCATAAAGGAGAATCAAAGAGAACAAACAGGGGGGGGGGGGTTAATTGATAGAAAATGTCAAGACAGCTGGAAACATTAGGCCGACACTGGGGAGAAAATAACATGAACACTATATTAAGTGAAAGAGTTGCACAGGGGAAAACGGAAATTTAACATACATTTAAAACACAAATATATATATACAGACCTGGAACTGTAAGTAAAAACACATTAATATCATTGTACAATTGCCTGGCATTCAACAGACGGGTGTAGTTGAATATCAAGGAAGGAAAATGGATACTTAATGTCTCTCTAGAAACAAAAAAGGGAATCACAACCTTGCAGCGATTTCAAAATGAATATCGAAGGTGCGTAGGAAATGTCACCTACAAAGTACTTAGCCCCGCCAAAAGCTCAGAGAAAGATGAAGAAAATAAAAATGCATAAAAGTAAACAATTACAAAGACACTTTGCTCCCAAAACATGAACATAATAGGATATAAACAGGCCAACCGGTCAAATTCAAAACTACCGCAGAAATGACAGGTACCGTCATGATCATATTAAATACATAAGCTATAGGACTGTTTGAATGTTTTCATTATTTAATGATATAATATAACATTGATTCTATTTCAACACTGATGCCATGTATTTAACCATGACATTGTCTGTTGTTGGTGGAAGAATAAGTTAATACATGTAGGTATTACAGAGACACTACTCCAGTCTGATGGCCACGGTATTGTTACGAAGCGACAATTCCACAACACGACATTAAATCCCTCAGTACCAACACGAAGGATTAACATGTTAGTTTTTCTTGTAAATCACGGTATGATTATTATTTCTATTTATGATTTAGATGTATGTTAAATTCCCATTTTCCCATGTGCAATTTCTTCACTTGATATAGTATTCATGTTATTTTCTTCCACATTTCAGCCTATTGTTGCTAGCTCTTTGATGTATTCCATCCATTGAATTTAGCCCCTGTTTGTCCTCCTTAATTCTCCTTAGTTCACCTTTATGGTTGGCCTCGCCATTCCTTGCGCCCATGTTCCTATTCGTATTTACCAATGTACCTCCTCAATACCTGATATTTTGTGGAAAGTTGTTTTCCCGGGGGTCTGTGTGGGGGAGGCATTGTTTTGTGTATGTGGCGTTCCCTGTAGCAACTTATTGTCTATTTTATTTTCACAGATGTGCTATACCAGGTTATGACAACGATAGTTTTGAAATACAAAATACCGCTCACCAAATACTGGTTGACAAATACATACCAACGTCCGATGAATTTGAGTACAACAGATGCCATGTTTGTGAAGCCGTTAACAAAACATATTTAGATCGGTAAATAAACATCATCTTAAATATTAAAAAAGAAATTTATATTAATATCCACCGAATCTGAGTGAAAACGATGCATCTACCGTGACTCGACATCCACCTTTGATTCATATATGGAATGTTTCAGAAGATAACACATATGAAACAATTAACGCCATTTTACTCTGGTTTGGTCATTCAACCATTAAATCATACAGGAAATGAGCTTAGAAATTACATCTAACATTTGAAAAGAATTTAGCGGCTACGAATGATATGTTTGTATTTATGTGTTTTAGTATACTGTCATTAAAAGCCAGAAGTGATGCATATCAGATATATAAAATTACATGCTCATTAGTCAAGTAGTGATTTTTGCAATGTATAATACATGTATACAAATATATATATAAAATATACAGTAGTTTTTACTTTTCTTTCCTCTAGCACGTTTATATCAACAGTGAACTGTACGATATCTCGGGCTGTTAAATGCAATAGATGGGTGTACGACACGTCAGTGTTTGGCAATACGTTCGTGACAGAGGTAAATTCAAATTTCAAATGCCTGATTTCTTTATAGTTGTTGAGGTTGGTTATAATTATCAATAAGACATATTATTCGAAACATTTTGTGAATTAATGGCAACAAACAAAGGCTCGTGAGGTTTTCATACATCTGAATGCAAATACAATTATATGTTAAAATAAATCATTAACCAGAAATATCTTGAAAAAAGATAGTCGGCGCAATTGGAAGGTTAAGATTTGTTATGCAACATAAAAATTGCCGGCATGTTACGATTGCTGGTCACTCTAGATCCAAAACAGAATTTGAGCGCCGCTGTACGATTTCCAACCTCTTCTGTAAGTGATGTCATTTCCACAAAACGTCACATGTGATGTCACCATGTACTGACAGTAAGCAATATTTGCCCAAGAAAAGCAATATGAACACAAAGTGACCATATGGAGTAAAGTTTGTTTCCTGCTTGCCCATAGTGACATCGCATGTGACGTCTTCTTCAAATGATGTCACTTACAGAAGAGGTTGGAAATCCCACAGCAGCGTTCATTTGGTAATTTGACCGAAATTCAGTGGATTTCGGTAAGGTATTATACCCCTTATCGAAAGGTTAACCAATCCGCGTCAAGGTAACAAACGTTTTGGTTAACGTATAATATTTGATTGGTTTACACAACACTGATACGCAAATAGCGAAGCCATGTTAGTATGGCTGCACTGAAAACAGACTACAATGCTTATAAAATCAAGTCAAAGAAAGTATTAAGAAATTTGGGTTTGAAACAAACATTCAATAGACCTGTAATAACGTATAGTAGTCAACAACACAATGAAAAGACATTTTGAAAAAAGTTTGCAAAAGTATCTTCTTTTATTAATCAAGGTTGACCTAGTATGTGACAAAGAAATCTGGGTTGCTAATGCTGAGATGATATTCTATGGTGGTATGCTCATAGGCTCTGTTGCTAGCGGTATTGTTGCAGACGCGTACGTTTATTCGTTGAAGTATTTTGTGGATATTCAGTTTTGTTTAGTCTTTTCATTAGAAGTGCCGGAAAGTGTGTAAATACTGTGTAATCTCCAAGAGCAACACTCTATGGAATCACACATATTGGCTGATGTCGAGATGTTGTGGCTCATGAGATGTTAAATTAATAGTAAATTCTAACATCAGGAACTATTGATTAGGTTGTTGAAGAATCGTTGTTGCTCAAGAGAGTGCCGCTTTCCGGTGATTGCACTGTAAATAACAGATTACAAACACCCATTTTCAAAGCACCCATAATACGAACCAGGGTGAATGTCCTATGATATTCCAAGCAACTAACCATAGTAGCAGTCAATTTCAACTTAGTCTTTGATTTCAAATGCAGTGTTACAAATATTTAATCGTACATTGTCACATAATGCTTTTCTATAACAATTTAAGAAATCATGATAATTCTAGTCGTACATACAGGTTTACAACACCTATTCAACAGGTATGGCCGGAAACCGGTAATGTACGCTTCTGGTTTAACTATGGTGGGGTCATCGATTGGTTTAGCCTGGGTACATAAGTACTGGTTGTTCTGTGTAATCGAATTCATTCTTGGAGGTTCGGTTGTAGCTTTGTTTATGCCAGCGTACATAATATGTAAGTAGAATTCAGTTGGATTGAACAATGTTGAAACGGTTTACTCTTGAATCACTAAATGTTTATTGTATCAAATTGAACTAATTTTCACAACAATAAATGAAGTATAATGAGGTACAGTAAAACCTCAATAATACAACCACCCTCGGGACATGAACATTTTTCTTATTATTGAGGTGGTCTTAATATTGAAATTGAATAAAGACCAAATAGTTAAAAAGGACTTGAAAATCTCAATTTTCAGGTGGTCTTATTATTGATGTGGTCTTTAAGTGAGTTTTTACTGTATTCGTCTTTTATGCTTTATACATATAAATTGTTATCAAGTTGCATTTAATAAGCTTGAACATTCATTAACCTACATTTATTTCAAATCTATTAAAATATCTTTACTATAATGCAGCAGATGTCTGTGATGATTATCAGGCGACCGTTAATGATTGATAAAATGTTTTATAACCCATGCAATACTTTTGTAGCCATAGAAATTACAAGCACTAAGAAACGTGTCTGGCCTGGTGTCGTCTCCAATTTTCCACATGTGGCGGGTCTTCTTATCCTTGCTGCAGTTGCATATTGGTCTAGGGATTGGTTCAAAATTCAACTATATACTTCAATACCAGGTGTTCTGTTTATATGCTACTGGTGGTATGTCAATGATTAGATATTTCGTTAATTCAAATATTTACTCCATAATTGGCGAAACAATTATTTTCAAAATAAACCTCTGAGACAAAGACTATTCCACACTCATCGTGAGAGTAGCTTTCCACCGTCTATAATGTTAATGTCCCTTTGCATTCAATAAGTGTTTTAACAACCGTGGACGTTATATCTCCGTTTACAAATTCAAATCCATATGCAACGTTACTAGTGTGTGTCCTGTACACGCAAATATACTTCATTTAGGTGCGAAATAGTACATCTAATAATTATAAATGTACGTAAGTGTCTATTGATAACTATTTACAACACTGTTCAACATTTGTTGCTCAATATTCGCCACCAGGTTGATACCAGAATCCCCAAGATGGCTTCTTTCTAAGGGCCGTGTAAACGAAGCTGAAGCTATCATAAGAAAAGCAGCAAGATGGAATAAAACTACAGTACCCGATGAGTTCTTTGATCAGAAACCATTAGAAGATGACAAAGATAAAAGTTCTAGTTTTGTTAAACTATTCTCTACAAAGACACAATTGCTACAGACAATAGTGATATTCTTCAACTGGTAAATATGTTATTGTAGAATAGTTCGTTAAGTAATTGCCAAATAATACTATTCCGGTGTATTAGAATGATACAAATAGGCCAACCTAACAAATGGTAATATGAAGACGTAAACAATAAGTAATCGCGTTCGCACACGTTCGAGTGTTCCTAGGATACTAACAAGTACTGTATGTTCTTCAAAACACACATGACAAGATACATTCATGAATAAGAGTTGAGGAATAAATGACATTGGATGTATTTTCTTCAGTCAATTTGTCACAGAGAATCTAAGCATCGACAGGATTCATATCTACGTCCTCCAGATGGGCAGAAAAGTGTTCTACCGACAGAGCTAACCAGGCAGGCTTTCTTATAATTATTCGATACAATTATACGAGCGAATGACCATTGAGTTACTCGTAGAAATGTGATATTGGTCAGAAGTACAAGAAGTAACTGTTGGGAGGAAGATGAAATTTGAACAAAAACAACTTCCGTTTAATATATTTGGCATGTTTGTGTAAGTCTGTGATAATGTGACTTTATTTACGATATAATTTTGTATTTCTAGGTTAGTCGTTTCTTTGGCATATTTCGGACTTGCTTTAAATTCTAACAATCTGAATGGAAATCTATATATAAACTTTGGCTTGTCCGGGCTTGTAGAGATACCAGCATATTTCCTTGTTATTGTTTTGGATAAAGTGGGACGTCGGAGACTGTATTGTGCCACAATGGTCATTGGTGGTATATCATGTGTTTCTACGATATTTTCCATTGAATATGCACCAAAAGGTATTTTTGATAAATTTGATAAAATATGTACGTAAAAAACTCAGCAAGTGTTTCTCCAAACAGTTTTCTAAAACTATCAAAAATGACGTTTTGCTTCCCGTATGGGAAATAAAAATCTAAATATAGTAACACACTTCCTGATCGGCAAACAGGCAATAGTATTCCCGCGATTTCCCATTCAGGAAGTTTCTCCCGCTGATTTACGGGACTTGTTAAATGAATAATGAACATACCATGAACATAAACGTGTACCTTATTACTTAGGCAAATGCTAATTACAAAGAGATTACTACTGTCTTCAACTGTTCTTTTCGTTATTATCTATTATATTGTCTAAGTCCTCGAAAGAGGTTCGACAATAATGATAGATATATTTAATCCCTAAAATTCATGAACATTTCGTCATATTCAACTGGTATTGATGTATCGTGTGTGATTAATTTTAGGTTCAGAAGCACTAACCACTTCTCTGTCAATGTTTGGAAGGCTATGCGTGACAGCAGCGCATGCTGTTGTTTATATTCATAGTGCGGAATTGTTTCCAACTGTTGTACGAAATGCGGGCATGTGTTGGGCATCGGTATTTGCGAAATTAGGATCTATGGTAGCACCATATATCGTTGTCTGGGTGAGTGAAATCATACTTAGCAACAATGTTTAAAACAATACAGTTGAAAGTTATAATATGTTACACTGTATTTAAATATAATTATATAATTTAAGAATGAATCAAGAACAGGAAATGCCACATGCTATACACACCGAAAGCATTTAGGAGACATAGAAAGATCCTGTAAGATGGCGAATAGCGATATCGATAATGTGTACGTGGAGACATTTACGGCAACACACAGCACACACGCACACAACCCTATTGCGTAAATAAAATGAAAAAGTACACATGTTCACACAGTTCACTGTCGCTCAGAATACAGAAGGTGAACAGCATTCTGTCGACCTGTGGGATGCTGTGGTAGCAAACGATATTAATCCATGCAATCATAACAATTAGGGACATTAAATAAACCTGCCAACCTGGGACATGGGGAACACCACATGACTGCACAAGTAAACGGGACGGAAAATTAGCAACGATCTCGAATCGTTGGAACTGTCAGTGTGTAAATACTGAGGGCATCAATCAGTTTCAGGACATGCCAACCTCGAAGAATGAGGAACACACATCCGTTTAAGTATTTTAACTTCTGTAACACTTGTATGCTATTATGTGACTGTGATGTAAAATAGCAATTAAAAAAGTACAAATAAAATTGAAATATGTTTATTTGAATGATTGTAGGGTGAATCATATGGTGGCACACTGAGACAAATTGTTCCGTTACTGATATTTGGAGGGGCTTCAATTGTGTCTGGGTTTGCATGTCTTATATTACCAGAGACACAGAATAAAAATCTCACAGACACAGTGCAAGATGACGACAAATCTAAGAAGTAAGAGTATTTCATTGCATCTTTTGTACAATAATTGACTAATATGACTACAACACTTTGACAAAGACCAAGTCATAGAGTTAATTGATATCATCGAAATGTCGTATTATTTTTTAGCATGAAAAAACTACCCCAAATGACTGAGCCTATTGAAAATATAATAACCAAAGAAGGTCAATGTATATTTCACCATTACTGATCTGTTGTATTGTAATATACATAGTGGACATTGCAGTACGTTTAATAATCATATTATATGGTATTGCTAATAATTACGATCATTTCAAGCACAATTGCAAGACATTTTAACCCTGTATTGTGGTACTTTCATGACACATGATACGAAAGTGAGTATATACTTTTGCAGATCAGGATCGTTCGATGTTTTAAGAAGTTTTAAACAGCATCAAAACGATGTTGAGGAAACTCAAGATATTGGACTTCAATTACTGTCGTCAACAGACTACTAAACTCTCACAAGACGAACTTCGCGGAGTTCGGAAATTACACCTACATCGATTATGGATCAGCATTTCCGTTCATAAATAGACACGAGGATAGCGGTGTTTGATGAACTAATATGATTGGATGTAAAATATATATGGAGTACGTTTAACATGTGTAGTGGATACCACTACACAGGAATTGCAGCATTCCCTATACTGAACATATCGGGACTTTAAAATTATACAATTTTGCAAAAGTGAAGTAAAAATGAGAGTCTATTACAAGCTCAACATTTTCCTTTATGTAAGGGGGACATTTATCTTAAATGTTTTAAAAAAGAGTATTAGTTGTTCCAGGAAGCGTAACATGCACAAGACAATGTCTCCCCCACATACACCCATACAGCATCAGTTACTGAGGAGGTGTAAGGGTAAACGTGCATGGGAACAGGGGCGCAAGGAATGCATAAATAACAACTAAGGATAATTAAGCAGGACACTCTCGGGGGAAATTTAAAGGATATAATACATCACGGAACTAGAAACGGAAGCTATCCACAATGGGCCGAAAGGGGATGGGAAAATAATTTGAACCTGCCATCAAGATAGCAATTTCTCTTTGACGTAAAATGACGTAATGAAATATACAGGCATGAAATGACGTCATGACAAAACAGGGAACCAAATTGCAAAATGAATTCTAGGCTGGTTCCCTGCCTTTACTGTTTTTGAGGCAGGGAACCAGAATAAAAACGAGGCGTTCAATACAATTATTTGTGACGCAAACTTCGAGCGGCTAGCGTTAGGTGTAACTGAACGCAAGGCTGCAGCGGGTGAATGTAACGGTAGTGGAATCAAAGCGCTGTGTGGAGCGTAAATTCAACGAGGCTGTCACTAGGTGACGTTTCCGATTACGTCACAAACTAGGTCGTCCAAAGTGAACATCAATAGATGCATAATTATATTTTATGTCACTGTTAAAAATGTGAATATTTTAATATTTACAAGTTTAATAATACTTCATGTAATGGTTTATTAGGTATTTTTGTATTGATTAGAAGCAAAATCTGATCAACTTTGATAAAAAACAACCATTTGTTTACGTGCAGAATCCAACAGAATTCTGCCAGGCTTTGGTGATTCTGCGGTTTTTCTGCCGTTTTATGGGGATTAGCGGCATAAAAGCACGGCGTTTAGGAAAATCGTGTAACTACAACTACATCTTTAAAAGTTTTTTGCTTGGGAAACGTCATTTTTTCAAACTAATTTTAAGCATTTTTGACACAGTCTAATAAAATGAATATTATATCACTACTAAAAAAAACTTTGTGACATGTTACCTTGAATAATAACTCATGGTAAATAGGTGATTTTATTCAATGCATATGCTTTAGAATATATATATAACGAAATATATTTATTCTGTATGAATTATAAATTAATGTACTAAGACCTATGATTTGAAGAATGAAATGATTGAATGATTGAAAGTACTTACTCTGTTCATTTGCGTTTTTTGATGTCAGTTTATTTACTAATAGAATGCCGATTATTTGTGGCATTAAGATATAAAGGTCGCCACAAAATTTTGTATATTTGCTATGAAACATGTCAATATGTTTTACTACATTAAACAATTTGTAGTTGTTTATAGATTGTTCTACATGTATTCACATCACCTTTCATACAGTCATTGTGAAGTAGCCTTCGTTTGAAAATGATTATCTAACATTTTACTATCTGGCCCATACGGTTTACTTTTTGTGCTGCACAGGAATGTAAGTGACATATTTAATTTTATATCTGTGTCATCTCCCACTGCGCATAAAACGTGTCCATGTTTACTACTATATATTCAGTTTTGTAGGTCGGACATGTCACTTGTTCCGATAACCCGAAAAGATAAGATGAAACGTATTCATAATTGAGATCATAAACCGAACGTCGGTTGACTTACATCCGTTACATGCACAGGCCCGGGGAGAAGTTCTTTTAAACAAATGTATTAAACAAAATTGAACTACGATGTCTAAGCCGACATCGTAAGGGGACCATTTCAAATTCCGGTTAAGACAGCTTGTCGGTTATAGCATTTTTAGCCGAATGGTCAACTAGTTGTGTATGTATTGGTTTCAAATTAAAAAAACATTCCTTGGTCTTTAAGACGACGGAGAACAAGCACCAGAATCAATATTATGCCACGAAGCAATTTTACCATTGGTATATAAAGTATCATTCAATGCACATTATTTCCTCTCATCGATCAGATATATGTTTAAACCACATAAATATTCGAGTGTGACAATTGTAAAGTAGTCCAAAGTATTGCATTCAATACTTATTACATCTCAAACATGTGTTCGGTGAGCGAAATACAAGTCTTTACTCATGACGACGGTGATAATTATTTATTCACTAGTACTTTAGTGATAATCTGTTTGACTGCGCATCTTCTTTGTTGTGATGGATAAAGTGCAAATATGTACATCGGGACCAAAAAGGAGTGTCATCTTACGGAACAAGCAGGTGTCGTTAAGGTCGGTTAAACATTTTGGTAGAATATTGGGACCAATGAATGGTGTCTTTAAGGATGGCTGTCGTTTTGAACAGGTGTCGGTTTAGGCAGTTTCAACTGTATTACGTTTCGCAAATTGTATAAATAACTGCCTGGGCCTCAGCAGTGCACTGAGGTTAGTTTTCTTATCGTGATTATTTACGAGCATATCACAAATCACGGGGAAAATACAGATTTAACAGCAGAAGAATTTAAATAGACCATGTTGAAATCTTTAGTCAATTAAAATATTGAAAAACATGGTCTTTTTGAGGATTTCGGAAATTATTACGCTTTAAGTAAGTTCGTATTATTAGGCTTGAGAATTAATTTGACACGTTCTAAGATATTTTAGCTTCAAAACAGTTAGTAAAAAATCAATTTGTTATCAAGAATCTCCGTACTCTCTTGTGTGATTCGAAGCTGAAACATTGTTAGGCAAATATGAAGTTTGATGATGTATTGGAGGAAATAGGTGGATTTGGCAAGTTTCAGAAATTCGTGTTTGCTTTGTCTTGTTTCCCGGTATTATTGGAGGGATTTTTCATGTTGAACCCTGTGTTTCTGCTCGGAATTCCTAACCACAGGTGGGTATACTAGTATTTTGAAGTATGAATTTGAGCGAGCAAAACAAATCTTAATAACCAAGATTTCAAAGCACATTGGTTGTAAAGTTACGGTACGTCGTTGGTCAGGCGGTCGGTTGGGGATGTGTCTTTGAACAGACTTGATGTATTCCATCCATTAAAGTTACCCCCATGTTTGTCCTCTTTAATTATCATTAGTTGTCCTTTATGATCGACCAGGCTATTCCTTGCGCACCTGCTCCTTTTCGTATTTAAGTAAAATAGCCTACCAACGCGAATGATTAATATTAGGTATTTCTACTGACAGTTCCAATCCTGTAAATCGCTGTATGGTTATCATTTCTATTTATGCTGTAGATGTATGTTAAATTCCCCTTTCCCATGTGCAATTCCTTCACTTGATATAGTGTGTTTTTTCTCCCCCCCCTTTCGGCCTATTGTTTGTAGCTCCTTGATGTATTCCATCCATTAAATTTACCCCAATGTTTGTCCTGCTTTATTCTCCTTAGTTGTCCTTCAAGGTCGACCAGGCCATTCCTTGTGCCCTTGTTCCCTTTCGTATTTACCCTTGCACAACGTCTAAATGCCTGATGGTTTGTGGACTGTTGTTTTCCCGGAGATCTGTGTGGGAAGGCATTGTTTTGTGTATGTGGCGTTCCCTGTAGCAAAATAATCTCTCTCTTTTTCACAGATGTGCTATACCAGATTATGACAACGATTCTTTTGACATACAAAATGATGTTCACCAAACTCTGGTAGACAAATACATACCAACATCCGATGAGTTTGAGTACAACAGATGCCTTGTTTGTGAAACAGCCGCTAACAGCACATATTTAAATCGGTAAATAACCATCATGTTAAATATTAAAAGAGAATGTAATATTAATTTCAAATGAATTGTTTAAACAGTGTTTTTACCATGACGGTACACTCTATACAATAATTTGAGTGAAGACGTTGCATCTACCGTTACTCGACATCTACGTTTGATTCATATGGGGAAGCTTTCAGAAGACACCATATGAAACAATTAACGGTATTAATAATTTATCTCTGGTTTAATCAGTCAATCATCATGAAAGGTGTATATGTATGTATTTTAGTATACTGTCATACAGCCAGTAGTGATGCATATTAGAAGTACAAGGTCACACGTGTAGTAGTAATCTTTATAATCTTCGAGTTAAAATATACAACATTTTTGTTTGATTTTCTCTTCTCTAGTACGTTTATATCAACAGTGAACTGCACGATATCCCAGGCTGTTAAATGCAATAGATGGGTGTACGACACGTCAGTGTTTGGCCTTACGTTCGTGACAGAGGTAAATTCGAATTTAAAATGCCTTATTATGTTATAAATGCTAGTTGTTGAGATTGGTTATATTTATAGAATAGATGTGAGGTTTTCATACCACTGAATGTTAATACAGTCAATTCCATGAAAACATTATGAGAGTTCCGGTTTTTAGGAAACTTATCATTAGAGAACACTTTGCTCAGATTCTGCTTTCTTGAATGACTGTTCATACATTATTTCAGAATTGCAGCTATAAGTTCAGACTTTGCGGAAGTGAAAGCATACTAAGAATTATTTCAAACACAATTTTAACATTCAGAATTACTCATATTTTTCATTTCCTTATTGGTCATTTCAATATGTCCAACGGTATAGATAATGCAGATCTTAATTGTAAATACAAATCTTGGACGGATATTTTGCACTAAGTTGGGTGCATAGTAATGAAAATATGATCTAATATATTGTTTGTAGAAAATAAAACATGTTGAGATGCCGAAAGTTTACTTTATCCCTCTATAATGTGTTGCAGTACATACATATACAACAAAAGGTCAAAAGATACGGCCATTGTTAAATAAATCCGTAATTACGCAATAAAATATGCAACATTGATCGTAGTCGGCTATGTTAATATAAATAAATAAAAAAAGAAACCCAGTTAAAGAAAGTGTTCAGAAATTCGGGATTGAAACAAGCATTTAAAAACAATCTAAATACATAAAAAAATATATAGATGGAGAAAATGTAAGGACATTTTGAAAAAAGTTTGCAAAATTATCTACTTTTATTTATCTAGGTTGACCTAGTATGTGACAAAGAAATCTGGGTTGCTAACGCCGAGATGATATACTATGGTGGTATGCTCGTAGGATCTGTTGCTAGCGGTATTGTTGCAGACGCGTACGTTTAATCGTTAAAGTATTTTAGAGATGTTGTATGGTGTGTAATATACAATGCAATCTCTCCTGAGCAACATCTTATGGGAGCCACACATTTTGACTGATCTCGTGATGTTGTTTCCCTGGTGTATGGAAGAGTCCAGGTGCCAAAGTGAAAACTATTTTTCAGTATACTATCTCCTAATTAGGAGATACTAACTCATAATTATGACTTACTATCTCCTAATTAGGACTTAGTAAGTCATAATTATGAGTTAGTATCTCCTAATCAGGAGATAGTAAGTCGTAATTAGGAGATAGTAAGTCATAATTATGAGTTAGTATGGCGTATGGCTTCCTCCATTGTAAAAGGCGGAGTGTTCAGTTCACACTTGTACTTGTTTGAGGTTAACTTAATCTATTCACTTTATAACGATTAGCTTAGTCATAATTATGAGTTAGTATCTCCTAATTAGGAGATAGTAAGTCCTAATTATGAGTTAGTATCGCATAATTAGGAGATAGTATCTCCTAATTATGAGTTAGTATCTCCTAATTAGGACTTAGTAAGTCGTAAATAGGAGAAAGTATCTCCTAATTAGGAGATAGTATACTGGAAAATATTTTTCACTTTGGCACCTGGACGCTTCCATACTGGTGAGGTTAAATTAATAGTAAATTCTTATTAGAGACGTTCAAATGTACACAACAATTCCTAAATATCAGAATTCGAACTACATTGAACAACGCTTGATATTCCATGCAACTAACCATAATTACACCGAATATCAGCTTTAGTATTAAATTTCAAATGCAGTTTTACAAATGTTTACTCGTACATTATCACATTTTGCTCTTCTATACTCTTCTATATCAGTGTAAGCAATCATTGTAAGTCTTGTCGTGCATGCATGTTTACAACAGCTCTTCAACAGGTACGGTCGGAAACCGGTAGTGTACGTTTCTGGTTTAATTATGGTCGGATCTTCAATTGGTTTAGCCTGGGTACATACGTACTGGTTGTTCTGTGTAATCGAATTCATTCTTGGAGGATCGGTTGTAGCTTTGTTTATGCCAGCGTACATAATATGTAAGTAGAATTCAATCGGATAGAACAATTTTGAAAACGGTTTACTCTTGAATGACTTAATCTTTATTGTATTAAATTGACAACAATATTAATTCACAACAATAAATGAAATTTTATGAGGTATTCGTCTTTAGAATATTGTTATATAAATATAAATAGATTTTATACTTCATTCCACAACATTTGTTTAATTAAAAGGTCTTCACTATACTGCGATAGATATCTATGATGATTATCACACTGCCATTAAAGATTAATAATATAAATGTTTTATAACCCATTCTATACTTTTATAGCCATAGAAATTACAAGCACTGAGAAACGTGTCTGGCCTGGTGTCGTCTCCAATTTTCCACATGTGGCGGGTCTTCTTATCCTTGCTGCAGTTGCGTATTGGGTTAGGGATTGGTTCAAAATTCAACTGTATACTTCAATACCAGGTGTTCTGCTCATATGCTACTGGTGGTATGTCATTGATTAGATATTTCGTTAATTCAAATATTTATGACATAAATAGGAAAACATTTTTGGAGATAAACTCTGCAATGCAACTTTGGAGATATAATATATTCTATATTCGACGTGAGCGTAGATTTCCACCGTTTATTGTAATAAGTAATGAATACTTGTATACAACTACATATATAGTAACTTAAATGCAGTATTATAATATTCGTGGTGCTTAAATTTCGTTACCAGGTTGATGCCAGAATCCCCAAGATGGCTTCTTTCTAAAGGCCGTGTAAACGAAGCTGAAGCTATCATAAGAAAAGCAGCAAGATGGAATAAAACAACAGTACCCGATGAGTTCTTTGACCAGAAACCATTGGAAGATGATAAAGATACAACTTCTAGTTTTGTAAAACTATTCACTACAAAGACACAATTGTTACAAACAATAGTTATATTCTTCAACTGGTAAATATCATATTGTAGCATGTTCTGTTCAGTATTTACCAAATAATACTATTCCGGTGTATACGAATGATACTATAAATGTGTCACAATATGAAAGCATTACAGTCGATAAAGACAAATGAGTATATCAAGTATATCTACAATGAGTTAAAAAGTTGTTTGACGAAGTTTGAATTTTAATATTTTTCTAAATCCATCAATGTCGCTGTGGACCAATAGTTTACTTCTGCGTTCTAAATAAAACAGATATTCGTGAAAAAGCATTATCTTTTTTATGCGAAATAAAGCCAGTGTACACCGCATTATTCTCATTTTATCTATATTCAAATTTTGTTAACAAACTTTTTAACACCCTAGAGTTTGCAAACATTTGACCTTATAAGAATGATTCTCTGAGGAGCCTACCTGGTAAGCTCAGTCGGTAGAACACTTGTTTGCCAATTTTGAGGATGAAGGTTCCAATCCTGTATGTTATCCGTGAACATTTCACTGAAGAAAATTCATCCAATGTCACTTATTCCTCAATAATGATTGGATGTTGTCATTGGCTTCTGTAAGAACATGCAAGTACTAGTTGGTATTCTAGGAACACTGAAACTCCCCGCCGTATATAACTGAAATACAAAAGCGTAAAACTCAGCACAACATAGGTCAGTGATCAGAAAGGTACGCTAAATACCAACTTCTTGGCGTCTTAGTTGGACACATACTTTGCGATCGAGCATAATAATTATGGCATCACTATATTACAGACTTATATATATATAAGCAACAGCATTGCAAATACATGTACATTTGATTACTATGTACTATTGACAATGGTAACTTATTTCAGGCGACTGTGCAACATATTTTGTAATTTATTAGAAAACAAGTAAGAAGCGACAATTATATTTTTGGGAACAGAAGAAGAGCTGGAAAGTAATATTGCGATTTAGAAAATGACCAATCCATCGACGTTTACATATGGTTGACGACACTGCATTGTTGTTTGCCATAATCACTTTGCTATTGGAAAGTTATACAATCTGTCGTCGTACATCAATAAAAACAAACATTATATTTCCTCTAGGTATAAGAAACTTGTAAAATCTACAGGAAATGCCGGTACCAGAACGTACAATAAACCATTATTAAGGCATAGATGCCGTAAAAGAGGTGTATATTGTAGATGGTAGACTCGGGAAACAGGGGTCGATACAAGATTTTCAGTTAGGACAAGGTTGTCCAATGTTCAGGGGGTCTTGGGGATGGCTCCCCTAGAAGCCAATGGCGCTTTCTCGGTGATTCTCATGAAAAATATACCAACTTTTGCTCAATTTATAGCAATGTTAAATAGATGTCGATAGGGTAGAAAAATATTGTTTCCGATTAAGTTACATAATGCTAAACAAGCTTATCAGATTTAAGTCGGTGTGGCACAAGCTGGTTCCGCCCTTTCAATCCGCCTATGGGGAGGAAGATGAATTTTTAACAAAAAGTTATTTCCGTTTAATATATGTGGCATGTTCTTGAAAATCTGTGATAATGTGACTTTTTCTACGAGACGATTTTGTATTTCTAGGACAGTTGTTTCTTTAGCATATTTCGGACTTGCATTAAATTCTAACAATCTGAATGGAAATCTATATATAAACTTTGGCTTGTCCGGACTTGTAGAGATACCAGCATATTTCCTTGTTATTGCTTTGGATAGAGTGGGACGTCGGAGACTGTATTGTGCCACAATGGTCATTGGTGGTTTATCCTGTGTTTCTACGATATTTTCCATTGAATACGCGCCAAAAGGTATGTTTGGTAAATTTGATAAAAATATGTACATAAAAAACTCGTCTAGTTTTCCTCAAGAAAATAGGAATTAAAACCTGAATAAAGTAACAAACTTCGGTAAACAGTCAATAGGATTCCCGCGATTTCCTATTCAGGAAGTTTCTCCAACTGAGTTACGGGACTTGTTAAATGAATAATGAACATACCATGAACATAAACGTGTACCTAATTACTTAGGTAAATCCTAAATACAGAAGAGCTTATATCGTCTTCAATTTTTCTCTTCATTTTTATTCCTAACACTTTGTTTCATTTTCAGCCATTCATTTTGTATGTTTTTATAAAAGAAACGAAAACTTGTGTATCACTTCGTAGTATTCAACTGATATTGATGTATTATGCTTGATTAATTTTAGGTTCAGAAGTACTAACCATTTCTCTGTCAATGTTGGGACGTCTATGTGTAACAGCAGCATATGCTGTTGTTTATATTCATAGTGCGGAATTGTTTCCAACTGTTGTACGAAATGCGGGCATGTGTTGGGCATCGGTATTTGGAAATTTAGGATCTATGGTAGCACCATATATCGTTGTATGGGTGAGTGAAATCATACTTTAAAATGATGTTTAGTATAATTCGATATAATTTAAGAATAAATCAAGAAGCCGAACATGAAATGCCGAATAAAAAGCACACCAAAAGCATTTTTGAGACATGAAAATAACCTGGAATATTGCGAATAGCGATATCGACAATGTATATTTGGAGGCTTTGTACAGCAGTCACACAGCACACAGCACACAGCACACAGCACACAGCACACATAACACTGTTGCGGTAATACAAATAAAAAAGCTCACATGTTTTCAGTGTACACCCTAGCTCAGAATACAGTAGGACGTACAGAAAACATTTATCCGTTTCAATCGGAATGTGACGAACATGTACAACTGAGAGACAGCAACACGGCAAAGGTTCAAGTCACAAAACATGTTTTAAACCACATGACAGCACAAGTACACATGAAGGAAAAATAGCAAATTAACGAACTCATACATTTGGAACTGTCACTGTGTAAATCCTGAGAGCCTATTCAAGTTTCACGACATGCCAAACTTGACGAATGAGGGACAACAAGACTGTCAAAGTATTTTGATATTAGATAATCTTGTATGTTATTATGTGACTGTGATGTAATAAAGCAAAGAACAAAACATTAATTAACTTGAAATATTATTGTTTGGATGATTGTAGGGCGAATCATATGGAGGCACACTGAGACAAATTGTTCCGTTACTGATATTTGGAGGGGCTTCAATTGTGTCTGGGTTTGCATGTCTTATATTACCAGAGACTCTGAATAAAAACCTCAAAGACACAGTGCAAGATGACGACAAATCTAAGAAGTAAGAGTATTTCATTATATCAACAATTTTGTACAATACTTGAAATCGACGAGCGAATAGCATTCCGAGAGAGCGACTAATATAAAAGAGAGAATAAGTTGTTACTGGGAACGCCACATACATAAAACACAGACCTCCGGGAAACCTACAATCCATAAAATACAAGGCATTTGAGGAGGCTCAAGGGTACATACGTCAGGGAACAGGGTGCAAGGAATGGCTTGGCCGACCATAGTATGACTACAACTGTATGACAAAAGACAAAGTCATTGAGTGCAAAGTTGTTTGAGATGAATAAACAGATCGTATTATTTTTGCCTTAAAACAACTTCCAAAAATGTTTGAGCCTATTGGAATTATAATGACCAAAGAAGGTCAATGTGTTTTCACCATTACTGGTCTTTTGTATTGTAATATACATAGTGGACATTGCAGTATGTTTTAATAATCAGATTATAATTATAGCATTGATAATAATTTTGATCATTTCGGGCACAATTGTAAAACATTTTAATTCTGTATTGTGGTACTTTGCCTTTCATGACACATAGTACAAATGTGATTATATACTATTGCAGATCAGGAGCGTTCAAATCTTTAAGACGTTTGAAACGTCAACAAGAGGATATGGAAGAAACCCAAGATATTGGACTTGAATTACTTTCTTCAACAGACTAATCAGCACGCACTTGACGCTCTTCGCGGAGTTTAAAATTAACATCCGTCAAAGCGAATTTGGGTCAGCGTTTCCGTTCATAAATAAGCACGAGAATGGCGATGTTTGATGAAATTGATGCGATATGGATCATATTAATATGTGATGTAGATGCCACTCGAAAATTTAATGTTTATATACTAGTACTACACAAGTATTGAACATTTGTGTTTGCATGCCAAAGCCACGTTATTTTATTGTAAATGAGTAATAAAGTTTAAATTACGTTTGTTTGTTCGCAGCTCAACTTATAATAAGCTCAATTCAAGTGAGTCATGCATCGGTAGCCCGGCTTGTCGTCAGACATTGGCCTTTTTAGGCGTTTAAGCGTCTCATTGCTATCATCGTCAACCGGATGGTCTACTCGAAGTACCGCCATATTCATCCTCTCAAGAAAATAAATAGTGTATGTAAAATCCTCTGATTTTGCTATATATTTGATGAGCTTAATGGCTGATTTGTCAAGGATTTATCAATTGTGGCATGGCGGGAGTCTTGATATAAACGGTTTTTCTGGATTATATGTGTCATTTTTGGCGAATGATTTTACCCGAATAGTCGTGTATTAATTTGGGCTGATGCTGTACCCAACCGTATAGTGAAATACCAGTATCAAAAACCCACCTTGTCTGTGTACTGAATGATGTCCTGTATGGACATTTTAGGTTTCTGCATCTTCAGAGTATGGACTTCATTTTCTAGAGCTGCAATTATCCTCTCAAATTCTTGATCTGTTAATTATGGTGGCATATTACTGCCACCAGTTAGCATGATAGCGTTCGCGAATTAATTCGTGTTAACCACTTAATTATTACGATAATTATCTAGCTATCTAGTTAATATTCGTGATAAATTTTCGGTAAGATAAATATCATACAACTAGAAACAGGCTTGAAAGTGCCCAGAACTGCCACCTCTTACCTTTTTATGATGTATTACACTATATTTTAGTGGTAACACGAATCTTATCTAGTTGTTCACTTATTATGTTACTTAGCACTTAAGATTATAGTACACTCAACAAAATTCCTAATCGGTCACTTTATTTGGGTTTTATTTTTTGAAATTTTATAAGAATATTGACTAATTTGTTTGTAGCCATTATATTGAAGGTTCTTGCCACCTGAAATAAGTTGAAAACGGAAATAACCACCAATATAATGCCTACAAACAAATAATGTCAATATTCTTATGAAATTTAAAAAAATAAAACCCACCTGTCGTCAATGAGTGCCGGCCTGTATCATTCCGACGGCTCGGGCGCGTTCTTCTTCAGTCATTCTCACCATGTTTTGTGTTTTTCAAAAAGGATTTTCATCAGCAATGACAAAAGTGTACACGAACACGTGCAAATATGTGTCCATGCCCCGCACGTGCAAAACGTGCTATAAACGTCAATACGCCTAATACGATTAATTTCATAGCGAGCCGGCTAAAAAAATCAATAATTCGATGAATTACCTGTTCAAAAAGCGGTATGTGAAATTTTGTGTGAATACATGCATTATTAGAAAAATAATAATACAATATAAAGTGACCGATTAGGAATTTTGTTGAGTGTATAGATACCTGATATTATGCATACTACATAACTATGAAAGGGAACTGAGGAGCCATATGCTGCAATGGTTTATTGTTGTTACAATGTGTATAGAAGTAGAGCTTGTCAAGTTTCAGATATCAACAGATAGTATACAATGAAAAAATTATAGAATGACAATACATGATATACAGTAGCCAATATTTGAAGCATCTGTTGCTCTCGTTATGATTCAAAATGGTTTACCTTTATTGGTGTATCTATCTCTGGGAAACTGTCAATGTTTTTGCTATAAGCAAAAATGGTGGGCCCAAGTTCCGTGTCACTATTAAGAAAGTGATTCAGATTATGTCGTTGTGATTGACTTCCCTGTCTGCACGCCTGATAAATGTCACACAAAATAAATATGTTGGTGATAAACTTTCCTAATATTTAAACTACAGCTATATCATATCCGTCAAGAAAGATGGCTGTGCACATCTGAAATATATTTCTAAATGGCCAATTCTCGACAATTATATTGTGTAATCCGATCGGATTTTCCGAAAATAATGCTTGTATTTGTTCAATATATGATATACTTATGCCATATCTAAAGTGGAAAGATGTGGTAGACAAAATTTCTGCATTTTTTTAAAATATCCGAAATAATATACACTATTTGAAAAAGAGCAACTTTGAAATAGTGGTGAACTCTGACATTTCTTCATCTTTTTCAGTTTCTTCGAGTCTGTGGGGAACAGACTACATGTTTGTTTCCCTCCTGTTCGATGAGTACAACCATAAGCGAAGCAGTAGACCATTTTAATGATGTTTCCGGAAGTCGCATAACGGAAGTGAAAGTAAAACGAGACTTACGCGCCCTATTGGAAGTACATATCATATATTCTTTGTTTAATGGACACAGGTGGATGTTATGCGGAGATTGATTTAACCAAATATCGTTCAAGCCATGTTCCTGAAGGAGTGATTATATTTGAAAAGCCCAATTTCTTCCACTGTATGTTATTTAAACTTTCTGCATCTTGTTTCAACACGTTATACAGAAAACATCACAGAACAAGACAAGACATCCAGTAATGATAGGCCGAAAGGGGAAAGAACATTTGTCATTCATATTGCTTATTTGTACACACACCAGAAAAGTATATGTTCTACTTTATTATCTTACTAGGTCATCTGAGGTTTAAAACTATAGTAGTGTATGTTAATGAATTGACATAATGTACTAGTGATAACTATGTATGTATATACGCAAGTGCGATTAACTTAATGGAAATGATAATTGGGGTCAGTTCTAAAAGGTCCACATTTTTACACACTATCATGTTTATCTGACATGTGACAGATTTGTCACCGGTTTGAAGTCTACATTTTCTCGTCACTAGAAATAATGGAATGGTGACATGAATACAAAATGAAACTAGTTTACCTGCAGGGCAATCTAAATGTAATTATCTCTGCAAACCAACTAGTTTTTTCACGCCGCGCCCATTAATATGTCTTCTTTACAAATAGTCTCAACATGTTCAACCAAGTACGGATGATGATCTACTAATTAGATTACGTCGGCCTTGTATTCTTCATGCTTCGTGCTTGTGCTTTTGAGGCGGCTGTGCATTTCGTTTGTGGCATTCCCTGATGCACGTCTTCTTTATGTTTTTTTATTTAATTCGGTTTGGATTATTGAAGGAACATTTATATTGAATGGAATTAGAAAATGATTTAGTTGGTATGATTCTGAAGTGTTGATTTGGCATGTTCTATTAAGATTTAGTTTTGAAAAAGCAAGTACAGTTTGTTGTTTACATATTCTGTAGTGTCGTGTGTGATACACACCTAAAATTATGAAATTTGACGATGTTTTAGAGGAAATTGGTGGATTTGGCAAATTTCAAAAATTTGTGTTTGCGTTGTCTTGTTTTCCAGTATTATTGGCTGGACTTTTCATGTTGAACCCCGTGTTTCTACTTGGCATTCCAGACCACAGGTTTGTATATTTTTCAAATTTAATTAAAACAAGATTGGCAAATTTGACATATTATAAGTTATGTATGTACAGTTGCATGCACATTTAGTGTATTAAGTGAAATATAAGATATATATGACAATATGATCCATTGGCATACAGGCTTATTGTTCCATAAGGTACACATAGCCTAGGAAAGATACCCTGTCAGTGAAAATTGCATCCATATTTATATGCAACTAAAGTGGCATGATACATTTTATCCATAAATGTACGTAAAACAATTCGGCAAGGAATGTATATCTTGTTTTTGTTTAAGCACCGAATTTAACACAATTTGCGATAAGAAAGACATAATCAAATCATCTACTTCCGGTTTAGCAAACTGTCAATACCAAATCAACAGAAGTACTTTTTGTATCATGAAATGCAGAATACACCAACTAACATTTTCAAAAAGGCACTACACTCCCCCCATTTTTATCGACTGTTTGCGAGTAAATATTACTGACTCCTTATCTCTTCTTATATCTTGTATGCACATTTCCAGATATGTGGTAAAGTATAACAATTGATTCCGTGCTTGTAGTTACATCAAGAACAAGAAACAATGTTATACGGATAGTTTAAAAGATTTTCTATAAATTTTATAAGCATAGCACATCGGCTTTACTCGCAATTCAGGTTAGGGAACTCTTTGTTTCACTCGATACGCTTCTGATATGTACGTTTTACAGTGTTGAATCTGTTAACAGGTGTAATGGGTGGTTTCAAACGAAAATACATCTATCTGAGAAGAAGGAAAAAGAATACAACGCCGCTTGAATGGTTTTGTATTGAAATGCGACTGAACAAATACTATGGTGGCATATTTCTGCCACCAGTTAACTTCTTAACTAGATAATTATGAGGTTATCACGTTAAAGAAACAAGATAACTACTTAATTAACAAGATTATTATCGTGCTAAATTTTCATACCAGATAAATATCTTAAAACGAAAAATTGTCAGATAGTGCCCACAACTGCCACCATTTACCCACTTAAACCCAGTACGGACAATCTATTTTAGATGAGTGTTAAGTAGTTAACGCGATACATTTCTAGTTAACTACATAATTAACTAGTAAATTATTACGTTAACTTGATATCTAGATACTTAACTCGTTAACCACTTAATTAACTAGAACATTATGTAATTAACTAGATACGTTTCGCATTAACTACTTAACAGTTACCTAAAATATGTAGCTAATGCATTACCTATCTAGTAAACTAGATATTTAACTAGATATTTATGTCGTTAACTAGATACTTAACTCGTTAACCACTTAATAAAGTACTTAAATGGTGGCAGAAATATGCCACCATAAAACGCTATTTAAAAATCCATTTAACGCCATCTGTCAACAAAATACAGCATTAAAATTCAATTTACGGGAGGGGATACTCGATCGAAAATTCACACTCGAACGGTTCACCGAACAAGAACACAAACATTTAATGTTAAGGTAAACCATACATCATTGATTTAGGTATTCCATCCATCATGTTAGGGTTTTCCCTTTAATAGATATGGTAACTAAATATAGTTAAAATAAATTTCTAAATTGTATATGATAATTTTAAATCTAATCTCACAGCAGTTATTTAATATTCTAGGCAGTCATTCAGTATATACTTTTAAAAGGCATTAAATTATATATATTATTACTAGTTATTTATTATATATATAATTGCTTTGCTCAGCATTTGAAATGATATTATTCAATCCTTAAAATGTCATTACCAGGCATTAGTTTGTCAACGACGTAAACGGTAGAAAAATTCAACAATAAAACTAGAATATAAAGTCCTACATGAATGATTATTATTATTATATATATATACAGGCCCGTAGCTTGAGGCAAATTAAACCGAGGCAATGAAGGCGGGTCTTTGGGGTGTCCTCTCCAAGGGGTGGGGGGTGAGCAGAATAATTTGATTTGTCTTTCATATAACAATTTGTTCGTTTTATTAGTTTGTTTTACTTGATCTACAAGATATTCCGTCCCAAGAACTGATATAAATTCCTCTTCAGTGAGTTGATTCACCCATTTTATTTATCGATTTCTGCAGTACTAAAACACCTTGAAATTCCCTTTTTCACCCACAACCATCAGTCTTAAAACGTCTAACTTTAAATAAATCGGAGTCTTTTCAATCTACCGTTGCACATTCATATTCAGATCACTCCCTTTTTCATCACTATTGTGATCAACATGCTCAGTTTCTAAATCAATCAAAGTGTCTAGCTCTTCTGTTTCTGTTTCAAAACCATCACTATTACTTTCATTGTCGTCACTTTTATCACTAAGTTGTGAAGCACAGGGAGTTGCGGTTGGTGTACGACCGAAATGTTCAGGAAACAAGCTCTCCAGTTCCTGAAAGTACAACATGTTTGTTAGTTTTCTTCAGTAAGTTTTATATTTCTACATTCTAATTGCAAATCCATACAAACCAGAACTTTGCTATAAATCCCTATTTGAATTGTTCATGAATAGAGCTTCTGTACACTCGACTTAACATGCAATCATTATTTTCACTTAAATGTAGTAGAGCTCTAAATGTATTTTTAAGATCCGAAACACACGTGTACCTTTTTCTAAAGAGATAATGACGTAGAACTGATGACGTCAACTATTAACTGGAAATTCCCGATAACGTCACGAGCGTCAATAAGCTCGGTTTTCCTGGAGAACGGTTCATATATATACTTGCTAGAATCATTAGGTCTTAACTACGCGTGGCAGTTTCAAGGTGTTGGGAATGTAAATGTATTTTTAGAAATATTTAAAAATAGACTCAGAGATGTATTTATTCAAAACTGGAATAGTCAGCTAAAATATTCGTCTAGAGATAAAACATATAACATATTTCGATTTCAGCCTTATTTAGATGTTATTTCAATTTCTAAATTTAGATCATATCTTACACGCTTACGAGTTTCGGCGCATAGGCTAGAAGTTGAGTCGGGAAGATGGCAAAAACCGTTTAAAGTACCATTTCATGACCGTAAATGTAAATCTTGTGACATCTTGGAAGATGAATTTCACTTTGTTTTAGAATGTCCCCTGTATCATACCTTAAGAAAACAGTACATTAATAAATATTACTGGAAAAATCCAAATGCAGAACTCCTAAACAGCGAAAGTAATTGTACAATAAAAAGATTATCATTGTTTGTTTATAAAAGTTTTGAATTGAGATCGCAAATATTTTTCTTATAATAATCCTATCAACTATCTTCTGTTATTTATTTATTAAACTACCAATTTACTTAGTAAATACTTTTTAAAAAGTAAATACAC
Organism: Mactromeris polynyma; assembly: GCA_032209605.1. NCBI lineage: Eukaryota > Metazoa > Mollusca > Bivalvia > Venerida > Mactridae > Mactromeris > Mactromeris polynyma. The sequence goes on from JASFXZ010000005.1 coordinate 4,098,178, forward strand.
GCGCATGTTATTAGATGTATGTACGTAATTATGTTTGTAAACTTATGTATTGTAAATCACCATTGACATGTTGTATTTATTGTATTGTATTTATTCATGTGAAATGATGGGCTAATTGCCTTTTTTCTGAATAAACTTATCTATCTATCTATATTACATAGATTGAAACAACAAGTATTTCATTTATCGCAGACATTATGCCAATGATGGATGGCTTACTTTAAATGAAATCTAACAAACACATGATGCATAAACTGAAATTCTTGTTTAACAAGTTTAGCAATAAACACATTTATGGATTAACTCTATACGCTGTATAGTAAAGTTGTACATGTAGAATGACTTTCGATGATTTTTTACATTCCGGTAAATACACACTATATTCTGTAAAGTATTTTTTAATATCAAAAGTATTTTTTGAAAGAAGAAAAAGAAAAACTAGCTTATGCTATCGATTTTTTTTCAAATTTATATCAATAAAAATATTAAGTCTTATAATTACATCGGCTGTTGCCAGCCCGGAATCAAGTGGATCTTTGTGAGTTTATAATGAAGTTCGGAATAAGTCGATTTCCTACTGACATCTGCTTTAAATGAAAATGCATACGTATCAGCTGTTACGAACGCATACAGTGCTTGATTATTCATCCTTAACTAATCTTACTGTATTTTACATTTACATGTTGTTTGTCAATTTATTTTGTAAACGTAAAAGGCCAAAGGCATGACTTTACATTTACAACTATGCAATGAACCGAAAGGAATATATTCTAAATGAAGTATTTTCTTTCTTTTCATATGCGCAAAAGTGTGCAATTACAGACCACTAGTAAGCGTGCTTAAGCTAAGTTGAAACATGTCCAATGTATAGGCAGCTATGAGCGTACATAAAGGTGCCCAGAAATTAGTTTATTCGCCGCATTAGCATATTTCGTCCACACATAATCGGTGTTGACTTTTCACACCTCAGATTGCAAGTAAAGCGTACTTAAGACATGGCTAGTCCACCCACCGAACCATTTGTTTGTGTGGCCAAAAAAGAAAACAAGAAATATATTGAAAAAAGATGGTTGGCGTAATTTGAAGGTTAAGATTTGTTGTGCAACATAAAAAAAATGCCGAGATGTTACGATTGCTGGTCACTCAAGGTCCAAAATGGATTTCGGTAAATTCACCGTAATTCGGTGGATTTCGGTAAGGTAACGCACTCTTTATCGAAAGGTTAACCAATCCGCATCAATGTTACAAACGTTGTTCGGTTGAAGAGAAATTGCCTTGGATTCATGTAAACTGTTTAACAAAAGTGTATATATGTGGCTGATAAGTCAGAACATCTTCAGAAACAAGAAACAGATATAGCATTTGAATTTACCTCCGCCACGAAATTATTGACAAACAGGGTCTAGGTCAAGATTTGATTGGTTTACACAACACTGATATGCAAATAGCAAAACCATGCTCAATATTTGATTGGTTTACACAACACTGATATGCAAATAGCAAAACCATGCTCAAGATTAGATTGGTTTACACAACACTGATATGCAAATAGCAAAACCATGCTCAAGATTTGATTGGTTTACACAACACTGATATGCAAATAGCAAAACCATGCTAGTACTGTTATAGAAAACTGGGGTTCTGTAATAGGAAGTACTCATTCCTTGAACGGCATTACATAATGATATGTTGCTGACGTCATTACGAGTCTACGTTATATAATGTTATATAATGAGTTCCTGGATGATTGTTATTCATACATAAACTACAGGTCATCTGATCTGTGTATATATAAAACAGGGAACCTAACGGACGATTTTGTACTGAGATAATCTTTTCTGAGCGACATACATGTCCTGGATGTTCTAATGAAAAAGTCAAAGATTTGAGCTGTTCCTGTATTAAAGACCAAAATATTCATTTGCAGGGTTTTTACACTTCCTATATTTTCCAGTTTCATTCAGTAGCAAATATATAAAATTCGCACTTTAATTCTTGTAACAATTCATATGCATTTACTAGGAACAAAATTCAAAAATAAAGTACAAAATGACATCAAACATGACATGACGTCAAAAACACTTTAATGTACATTTTTTTTAAATATTTTTTTTGTAATTGACATAACAAAGTATGACAAATGTTTTCATGTTAATTTTATTCTATAAATCAAAAGAAAGCACCTAAAGTCACTACCGAGAAATCGCTCAGTTTGTGACGTCATGCATTCATTTTGGAAACACTCTCTTCAATGTCGTATGTATACAGCTTTTGGTAACGCCCAATTATCTTTCATTTCACACCACATGTTGCAACGTTTTAAATACTGGCATGTAACATTTATGGTCATGAATTACAAATAACTGTTTCATATATTTACAGATGTGCTATACCAGGGTATGAAAATGATACTTACGAAATACAGAATGACGAACATGAAGCTCTGATAGAAAAGTACATACCAACGTCAGATGAATATAAGTACGACAGATGCCATGTCTGTAAAACAACTGCACATTCCCAATGGAACATGTAATTCAAACTTATCTAGCATATTGAAGATAATAAGAAATATATTTAACAAGAAATATCTTGATATAAGATGGTCGGCGCAATTTGATGGTTAAGATTTGTTGCGCAACATAAAACAAGGCCGAGATGTTACGATTGCTGGTCCCTCCAGATCCAAAATGGATTTCGGTAAATTCACCGAAATTCAGTGGATTTCAGTAAAGTATAACGTTCTCTTTATCGAAAGGCTAACCAATCCGCGTCAAGCTTACAAAAGTTGTTCGGTTGAAGAGAAATTGCCTTGGTGATTAACGTAAGATTTGATTGGTTTACACTACACTGATATGCACATAGCAAAACTATGTTAGTACGGCTACGCCGAAAAAAGATGGTCGGAGAAATCTGAACCAAGCAAAGTTGCTATTCGAAGGTTATAATTTGTTGTGCTACTACATCGAAACAAACAACACGAGGTGTGCCTAAGACGTTCGTGGACACCTACCTAAAATTAAAAACCTATGTCAAAATTCATTTTTTATTATATTTCTATACATGTCCAATACTGTATATAGTTTTAAAAATGCTGTAAGCGACACACCAAAGTAGGGACGACGCACTCGCATGGTAATTTCTCTCAAACGATTTCTCACAGTCGTGGGGAGTATTAGACAATCGTGTATATGTCGTATAGGCAATGTCCCGAGATTGTTTATCCGACCAGCCCTAAGTTCAGTAAAGAAGTTTGCGACTAACGTTTGCAATTTGGTTCCCCATGTGCAGTGAAGGCGATACGGTGGGCCAGGGATACAAAACAAAACAGTTTCCTAACGTGAGCAACTGGTAGCCTTAACTGAACGCAAGGCAAGTGAACTATACGAACTTGTATATAGGGGATAACGTGTTTGTAAACAAAACAACCCGATTCCGCGCATGCGCAGTTAACTGGTGGGCAAAAGGGGAAAAGGCGGCGGCGCCGTACTATACAACTAATATGGAATGAATGACACGGCGGTAGCCATTAATTTCTTTAATGTTTGACATACAATAATAAATTTGGTATCAATTGCAAGGTAATGCTCCCAGCTTTCCCACGACATAAAAATAATGAAAATCAGAGGTTGTTTTGGTTTTCAAATTAGACTCTGAAAATGGGCATTTTTCCGTGAAATAAACTTCAAACTGTTTTGGTTCGAAAAACACGGCTGTAGGTATTTCAATTCTCATTTTTACATATATGCATCAAATCGATACCAGATCAAAGGCTTCCAAAAATAAAATAAAAAATTGAACGACAAATTATTTTCAATTCGTTTAGGTTCGAAAAACACGGCGGTGGGTATTAGAATTCGTATTAATCAATTTATGTCCATAAAGTTGGTACCAAATGAAAGATAATGCACCCAGCATTCTAACAATGTAACATATTGAAGTGTGCGAGTTTTCCGAAAATAATTATTTAGTATGACTTTGACTTTTCTGTATGAAATGTGTATGTGCATAAATAATGTGTTATGTGTGAAATGCCTCAATAGTAATTGTTAACATGTACACATATCTAACAAAGACAACACTGTGATATGTTTAATTGTGCGTCTATTTACCTTCTTAATTTTACATTTAGCATTAAAACATATTCAGCATTTATTTGAGTGTCATTCATACACACACACATTAAGACAAAGCGGTAGATAAATAAATACACATATATCACATGTCAAACAGTTTGTCAATCAACTTTGTCTTGGCTGGCGCTAGGTTGAAAGAGTGGGTAGTCAGATTTGATAAACAATTAAATTGCATGGGAATAAATCTTTGCGAAATGTATTGGTTTGAATGGAGCCTAATGGATTCTTGACTAGCGCTATCCTAGATGTTTACGTTATACATAAAGCATATTATCATTGTTCGGCAGTGCACAGTCAACTTCTCTACCAATGACAAAGTCTACAAAGCCAAGACTCCGTTTTAAATTAGACTTAATTCCTGTACAACTCACGTGATACCACTCAATTCTGCTTGATTTGTTTTCACACATCTTACAACATTTTTAATGACATCCGGTAATTTACATGTACAGACGTATTTGATTGTTTGATGCTTATCTTCTTTACAAGTCATTTTCGGCATTTTCATAACTTTTTGAAACAGTTCACATTTGTCATTTTATGAGCATTTTATGAGATGCATCATCATAGCGGGAATATCAAATCGAACATTGGTGATTTCACGATTAAAGTTACAATGCACAAGTTATGTAACATATGCGAAGGCAATTACACAACAATCGGATGTGTTCGTTTGTTTACACTCGCCACCGGGATAACAAAAACATAACATAAACATAAACGGTGCCAGTTGAATGTTTTTATACGACGTTACCCATTGGTAAACTTCCGTCCATCAGCATATGCAAATTATTGACACTTCTCAACTTTATTTGTATATATGTGTCTGATGGTGACAGCAAAAACTGATTGGATGCATATTGGACTCCCACTGGGCCAGACACTGTGAAATGCTGATAAGGGCGCTGAATAAGATTGATATCTAGATAGTGCACGCCGGGGACACTATTGTTTATTACATAACATTATATAAGTTGTCCAACACAATACTGGCCTTGTTTCTGCCTCTGTTTCTGATTTTTATCATGTTATCTTATACGTATAATTTCTGGAATTTGTAAAAGTATGTGTTGCAGGATTTATTGAAGATTTCGGAAATAATCCAAATAGTGTAAATTATTGTCTGTCCCTATTTTGTAATGTCCCCACACTAAATTATTTGCTTTAAATACTGTAATTGTCAATTTTAAGAAATAATTTTTACTACATGAACTTTTGACATATATTACAAAATCTTTTGGATGATTATAATAGACACAATATCCTTATATTATCAAAAAGATGACAAATCTTTGCATTTTTAGTTGCAGTAGTTTAAAATAATTATGTTAGATGATCAACTATGAAGTTGATTTTTCTTTCTTTCTGGACAAAATAAAAGTTGTCTATGTACATAAATATTTCCTAAAATGACTTTTATTCACACTTAATAATATTATACATAAGGGGACGGACATTACATAGGTTGATGAGTCGACGGGTCCAGTTTTTCCTGTCAATGGCAGATAGCTACTGTTTCCTTCGCTCTTAATTCTTCTCATTTGGAAGTCTGTGCCATGAAGTCATAAAGGCTTTCCCCGCTTGTGTGTACAACCAACAACTATGAAATACTGAATCATAACTTAAAGAATTAACAATTAAGATAAAGCGAATTAGCGTTATAAACAATATGGCGCTGTAACCGGATATCGACTTTCTGCCCACCAGCAATGTTTACATTCGTATAACAGGTGCGCGTGACGTCACGGCGTTATCCCCTATACGATGTAGACGTGGAAACGAGTCTGCTGAGGATTAAGCTGAGCGCGGTCAAAAGAATTACAGCAAATTGTATGACCCTTTTCAGTATATTATTGTATATAGTGGACTAGTTACCCTTTTATTTTATTTTTCCAAGGTACTCCTATGTTACATTATCAGAGAACTGCACTTTATCTCGGGCTAATAAATGTGATGAATGGGTATACGACAAGACCGTGTTTGTCAATACGTTCGTGGCGGAGGTAAGATCAAATTCTATATCTGTTTCTGGCTTCTGAAGCATTTTGTATTTTTATTTATAGTTGCGCCTCTCCGTCTCTGCAGTTTTATTTATGTCATGAAACAAACCAAAAAAACAACCAACACAATGTGAGAATGGAATCATGCCAGACATTTTATTTTTAAAACGAAAGGAACTAAATCAAAATGAAAACAATGACTAGTAACGAACAAGAGATATGTACTTTTGGTAACATAGGACATAAAGATGGACTACATATTTTTATTCCTAAGATATTCAGATTTATCAGCAACATATACTTAAGGACTTTGAAAACGCACGCTTTGGATATGTGTGTTTTCACAACGAAAGCACTTACTATATGATTATACTTGCGATTAGATTGCAACTGTCAACATGACGAAAATTCGTGGTTACTGAAAAAACATCCACTGAAATTTCATGCAAACCATTTTCAATTATAAAAACAATTCATTAATATCATTGGTTACACTACTTATGTAACTTTTATAAACCCCTTTCATAAATCCCTGATCTGATGAATAAATCACTACAATTGGTGCATTGTCATGTTGACAGTTGCAATCTAATCGCAAGTAGCCGGCAAAAGTGTTACTTTCGATTTTTGGAGCACGGTCTTTATCATGCGATAATTTCGTTATTACTCAATCAATTTTAAATTTGTTGGTGTCTAAATGGCGGCAATTAATAGGTTACAACTAACGTGTATGAATATAATCATATAGTAAGTGCTTTCGTTGTGAAAACACACATATCCAAAGCGTGCGTTTTCAAAGTCCTTAAGTATATATCCACTTTTGTTTTTATGAAATACAGGACAAATACAATGTACAATTTCAGGATAAATTAAAGCAACGACAAGAAAAACAATTCTCATGAAAAAATCATAAGAAATAATGTCGGAGATAATTCAGACAATCGTAAAGAAACTAACAACAATAGTATGTACAACAGTAAATACGTTGAGCAGTAACATAAAACCCAATGCATAGACACTTAAACATTCAAAATTTATGTACGATTGTTCATGTCTCATAGTTTACTTTTTGGGTTGGCTGTGCTCTTCTCTTTGTATGTGACATTTCTACAAAACATTCATTTTCATTTATCAAGGTTGATCTAGTATGTGACAAAGAAATATGGGTGGCAAACGCACAGATGATATTCTACGGTGGTATGTTAGTGGGATCTCTTGTCAGCGGTATTGTTGCAGACATGTGAGTGTACCAATTGTATTGTTGTTTTATTCCGTTTGAGTATGTCCATGTGGTACCGGACGTTGTAAAATATCATATCTCAAAGCCGCTTTATAACAATTACATATTCAAGTCAAAATAGGTTTGCCTTGTACTTCCAAGTTCAGATGTTCACATATTTAAGTGAAAATGGCTGTGCATTGTTTTTCCAAGTTCGGATTTTCACATATTCAAGTCATAATGGTTTTGCCTAGTACTTCCAAGTTCAGATTTTCACATATTGCAGTCATAATGGTTGTGCATTGTTATTATTAATTTTATTTTTCGCATACTTTTCCTTTTACAAATATGTACTCGTAGATATACTGAACACATTCAGAAACTTCCGCTAAGTTTGATGCTTTAAGCTTGTAACCAACTATATACTTATGCTCTCATCATTCGAAATATGGCAATTGGACATAAAGGGTTAACCCTGTCTGTTCGTCTGTCCATGAGAAATTTGTTTACCAATCGCCTAAATAATGGCTGTTTTAATTCATATTTGGTACATAAGCATAGGAAAATAACATACAAGTCAAGTTCGATTTTAGAGCAGTTATGACCCCTTTTTCGACTTAAAAGCCCATGGCAGTGCATCCTTGTCCTATGGATACATCTAACTTAAATATCTGTATTGTGGCACACGAGAAATTAATTAATTTTTGCCAGCCTCAATGTACTTTACTGCCAACATATTTTATTACTTGAGTCGATATATAACGGTGTTATTTATCTGATCTCAGATACATGTTTAAGGTTCTACAACATTGACACAAATGAAATCTCAGGTGAATGACGTGTAGAAACAAAAGGGCCATGGTGGCCCTGAATCGCTCACCTGATCTGTTTGGTTTTATGGTACTGCGTCACAGGGTGCAACCTTTCGTTTAAGTAAAGATTCTCACAAAGAGAGCAAAACTTTTGATTTCCGGTATATCACTATAATTATTATGTATACCTTTCGGGAAAGTTACCCGCCCATGACTGGCATGTTATTTTAGTGAATAAGACGAATCCAAACCCTCGTTGTATGTTTTGAAGAGGGTCACCCTATAACCTTTCGCTTAAAATTTTGTGAAACCAAAAAGAGGAAGATGGCCAATTTGTTGTTGTTGTTGGTCAATTGTGACGCCTTGTAGGTTTATGGTGTGTCGCCAAATGAAGCTTCCAACAGTTTCGTGAAACTGGGCATTGTGGTTTCAGAGGAGATGTTTGTTTAACGATTGTAGACGGACGTATATACGGGACGGACGGACGGACGAACGAACCCCGATTAGAATCAGTGTTCTGTAATAATGCATTATTTTCATTCGTATTTACACAAAGGTATGGTCGAAAGCCGGTAGTGTACGTTTCTTGTCTAATTATGGTGGCGTCTTCGATTGGTTTAGCGTGGGCTCATACGTACTGGCTGTTCTGTTTGATTGAATTCATTCTTGGTGGATCCATCGTAGCGACGTTTATGTCAGCGTATGTAATAAGTAAGTGTTGAAGCTGTTTCCTTTAGCCTTCCGGATAGTTTTTCGGCGCAGCCGTACTAATATGGCTTTGCTATTTGCATATCAGTGATGTGTAAACCAATGAAATCTTACGTTAACCACTAAATCAACTTCTCTTCAACCGAACAACGTTTGTAAACTTGACGTGGATTGGTTACCTGTCGATAAGGGGTACGTTACCTAACCGAAATGCACTGAATTTCGGTGAATTCACCGAAATCCATTTTGGATCTGGAGTGACCAGCAATCGTAACATCTCGGCAATTTTTTATGTTGCACAACCAATCTCAACCTTCAAATTCCGCCGACCATCTTTTTTGAAGAGATTTCTTGTTTCAAATGTATTTTATTGACTTTTAATTTGAAGAGCACAGAAACTATAGAAATGTATTGGTCTATGACTAAATGTCAATATAAAAAGAACCTTCCACTTTGTCTCCTGCTTTACATGTTTCAGTTTGTTTGAACAAGTTTGAATGGAACAACCTCTTGTATTACAATATTACATTAAAATGCATTAGTTCTAGCAAAATAGGATTTAGTGTTGTTTTCCAACACTTGTTCAGCTATTTAGGGTGATCAGTTGTCCTAACTAGTTTTCCTGGAATTAATTATCAATCTGTACTTGCCGTTCTTGAATGAGGTGAAAACCTCTCCACGACAATCAGAGGTGGAGGACCAATGATCGTAGCCAAATGTGGCGGTAGGACATGACCTGCCAAGACCGAGAATCGAACAGGGACCTCAGGGGTGACAGCCTTGCGCTCTAACAACGGAGCTTACATAGCGGGTTTACTAGACTTGTACAGGATCTCTTACTTATACACTCGTGTAATTTATTCTAATATAGGTGTGGAACTTACAAGCGTCAAGAAGCGTGTCTGGCCTGGTGTCGTCTCTAACTTGCCGTATGTGGCTGGTCTTCTAGTCCTGACTGCAGTTGCCTATTGGGTTAGGGATTGGTACAAAATTCAACTGTATACTTCAATACCAGGTGTTCTGCTTGTATGCTACTGGTGGTATGTCAATGATCAGATAATTCGTTAATTGAATAATGCAATCCGTACATGTTATCATATAAATGGCGTATGCTTTGCCAGGGGTGAACTATTTTGCCATATTCACCGTGAGCGTAGATGAATATCACCAATTATCTTTGGTGTAAATACTGTTCATAGTATTTTAAGTTTAGTGTTTTTAAGAACCTTTGTAACTACAGGGAACATTTTCGTTTCTTTATCACCTCCTAATCCATGAATAGCTTTACTTTTAAGTTTCCTGTAGGGATTGTATACAAAGCAATATATAATTTATGTACAGAATTATACGATTTTAAAGGATAATTGAAGTAAAAAAGAATTCGAATATTCAATAAACAAAAGGCAATTTAGACGCTTTAAGCGTAATAACTACTTTATCTTCACTAATTTGACACCAGGTTAATACCAGAATCCCCCAGATGGCTTCTTACCAAAGGACGTGCCAAAGAGGCTACAGCTATCATAAGAAAAACAGCAAGATGGAATAAAACCACAGTTCCCGATAAGTTCTTTGAGATGGATACATTGGAAGATGAAGAAGATAAAAATTCAAGTTTTGTTAAACTATTCACTACAAAGACACAGTTGATACGGACATTGGTGATATTCTTTAACTGGTAAATATTGTATTGTACACTTAGAGCATGCGCTTGCAGTAAGAAACATGTACCAAATAAAGCCTTTTACACAAACATGACTCTATACTTCTTCAATAAAATAAGTCCCTCTCCAAGTAACACTATGATGTTTATGATGGAGTACGCACACATGTATTATTATTAAGCGCCATCTCATCAATCAGAGGTCTGGCAGATAACGTTGGAAGCACATTCTCTCACCAATCGGAGGTCTGGCAGATAATGTTGGAAGCACCTTCTTTCACCAATCAGAAGTCTGGCAGATAATGTTGGAAGCACCATCTCTCACCAATCAGAGGTCTGGCAGATAATGTTGGAAGCACCTTCTCTCACCAATCAGAGGTCTGGCAGATAATGTTGGAAGCACCTTCTCTCACCAATCAGAGGTCTGGCAGATAATGTTGGAAGCGCCTTCTCTCACCAATCAGGTCTGGCAGATTATGTTGGCAGCACATTCTCTCACCAATCAGAGGTCTGGCAGATTATGTTGGCAGCACATTCTCTCACCAATCAGAGGCCTGGCAGATAATGTTGGAAGCCCCTTCTCTCACCAATCAGAGGTCTGGCAGATTATGTTAGAAGCACATTTTCACCAATCAGAGGTCTGGCAGATTATGTTGGAAGCACCTTCTCACCAATCAGAGGTCTGGCAGATAATGTTGGAAGCACCTTCTCTCACCAATCAGGTCTGGCAGATTATGTTGGCAGCACATTCTCTCACCAATCAGAGGTCTGGCAGATTATGTTGGCAGCACATTCTCTCACCAATCAGAGGCCTGGCAGATAATGTTGGAAGCCCCTTCTCTCACCAATCAGAGGTCTGGCAGATTATGTTAGAAGCACATTTTCACCAATCAGAGGTCTGGCAGATTATGTTGGAAGCACCTTCTCACCAATCAGAGGTCTGGCAGATAATGTTGGAAGCACCTTCTCACCAATCAGAGGTCTGGCAGATAACGTTAGAAGCACCTTCTCTCACCAGTCAGAGGTCTGGCAGATTATGTTGGCAGCACATTCTCTCACCAATCAGAGGCCTGGCAGATAATGTTGGAAGCACCTTCTCACCAATCAGAGGTCTGGCAGATAACGTTAGAAGCACATTTTCACCAATCAGACGCCTGACAGATTACGTCTGAACGAAATACCAGGCGGCAGGTTGGAAATTATGTTTGAGAGGGAGAAAAACATGACACCAATATGCATGCCCTGCAAATGTAAAATTGATGGTTTAACATGTCTACATATTTAGAAGATTTTTCACTATTTCATTGTTTTACGACGCGTTATATTATACCAAACAAGTCATTGGTTGACTTGGCATTTACACATTCGTAAGGAATAAAAATGAATACAGAGGTCGAGCAGAAAATGCCAACACGCAGCTACCCCAAACACAGGATGAGCTATGAAAATATACCCCAACTAAAGGGACACATTACGTAATCATAAATGATGGGTAAACCCAGCGATACTGTCGAACAACGGTCAGTGATAATATATATTTAAGGTGTTCTGGAATAACACAAGTCGTCTAATACAAGAACAATAAAACCCCACTTAAAGACCACCTCAATAACAAAACCACCTCATAATTAAAAACACAATTTTCAATCCATTTTCACTGTTTTGCTCATTATTAAATCTCAATTTTAAGACCACCTCAATAAGAAGGCCATTTTAAGGGTCCCAATGGTGGTCGTATAATTGAGGTTTTACTGTAGGTCATTTGTTCCTTAAATTTGTCATACTTTGACCTTAATCACTGTGATGATTTGTATTCGTAGGACGGCTGTTGCATTGGCGTATTTCGGACTTGCCTTAAACTCCTACAATCTTAATGGAAATCTGTATCTAAACTTTGGCCTGTCTGGACTTGTAGAGTTACCAGCATATTTCATTGCGATTGGATTAGTGGATAAAGTGGGACGTCGGAGACTGTATTGCGCCACAATGCTCATTGGTGGTATAGCATGTGCTTCTACTATATTTTCCATTACATATGGACCGAAAGGTTTGCTTTATTATAATAAGGTATCTGTTAATGTTCCAGTAACGCTTGCAGCTGAAAGCTGTACATAAAAAAACGACCTTATAACCAAGTTTCTGTTTGATCAATTACTGTTAAAAAATGGAACTTGTTTAACAAGACGACGTTAACAAAGGTCCACAATGGAAATAAGAGTTTTTACTGAAACTCTATTTTTGTGATATCCGTTTGTGATATCCTTAACATATAGTCCATATAATGTTGATGTTATAATGTTGATTGATATGGCTTTATGTATTCATACATGTTGAAATAAATATATCAATATATCATGCCATATTTACAATGGCCAAAGACATGTATAGAAAACGAATGATATTCTTATAGTTCAATTAATACGTTATTAGATATCAATTAGATTATCAATTATCATTAATATTGATCATGTTAAAGTTATACTATGCTCATTTTTTGTTCATTTGTTTAATTAACCAAACATGAAAAATATATTTCTTTTGGTTAAAACATCACTAAACATGCATTTATAAAGAATGAGCTCATAATGTATTAATCCATATTTGTTGAAGAAAGATGTTTGAACATCATAAATTTTTTTTAAAAAATCCAGTTTTTGTAACAATCAGGCAATTTTATAGGTTTTGACTGTAAGCAATATGATAAAAAAAGATTTTTTCAAATGGGTTTTACATTGCAATGGCTTTTATTAGAGATGTTTTAGCCAATGTAACAACAATACTGGATAAAGCCAATTCAAACAGTTTGTGTTCAGATGAGCCAGATACATCTGTAATTAGACGAAGCAGTCATCACATTTCGTAATATCTAGATGGCATATTGAATTATGTGTAATTAATTCAGGTTCAGACGCACTAACCATTACTCTGTCTTTGCTCGGACGTCTATGCGCGACAGCGGCATTCGCAGTAGTGTACATTCATAGCATTGAATTGTTTCCAACTGTGGTACGGAGTACTGGAATGTGTTGGGCATCTGTATTTGGAAGGGTAGGATCCATGATAGCGCCTTATGTCGTTCTCCTGGTGAGTGAATAATACCTTGAAATGATCTCCAGGAAAACATTTGTATCAAACTCGAAATAGTTGCATTTTGGTGTATATTTCGTTCCGCTAAATTTGCTTACAATAACATCAACAACATACATTAAATACTTCATTGCAGTTTTAGCCATTTATTTCGATTTTTCGAAAAAAATGTAGGTCGCGGGCTACACGGCCTATAGGGATCTAGGCCCCTGGAATACATGCGAAACTAAAATGTTTTTGTATTATTGTAGGGTGATTCTTATGGCGGTACAATGAAAGAGGCTTTGCCGTTACTAATATTTGGAGGGGTGTCATTCCTGTCTGGATTAGTTTCTCTTCTGTTACCAGAGACGTATAATAAACAACTCCCAGACACTGTACAAGATGGAATCGATTTGCAAAGTAAGATTAAATTGTAACAGGGAACGCCACATACACAAGACATGGACAATTTAGGGGGGGGGGGACAACAGGACTGCTTTATTATACCAATGTGTGCAATAATTGAATTTGGTGAGCGAATAGCTCTGTGAGTGACTTGGATGACTACAGCACTGTGGCAAACAACTTAACCATACATTGCAGAACTATGTTGAAAACATCAAACACTTTCAGCATGGAAACTCATGCTTTTATTACCATTACTGATACTTTGCATTGTAAAGGGGGCATACTATACCGTCTCATTTAGTATAATGCATTTTACTTATTCTATGCATATGTACATGACATTTTAATCATGTAATGTGGTACTCTAATTGTTTTCATGGCGTATAGTACATGTACACTTATGTTGCAGATGAGAATGATGCTGTTTCGAAAGAAGTTTGATATGTCATCAGGACGATGTGGAGAAAAGTCATCATATTGGATTTCACAATCTGGAACGTGAATTACTTCGTTCAACAAACATACTTAGAACATAAATCCATTCGGAACACTATTTTTATAACTGTTCAACATTATACACTACTTATAAATATATACTGGACTAATTTTGAGCGTCTTCAATACTGTCATCTGCACATTTACGAAACGTTTCACTCTGTATTTCACATCCGAATTTTAGTCATACTGTGTGTCAATGAAATTTGTTTTTCGGCGCAGCCGTATTAAGCTGGCGTCTGCTACACTCCAGCCCATTTTACAACATGCAGATTCGAACCAATCACGGTCCTGCTACACTCCAGTCCATTTTACAACATGCAGATTCGAACCAATCACCGTCCTGGTACACTCCAGTCCATTTTACAACATGCAGATTCCGGAACCAATCACCGTCCAGCTTACGAAAAAAATTGCTTCGACATTTATAACTGTAGATTTGATTAGCTTACCCAAGGCTGCATAAATTCGTCTGCTTAAGAAATAGCTTATGGCTTGAATGCAGACATATGTATCTGTGATTGTGCTACACATCCATCCAGAGAGTAACTAGACTTTTAATTACTGACCAATTATCGCAGTTCATGTATTGAATTTAACAAAATAAAAATAAACAATGTTATGTTTATCAGACAAAGTCAACACTAATTAATACGGTTTCTATACACTTAATAACTTGTGGCCACAACTTGCTAACTTGTGGCCACAACTTAGCAACTTAAGGCCACAACTTAGTTACTTGTGGCCACAACTTAATAACTTGTGGCCACAAGTTAGTAAGTTGTGGCCACAAGATAAATAAAGTGTTGCGGATGTCACCTCAGTGCCGCATGTATTCATGTGCTTTATTAAAGTTTATTTAATTGAAACAAAATACTTTGACCACGCATGTTATTGTTATTGAATATATCTAAAGAACAAATGAACAAAAAAATAATTTTGATATGTCGATGTCTTAATTTATTGATTTTATAAACAAGGGTTCGTGTAACAACAACAACATCTTAGCTTATTTCTCTATACGCCGATCATCTTCTTTTTAAAGATATTTCTTGTTTATTAATGATACCATACGGTTTTGGACAAGAAGAATTTCAAAGATATTCCTGAAATATGTATGAGAGAATATGATGTTACAGGGAACGCCACATACATAAATCAATGCCTCCCCTCACAGACCCTGGAACACAACAGTTGCCAAACACTAGGGACTGAGGTGTTCAAGGGAAAACATGTATGGGAATAGCAGAGCAAGTAATGATCTGGCCGACCATCAAACACAACCACTTAGAGCAACCCGGAGAACATTATATACCATTAGGGTGATTGTTTGTTTCATCGGGTTTAACGCCGTTTCTCAACGATATTTCAGTTATATACGGCGGCCGGTTCACCTAACCAGTTTTTCCTGGATTGAAATCTAACCAGTACTAACTTACCCTTCCACAAGGAGCCGGCAACTTCTCCACATGAGGAGGAAAATCGACATTTTTGTCAAATTTTCATGGAAGGGTATGACCTGCCGCGACCGGGAATCGAACCCGGATCGCCGGATTTCAAGTCCAGCGGACTAACCACTGGACCTCGGCCGCGACTTAGGGTGATAATGACCTCTCTAGAATGTTGGCGAGGGAGAGGTGATACAAGTGCATTGTATGTGCGTCGTAGACTGACAAACATGGTGGCCAACATGTTGATTGACATAATGGCGTGGCTGGTCACCGCCATAAGAAGTACAATAAAAGCTCACTTAAAGACCACCTCAAAAATACGACCACCTCAAAATTAAGAACACAATTCTCAAGTCCATGTTCACTTTTTTGCTCCATTCTCAAACTCAATATTAAGTCCACCTCAATAATAACACCACCTCAAATTAAGAACCATTTTTCAAGTTCATTTTCACTACTTTGCTCTTTATTCGAACTCAATATTAAGACCACCTCAATAATAAGACCAGTTTTCAACGGTCAGAAGAGTGGTCGCATTATTGAGGTTTTACTGTATAATGGGCAATGTAACAAAGGTAAACATGTTATGCACCTCCTGAAGAAGTTGATGAGGTCCGCCGATTGCACCGTCGCCACCCATTCGGAAAACCTCGGCCAACTACGTCAAGTGTTATTAGAGTAACGAAGTGGTACGGAAATACCCGAGAGCTGACGAGAATGCGTCGCCACCGTCTACGGAAAGGTACGGTATTTACGGCATTGAATACAGAATGTTTGAACAGACGATGAAGTGTGTTCAGAAAACCTGTTTATTTGTTATAAAATAATACTTAAAATGTTTTAAATTACCAGATCATTAAGTTTCTTGTTGTAACGAGTTTTTGCACTGTAATACTCACTTTCTCCAATCATTCGAGAAAAAAGTGTGATTTTTAATTTTTTTATCTAACCTATCCGTATTCTACACAATCTATATAAGCACTCCCAGTACTTTGATTCTCCACAATCTTTAGTGAAGGAGCAATTCGTAGATATCGCATTCGGCCAATTCCGACGGTGTTCGGGTTAGTCTTCGTGCGTTTCCGGGAATTTCCGTGGACAGAAAATAAACAAAAAGCATTTCCTATTAAAATATTAGTATATTTATAATATAACCCACCAACTCCCTTGCATGCATTTGATATATAAATTTCCTTAGGTAATTTAAACAGGTTTTTAAATTTGCATATATTAAAGGGAGGTAATTCACCAAACTGGTGTAGACCGGACGTATATCAAAATTTGGATATTTCCGTCCTTAGATTTGGAAAATAACTTTTTCTATAAACTTGTTTTTATTCTGATAATAATTTGATACTAAATGGGATACAATTCATGATACGCTTCCTGTCTGATTTCGTCTTATTTATAACACGTACTTAATAGAAAAGCATAAAAAACGAAATTTGAATTTCACAAACCTATCTAGAAATAAAGTCATGTTTGAGAAACACGAACAATCGGTCAATGGCGCTACCGGGAATCGAAGTTTAATAATTAAGGATCGTGGTAATAACCTATGTGTAGTGCACATGAAAGTGAATTTTAAATTGATTCAAATTGAATTAATGATAAATTAATCATGTAAAAATTTTATTTCATTAATGCTACGATACTTGGGGAAATCAAACAAGGAGCGTATCATGACCGTGCGACCACATACACGCATCAAGCCGTTTGTTCGTCTCTAACAAGAGACAAATTGAAAAATGCGTAAAGACGACTCCACAAAACCCCTGGCAAGGTCAACGGCTACCCCTTCTTATCTAGGAGGGAAACAACCGCCGACCAAGCCAACTGCTTAGCAGAAAGCGCCCTACGCTGGTCTATACAGCCAGTTAATAAAACAAAATTGAGACCTTATATACAATTGCTAAATAACTTGTGAACGGCTTTGAAGGAATTGACTTGTGAATACATAAGTGAATCTCATGTTCAGAAATTTCAATTTAGCAGCGTATGCGATGTATTTCCAGGGAAAGCTTACTCGGGAATTTGACAACATATTTTCAAAGTTTCGTGACAACTGGTCGTATAATGAAATAGATATAAGCTAAAATATCATATCTATATTCTCCAAGCAGAAATATAAGTACCCCCGGGGCATATTACGAAAACGATCCGTAGCTATATATTCGCTCAATACTCTTCGCACCCTATTTATTACTAACATTAGTTATTTATGTCAAGTTACCTGCGATATCGTTTAATATAAGAAAGATGATGAAATATAAAACGACAAACAGACTATAAAAAATATAATCACCACGCGTTGGATGTTGCATTATGTTCGGATAAATAGCAAAAATGGCAATTTAAAACTGGGGGAAAACATGACGTAAATTCAGTGTAAATTTAACCATATATAAAAGCAATGCCGTGATGTTACGATTGCTTTACAAAATGGATTTCGATAATTTCACCGAAATTCAGTGGATTTCGGTAAGGTACAGTACCCTTTATCGAAAGGTTAACCAATTGTTCGGTTGAAGAGAAATTGCCTTGGTGGTTAACTTAAAATTTTATTGGTTTGCACAACACTGATATGCAAATAGCAAAATCATGTTAGTACGGCTGCACCGAAAAATCTAGGAGTGTGTGTGCATAAATGCCATTAGTAAAATGCCATGAACGTACACCCATTATTCAAGATCATGCCAATATGGATCTATGTTAAGCGTACACATGCCGATAGGTTTTCGACAGTCCAAAAAACAAATCTGAAAAAGTCAAAATGTCGTGGTTATTGCGTTTAAACATCACATAGTTCCATTTAGATGATCACAATGTGTCAGGCACCCCCACCCAATGACCAAGTTCAAAAGCTGAAAACAATCATTAAATCTAGTACTTGGTACTTTTTTTGTTCAGTTCAGTAGTTTGTATTTATGTCTTAATTTATAATGTCCTTCTGTTAGGGAAGAAAGATGTTCTTGATACAAGAGATATGTTTTTTATCGACACTGTAGGTAGATTTCAAAAAAATGAACCTGACGCTAAACTAAGATAGAATTTGGTATGGCCTTAACTTGAATCTGGGACCCAGCTTGAATGTATCCTATCTAATGTGTAAGCCAATGCTGTTTATAAAAAGACTATTTAACTCCGAAAAAAGTATCTACGTAAAAGTTTGCAGCTGGACGGTGATTGGTTCGAATCTGCATGTTGTAAAATGGACTGGAGTGCAGCTGGACGGTGATTGGTTCGAATCTGCATGTTGTAAAATGGACTGGAGTGCAACTGGGCGGTGATTGGTTCGAATCTGCATGTTGTAAAATGGTCTGGAGTGCAACTGGGCGGTGATTGGTTCGAATCTGCATGTTGTAAAATGGAATTGAGTGCAGCTGGACGGTGATTAGTTCGAATCGTAACTATATTACGGGGAAGAGAATGATAACTTAATGAAAGACGTACACTCAGACAAGTTATGATCTGGTTTTGATACTTTGTTGTCAAGGAAACAAAAGTAAATAAACAATGTAATAATGAGAGATTTTCTCATACTACGTAAACATCACGTCTACGTTATGTTTACCGCATTTTTAATAACAGTCGGCAGACATAAAATACTTTAAAAATGTTATTTTGACGACAATATTTTATATGTGTTTGGTGGCGCCATTGAAGCATACATGAGACAAACACCATTATGTAATAAATGACTGTACCATCAGACATCGATGTTTAATGATCACACCATGAAACACATATAGGTAAGACCAAATAAACAAACAAAATAAATTTTAAAGTTTGTTCTTCACTAACGTCCGCGTATGTTTTCGGCGTAGCAGTAGAACATTGACTTACATTTTAGACCAATCAAATGTTGTATATGAAGCGCGTTGTTTAACTATGCAACAAATTAGACGATTTGATTGGTTCATATTTTAAGCGGAGAGACACCAAACGGGGTGTCTCGAAAAGATGTTGAAATTTTAAACAAGTCTTTATTAGAACTTAATGCAAGAAGAAACGTATTAAGTAGAGGATTTGTGATAGTTTTTCTACCAAAATTTTATATGGTTTCTTGCCATTAAATTGTTTTCAGTAATTTATCGTTGAAAGATACTTCTTTTCCCGTGGCGTACCCCTCTGTTGCGAAACAGGGTTTTTCTTGTCAATAGTTTTAACTAGTCTTAACAGATTATTGTGCATTATGTTATTTTTCAATTCATAGCAAATTGTGTTTTTCACTCTATACAATTGATATGAATAAATAACATTTCGTTTGTCACCTTTCTGAAGACAGTAACTGTTAAAGAAAAACTGGACAGATTACGCGATGACTATTTGTATTGCGTAATAGTGTATTCGTTGTTTTCAATGGAAAACTTAAATTGTTTTGCTTTAATTAAAAAAAATAATAAATATTTCTATTTAACATACACGACGTTTATCTTTTTTAAAGATATTTCTTGTTTGTATTCACCCTCGTAAATACAGTAAAACCTCAATAATGCGACCACCCTTGGGACTTTTGAAAACTGGTCTTTATATTGAGGTGGTCTTAATACTGATGTTGAATAAAGAGCAAAATAGTGAAAATGGACTTGAAAATTGTGTTCTTAATTTTGAGGTGGTCTTATTATTGAGGTGGTTTTATTATTGAGACGGTTTTATTATTGAGACGGTCTTATTATTGAGGTGGTCTTTAAGTGAGGTTTTACTGTAGATAATCCAGATTCCAACGCTGCAACTACAATATGCGCTCTCGTGATTTTGGGGACCTTTTTATCGTCTCGAATTAAACTACTAGTAGGTGTTTGAATAGTGTATTTCGTATGATCCACATTATTTTATATTAAGAGATCGGGGCAGGATAAGGGCCCGGCTGTATTTTAAGGGTCAGACTGGTTTTACGAGATTTCTCCTGAGGCACTACATACATTAAGACACATGAATTTTTTTCTTCTACATTTAACTCCACAATAAGACGATCTCAGTATTAAGCCTGACTTTCTTAAGAACAGATGGTGATCTTTTTATTGAGATATCAAAATGATGGTGCAATATATCAGTTTTAATATGTATTTCTTTCAAGATATTCGGGTGATTCACCAGGGCCTGGTGTTGAAAAGCACAATAACAATTATTAAAACTGATCTGTGTTATGCTTGAAATAAATAACTATACTATACGTTTATTGGTACAATCTGCACATATAGTTTTGCTTGAAATAAATAACAATAGCGTCATTGACGTTCCTTTACAATTAATAAACTGCATCCATTGTGAAATATTTGTGTAACATACTGATATAAAAAATAGTGATTAGTCTGTTTTAAATTTCGGGATTTTTCCGCTTAAAATTACAATTGAAAATGACAAATTTAGAGATTTTTTTATATATAAAAACATAAGATCGACATTTCTGTGTTGCATGACTTCCATAACAATTCCTCTGTCTAAGTGTAAACTTATTTTTGAGCATTGAGTTTCTTTGTTAATCTATTAAACACATGAGACATGATTTAAAATACAGTAAACCTCAGTAATAAGACCACCCTTTAGACCCTGGAAAACTAGTCTTAATATTGAGGTGGTCTTAGTATTGAGGTTGAATAAAGAGCGGAACAGACAAACTGGACTTGAAAAGTGTGGTCTTATTATTAAAGGTATACTATGCTCTTTTTTTGTTCATTTGTTTAATTAACCAAACATGAAAAATATATTTCCTATGGTTAAAACATCACTAATCATGCATTTATAAAGAATGAACTCATAATGTATTAATCCATATTTGTTGAAGAAAGATGTTTGTACATTATAAAACTTAAACAAACTTCCATTTTTTTTAACAATCAGGCTATTTTACCGGTTTTGACTGTAAGTTTTACTTTGCAATGGTTCTTATTAGAGATGTTTTAGCCAATGTAACAACAATACTGGATAAAGCCAATTCAATCATTTTATGATGAGCCAGATACATCTTTAAGGTAGTATTATTATTGAGGTGGTCTTATTATTGAGATAGTCTTATTATCGAGGTGGTCTTATTTTGAGGTGGTATTATTATTGAGGTGGTCTTATTATTGAGATGGTCTTATTATTGAGATAGTCTTATTATTGAGATGGTATTATTATTGAGGTGGTCTTATTATTGAGGTGGTCTTATTATTGAGGTGGTCTTATTATTGAGGTGGTCTTATTATTGAGGTGGTCTTATTATTGAGATAGTCTTATTATTGAGATGGTATTATTATTGAGGTGGTCTTATTATTGAGGTGGTCTTATTATTGAGGTGGTCTTATTATTGAGGTGGTCTTATTATTGATGTGGTCTTATTATTGAGGTGGTCTTATTATTGAGGTGGTCTTATTATTGAGATAGTCTTATTATTGAGATGGTCTTATTATTGAGATAGTCTTATTATTGAGATGGTCTTTTTATTGAGGTGGTCTTATTATTGAGGTGGTCTTATTATTGAGGTGGTCTTATTATTGAGGTGGTCTAAGTATTGAGATGGTCTTATTATTGAGGTGGTCTTATTATTGAGGTGGTCTTATTATTGAGATAGTCTTATTATTGAGATGGTCTTTTTATTGAGGTGGTCTTATCATTGAGGTGGTCTTATTATTGAGGTGGTCTTATTATTGAGGTGGTCTTATTATTGAGATAGTCTTATTATTGAGGTGGTCTTATTATTGAGGTGGTCTAAGTATTGAGATGGTCTTATTATTGAGGTGGTCTTATTATTGAGGTGGTCTTATTATTGAGGTGGTCTTATTATTGAGATAGTCTTATTATTGAGATGGTCTTTTTATTGAGGTGGTCTTATCATTGAGATAGTCTTATTATTGAGATGGTCTTTTTATTGAGGTGGTCTTATCATTGAGGTGGTCTTATCATTGAGACTGTCGTATTGTTGATGTGGTCTTATCATTGAGGTGGTCTTATTATTGAGGTGGTGTTAATATTGAGGTGGTGTTAATATTGAGACGGTCTTATTATTGAGTTGTTCTTTAAGTAAGGTTTTACTCTGTATGCAAATATTTAGTTAACGTTTTTCAGTTGTGGTAGCTTATTGTAATTAACTCAACGATCCTAATCAAATGATACTAATTCTTTCGTGACCGTAGTTTGGCGTCGCACAAATATTGTATCAAGTATGTGAACAGTTTCTACACCTGACTTCAAAAGCATTTTGTTTCTGAGGAATGTTAACAATACAGTCAAACCTTACCTAGAGACCACCACAATAATAAGACCGCCTCAAAATTAAGAACACAATTTTCAAGTGCATTTTCATTGTTTTACTATTTATTCCATCTAAGATCATCTCAATAAGATAACCAGTTTTCAATGGTCTCAAAGGTGGTCTTATTATTGAGGTTTTATAGTAGTTACATGCGGATTTATAAGTAACGTTTGTGCATTATTATCTAGCTCTTGCATAGGTAGGAAAGAGAGGAAAAGTTATATTATGCAAACCACGACTTAAGCAATACATATTAGGAGACCTCCGTAGCCAAGTGCATAATTACTGGCCAAAATCGAAAGACTGTAGCAAAGGATCTGATGCTCGTACTGATTTCAAAACGTATAAGTTCAATAAAAGTAATCGGGTTTTCTTACCATAGTAAGGCCATGCCAAATTGGAATTTGGTTAAGCGTCCGCGTGCGCCTAGGTTTTGCGCTCCTCGAGCCAAAAAAACAGCATTTTTTCTAAGCTAAAAATTCTCAAATATTTTCAATGTCCATGATTCGACAACGGCAATTTTAGTTGAGATCCGACAACGGTGTGATTATTGTGTGAAAACTAGTCAGTTTTAAATTAGATTTATTCATGTATAAATCTAGTTTTGAAACAAACCATTTTGTTTTGTTTTTATGATGTTTCTTTCATTAAAATAACTAAAATTATGCATCACTTATTATCTGAGGATATTTGTTTTTTTCGTTATGAGTTTGTGTTTTTTTTAACTTAATAGGAACTTAGGTTGACGCTTATCACAATTCCAATTTGGCGTGGCCTAAGTCATTCGTTGATAAATACCTACACTAAAATATGCCCTATTTTTCCTTAGAAGGTGGCCACGGTGGATTGTACAATTTAAAGTTTGGCTACCTCATTGTAATCGAGGTTGTCCGAGTCTCACGGACGTTGATATTATTCCATATACTGATGTACTTCTAAATGGTTGCAAGCGATACATTTTAAACTTTATGTTGCTAGCCCTACCTAGTCCTAAATACTGGAAGTAAACCAATGTCGAATTATTTACTACTATAGATATGCTTATATGAATTTCCAAGGGACATAACTCACCTACTTAAAAGTAATTCTGAACGATTCACCTCCCTTGGAAAAAATGGGTTCAGTGGCCATTTTCATTAAATGGATTGAATTTGGCGGCCTTAAACACCACGTGGCTTTAGTTGGGCGGATTAGTGTCGAATCGACAATTTTAGACCTCGCAATTATAAAACCATCCGGACAAACTGTCAAATTTAGCATCCGCCAGTTTAAAGGTGTGAACAGCCCTGCGTTCAGTTACGGCTATCAGCCCTATCGTTTCGTAACGTTTTGCAATTTGGTTCCCGTGTGCAGCCAATGTGCTATGGTGGGCAAGGGATAAAATACAAAACGTTCGCCACTGATAGCCGTAACTGAACGCAGGGCAGCAATTGCATCCATACAATTGTTCGAAATGCATACATGTACTTTCAAATAAATATATAGAGGATACGTCTCCTATGAAACTGAAACAAAGATTCATCCGATTTGGAATTGCCTTGGCTGAGCCATATTGACCGACACACCTTCATTCTTACACTTGATTCTTGCAGTTTTGAACACAGGAGATAGTCGCGAGTTGTCTCCCTTTATCCCTACTATAGTATATGCATATATGATGGTACTATATATAATATATATACTACAGAAAGGATAAAAGGAAATAACTCTAGAAGGGATAAAGGGAGAGAACTCGTGACAATTCCTGTGGTGTTGAATTACGCACATATCAACCATCGAATGAACTCGATTAAGGACCAAACGTACAATTACACATCAGACCTTGAAATCGAACTAGGGTATCAAAAATGTACCGTTATTACGTCATTGTTATCAATTAGTAACTATACCTTACATATGGATTCGCTTATTTGACCTGATACAGATTTGTCACTAGCGCGTGCTGTCCTGTTTCTCATTGTAATAATGATAACTTCGAGATAACAAAATATCGTCCAGATAATAAATTATGAAAAATAGTTCAGTGTTATACTAATAGGCCGTAATAACTGGTTGAGTATCATCATAGTATGCTTTATATTATTCATAGTGCCCAGATATACTGACGGACCTCGGTTATTCGAATTAATCGGGACCGATAGTTCATTTATTTCGGATGATACCAAGTATTCGGACAGAAGTTTGTCGAATAAAAGAGGTCCGACTGTAGTTTATTTTTTACAATAACACGAAAATGCCCTCGTCAAAGATATCAGTTTTAAACAGAAAATAAAAAAACTCGTTCCATTATAAGAAAACATTGGACGATACTCCAACGATTAAATTTTAGTGGCCTATCTTGGTACATTCTTGTTTAACGTTGTCAGTTTAAAAGTTTGAAAACAAATGGATTATGGATAATGGATATTGTAACATTTTAATACATTGTAATGATTAGTTTTAGTGTTAATTATGCTTATACGTTAAAAGATAATATAAATTTGAAACATTTAATGATATTAGCCTAATATTAAGAATCTCATTTGTTTCCTGAGCGGTATTATTTCTACAAATATGAGATTTGACGATATTTTGGAGGAAATCGGTGGATTTGGAAAGTTCCAGAAATTTGTATTTGCGTTGTCATGTTTCCCGAGTTTATTGGCCGGATTTTTTATGATAAACCCCGTGTTTCTGCTTGGAATGCCAAACCACAGGTTAGTGTGCTTCATAGTGTGAATATTTACGATATAAACGAAATTCGTATTAAAATGAACCATTTAATTAAAAATTACTTTGTACATGCCTCCAAATATCGTAAGCTCAGCCTCGAATTAATTGTCAGTTGCTGTGAGAAGTAAATTAATTCTTGTAATCATAGGAACAATAGGACGACAGCAATCTTACTGCTGTGAAGAGACGATTCAATAAAACAGTATTAACTTCCAAAGCAGACATGTAAGGGAATTGGGTTATTCGGAACCATGCTTTATTCGAAATATAAATTTCGGACCCGATGAATTCGAATTAACGAGGTCCGACTGTATTTCTGTCATGTATTTACAGATGTGCTATACCAGGGTATGATAATGATACTTACGAAATACAGAATAACGAACATAAAGCTCTGGTGGACCAGTACATACCAACATCAGATGAATTTGAGTATAACAGATGTCAAGTGTGTGAAACAGCGACTAATCTTACAAACGTTAAATGGTTAGTAACCATTATCTTGCATAACGTTTTCAGCGCAGCCGTATTAACATGGTTTTGCTATTTGCAAATCAGTGTTTTTTAAACCAATCAAATCTTACGTTAACCACTAAACCAATTCCTCTTCAACCAAACAACGTTTGTAACCTTGACGCGGATTGGTGAATCTTTCGATAATTTACCGAAATCCATTTGCCATTACCAAAATCCGCTTTTTATACAACATTTACAGTATATATTGCTAATTTCTTGTGAATTATTTGTTATCAGAATCTCAGATTTAATGTATATTCCTAATATACCATTGTATATATGTCTACTGGTCTATTATCGTGATATAACGTTGTGTATCGCCTCAAATTCTAAGGACAAATAATTCACAAGAAACATAGTGTATTTTAACACGATAACCGCGCGCTACGAGTTCTCTCCCTTTATATCTACTGTAGTATCTGTATATATAGCATACACAGTATACTACATAAGGGATCAAGGGAGAGAACTCGTGATAATCTCATCTGGTACTTCGTTATGAAACAACATGTCGTACACAGCACACTCGTATTCCATATCTCATTAATTAAGCGCTTACCTATTTATATATGTAAAGTTACTGCCCAACACTCCATATATACAAACTAATCCAAAACTATCACATGTTTATCCTCTGTGCGTAGATATGCCATTTACTTTCTCTTTGCAAGGACTGACCAATCAACAGAAAACTGCACGATATCTCGGGCTTTCAAGTGTGACAGATGGGTGTACGACAAGTCTGTGTTTGTCAGTACTTTTGTGACAGAGGTAAATTCAAATGATATTATATTTCTTCTCAATGTTGAGATGTATTGTTATCATGACAACTTACATTCTTGGTTTGTTGAAGTTAAAATACATGTAAGAATATACATAAGCTAGGTGCTGAATCAATGGTCATTTTGACTGGATTTTGTTAGCAAATTACCTTTATTTTAGAGAAATAATGACCCTTCAGCTAGAATTCCGAGGGTCAAAATGTGGCTTTTTTTCAGAAAAATTGAAGATCTATTCATCTAAAAAACTGCAAAATACTTAGAATAGTCAACATAAAAAACCAACCACAAAAAATCATAAAAAATACTTTCATATAAAGAGAATTACATTGTTTTATTCACAGGAGATTGTCACGAGTTATTTTCTTTTATTCCTTCTAGAGTTGTCTCCCTTTATCCCACAGGAGATTGTCACGAGTTCTCTCCCTTTATCCCACAGGAGAGTGTCACGAGTTCTCTCCCTTTATCCCACAGGAGAGTGTCACGAGTTCTCTCCATTTATCCCACAGGAGATTGTCAATAGTTATGTCCCTTTATCCCACAGGAGATTGTCACGAGTTATCACCCTTTATCCCTTCTACAGTTCTCTCCCCTTATCGCTTCTATAGTACATGTATATAATGAGTTCTCTTTATCCCTTCTAAAGTTCCCACTCTTTGTAAAGGAAGTGGAACTTGTGACACTCTCCTGTGGAATAAAATGAGAGAATCGTAGAAGGGATAAAGGGAGAGAACTCCTGTGGTTATATTTATTCAGATAGATCTGGTGTGTGACAAGGAAATCTGGGTAGCTAACGCAGAGATGATATTCTATGGTGGTATGTTAGTGGGATCTCTTGCTAGTGGCATTATTGCAGACATGTAAGTAAAATAATTGAAGATTTTTGGTAAAATGTCTTTGTATTGAGTATTAACCTTACTGGTACATGGGATTCTTCCATCTTCAGTTCCAAAAATCCGTTACATCTAGTCATACTGGATATCTTCTTACTCCAAGTCACTAAAACAGTGACACGGAATCATAGCTTTAGTAAACAGAAGTGTGTCCCTTTATCCCTTCTAGAGTTCTCTCCCTTTATCACTTACAGAGTTTTCTCCCTTTATTTCCCTTGCAGAGGATTCTCCCTTTATCCCTAGAGGATTTGTGAACTTGGGACAGTCTCCTGTGTATCCAACATATATTATACACTATATAAGGGATAAAGGGAGAGAACTCTATAATGGATAAAGGGAGAGAACTCCTAACAATCTCCTGTGCTTTATCGTGCTCGGTCTTGTGACTAACTTATTTGTCCAACAGAACATTGCAACATATACGAAGTCCGAATGTAATCAGACAGTTGGAATAATATTTCCAAACGCATATACAAACTTTGACTAGTTACATTACATATTCGTTTTCAAAAGCATATTTAGTATCATTTTAACACAGACATGATGTTTATTGCATGGACAATCATTTTATTCATATAAAATATAAACCAAAGGTATGGTCGAAAACCGGTAGTGTACGTTTCTTGTTTAACTATGGTGGCGTCTTCGTTTGGCTTAGCGTGGGTGCATACATACTGGCTGTTCTGTGTGGTCGAGTTCATTCTTGGAGGTTCCATCATAGCTGCATTTATGCCAGCATACATAATTAGTAAGTAAACTTCAATCAGACATAGCACTTGCGAAATGGTTTTCTCGTGTTTTGGACATGGTTGTGTGTATTAAAGTTTATCTATCGTCGTCACCGGTTTCCATATGGGCGACGCCTCTGGAAATAACGTTTTGGAGGATAGTGCATGATACAGAAGATGCCCCAGTTCCAGAAGCACCCCTGGTTCTTTTACGTGCCTGATGTAAATCATCGTACATGGGACCTCGAATTTTCAATGTCTCATCCGAAAGACTGTTAGTACTGTTAGTGGTGGAGCGGGAGATCGAACCAGCAACCCTTGAATTACTATTCGAGCGCGTTATCACTGGACTACGGATCCGCTACTAATCCACCACCATCCTTGCTTGCGTTTGCTATATAAATTTCTATAATTAAAGACGTCACCGCTGGACCACGGATCCTCTGCTAATTTAATTTGTACCAAAATAAATGAAATGTTTTGAAGTATTGGTCTATTGTACTATAGATACGGATTCAGTTCGATTTGAATCAGCCAGTAAGGCGGCCAGTTGACCTAACCAGTTTTCCTGGAAATTAGTTATCAACCAGATCTAACTAGTTCTTCCGCAAGCAAGTGCCAACTTCTCCACATATGGATAACATGACCGCAGCCATGTCACGGAAGAATATAACCTTCTCAACCCGGGAATCGAACCTGGATCTGCCGGGTGACAGTCTACCGGAGCTAGCCAGTCGGGACAGCCAGTTATGAACACGTTTAAATGAACAACTTCTTGGGTGTCAAACATATTGAATTAGAATACCTTCATCCTAACAAGATGTATGTCTATAGTTAACGTCAAACTGCGATAATACCCCAATGACATTTTGTAATATTTGTTGTTCTATTTAAGCTGTCGAAATTACAAGTGCTAAGAAACGTATATGGCCGGGTGTTATCTCCGACTTTCCATACGTGGTGGGTCTTCTGATATTGTCTGCAGTAGCATATGGGTTTAAAGATTGGTTCAAAATTCAACTTTATACATCCATACCAGGTGTATTGCTTATATTCTACTGGTGGTGAGTTTTTTTTATATATATTAGTTGAATGTTCAAATTCGTTTTATTTATGATATGAATAGATGATACTACAATTTTACTAAATTAAATAAAGCATATAATTTATAATGAAAGAAATCCATAACCCTACTCATTTGACCACATACACAGACAATCGGTGTTTTTTCCAAAATTTAACGGCCATCGTGGCGGCCATCTTGTATTTCTCAAAAACGTACCATGATGTCACGTGTCTACCCAAAGTGTTTGAAAAATCAGATATTCGGCCCTTTTTGCACAGGGGACGTCCTCAGTGACTTGATTACATGTCATACTCACCGTCTGCAATGATGTCCTTGAGCAAGCTTTGTTTAGCGATGTTGTTTTGAAAGCAATGTGTGGCATATGGCGCATTTGCATACAGAAACTGCTTTCAAAATAGGATTTATGTAATGCGCATCCGCTGAAATTTTCATGCATATTTATGGGTACTCTCCTTTAGCATCGGGCGCTTATTCAGATACCTTTATGTGAATGGAACGGTAGCGGAATCAAAGCGCTGTGTGGAGCGTAATTTATGGGGACCTGTTGGTGTCTATGACGTACCGAGTATCACAAAGCATTGTGTTTTTAGTAGACTCACGATTTTAATAAATCCGACGTATAATTCGAATTGTTTGTACCTTGATGACGATTAAGTAATTCTGATTTAAAACACCAATTAGTTGTGTATTTATCATATTTAAAAGCCCCATTTCTTTCTCAAGGTTGTTACCAGAATCCCCAAGATGGCTTCTTACCAAAGGTCGTGTGCAAGAAGCTGAACTGATCATTAGAAAAATAGCAAGATGGAATAAAACTACAGTACCTGAACATTTATTTGATCAAAAAACATTGGAAGATGATGACGAAGACAGAAATTCTAGTTTTGTTAAACTATTCACTACAAAGAAACAACTGTTCCGGACATTACTCATATTTTTCAATTGGTAAATATTTTATAATAATAAGAATGAGATAATCTAAACAAATCTGAATGGTGAGAAATTTAGATATATATAATATCAAATTAAGTCTAGCTCGACAAATTACCCCACAGACAGTTTTCTAAAACCATAAACAGTGGCATTTTGCTTCCCGAGCGGGAATTAAAAAATCTAAATACAGTCAAACCTGTGTTAAAGACCACCTGCGAACAAAGACCACTATTACAAAACCTGTCTGCAAAGACCACCAATTTTATCTCCCATCAGACCATTTTCAATGATATTTAATCTGTTAATAGAGACCACCTGTAAACAAAGACCACATTTTGCTGTTCCCAAGGGTGGTCTTTACAGACAGGTTTGACTGTATAGTGACATACTTCCTGATCGGGAAACTGGAATTCCCTGTTAGGGTCCTTTCTCCCATTGTACGTTGCGTATGTAAATTGTTCCAAACTTTTACCTAATAAAGCCATTACATTGTTAAGTAAGACACCGTACATGTTTGACTCCATAACTCACTTATCCGTCCACAGGAGATTGTAACAAGTTCTCTCCCTTTAACCCTTTCTGAGTTATCTCCCTTTATCCCTTCTGTAGTTTATGTATGTACCATAGAACTCTAGAATGGATATAGTGAATGAACACGTGACAATCTCATGTGGGTATGAACATTCTAAAATTAGCTGTCGCCAGTAACAATATTTCTTTAATTGGGGATTTTATATTTCTAGGACAGTTGTTTCTTTGGCTTACTTCGGACAAGCATTGAATTCCGAAAATCTGAATGGAAATCTCTATCTAAACTTTGCCTTGTCCGGGCTTGTGGAGATACCTGCGTATTTCATTGTTATTGCATTGGTGGACAGAGTGGGACGGCGGAGACTGTATTGTGCTATGATGCTTATTGGTGGCCTATCCTGTGCTTCCACGATATTTTCCATTGAATATGAACCAAAAGGTTTGCTATATTTTGCTTTGCTATTTGCATATCAGTGTTGTGTAAACCAATCAAATCTTACTTTAACCACTAAACCAAATTCTCTTCAACCGAACAACGTTTGTAACCTTGACGCGTGATTGGTTAACTTTTCGTTAAGGCCTATATATGTGTGTGTTTACCAAAACTTGTACATTGTTTTGTAATCTCTTCTTCCGAAGCACTAGCTATCATTGCAATGGTGTTACGTTTGCAAAGAAACCATTTTGATCACGACAGCTCCACACAAATCTACTTCATGTATACTTAAGTTAATAAATTGTTATTTTGGTTGAATTTACTGGCATACTATTTTTTGAGTAGCTTGAATTGAATGAACTTCTACTAAAAGAGTGAATAAGTTGTTACAGGGCACGCCACATACATAAGATCATGGCCTTCGAGTGGTTATAAAATACATCTATGCCTCCCCACACAGACACAAGGAAACAATAGTGTACACAACATTATTGACTGAAAAGGTGCAAGACTAAGCATGAATGGGAATAGGGGAGCAATGAGTGGTCTTGCCGACCAACAAAAACGAATACAGAAAATATAAAGGGGCAACACGGGGAAGGGTTGAGTGATTTTCCTTTTAAAATATTTGTAGTATTTTTTGTAAAATCTACCACAGTCTCAAATTGTCGTGTTGTTTTCTCCATTTTTCTTATGTCATTACGATATCGCAGGTAACTAGACATTCATAAATAATGTTAGTTATACATATATAAGGGTGTGAAAAGGATTGCGCTAATACATAGCTACGAATCGTTTGCGTTATATATGCCCCGAGGGTACTAATATTTACTGCGGGGAGGTAAAAATACAAACTTTGAAATAATATATTTGCTTATATCTATTCCATTATACGGCCAGTTGTCACGAAACTTGGTAAATATGTTGTTAAATTCACGCGTAATATTTCCATTGAAATACACCTTTTATACTGCTAAATTGAAATTTCTGAACATATTTTAAGATTCACTGATGTATTGACGAGTCAATTCCTTCAAAGTCGTTTTCAAGTTATTTAGCAGTTGTATATAAGGTGTCAGTTATGTTTCATGGACAGACTTTATAGTCCAGCGTAGGGCGCATTCTGCTTTGCACTTGGC
Source organism: Mactromeris polynyma (assembly GCA_032209605.1). Lineage (NCBI taxonomy): Eukaryota > Metazoa > Mollusca > Bivalvia > Venerida > Mactridae > Mactromeris > Mactromeris polynyma. Next base: position 4,131,130 of record JASFXZ010000005.1, read on the forward strand.
TTGGTCGGCGGTCATTTCCCCATATCCCTTCATAGATAATAAGAAGGGATAGCCGTCGACCTTGTCAGGGGTTTTGTTGAATCGTCTTTACACATTTATTTCTGTTTGTTTCTATTTAGAGACGAACACACTGCATGATGCGTGTATATGGTCGCACGGTCATGATACGCTCTTTGTCTGTTTTACCAAGTACTGTAGCTATATAATGAAATAAGATTTTACATAATTAAAGTAATGTTACTTAAAATTCACCACATGGGTACTACAAAAAGGTTATTACCACAATTCTTTATGTTTTAAGCTCTGGCAAGGTTTGTGAAATTCTATTGTTTATCCTGGGACCAAAATATACATATCGGTCCTAGTTTATGTGTTTTCTATTAAGTACGTTTTCTAAACTAGACGAAATCAGACAGGGAGCGTATCATGATGTGTATTCCATTTAGTATCATACTATTATCAGAATAAAACGTTAATACAACAAAATAATTTTCGAACTATCATGACGGAAATATTCCAATTTTAACAAACGCCGGACTGCACCAGTATGTTGAATTACCTCCCTTTAATATATGCAAATTTTAAAACCTGTTTAAATTAATTAAGGAAATTTATATATTAAATGCAAGCAAGGGAGGTGGTGGGTGAAGTTACACGTATACTAATATTTTAAAAGGAAATGCTGTTTGATTATTTTTGTTGACGGAAACACACGAATGCTTACCCGAACAAAGTCGGAATTGGCCGATTGCGAATTCTACCTATTGATACTCGACCAAAGATTATGTAGAATCAAAGTACTGGGAGTGCTAACATAGATTGTGTAAAATCAAAGTAATAGGGGCACGATTAGGAAGAATTGTTTGGTATTCGAATTGACTTGCAATGAAGAGTAAATAACATTTACTAATTAGCAAAATAGATTGGTGAAAAACCATATTGTGTTCACTGTGTCGACTTTGCAGAATCATATTGCTAAGGAGTGCTAATTGGAATAGTTGTTTGATAGTTAAGGGGATAAGATAGCTGTTGCAATTACAATCACCAAACTAAATGAACATTGCGCAAGTAAGACAATCTATGCAGTTCAACTCCCCAACTCCACTACCATTCTGTTTTGAAGTCTGAATACATTTTGGTTCATACTCAAACAGAGACCTTCATTAAGTTAAAGATCATGACAAATAAATGACGCCTGCTGGTATTGTTGGATCAAGAGTGACTTTAGTGGCATCTACATATTTGTAAAACTTTTCTACAGACACAGAAATCCATTTTCTCTTTCAATACGGAGTGGCATAAAATAACACAAGGCAGGTGATTAAACATCCACTAAATGTATAGAATGTACAAGACAATACGTTGACTATGTTCATATGTTAATCAAGCTTGACAGTGTCCGATGTCAAGTGGACGTCACTTTATCCTCAATCAATCATGCCCTGGTAATGTTCAACTCATGATGTTGGGGTGAATATAATTATTTCCCTTGTTCCTGTGTAAGCATATTTTACATGCAATGTGTTGTATCATATGTCATACAGCAAACTCTCACTTAAAGACCACCTCAATAACAAATTCCATCCCAAAATTAAGAACACAATTTTCAAATCCATTTTCAGTTTCGCTGTTTATTCAACCTCAATATTAAGACCATCCCAATAAGAAGATCAGTTTTAAGGGTCCCAATGGTGGTCTTTTTATTAAGGTTTTACTGTACTGAAATATATTTTGGCGAGTTGTATGCCTGAATGACAATTTTAGAAAAAAATCTGAAAACTTCTGCAACACCCCTCATGCATGAAATCAATATAAAAAAGACATATACTCAAAATACACAGGTCATTTCTAAGGAAAATCACACATCACTCAATCGACAACCTTCTATCTGAATACTTGGTATCATCCGAAATAAATATCAGGTCCCGGTGTATCTTCTTAGGAATGTCAAATTGAAATGGGCTATTCAGAACGATGTATATATCGAAATAAAATTTCGGACCAGATGAAGTCAAATGAACGAAGCCGACTGTATTTCACTAGAAAATTTGAAAAAATAACAGCAATCAGTTACCATGGTACTAATTTATTGCACTTCATTGTGATACAGTATACAAAAAGCTCATAGATATAATGGTCAAATACATAAAACTACAGGCAATAATGCTTACATATCAACTAATATTCAGGATTTAAAGATACATTGTCATATTTTTTGGACAAAATATGCATAGTCATAAATATGAGAAAATCGGTGGATATTGCCTTCATACAGATGTACTCTACAACACTGCTTCGTCACTTTGCTTTCATGTTTCCCAAAACCACAAATACAAGCATCCGATACAGGTATTTTCTATCCTGACCTATGGCGCCAAGTTAGCACTAGCAGAGAAAATACCACAATCAGACTCCTGTTTTGCAGTTCCAGGAAACTTTCAAGAAAATTTATAAAGCAGTGTTTTAGAGCACATCTGTATAAAGGCATTAATATACCATTTTCTCAAAATTATTACTTAGCATATTTTGATAAAAAATAAGACTATCTATCTTTAAGGAACACACACTACAGTGACTGTTGTTTCCAAGAATACTTCAGCAGAGGGTCAATATAGGTCCAAGCCACTCTTACCTAAATATTCTTAAATTTTACGACAGGAACCAATGACCAAAAGTGTAGATGCTAGAACCAACCGTATAAAGGCCTAAAACTTCCCAGCAGTAAGAAGACTTAAAGGTGATTACCAAGTTGACAGCTTTATCCAACACTTTGATTTATATTAACCCCAATAATCAGTACACACAAATGTTTTGATTTAATTTCCAACAGTCATAACCATTACATAACAATTATAACTAAGAGTTTTGTTTACAATTCCTACATGTATACAGATATTTCCAAAAAAATATTTTTAAACATATTGAATAACTTTAAATTGCCGAACATTCTATCTGCAATAAATTCAAACAAAGGTATTTATGAAAGTAAAACAAATGAATGAAATAAATAAAATGGACAAATGAACATAAAATCAAATTGAAAACAATATATAGTAAAAAATGATATACTGACTCTATCCTAGTAATGTGAACACATACATAACACTGGCAATTGAATTAGAAAAAATGACCACATCACACATTACTTTGATGCCACAATATTCACAAATACATAAAATAACACGTAGATCAATAAAACATATACTGACTCTATCCTAGTAATGTGAACACATACATATGATAACACTGGCAATTGAATTAGAAAAAATGACCACAACACACATTACTTCGATGCCACAATATTCACATATACATAACATGGCATGTAGATCTATAAAACACAACTGACCTAGGACTATCATTGATACAATCAATATCAATATATAAGGGTTCTCTACAGACTCCCTATTATGCTTTTAGGACTTCTAATCTTTCCCTGCGACTCCTGTTTCTGGCAACATTTCTTTGAAATTGCATTGAAGGACTGGAACTTTTTATAAAAGCATGTTTTTTGGACTCCTGCTTTCAAATCCTAGCGAGAACCCTGATATATCAATGACTTTTTCTGTCGATCTATATTCAATACACAATTACAAAATATCTATATTATAGCGGCAAAATACAGGAGAATGGGTAATCCTGCTTTGTAGTCGCCCGTTTGTTTAACAGCGCTCAAGTGGATAGAGCATTCCAAATATCAGCAATACGATATAATACTGTGAAGTTAAAAAAATGGATTAATTACTTTACTTTAATGGTACCTTGTTATCATAAAAATACAAGTTGAACATTGAAATATACAGGGCATACATACATAAACATACAGAAAAATAGGAGTTCAGACTATTTAAAAATATAATCGATATATTGTTGATATTTTTCATTCGATATATCAATATCATCGATATGCAAAAATTTGTATCAATGATAGCCCTACCGTAAAACACAACTGACAAAACAGGTATACTTTGAGTAACATGCGTCCATTGTATAATTTCACCAACAGATAACAAGCACACAACAAAAGGGGAGACAAATATCGCTGAACTGCATAAAAATCTAGTTGCTAACACAAGTCATATATAATTTAATATTAACATTGTTGTTAAAATGTAATTAATCAACATTTTTAGTGAAAAAATAAACCCCCTTACCTACTTAGCATTATCTACAATAACTCCCCCCAATATAATTACAACTATCGTTTAAATAATGCATATCTCTACAATACCAATTTGTCAGAGGGAATAAGAAAAGTCATAGGTTTCTGCAATTATATCAGTAAATAAGAAAAAACAACACGAAAGAAATGAGAACAAAAACCCTGAATATAGAAATTATGCGAGTATGAACATTTTGTATAAGGGCCCAAAACAGTGCAAATCTTTGACAGCTTGAAATAATTTCGATAAGGGGTACGACCACCTACCTATTTCCGCTATTTTGGTCTTATCATTTTCCGCACCGGAAACCTCTCAGTCCGATTTTACGTCAGTACCACTGGTGCGGTGTATCATTAATTCCCAGCCTCGCATATCTAATTGGTCGTCATATTTTGTGTGATTAATTTTAGGTTCAGACGCACTAACCATTTGTTTGTCAATGTTCGGACGTCTATGTGTGACAGCAGCGTATTCTGTAGCATACATTCATAGCGCGGAATTGTTTCCAACTGTGGTGCGGAATGCAGGAATGGGTGGTGCTTCAGTCTTTGCGAGAGTCGGATCCATGATAGCACCATATATAGTTGTTTGGGTTAGTGAAATCATATACTAAAGCAATTAAGAAACTGCGTATTATTATATTTGCTATATTTTTATAAGGGCTCGCGTATGGTGTGGAATGATGCGTAAGATTAATGTAGTCCCACGGACATATGGTTTATAAGTCCTTGGAAGTATTTTCACAGAGTAACTTACGAATTTCAGTTTAGTTTTTCATTGACGAGGCCATGAAGTCAGGAACAACGAGGCAATGAAGCCAGGAACAATGTGGCCATGCATTCACAAACAACGAGGCCATGAAGTCAGGAAGAACAAGGCCATGAAGCCAGGAACAACATGGCCATGAAGTCACGAACAACGAGGCCATGAAGTCAGGAACAACAAGGCCATGAAGTCACGAACAACGAGGCCATGAAGTCAGGAACAACAAGGCCATGAAGCCATGAACAATGTGGCCATGCATTCACAAACAACGAGGCCATGAAGTCAGGAAGAACAAGGCCATGAAGCCAGGAACAATGTGACCATGCATTCACGAACAACGAGGCCATGAAGTCGGGAACAACAAGGCCATGAAGCCAGGAACAATGTGGCCATGCATTCACAAACAACGAGGCCATGAAGTCAGGAAGAACAAGGCCATGAAGCCAGGAACAATGTGGCCATGCATTCACGAACAACGAGGCCATGAAGTCGGGAACAACAAGGTCATGAAGCCAGGAACAATGTGGCCATGCATTCACAAACAACGAGGCCATGCAATTACAAACAATGTGGCCATGAAGTCACAAACAACGAGGCCATCTAAGTTGTTTAACCTTAGTAGATAGTGTGTTTGAAATGATTGTGATATAAGATAATAATCTAACAAAATGGAAATATTGTTTTGATTATTTTAGGGTGAATCTTTGGGCGGTACAATGAGAGAAGCTTTACCGCTGCTTATATTCGGAGGGGTATCAATTCTTTCTGGCTTCGTTTCTCTTCTTTTACCAGAAACACTGAATAAACATCTCCCAGATACTGTACAAGATGGGGACAGATTTGGAAAGTAAGTGTACTTCATTAAAACATGTTGTCCCCCTAAATTTTCCATTGTTGTTCTTTATGGTCGGCTAGACCATTCCTTTCACACTACTCCCATGCGTGTTTACCCTTGCACCTCTTCAGTGTCTGATGTTCCGTGGACTGTTGTTTTCCCAGGGGTCTGTGTTGGGAGGCATTGCCTATCAAAATGGTCGATGATGAAGAACAACTAATTTCATGAAACATGACACAGTTTGATGATTATTCTTTTCTATTTCAGATCAGGGGCATTTTACTTTGTAAGAAGTTTGAAACGGCACCAAGACGACGTTGAGAACAGTTATAATAACAGACTTAATGAATCTGAACGCGAACTACTCCTTTCAACAGACAAATCAGCACACAGATCTTGACATATATCTATGACGTTTTATTGTAACTGTCACAAGATGCTTTTTAAAAACAGTCTATCATCACTAATATATCAACACACGAATGAACTCCACAAATAAGAATTTAATTAATAGGGCGTTAAATGTAGAGCTTCGACGAAACTGACGAAAAGCTTATCAAAACTCTTTAAACCAGGCATGTATGTTAGGTTAACTGTTCATCTTATTGAGGTGGACTTAATATGAAGGTAAAATAAAGAGCAAAACACTTCAAATTGTGTTCTTAATTTTGAGGTATTCGAATTATTGAGGTGGTCTTTATGTGAGGTTTTACTGTATTTGATTAATTGATACACAGTCAAGTTCTGTAACTCATATGAAGGTTACATATACATGTATATGCCAAACTTCAGCCTGATTGGCTTCATGATTCTTTTACAACTTAAACAGACACATAGTTGACATATAAAAACAACAAACGACATGTCTACATTTTTTATATTACATTTTAATGCTTTGGAATTTCAGGCATATAATACAGAGGCATCATCATCCTAAAACATTTTCCATCATACATTCCCTGACACTCATAATACAGTCGGACCTCGTTTATTCGACAATCTTCTTTCCGAATACTTTGTATATCGTCCGAAATAAATATCAGGATCCGAAGTATCTTCTTATGCACGTCAAATTGAAATGGGCGATAAGAAACCATGTATTATTTGAAATAAAATTTTGGACCCAATGAGTCCGAATGAACGAGGTCCGACTGTATTTCAGACAAGGGTCAAGGAAACAATCTCTGTTACACAAGGGTTATTCAAAAAGTAACCACTAGAATATAACATAGGATACTAAGTTTGTGATAAGGACAAGACAAATTAAATGATTATCACCCCTCCAAAATTACTATTTTCTATGCCATTTGAACATTTTCATTGCCTGAAAAATGAAAAAGGGCACCCAATCTTGGCTTTCCTGACAAAGGTATCAATATTAAAGATGAAAACATTTTCCCTTATGTGAAACACAGTTCATAATCATTAAATGTAAAGTTAAAGTACATAATGGAATAAAGTGAAGAATGAAAATGACCAGTATTTCATTATTCTATGTGCCCAATATGAATTGAATCCACCCATTCTTTAGTTATTGATTGGAAACCAATTTTCCAAACGAACATTCGGACAGGGCAACCCTTTATGCCCCTTCACCACTCTTCAAATGGCAGGGGCATAAAAATGAACAACTATGATATATTATACAGAAACAGCGAATATACACATAAGAAACATAGACATTTTGTTCAGTATGAGTATATATACATACAAGTAACCATGCACAGACAATCCGACTTCATGCCAAATATAGCAATAAAGATAAAGGCAATCTTGCCCCTTTTTTATCATTAACACAGAATTCAAATTCGAATGGGTCCAAATTTGAAGATGAGTAACATTGTCAGTACAGAGAAATACGTCTGAATTAACAAAATACTTGTGCAAGTCAGGCCTAAAAAAAAAATATCTGTGTTTAGGGTAACCCGACCCTACCTGTCGAAAAATCCCGACCCTAGAGTTTTTTACGACCCTGGAGAATTTTTTTTCGATTTTTTTTCGATTTTTAATTGTTTTTGAAAAAAAACAATAAAATAAAAAAAAAATAAAAAAAACTTTGTCCCTACCCTACCTAGCATTTTTGAGACCGTTACCCTAAACACAGATATTATTTTTTTTGGCCTCAATACAACAACAAAATGAATACAATTAGCTACCCAACTGTTTTGTTTTCAGTTACAATGTATCTCGCACAATAATTGTTTCTTAACGAACAAGCAAGAGTGGACAATATTGTACAAGTAAAACAGTCCCTGATGATTCTAGCACAAATGTCCACCTTTCCAGCACTGCAAAATATGTGCATTTTTACAGTGTTCATTACCACAGGTGATTGTCCTGATTTATCTCCCTTTATCCTTCCTAGAGTTCTCTCCCTTTACCTTTTTATAGTACTATATATATATATATATACACACACATACTTTGGAAGGGATAAAGGTCACTTTACCCCTTCTGTAGTATATGTATAGTATTATATATATATACATATACCTTAAAAGGGATAAAGGGAGAGAACTCTAGAACGGATAAAGAGAGAGAGAACTTGTGACAATCTCCTGTGGTTAACACACACAAGATCATGTAGTTAACTGCCCCTGTATGGGTGAAATAAGGACCACAGGTAAAACAAGGACCCTATACTTCAGGGTGCTTTTTCTGAATATGAATCAGCATCGATCGCTTCTTACGGAATTCTGCCCCGCAATGTTCACACTGGTAGGGATATTCCCCGGTATGACTTAACATATGCAGTTTTAATGCATCACTACGTATGAACAGTTTACCGCACTCTGGACAACTCGTAGCTTTATCGAACATACGTTGGAAATTCACTGGAATGTCTTCCGCGGAACTCTTTGCAACATTTACCATCACTTCTGAAATTCAAGTATGCATTAATTAATAACTGCCAGCATGAAAATAAAGTGAAATCAGTAAAGCTGAAAATATATGACACTGAATCACAGTGATAATGCATTCTACCAACACATAAGGAATCCTTCAAAATAGTTTGGCATAACCCTACCCAGCCAAATTTAGGTGGGCAGGTAGGTAATAATTTTTTTATTTATTTTGTTATAGGCATACTAGAGTAAATTATTATTATGCTGCAAAAGTTTCCCATTCAGACCCCTCACAATATTTATTTGAGTAGGGGCCACTTTCATTATGCCAAATAAACATTTTTTGTCAATTATGGCCTTTTAATACTTTCACTCGGTAAACTGTTTGCTTGTATTTACGCAGTACTAACAAAATAATGTAATAGAAGAAAACTTTCTTCAATTTTCTTTTGTGTTCAGTTTCTTGTTTCAAATATTTTACAGTTAATAAATGCTGACAGTATCATTTCTTTTCCGCATTTTTCCTATTACGCCAATTTGTTTCAATGTATATTTTGTTGTCAAAGTACAGCGAAACTGGAATCAACGCCAAAATAGCAGCATATACTATTGAGTAAATCTCAATAATAAGACCAGCGTTGGGACCCTAGACAACTGGACTTCTTATTGAGGTGATCTTCATATCAAGGTTGAATAAAGAGTAAAACAGTGAAAATGGACTTCAAAAGTTGTATTCTTAATTTTCAGGTGGACTCATTATTGAGGTGGTCTTTAACTGAGGTTTTACGGTATAATATAATAATTACATAAATCTAGAAATAAAGCTACAATATATTTAATGAGGTGACATTAATGAGAAAGTTGGTCAGTTTGATTTCTGGTTAAGCTTAGGTCAGCTTACATTTCAAAATGTCAAAGACGACGCTCATATGTGTTGTACAACTATTCTGATTTGATTCGATGATTTTTCAGGTTATGATTCATTAGCGATCGTTTTAAAGCAAAGGCAATGTCACATTCATCGCAACGATACGGCTTTTCACCCGTATGACTTCGAAGGTGAACTTTCGCATCTCTTTCACAACCGAACACTTTCCCGCAAATATCACACGTGTTCTTAATAAGTTGGCTCCTCTGAAATCGGATGGTCTTTGTGTTTCCTGCCCCAGTTATACTCAGACTAACACCTGAAACAAACAACGCTATCATTAGTAATCGCAGGTTGAACTGTTTTTATCTCTAACATGAAGAGCCACTAACGAGGAAACCAGTCACAAACTTTCAGTGATTTTTTTGGTGAAATTTACTGCCTGGTTCCCCTTTTCAAAAAGTGACAATTTCCCCTCTTTTTTTCAAATTCTTTGTTCATTTTTCCCGCTCTTACTGAATTTTCTTTTTATTAAGTCAGGTTTTTGTGTAATTAACCTTTTATAAAAGAATCTTTGCTCTTACATCACCTCATATATATAACAAACACCAGCCACAGTTGAAAAGTTATTTTTACAAGTGAAACAACCATTACCTTATTTTCCCAAATTTGGGATTTATCACGCCTATTTTCCTGATTGAAAATGCACGGGCAGTAAAATTATTTTTAAAAAAATCACTGACTTTTCCTTTGTTTTTATTATAAACTTCCATTTTCTTGTCTAAATGGTCGTAAATGAAAGATAGTATGCAGCTGTGCATTACTACATTGATATGGGTTTGTATGTAGAAGTCGGACCTCTTTCATTCGAATTCAGCGGGTCGAAATTTTATTTCGAATAATACATGGTTTTGAATAGCCCATTTCAATTTGATGTGCATAAGAAGATACATTGGGACCTGGTATTTATTTCGGATGATATCAAGTATTCGGATAGAAGGTTATGGAATAAACAAGGTTAGACGGTATTACCAATTTGCTCATTTTTTAATGTGTTCTCTCTCTTTATCCCTTCTAGAGTTCTCTCCCTTTATACCTTCTATAGTACATGTATATATACCACTAGGGATAAAGGGAGAGAACTCATGACAACCTCATATGTGTAAAATGGACTTAAAGGGAGAGAACTCATGACAATCTCCAATGTGTAAAATGGACTTAAAGGGAGAGAACTCATGACAACCTCCTATGTGTAAAATGGACTTAAAGGGAGCGAACACAATACAGCATTAGTGTAGTTCTTTGTGATGCAGATTGGAATTCACAAGTGAAAAACAACTTTCAGCATCATTTATAACGACACAAGACTAGTTTCCTCATTATTATTCGATGTCAGAGAGATAAAAATATACATCTTACTTATCATTCCTAGATTGGAGTTGTTTTTGCATTTTGCTTACCTAAAATAAGGTCAATAATGAACGTACACAGATTAATCAATGCCAGCTTTACGTCTTTGTCTCGTTATAACAAATAATTTCTGATAGATAAACAGCTCAACCTACGAAATAAACTATGCTAGACAGACAGTGTCATCTTTTCAATAAGTGAATGTGTGTTGTTTTTGAAAAGGATATAAAATAACAAAAAATATGTGTGGCAATTCTAAAAGCTTTGTTGAAATTATAATTTTTATGAAACATTTATTCTGAATTTAAAAAAAGTTGATGACATATGGTAATATAGTGCTGTTTTATTAATCGTGAACACATGAATATATTACCTGGACCATTGCAATTTAAAATAGGTGTATCGAAATGTGATCCAAAATATGACATCTTGGAAAAAGCGTTTTAAAAAATTTGAACATGTAACAAGGGACGTGTTAACTTTTCGTGTCCTCGTTACTTCTTCAAATTTTTTAAAACGCTTTTTTCCATTCCAGATCTGGTTATTTTTGTACTTTTTTATCCTGCCTTCATGGAAACCAATACATTTTATAATAATATGTACCGTAACTACCAATGTTGTACGGAGGCATTTAAAGAAGATAAAAATGTTGGTTTCCAAGATGTAACCAAAATTCCTGGACATCATATTTTGGATCATGTTTGTGTTTGTCCGTAAGCTTGACAGAGAAAAAGCAGTGATTGTTTTTTGATAGAAAAGTGACCCAAACAGCAGTTATAGGTTACGCACGAGAGCATTTCTTTACCTAGATTGACATAGATCGGTCCTGAAAGTTCACAAACCTGTTTGCGGTCAATCTAACAGCAATATACATAAATTTACTAAAATATATCAATGCAGATTTTAAAAAATGTTTGAGTTTTAAAAATTTTTATCACACATATTTTTTTATATTTTTTACAAACAGGTTGAGAATTATTATTCATATATAGGGGGGGGGGGGATATGTTTACTGTCTGTCTAGCCTCATTATCTAACTAACAACAAAATATTCCTGGTATGACATCACATAGGTACTGTCCATCTGTCATCCTGAAATTATCTTTATTTAATTACTACATGTAGTTAATATTAATAATTAGTAAATAAATGGAAATAAGACATCAATAAAACAAATACAGTCGGACCTCGTTCATTCGAAATCATCGGGTCCGAAATTTTAATTGGAATAATACACGATTTCGAATAGCCCATATCAATTTGACGTACATCGGGACCTGATATTTATTTCAAATAATACATGGTTTCGAATAGCCCATATCAATTTGACGTACATCGGGACCTGATATTTATTTCAAATAATACATGGTTTCGAATAGCCCATATCAATTTGACGTACATCGGGACCTGATATTTATTTCAAATAATACATGGTTTCGAATAGCCCATATCAATTTGACGTACATCGGGACCTGATATTTATTTTGAATAATACATGGTTTCGAATAGCCCATATCAATTTGACGTACATCGGGACCTGATATTTATTTCGAAATAATACATGGTTTTGAATAGCCCATATCAATTTGACGTACATCGGGACCTGATATTTATTTCGAAATAATACATGGTTTTGAATAGCCCATATCAATTTGACGTACATCGGGACCTGATATTTATTTTGAATAATACATGGTTTCGAATAGCCCATATCAATTTGACGTACATCGGGACCAGATATTTATTTCGAATAATACATGGTTTCGAATAGCCCATATCAATTTGACGTACATCGGGACCTGATATTTATTTCGAAATAATACATGGTTTCGAATAGCCCATATCAATTTGACGTACATCGGGACCTGATATTTATTTCGAATAATACATGGTTTCGAATAGCCCATATCAATTTGACGTACATCGGGACCAGATATTTATTTCGGATGATACCGAGTATTCCGATAGAAGGTTGTCGAATTAACGAGGTCCAACTGTATCAGCCTCTACTCTTCAATATGGAGACAGAAATAATTATCTAAAACTACAAATCAGTACAAATTCTACAGGCAGGATCAGCCTATGAATAGTGTACTCATCAATCTTAAATAACAAAATATGAGACGTGATGGTCAAGGGGTGGAATGCCCGACTTCTGATCTAAATGTCGCAAGTTCAAATACTGCCTAGGTTAGGACAGTCATTGAAACAATCAATATCTATACAGTGAAACACGCTTATAACGATTGATACAATGAATATCTATACAGTGAAACACGCTTATAGCGATTGATACAATCAGTATCTATACAGTGAAACACGCTTATAGCTATTGATACAATCAGTATCTATACATTGAAACACGCTTATAACGATTGATACAATCAGTATCTATACAGTGAAACACGCTTATAGCGATTGATACAATCAGTATCTATACAGTGAAACACGCTTATAGCGATTGATATAATGATCAGTATCTATACAGTGAAACACGCTTATAACGATTGATATAATCAGTATCTATACAGTGAAACACGCTTATAGCGATTGATACAATCAGTATCTATACAGTGAAATGAAATTTCTGGGGACCTGGAGATTCACTTCGTTATATCCAAACTTTGTTGTATCCATTTCGTTATAATTGTATGGATATAACAAATTTCGTTATAACATCCATTATTGTTGACTTGTTTCGTTTTTACACCTGACCTAGATATGTGTGTAATGATACAGAACATGCATTGTATCTGTGAATTACGTTATAAACTAGAACATTTGCGTTAAAATATGCCTTTTGGGACCCACAAATTACTACCTTATATATCCAAAATTAACCTTTCTCCAAATTCGTTTTAACCATGTAGTTTTACAATAAAATATAAAAGAGCTTGGTTGGGGAATAAAAATTGCTACATACTATCTGATTATTCATTATAACTGAGTATGTTATAAGTGTGTTCCGCTGTATATTAACATTTTTTGTTGTTGATGGATATTTGATACAAACTTGCAGATATCAATATTATGGCAGGAAAATACAGGAGAATTGGTACAGTCAATGTGCCAAAATAGCAATTGTCGCTCATTAGTCAGCTGCATGTGCTCTGTGGATAGTGCATTCACACTGTTGGCAATATAATATAATACTGTGAAGTTAATGGATTAATTACTTAACTGGTATCTCGTTTTCATAAAAATATGAGTTGAACATTTAATTATGTAGGGCATACAAACATATATAGAGGATCTTACATGAGTGCTTATTTGATATTGTTTTAATGAAACGAGTCGACAGAATATGACGCGAGGCTCTGCTGAGCATCATATTCGTTTCAGTCGACGAGTTTCATAAAAACAATATCAAATAAGCACTCATGTAAGATTCTATTTATCACATAACACCATAAATAGATTGTTTTCAATCTTTAAATAGACTTTAAATAGTGCTGTGATTCAGCTATTTATGTAACTAGTTACATATGATATTTATGTCACTGCTTTATGCCACTCCTGGAGTGCAAGTTATGTGATAAAGACAAATAGGAGTTAAAAGTCTGTAAAAGGAATTTAAAAATATAATTGATATATTGCTGAACCAATGAAAGCCCTAGTCTAGGTTGAGGTTGAACAACTTTACTAACTACATCATTTTCATGACCAGGGAAGCCAACACACCTAGGCTGATAGCTATTTGATGGTAGATGTTTCATCAAAAATCCTAAGTATGAAAAGATAGGAGCAAAACTTTCTGGAAGGAATAAGTCATGTTTGCTCAATATGTTTCAAACATTTTGAAGTGTAAATATCTTTAATATTTCGAATTCTTTAAGATTAAACTAAAATTTGGTTGAACCTTGTTTTTTAAATTCATGTAACAAAACATGCTATAATTGGCTTAGGTGCGAAAAAGTGTACTTAGGAGTGAAAAGCGCACCTAGGATTTTTGATGAAATGCACCGATTGGTTTAAGCCAGATATACAATTTTTGAACTTGACATAGCCTGAAAACTTACTGTCAGATCCCATTTTGTCTCTTGTGTTAGACTTTGTTTGTCTACGAGTTGATGTGCTTTGGTCTTGTTGTTCAATCGTTGATGTATCTTCAACTGTGTTTGGGTCCCAACCCTCCACTTCATGTTCCTCGATTTCTTCATAATCGACAAACTCATCATTCATACCAAGCACACCCAGTGTTGCAGTCGACTCGTCTAATTCAGTTTCTTCTCCATCTCTTTGCATGGTGTAAATGACCTGACCAGCTGTTTCGGTAGACTGAGAAACAGATCTTGACGGCTGAGATGTGGCGATTTTTACCGGAGTTTGTCCCTGACAGACTAAAACCCTAGCCGCAGAAACCTTGGGCGTGTTACTAACAGTGGATGGTATGCCACTTGTGGATACTTTAGGAGATGGCCTAGATGTGTGAATAAACACAGGTGATGAAAACGCTTTGTCCTTCTTGGCCGGAATGACCGACTGAGGTGACTCTACCTTTCTCTTCTTATCTCCTAAAACATACAATATTAGTGATCACATAGAAATACAGGGTGTTAAACAAGTTTGATCAGAGAATATGAGAAAAATGCTGTGTACATTGGATTTATTTTGCATAACGAAACTTCAAAGATACTGCTTTTTTTTCATTTCTGTTATATTAACACTCTCACACAGAAGTAAACTATTGATCCATAGTGACATAGATGGAAAGAGCATTTAGAAAAATACTAAAATTCAAAACTTATGAACAAACTTTTTAACACCCTGTTCTTTATAGATTCAGTACCACTATTAAAGGCCTAAAAAACATAATCTGTGTTTCGGGTAACCCGACCCTACCTGTCGAAAAAACCCGAGTTTTTATGACCCTGGAGATTTTTTGTTTCAATTTTTAATTGTTTTTGAAAAAAAAAATTAAAAAAAACTTTGTCCCTACCCTACCTAGCATTTTTGAGACCTTTACCCTAAACACAGATATTTTTTGGCCTATTAAACTAACATACTGAAATAATGTCTACATCAGTTATATAATCTTGTGATAGAAAGTATTTGTAAACATGACATGAATGGGCAACTATAATATGCATACAGATAGAAAATAACATAAAGATGGTTATCTGATGGATATGAGTGTTCAGGTGTAAGATCGCAAATTATTTCACCGAGTGAGCAGCTAAATGAATATTTCTACAAGGTGAAATAACTCGATCTTAGTTCTTACACCGAAACATACATATCGAGGGTTAAGTGCAAGACTACTTATTTATATAGGAGTTAGTATAGTCTTGCACTGAACCGGAACTCTCGATATAATCTATTTATTTCATGCTTCATTTTGGTCTTTTTTTATTTTTACTTGTTAATTACATCAAATATCCTCGTTCAGCGTTTTTTTTTGCCCCAGGCTATAGGTGAATACACTGCTAGCATGTAGTGTACTACATGAGGTCATGTAAATCAGTATCTTTTTATTTTAAGCAAACTATGATATTCACAATTATGGGCAATTCAACGCTATTTTCAAAATTCTACGGCCCCCGGCCCCATTCACAAAAGGGTGGAAAAAATCACTGTTGTCGTATGCCTAAATATTTTACCTCAGGAAATCATAAGTAAACAAAGTCTCACAGTGTCCTGTTTTAAGAAAAAAATGGATGCAATGTTAGCAATCAATTCGTAACAGCCTCTCAAATATAACTACAATTGTCAAACTTACGTCTTTGGCAAAATCCTAAGAATTCTGACTTGAAGTCGTCGTACATTTCCACAAACTGTTTTCCGGACTCGGACCCCAGTTGTGTGACATTCTGACCTTTTATATTAGCTGTCAGTATCAGTGTTTCCTCTCCGGTCTCACACAGCTGATCAACCTAGTTTATAATACAGTAAAACCTCGATAATATGACCACCCTTGAGACCCTAAGAAAAATGGTCTTAATATTGAGGTGGTCATAATATTGAGGTTGCATAAACAGCAATACAGTGAAAATGAACTTGAAAATTGTGTTCTTAATTCTGAGGTGGTCTTACTATTGAGGTGGTCTTTAAGTTTAAGTGAGGTTTTACTGTACATTAATGACATACAAATTTTTTGTAAAAGCATAGCCTTTTTTAATATCATTCGTATCACAAATAAAATCACAGACATGTAATAGTACCTATGTATTGTTTTTGATAAGGCCGACATTAATACTATGTTTGTTTCCCCTCCCGCGACCCTAGCCCACCAGGATAGGGTAGGTAGGTAGGGAAGATTTTTTTTTTCATTATTTTTTTCACAAGCTTAAAATGTGTTCTGTATAGATTTAACATCTTAATAGATTTATCTTCATAAGGGTAAGTAAAAATATATATAGATACATGTAGCTTAAATAGATTTATCCCTGCTTCATAGATTTATTGATGATGTGGCTACTCAACTGACTGGTACCAGCGATTCCAGTTTTTTGTACACAATAGCTATTGTACCGTGGGAATATTCGTACCCATTTTTTTTTTGCTAACCTCAATAAAATATTTACGGTAGGGGTAATTTTCAACGGTCGATCGTGGGAGGGGAAACAAACAATATTTTATTATTGGCCTAATAATTCAGTCTGACCTTATTGATTTGAATTCGTCGGGTAATACGTACAGTAGGAACTCGTTCATTCGAATTCATCAGGTCAGAAATTTCATTTCGAACAATACAGTTTTGATAAGTCCATTTCAATTTGACGTGCCTAAGAAGATACATCGGGACCTTTTAATTATTTTGGATGATACCAAGTATTCGGATAGAAGGTTGTCAAGTAAACGAGGTCTGACTATAGTTTCATAAAGCCCATTTCAAATTAAATGGATGTGCCTAAGAAGATACATCAGGACCTGATATTTATTTCGGATGATACAAAGTATTCGAATAGAAGCTTGTCGAATAAACGAGGTCCAGCTGTATATCCAAGTAGGACACTATTTACAAAATTGTAACATTTGCACATTTTACCTAATTTTGATGGCTAGAAATATGGCAGAGTTTAATTGGATTTGATAAAATGTGAAATAAAACAATACACCAAACAATGCAATACATGTATATTCAACCATTTGAGAGCTTGATTGACTCAGCAGCTGCACAATTTGTGACAAAACAATGTCTTTTATAAGGAAGCTCAATTCAAGGTTTCAAAGTTCTCTACATAAAGTTTCATAGCTTTGTTTTTTTCTGTAAACTGTACTGGGTTCTTTATATTTTCCAGATTTGTAATTAGTACCTACAGCAGTGAGGGACAAGTGATTTGAAGTCAGCGACCTCAACAAAGCAACCATGGAAGACCATTCATCAATCATAAATTCTTACAAACATTTACAAATTAACTTACCAAAAGTTGTATCTGACTTTTCAGCACAGATCTGAGTATAGGCTGGTACACAGGCGAGTCTTTGTTAGCCATTAAATCCGCCGGTAGAGCCATGATAACTTTCTGTATAGCACTGTTCAAACAACAAAAAATAATATACACAGGGTTTGTTAAATAAAACCTGCCTTTACTGACTGAAAAAAAAAAATTCATTTTAAATTTCCAACTTTTTATCAGGCTGAATAAATTTTTACTATGCATGCCTGGAGGTCAATAACATTAAACAAAATGTATAACAAATTTATATAAATATATCACATATATAAATTATTTCATAGTTATCACCATTAATTTCCAATATATAATCAAATACATGTGTATGTGTGTAAAATACAAAAAAAACTTTACTTAATTCATTGCAATAAAAACAAAATCAACCCCACTGAAATCCATGGCTTACCAGACCCTAGTACGACCCCAGCTGGAATATGGTTCAGAAATCTGGTCTCCCTTTTCCCAGTCCCTTATATATCAGCTAGAGTCAGATCAAAGAAGGGCAGCCCGCTGGGCGATGTCTGACTTTGGACGCACATCTAGTGTTACGGAAATGCTAGATAGTCTGAAGTGGCGCAGTTTAGACTTCAGACGCATTGACTCTAGACTGTCTCTTATGTACAAAATAAGAAATGATTTGGTTGCAGTCCCCATCCAAGGTTATCTCACCCCTCTAACTAGAGTATCCCGCCACTACCACACCCTGTCGTACAGACTAATTCCTGCAACCAAAGACTATTACAAATACACATTCTTTCCCCGGACTGTTCATCAGTGGAACAGTCTACCCCCTTATATCCAATGTCTCCCCACCCTGGTACAGTTTAATGTTGCAATTAGCAACATTGAACATACCATCTTACCATGACTGCATTCCCACCTGTTTTTAAACTGTTAATATCATTAACATTTCTTTTTATCACTCGTACTTTATTTTGATGACTATACTTTTACTTCTTTTAACTTTCCTCAGCGGCTTGACGCGCACAACTTGTCTAAGTCCTCGAAAGAGGTTTGACAATAACTATAGATAGATAGAAAGTTCTGGTAACGCCAGGATACTTGAAGTGCCAGACCCTGATAGAGGGATGGCAGATGCCTAAACTGCCTGTTTTGGAAAGCATTCACGAAAACAATAATTTTGTTTGTATTTACAATAACCACGGACCTATAAACCATATAGGTCCGTGCAATAACGAAGGGCATTACGAATAAATGTAAACACTGTCATGTTTAACAGAAAAATATATTTCTTGGGTCGAAAATTAAAAGTACGAACGATTTGGCTCGCAATATTTACGTCTACAGCAATGCATTTATGTTGACATGCATACAATAAATACGATATAAATTTTAAACCATACACAATTCAATTATGAGAAGAAAAGAAAGTCATCAGAATGCCATAATACAAGGTAACTACCGTAAAATAGTAGAGTTTCACTCTTCTACAACAATCTTCTAAGGGAAGTAACTCTCGTTTGACCAGCTCTTCAGTGAGAAAACGTAACGTTCAATTTGCTATAATTTTGTGAATTAAGTTCTGTGATTGTATTGATTGTTTTAGATTTTAATTAATTTTAAGTCACATATCATCTCGTAAATGTAGTGTAAACAACGATGTAGTATTATTTTAGTGAACGGCATGGAAACCGGTCAATAACTTCGCGCTTTTTATTATCGTAACCATGTATTCGCAGTTAACCTTATAATTTATTTTCATTTTATTTTTCTCAAGTCCATGTTTATACGAAGTGAAGTTTGAAATTTATGTTTATTATTTAATACTTGAATAGCAATTAATATTGAAGTAAATCCAGGGAAAATTCGCCCAATCCGTGGTTCGAACCCACAACCACCTAAACACCAGTATGTCAACTGCAACCAGCTGGCCATCTCACCTCATACTACTACAATATGAAAATGATACCATTTGGGGGAAATAAACCAAATAGACAAGATTTTATAATTGAAGATCTCTTGCCATGAGTTTAAAACTAATATATGCAGTTCTGAATCATCAGTTCATCTTGACCGAGATCCACCCCATAGAATGAACTGACTCACAGAGCCTCTGAGACCTATTACTCTGCATTTTCTTAAATTTGAATGGACTACAATTTATCCAGTTCTTGTTTTAAAGTTAAAGAAATTAAAAAATATAGCTTGATGCGCCATTAAAATTATTATCATGTTTTTAAATAAGATATATAACTGGCAACTTTCATGCAGATACTACATAATACATTTCTTCCTCTGCAGCCATCTTGAATCTTTCTAAGGTAAATGATTTCAAGGAATGAAACCAACCAATAATTTAAGAGTTGTGGCGTACGTTAAAAATATGTAGCTTATTCACTCAATTGAGTTCTGGAAGCTGGAACTGAAAAATGCTACTTTCAGACTTCTTGACTTGTCCTGTGATCTTTTCCATCCATTAATTCCCCCCTCCCCCTCCCTTCACTGTCCACTTTGATTCTCATAGTTATTCCTTATGGTCTGCCGGTCCATTCCTTGTGCCTCCGTTCCTTAATATGTGTACCGTTTGACCTCCTTTAGTGCCTTATGTTTTGTGGATTGTTGTTTTTCCGGAGGTCTGCGTGGGGAGGTATTGTCTTGTGTATGTGGCGTTCCCTGTAGTTACGTATTCTCTCTGTTTCATAATTCTTTAAAAAAATGTTCAATTTTCAGGTATTGTTCAATATGGGGAAAAAGAAACAACAAAAGGAACCTACAGCAAATAGGCAAACAGATGAAAAAGGTTTGTACACTGACATAGTATTGCATATAGATAAGAGCAGGGGTTCCACTATGTGCTGAATCTCAAGGGTCATTTTGAATTTGATAAATTTCGACTGGATTTTACCATTTTATAGCCAAAATACCTACAATTTAGAGAAAAATTTACCCTTCAGTCAGAATCCTGAGGGTCAAAATGTGGCTTTTTGGAAAATCCCAGGGTCAAAGGGTCAACTCCAGGGTCAAATTGAAAAATACTTATTTTGCCGATTTTTAATTAAACATACTTATGGACACCGCCTATCAAAGGATGCACCATATACCACAAACATGATGAGAGTGTTTCTTAGTGTCTACTTTTGTAGCTAATGTACTGACTTGTGTTTTGCAGTTTGAAGACATTTTTAAGAAAAGTTACAATGCAATTTAGCCGCGGCCGTGGTCCAGTGGTTAGTGCGCTGGACTTGTAACCCGGCAATCCGGGCTCGATCCCCGGTCGCGGCAGGTCATACCCTTCCATGAAAATTTGACAAAAATGTCGATTTTCCTCCACATGTGGAGAAGTTGCTGGCTCCTTGTGGAAGGGTAAGTTAGTACTGGTTAGATTTTAGTCCAGGAAAAACTGGTTAGGTGAACCGGCCACCGTATATAACTGAAATATCGTTGAGAAACGGTGTTAAACCCGATGAAACAAACAATACAATGCAATGTTTTGGAGTATGTCTGTATGAAGGCCACAACATGCCATTTTCTCAATATTATTTTTCTGATAATGTTTAGGAAAGAAGACATACTCCTTGCCAACCTCAAAATCAGAAAACTCTGGCACAGCTGCTGTTGATTCATTACCAAAGGTTTGTTTTAACTATTGTTTATTATTTTACATATACCATAGAAGGAATAAAGGGAGAGAACTCACTCTAGAAGGGATCGAGGGAGAGAACTCCTGACAATCTCTGTACCTTATATACATGTACAGGAAAAAGCGAATGATAGTCCAGCTATTAATTTACAAATCAACCAAATGTTAGTTAATAATTTCTGGGTTAGCATAATATAACCTTATTTGTATCATTGAATCTTAACTTCATTGAAAAACTAATCTTCAATTTTTTCTTGTGGATACTAACTGCTATTTTGTAAAGAATGGAGTGGGATGTCCTTGACCCACCGATACTTATTTACGAGGAAAAATAAAAATATCTTCCCTCGAAAAAAAATAAAAATATTGCATGCCTTTTTCTATAGATCCCACAGGTCAGACTATCTGACCCATTCCCAAAGCCAAATATATGGTTTTTTCCCAATCAGTAAAAAAAATACCCAATCAGAAGCACCTACGAAAATCATTTACTGGAGCGACCTGTTATATATGCCATTATTGTCCCTTGTATCATAAATGACATTTTGTGTTGTTTTTTTATAGTTGATATAAGAAATGTAGATTATAATGCTTGTATATATAAAATTTAGATTTTGAAAAACCTTTTCTTTTAGCTATGAAAATTCCCAAATTGGAAAATTTTCAGACACACATTTTCCCAATTTACCTAGGGTCTTTTCCCCAAAATGGACAGAAAAAGGCCTGTATTGTCCTCGGTTAATGTAGAAAATCTATGTAAATCTTAAAGAAACTTTGCTCTTTACATTGAAAGAGTTATCAATTTACATTATGGTAGACATGACGAGAGTTCAGCGCAAGACTATCCTAACTCATATGTACTTAGGATAGTCTTGCACTGAACCCTCGATGAGTTCATTAGGGACAGAGAATCCAATTTTTAATAGGTCGTTTTAAATGTTTATGAAATACATGGTTTTTGACATGTTTTATATCAACAGGTGACAATTCCAAATGGTTTAGAGAAGGAATTGCTGGACATTATCCAGACGTGTAACCAGCAGAGAGTGATTGATAAGGAAGTTTCCAAGAGGCTGACTCAGAAGAAGTTAATGGTATAGTTTTTGCCCTCCTCGATTCCAGGCTATTTATAGCATTTAATAATGATACCCTAAGCACATTGGCTAGTGAAACTTCGTAATGCATGAATATTCATTATCATTTCTCGACCAATGAAATGGACAATAAAAAAAAAGGAATCTCCTTTGTAAAGAGCTATCACTCAGAACCGCGATTTCATCCGTGACTGCTCGGCATTTTCTGTATCGCATGAGGTGTGTGCCATGCGGCCAATCAAGCGGCTGGATTTCAATTTGCCCAGGGTATTATATATGTTATGAATAGCCTGGGTACCGGAGGATAAATTTTTGCAAACTGGTTGAAATACTGGCTTTTAGCTTGTTTTCAATAATTCAGAGGCGCTTGGTAACTTTAGTTCTGATTGATTTAGTGTCATAAAACTTAATATGTTGCAAGTTTATATGCAGACCTAGATTAGATTTGTATTTAAGCTTGCTCAAGCCAAAGTCACGGTTGCTAGGGCAGAAAGTAGAAAAATGGTTGTTACCGTGAAATGGTTGTTAGTTGGTTACCGTGTTGCTATTGCTGCATTTCTTGTTTTTATTCAGAGTATAATACATGTAAGACACTAATCAATTACATGGGTTAAGTGTACAGTCAAACCTGTGTTAAAGACCACCTGCGAACAAAGACCACTATTGTAAAACCTGTCTGCAAAGACCACCAATTTTATCTCCCATCAGACCATTTTCAATGATATTTAATCTGTTAATAGAGACCACCTGTAAACAACGACCACATTTTGCTGTTCCCATGGGTAGTCTTTACAGACAGGTTTGACTGTATATGTTATGTCAAACTTAGAATTAGACCTGTCTCCGATTGTATGTTTTATCATATGTTTGATGGATTTATATATTTCAGGATATATACAACAGTTTGAATGGTGCTGGATTTTCACACAAGCAGATTGAACAAGCTATGGAGAACACTATACTACATGGTGGAGATCTACTGGATGCTTTAGACTGGTTATGTCTTAACTTATCTAATGGTCAGTGATGTTTACTTCCTGATGCAATTTTTTTTCACTCTATATGAATGATTTACAGTCAGACCTAGTTAATTCAACAACCTTTTATCTGAATACTAGGTATCATCCGAAATAAAGATCAGGTCCCGATGTATCTTTTAGGAATGTCAAATTGAAATGGGCTATTCAAAATGAAATTTTTGACCAGATGAATTCAAATGAACGAGATCCGACTGTGTTGATATTTTTAACTGGATATTATTATATGATGGCATCAGAATTAACTGGTAGCTTCCAAATATAAACCTGTTTAAACTTGATATAACAGCTTATTAGTTCACACAAACTACTTTAGTATCTCACTTTTAAAACATTTCGTCTTGAATCATTTATGATATTACTTTGTTGGGTGAATTTTGGGACTACTTTGTTGGGTGAACTTTGGGACTACTTTGTTGGGTGAAGTTTGGGACTACTTTGTTGGGTGAATTTTGGGACTACTTTGTTGGGTGAACTTTGGATGTGGACATTTTTTGAGCTGGTTCCTGGCTTTCATTATTTTGTGTTTTGAAAACGGGAACCATTGATGTATGTCTCTCAAATTGCCACACTACCTGAGTAGTACCGTCCAAAATTGCAGTTAGTCAAATAAATAACACCAATTCATGTTTGTGGTGTCTGCCTCATTCTTTAAAAAGACAATGTTTTATTTCTTTGCTTTTTGTATGAAAATTGAAAATGGATGAAAATTTCTCATTACAGAAAAACTTCCTGCCAACTTTTCTCAAGCTCTTGAGCTAGAGGAGGAGAAGAAAAGGCCACATTTTGATACAGAACTTATGCAAGAACCTCAAACAGTTCTTGATAAACAACAAGATAGTGCTAGCATAGTTGACAATAAGGCAGCCAAATCTGAAAAGGTAAGTGATGTTTTTACCATTGATTTTCATACTTCATTTGTGACTGATTGAATTGTTGGTCATTGTTATAACTTTTCCATTATTTCCAGTTATATTTACAGTAAATAACTTCAAATTATTAACCATAGACCATTAGTGGATCAAACATTTCTTATTTTAGATAGTAAAACCTCAATAATATTACCAACACTGGGACCCTTGAAAACTGGTCTTCTTATTGAGGTGGTCTGAATATTGAGGTTGAATAAAGTGCAAAACATGAAAAATGGACTTATTATCGAGGTGGTCTTATTATTGAGGTGGTCTTATTACTGAGGTGGTATTATTTAGATGGTCTTTAAGTGAGGTTTTACTGTGTAAGGAATCTCCTGACTTCAGTTTTATATACCTATCCTCTGGCACGAGTTCATCAGATATCACATCTGAGGCTTATTTCTCAGGTTTCCAGTCATAGATGTAAGTGTGTACTGTTGACAATCAAGAGCACTGTCAGGTATACTGCTGTGTTACATTGAGACATATGTGGCAATGGGGCAAATTAGCTAAAGTTTTCAGTGTGTGTAATGATTACTATATCTTTAGTTAAGTCTCATGTTGAGGTGTATAAAAATTCTTTGGCCTATATAATATATCCTGCGTATCTTGTTGTTTGCCTTCTCAAAGGAAGACACTTCATTGTGTTCTATAATATTACAGTCAGACCTCATTTATTCGACAACCTTTATCGGATCTAAATACTTTGAATCATCCGAAATACATATCAGGTCCAAATGTATCTTCTTAGGCACGTCAAATTGAAATGGGCTTTTCGAAACTATGTATTATTCAAAATGAAATTTCAGTGTAGGATTTATCTATTCCAGTCTGGTAAGCAGATGACACAGAAAGATTGGATATTACAGTATGCAGATTGTGAATCAGATGACGGTGAATCTACAGAGAGCAGTGAGGCAGATCCTGTATGTTACCTCGTCTCCCTTACCAAAACTTGACCCCTTGATATGTCCCTTTTTTACCTAAAATACCATTTTGCTTAGTGTTGTAAGGCCATGCTTAAAATTTGTTAGTTCTGCATTACCATACCTAGCAAAATTTAAGTTGGTATGTAGGTAGGTAATTATTTTTTACTTAATATTTTTTATGAACACACAAGTGTTAATCATTAATATGCTGCCACACAAAATTCCCACTAATTGCAATCTATTTTATATAGACAAAGATCTAGCACGGGTAATGGATTTTTGCCTCCCCCACCAACAGATTTTGACCCCCCACCCCAGTTATTTTAATTGGTTGTTGTTCCTACCCCACAGCGAAGATTTTCCTGGAATAACCTAAATATCAATAAACTCATATTTTGCTCCAAATATGTATTGGTTGGAAGTTTAGTGACATCAAGTTTTTCCATTTTCCATAGAATGAGAAATACTTAGAATTGACAGCACGTTTTTTGGATGCTAAAGAAGAAGCTGCAGCAACGAAGAAAGCAGGGGACAAGATGAAAGTGAAAGAAATATCAAAACATATCAGGAAACTCATGCTAGGTTTGTGTGGGGAGTTTTGTAGTCTCGGCAAATTTTGTATTGTCTAGCTGAGGGGAGAATCTGTCCATATAAGGCCATCCTTAAAACATTGTTTGTTTGCAGTTACGTGACCGACTCATGATAAGGCCATGTCAGATTGGTCGTTTGTTAAGCGTCCGCGTGCGCCTAGGTTTTGAGCTCCTCGAGCCAAAAAAAAACACATTTTTTTCTAAGCTAAAAATTCTCTCATCTTTTTCGATGTCCATGATTCGACAACGGCAATTTTAGTTGAGATCCAACAACGATGTGATTATTGGGTGAAAACTGGTCAATTTGTGTGAAAACTATTCAGTTTTAAATTAGATTTATTCATATATAGATCTAGTTTTGAAACAAACCATTTTGTTTTGTTTTTTATGATGGTTTTTTTCATTAAAATATCTAAAATTATGCATCACTTATTATCTGAGGATATTATTTTTTTCGTTATGAGTTTGTGTTTTTTTTTTAATAGGTAGCTAGGTTTCGCGAACTTTGGTGGACGCTTAACAAAATTCCAATTTGGCGTGGCCTAAATGCTGCTCCTCTTTTTCAGGTTTATCAATCAAAATATTTTTTCGCCCCTTTTAACCATTACAGTACTAAACACCTACCTACCTACCCTCTGTTACAATTCCAGGTCGGGTAACCGCAAACAAACAATTTTTGAAGGATGGCCTAGGCAATATTGGAAAATTGTCCATCAGGGAATGTGTGACTTTTGATCTTTCTCATGCTGTCAACATGCTGATTTCAGGAACATAAATTTGATTATTAATTTAAGTTTTTGTGAAATGTTGCAAGGTTGTCTTATGTTGAGACAATTTATTAAATGGTTCATGTAAAATTGCTATACTGCTGAGTTTTAATGAGAAAATAGTGTTCCCATTAGTATTTATAAATCTGCATATTTAAACACAGTTTAATATGTTAGTGAATATATTGACTTATACAGTAAAACCTCACTTAAAGACCCACCTCAATAATATGACCACCTCAAAATTAAGAACACAATTTTCAAGTTCTTTTTAACTATTTTGCTCTTTATTCAACCTCAACATTTCAATAAGAAGACCAGTTTTCAAGGGTCACAAGGGTGGTTGTATTATTGAGGTTTTACTGTACTTTTATTTCCGCTAAAAATTATGTTCAGCTTAATGCAACTATATGCTTAATGTTAATTTTATTCACAGAAATGGAGGCATTAGAGAAGCATCCAGATTTCGACCCTCAAGTAAAATTACAGAGCACTGAAAGTGATAAAAATACTGACAGTAGTATGGCCACATCAAGCACTGAAGGTATTAGCCAATCAGATTGTGCTAGTGAGTCACATGACTTGGCCACAAACCAATCAGACAGCGTGAATGAATCACATGACCCTGGGATTGACCAATCAGCGGATGGGGAAGACATGGGACTCTCCTTATTTCAGCAAGCAGAAGAGGAACCCGCGCCTAAAGGTAATTTATTTATACCAATGCAGGCCTTTTTCTGTCCAATTTGGGGGGAAAAACCTAGATAAATTGGGAAATTTGGGAAGAAATTTAATTGCTTCCCCACCAATTCTGGGAATTTTCATTGTGAATGGATATTACAGGAATTCCCTTGAAAGTTAGGTAAATAAATATTTACTTATATTTCGTTAACCATTGGTTTTGTTTGTTCATTAGTTGTGAATTCAATTAATTATATATCATTTAAAATTTATACTGCTAGAAAGAACAATTTAGTCTCTTTAAAATGGTATATAACAATTGAATGTGAATGGAAAAATGATGTAGAAATTGATTAATATTTAAACCAGTCCCTAAAAAGCCAAATGGCTTATCAGTTATTGATAAAATCTCCAGATATTCAGGATATCTTATCTGATTGGGGTCCAGAATGAAATGGGTTAAAAGAACTGGGCCCGTATTCGTAAAGCACCTAAGATTTTTAAGTAAGGAAATTCCTTATCTTTATAAATTCTCCTTAAAATAACACTTAGGAATTTTTCCAATAATTAAGGAAAATTCTATAAAATCTAAGGATTTATAAAACTTGGGGAAATTTTCTCCTTTAGGACCGTAATGAATACGGCCCCTGGCTTTTAAATATTTATTTTGTGCCTCCCCTGTAATATACTATGTTGTTCTGGTGGACAATTTTTGAAGGGTGCTTCTGAATCTGATTGGGATTTTTTTCTGATTGGAAAAAAAGTATACCAGGAATTTTGCTTTTGGAATGGGTCTGATTAATGGGAACTATTAAAAAAAGGCTTGCAATGTTTTTGATATGAAAAAGTAGAGATTTTGTGTAATTTTTATGGAAAATCATGTAACATGATGTAGATTGAAAATGAAACATTTCATTAAAATTGATGTTGCATTCCTTATATACTAGTTCTAGTAATATTATGTTGCACTGTATGCTTATATCCATATGATCTTTTATAATTCATTTAAGCTGTGCAATGTCAGGTTTTAAAACCTCAGTCTGTCACATGGTTTATTTTGATGTTTAATATCAAATAAAGTCATACACACAGAAGATTGTCACGAGCTATCTCCCTTTATCCCTTCTATAGTATATTTATATCCCTTCTAGAGTTATCTCCCTTTATCTCTTCTTTAGTAAATTTATATCCATTCTAGAGTTCTCTCTCTTTATCCCTTCTATAGTATATTTATATCCCTTCTAGAGTTATCTCTCTTTGTCTATACTATAGTACATTTATATCCATTCTAGAGTTATCTCCCTTTATCTCTTCTTTAGTATATTTTTCCCTTCTAGAGTTCTCTCCCTTTATCTCTTCTATAGTATATTTATATCCCTTCTAGAGTTATCTCTTTTTATCCTTTCTATAGTATATTTATATCCCTTCTAGAGTAATCTCCCTTTATCTATTCTATAGTATATTTATATCCCTTCTAGAGTTCTCTCCCTTTATCTATTCTATAGTATATTTATATCCCTTCTAGAGTTCTCTCCCTTTATCTCTTCTATAGTATATTTATTTCCCTTCTAGAGTTCTCTCCCTTTATCTATTCTATAGTATATTTATATTCCTTCTAGAGTTCTCTCCCTTTATCTCTTCTATAGTATATTTATATCCCTACTAGAGTTCTCTCCCTTTATCTCTTCTATAATATATTAATATCCCTACTAGAGTTCTCTCCCTTTATCTATTCTATAGTATATTTATATCCCTACTAGAGTTCTCTCCCTTTATCTCTTCTATAATATATGTATATCCCTACTAGAGTTCTCTCCCTTTATCTCTTCTATAATATATTTATATCCCTACTAGAGTTCTCTCCCTTTATCTATTCTATAGTATATTTATTTCCCTTCTAGAGTTCTCTCCCTTTATCTCTTCTATAGTATATTTATATCCCTTCTAGAGTTATCTCTTTTTATCCTTTCTATAGTATATTTATATCCCTACTAGAGTTCTCTCCCTTTATCTCTTCTATAATATATGTATATCCCTTCTAGAGTTCTCTCCCTTTATCTATTCTATAGTATATTTATATCCCTTCTAGAGTTATCTCCCTTTATCCCTTCTATAGTATATGTATATCCCTTCTAGAGTTATCTCCCTTTATCTCTTCTTTAGTATATTTATATCCATTCTAGAGTTCTCTCCCTTTATCTATACTGTACTATGTATAAATATACTATAGAAGGGATAAAGGGAGAGAACCAGTGACAATTTCCTGTCAGTGTTTTGGCTGTGATATCATGTGATGCTTATAACAGGCTTTTGTAGTTAAACTGGTTTCTATTAATGACATTATTTTAGAATCAAAAGTAGTGGCAATGGCGGAGACACGCAGTTTTGAATACACTCGTCAACAATGGACGGGAAAGTCCCCCAAACAATTCCTCAATGATTGGTGCAGAAAACATCTACAGAAAAGTCCTCCACCCAAATTTCATAAAATTTCTGGCAAAGGAAATACATTTAAGTGCAGGTACTTATGCTGAGTCAATGGGGTAATATGGACATTTGTTCGAAACCATGGGGTAAACACCTGATATATACCCATCAGGATGCAATACAGATAACAAAAAATATACCACCTGATAGAAATTAAAATTATCTTTCACTTTGTACCAATATATTTATGTATCGAAGAAAGTCCATATTATCCCATGCACAGCCGTGGTCCAGTGGTTAGTGCGCTGGACTTGTAACCCGGGGGTCTGGGTTCGATTCCCGGTCGCGGCAGGTCATACCCTTCCATGAAAATTTGACAAAAATGTCGATTTTCCTCCACATGTGGAGAAGTTGCCGGCTCCTTGTGGAAGGGTAAGTTAGTACTGGTAAGAATTCAGTCCAGGAAAAACTGGTTAGGTGAACCGGCCGCCGTATATAACTGAAATATCGTTGAGAAACGGCGTTAAACCCGATGAAACAAACAAATATCCCATGCACACTTTTTTATCTCTGCATATATTTGTTTGATTTATAATGTTCTTCTCAATAAGAGTTGATTTTAATATTTTAGTCCTTGTTTATTTTCTGTCATGCCGGCTTTGGGTGAGCTCGACATAGTCCCTGTAATGGCGTCTCGGTGTATGTGCGTGCGTGTGTGCGTGCACCAGTATCTTTTGTCTCTGTGTAAGAACACCTCAGATGTTTTCTGATTTTGTGCCTGATTTATACATGGGGCTATGAACACATTATCAAATGAATAACTTAAAACCAGTAGTTCATCAAGATTAATTTACTCATTTATATATTTTCCATTTTATGCTGTTCTTTAAAGGAAACAAAAATGTAAATTCTGGTTATTTTAAAAAGTAAACAATTCCTTTTTTTTAATACTGTAAAACCTCGGGTAAAGACCATCTCAATAACAAGACCACCTCAAAATTAAAAATACAATTTTCAAGTCCATTTTCACTGTTTTGCTCTTGATTCAACCTCAATATTAAGGCCATCTCAATAAGAAGACCAGATTTCAATGGTCCCACAGGTGGTCTTATTATTGAGGTTTTATTTTATCTTTAAATATTTCTATTTTAAATTTGCTTCCTTAAGTTTTTATCTTAATACAATGTCTACTGTATTTTACTTTTTTAGAATTGTTGTAGACCGAAAGAAAGAAGGAAAGTTGGATCTATGTCCAGAGATATTTTGTGGCAATATACGAGAAGCCGAACATTTAGCGTCTACACTGGGGTTATATCACCTCTGTAAAGGTATTGCACAGTGCCGATTGGGACCGAATTCTGGCAAACTATCTCTATTAAAATCTGAGGCAGGTTTTTAGAGGTAGGAGAATAAAGCGTGAAAAGTTGGCTGACATTAAAAATCGCTTGAATGCATCGCTAACTGCAAAGTTGTGTTTTCCGGACCAGGCAGCATTATCCTGCACGCACACTATTTCGTTAAGCAAAGCTAGCACTGTCAGATCATGCTACCTATCTAAAGACAGGGACCACTTTTCATACATTTAAGAAATGGCTCCGCTACTTTCCCTACATAGCGCGAGGTAGAATTCTAGAAATAAACTACGATTCTAGAGGACAGCTTATCACATGTTCCCTTTATTGCTCCTATGGCGAAGGCGTATAAAATATAACCGCTGTCTGTCCACCCATGCGTCTGTTTGTGCAAAAAATTGGGTTCTGATCAATAACTCTTGAAAGTATGGATGGATTCAATTCATGTTGAGCACATAAGCATCTAGGGTAATAAAATACTGACTAAGATATATTTCTGATTAAATCCTCCCCTTTTTGCCTTAAATAATTGGTTTGCCATTAATGATGGATTCAAGTCACATTGCTTCAAAATTATATAGCCTTTACAAACAAAATATTTGCATTCTACTGAAAAGCCCATATCGGGGGCATTCATGTCCTATGGATGCTTCTTATCTTATAAATGATTTTGCGGATAATAAGTAGTGTAATTGTTAACTGATGAGTTTGTATAAAGTTTACTTACATTTATAAATTATCCACGCCCAGTATATTTGTTTCTTTACACTTATATATGTAACCAAATGATTTTGTTATCAAAATTGACGTTTTGTACTATTTGTTATCTCATATATGATCGAACTTTGATATTTTTTTACAGGACAGTCCGTATATCAGTTGTTACCTCCACCTTATCGAGATGTTTGGTTAGAATGGTCTGATGCCGAGAAACAAGCGGAGTTGGACGAAAAATGTAAAGAAAATAAGGTATGACCGGGATTGTTTGTGGTATGTCTCGGACATTTTGAGGGTTCAGTGCATGACTATTGTAACTCGTATATAAATACATAGGAGTTACGATAGTCTTGCGTTGAACCCTCGATTTTATAAAGCATTTTTCTGTCCTGTTTGTTTTGTTTTACTACATGGTTTCTGGTGGTTTGCCACGGAATAACGGTGAATATTTATCTGATAGTACACAGCGAAATTATCAAAGTGATAATGACATCATATAAAATATGTAAAAAATAAAAATAGACCAAAAATGAAGTATGAAATAAATATAATATTTGTACGTCACGGTGTAAGATTCGAGTTATTTCACCTTGTGAGCATCAGCCTTGAATTTGAAGTTGACGTGCCTAAGAAAATCCATCGGGACCTGATATTTATTTTGGATGAAACCAAGTGTTCAGATTGAAGGTTGTTATATAAACGAGGTCCAACTGTAATTAGATTAATCACAATTTTTATTCAGATTAAATAAATGTTAAAGTTAGTAAATAGCTTATTTTTGTTGATTTTAATATTATTATTTTGAGCGTTTGTTACAAAACTATGTTAATTCAGCTTTGGTTAAGAACCTGCTACAATAGTTATGCACCAAACTCTCAGTTTTGACCATAGGAGATTGTCATGAGTTCTCTCAGTTTATCCATTCTAGAGTTCTCTCCCTTTATCTATACTATATAAGGAATAAAGGGAGAGAACTCTAGAACGGATAAAGGGAGAGAACTCATGACAATCTCTTGTAATTTTGACTGTATTTATCATTTATTGTCAGCCAAGAGATCAATTCCTGGCTAAGCTTATGTCCAAGATTCAAATATCAGGACCGAAAACCAAATCATCTAAGAAGGAAGAAGATGAGGATGGTGTAATTGATTCATGGGAAAATATGGAGTCGGATGATGAAGAGGTGTGTATTAAATAGAGGATCTTACATGAGTGGTCATTTGTATTGAATTTATTAAACGAGTCTTCTAAGAATGGTTTTAGATGACGAGTTTAATAAATTCAATACAAAGGGAATACGAATATAAGATTCTTGTTAATGACATGATAGCAGAAACTGCTGATTTTTGTCAAAACATTACCTTAACCTCCTGTATGCAAGCAAAGTATTTCATGTGTAATTCAGTGTTTAGTTAACAAAAGTTGACACTACAAAGACTTGTTCTGACAAGTTTCTTATTTGTTTATCAAACACAAGATATGAGTTCAAATGATTATATCACATTATCATATTCAAATTGAAATAGACAATAATTTTTAATGAAACAAAATGTCATACCTAGTACAAAATAAATATTAAACAATGTCAACATCATTTTAGCGCGTCTATGTCACACTTGTTTGTTGTGACATCACGCATGTTGGTTGTTATTTCACTAACGAATTATCGAAAATAAAACATGGGTGTTATTACCACTCTACACTGTATGTTGTGTAATAAATCTGATTCATGCGTTAAGTTGGTGGTTGAAATCATTTGTCGAAATGAAATCTGAAGAAAAAATACTTGTTTTGATAGGGCGATGTGTTTTCTAGTTTGATAGTAACTTTGATGTTGTAAAACTGTGGATTTTTCTCACTGCGTAGTATATACTCAGTGATTTTTTCCACCCTTTTGTGAATGGGGCCGGGGCCCGTAGAATTCTGAAAATAGCGTTGAATTGCCCATAATTGTGAATATCATAGTTTGCTTAAAATAAAAAGATACTGATTGACATGACCTCATGTAGTACACTACAGGCTAGCAGTGTATTCACCTATAGCATAGCAGTTAAAAATACTGTTAGTCAGATTGATCAACATTCGTAAAAAAAACCCTGAACATAAAAAAAAAGAAAAAAAGGTAGCATGATTGTGAATTTTTAGCCTGGTTTTTGTGAAAAAAACATACTTTTGGTGATTGTGAATGGGGCCTAATTTCGGCCCCATTTTGGGGCAAAAAAACAACACTGTATACTTATGATTAGTTTGTATTATACCTGTGGTATACAGATCTTCTTTCTTTCAGGAAGTAGCAGCAACATCATTGGATGAAAATTTACCTAAAAGAAGTGCTTTAAGCAAATCAATGGTAACGAAATCAGTTCAGGGCTTATACTGTCGTAACCAAGGAACGAAGTTATATTCCAATTTACTTAAAACCCGTCAACAACTTCCTGTGTACCAACACAGAGATGTGATCATAAAGACTCTACAGAATCATAACGTTGTCTTGGTTGCCGGGGAAACAGGAAGTGGAAAAAGTACCCAGGTTCCTCACTTCCTACTAGAGGTAGGCAGAGAACGCACTGATCTTAGTTTAAACTTATTTATTTTACATCGATTGTGAAACAAGTTCTTACAATTTATACTAATCACTCTAGATGTCTGCCTCCTGGCTACCAACCAGTACTCATTCCACATTTAGGGATTGTGAATTCGTGATCAACGTTCAACGAGGGGTTCGAACTCACGACCTTTGGATCAGGAGTCAGTCGCTCGACCACTGCGCCTCCCTCTGATCACACTTCTTATTCATTGTTACTGATATTGGTTGGTTAAGGCTGCATTGACTTGGTTCTTTAATTTTCACCTTAGGGGTTCCATATGACCCTGGAGTTGACCCTTTGATGCCGTGTCTTAAGTAAGGTCACAGTGAAGTTGACAAAAAACAAAAACGTTGAGTACGATGCATTTTATTTAATTTTTTTAATTTTTTCAAGTTTCTTGCTAATTAGATGTTCTATTTATGACATAAAGTAGGTAAAGTGTTTAAATCACATATATGTAATAATACCTATATAATTCAATACAAAAATTATATATGTTTACCTTTAGCAGTCGCTTAGCAACGATGCTGTGTATAAAAGTTAAAGGTTCATAGTCTCGTTTGACAGGTGGTCGCTGATGTAAATTAATGTATGGTTTAAAAACACAGGTAAATTCAGAATGGTCGTAAAAGACAGGAGGTCGCTTGTAAAATGTGGTCGGAAGTACAGACATTGTATTATGAAATCCATGACAATATTTGAAATGAAAATAGTTCTACAGTATGATCTGCAATGGAGATGACCTGATGTATTTTTTCAGGATTGTCTGACTAACGATGGACAGAGAGTGAACATAGTATGTACAGAACCGCGACGTATATCTGCCATCAGTCTGGCTTCCAGAGTTAGTCAGGAGATGGGAGAGTCTAAACTAGGTAAGATAAATCTTCATATCGGCTTTTAGAATGATTAAAGCTCAGTAAGTACAGTAAAAGCTCACTAAAAGACCACCTCAATAATAAGACCACCTCAACAATAAGACCACCTCAATAATAAGACCACCTCAATAATAAGACCACCTTAATTATAAGACCACCTCAATAATAAGACCACCTCAATAATAAGACCACCTCAATAATTAAGAGCACAATTTTCAAGTCCATTTTCAATATTTTTCTCTTTATTCCATAATATGAAGACCACCCTAGAAGACTAGTTTTCTAGGGTCCAAATGTAAAGTATCGTACGCAGGACCTCGGTTTTCAAAGTCTCATCTGACAGACTGTTAGTACTGTTAGCGGTAGAGCGGGTGATCGAACCTGCGACCAGCCGGTTACCATGGATCGGCTACATTTGTACATTTGTTGTATGTATGTCCAGTTATGTTTTTTATGTTCCAGGTGGGCGTGACTCATTGTGTGGATATCAGATAAGGTTTGAATCCAAGATAGGTCCAAACACCAGGCTGACTTATTGTACAACTGGTGTGTTACTCAGGAAGCTGCAACTAGATTCAAAATTACAGCAAGTTACCCACATCATTGTGGATGAGG
Organism: Mactromeris polynyma; assembly: GCA_032209605.1. Classification (NCBI taxonomy): domain Eukaryota; kingdom Metazoa; phylum Mollusca; class Bivalvia; order Venerida; family Mactridae; genus Mactromeris; species Mactromeris polynyma. Next base: position 4,167,604 of record JASFXZ010000005.1, read on the forward strand.
TTTGATATTTGTTTACAGAATACTTATTATTACATTCATGAATGATTTATTTAAAGCCTGTCAAATGCTTAATGTATTGGTTAGACCTTTCATGTCATGAATCAGTTATATTTTCAAAAGCATAAGAAATACAGTAAACATCTTTTAAAGACCACCTCAATAATAACACCACCTCAAAATTAAGAACACAATTTTCAAGTCCATTTTCACCATTTTGCTCTTTATTCAACCTCAATATGAATAGCACCTTAATATTAAGACCATTTTTCAAGGGTTCCAAGAGTGGTCTTATTATTTAAGTTTTTCTGTATACAGTCAAACCTGTCTGTAAAGACCACCCATGGGAACAGCAAAATGTGGTCTTTGTTTACAGGTGGTCTCTATTAACAGATTAAATATCATTGAAAATGGTCTGATGGGAGATAAAATTGGTGGTCTTTGCAGACAGGTTTTGCAATAGTGGTCTTTGTTCGCAGGTGGTCTTTAACACAGGTTTGACTGTAATAAGTTCATTTTATGTCAAACCAAGTGTAGGAATGACCACAAACACATTGTATTGTTACCTTCTATGTTTTACTAGAAAATAAAATAGGTCACATAAGCCATGAGGCATGTCTGTCTGTGAAACATATAAGTAGTTCAAAATTGTTGAAGATGTACAGTCCCTACATCCTGTGTACTTCGGTAACGATGACGACCATGTCATTTGAACATCTTTTCAAGGGAGTATTCTCGGTGGTGCTGTGGGCGTGGTCACAGTTACTTCAGTGCTGGCGTTAAAGGGGTTGTGGGTTTGAACCCCTTGAGGTTCACCAGTTAATTTCTATAGTGGGAAATATTACATTTCAGGTACATGAGAGAAGTGTGCAGTCCGATTTCCTGTTGATTATACTACAGAAGTTGTTGAAACAAAGGTCAGATCTCAAGGTCATCTTGATGAGTGCTACACTTGATGCACAGAAATTTTCATCTTACTTTGGTCATTGTCCAGTAATCAACATTCCAGGACGTACATTTCCTGTGGAGGTAATTATGTATTACAAGTACTTGTTTATTGATTAGTACAACTAGATGTTTGAATATGAACATCTAAGGTTTATAGTCTTGATTTTTTCAGCGAAATGTGCTTAGTTGTAAATATGAGAAAATTGGTTCTAAACCCCCTTCATACGGATGTACTCTACAACACTGCACTGTCACTTAACTGTCACTTAACTTGCATGTTTCCCTAAACCACAAAATACACGAGTCCGATACAGGTATTTTCTATCCTGACCAAAGCGCTTAGTAAACCCCTAGCATAAGAAATACCCGTATCAGACTCATGTTTTTATGTTCCAGGAAACTTTAAATAGAAATCAGATTTTCACATTTTCTAACAGATATTGTTCTATTTTCATTTAATACATGTACCACAAATATTAAAATCGAAAGGTCTACTGTTCTTTTTTATAGCGCTTTCAGTAATAACTACGTCTAGAAAAATAAACTACAGAATGATTAAATTTCCTCATAAGCCTTTACCTAAATGTCTGGTTTCTTTAACAAAAATTATTTTCCAAATTGAAAAACAAATTACACAACATTTATTCAGATGTATATTCTTTTCATGGTCGTTTAATTATATAATTAAAAATAAGTTCAAATTATTATATCACATATTGTATTCAAATGATTTTTAAGTGAAATAAAATGTCACGCTTCGTGCAAAGTAAAGATTTAAGAATGTCAATATCATTTGAGCGCTAAGAAGTCACGATTGTTTTGTTATGACGTCTCACATATGAGTTGTTATTTCAATAGCGAATTATAGCAAATAATACATGGGTGTTTTGTTTTTTTACAATTTATTTCTTTATCTTTTTAACATCGCAAATAAACAAAATGCAACATTTAAACATATACACTATTCAATTTTCACAATACATATTGAACATTTCGCAACAATAAATTCACTAAATTCAATAAATTTCAACATTTCTCACATTTCATAGATATTATATAAACTCACATCTTATAAACACATAACATAATTCATTACATAAATAATTTGGGTGTTATTACCTTTTTACACCATATGTTTATTATAAATTTTCAGGTATTTCATGTTGAAGATGTGGTAGAGATGACGGGTTATGTTATAGATGAGGATTCACACTACGCATTAAGACAATCGGATCTTGTTCAGGTATGGTGATCATTTCGAGGGGTTAGAGCCAGAATCAACCATCTCCTTAATAAATTCATAGAGAGATGGTTGATTCTGGCTCTAACCACTCGAATTTTGTCTGCTTTATATGAAGAAAAAATGCACTTAATGCCGTATTGAAGTAACAGTTGCACCTCGTTTTTTTGACAACCTTCTATCCGAATACTCAGTATCATCCGAAATAAATATCAGGTCCTGATGTGTCTTCATAGGCGCATCAAATTGAAATGGGATATTTTAAACCATGTTTTATTCGAAATGAAATTTCAGACCCAATGAATTCGAATGAACAAGGTCCAACTGTATTTCATGATACCATTTCATACATTTTGCAGTGGACATGTTTGCTAATCTCTGAAATGAGTGTGTTTATATTTAGTTTTCAAGTATGTGAACATAATATACAGTCAGACCTCATTTATTTGACGAATTTCTGTCTGAATACTTGGTATCGTATCAGGTCCCGTATTCACAAACGTTTTAAGACTGAATCTCAGACTTAGACTTTAAAATTGCAAAAATCAAATTTACCAGCATTTCGTTTTCATTATATTTAAACGGATACATTTTTGCCTGAATATTTCTTGTTACTCACTCTACACTTTTGCCATGTTTTATCAAAATATATTGTGTAACAATAACGTAGGAACAAAATGAAAATTTATCATTTTAAAGTCTTAGTCTGAGATTCAGTCTTAAAACGTTTGTGAATACGGGCCCAGGTCCCAATGTATCTTCTTAGGCATGATGATGTTGATTTGAAATGGGCTATTCGAAACCATGTATTATTTGAAATAAAATTTCAGCCCTGATGAATTCGAATGAACGAGGTCTGACTGTATATTAAATATCAAATGAAATGTTTCATATTTATTACAGCTAGTCAAATAGTTCAAAGTGTGCAATCACGCAAAAGTATAGGGAAACATGAAAAAATATGTTTAAAAAATCATGACGCAAACAAATAAAACATAGATTTACAATCAATGAAAATATTAATTATGCAATATTTATGAACATCATTTTCTCAGAATATATTGTGTAACATACACATTTCTACAGGAGGAGAGTGCGTCGTTGACTGTTACAGAAAAGGGAGGTAATCAAGCACAAGTTGATGTATATTGGACAAAGGATGATATTTCATCTCTAGATTTGGTGAGGCTATGTTCTTTTCGATTTATTGTTGATATCATTATTTGTGTTTTACTTTCTTGATACGCTGTTTAATAAAAACATTTTTTTTTCACTAATTTATGTTTATGTATGATTCATATATACTGATTATGTTACATATGCAGTAAAACATAGAGGTTAAATTGGAGGTATTCTGTTTGCTTGTATTTTCACAGTACTAATGAAAAAAGTAATAGAAGAAAAGTGTACTTTGATTTTCTTTTGTGTTCAGTTTCTTATTTCAAATCTTTTACAGTTAATTTATGTTGACAATACCATATATATTATATATTTTTCCTATTATTCTATATTGTTTCAATGTAGGTGTTATCGTCAAACCTGCGAAACCGGAAGTAACTAGAAAATAGTAGCCTATTTTTGATGTGGGAGTATTTATAATGTTGTTCAAGAGGGGATGCTGTAGACGGGTTACACTGTATATTTGTACATGTATATTTCAGACAAACTTGTCCGCTGACAAATTCTGCATGAAAACAAGGAATACAATCACGAGAATGAACATGAGAAGAATTAATATGGATCTTATTGTGGTAAGTAATAGATAGATTGTGGTTAGTGCGCTGGACTTGTGACCCGGCGATCTGGGTTCGATTCCCGGTCGCGGCAGGTCATACCCTTCCATGAAAATTTAACAAAAATGTTGATTTTCCTCCACATGTGGAGAAGTTGTCGGCTCCTTGTGGAAGGGTAAGTTAGTACTGGTAAGAATTCAGTCCAGGAAAAACTGGTTAGGTGAACCGGCCGCCGTATGTAACTGAAATATCATTGAGAAACGGCGTTAAACCCGATGAAACAAACAAACGAAAACACAAGAGTACCTATGTTAGTGGAGGGGTTAGGTTAACTGGTGACTGGACTATGATGCAAAACAGATAGAGCCAGAGCAAAAACACTTGAATATCTAATTTATGCGAGGAGGTGTGGCTACCTTAGACATCCAAGTGTACATATGCAAATTAGCAAACATGATATCCAACATGATTGTGAAATTAAAAACCCCTAGAAATATATATCCAATGAACTAAACGTAGCATGCACTGTGATTATGAACCCTATGACATTGAACCAATTCTGGTGAAGTATTGATGTGAAATATTGCTTATGTCAACCTTGCAGTAACTAAAAGTATTACCACATAATAAGTCCTTTGATAATTAAGTCCCTCCCTTTCACTTAACTTTGATAATTAAGTCCCTCCCCTTCACTTAACTTTGATAATTAAGTCCCTCCCCTTCACTTAACTTTGATAATTAAGTCCCTCCCCTTCACTTAACTTTGATAATTAAGTCCCTCCCCTTCACTTAACTTTGATAATTAAGTCCCTCCCCTTCACTTAACTTTGATAATTAAGTTCCTCCCCTTCACTTAACTTTTAATTTAGCTCCACCTTTCCAGATGTAGCACTATAAAATTCAAAGAAAACTGCCCAAACTATGATGCAATTAATTTTCTATGGAAGGAAATTTTCAAGCATTATTAAACAATCTTTGTAATTCTATTTCTTTCAGGACTTATTGTTATATATAGAGACGAGTGAAAAGTTTGCTTCTGTTGATGGAGCTGTGTTAATTTTCCTCCCAGGATTGTCCGATATCACGGAACTCTATGAAATTCTCAACAGTGATAGACGGTTTAGTGATCCAAACAGGTATTTTAGCTACAGTGCTGGTTATGTCAAGTCATCACTGCAGGCTTTCCAGCGGCCCTAAAATTCATGTTTTTAATTTTGCTAAAATTCCTTAAAAAGTGTTCAAATCATAAAAAAGCCCTACCGTAATTTTTCAATAAAATTTCTAACTTTCATGGGTTTTTTTCAATGTGATTGTCGATTAAGTTATAATAACTTGTTTATATATTTGCATCACTATAAAAAGCAAATGTTCAATTTTAATATTTTTGGTTTAAAATGAAACTAGAAAAAAAACACCCTGAAAATACAGTAAACCTCAATAATATGACCACCCTTGGGACCCTTGAAAACTCGTCCTTTTATATAGGTGGTTTTAATATTGAGATTGAATAGAGAGCAAAACATTGAAATTGGACGTGAAAATCGTGTTCTTAATATTGAGGTGGTCTTATTATTGAGATGGTCTTATTATTGAGGTGGTCTTATTATTGAGATGGTATTATTATTGAGGTGGTATTATTATTGAGGTGGTCTTATTATTGAGGTGGTCTTATTATTGAGGTAGTCTTATTATTGAGGTGGTCTTTTAGTAAGGTTTTACTGTAGATATTTTGATCTCTAATACAGGTTTTGTCGCGGAACAGCTGGTTTTCTGTTATTCACTGAAATACAGACATTTTTGTGTAGTTTATCGAATTTTCATGTGTTCATATGTATATTTCTTGTATTTCAGCTGTCGAATAATAGCTCTTCATTCGGTGTTAACCTCGTCAGACCAGGCTCAAGCGTTTACTGTACCTCCTCGTGGTGTACGGAAGATTGTACTCGCTACCAACATAGCCGAGACTGGTATAACCATACCCGACGTCGTGTTTGTCATTGATACTGGAAAGGTGAAAGAGAACAGGTACTCTAGTATGCCACATATTATCAACCATCTTATTTTGTGTCGTTAGTATTATTCCTAGTTCAGATACCAATTAATAGCACAATGCAGGAAGAAATTAAAACCCAGAGATCAATCTTACAGTCAACTCTCGTTATTACGACCATGTTTGCTCCCTGCAAAACTTGAGTACGATACAGGTATGTCCTATGCTACCGCTAACTTGGCACAAGGTCAGGATAGAAAATACTGGTATCGTACACTCGTATATCGAGGGCTCAACGCAACACTGTCGTAACTCCTATATAAATTAATAGGAGTTACGACATTGTTGCGTTGAGCCCTCGATATGTGGTTCAGTTAAACATTGAAGAAAATTGACAATGCAGTGTTGTAGAGTACATCTGTATGAATAAAATACCACCAATTTTCTCATATTTTTCACAGGATATTTTGTCAAACAAATCAAACTATGTACCTTTAATGATTTGCAGATATATTGAGACCAGTCAGATGAACTCATTAGAGGAGGTATTTATCAGCAAAGCTAACGGAAAACAGCGACAGGGTCGAGCTGGCCGTGTTCAGAATGGATTCTGTTTTAGATTGTTCACAAAACAAATGTAAGGGAATGTTGTTTCTGTGTATGTCAGAAATACCAGACATAGATAATGTATTAGTATCTTCTGTATCTTAGGTCTTTAAAAATGCAAGTTACATTAAAAAAGTTTTCTAAAACCTTTTAGGATTAGTTATGTTTTAGATAATAAAAATACCGTTTAATATTGTTCAGAGTTTTGTAGAGAAATAAATTCACTGACTTATATTTGAGCTGTGCCACGAGTGATACCTGTGTTAGTGACAAAAAAGTCCATATTCAGGTTTTTACATTTTCTAACAGATATGTGTTTCAACTCTCATCAGAAATCTGCTTTTCTTTTATAGCAATTCCAATATTAAGAACTAGATGCACAAGTAAGCTACAAAATGATGACTTCGCATCAGAATGTACACAAATAACAAAATACTGGAAGTTGCTAAATGTGCCGCAGAAAAAAACTATCCATAAAATCATGACTTTTTACAATAAAGTGATTTGTTTTTGTTTTACAAAATCGTATTTTGAGGCAAAAATACATCAAATTAGAAAAAATTGTAATTTATGGCAGCTGACCTTTAACAAAATTGTGTTATATTCCATTTGCACACTTTTTTATTTTTTCACTCTCATACTTAATAATACAAGATTGACATATGTTGTGATATTCTCATCATTGTGTTGTATGTTACTATAGGTATGATGATATGAAAGCTTACACCGTACCTGAGCTACTGAGGGTTCCCCTAGAAGAGTTATGTCTACATATAATGGTAGGTTTACCTAACAAAACCATTCTCTTTGTCAAACTTATGCAAGACTGATGATGACTTCTTTATTCAACATTTAATGTTATAATATTCTGACAGCATGACATTTTCCTGATGTTATCCAAAAATTCATTCATGTGAGACAGCGAATCAAAGCCCATGATGCTGTTTCATCAAATCGTGAGATGTTTATATCCGTTTTACAAAGTGCTTTAATCTTGACTCCATGGAGTACCGGACTCCAAGTAAAGGCTACACAGTCTGTAGGTTAAAATATACATCGGTGGAAGTGGAAATTTACACTAAGGAAAATATATGCAAATTTTGTGCATTCGTTAAACTCGCAAATTTTTCCACTTCGCAAACTTTACCACTTATACGGTAAGTTTGTTCACATTACATATAACTTCCTTGTATCAATTGTAGAAATGTGATTATGGAAAGCCAGAAGTATTCCTTTCCCGCGCCCTGGACCCCCCTCAGTCTCAAGTAGTGAACCGAGCCATGTCATTGTTATATATGATAGGAGCCTGTGTGGAGGGGGAGAGGCTCACACCCCTGGGTCATCATCTGGCCGCGTTACCGGTACATGTGAGGATTGGCAAGATGTTACTGTATGCCGCCGTGTTTGGTTGTGCCGAGCCTGTGGTAAGCTTTTAAGTGGCGTGACTCTTTCTTCTTCTCTTCACTGATGTTTATATTGTACAGTCGGACCTCGTTTATTCGACAACCTTCTATATGAATACTTGGAATCATTCAAAATAAATATCAGGGCCCGATGTATCTTCCTAGGTGTGCTGAAATTGAAATGGGCTATTCGATACTGTGTATTATTCGAAGTAAAATTTCGGACCCAGTTTTATAAATCAGTGAATTCATTGACTCATTTTCAGAAAACAAGAGAGGTCTTCAATAAATAACGCAGTCAATTGTATGTACCAGAACAGTGTTTTAGCACTTGAATTGACAATGAGTGAGCTAGTCTGTTCATGTCTACAGTAAATCCTCAATTATAAGACCACCCTTGAAAACTGGTCTACCTAATATCAATGTTGAATAAAGAGCAAAACAGTGAAAATGAACTTGAAAAATGTGTTCTTAATTTTGAGGTGGTCTTATTATTGAGGTGATCTTTAAGTGAGTGTTTACTGTATTGGTGATAATAAAACACAGATCATATTTGAATGACTGTATTTCATTAACTTTGTTGTCAGCAGTTGTACAGTTTTACATGTTTTATGTGTTTATTCTACATATTTTCAGGCTGTTATAGCGGCGTCTATGACAGATAAATCACCGTTTGTTGTACCAATGGGTAAACTGGACGCAGTGAATGCTGCCAAACAGTCGCTTGCTCTAGCTTCATCGGATCATCTTACTCTGTATAAGGCATATAATGGGTGTGTGTAAATTCCTAAGTTTCATCAGCTGTTAGTTACTTTGCTCATTAATGTAGAAGCATTTTAGGGGTCCCCATCTCCTAATTTCAGTGCCGATATTGGTGCCGTTCCGCCCTCAAAAAAGTATTTTTTGCCCAGTCTGGACGAAAATTTCCCTCATAAAAATAAATTTCCTTTTGATAGCAATTTACATAACTCGGAAGTAGATTTTATTTGATAATAAATTTTAAACAGGCATTTTATCACAAACAAACAAAAATTATCTCGGAAATGGAATAGCACATGAAAATCCCCCTCAAAGAGCTCGGGTTTTTGTCCCGAAAGACAGAGAGAGGTCCCTGCATTGACTTATATTTCACTCACGGTAATTTGTTTGACCCAGTACCTCTGTGGCTAGGGTTATGGACACTGACTTCAAATATTTTGCCCCTTTCTACTGTGGGTTCAAGTCCCACTTGGGATGTGGTACGTGTATGTAAGGGAGTTATCCTGCTGGCTGACAGAAGGTCGATTGTTCTACCAGTGTCTAGCTATGCTCAAACTAAGCTAGAATCGCAGCTGGGGGTCTTTCTGCACCCGCATCTCTGGGAAAGTCACTAAAAGCCCTATTATAAAAAAATACAGTTTGATTAGCAAAATATTTTCATGTACCTAAAGCATGCATTTGGCATCACTGTAGTATAATGGTATAAGATGATTATTTTGATACGTTTAGAAAGACAACCAAGATATGTATTTGTATTTTTCACCTATTTTCAGATGGAAGATGGCTCGTTCTCAGAGCAGATCTGCAGAAATGACATACTGCCAGAAAAACTTCTTAAAAAGGAACACGCTTCTTGAAATAGACGTAAGAGTTTCTTCCCTCTTTTAACTTTTGTTATACAGACTACTCTGGTTATGACATCCATATTTATTTCCTGGATTTATGTTGTCTTATTGAATTTGATTAATGATACAATGTGCAGATTTGGTTCCACCAGAATTGTTTTGTTAAATGGATATTCTGTTCTTCCCTAATGGTTTCAGTGAAGCATGTTACGCACTGATTGGCATGTTCGGGTTAGATGATTTTTCACATACTTTGGGGAGCATCGATTGGTACAACCTATAATTACTTGTTATTAATTGGTGCTCATGTCTGATAGAGGGATTATGAAGACTGGTGTAATCTTGCTTGTACCAGGATTCAAACCCACCATCTCCAGATCTGGAATTCGGCACACTGCTCGCAGACTACTATACCTCTTTAACCATTTTGCCTTTTATTGGACTATGATGTTATATATTTCAGAATGTGAAATCAGATCTGCTGAAATTATTAACCAACATAGGATTTTCATCACCTGTGAAAGCTCAGTATGCAAGCTCTGAAATTGAGAAGGACGGTGTTTTGCTTATTACTAAACACAAAAATCACAGTGAACTGGATCGTAAAACTATAGCCAAGGTCAAGGCTGTATTGACTGCTGGACTATATCCAAACGTTGCCAAGGTTACGTACGAGGCCCCTGTTGATGCTGCTGTGAACCCTGATCAGAGAGTGTGTATAACGGAGACCCAACAGGGTCCTGCTCATGTGCATCCTTCCTCTGTAAATAGAAACCTTCAAGCAAATGGTTGGGTTGTGTTCCATGAAAAGGTATGTACACATTTGTCTGGTGGGGTTAGAAAAAACTAACATGGTATATATTATTGGTACATGTAGTTAGTCTAATGTTCTATCAACATATGCTAAGTGATAATTTTCAGAAAATGGCATGTTAATGCTTTTATACTGACATACTCTGGAACATTGCTTTGTAACTTTTCCAAAGACTTTCCTGGAACTACAAACATGATAGGTCCAATACAGGTATTCTCTATGCTGGGGCTAAATTGATGCATAGGTCAGGATAGAAAATACTGTCATTTGTGCGTTAGGGCAAGATGTTAGAAAAGTAACAATACAGTGTTTAAGAGTACATCTGTATGAAGGCAATTACCATCAATTATCTTATGTTTATGACGATGGATATTTTATCAATAAAATAAGACTATGTACATTAAGTAAAGATATTATCACCTTTGGCAAGTCCATTAGACTGGTTTGCAGATTTAAATTGAAATAGTTTTGGAATTGTGTATTAAAATATCACATTTTTGTTTGTGAATTGTTACGGGCTTTCAATGCAAACAAAAAATGCCCTCTGGAAAATCTTCCATATTATGTTGATTAACTGGTTGCTTAGTTTGTGAACTTGAAGAGACTGTATGGCTAAACCAGTAAATGAATGATGTTTAAACATATATTACCTAACGCATGTAAACATGGATAAACTAATACATGTTACAACAAAAGTACTATATGATTTCTGGATGTTTTTTCAGGTAAAATCTTCACGAGTATATCTAAGGGACACTACTCTTATATCACCGTATCCGCTACTGATGTTTGGTGGAGAAATTCATGTACAACATACGGAGCAACTGTTAGCAGTGGATGATCGGATAAAATTCAAGGCATTTGCAAGAACTGGTGTGATATTTAAAGAATTACGCAAACTTTTAGATGATCTGCTGGCCAGGAAACTCGAAGATCCAACTCTTCATATAGGAGGTAATAATGTAGCTAATTTGTATATGATACTGATGTGTGGTAATGGAGCTTTTTCCTGTAATCAACCACAAATTATCTTCACATGAGCGCCGCTGTACGATTTCCAACCTCTTCTTTAAGTGACATCATTTCCAGATAACGTCACATGTGACGTCACTATGTACTGACAGTAAGCAATATTTGCCCAATATGGCAATATGAAAACGAAGTGACCATATGAAGTAAATATTGTTTCCTGCTTGCAAATAGTGACATCACATGTAGCGTTTCCTTGATACAACATCACTTACAGAAGTGGTTGTAAACCCATAGCAGCCCTCATATACTAAAAGTAATGGTGATGATAAACAAATAGTTGATGCCACATGTAAATGGATAAAAGGTTGACCGAATAATCAAAATACCAAAATTGCCACTTGTTGACATCCTTAATATTAAGAAAATATAATAAAATATAAAGATATATGGAGCATATTTAAAATTAATTAGAATGTTGTGAGCAACCGATACAGAGAACTCTTTCAGTACCTATATGTAACTACAGTAACACCTTGATAATAAGACCACCCATGAAACCGTTTAGAACTGGTCTACTTATTGAGGTGGTCTTAATATTGAGGTTGAATAAAGCGCAAAACAGTGTAAATGGACTTGAAAATTGTCCTCTTTAGTTTGGATGTCTAATTATTGAAGTGGTCTTTAAGTGAGGTCTTACTATTTGTTATACTGAATATTAAAAGACGATTATTTCTTCTATTACAGATGATCCCCTTGTCTCCCTCATCGAGGAATTGTTGTTGTCCGAGAGGAAAAGATGATGTTTGTGATAATTTACTTGAATATTTTGTGTTTTATTAAATTATAACAAATAAAGTAATTACAAATGTAGCAAATCTCTGGTTGTATTTCTCACACTTTATCCATTTAAGAGTTCTCTCCCTTTATCCCTTATAGAATTATCTCCCTTTATCCTTCTAGAGTTCTCTCCCTTTTTCCCTTATATAATTCTCTCCCTTTTTCCCTTATATAATTCTCTCCCTTTATCCTTCAAGAGTTCTCTCCCTTTATCCCTTATATAATTATCTCCCTTTATCCTTCTAGAGTTCTATCCCTTATATAATTCTCTCCCTTTATCTTTCTAGAGTTCTCTCCCTTTATCCTTCTAGAGTTCTCTCCCTTTATCCCTTCTATGCAACAGTAATATATACATACATGTATACTAAAGATGGGATAAAGTACAGTACAATATATACATATACTATAGAAGGAAGAGAACTCTAGAACTAGAAAGAATAAAGGGAGGTAACCTGCGATGGTCTCCTGTGTTATTGATATCATTATAACGTTGAAGGCAAACTATCGTTATTGAATTCAGTCAGTTTTTTATAAGAAATTGTAAAGAATTCAAGCTGGAAGTTCACAGCCATCGTACCGTCACAAGGAGACATGAAACGTGTACTTAAACATCCTTGTACTATATATACATATACGATGAAACTGAAATCCACTTGTAATTTGAGTCATTTTCAGTATTCCTTCCAAGACACCTTGTATATATTTTGAACAAACCATTGATCAAAGGGAAGCAACCAACTTATACTTATTGACATGTTGGTGTGTATTATCTCCCTTGATATCGAGACGCACATAGTCGTAGATAGATGAGTAGATTTTATCCGTAACGCAAGTTCTCACTTGCATTCAAATGACAATGCAATTATTATCCAACAGTAAAATGTTTTGCAGTTCCTGGAAAAACTTATAATGCAGTGTTTTAGAACAGAACAGAACAGAACAGAATGATTTATTAATATCTGGATTTAAGTATAATACTCATCATCTATTTAGTGTACGGCTTTTAGAAGGCATTGATATGAAATTTCCTCCAAACTATTATTTTATCAAATGTTGACAACAAATAAGACTATCTACCTATAAGTTATTGAAGATGGTTTATATTTTTTTAATGTGGTGACGTATTTCATAATTTTGCATAAACTTGAATCAAGTTCAGACGGAAATAATGTATCATATTTCTTCAAGAGATCAAGACACGAGGTCCGACACAGGTTCCATTTGCTGATAATAATCGTAATAATATTTAATTATTGAAGGTAACGAACAATGTCTACATAATATGTATACAGTAAAGCCCAATTATAAGACCCTTGAAAAGTGGTCTTCTTATCGAGGTGGTCTTAATATTGAGGATAATTATAGGACCACAATGGAAACAAGAGACGACTCTTTTGTGTTCTGTCCTAGGTGTTGGTGTATATGGCATGGATATTATGCACATGTCATAATTATTATTTTAATATTATTGCATGTCTCAATTATTCATGTATCTTGTACTCCACTACCGAAATAAATATAACTATTATTATATAAATTATTAATATTATTAATTAAAGAGCAATACACTGAAAAATCGACTTGAAAACTGTCTTCTTAATTTCGAGATGGTCTTATTATTGAGGTGGTCTTAAAGTGAGGTTTTATGTACATTGTATGTGTACATACAATTTCAGTAAGGTATCGATGCAACAAAAGTGATAACAACATCACTTTCATGTTTACACTGATTATTCAGATTTTCATACAGCATTTGAATCTAAAGAGTAAGGGAACCATCTTTTATAATTTACCGTCCGACAGGCGTTCGTCTGTATTACAACTATAAAACAATTATACTTTATAAAAACACCATGATATTGTCCATTTAATCAAGAAAACAGACATAACTGCTAAAATATTTTCACTTATTGGAAAATATTATTTATTAGCCCCTAAACTTTTGGAAATGGAAAATTTTACTCAGATGTTTACTCTATGTTCTATGTAATGAAAGGTGATACTTTTAAAATCAAATTGGAAGCAAGAAGATGTTTAGTTATAATAAATATTTGTTACACCAAAGGAAAGAGAGGAAATTGAAGAATATTGTCATATCTGCTAAAATAGTCTAGTATTATGATAAAGTGTTTAAATTTACGTATGAAAATAATTTCCCTCTATAATCTATTGATCAACACTGGAAGAGCTGGAAACTCGATATCGATTTTCGGGTCATTTTCAAGGGAGACAATCCACTGCGATAAGCCAGATAAAAGGCACGGAAAGCTGCGTATGCCATATCAAACATAAAAAAGTCTCCCCCTTTATAACTGCCATGTACAGTCAAACCTGTGTTAAAGACCACCTGCGAACAAAGACCACTATTGCAAAACCTGTCTGCAAAGACCACCACTTTTATCTCCCATCAGACCATTTTCAATGATATTTAGTCTGTTAATAGAGACCACCTGTAAGCAAAGACCACATTTTGCTGTTCCCATGGGTGGTCTTTACAGACAGGTTTGACTGTATATATGATGGTACCAAACTATTTAAATACGTTCGTATACCACTGTCCAGTTTGTTACATAACATGGCAAAATTCTTCGATCATTATTTCAAAATTGAGAGGAAATAATTGGATTTCATTTGATTAAATCGTTGCAATGATAATACTAGGTAACTCGAGAAATACATCAATTCGGTAAAATACGCCGATTTTTAATATACAATGACTGTATTTTATTTCAACATTGGAAAAGCCGTTTTAGTGATGTAATGTCTTTGAGATAGCCATCTTTAGATATTCTTGTTTGTATAGGGATGCGTATCCCTAATTATGAGTGCAAAACTGAACAGTAATTTGAAAGCTTGTGTTAAGTATTGACCGTTTGAACTTGTCGGCTTCAGCGAGGAATTTCTTTATAATGAACGGAATTTCTTAAGTTAAATCTCTTTAAAAATGATAGCAGGTGAGAAAAGAACAAAATATTTTGATTCTTAATCTAGGTTACATCAGTGGTCAACAGTACAATCAAGTAGATATGGGTCCAGTAAATTAATGGGCGGTGAGCGAGCTTATAGAAAGCTTGACCACCGCTTTCGTATTCAACTCTGTTAATTCTGCCTACGTAATGATGGGGATCAAAGTCAGAACTTTCGGTTCCCCGGGGTGACTTGGAAGCCATCGAAGCTACTTATATGCTTAGCCTAAAGCCGCCGCCGACAGCGATGTCTTGTGATTTTCTATCGGACTGACAAAGAAAATATGTTTTGGCTCATCTTAAAATTGTTAACAATAGTTTGGATAACGATGTAGATCTTCTATTGAATAGAGTATCAAAAGATTAAAAATTGTGTTCGGTCATTGAGATACTGTGATTGTTAGCACAGTGGTTTTTGTTTGGGAAACTGGTCGGATTTTACGCATGGTAAGATGCGGCGTTTAAGTGTCTTAAAGTTAGATAGTTCATGCCTCTAATTGGAATGTTTAATAAATAGTTTTGAATTTAGGTAATAATTTTCACCTTTTTGAGTCGGTCAACCGTTGGTATTAATTTTCGTCTACAGTATGTAAACGGGGGGACACCAGGTGAAGAAATCACACCAAAGTATCGGAGAGTCAATGGATCATTAGTACAGTAAACTCGCTGAAAACGGGACGCTCTGAAAACCGAAATCCTCAGGAAATCGGACTATTTTCTTCTTATTAATTCAATGTATAAAACTCCCTGAATACCGGACTTTCTGAATACCGGACTTTCTGAATTCCGGACGGCTTTTCGCGCCCGCTGACAGATATTGGGCGATATTTTACCCCTGAAAACCGAACACGTACATTTTTGTTGAAGTGTCGAAGTGTGTACTGTTTATTAAGAGATGGGGTCATAACGAACGATGTTATCAATATGTGTTTTCCATTGTATAACAGTTTCATCGCACTTCCAATGCCAACATCTTTACTTTGTATAGAAGTACAGACCCCTAAGTGAAACCTTTAAAACCGGTAATAACCTTTAAATTTTGGAAAATCCTTTAAAACCTGTAATAACCTTTAATTTTTGGAAAATCCTTTAAAACCTGTAATAACCTTTAATTTTTGGAAAATCCTTTAAAACCTGTAATAACCTTTAAATTTTGGAAAATCCTTTAAAACCTGTAATAACCTTTAAATTTTGGAAAATCCTTTAAAACCTGTAATAACCTTTAATTTTTGGAAAATCCTTTAAAACCTGTAATAGCCTTTAAATTTTGGAAAATCCTTTAAAACCTACATCTTTTCTGAAAAACCTGCGTAAACTTGTAATTTACTTTACAAACCTTTAGATTATTTTCACTCCAGTCTGCTGCGGCTATTTGGGAACAATGAATATTATATTTATATTATACTTGTGAAAACTGCAGATTTATGACACCACTTGCATATATCATATTGAGTATTTGTGATTGGTACTACATGAGATTGTCACGAGTTCTCTCTCTTAATCCCTTCTATACTATATGTACATATTGTACTATATAAGTGGTAAGGGAGATAACTCTAGAAGGGATAAAGGGAGATAACTCTTAAAGAAATAAAGGGAGATAATTGTTAGTAGAGATAAAGAAAGAGAACTCTAGAAGCGATAAAGGGATATAACTCTAGAAAGGATAAAGGGATATAACTCTAGAGGGGATAAAGGGAGAGAACTCTAGAAGGGATAAAGGGAGATAATTATAGAAGGGATAAAGGGAGAGAACTCTAGAAAGGATAAAGGAAGAGAACTCGAGAAGACATAAATGAAGAGAACTCGCGACAATCTTCTGTGATTCGTACAATAACTATTTCATGCATGAGGACTACCACAGTTAAGACCGAGTTACCACACAGTTGTCGCCGTAACGTTGAGAGAATTTGGAACGACGAGACAGTACATTTATGTGTATAAACTGAAAAAAGTAATTTCATCGGTAAGAAATATACTAAAGCTATGTGCCTATAAGCGTAATATCGAAAACGAGTATTCATTCTGTCTTCTGAGACGGTTGTAAGTTATATGTCAACTTTCAAATCCGTTTAACATAAAAACTGTTTAAGAAACCAGACCTTTTTAGAAATAAATTAGTCGGACCCTGCACAGTGGCATTAAGTCCTATCACACTAATTAACAGCGACATGCAAAGCTTCAAAAATGGAGGTCCCGAAATCCACGTGAATATGGCGGATCAAGTTACCTTAATTGTCGACCTGGTTTTGCCCAGGGAGATAGTTTGCCGTCGTCAAGATCATATCTGGGCCTTATTAAATATTTTATAAAATCAAAAAATCAAATGTCTTAAAAGCGTTAGGTATCGCATTTCTTGAAACTTTATCAAAAACTACTTTCAAGCGTCTAATGACTCCGGTTTAAAGACTCTTGATTGGCAAAGCGTTTATAGATCTTGACTTTAATATAAAATGGATGACGTTTAGCCTAATTGCTACTTCAAAAAGACTTCTTTCACGGCGTCTATTTTCGGGGATTTGTTTTGCCAGCGATTCTTTGTAGACTGATCTGTCATAATGGAGGTAGTGAATTCAATCTATCCGATCAATAAGCTGGCGGATGAAAAAAGAATTTCTCATACAATTTCGGTCACATTTTAAACAATTTGCGTTTTACACGCATTTTATGAAAAGCACACTTTTATTTAAATACAGTAAAACCTCAATAATAAGACCACCATTGGGACCCTTGAAAACTGGTCTTAATATTGAGGTGGTCTTAATATTGAGGTTGAATAAAGACCAAAACTTGTGAGCAAAAATGGTGTTCTTGATATTGAGGTGGTCTTATTATTGAGGTGGTCTTTAAGTGAAGTTTTACTGTACTTGAGATATAATGACGAAAATGGTGGAAACTAAAATATTTTGTAATTCTTTACCCGACATGATGTATATTCGTAGTGATCGAACTCGGTCAGTGCTTGCATACAATACACATATGCACGTCTTGTTAGCACAGTACATGTAGTTATAGCACCAGGCTGTCATCCGGGAGGTCCACGTTCGATTCGCGGGCAGGGTAGGCCACGCCCTTCCGTGACATTTAGCTACGGTCATTTGTCCTCTACCTCTTGATTCAAGTGGAGAAGATGGCAGCTGCTTGTGGTAGGGCTGGTTGATAATTAAGTCTAGGTAAACTAGTTAGTTTAACTGTCCGCTGTGTGTAACTGAAAAATCGGTGAAAAACGTCTTTAACCCCGATAAAAAACAACTAAACATTACATATAAAGGCAACAGCACAGAAGATAATATTTGTCCACTATATGCCATCTCTTCAAAACGGCTGACTTGCTAAAGTAGCCAAACTCCTTACAGCAATTACTCCCCTAGCGGTTGAAGTAACCACTGCCAACAACAACAAATCATGTCTTTGAATTTTCAAATTGATAAAAAACATTCATTGCTAGACATCGATGACCAAATACTAAGCTATACATTGTATTAAGATTTTAAAAAATATGCATAAATGTTAAAAGTTTGAAATGATGACGTAAAATGACTGGATTATTGTTTCTGTTTTGTCATTTCCTTCCCAGCGGAATGTGGTCGATTTGTGAGCATTGGAGTACTGAGACTCGAATCTGATTTTGGATTCGAATACTTTGGAAGTTTAGACTGTCTTGTTGTTCTGTCTTTAAATGACGTGCTTCAACTTCATAAGCATCAATGATGTCAGAACATTTCTTATTCCGCCATCTTTTACTTGTCACGTGACATCACGTGGTTCAGGTGAGTTCATTTTAGTTGTGCTCAGAACCAGTCAAATTTGTGAGTCGAGTTTGGCAAGAAACAAAGTCGATCAGATTTCGTCCTAATCATAATCTCACCACCATTGAGGCATGATGGTCGATGGTAAAGCGCCTGACTCTTGATCCGAAGGCTTTGAGTTCGAACTTGCCTTGGGCGAGACTGAACCGTAAACTGCATAATCTTCGAATTAGACGCAAGTTTTATTTAGTAACATCGGAAGCAGCCAGCGAGAGTGATTTACATAAGTTGTAATAACTTGTTTCACATTCGATCTTAAAAAAATATGTTCAGACTAATAAACCCACCACTGTATATAACGTAGCTTTCATCATAGTTAACTCGCATCATACAGTATGCAGACAAGCGTACATTTCGCTTCAAGGACTTCTCGCCCAATTCACTTTTATATTTGTGTGTTCGTGTTATATGAAATGCTTCGTCACCATTTCTATTTACAATAACACCGACCCGTGATGATGTCCGTATTTTCTGCTTTAACCCGTGGAAGACTTAGAGGTCATTCTTCATGCTGAACGCTAATTGTTAAGGGATGTAAAATGTTGTACAAATACGGATTAAGTTGGTGAAAATCTGTCCGGAGGGTAGTGGTCATCACCAAGTGTGGCTGGCCGAAACACTGACCGCTGCTGGATAGGACCACACGGATTCTTTTGAAAAGCAAAACAATAAGTGACTGAAGAGGGGATGTCTTCGTTGAGAATACGACAGAATCAGAAACTTCTTATTTACTATGTGATTATATGAATAGAATAGGTGTTGATTTTATTCATGTGTTATGTTTGTGTCAAGTAGCTGATTAACATTTTGATTTACTGGCGAACACCTGCGCACTAGTAGATAGATACTTATTTTGATGAAACGACCACAATTGTCTGTAATGCTTCTTTTCACTACCCTATAAGTAGCTTAAATGTCCCGTATAATTAGTTCCCAAACACGTAGACAACATTTGTGTACTACAGTCGGACCTCGTTGATTCGACCACCTTCTATCCGAATAATTGGTATCATCCGAAATAAATATAAGTTCCCAATGTATCTTCTTGTGCACTAATCTCCTACTCAGTGATCTCCCCTTATAGTTATTGCTGTACTGCAAGGGAAGATAACCGCTGCGTGGAGTTTGCTTATGCATGTCAAATTGAAATGGGCTATTCGAAACCATGTATTATTCGAAATGAAATTTTGGACCCGATGAATTCGAATGAGTGAGGTCCGACTGTATTTCATATACTCGTCCAATGATATATACTCATATACAGCCTCACTACGGGTGCAACATGAATTGAATTGATAGAACTAAACATGTAAACTTGGATGGAAATCAGCGCATGAAGAATAAATGTTCATACCACGCAGTTGGCATTGCAACTGTTATCAAAATCGACTAAGCATTATACATAGACTCGAACATCCGAATAGTTATCATTATAAACCATGGGCTTCACAGACAGATTCATCCACTACGGTAATCAACACACTAATAAATACTATACTCATTATCAAATAAAAAGATGGAATCCCGATTTCACGAAAATACTTTATTTTTTACTTATAAACTAAGCAAATATCTAAATACAGTAAGATCTCAATAATGCGACCACCCTTGGGACTTTTGAAAACTGATCTTAATTTTGAGGTGGTCTTATTATTGAGTTGATCTTTAAGTGAGGTGTATTGGATGTAAATTTGTATGTGAAATGGTCTGAAAATGATGTTTTGTAGTATCTATTCAATATAATATTTATGTCAGTTTTATATTTATTTAAATCGTGATTTTGAACACTGATATGCATGTGTATCATTCACTATATGTTTCAGAATGCAATATATTTTACACATACACATACAACAAATTATGGTACAATTTCATAAGAATATTGACATTATTTGTTTGTAGCCATTATATTGGTGGTTATTTCCGTTTTCAACTTATTTCAGGTGGCAAGAACCTTCAATCGGCGGCTATCCACCATACAAGCTCTTTGGGTGAAATTCAATGTCAATTTTGTTATGAAATTTCAAAAAATAAAACCCACCTGTCGTAAATGAGTTCCGGCTTGTATCATTCCGACGGCTCGGGCGCGTTCTTCTTCAGTCATTCTCACCATGTTTTGTGTTTTTCAAAAAGGTTTTTAATCAGCAATGACAAAAGTGTACACGAACACGTGAAAAAATGTGTCCATGCCCCGCACGTGCAAAACGTGCTATAAACGTCAATACGCCCAATACGATTAATTTCATAGCGAGACGGCTAAAAAATCAATAATTCGCTTCATTACCTGTTCAAATATCGGTATGTGAAATTTTGTGTGAATACATGTATTATTAGAAAAATAATAATACAATATAAACTGGCCGATTAGGAATTTTGTTGAGTGTACTTGTTGGTAAATTATGGAAGCCCTGGAAACTATGTTTTAAAGTAATGAAGTAAAGTAAAACCTCAATAATAAGACCACCATTGGGACCCGTTTGAAAACTGGTCTTATTATTGAGGTGGTCTGAATATTAAGGTTGAATAAAGAGAAAAAAAATTGTGTTCTTAATTTTGAGGTGGTCTTCATTAATTAATCATAAATAGTATAATAAGGAATGTACTGCAAAACCTCAATAATAAGTCCACTCTTGTGACCCTTGAAAACTGGAGTTCTTAATTATGAGGTGGTCTTATTATTGAGGTAGTCTTTAAGTGAGGTTTTCCTGTTCGTGTTTTATGGTATTGCTTGATTATGGTACAACTTTTTAGATCATTTGTAACTACATCTCAACTTCTCCAGAGCAGTACCCTTCAGTGAGCGTACATTATAGTTATTATTTTTAAAAGTCAACAAAATGTCCACTTTTTCAAGTCCGCGAAGAGCGAATCAAACAATGGTAGTCAATGCTCAACTTGATATGGCTTTGTTTATTTTCAACTTCTCCGTTTTATAGACATCAATGATAGTAGCGTGTTGGTACTTCACTAGACAAGATATTCTAGCTTATCTCTGTCACAAAGCAAAATATAAATGTGTATTTTATACAGGCCTATGAATTTTTCAATGATTAAACACGTTATTATCGTGTTAGGGTATTAGATGTTGAAATTTCACAATCATCTTGTAATCAGATTGTTAACTAATGATTTACAAATTGTGATAAGGATTAAATGAGCGATTTTACAACCTGTACATTTATGTCACTTCAGACGGATTCAGTTAGACAATTTGATATATTCCAAAGTAAACAGAAAATCAGTGAAGAGCCTATCTTTATTTTTGATGATACGAACTGTAAGGTTAAACTGTCTTCGACTGACTGATGTGCAAAGTTCTTTTACTTCTTCAAAAGACAACTCTTTGTACCCCCTTATTTTATGTAAGAAGTGATCATGCAATTTTAATTGATCCAGAACAAATACATAATTTTCATTCACTCCCCAGGTTAATCGCTCTGTCTTTCGTTTCCTTTACGACATATGCGTAAGACAAATATTGACTGAGATAGGAATTTCTGTGACTTTTTAGGGGGGTGTATATATTTCTACTCAGAGGTGTTTGTTTTTATATACAAAACGGAGTATAAGCATTCATTATCGGAAATATAAACTTAATTCAGCAATGAGAAGATAGTTTTACTCGATACGCCTAAATTATTTCAGTCAATAAAAGCCATTTGTGAAAATAAGAATTTCATTTTGTTAGCGAAAAGTCTACTCATTATCATAACTTGCAATACAATACAATAGTGTTTTATTTGCAATACAAGGCCTCTGGCCCAAAATACAAACAATTCTGCATGATATTTCATGTATAGTAGTTATGTAGATATAATTTAGACAATGATAGCGAGAAAAAAAGTACATATTAACAAATGTGCAACACATCAACATAAATATAGACAATCAATATCGATGGATCATTTCTACTTGGATAAATGTGAAATGAGATTATAAGAAAAGTTCATGAAAATACAACATTTTAGAACATACTAAAATAGCTGTATATATATACTAATACAACAGCATACATATCGCTATCCTACAAAATTATATAGTGAATCAACATGTATATTGTACATAAAATAAACATATTAATTACATGAGTATATAACAGCATATGGTGAATATTCCGGTATTAGATAAGGCAGAACATGTTTATATATGTATAAAATAGCATTTGTCTTGTAGTATACCGAATCGATAGGATTCTGGTAAATAAGTGGTTACTAATACTCTTCAATTTTCTAGTTCAGCGTCTCTTTTCGCAGATGCACTCACGATAAATTTTGTCAGTGCAAAAATGCTATCTTTTCTTACATCGGACATAATTTGAATGTATAATTGTTCACATATTACAGCTCTAAGCCATTCTGGTTTAAAATTAGTGCATCTTAGTTCTTGATATAATGGACACACTATGAGGAAATGAACTTCATTTTCTATACAATAGATATTTCGTTTGAGGCAGAATGTACAAAATCTAAAGTTTCTGTCTATATTCCTATGTCGGCCTTGTTCAATCATTAAACTGTGACCTGAACAACGAAAGTTAGAAAGCATACGCTTCTGTATATAAATGTTAGTGGTAACGACAGATAACTCTCTGGACCTAGTGTGCTTTTGAAAAGTTTATAATTGATTGCTTTTGGGGATGTACTTATGTCTGAGAATAAGCGTTGCCGTGCACAGTCTTTCAGTCGTAAAGTAAACATACATATGAACGTGTCAATATTACCAACATCGTTAGCTATCCACACATAACCGAAACCATGTTGGTAAAGAAGTAGTTTTATACAGGAAGCCCAAGTGTGGCGTCCTGCTTCGTCTAGTCGTCGTAACATGATGTAGCACTGTTTCGGGTATCTATGCGCTGGCATTCTAGTTAATTTAGTCCAGTATTTTATACATCTAGTCATGTAGTCTATTGACATTGGAAGTCTTCCACATTCGCTTAGAGCGAAAAAGTTTGCGACTTTAGAATGCAGACACGCAATTCTTTTGCAAAACTGCATATGGATCCGTTCGATTTTGGAGCATATTTGATAACCCCACAGTTCTGATGAGTACATTAGCACTGGTTTAACAATACTGTCAAATAGTTTAAATGCGTCTTTACGAGTAAAAAATCCAAAGTGTTTCTGGTAGCGAAATATAGCATTTACCGCCTTATTGGCTTGTATGTATAATGTGTCTTGTGTCTTCTGCCATGACAGACCGCTGGTAAAGTAGCAGCCTAAATATTTATATGCAGACACGACTTCAATTTCTTGACCTTGGTAAGACCACATCTCTAGACGTCTGCGTGGACCCCCTTTACGGAAAATCATTATTTTAGATTTTTCGAGATTCAGTTTCATTCCTGTTTCATAACAAAACTCGCTTATGTGGTTTATTTGGGTTTGTAGTTTTGTAATTGTTTCGGCTACAGAAGATATATCATCGGCGAACATAAGTGCTTGTAAATCTGGGATGTTGTCCGAAATGAATATTCCATTTCCGCATTTTTGATTTAGGTACATAACAAGGTCATTAATGAATAATGAGAATATTATCGTTGAGCTCACACACCCCTGTTTAGTTCCTTTTTCACACGGGAAAAAATCTGTTATACCACCATCCAGCTTGATACAAGACTTGAGTTGAGAGTACATTGACTTAAACACTGATAGGAACTTAGAATCGCTATTAATTCCTTTCCGGACGAGGCTTTGCCAAAGTTGTTGATGTGCACAGTTATCAAACGCTTTCATGAAGTCAATAAAAAATACGTACACTCTTCCATTCCTACGTGACAAGTATTTTTGTATTAATGCTTGTAGGTTAAACATATTGTCAGTTGTTGCGTAACCCTTCCTGAATCCTGCTTGCGACTCATCAATTATAGAGTTTTGTTCTGCCCAGGAGGTTAAGCGATTGCTCAATATTTTCATGAAAATTTTACTCAGACAGTTTATCACGGATATTGCTCTATAGTTATTAGGGTCCGTTTTAGGACCTTTTTTGTGGATCGGGGAAATTACACTTTCGCACCAATGAGCGGGCATATTACCACTATTCAGTATGGCATTGAATAACATGATCAAATACGGCATTACCGTTGTTATAGTAGTTTTATACATTTCCATGCATGTACCGTCAACTCCGCATGCGCATGAAGCACGTAGTTCTTTTACGCTTTTGATGATTTCGCCTTCGTTAATTTCCATTTCTAGAATCTCACAATTGTTGTTATAATTCATATCATTAAATATACATTCAGTATCATTTTCTACACGAGCATCTGGTTCAGAAAACAGAGTTTTAAAATAATTGTACCACTCATCTCCGGTTATATTGTCACTGTCATTTTGTTGTCTACGGTTAAATTTCTTGATATATTTCCAGAATGTTTTAGGGTCGTTACGGCACCGCAGTAATTCTTCCCGTCGTTTTCGTTCTATGGTTAAACGCTTGTCACGGCATAAATATTTAAAACGGCGCTTGGATTGTAAATAGATTTGTAGGTCTATATCGGAGTTAGATTGTCTGAACTTACGTAGATTTGAGTTTTTCTCGTACTTTGTTTTCGAACATTCGTTGTCCCACCATTCTGGCTGTCGTAAGTCGTTACCATAGTTACATGTACTGTTTGTATTTTTATTGTTCATGCTTTGACCAGCGGATTGGTAAAGTGAGATAAATGCCTGTTCGCTATTGATAACATTTTCCAAGTCAACTGTTTTCCTAAAATGTTCCCATAAGCTGTTGAAACTTTGAATAAATGCGTTCTTATTCTGTTCCCGCCATTTGCATGTCACGAAGGTTTTCAAGTTATTTTCACCAGCAATCTGTCTGCTCACTTGATTGGCTGTATTCTTAGATATAGTTAGTGTGCACACGATTGGGAAATGATCTGATAAATCAAGGTTGCCGACGTAAAAATCGTCTATACATTCGAATATTTCTGTAGATGCTAACATATAATCTACCACACTTTTCCCATTATTTGCTGTACAGGTGAATTCTCCGTTAACGTCACTGAATCTACCGTTTAACATATGAATATCTTTAGTGCGACACAGTTCTATCAATGAAACACCGTATTTGTTTTGTATCGTGTCTCGACTGTTTCTAGGGAGGCAAAAACTATCGCCTGGGTAGTCTATGTGGTCATTAAACACCAAGTCGATGTTGTCATCTGGAGTGTAGTCAATACTGTTTTTAACACGCGCGTTAAGATCACCTGCTACTAAAAATGATACAGGTCCCAAATCTGATTCCATAGTTGTGAGCTTATCCTGTAGGATTTCGATGCCATTCATCGCACTATGATTATAAATAGGTGAGTTCTCAGGTGCTATGTACGTACAACACAAGACTAACGCATTACTGCTTGAAGTTTCATTTTGTAGATATAGGATAACACATTCCTCGTATTGTTCATAGATGCGTTTCACAACACCGGTATTAACCAGTATATCTTTAACAAGCACAGTTACCCCGCCTGCTCCTCGCGGGCTCGGCTTATTTCTCCTAGGACTGTCAAAGTTTGTGTATCCGGGAACCATATCATTGAATTCATCATTAGTTGATTGCCAGGTTTCACATATGCTAATAATATCGAACTTTTCACAGTATGATTTAAAGTGGTCGTCGAGTGCATATTTGCGTAGACCTCGAATATTGAGAGAACATAATTTAATGTTTTGTTTGTTTTCTGGACCTTGGCCTGACCGTTATTGGATGTGGGTTTTAACAATTGCTATTTTACGTTCTTTGTCGAATGTATACACTTGGCCATCGACAATCAAATGTTCGTGCTTGAAAAACGCTTTCTTGCCTGCGTCAAGGCATTCCTTATAAAAAGGGAAAAGGTCACTTCGCGCTCTCGCGATACGTTCGGGCAAGTCTTCACCTATTCGAATAGGGATATTATGTCCCTGTTTACGTTTTTCACGGAAGGTTCGAATTAATTTCTCTTTGGTTTTGATATTTAAGCATTTCAGGAGCACGGGTCTAGGCGTGGTCTTGCCTGGTAGTCTATAAACAGATTCTAATTCAATTTCTGTTTCCTCTATACCTAGATGTTCTTTAACTTGTTCTTTTATTTTTTCTTCCAGAATGTCTTCAGTTTCATTTTCTGTATGTTCTAGATTAAACAATTTAAGGTTTCGTAGTTTGCTTTGTTTTTCAAGGCGTTCTTGTTTTCTTGTTGTTTCTGCAAGCGACTCTTCTAAATTTGTTACTTTATCGGATAACCTTCCTACATTATTTGTAAGTTTCACATTTTCTTCCTTAAGCATTATATTGTCTGTTTTCAAATCATCTACGGATTTTTTCAGAGTGCCGATTTCTTTGTTTGTTTGTTTAACTTCCCGACATATTTCAAGGAGAATTGCTCTGTCGTCTTTGGAGTTCATATCTTGTTCAATTTCTGCGTCAGAGGGTGTGAATAAGCTGTAGTCGTTCTGTGTTGTTGGTAGGTTTCGCTCGTGAATGGCTGTTGGCTGACCTGGGTGTAGCCATGCGTCCATGGAAGCTTGACTACTAATAGTCTCCGACTGCGTAGATGACCTCAACTCTCGCGTTGTTTGTGGAAGAGCTGTCTGCGAATACAATTGGTTTTTATTAGTTGGTGGCTGGGTAGTCTTCGATGTACTTCGTGGTTTGGTACTTTGGGCTGCTCCAACAACTGTGACGCACATACATCTCTAAATATATCAATGAATTGCCTCCCTAGGGAGTGCCAGATAGCGGGTGATCCCCGAAATACTGGCTTGGACATGTCTTGAGATCACGACCCATAAATTAACGTTACCATCTATATCATTGTTCTTGTTTGTGTTGCTAGAAGTTGGCGTCTTTCTCAAAGGTTGTATGTCCACGTCCGTAGAGAAATTGCAGTACATAATGCAGCACCACTGCTAGGACTAACATCAAATCGAACACTACCACCAACAACAACATCACCACTAAAATTACAACAGTTACAATGGAATGGAAGGGGAAAGCGGCCTAGGTATCCTAATTTAGTTTTGCAACATACAACATGTATGAAGGTCAAATTAATGTAATTTATTCGCAGTGGTGAAGATTAATCTTCGTGATAGCAGTTTGGTATTCATTTGACAGCATGAACATGTCACTTAAAGTTTATTTAACAAGTTTGATATGTTAGACACTATCTCCTTCTGGGATCGCCAACACAGTAAGCAAGTCTACAGTTCTCCCGAACAATTCAAATAAACAGTAATACTAGACGCTAGAAGTCACTCTCGAACACAAGTCTGCTGAACAATAAGTCTTAAAAATTTGATATAGGTTTATAGGATGATGTAGTCTTTACTGTTGAATACTCATAGTAATATATGAAAATCAAAAACAATTTATTTTTAATTTTAATTTTGCTGAGTACTGCAGGATTTGACCCTTTGACCCGTGGAATTTCCAAATGGTTACAAGTTTACCTTTAGAATTCTGACTGAAGGGTCAATTCTTCTCTAAATTATAGGTATTTTTTTGGCTATAAAATGGTAAAACATCCGGTCAAAAATTATCAAAATGACAACACCTAGTGTGACCCCTGATACATTAACATACAGTCCGCTTTGGAGATCCTGTGTTACTAAGCTGTGTTGTCTGCGAAGCCGTTATGGTGCCATGTTTCTCTTCATGTTGATTTTTGTGCAAGCATGTGTGGCGCCCCCAACCCAGAGGTACCTCCCTATCCATCCTTTGAATTTTTGAGTTACCTCCCCATCCATCCTTTGAATGTTTGAGTTACCTCCCCGTCCATCCTTTGAATTTTTGAGTTACCTCCCTATTCATCCTTTGAATGTTTGAGCTACCTCCCCATCCATCCTTTGAATTTTTGAGTTACCTCCCTATCCATCCTTTGAATTTTTGAGTAACCTCCCCATCCATCCTTTGAATTTTTGAGTTACCTCCCCATCCATCCTTTGAATTTTTGAGTAACCTCCCCATCCATCCTTTGAATTTTTGAGTTACCTCACTATCCATCCTTTGAATTTTTGAGTAACCTCCCCATCCATCCTTTGAATTTTTGAGTAACCTCCCCATCCATTATTTGAACTTTTGAGTAATCTCCCCATCCATCCTTTGAATTTTTGAGTTACCTCCCCATCCATTCTTTGAATTTTTGAGCTACCTCCCTATCCATTCTTTGAATTTTTTAGCTACCTTCCTATCCATTCTTTGAATTTTTGAGCTACCTCCCCATCCATTCTTTGAATTTTTGAGCTACCTCCCTATCCATTCTTTGAATTTTTGAGCTACCTCCCTATCCATTCTTTGAATTTTTGAGCTACCTCCCCATCCATCCTTTGAATTTTTGAATTACCTCCCCATCCATCTTTTGAATTTTTGAGTTACCTCCCCATCCATCTTTTGAATTTTTGAATTACCTCCCCATCCATTCTTTGAATTTTTGAATTACCTCCCCATCCATTCTTTGAATTTTTGAATTACCTCCCCATCCAGACTTTGAATTTTTGAATTACCTCCCCATCCATTCTTTGAATTTTTGAATTACCTCCCCATCCATTCTTTGAATTTTTGAATTACCTCCCCATCCAGACTTTGAATTTTTGAGTTACCTCCCCATCCATCCTTTGAATTTTTGAATTACCTCCCCATCCATTCTTTGAATTTTTGAATTACCTCCCCATCCAGACTTTGAATTTTTGAGTAACCTCACTATCCATCCTTTGAATTTTTGAGTAACCTCCCTATCCAGACTTTGAATTTTTGAGTAACCTCACTATCCATCCTTTGAATTTTTGAGTAACCTCCCCATCCATCCTTTGAATTTTTGAGTAACCTCCCCATCCATTATTTGAATTTTGAGTTACCTCCCCATCAATCCTTTGATTTTTTGAGTTACCTCCCCATTTATATCATTTCTTAAACTCGCGCTGTGTGTGTTGAAGCATTGTGTGATCCTTCTTGTGCTTGTCTTTCTAAAATTGTGATATTCCAGATTAGAAATTTATTGATGTGATATAACATGTTGAATTTCCCCTGATTTAACCTCACGGTTAGCTCAGTTCGTAGAGCGCTAGACTGTCACCCGGAATATTCGGGTTCGATTCCCGGGTTTAGCAGGTTATGTTCCTCCGTGACAGTGGCTACGGTCATGTCCTGCACATGTGGAGAAGTTGTCAGTAGCTTGTCGAAGAGCAAGATAGTACGGCTCGATAATTAATTCCATAAAAACTTGTCAAGTCAACCGACCGCCGTATATGACAGTCAAATTGTTGAAAAACGGCATAAAAACCGATGGAAACAAACTAACAAACCGGTATCCCTTAATTATATAAAATAGAGTAGAAGCAATTCCAAATTGTAGTGCATAGATAATATACACAAATAGGCGAGACTTTATAAAATGTATTAAACACGCCTTTTACAATGAGTGTTTCAGTAATACATTTCTTGTCCCTCAAACATAATAGTCAAACATCACAATTTTAATCACATTTTATAGGCTTTATAACTTTTCTATAAATTACAAGACGTCATTACCGGTCTTCCGTATAAAAATTAAGCCGCCTAGAAGCGAACATATATATATACACTCAGTAAAATACACTTATAAGGCATCATTCGGAAATCCTCGGCCAACTACGTCAAGTGCCTCGGATGTACGTTAGGCACTACTTTCGGAAATACCATTCGAACGTCATGAAAACAAGATGGCGGCATGAACGCTGAAGTGCTGATGAATGTAATATTTAAGCTATACGAAGACTGAAATATGTGAGGTTTTAACTAGAAATGACAACGATAATACATCTCTTACGTGAATTTGTCGCAGTTATTGAAATTATAAATCCGTTTTACGAGAACTATTTTTTGACCGCACAAAATGTTGAGTTTTGCTACATAGTGCTCCGCCTTACATACACTAGAGGGTGTTATCCGAGTAACGAAGTGGTACGGAAATGCCCGAGAGCTGTCGAGAATGATAAGGCATTTGTTGGATAAAAATGATGTTCCGAATGGGAGATACCATAGTAAATGCTTGAAAATAATACTTCTCGTTTGTTTACATTCAACGAACTAGGTGACAAATCTACCCTACAAGTCAAATAAATCGGATACGTTTAATTACTGAACGTCAAATGGCTTTATTTTCATTAATTACATTTCGAGTAGCTCAGATTTCTCAAAACGTCCGGCCGGGATTGACTTTAGCCGAGCTCAATTTAAGTTAAATAAATAGGGAACAATGACTCCACCTTGAGTAACGCCCGAAGCTCTTAACATGTTAGCACTTAGCTTATTCTGGAGATGCGTTGTATTCATTTGGTGGGTGGCTTGAGCATTGACAAGAGGCGCTCTGTCAGCTGTCTGAAAAGTTAACCGAAGTATCAAACGGGATTCAAGTGGTCAGATATTCGTGTGAAAACGTCGAGGGGCATGTTGCAACATTAATTGAAACGAATCTTGACACCGGTGATTTCGCTTAGCGCACAAATAGATCAAAACGCAATCATGACAACTGATAGAGTGTAAAGGAACGACAAATTACCAAGTGGTTCAGTTATTGCAGCTCAGCATGATGACAAAATGTCACTTGAAGTTCGTTTATACGGTGACAATAACTTACACAAGAGGCCTTATGCACTTTAATGAGTGCAGCATTATATCGTTTACAAACTACAATTAAATGCGTTTCCAATAGATCATTCTTATACCGATGTATAGTATATTACTTTATTTCCGTCTCATTATAGTGAAGAACATTATATATACATATTTACAATAAAACATGAATTAAAAAAATTCAGTTTCGATACCTGTACAAAATGGTCATGTATGCATATTTTTTGCAAGATTTTCATATCTCCCTGTTTCGATTGTTAGGGGTGTATATGACAACATTGTGTTAAAGGACCACAATGGAAATAAGGGGTTCTCTTTATTGTGTAATCATAAGAACGGATGTGTGTGGCATGGTTTTTTATAACTCATGTGTGTTTTAATTAATTAAACATGTTTGTTCTTATTTACCATGTATATATGCATCAAATACTGAAATAAATATATATATCTATCTAGCGATAAAACTCGACCAAATTTGTTACAATGCGCCCAGACTCATATAATCTTTAAAATAAAAATATGCTAATGTTCCAATGTATAAAAATCAACCTGCAAGGATTTTGATGAAAAACAGAAAATGTGGTCAGTTTTCTTAGAAAGTTGAATGTTAATTGAGCTGAAGTAGTAACCATACATTCGGAAATCCTCGGCCAACTACGTCAAGTGCCTCGGATGTACGTTAGGCACTACTTTTGGAAATACCATTCGAATGTCATGAAAACAAGATGGCGGCATGAACGCTGGAGTGCTGATGAATGTAATATTTAAGCTATATGAAGACTGAAATATTTGAGTTTTTAACTAGAAATGACAACGATAATCCATCTCTTACGTGAATTTATCGAAGATATTGAAATTATAAATCCGTTTTACGAGAACTATTTCTTGACCGCACAAAATGTTGAGTTTTGCTACATAGTGCTCCGCCTTACATATACTAGAGGGTGTTATCCGAGTAACGAAGTGGTACGGAAATGCCCGAGAGCTGTCGAGAATGGTAACCATACTCCATAAGTGTGGAGTGCGACACTAAAACCCAACACATAGTTCCCACGACTACAATATTTACCTCCCTTCTTCTTAACTGTGGGCCATTTTGATAGGCAAAACTGATAAACCCTTATAGGAGTAATTTCCAAATATGTGATAATTGAGAAAATACCAAGAGACTTTGCATGTGACAACCACTTGTTCTTCATCTTACTGAGCCAAGTGCCCATATGAGCATAATGAATAAGTTATTTTTTATATATTGGATAAGTTTATCATCGTTTACATTATATTCCCCTTAAGGAAATTTGCCTATCAAAATGGCCGACAATTCAGAACAAGGGAGGTAAATATTGTAGATGTAGGAACTATGTATACATACTCCCATATCTCATAACTACAAATAAATCTCAAATATAATGGACCAGCAAGAGCATTGACATTTTTTTTATCTACATGTAGCCAATAGCCAATATACAAAATTTCGTGTAGAAATGTCAATAAAAAAAACAGTTATTCGACATTAAAAAAGTGCACACTTATAAGTTTTGTTAAGTGTACATGCAGTACATTGCGCAATATATTTCTACATAGAATTCAAACTTGACGTGAATCCAGACAGCGGAATGTGTAGAGTTCATCGAGCAGATATCCGATTTGTTCAATTGTCAAAAGATTATGCCAATTCGATCTGATATATATTAACCTTTTAATGCGGTCAATTCAACAATCGCTACATGTCTATAGGATTTCCTAAGCATATTATAGAAACGATTGACTTGTTATGGCAAAAGCCAACTTGTCAAAACGCTCTATTTGATTAATTTGCGTCGGTAATCCTCAAGTTTAACACAAGATTACTAAACAAGTATCAAAAAGTCGCTTTAAAAGGTCTTTAGTTTACGCATTATGATCGACCGAATGCCTCAATACAATATGAGAAATGAGTCAGGATTTAAATTCCTTCATCGCAACTCTCGTCATGTGCTGTGGGTGAATATAATTTGTAATCATCTTTCAAATGTTTGTGTAAAATTAATCTTTATGTTTGCTAATATGACGTGCAGTATCTCTTTGATGTAAAAACCTTGTGTTTTAAATAATTTATCACTAAATCCGTTAAGGCAAATGTTAGGTAACATCATTTTTAATCAACCCCTGTGCGGCTTAAGGCGCGACAATTCGGGCGATTTGCAACACATGCGATCGCGTGCCATCTTTCTTGTTACTTGCACCAGTGACTGTAGTTGAATGTTCATCCGATATATTGATATCGTCGATATGCATTTCGTCGAATCAATGACAGTTCTAATCTCACACATATCTCTATCCTCTGAGACCAGAATTCACAAATTCACAAAGTTGCTTACGAACCATAAGAATAAAATATACTCTGGATAGCTATACATATGGGGTCTGTCGGTCGTTCCCAGAGCTGAAATGGACATATATGGCCAAAACTTAATTATACTTACACAATATATCGTGCAAATACATGATATATACATCTACCGGAGAATTCTTACCAAGGGAAATACAACTTCAAACGAAGACATTTTTCATTTTTTGTCTGCTTAGGTTCGTATTTGTGTTTAAGTCTTGCCGTGGTGGGTCACGTTGAGACAGATAATATCAAAATACCGACACGAATACAGTAAAACCTCACTTACATACCACCTCAATAATAAGACCACCTCAATAATAAGACCACCTCAATAATAAGACCACCTCAATAATAAGACCATCTCAATAATAAGATCACCTTAATAATAAGAACATCTTAATAATAATACCACCTTAATAGTAAGACCATCTCAATAATAAGACCAACTCAAAATTAAGAACACAATTTTCAAGTCCAAGTTTTGCTCTTTATTCAACCTCAATATTAAGACCACCTCAATATTAAGACCAGTTTTCAAGGAACCCAAGGGTGGTCTTTGTATTAAGGTTTTACTGTATATAATAATGAAGTTGCGATATTTGGATTGACCCTTGTGGTGGGGGCAGAATAAATATTGAAACAAATGCACCAGGCAGAAGCAAATCTGTTCTCAATTTATTTATATAACCACGACTAAGTTTATACTGCAATACCGAGCAAGTTGCCAAAGTCGTTTTTCACAAGCGGTCAAATGGAAATAAACCCCTTTTATCAATCTGGTTTTCTGACACGAAAAATACATAAGAGATTATTAAAGACTTTTAAGGCTTAATTAAGTGTACACAAATCTTTATCCGACGTTTTGGCTTCTTAATTTCAGACATGAGGCCCGTCAATGTATTTGGGTTATAAGCAGGACTCTAGAAATCCACAAGCCCGACGTCCGGGACTAGTCTAATGCTGAATCGGGCTACCAACAGTTGAGTTGAAGTTTGGGCCGGACAAGTCTGTTTTTAAAGCTAACCAACATCAGCAACTGTTCAGTTGTAAGTCAAACCTTAGAATCCCACAAACTCATACATGTGATTATTAATTTTAGATTGTGGAGCTATCATTGTGTATGTTTAAGTGTTACTAAATTGACCGATAGTCTCGGACAACTAGCTTCCTATGTCGGACAAGTCAAATTTTATATTTCCATTATTCCGGGACAAGTGACTTTAAAAACATGTCTAAAACCCTGAATTACGGATTTAGTTTTGAAAGATTTCAACTTTTTTATTTGATGCATTTAGTGTTTTGTAGGCAGTGATTTAAGCAAAATCACAATGAGTTAATTGTAGATATATCGTTTTAAGCATCGAAAGATATTATTTTTAGTTAAACCAAAATTTCATGTATTATGATCATATCTTTATCTTGGGAGTTTCTGCCGTTTAGACCCATTTTAAGCGTTGGTCCGTAGCTATGATAATCTAAATGATTTAGTCATTTTTGTCATTTTAATTCATCTTTTTTTTCAACTGATGTTTAAGTTAGGCATTGATTTTCGTTTTACTTTATTGTATAAGAAATATTCTTTACAAATAGCAACCGAAATGTATTAATCCGCGTGTTTAGACGAACCTCAACTCCATAAAAAGTTCGGTTAATGTTTTTGTTAAAATGAAGTGAAAAAGTCAACGCTGACCTGTTGTAATCCGTGATCAAATATTAGCAAAATCTTTTGTGTGTTCATTTGTACAAGTTATTAAGAATGTATATTTGTAACACTTATAAGTCTTGAGCATTTTATGTTCCAGTGATTTTTGACCTTAAAGTTACCTTCTAATGTCTGGGATTGTACAAAAGCTAAGTGTGAGAGTGGAATCAACAAATTAAACTGTCGACTGAAGATTGGGTCGGATTGAGGTCTTAATGTGATATAATAATGAACAATACAGTGGTAATGCAGGACGAGATAAATCGTCGCATTAATTCCAGAACCCCATATCTTTTTTTCGTCTTTTTGAGAAAAACAACTTTAAAGTTTTACCCTCCTGTAGAGAATAGTTGCATAAGGGGTTATGGAATTGCATTTTATTTAAGTTATGTGCATTCCAGAACAATATAGGTAGTCCAGATAGAAAGAGCTTGTAAAGACGGTTTCAACGATACCAAATACTCAAAATCGCAAAATAAAATGAGTTACGGGGTTCTGGAAATAAGGCGACGAAATGTATAATCTATTTTTATAATGTTGGTAAAAATCTGTAAAAGGTTATCAATAGTCAATATTATCAAAATAAGTCCGAACATCACCGAACCAGCGACTTGAATCTATTGCATCGTGTAAAGAGTTCAAGTTACCCCCATATGCAAGACACCCTCGGTAACCTGAACCCGATTTCATATTACCCCCGGGGGTAACCAGAACCCGATTTCATATTACCCCCGGGGGTACCTTGAACCCGTTTTCATATTACCTCCGGGGGTACCCTGAACTCGATTTCATATTACCTCCGGGGGTACCTTGAACCCGTTTTCATATTACCCCCGGGGGTACCATGAACCCGATTTCATAAAATCCCTTCGCTGATTGAGCTAATGTGATGCTGTTCCATTTTTTGAAGTCATGATAATCTAAAAGAATAAAAAATATCATATAGACAAAATTTAAAACTAGTGTTAGTCTTAATAGTTTAGTGTAGGAAAACCGCATCACGTACCGAGATTTTAGGTATATTCATACCCGTACCTTCGTCGGATCTCTTTCCGAACTGTTACGGAAATTGCAGAGATGTTGCGATTAGACATTATAACACAGAACAAAACTTCAATTCTAAAAACAGTGTTTTTATTTTTTGGAAATTAAAGCGGCTTTTATATGGAACTCGAAATAATCGTTTGTTTGTTGATGGAAATAGATGATGAACTATATTTTCTGTGACAGTAAACGTTAAACCACACTTGATTAAGACGGGTAGCGGATCCGTAGTCCAGTGGTAACGCGCTGGACTTGTAATCCAGGGATCGCAGGTTCGATTCCCCGCTCCATCACTGACCGTACTAACAGTCTTTCGGACGAGACTTTAAAAACCGAGGTCCCTTGTATGATGCTTTACACCGAGCACGTAAAAGAACCAGGGATGCTTCTGGAACTGGGGCATCTCCTGTATCATGCACTATCCTCCAAAAATCTAATATGACTAACTTTCTTCCGGAGGCGTCGCCCATATGGGAAACCGGTGGCGACGATAAATAAACGCAAATACAAAGACTAAGATTAAGACGGTTGGTAACAATTAAAACACGTGACCCGTGTGCATTATTTCGCATATTTTATATGCGCAATTTATTAAAATTGTAATAAAACACGTCTTGCACGTAATTAGCTTTTACTTCCTTGAATATACTTTAGCTTCCATATATATTAACACCCCCCCCCCCTCAATTATGAAGTATGGTCCACTTAAATCAGGAATTGACAAACTATAATCCTTATGTAATTTGTCATACTTATGTTGACTCAATCTATTAAATACATAATACATTAATTGGTTCTATTGGAAATTATAAAAAATGATACCATGCTGTAATGGCTTTTAATCAAATATCAATCACTAAGCCAATTTGAAGATTATTTGTTTTAGATTAATATAAAAATATGTTCACATGGATTTTGTGATTTCGAATACATCGATGGTTTAATGCGAGAATATCGTAACTTTTTGTTAAATCAACAGGATTTACATAATTTTGCATTTATACTTTATGAAATAGACTAAGGATATATAATTTTGTAATTACTTGAAAAAGAACTCAGTGTATCAATTCTAAATATAGTGCAGCTAGATTATTCCTCTTAAACTTTTGACCACGAAATATGATGACCTTAGCCCAATTTTCCATGTATAAACGCTTAGATTGTACATTGTGTATATAGGTTAGTAGTGCAATTACTGCGAAATTACCGGTATAACAGTATTAATTGATAGAATATACATTGCTCTTTGACCGTTACACGAACTGAAAGTCGTTAATTTATGATTCGAGAGGGATTTATATTAATTCTGACCTCAACTTGTTATATAAGTGTAATTGATATTTCTCGAGAGCTCCAAAAAAACCCACATAAGATTATTAAGTCACTAAATTAAAAGAAACACGTTATATCATACAGAAAACTTTGGTTGACTCGAACTACTTTTAACTCGAACTAATTTCGCACGTCCCGACGAGTTCGAGACAACGAGAGTCCATTATAATTATACTTGTATAACATCACTTATGTTGAATAACAGTTAAACCTCGTTTATTCGACAACCTTCTATCCGAATACTCGGTATCATCCGAAAGAAATATAACGTCCACGATGTGTATTCGAAACCATGTATTATTCGAAATAAAATATCGGACCCGATGAATTCGAATGAACGAGATTCGACTGTACGTAAGAACTGTCCTTCATCGACTTAACAATTATTTAATGTATACAATAAAACCTCGACTAAAGACCAGCTCAATAATAAGACCACATAAAAATCAAGAACACAATTTTCAAGTCAATTTCCACCGTTTTAAATTACTCTTTATTCAACCTCATTATTAAAACCACCTCAATAAGAAGACCAGTTTTCAAGGGTACCAAGGGTAGTCTTATTATCGAGGTTTAAATGTAATAGCGTCTATCTCTAGTAGCTCTCCCGAAATGAGGCGAAGTAGTACATTCTCGACAGCTCTCGGGTATTTCCGTACCACTTCGTTACTTGGATAACACCTGACGTAGTTGGCCGAGGATTTCCGAATGCGAAGTAGTACTGGCGAGTTACCACTTTTGACCAATACAGTCGGACCTCGTTCATTCGTTTTATCGGGTGCGAAATTTCATTTCGAATAATACATGGTTTCGAATAGTCCATTTCAATTCGACGTACCTAAGAAGATAAATCGGGTCGTGATATTTATTTCGGATAGTACCAAGTATTCGGATAGAAAGTTGTCGAATAAACGACGTCCGACTGTATTTGTATTCTAATAAAATAATTGTAATTTGGTAGAAGCTAGTGACATCGAGTATGTACATTTGACTCTCTATCAACGACCCATTGAACATTTGGTCATTCTGTTTGATGAATGTCAGTATTTTAACAGCACTTTCCGTTTTGTCTATTTAATTCGAACTTTATTACTCATAAAGAAATCTGCCATACATATATGTAGTACTCAACCCCGCCTCCTAATCGAAATTGACTTAAGAGTTAATTTCTGTATAGAATCGTTGACAAATTAAGTATACTACACGCAACTTAACTTAATTAAAACGTCGTCTGCATCATTCGTCCCACGTCAATTCGTACTCATTGCTCGTAATACCACCCACATTATAAGCGATTCATGACTTAACACATATTATATCTTTACTATTTGATAACTACACTTAGTTGGTCCGACATCAAATGTCAATGACGTTGCCAGACAATGTTCGCTTTCCGAACTGCTTGTCCCTTATTAAGTGGGTATTATTGGCAATTACAATATCGCAGCGGATCGCGCACAATGAAGATGACAGCTAAAATGTTGAACCTATAAAGAGATATAAGCGTCAATGTAAAAGACTATTAAGTTGAACTACACAGGTGTACAACTTATAAGGTATAGATGAGAGCTTAAAGCGATGCTTATTGAAAAGCGAGTGATCCTCTTATGTTGAACACATTGTTAAAGTAGTTCCCTGTACTTCTAATTACAGCTATGATACTTCGGAGTTGGGCGTGAACGTTACTGTAGAGTATAATCAAGCACATTAAGGCATTCTATAAAAAGATCCACTTGTTATTTTTTTCTGATATTCATGATTTAGTTTGATGTTTACAATCGATCTTGGTTTTTAACACAAGCGTTTCACTCGCTTTGTAAACCTAGACTTAAATTGAACAAATATGAAACCTCTCTTTCCTGATTAAAAATATCATTGAAGCTCAGAGACATAATATTCATCACATACACAGAACAAACTTTCTAAACGTCCACTTGGTATTTCGTCGAAATATAAGAACAGAAACAAAAGTACATATTTGCGCCAATTGAACAGACGGGCAACCTGAAATATTAATAAAAAATGGTCAACAATACAAAAATTAAATATTTTTATAATAATTTTTTTTTTAT
The DNA here is from genome assembly GCA_032209605.1 of Mactromeris polynyma. Lineage (NCBI taxonomy): Eukaryota > Metazoa > Mollusca > Bivalvia > Venerida > Mactridae > Mactromeris > Mactromeris polynyma. The sequence continues at coordinate 4,207,638 of JASFXZ010000005.1, forward strand.
TTGAATTAATTAATTCATTTATAAAGTTAGTCATGCCTGATGAATCGGAGTACCAGCATCAATCATACCGACGGTCCTGGCGCGTTCTTCAGTAGTCATTCTCGTCACCTTTTCTGTTTTTCGTGATGGACATACAACGTGGATTGCATTTAAATGAAATTGACCGCTTACTACACAGTATACACGTGATCATCGTGCCAAAAGTTGAAAATCGTACTCACCGTCACGCGTGGTCAACCATGACGATAAAAGGTGTTTTCTTTGTAAAGGTCAATAGAGTACTATGTATAATACTAGAAAGTCAAGTTGAAAGTCGGCATATATAACATTTTTCTTAAATTCTATTTTATTACATGGACGTTTAGAAACTTTGTTCAGTATATTTATAATTTTATTGAACATTATGGCTAAAAGATAAAAGTTTTAAAGACCACTTCAATAATAAGACCACATCAAAATGAAGAACACACCTTTCCAGTTCATTTTCACTGTTTTGCTCTTTATTCAACCTCAAGATTAAGACCATCTCAATAAGAAGATTAGTTTTCTAGGGTCCCAAGATGGTCTTATTATTGAGGTGTACTTTTGCATGTGGCATTTCTTGCTCGACTTCTTCATTCAATTTTATCTAAAAGAAAAAACGCTGGGACATTTCCAAGTCTATCAGGCCGCCATGTTGCTAAGTTCCTGTATGTGATAATAATCTGGCCGCATTATTTCCAGAACCTCATAACTTTTAAGTTTTACCCTCTGGAGAAAATTGTTACATACGGGGTTATGGAATTGTATTTTATTTAAGTTACATGCATTCCTGAACAATATAGGTAGTACATATAGAATGAGCTTGAAAATACAATTTCAACGATACCAGATACTTAAAACCCCACAAAATTGAGTTACGGAGTTCTGGAAATAAGGCGACGAATTGTTAAGCAATCCATTGCTGTCCCCCGTACTTTTAAAATTTATGTTCTACCCTATTACTCATATTTATTTTATTTCGTAATCCTTGATCTATGTCGGGAAGCCCAGTTGTGTGAAAACCGCTTTTCATCCCCTACTCTTTCTCTCTTTTGTTTAGATTCTACTCAGTTTAAAGTCTAAACTTTTATTTATTAGAAAACAGTTCATCATGTGTTTCAAAGGCTGATGTAATCTGGTATTTTAAGTCGGTTCTCGTATTCTAGAATAACTGTCATTATTATTTCTAGTGCTAAACTAAATAGGCACACTGGGAGTTACTCCGCTGTCAAGTAAAACTAAAATAATCAAACGCCACATTGATTGAATAAACAACAGTGTATTTTGACTATCAACGTCACTAAACTTAAGTTTTAATTTCAAAATTTGTCTAAATACTCATATTTGTATACTCGCTTAAGTTATAAATAAATTGAAACAACTAATAATGACGAAGAGTTCATTATATTTCAAGAAATTGATCCTTCTAATGTGTGCAAATCATTGAAAAAACATAAGTACCTGGTCCAAATTTCCTGAAAGTACATAAATGCAACAAAAAACAGTTGAACTTTGTTATACAGAAGGGTTTTATAAATATTAACATAAGTCCCATCTCCCACAAGCTACACTACTTGATGTACTTGACTATATCAATTACCCAGGGTTCGCTGTGAAGAGGGGCTGATCAATAGGGAACTGTTTCAGACTAGTCTGGAATCAATCCTTAAAGCACTCTCGACCTTGCCATAAGAGGTCACTATCATATTAATAAAACAATATTTTATAGACATCAATTTCATTATACAAGTTTTCCATTATAATAATTCATATTTTGCACCAGTTTCTTATTTCTCACAATAAGTTGTTACCAATATCCTTTTGTAAAACACCCGGGTTTTTTTCTGCAGGAACAAGCCTGTTTTCAACCAAGTCTTGTTGAAGCATTTCTGCCCTTACATCATAATCAGTGGCTCGTTCCAACTTTCTAGTTTATGCTATATCCCTTCCTAATCTAGTTCAAACTAAGGTAATATTCTATAAGGCAGTGAATCTTTCGATGGCCCCAAATAACTGGATACCAAGCCACAAAGATAAACCTAACCCTAAGCCTTACGCGAAAAGAGGCAATGCGCTGCTTTTGAATGAAGCTTTTAGTGTCTCCTTTGCCATACAATGTCTTTCAGGCTCATTGTAAATTGTTTATTCATTGTAGGTGAGAAACTTACTTCTGAGCACTTTTACTTCTCGATTTCTATCCTTTAATGCCAGGCACCAGGCAGGCACTGTAACCATTATTTAACTAGCGGGCGGCTCGCCAACTAGCCATATCAGAACGGACCACTCCTACCGAAATTCGCACCTTCGACCTCCCGCTCCCAAGGTAACAGTATGGGATTAAATGGTTCCGGAAAGTATGTTATATTTGATTTGAAAGACAATCAGATTATTTGCAAACGGATAATTAATTTACAGAGTAATAATTAAAACTACAGTCGGATCTCGTTTATTCGACAACCTTCTATCCGAGTACGTGGTATCCTCCGAAATAAATATCGGTCCCGATGCATCTTCTTTAAACACGTCGCATTAAACGGATTATTCGAAACAATCTATTATTCGAAATACAAATCAGGTCCCGATGAATCTTCTTTAGACTGGTCGAATTAAACGGATTATTCGAAACCGTGTATCATTCGAAATAACCGAGATCCGACTGTATTTATAACATAGGGACAAATGCAATTGTGAAGAAGGATGTTGACTTAAATGAATAAAAAGTCTAGTAAGAAATGTCATATACCAAGTACTCAGGCACTTTAAAAGCGATAGGAGACAAAAAAAATATCCATACATATAAGCAATTACAGTAAAATCTCATTTAAAGACCACATCAATGATAACCGTCGGCGGTCCGTATCCCCATGAAAAGGACCAGGTACTGTAAGGAGTGTTTTTGGCCCCAGGCCAGATTTATAAATAGGGTTGTCCACATATAATCCTAGATCAAGAGGGGCCCCAAATCCAAGAGCCCCTGCCTTACAAGGAGCTGGACCCCCTGACGTAAATTGCTGGATCCATGCATAATTCCAAAGGCAAAGGGGGCTAAAGAAACTAATATAAATTAAATTGATTAAAATCAACCAAAGTTCTGACATTGAAATCTCATACCTATTCATAAAGACATGGTTATTATTTCATCAATCGTTGTTAGTAATGCTCTTGAAGAATAATGTTGTTCCTGATTACGGAACAGAGGACAATCGCAATCAATACTCAGATGCATTTAAATGGTGTTATATGTTTTTCCTATCAAACACCACTTGAAACTCAAAACGCATTAACCCGAACCATATCTAAGAACAAAAACTATTCCATGTTTGTATGAAATGTTCCGATTAAAATATGCCGTTGTCAGTTTCTGGGACATCTTCAAAAAATGAATTCCGTTATTCACACAAAGTTAAATTTGACATCAATTAATAATAAATGATTTTGGGATGATTTAATGATTTCCCTTTGATTTACAGTAATGAAAATTAATTCAAGTACCAATTGACAAATAAGGCATCGGTAATTGCTAAGTACCCGTGATGAATTGGCGATGATATTAAATTCACAATCATCAAAGACCAGAGTACCACCGCAGAGAATCTACTCACTAATAAGTCTATTCACGGCTTTCGAAATTGTCTGGGAACCACAACACGTTTCAGAAATTTATAGCGGGCAATGAAAACTACCATACTCCTTAATTGGAATACAATGTCAATGGCTTTGCACGAATATATTGTCTCAATCGATGGCAAATCGTGCCTTCTCTTTGCAACAACCGATTGTTTTCTAATAAAAAGACAAGGCTGCGATAGGACGTAGGATCGAATAACGCTGAAAAGCAAAGAAGTCAAAATAATATTTAATGATGGGAGAAAATAGCTGATCATTGTGGAGATAATATTCGCTTAAAATTCAATAGAAGGCGCGTGGGACATAGACCAGATGCGAACGGTGAAGTATAGTTTTTTCTACCGTTCTACGAGTGAGGAATCATAAAAGCAATAAATGTGATATTAATTTTATAGATTAAAATTATTGCGTAACAAGTCGACTCGGGTCTTTTATTGTCCGACGTTAACATGTTAATTGTGTAATTTTACTCAGACAGGAAAAGTATTGAGATTTTTTGGGGGTATTTATCGAAATAAAATAATGACAGTCAAAAAGATTGATAAAAATGATTCCATGGTTCAAGATATTCTATTTAACTTGAAATTATGACAAGATTTTGACTTAAAGATACGCCCTTACATTAATATAGAATGCAATGATTGACTTCTGAAAGGAATAAGGGGAGTCGTATTGCATTTTAGACTGCAATCTACATAAAATAGAAAATCATTCATTGTCAAAAATGAATTAAAAGATTTTAATTCTTGAAGTAATCATTAAGTCAAGAAAAATTAGCGTTTGCTCCCGACTCGTAATATCTCATAAATTATGCTTGAACAAGGCAATTAACATTTTAATAATTGAGCAGATTATGATCCATAATTGCACAAAAGGCCGATGGTTATTGAAATAGTTTTATGTCATGCGGTGCATATGAACGTAAAATGATTTTATGAGAGTAGAAAACGTTTTTATCTAAGTACAAATTTGCTATTATGTTATTTTTTTATATGAAATATATTAACAGAGAACTAGGGCTCTAAACGTGGGTTGTGTAAGCTATACAATAAAATAATTTCACTTATAAAGTGAACAAACTCAACAAAAATACAAGGAAACATGTAAAACAAAATATTTTACCGGAATGTTTAGAACCTTATGGTCTGTGTGTCATGAAAATTATTTCGGAATATTAGATTTATAGTCAAGACAAGAAATTGGCAATATACAGTGCAGATGTTGTATTAGAAGTGGATTTCGGTAATGGAAAAGGGTTTTCAGTTAATTCACCGAAATTCAGTGGATTTCGGTACGGTAATGTACCCCGTATCGAAAGGTTAACCAATCCGCGTAAAGGTTACAAACGTTGTACGGTTGAAGAGAAGTTGGTTTAGTGGTTAACGTAAGATTTGATTGGTTAACACAACACTGATATACAAATAGTAAAGCCATGTTAGTACGGCTGCGCCGAAAACTACATCTCAATAAAACAGTAGAACTACTTTCTAAATCTTAGCACATTAACTTCCAAGATTCCTATCCTTAAATGCCAGACTGAAGGTATGCACAGGGTTGCCATTATTTAACTAACTGGTGGCTCACCAACCGGCCATATCAGAACGGGAACCTTCGACCTCCCGCTCCTTAAGTGGATTCCTTAATAACTCGGCCACGGGGGACGGAACGTGACGTGTACGTAATACCAGCCCCACAATCGAGGATGAGATGTTGTCTTGTGTACATTTTAGTCGTTAAGGAAATTAAACACACTGCATGTTATTTTGTTCTTCTCTTATCACTTCATGTACAGAACAACCTCACTTAAAGACCACCTCACTTAAAGACCACCTCACTTAAAGACCACCTCAAAAATAAGAGAACAATTTTCAAGTCCATTTTCACTGATTTGCTCTTTATTCAACCTCAATATTAAGACCACCTCAATAAGAAGACTAGTTTTCAACAACCCCAAGGATGGTCCTATTATTGAGTTTTTAACTGTATATATGCTTAATAAGCCGGGTTCTGGAATCATTAGTATGTGGTCCTATCGCTTGATGTCTGTCTCGTATCGATTACAACAACAAACAAGCTTCAAGTATTTTATTAGACAAAAAGTGAAGACAATTCCTTTTTACCGGATCAATGTATTAATAAACTGAATGTATAACAATGAATAGACAGTGGTGCTTTTCATGAAGCTCAGCACTTCAGAGCTTTATGAACAAAATCGGCATATAAACACCCACTAGTTATCTCCCATTTAGTAATATCATATATACATATACTACAGAGAGGATAAAGGGAGAGAACTCTGTTAGTGATAAAGGGAGAGAACTATGTAAGGAATAAAGGGAGATAACTTGTGACACTCTCCTGTGTACACTCCTGGGGTAATAAGCTCGGGCAAAACATCACAAAATACTCTTATGAGGAGACAACAGTTAAACTCCACCTCACCAATTTCCTTTAGACGCAACGTTTGACTGATATTGCAAGGTTGTTGAAGTTAAATTGATGGTAAATTCTTACTTAGGAAAACTGATCCTGTTGTTGAAGAGAGGCTGTTGCTCATGAGAGGGTCGCTATATAAAGGTTTCCTTGGCGATGTATATAAACAACTCCATTAAACAATTGTATCACATGTACTTACGTTGATTCACTCAGCTTGCATACACATATGCATCGTAATATCTTATTCACAATATTTCTAATGAAATATAAATATGAATCTTTAATTTTAAAGGTAGGTAGCCTTATTTTCTACCAGATTATGCCAAGTAATAAGTTTGAGAAAATGTTATACTAATGCCTTCATACAGATGTACCCTAAACTTTTCTTAAATGTTTGCTAGAACTGCAAAACACGAGTCCGATACAAGTATTTCCTATGGTACTGCTAACTAACTCAGCGCGTAGATAAGGATAGAAAATACAGTCAAACCTGTCTGTAAAGACCACCCATGAGAACAGCAAAATGTGGTCTTTGTTTACAGGTGGTCTCTATTTACAGATTAAATATCATTGAAAATGGTCTGATGGGAGATAAAATTGGTGGTCTACCTTTAATTACAAAGCAATTTTACAAATAGTCACATCATAGAAATAAATTTTCTGACTGATGTCCTAGCATCAACACGTGACCCTGGCTAATGTAACACTTTTCGTATGTTTATTATTAAATAAGAAACTGCTGGTGTTTGTTGTGATATTAAAGGTTTGGTCAATACGTTATCTCCATTCGTTGACACTTTAATTGATAACGTCTACAATAACACTGAGGACAATGGCTTCAGCTTCACGCTCGGTTTGGGAAATGAAGTTGAAAGTTGGCCTTAGGTTGTCCGCTTGTTTGACACCAAGAAATGGACAGTTCACAAGACAAATATTTGTCTAGAAAATAGTTGTGGCGTTCAACTCCATAAAGCACATGTATTGGCATGCAGTCATCTTTAAAAATGACTTAATTGACGGTTAAATCGTATTTATCCGCGACTGACCAATTTCTGCCCGACATATGTTTTCTCGTCCGAATGTTTTCATCTCATGGCATACTTAGACCACCTTACATTACGAGTTTAAGTTAAATTCTGCTTCGGAATTATACAAACATGTCATCGTCACAAATATGTTAAACATACATATTAAGAAGTAGGCATTTAAGCGAAAAGAGTTCGATGCTATAACGGGACATATTATTCGTCATTTCTTTCCATTTTCAAGTACATAATACAGTCAAACCTGTGTTAAAGACCACCTGCGAACCAAAAAAAGACCACTATTGCAGAACCTGTCTGCAAAGACCACCAATTTTATCTCCCATCAGACCATTTTCAACGATATTTAATCTGTTAATAGAGACCACCTGTAAACAAAGAACACATTTTGTTGTTCCCATGGGTGGTCTTTACAGACAGGTTTGACTGTATCTTGTAACATTTCGTTACTGAGCATTATACGAGTAAAAGTTGTAACCCGTTGAAACTTTGAAGCCAATTTTCTCAAAAGAAGAAAATGTCCACATTTGGCTGTGTGGAAATAAGTCCACGAAATATCTAGCAATGGACATGGCATTTGTTTCGTGTTGTGGCATGATAACGATGCATTTATCACTAATTCAATGCCATAGTCTTGAAGGGTTTGAATCCCTTTACCAATGATTTTGCACCATATACAGTCGGACCTCGTTAATTCGACAACCTTCTATCCGAATACTTGGTATCATCCGAAATAAATATCATGTCCCGATGTATATTCTTAGTCGAATTGAAAAAGACTTTTCGAAACTACATGTTATTCGAAATGAAATTTCCGACGCGATGAATTGGAATGAACGAGATCCGACTGTGAGAGAATTTGCAATCTCCTGAGTTGGAATTTTACATACAGTAGAACCTCGATAATAATACCGTCCTTTCTGAAAAATTGTCTTCTTATTGAGGTGGTCATAATATCGAGGTTGAAAGAACAAAACAGTGTAAATGGACTTTGAAAAGTGTTCTTAATTTTGAGATGGTATTATTATTGAGGTGGTCTTAATATCGAGGTTGAAAGAACAAAACAGTGTAAATGGACTTTGAAAAGTGTTCTTAATTTTGAGATGGTCTTATTATTGAGGTGGTCTTAATATCGAGGTTGAAAGAACAAAACAGTGTAAATGGACTTTGAAAAGTGTTCTTAATTTTGAGATGGTCTTATTATTGAGGTGGTCTTAATATCGAGGTTGAAAGAACAAAACAGTGTAAATATACTTGGAAAAGTGTTTTTCATTTTGAGGTGGTCTTATTATTGAGGTGGTCTTCAAGTGAGGTTTTACTGTAATAAATGTCACAGTATGTCTAGAGATCCTGTGTGTTCCCGCCGCCTAACACAGGAGGGCAAGACATGGATAGGGGCTTTGAAGAAACATTTGGTGACGTAAGCAATTAAAAAAAAAAATTTCACTGTCACTATTTTACTTTCTGTGTCTTTTGAAATGAGAAGGAATTTCAGTAAAGAAAACATTACTGAAATCACTTAACAGCGAAATTATGTTATCATGATTCAGTTATGATGTCAAGTTTTATCATTTATTAGCAGAAAGATGATATCTGGACTTGAATTTAACGGATGAAGTCAATTGTCAGTTATTATACAATAACAAAATCATGTCAGATCTCTATCGGGGGAGGTAAGAATTCACTTTACATATGTAAACACGACTGGTATGACAAGGTACATGCTTCGGGGGACGTATGGGCGAAATGTCTTAATAGTCAGACATTAGAATATAATTGATTCTAGACGGTGATCTAATTTCTGAAGAATTTGGAGTCAAAGTCGATGCGAGAGTTAGAAGGGCAGCAAAACTTCAACTAATCTGTATAGTAAAACCTCACTTAAAGACCACCTCAATCATAAGACCATCTGTTTTAGTCTTTATTCGACCTCAATATTAAGGACACCTCAATAAGAAGAAGACCAGTTTTCAAGGGTCCCAAGGGTGGTCGTATTATTGAGGTTTTACTGTAATTAGTAAATCACGTCAGACTCTTTCGAGCAAAGATAGCCACGCAACTCAAGTCTGTGTATTGTGCTACCTTCATATTTATATATATATACAACATATGTTGAAATGATATACAATCACACTTCGTTCACTCGAATTCATCGGGTCCGGAATTTTATTTCGAATAATACATGGTTTCTAATCACCCATTTGAACGAGGTCCGGGAGTAGCATAAAATATAAAAAGTGACCAAAAGAAAAGCATCTGAGTGTTTATCGAATGATGTGTACATTTGTATTTAAATATATATAATGATGTATAAAATCGTATATTTAAACATATACATATATCGAATGCAATCATTTATGCGCGTCGCGTAAATGACAGCTTAAATTTTGTGCTAAGCGAATAGCATGATTGCAGTGTGATTAAAATATGATTTAAGTATAGTTTCATTGTATATACTCAATACATTTAAAAAAGCACATGTTTGTACCTTTGATATGTCTTTAAAATAGTCACGGTGTTTTAAAACTTATTTTGATATGAACATACACGTTGATTAAAAGAACATTTAGCGTTCATCGTTGCGTAAGACGTATTAATATCATGTTTAGTTCTTAGCTTGCATCCCAAAGTAAGTTAATGAAATTTGAGAAATCTTACATCTTTTTCTTTGAATGCCAGCTTCTCCAAATGATCCGCATTACACTGTTTCGGCAGCTTCGGGACTTCGGACTTAGTCTTCCCCTACTTCTTTTTGGTGATTCAACCCTCTCAGACCAAGAAAATACATTGCTTTATACATGACAGCAAATGATTCACATAATTCATTTCGTTTGCGTGAGACGTCTCTCTCTCTCTCTCTCTCTCTCTCTCTACTCTTTCTCTTTTCACCCTTCCTATTACTTTTGCAAAACCTTAAATTCATATAAGTTTTTTTTTTCATCCTAAATAGATTTATATATAATTGTAATACCCGAATTTACTTTCAAAAAGGTACAATTCTAGTACAAAGAAGTCTTGTCAGGGAGAAGAATTTTATAAGACATTTTGTCTTTCATTCTTATCCTTTTCCATTATGTATTTTTTGTATTTGTTATACTGTGTGCATACATGTGTTTATATGGGAATAAAATATGTTTAAACTAAATCTTACATTTTGCGTTTTTTAAATATATTGAGTATAATTCTATCATTCATGAATTACTTTGTCTGGGTCCAATGGCGTCATGTTTCTGAGACAAACATGCCACATATAAAACAATCTTAGGGCTACAAAGTCTTGTAAGTTTTCCTTGAAGTTGTATGTCAAAGACAGATCTATTCTCAACAAACATAGAATTAGACATGTTAGGCTTATCAATACCTTATTGACATGGGTGTTATGTCACATTAAATATGCTTCAAACATTTGGTCGACAGCTCCTTATTGCTGGAAAAGCCGAATGTTTACGTCCTCCTACGTAACGGAGCATTGCTTTGGTGACACCAAAGCATATTTTGGAAAGCATATGTTCTTTTGTTGCGATAGCTATTATGTGTTTTAAGATTGTCAACCGTTTGTTGAAAGATTATTGGATCTAAAAGTGACAAAATTGTGAAAGATAAAACACAAATCTAGATATTTTGTATCTCAAGGCGCATAAAATGCTTTGCACTTTTCTTTAAACTTTAGACAGTTAAAGCATTAAGTTTGTTTTTTTGTCTTGATTTTGATTTTCTATGAAAGCAAAATTAATGTGAATATTTAGCCAAGTCATGCTGAAATATTAGTCATAATCATATTCCTATCGATAGAGTGATATAACAAGGCTTTACAGACATATTAGATGAACGTGAACACAAACGGTACCCCCAGGAACTGAAAATGCCTTCATTTAAGAATATTGCTTTCAAAATTGTTGTATTTTCAATTCGTAAAATGAAATTTTTCCAACATAAAAACAGCATAATAAAAGTTAAATTGGGAATAAGCATTACGTTATAATCATGTATTCATAAGTCAACGACTCTTTAATAAGATCAATAATTTCTTTCTGGTATAGTAAAAGCGAATCGTTTTCGTTTTCATGCAAAAGTTAAACTCTGGTTAATAACATGAAAGTGTCTTTATACCAAACGCAAACAATTTAAATTCTTGTCTCAAGTCTCAATATATATCTAATTCGTACAACTACCCCTTGGTAGGAAATATTAATATTTAGAAACTTGTGAATAGTTATATTAATATGCATTCAAGTCAGTATTACATACAAATAAATAAATTTTATTAGAATGAAATACGAAAAAAAACACTAAAAATGTTAGCATAAAGATATTCAAAATTAGAATATGCACATTATGGCAAAACATTATACAACTACAACTCGGTTAATGCATTAAAACATACTAACATGTTTTATAGCAAATATTCAAAGTATATGTGACAATAGGCATAGATTTTCTGGAGAGCACATGTAACATTGCATATTTATATATTATATTAAAATATAAGCATATACAAATATGTGTATAAGTATTTATTCAGTGGTACATAAGTTGCATTAATTATTGTCTCTTGCAATTAACGTCCATACTGCTTTAAATGTTAGCTATTTATTATTTTTGATTAGTTATTGTCATGCAGAAACGGACCCAGTCGATGCATGTCCCACAGGAAGACACATAAACGACACATCATCTAGTATAGAAAATTTGGTTTAATTAATTCAACACACAAAATCGGGGAGGGACTTGCTGTCAGTTAACTATCGCATACTTGAAATGGACCGTTTTATAAACCGCCTCTGATTTACCTGATAAAGAATTAAACTTTTTATCTTGTCAATCCATACCATCCTTGTATTGTCAATTTCAAATAAACTACACAACAGGCGAATGTGATTGGCCAATCAGCGCGCGCGCTCATACGGGTAACTGATATCGGTGCCACCCGTAAAAACAACTGAATCGTGAAAACAGCACTTTAACTTCTTGTCGAACTTTACTTTCACTTCTGTCCGTTATTTGATTGGACAATTGGCTTTGCTATATTTACGGGTGGTAGACAGCAGTTCATATAACTACATTATTACAACATTTAAACGGTGAAAGGTGATTGAAAGACGGATTACTTTAAGTGTTTCTAGTTGAATAAAGTGTAATGAAAAATGAATAAAGTCGCAGGCCAATCGAGTAAGTATTTATAAATATATACATCTAGATTCGTGGATCTATTAATTGATTTATTATTAGTTATTGTAATTGATTAATATTTTATACTGATTATGTATCATGTATGAAATCACATTGATATAATGTTATTTTTTTGTTTTCATGTAAGATGAGTCCGCCGGATTTTTATGCTTAGACACAAGCGGAAAATTTCAACTAAATTTAGTTAAATAGTTTGATACAAAGGTTATAAGTTAAATGTTATAGTATACTTAATCATTAGTTGCATGTATATTTGATACATAATTATTAATCTGACATTCATGTAGTCAATAAACATCTCCATTATATCCATGTATTTGTTTACCCTTTTTGCTAAAATATTAAGCAAATCTATCTCTGTGTTATGGTATTGTAGAAATGTTCAATCGTATCAATAAAATGTCAGTGTCTATAGTACATTGAGCAATACTCTCTTATAGTTCCAACAAGGAACGGCATAGTACATGTGTAACTGTATATCATAATATTCCAATCGTCTAATATTTGTATGAATTAAGATGAGAGTTGAGATTACTACTGGTATGTGTTTCATGTGCAACGAGCAATTAATATTAATAGATAATTATTTACATTTTTTACCAATTAATATGCTATGATTCTATGCAGTATTTCCGAATAAATTTATCAATGAAATACAAAATACGCTGAGTTTACATTGGGTAGACACTTCTATGTTAGTGACCAATAAATACCGACATTTTCCTGACTATTAGTTAAATTCAATGCCTACATTTACATGTATTATTAACCAACGGTACTAAATGCTGTTAGTATGTTTTACAAATATTAGTATAACAATATTTAGAATAAATTGTTATTTTGATAAAAGTTCGGAAATGATAGAAATAAATTTTCACCCATAAATGTTGCAAAAGTCTCATATAGTTTTGAAACAGCTAGTTTTGTTGTCCATTTTTATAATGCTTTGTATAGCTTTGTATATGCCTGTGAAAATATTAAATATATTTTAAATGAATTTTAATACTTTGAATATATACTTAAGTCATCGTATAACGTATAGTAAAAACGACACGCTTCCAAAATGTATGCGAATGAAGCCACTAGTGTTTTTGTTGTGACTGATATATTTAGAGTCGACATATTAATTGCCATTTTAATCGTTCGATTAATTTGCTGAATTAATTTTTTTTTATATTTCTTTTAATTTTCCTAATACAGTAAAACCTCACTTAAAGACCACCTCGCAATTAAGAACACAATTGTCAAGTCAATTTTCACTGTTTTGCTCTTTAAAATATTCAACCTCACTATTAAGACCACATTAATAAGAAGACAAGTTTTTAAGAGTCCCAATGGTGGTCTTATTATTGAGGTTTCACTGTATATGAGATCTCGTCTTAGAAACTGTAACTCATTTCCCAATTAAAAGTCTGAACTGTCAGGTAGGAATCTCTCTATATAACACAGACGTTTCATAAGAAATGTGTGTTTCATCGCATTTATAATGCCCCATACTGAATCAGAATTTGTTTAAAAATATATCTTGAGATCGGTAATAAGTTTTGAGATTGCGGAGAAATCTCAAACAAGTATATCGTCTTGTACTCATATTGGTTTTACCGTCATTTCATTCTGTTCTTGACTCGAACAGTTAGTTAGCATTGACTCAATCACGGATCTAATCATGAGGTTATTAGACCCGTGATTCAACTGATCAAAAAAAAGTATGAGTTGGGTCTGACTTTATGTCCATGTTTGACCTCATATGGACATGGGTACCACGTGGGCGAATTAAAAAGTCTGATGCTGATTTGATGTGTGTAGTTATAAAAAAATATATGAGATTAATTGAGTTAAAATGATTAATAATAAATCCTTTTAAAAATGTTATAGTTAGTATATACAATTCGCCTGAAGCTCAGTTTTAGTTTCTAGATCTATATTGCTATATAACTTGTACAGTAAAACCTCACTTAAAGACCACCTCGATGATAAGACCACCTAAAAATTAAGAACACAATTTACAAGTCCAATTTCACTATTTTGCTGTTTATATTCGACCTCAATATCAAGACCATCTTAATGATAAGACCCGTTTTCAAGGGTCCCAAAGGTGGTCTTATTACTGAGGGTTTACAGTACATTTAATAAATCGATACGCACCAATTTGCTCATAAGTTACAATGAAAAGTCGTTTATATTCGGAATATCTCTGCACCTATGGACCGATAAGTGGTAGGGTTGGAGTCAATCTTAGCGATACAAACTTTATTAAATGTGCATTAGTGATAAGCTTTTCTGACTTTATAAATGATGTCTTGGTATCAGAACGTAAGCCCCATCTTGTGAACGTCTAGTGTATTAAAAAAACAATGTGCACGGGCGTAGCTTGTTCAAGTTTTGAAGACTGTTTGCTTGATGGTTTGATATTTGTAAAGGGGACAAAATGACCCTTAAGGGATGATTTTTTTTTCAATTCAATATTTATATACCAAGTACTCATGTTTCCTTATGTTATAATTCTACATTTATACAAATATAGAAATATAGACCAATAAAATCGGATTGATTTTCAAAAAAAAATCATATATCGAACCCGGAAATAGTTATAGAAATCCCCAACAGTAGGCCTTAAGAAGAATTTGTATAAGCCTTACATTTTTCTGTATTTCAAATACAGTCTGACCTCGTTCATTCGACATAATCAGATCCGAAATTTTAGTTCGAATAATACATGGTTTCGAATAGCCCATTTCAATGCGATAGTGCCTTAGAAGGTACACCGGGACATGATATTTATTTCGGATGATACCAAATATTCGGATGAAAGGTTGTCAAATAAACGAGGTTCGAAATGGCCTTGAAATGGCTAACACATGCGTAGATCTATGTGAGTTTTAACAATAACGAAATAAAAATGTAATATGTTTTAATTCTTTAAGTGACTAAAGAAATTTAGAACAGACATATTTATGTCTTTAATTTTGGGTATAATTTTGATGCATATACATTTTGTTGAACGATTTTAGAAAGTCTTTAGGTAAAGGACGTTTGTGTACACACAGACATTTGGATCAGCTTAGCTTTAAAATATTTGTAATAATATTTTTATAGTCGACATTTTAGCAAATTTTCGCCCGATGTGAAGTTTTAAACTCGCTCGTTTATTTCAATTTAATTCACAATTTAGAACAATTTATTTAATGTATACACGCACACCAACAAAGGCTACGCCAATGCATATTTCTGTGATAAATATATTTCTCATTATTGGAATAAAAAGCAAACAGAATCAAGTTAACCCAGTTATTGTAGAGTCATTTATTTTCTTACCAAAATCATTTGTTGAGAAATGTCAACATAAGTTAAAATTTATTTGTATTTCAGTTAGCGTGATTTTGAAGAGTTTATTACAAATTAAATCTAAAATTGTCAATATTAAAGTATTTATTTGAATTTTTGGATCCGTAATCTTGATTTACTAACTTTATAGACGTGGATAAAGTCCGTTAATCGGGACAAAATAGCCGTACTACGTAAGCACCGGCCGGTCAGTGTCCGGGACTATGCTGGACTATAGACATTCCTTAATACGCGTTAGAGATTTTTAAAAAAAGTAAACGACTCACTTAATTTCTACTATCACGGAAAAAATAAAAAGTCCCGTATCACGTGACAAAGTGTCACCTTGGCAACGAGAGGAATGTGTGTTAATTATTTCTGCCAATGAAAATCGTTTACAAATGTAGCATTTGCATTAAAGAATGTATACCAAAAAGTTATTTCACAAGAAAACTAATTGTTCTAAAATATCTTACAGTGTACAAGTACTTTACGGACAGCCCCCGTTTATTGCTCAAAATTAGTCACCAAACGATAAAGAAACGATCATATTGGATTTGATGTGTTAATTGAAAACTTTGACTCAATTAAAAGTTCGCAGTGCTCAAAATTAAACTATAGAATCAACAATGCGTCTGTTCGCAGTTATAAGGAATACATGCACGCGAACATGCACATTTTTTGCGTGAAAGATCGATATATTAAAATACCTAAAAATCAAATCCAAGTACTTATAAATGATCTATGAAATACTCTAAGAATGACTGAATATGTATCCCACATGTTATGTTAAACACAACAGTACCGACAAACGTTCAGAATGATGAGGGGGTCAAAATTTTGCAAATTTGACATCAAATCTCATTTTACACGAATTTTGACTGATTCTGCCGGAAACATCAATTAATAAACTGTTTAATTGATATGAGTAGATTAATGTTTAATTAAACTTTACAATGTTTATTATTGCGTCAACGAGCGAGGATCTTCAACATCGCTTATAATCAAATAATAGATGAATGGTCGTACTATTTGATCTTTTGTGGGTTTAGAAAATGAAACAGGGACTCGTGAACAAGGGTAAACACAACCGTTTTCATTAAAGTTAGCCGGTATGTTTGCGCCTGTCGTAAGATTAAACAGATAAAGGGGGTACCAGGAATACTTGCCAGGTAATTAAGTACGCGAATTATATTTTAAATCTCTCATGAATCGTCCAACAGAACAAGTTTTCAAGCTGTTTAAATTATCAAACTAGCTGTACATTGACTTATTGGCGAAGATTAATCTAAAAACTTGGTTCTCTTTCGTTGCATAAGTATTTGATTTAGATCGTGAAAAAAGAAAATGAAGTCGGAATCTTAGTAACAGCAAAGAACACTAGAGTAAATAACGAAATAAATTCATGGTGCATAGGGAGATTAGTAATAGGGTTAGCTTTGCAGTGACTTTATTAAAACACACCAGGGTTGATTTGGTTCTATCTTGAGACGGGACGTGCGTCTTAGGAGATTTTAAACAAATGCTCTTCATAATTTATGAAATTATTCGTCTCTTCGTGCGACCATTTATCATGCTTCACCGTGGCTTTACATCGTTGTATTGAGACGCAAAAGATATTATTGTGTGAAAGAAAAATTTAATTTTATAGTTTTGAGAAATTTGGAAATTTTGATAAATGAGTGAGTACATTTTTAATTTTGATTTTTGTCCGTTAACCGAACAACTGTTTTATTGAATAATGACTAGATACTGCATTTTATGAAATTATTTTAATGTGGCATTGCGGTTTACGCTAGGTTCCAGACGTCTATTTATTGTAATATTTAATAATGGCTTTCAAAAACTGCGGACTCATTTTATTTAATAGGAACTGGTTTAGTCTTATGAACTTATTTACAAAATCAAAGGTGTCGTTTGACTTTAGTCACGAACTGAAAGAATCATGAAAATAAATATTGCTATTTATTTGATAAATGTTTATCGACAATGCGAGAAATGGGGGTAGACCCTTGAACCACGCAATTTATTGTATCAGCTTTTAAATCATTTTCACTTTCTCATATTTCTGCAGTCATATGCAAAATATTTACGTTACCTTGGTAGTGTTTGAACTTTTTTTAATCGACTGCGATAACTATCTAAGCTTTCATCGAAGAAGTATAAACCGTTTAATTTAGTATGAAACCATTTTAATTATGATTCTTTTTAAAGAATACGAACTATAATTAATAATAAATAATTGAATTTTAATAAAAAAATAATGATATTCATTCGATGATACAGTTGTATGACTACGAGGGGTGTTGGGAAAAGTTTCGGTAAAAGTATCATATCTCCTTTAATAATAAATATTTGTGAACAAAATTTCGTCTATAAAGATATCAAAGAATATTGTATGAAATACATTACTTTATTGTTATATATTACAAATATCGCGCATTCTATTGTTGCTATAGCAACGTCGTGTAAACGTGAGTGGGGTAGCCACAAATAACACATTCATATTGTTCCTAAAAAACCATAACAGTGGGTTTCTAAAACATGTACTTGTTCACTTTTTTCTGACTTGTGTGTTTGTGTGTCGTCACTATGCCTAGTTTATACGACTGGCGATTGTCGACTGGTTCAATGAAGTTAATTATCCTCGCTGAGTGACTAAATGTTGCAAAACGTCTTAACATGAAAGCCAACTTCACTTTTATCAAAATCGTTGCAATTAAGCGACTTGAAAGAACCGGTAGTGGCTAAAGTCAAGTTAGACGATGATTTCCGTATGTAAACAGCACAGACAGTTTGAAAAGAGTTAAAACGCAAGATAAGTGTTTTTGCGATAACGTAATTAGGGGATGTGTTAAAAAGACTGCCGTGAAGTCATGGTTAATTGTATATGTTTTGCGAAATTGGAGACATAATTTTTACTATCGTTGCTGTGTGTATATAACAACACGAACACTATTAAACGCAAACAATCGTTTGAAATTTCAAAGAGACGGAACGCTAGGGTTTTCATTTCCTTTTCCAGAATCCCATGGGAACAATTAAGTGTAAAAGAAAATTGTCAGAGAAATCTATGATAAAAGTCCGGACTTGAATTGAATTGTTGAAACTCGTAAACTTTCACATTCACATGGACTGAGAAATTTCCCAAGCAAGATAAGAAATGAACTTTAAAAAGACACGATACATTGGTATGGTGCAATAATATTATCTTTGTAAAAGAAGTAGACCGGTACCGATTGGAGGGCTTGGCTTTTTCAAGTATATCCGGACATTGCTTGATGCAGAAGACAAGTTGTTCAATTGTTAAGGTCTGAACGCGCGTGTTTATCCGGACAATACCGTGTTTACACAGGACGGCTGTTAGACTCACCCGAAAATTGCGCTAAATTTCACGCGACTCTTTCCGTCCGCAACGTTCATGAACATGTTACATTCATTATTTAAAATCTTCGACTTTTTGAAACTTCTAGAACTGTTGCATAGGAAATTAAATTCGTCCCTTTTATGTATTCACCTGTCTTTAATGGCTTTGAACACATAGCTGGGTTTTAATTGGTTGTCATCGACTGCAGTAACTTACCAACGAAGTTCTTTTTCTTAGCTAAATGAGACTAAAAGAATCGGATAATGCCGAGCATTTATGGCCTACCACTCCTGAAAGCAATGTTGGCTAGCCAACCAGGCAGTTAGTGACTTGAAATAATTGATGATCGCTCTATGATACGATATGTTAATTGCCAATAAAGCGTTCGAGACAGGTGCTTTTATTTTGACCGGGTACTCGGTTACATCGAGAACGTAATGATAAGACAATAACTTAAGCAACTCGATAGAAAGTCCTTGATTATCTGAAAGAGTTAACGGAAATTATTGCAATTCATTTACGAACCTATTTTCACTTCCATTAATAATTAATAAGAAGTTCATTTTATACGAAGTCATAAAACAGCGTTCGTAAAAGACGTCCATTATCTGAGGCGCTTTTATTAACAGGTGTCATGCCATGGAAATGTGTTTTATTGTAACAAATGAAGATTTAACAACAATAGCTATTGTCGTGCGTTTTATCTATTGCCATTGTTTTTTCAGGAACAAATCTACCCACTGAGTAGGGTGTGCATTTCACTAATATGTCAAACAATTTATTTCAGTTTCGGTTTTATAGTGCTTCACTTTTCAACAAATAAAGTTTGATCAGAATTTTAGATAAATTTGCAACTCATCTGATTTTTGTTTTTTTTGCGTTTTATTCAAACTTTTCAGCGATATAAAGCAAGACATCCGTATACCGTGTAATCGATTTTTTTGCAATTATGGTATAAAGCGCTCAGATCACATGGAGCATAAAATTGTGACAAGAATTATGATCAAAATAACACGGCGCATGTTTCATTCGTGCAATTTAAAAAAGATTATAAACACTTATTTGATTTGATTCTTTCCGGGTTAATTTGACGGTACTCAATTCTCTTTCAAGTAATAGAATACTGTTTTAAAATTCCTGAATGTATTTTCAATCGTAAAACTAAAACAATTAGAGCAAACATTGACTCCACGGAATTATCGCCTGTGGGTTTAAACTGTCAGACTAAATAATTTGCTCGGAAGCTCTTTGCATTTACCCTAACCAATCTGATTAAACGGAAGCTCTTTGTATCCATAGTGAGCATTTCTACCTCCAAAGAGAAGATTTTCATTAAACCTGTATGAAGGGTTATATTTTCATAATTCTAAAATATTCACTATTAATGATATCACTTAAAGATAGATAGTCTGTTTTTTCTATCAAAATATGCTACGTGATAATTTTGAGAAAGTGTCATGTGAATGCCTTCACACAGACATACTCTAAAACAATGCATTGTAACTTTTCTTTAAAAATATTCCTGGAACTACAAAACACGAGTCCTATACAGGTATGTCCTATGCTGCCGCTAACTCGGCGCTTTGGTCAGTATATAAACTACCGGTCTCGGACACTTGTATTTATGGGTTTGATAAACATGTCAGAAAATTGACAATGCAGTGTTGTAGAGTACATCGGTATGAAGTAAATTACCACCAATTTTCTCATATGAATCACTAAGGATATTTTGTCAAAAGACTATGTACTTTTAAATGTGATCACATATGGAATATCAACGAGTCATTTATGGGTTCATGACCATTGAGAATAGAAGATTCTCTTATTTAAATGCACTAGTCACAAATGTATCTGTGTCATGCCATCGCAAAATATAGTAAAAAGTACTTTTTCTGAGATTTGTACTGTACAAAAAGGTAAAGATTTCGTGAGTCAATATTCATTTGTATCGACCCGATGATACGGCTTTATTGACTCGCTTAACAACATCTTGTATTAATGTATAGAATATACTTTCAATAATTACACAGTGCCCCCAGGCCTACATTGATCCCTTCATGGCCCCATGTTGGGTATCACTCCTCGACTGAATCCAATCCCTCAACACTTGTGACCGCGTTCTCTAGGTGGTCTCTTCAATATGAACAATGTACGCGTTATATAATAGCTACTTAAAGAAGTCATATTTACAAGGATTTTCCTCTTGAGTGAAATAAAGGGAGATAATGATAGGGTAGTCGGTTGTATTACATTATTATTGAATAACATATTCTTGTTAGTGTATCATTTTAGCGGATCAAAGAAAATATGGTCACCTAATTTGGAGTTAATTTTATTATTGACGGTGATACTCTAATGCGAACTGGAATGTGTTAATAGTAGGATTAAAGTTTGTGACACAGTCTATATTATGCGCATGCGTGGGTTTTGGTACATCGTATTATGAGAAACGAAGACGTAACAGGCGAGAAAGGATCGGCGAGCCCCTTTTACACTTGAATACAAATACTAGAACATCCCCTTAAAGTGATGATGGTTTGACAATCGCTCTTAAAGGACTTTATCAGTTAGCCCCTTAAATACCCCAAAATGACGACATAAGAACGTTTCTTAAAGGAACACAGTTTCAATATTTTGTTAAAATATGCAAAATCGTAAACATGAGAAAATCAAATGTCTTCATACTGATGTACTATACAACGCTGCATTGTCACTTTTCTTACATGTATCCCTAAACCACATATACCCGAGTCCGATAGGGGTATTTTCTATCCTGACCTACGCGCCAAGTTAGCATTGGTGCTGAAAATACCCTTCTAAGACTCGTGTTTTGCAGTTCCACATGACTTATAAGACAGCTTGTAAATGCAACATTCTTGAGCATGTCTGTATGAAGGAATTGACATGCCATTTTCTAAAAAAATATTTCTCAGCATATTTTGATAATTAAATACGACTATATACCTTTAAATTAAGTTTTGAAATCCTACACATTATTGAACACAATATTTCTGGGTCATATTTCTGAGTAGTATTGCAGAACAATATAAAACACAACATAATACGTTAATTAACACATGTATACATTGTGCATCTAAGCGCAAGTTCATTCATTTTATTTCAATTGTTCATATAAACTTTGGTCAACTAACGTACACTATAACTTTGTTGCGCTCTGTTGTCAATTTTAATAGATTCGGTCCCCGTATTGTGTGACTGAGCGATGGAATTAATAGCTATAATATAGATATTACATAACACTTACATCTATATTTCATATAACAATATTTGCTATTCGAAAAATCTCAATTGAAAAAATTTAAAGTTTGCATTACACCTGTACTAACCGTGCTAATTAGAAATGAAGATATTATCAACGTCGGGAAAACAAATATTTGCTCGCCTGTATTTTATCTTCACTGTGTCAAGTACCAATAAGAACTGTCTAAAAATTGCCAAAAATGCTCACGCGAAGATATTCTATATATTTTCTTGTTTTCTGTACAAATATCAACTTTTAATGAGTTTTGTGTTAGAGATTATTACACGTATCAATGTTATGGGAGGTGCATGTTGATAAATAAACAATTATTGATTTTTAGTTTCTTTGAGGCAATTGTCATGACACAGCAATATAATATATCAATGAAAATAAAAAAAAAGATAAAAAGGTCATTATCTTTTATAAAATGATGTTACATTTGAGCATAAAACTCAAATTGTTAACTGGAAAAATCAGCACAATTGCTCAAAGTAATTACATGTTTAAACTTGATCACGGTATGCTTTTAGTTTGATTTTATACCCAGTGCATTTATTAACGCACGGTTTTTTTTTTTTGTAGTTGTAGTTGTAATAATGCACGATATAGGATTTCAACATTTTCATTGACGGACTTTCAGGATACAAGAAAAGAACTTGACACGATATGATAACATGTATACGCAACAAGTATGCTAAATGTCTTGACAATCGACAAGTATTTTCATAAAAAATGAGTTTAAAAAGTAATAAAAAGAATTTAAATGAAGTATGGTTGGTAGGAAAATGGAGAGTTTTTAAATGTACTGTGTATATATTGTTACATTTATCAGATACAACTCCGGGCCTCATCTATTAGTTGTTGTCACCCTTGCACCTCTTCTGTGCCTAATGCTTTGGAGTGTGTGGGGAGGAATTCGTCTAATGTATGTGGCGAAAAAAAAAGAAAAAAAAGTAAAGACTCTATCTTTAAACTGAACTACATATTCTATTCTGTTCTGGTATATAAACTGATTCCTGTATATTTTCAGGTCGTATATTGATGGACATACCTTGTAAGGTATGCCAAGATCATTCGTCAGGAAAACATTATGGCATTTATGCTTGTGATGGGTAAGTCAGTATATCATTCATTAGAAAAAAAGTGACTTATAATTTGTCTAATCGTCTTACTAACCAGTCTCGAAAAAATTACGTGGGTCGTTAGTTTCAGCAGCATCTCCGGGGAGCGTAGAATCAGTGTCCGAGCCATTTCTGGTCACTCTATAAGACATAAGGGTTTTACAATACATTTAGGGGTTTCACAAGTGTTGAATCTTAGGGTCATTTTGGTTATTTTTGACTGGATTTAATCACTTTGTTGCCAAATTACCTATAATTTAGAGAAACATGAACTCAGTCTGAATCATTGGGGTCAAAATGTGGCTTTTTGGGGAATTCGAGGGATCAAAGGGTCAATTCCAGGGTCAAAGGGATCCCCTGATACATGTATAACCCTTAGTTGTCTAATTCTCATAATGTTTGCATTTCAACTTAATGCATCTAAACCACAAACATATTAATTTTCAGATTTTTTAAAATAAAAAATAAAAATTACGAAACGATTTATTACATAACTTTTACGTGTGAAAGCATAGGAATGTCACATTCAGTATTCAACATCAGAAGAAAGCTATAGTATTCTTTTAACATAAATTTCAAAATAATGGTTTTGATAGAAATTTCTAATTTATTTATCGCTGTTAATGTCACTGGACTATTTTATGGAAGCGGACAGGTGCCAAAGTGAAAAATATTTTCCAGTATGCTATCTCCTAATTAGGCGATACTAACTTATAATTATGACTTAGCTTATCGTTATAAAGTGAATAGATTAAGTTAAGCTCAAACAAGTAGTATCTCCTTATTAGGAGATAGTATACTAGAAAATATGTTTCACTTTGGCACCTGAACGCTTCCATACTATTTCGTCACAATATATGAATATTTTAATTCAATAGATATCTTAAAATGTTATATTTTTTCTGATTTCAGATGTGCTGGCTTCTTCAAGGTGTGTATACATTTCATAATATATTTGGATTTACAATGCAAACAGGATATCTGTTTACTATGTCATCAAAGAGTGAAATGATGAACTTAACTCCTGTGTTCAGTAAATATCTCCAAAATATCTCCACTTTTCAACTTGTATCAGGATTACAGTTGGGCCTCGTTTATTCGACAACCTGCTATCCGAATACATGGTATTATCCGAAATTAATATCAGGGTCCGGTGTATCTTTTAATACGTTTCAAATTGAAATAGACTATTCGAAACCATGTATTATTCGAAATAGAATTTCGACCCGGTGAAATCGAATGAACATGGCCACCCCATATCTTTGTGTCCCATCCCTGTATGTGCACACTCCCTCATCATTTATATGAATCTGTCTAGGGAAGTTCTGATTTGTAAATGTAACCTTCCCTATTTTGCATCTATTCATTAAAATCACATGCTGCAGATTATTAACCATAAAAGTGAAAACAAAATTCGATGCACGTAAACTCCTGCCCACAATAGCGTGCTAGTTATCCGGCGGTCAAGATAATAAAGACAGAATATCTTACAACGTGCTAGTTATCCGGTGTCAAGATAACAAGGAAAGCATATCTCACAATGTGCTAGTTATCCGGCGTCAAGATAACAAGGAAAGCATATCTCACAACGTGCTAGTTATCATGCGTCAAGATAACAAGGAAAGCATATCTCACAATGTGCTAGTTATCCGGTGTCAAGATAACAAGGAAATCATATCTCACAACGTGCTAGTTATCCGGCGTCAAGATAACAAGGGAAGCATATCTCACAATGTGCTAGTTATCCGTTGTCAAGATAACAAGGAAAGCATATCTCACAACGTGCTAGTTATACGGCGTCAAGATAACAAGGAAAGCATATCTCACAACGTGCTAGTTATCCGGCGTCAAGATAACAAGGAAAGCATATCTCACAACGCACATTATCTTATCATTCTGATACACGTATTTGTCATTGCAAACTATTATTCATTACCTTATCAGTTTATCGAAGTCCATTCTTGTGTAAACAATTATTTGGATTAAACAATTTTTTATTTGGTTTGTGTTTTCTGAAAGCCATATGAATATCCGAGTAACCTGAAGGTTAAGATAGTGAATTCGTCGAACGTCTTATGAATATGAGTATGCTAATATCACCTACCATGTCAATATCTATATTATCAACTGGAAATACAAGGTGATAACAAATTTACTACACGTGTTCGACAAGTTGATTCCCGCATGCTTGCGATATTGCTATTGTTATCTCTAATGAGTTTCATACACTCTTGTTGATAAAGTTTGTCATATCATTTCGGGAAATAAAACTAAAGTTTTGCTGCTCACAAACAATTACAGTACAACCTCAATAATACGACCACCCTTGGAACCCTTGAAAACTGGTCCTAATATTAAGGTGGTCTTAATATTGAGGTTGAATATTAAGAGCAAAACGGTGAAA
Organism: Mactromeris polynyma; assembly: GCA_032209605.1. Taxonomy (NCBI): domain Eukaryota; kingdom Metazoa; phylum Mollusca; class Bivalvia; order Venerida; family Mactridae; genus Mactromeris; species Mactromeris polynyma. Next base: position 4,233,433 of record JASFXZ010000005.1, read on the forward strand.
ATGGACTTGAAAATTGTGTTATTAATTTTGACGTGGTCTTTTTATTGAGTTTTTTTTTTATTGAGGTGGTCTTTAAGTGACGTTTTACCGTATTTATATTTTCAGCGCTCTATCCGGAGAAACCGTCAGTATATCTGTAAGTCGAGAGGACAGAACAGTTGCCCAGTGGACAAAACACATAGAAATCAGTGTCGAGCTTGCAGATTACAGAAATGTTTGGAAGCTGGAATGAACAAAGATGGTAAGACTTAAAACTATACAATACAAAGCAGTGATACCCCAGTGCTTTTGATCTTTCTGCAGAATTGTCAAATATGTAACACTATACTGCATAACATTCAACGGTACCACATGACACTCACCAATATCACATGACACTCACCAATACAACATGATACTCACCAATACCACATGACCCACATCAATACCACATGACACTCAATAATACCACATGCCACTCAACAATACCACGTGACACTCAATAATACCACATTCCACTCAACAATACCACATGACCATCAATAAAAAACATAACCTTCACCAATACCACATGACGCTCAATAAAAACATAACCTTCACCAATACCACATGACCCACACCAATACCACATGACACTCAATAATACCACATGCCACTCAACAATACCACGTGACACTCAATAATAACACATGTCACTCAACAATACCACGTGACACTCAATAATACCACATGTCACTCAACAATACCACATGACCCACACCAATACCACATGACACTCAATAATACCATATGCCACTCAACAACACCACGTGACACTCAATAATACCACATGTCACTCAACAATACCACATGACCCACACCAATACCACATGACACTCAATAATACCACATGCCACTCAACAATACCACGTGACACTCAATAATAACACATGTCACTCAACAATACCACGTGACACTCAATAATACCACATGTCACTCAACAATACCACATGACACTCAGCAATACCACATGACACTCAACAATACCACATGACACAACCCAATACGACATGACGCTCAACAATACCACATGACGCTCAACAATACCACATGGCACTGACCAATACCACATGACGCTCAACAATACCACATGCCACTCAACAATACCACATGACACACACCAATACCACATGACGCTCAACAATACCACATGGCACTGACCAATACCACATAAAATTCAACTATACAACACAGTACGTGTAATAAGCAGCACTCATTCACAACATAGCATGCCATAACAATTAGACTGAACATAGCTTCAACGCAAACAACACAGTTTATCTGATAAGTAAATGAACTTAAGTAGACAAGTAAGTAGAAAGGCTAGAGCTGTCAAAACAAATGTTGACAATGCATGAGTTGAAAACCAGAATTTGACATGAATTGGACAATGCAAAGATTGAATACGTATCAATCATGTTCATTAAATATATTAAACCTACGTTCATGATGATCACACAAAGTTGGTATAACATTTGGATGATTTGATTTATACTGTTGATTCAGAGTTTGAGAAATTCGACATTTATGAAAGCTGGAATAGTTTTCATTCGTGGAGGTAGATAATGAGCTCTGAATGAGTAAACGATTGTTTTCAGAATGTGATGAAAAATATGTGTGCTGAATTTGTAGCCCACGGAAGTGAGTAGTTGATGTGGCTAACATAAAGAAAGCCTTGCAAAAAAAATGTTCAAGTGAAAACTTGCGCTCAGAAAAGACTTTAGAATATACAAGAATAGGGAAATAATAGATAAATTTAGAAATGCAAACAATTTCGGCATAGGAGCACGCGAAAAGGTCCGTTACTTTGTTCAGCCATTCATTGCAGATTTGTAATACTGTGCCAGAGAGAATTTAGGGGCGTCCTTAAAGCGAACGAAGTCAAAATACGTTTGATTCTTTGAGAAAAACACCAAGTCAAGTGCATTTATTGTTCCTCTATTTAAAGACTACATAATTATTTGCCACAAATCATTGTCGTGGCATTGTGGTGAATAAAAAATACTTGTTTGCACGAACCAGACGGCCCTCCCCGCGAGCCGAAATGTTCTAAACAGCTCAATTACTGAATATAATCATCAAGAATCTTTGGGGACTAATTCCGTGATAATTAAAGGGGAATTTCGACTTATATATTTGATAAGATCATATACCAATAAAAGAGGGGTCATTTACCTTTTAACTAAGATTTAGAACGTGAATACTGTTCCCTAGTCACTCTCGATGGTGAATTCAGAAACAAAAGTACCCACCGAATGAACTTGCCCGTTTTGGTTTTATATTTAACCGTGAATTATTTTTGATTGTACTTAAAAATTGATATCTGCCGAAAATGTCATTATTCTAGGCAAATAAATTGTATATTCACAGTCTCGACTTTTAATTTACGTACATATAATCATCTCTAAAGGCTCTCGGGATCATTTAATGAGAAAAAAAGATTGTTAAACACTGTGAATGAAACCGTAGATGGATCATATGCGCCATAAAAGAGTACCGACCAGTCTCATTTTTATCCTTTATAGTCTTAGAAAAATCACAAAGTCATACAATTTGACAACGCAACAATATGGCATTGTTATTCAAAATTAAACCTGTCCTATTAAGTTGAATTGACTACAAGTTGCTTTTCATTTGGCATTGTACAAATCTTGCATGGAAATAAAAAAAGGACCGTACACCAATGCAAGCAGAGGATCAAAGGGTTTTTGAAAAAAAAAAGTTTTTGTTCAACTGATTCTAATTATGTTGAACAAAACGTTTAAGTCTCAGGGCTAAGTTATACTTTTGTATTTTTGTTTATAAAAGTAAAAGGGGTTGAGAATAATCTTCACGGGAGCAAATTAAGAAACTCATTTCCCAATGTAACTAACACCAGTTCGTGCAAATATTAAATATTAGAAATCATAAATCGTTTGATTGAATTTGGAACAGTTTTTAATCTGAATACTTGTGATTAATTGTGATATTAACTTTGCTAGATTACATATTGAACAGTTACTGACAGAAATGTATTCCACAATGGCATAGCAACCACGCTCATAACTGATAAGTGAACATTTTAACAGAAAACTACTCAAAACGTCGATTTCTTGTACACCTTCACATGTATTACATTTTTGTCACATATATATATATATAGGTCAGTTTTAGATTATAAAATAGTCCGATTCATTAAAACAGTAAAACCTGAAGTAGACCACCCTTGGGACCCTTGAAAACTGGTCTTAATATTGAGGTTGAATAAAGAACAAAACGGTGAAAATTGGCTTGAACGTTGTTCTTAATCAGGATGTGGTCTTATTATTGAGGTGGTCTTTAAGTGAGGTTTTCCTGTAATCTTTATGAGAACCGACATAATGAGATTTCACGTATTTAAAACGTTTTCTCGGACTTTAATTGCAATTTCTTATTGTTTCCTACAAGTATATATTTAGAAATAAACGAGCATATTGGCTGTTTGATGGATTGCTTCGCGAAATGGTATAAAAACCGTTTGTTCGCCCGCATCCCGCTGTTGATGTCCATTAAGCTAGCAATTGGTTAAGAAATTAATGTTCTACAGCGATTACACCTAAATACTGAAAATCCAGCGAGCATTGGCGATAAATCCAGCTCGGATATTTGATTTGTTTTAACTTTTTGTTGACGTTAATAAACTGCCTTTAACAAATGAACGAGAAAATCTAATTATCAGATCTTTCCTCCTTTAAGAGAACAGACAAACAAACTGCAAACGGTGGTATATCATCAATTTTTCACTGAGTAAACGTTAAAAAGAATTATAAATCACATTTCAACTAACACATAATGGAACCTCAATTAGCTGGTAATTAATTGCCGGGATTTTAACACAATTCCAGCGCGCATGCATTCATTAGAGACAATTCGAGTAGACATGTATGGTGCGGCGTAGCTGCCAAAAAAATTGCGCAATCAATTACGGAGCTAAAAACTTGCCACTAGATGTTGCACTAATGTCAAACCATGTTCAGAATACTTGCAACGTAAGTGACAATAGAATTGTCAAGTTGAGATCTTTGTATCACGACCTCTCTCGTCACCGGAAGTAGATTTATCTCCAATTATCTTGGTACCACTATTGTTTACGTCCGCAGAAAAGATATATGCGTACATGTTATGGTTGAGTACGCTAGGACTTCGGGAATCAGGGAAATTTGTGTCATGTAGATAAGCATAAAATCTTCGAAAATGCACTGACTAAACTGACAAATATGTTCTCAGGAGTTTCGTTGATTCTGCAACGTACATTGCAAATTTACCATGGGTATTTCATAATCAAAGAAGTTTTCCAATAATAAAAGCAACTGTAAAGAATCAACAAAGTACAGTCGGACCTCGCTTATTCGACAACATTTTATCCGAATACTCTGTATCATCCGAAATAAATATCAGGTCCCGATGTATCTTCTTATGCAAGTCGAATTAAAATGGGCTATTCGAAACCATGTATTATTCGATAAAAAATTCGGACCCAATTAATTCGAATTCGAATGAACGCGGTTCGGCTGTATGTCCATCTGCAGATATAGTACTAATACATGAACTGATTAGGATGTTGCAAAAATATGAGTAAGAAAAGTCTTTACTGTCTTAATGTCCAGGGTGGTTAATGTTTTCGTCTTGGGTAGCTTTTGTCTTGCAATTGTCTACATGTACATGCACGGGTATTTTTCATGGTTCCATGCACATTTGGGGGTGACTATGCAGTTTGTATGTGGCATTTTTGGATTTACTTTTTGTCCATTACAAAGAAAAAAACCTAGTCTATATGCATCTCTGCTTATACACTGACAGACGAGTTTCGTTTTCAACCCTCGGTGAACACTTTACGAATCACTAGGATTCTTTAAATCTTTACTGTGCATTTAATACAGTGGAACCTTACTTAAAGACCAACTCAATGACTAGACCGCCTCAAAATTACGAACACAATTTTCAAGTCCATTTTCACAGTTTAGCTCTATAATTCAACCTCGATATTAAGACTAGTTTTTATGGGTCCCAATGGTGGTCTTATTATTGAGGTTTTACTGTATTTAAAAGAATATTGACATCTATATTTATTTGTTTCATTATGATGTTGATTATTGTGCCGTATATTACCGCACAAACTTAGCAAACATGTATATACCTTCTGTAAAATTGTCAGAATGGCAAAATATTCAACGGAATAAAAATGAATAGAAATAGGTACCTAAACTAGCTGCTTCATATCTAATAAATATTTAATCAAACACTACCTTGTATTTTCAGCTGTACAACACGAGAGAGGACCACGTAACTCAACAATCAGACGACAAGTAGCCATGTATCTTAAGGAGACGAGTGAACTGAACTCCCTTTATGGCTCCTCCCCTTTCCCGACCCCTTACATGCCGGGTTTCTACACATTTGAACGTCTCAATGATGGTATAACAGTCAGCGCCGTGGACCCATCCCCAACATCGCCTCTGTCTCCGGTCGCATCTCCCTTGACCCCTATGACGCCAATGACCCCTATGACCCCTACAGCGATATCACCAGGACTAATCTGTCAACCCACACCCAAGGTAATTAATTATTTCTAGCATTTTTCAAATATTTCACAAATCTTACGTATTATTAATATTTTTTATATCCCAATTACCATTTAAATTAAACAGAAAATCTACGGTTAAATTTGAGCGCCTGGCCCGAGGTTCGTGAGTTCGAGCCCGGCCATGAGCGGGGTTTTATCACGAGCGTCACAATACCTACATTTGGTGCAAATACTGGTTGGTAGCCAGGAAGCAGTCATCTAGAGTGATTTGTATAAGTTGTAAGAACTTGTTTCACAATCGATGTAAAATAAATAAACTAACTAAACTATACTAAATTAATTACTGTATAAATACAGTAAAACCTCGATAATAAGACCACCTTTGAGACCCTTCAAAACCGGTCTTCTTATCGAGGTGGTCTTAATATTGATGTTGAATTGAGCCAAGCAGTTAAAATGGACGTGTACTGTGTGGGGAGGCACTGTCTTATGTATGTAGCGTTCCCTGTAGCACCTTATTCTCTCTCTTTTGCAAAGTGTGTTCTGAATTTTGAGGTTGTTTCATTATTGAGGTGGTCTTTAGGTGAGGTCATACTGTACTTCAATGAAACATTTTAATTTGTTTTATTTCAGTATCCACACGAACTGATCCAGTCATATTTCAGCAACCCAGAAGCCGTGTGTGAGGCGGCTGCTAGATTGCTTTTCATGAGTATAAAATGGACGAAAAATGTGCCCGCATTTCTGGGGCTTCCGTACCGGGATCAAGTGACGCTTCTAGAAGAATCTTGGAGGGAACTGTTTGTATTAGGGGCCGCGCAATTTCAGATGCCCCTAGACACGACTACACTCCTTTCTGCGGCTGGTAAGTTTTCTCTGATGTAATTTGGGGGGGGGGGGGTTAATTCACGCTTTCTTACATTTCTTGAAAGACACTTTTTCGCTGTATTTGCTGTTTGTTCTAATGCATTATTTACTAGATAACTTCTGACATTGTTTCTGTTTGCAAACTTAGTACATACAAAAACATTATATGTTAGATGTTAAGCCATTGTACTAATGGGTACTTAAATATACAAAGTTACAAGAAGTCAACGTTTGCTGACCAATATACTTAGACCAATATCATTATCAGACATCACAACTCCTTTATTTAAATATACAACACGTTGTTTATTTTCTACAAATAAACTTTTTGTGGAATTGCGAACTTCCTTAAATCCAGAGAGATCAATTCAGCAGAAAACTTGATAATAAATTTCGCAAATATGATTTTATATAAATGTATAATGCGACTATGTCGGAAAGTTCTTTTTGATGTTTTAAGAATATAAAGTTATGTATTGATAGTTCCCATAATGTAAAAAAGCTACAAGAAAATCACTGACCTTTATAATTATAGTTTAAACAACTTCTAAAACATCGGCGGAAATTAGTGTTGATATATTTGTGCTTACATATGTTTGTATAAAATATATCATAGATCATTTACTTTCGGGGTGGTCAAGCATCTGACTTTGCAGCAACTTTAGAATTTATATTTGCTAATTTAAAATTGCTAACTTACTTCGATTGATGTACCTTCAATGGAAATATTGACACGAGTTATAACTACGGCACTGGTCTTCCACCGAAACATAAAACATGTTTGATTTAACAATTAACATATTCAATAATAATATCAATAATCGCTACAACATTAACAAACCAACAACATCATCATTAACAAACAACAACAAAATCGTCATCATCAACAAAACAACAATAAAATCGTCATCATTATTACCATAAACAACAATAAAATCGTCATCATTATTACCATAAACAACAACAAAATCGGTATCATCAACAAAACAATAACAAAATCGTCATCATCAACAACACAACAATAAAATCGTCATCATTATTACCATAAACAACAACGATTGCGATAACAAACAACATACACGACAACAACAACAACAACACCAATTTTTCAACGATCGAACGAACAGTTTATTTTAATGAAAGGGATCCGGCCCCTAATTCATGTTACAAAGCAAATGAATTTTTAACAAAAAGTATATATATAAATTTGAAACAACGAATCATGTCTAATAGAAATAGAAAATATATGAAATGAAAATTCATCGAACTATGATTGTGTATTTTTCAGGTCTGGGTGGCGAGAGTAGCCAATCAGAGAAGGTCATCAATATAATGGCTGAGATTCGATCACTGCAAGAAATTATCACAAAATTTAAAAGTATACAAGTTGATGCGACGGAATATGCTTGTTTAAAAGGAATCGTGCTATTCAAAACAGGTACAGTAGTTGTTTAATCACGATTGTTAAGAGTGATATCGCGATTTTTTTAAAAACAACCTCAATAATAAGACCATTTCGAAATTAAGAACAACATGTTCAAGTCCATGTTCACCGTATTGCTCTTATTAAACCTCGATAAGAAGACCAGGGTTCAATGGTCCGAAAAGTTTAATCTAATATATTATTTCACAATTTTTAGACATTTGTTTCTTGACTGAAATACGCTGTTTGAGAAAGGACAAAAATAAAGATATTTTTTATTTTTCTATATATATTTTTTTTATTTATTCAGACATTATCTATTTATGTACAGATTTACCTTTCAGTACGTGAACTATGTTGAAAGCCGAGATTTGTATTCGCGTTTATTTTCTTATTGTCTTCATTAATGCACTCGGAAATAAATGTATCAACTGGTTGAAGCTTAAATTTTGAATTTGATTTCAATTTTTAATTTCAGTGCTACAAAATAATTCTAACGGAGAAGCAAGAACATTGAGAGATTTTCACACAGTCGCTTCACTACAGGATCAAGCGCAGATGACCTTAAGTAAATATATTCAAACATCATACCCCACCCAGCCTTTCAGATTCGGAAAGCTTCTGTTGTTATTGCCCACACTGAAGACCGTTAGCGGCTCCACAATTGAAGAGCTCTTCTTCCGGAAAACAATTGGAAGTATTCCGATTGAAAGACTATTAATCGATATGTTTAAATCAAACGATTTTTGATAGATTAAGACATTTAAGAGTGTTTATTTATTGGTGTTCAAACGGAAAAAATGTTTTTTTATAGAAATGTCGAACCGGAATCGAAAATCCATACTTTGGATGAGAACTGTAAAATATATTTAAATTTTCCAAAAAATAATTTTGTTGTATTTTTTTCAAATTTTAATTAAATTGTATTTTATCCGACATTGTTTTATTAAGTGTTTTTCTAAAAAAAAGAAGAAATATTTGTTAAGATATTTTCATGAATGAATGCATAATATATTCTCTTGAAAAGAGACCGCAAAATCGTAACCATACATTTATCATTGTTCACCGTTATGTTCAGTATCCTGTTTTGTATGAATAAATACTAAACATTAAAAAAAAAATTTGAGAAACATTTTTTTTTATTTACTTGGATTTTTTGCCAATCTCAGCAATACACGATTATCATTTTCATACAAGACAATCATTACTGTCTTATCATCATTTCATGTATATTGTTATTTGGTGCATTGTTTTAACAATATTAATTATTGAAAAAAGAGACATTATTACATGTTTTATTCATAAACATAATCGGCATGTTTAATATAATGCAAATGACATTTGACAATTATAAAATTTGGCCTTAACGTATTAAATAGTGTTTAATTTTCTTTTCTCGCAGCTTATTGTTAATTGCAAAAATCGGAAAATAATTGTTTTTACATTTTTTTTCAAATATCATTTCCGGTTGAATTTTCTCGACTTCAAAGTTAATATTCCGACGCTAAATGCTTGACTTGAAGTAGTTAAAACAACTAAATGACACTGTAGAGTAATTCTACCCCCGGGGCAATACGTATGGCATTTAAAGGTGGCTAGTGTCAAATAAACGCTTCTATTTTGCTACTGGTGTAATCGTGCGCCAATTTCTGCCTGCAATTTACGACAATTATTTCAAAATCACAAAGTCATAAACTAAAATAATAAGAAGATGTACGTACGAAAATTGCGCGTTTTGATCACCAATTTTGACTAATTTTGATACCTGTCAATAGTTCTCCAAAAATGACATTACTGTGAAACTTGACTAAAATCTGTCATCTCGACCTATCAGAAGCATCCTAGTCTTTGATCGAGCCTAGTCATCTTGCTTGTTTAAGGAGCTGAGTTTGACCCCTTATAGATTAAATTTATAAAACGTAGTTCTGCAATTTTAATCTTTCGTGCGCGACAATGCGTTGAAAAGTTCGTTTCAAGAAAAACAACGTGTTATAGTGTTGTACTTTACAGCTTTTGTTGAATATTCATGAATCAAACAGGTTCTATTCTCTCATCATTATCTATACTTTAGATTCGCAATACTTTCTGTATCGATACTTTTCCGTATTTAATGGCCACGGAAAAAGGCAAGCAGGTGCCAACATGCATGTCTTTTTCTCACGGTTTTAAGCTCAACCGGACATGTTCGGTTTTTTCCTTTAAATAAGTCAGCGAGTTTTTAAATGACTCCACGGTGAGAGTGATAATGAGGCGGAAATTGGCTACTATCTTAGGGCTAATCTTAACTTCGCGTTGAAGAGTTTCAAAAATGGTGGAAAGGCGAAAATTTGACGTGACAAGTTTAATAGCGATTTAATTGAATTTCTCTTTTATCAGAAAATTGATGGCCAATTGTCCGATAGTTAGTCAGAGATGTTGAATTGACGAAGTTGCAAAACGAGACACGTAAATGAATAATTAACGATGTTTCGACATTTGTGTATTCTGTTACCAATCGCACGATGGGATCAAAGCGTCTTGAAAAAAGACAATCGATTCTAGAATGGTTGTGTGCGTTCATGTCAAAATCAAAATCATCCCAAATTTGGACATCGTTTCTCTTTGAAACCCAATCATTTAGTTAATACAAGTGAGACTTTCAAATAGAGTGTATTTATAGTGGTAATAACCAGGCGATATATTTACACACATTCTCGGCTTATTTGCCAGTTAATTTGTTCGCAATTTTCGCAATTAATTGAACAATAGATGGTCGATAAGGCCTGCTGTTGAAATTCTTTGCTTCCTGGCAAACACAAAACGTTTAGAAGACATTCATAGCGTATGAATACCACAATCATGGAATTACTTTTTTTGTCACACGGCCTCAAGCTCGAACGAACCGGAAGTGAAAAAAATAATATATCATTTATCAGTCCTTAGTTGATATATCAATTATAGTTACGTTTTATAGAATTATCAAATATTGATACAGAGTAACAAAGGGAATAAATGATGACTAAAATGATGACTAAAATGATGACTAAAATGATGACTAAAATGATGACTAAAATGATGACTAAAATGATGACTAAAATGATGACTAAAATGATGACTAAAATGATGACTAAAATGATGACTAAAATGATGACTAAAATGATGACTAAAATGATTTATGTGTCAATTAAAACAACAACTATTAATTAAGTGGTTTTGAGTGAACAGATGAATTACTCTTCTGAAAGTTATATTGTATCCATTTCAAAGACCACCATAACTTTCTTTGATTCGAAAAGTTGCGAGAAATGAGAAATATGGCTGTCCGATTAAAATTGTACCACATGTATTTTATTATATGCGTTCTTTGCCTAAGAACTTAGATATATACTTGAATTAGTTAATGTTAGCCATTTTAGCCCTTTTTTGAGGTACTGATTTGTATACACTTCACTTCTCTTTTTTTTGTGTTTTAAATAAGGCCATAACAATTGAAAAAATAAGGGATTTGTTTACTCTACCTTTATCAAACACTGATTTTAAAATGTTTTCATTTTTTCAAAAATTCAGTTTCTTTCAGAGTTTAAATTTTTCATTCAATTATTAATGTTTTCTTAAACATACATGCCGATTAAATCATCATATATGTTCTATTCCCCGTAAACCCTCAAAAAATCATTTGTGTAACAAGTAACATCATTTTCATCTCATGAGAGAAAAAAAAACTGGACTTTTTCTACCGCATTTCACTATTTAACCTTCAAGGTGCACTATCGTGTAATCATATAAAGGAATATTAAATATGTTCATATAGATAGAAATTTGTTGACTATTACATAATTGTGTTGTTATTTTTATTGTTGTGTATTTTACAAAATAGTATTATATTGTCGATATAATTAAAACGTATTTAACACATGGAATATGTCTTTTTGTGTATTTGATAATAAAATACATTACCGACCGAATAGAACAGAGCAAAGCCAGCCCGATCACCGCTCCGCTCCACACCACACCGCACCCCACTGCATCCCACCGCACCACACGGAACCCCACCGCACTGAACCGCATCCCACCTAACGACACTGCACCGCACCGCATCCCTCCGCATGACACGGCACTGCACCACAGCGCACTGCACCGCGTCCAACTGCACAGCACCGCACCGCATTGCACAAGACGGCACCACACCGCATCAGACCGCACGACATCGCACCGAACGGCATAGCAGACCAGAGCAGAGCAGAACAGAATACATTATTTATTTCGTGATTAAACACTATATCATCCGAGTTACATAAGACAAAAATGATATCAAATCAACATACATATACGTAAAACTAATTACGTGTAAGAGAGAACCAGAGAGTAATAAATACCGAAACAATTATAGGCAATTAACACAGCGTCAGAATGGTCAGAGCCCTCTACTGCAAGTTTAGACAGAACAACCTTTGACTCAAAGAGAAATACACATATTTGATCCCATGTCACTTTTTTTCGGAATTAGGTCAAGAGTTATGTCAACTGCATAGATCGAAAGACATACATACAGACGCACGATCATAACTGATACACAATTTTGATTATGAAGATATACATGTATACTTGAAGCCATTAAAAACGCGACTTTCTAATTTAGTAGTACCAACTGTCAAACGCGTATTACAGAAATCTATGTGTTAATTCTTGTTCAAAATTTTATTAAACTCTCGACCAATCATTTTTTCATTTATTATTGGTTAATTTTATGAAATTATGTTTGCGAAATAAAGAATATTTTGCCTTATCTATCATCACACTTTTTGGTTGCGATTTTAATGTTGTTAAGTATAGATTGCATTCAAACATAGAATAAAGTAATGCATTGATCAATAGACGTTCCTGAATCTTACAGAAACTAGGAAATCACACCTTTATCGGTGTTTAAAGATTTAATCCAGTAATTAAACAGCGAAGAACAAATTCAACAAATCCTACAATAATCGTTGATTGGAGAGAAATCATTCATTATTCAAAGGTATAAAACAGGCTTTTCTGAAAGCATCAGCTCAGACTGAAATAGCAGTTTTTTTCGAAAGTGATTTTATCGAATGCGACATAAATATCCCAGGTGCAATTATATTGCAGCTTTTTGTAGTTCGTCTTAAAATACACATTTGAACACTGAGGTATTTTAATTTACGTCTTGATCTTAATCGTGCGACTAGACTAACATGACTTGTTGAGTTGAGAATTCTTGCAATTTTCTAACAAAACTCAACACAAAAGTACATGCATACTTATCACAATAGGACCGAAATATGCGAAGATACGAGGAACGATGTGCTGTGGAGGCGATCTCACAAATCTATTTAACTAGCAAAATCTAGTTGGGTAGGTAGGTAGGTAATTAATATTTCATTTATCATTTTTAGTGGGTATATCATCTATCCAACTAATAGTTTCAACTATTCTAATACGCGGCCCCAAAAATAGTTCCCCTCTCAAACACCTCAAACATTTCTGAATAGGGGCCACTGTCTTTAGTGGGTAGAGTTACGTCAAACGAACATTTTTTCGATTGCCTTGTATTATAAGGTCGATTGTAATCAATTAACATATGTTTTATTTGATATTTAATCAACCACTAAACTATTATATTTTAAAGAACATAGACAAACCATGATTGTTAAGTGACCGTGTAAAAAAGGAGCACAGAGATGGCCCCATCCACAAGTGCAGGTCTCAACGCAAGGGTCCATTGGGTATAAAATAAAATATACATACAGATCTAAAAAAATAAGGGGCATGAACAAAACAGTATTGCGTATTGAAAATATCATTTAGTCAAACTCTGATGGAAATAAGTTAAAAAATAAATTGAGTTTGCAAATCACAGAATCTGCTTGGAAAACAGCAAATGGGAAACTCACTGTTCAAACTGATATTCAATCATTATACGAACGAATATTCATTTCTTATGCCAAAATATTGTCAAGGAAGCGGCTTATAAAATTATATAGTAATACCACTGGACACCAAAATCGTACACGTATTGTTGTGAAAGGTGAATTTTAAAAGGTAGACATTTTCGAACAGCGCTTGCAAGACTTTTAGCGCAAAACGTTCTTTTGTTAACAATCGGGTGTCTTGAAACAACTTGTTAAGTTTAAATCAATAGACATTACTGATGCTCCTAGGAAACCTTCAAGTTCTCCGCGTCGTATAGAAAATTAATTGTTAATTTTTATTTAATTTTTGATTCGACGAGTACCATTAAATAACATGATGACATTCGACTCGAGGCTAAGCGGTCGCGTAGCAATTATACGGCCTACTGTCTGCAAGATTATTCTCAATCGCACGTGTTCCTTCGTGCCTGGCGCGAAAATTTATTTCAATATTTTACAAGCCCTCCTGAAAGTTGCCGAAAACACTTAGTTATATACGTTGTATTAATTTACAAGCATTTATAACCTCGTTGAAAATGATATAAAACGAGTCGACGTTTTCATATTTATTAAATGCAGCACCACTTGAAGCTTCGATAAATCGGGTATCTGGAGTTATTTTAGTATTTAATGGCACTTTACTTCGCTCTAATTTTAGACAAATACAAGCTGATGTCAATTATTGTTAGAAAAAATGTCTGAGATGTATTGAAATTCAGACAATCCAGTGATACAGAAGTCGAGTGTGCATAACCATCGACTTTCCCTGTTGAAAGTCTTCTATCCATTTCTTCTTACTGTTGAAGATAAACAGAAGTTGTCTTAAGCATACATTAAGTTGGTCCTTTTTATTATGCCAGGGGTCTATTCAAAACATGTCTCTTTTGAAAGATCTGAAATAAATCGTGTTGGGCCATGTGTGTCTTTTAAAAAGTCACGCCAGGTAAATATTGTACGAAATACTTGTACGGCAGTTTTGTGTCAACTTGTGCTAAATCTTTATTTGCGAAACGCTACTTGTACGGTATATAAACGACATTTTTCGTTCAACTGGATTATAATATAAATATTCGAATTAACTATCTACGGCGAAAGGACAAGTATCATCTTACATGTGAACCCTGCCTTGACTTTCATGATTAAAAGTGTGTTTTCTTAACAAATAAACTGTAGTGCAGTTTAATATTTGGAGAAAGTCTAGACTCTTAATAATACGATTATCCGCGTACATGAGTTATAAAAGTGGATTGCTACTGAATTAGGCCTGAAGATTTAGATTGCAAAAAGTTAACACCTGCGGTAAGAGTTGTTATATGATTAACTTCGACTTTAATTTTACGTAAGAGATCAAAACGATATGATTTTTGTACAAGTATGTCAATCAGAAAGGGGCATAGTATGGATATAATCAAACTGACTTAACTTTGAATAGAGCATGTTCTTAATACTTTACGGCAATTCAAAAATGAAGCAAATATCTGATACCCTGAACGAGAAATGGTATGAAGAAAAAACCGTTCCGGTCTTTTTTCCCAACATTTTTTTTTATTAAAGTCAAAACTGGAAAGTGTCAAAAATATTGCAATTGACTTGAATATTTATTTGAACAAACTACAAAAACATCAGCATCAACTCCTTACGATGAATAAATTGCTTCTACTTGAAGATAAATGGTAAACTATTTACTGAAAAGTCTGTCTTATTGAAATATCGGGCGGTTTCCTACGGTGGCATAGCGGTGACATGCGTGAAATTATTTTTATCTCGTGGCCTCGACTTACTAACGCGTGGGAACTAGATAAAAATAATTTCACACATGTCACCTCTAGGCCACCGTAGTTTGCTCTTAGTTTAACTGTCAGAACTTTTTGGAATAAGCTCATGATGTTGTAAATGTTCTGGCAGAGGGATTCAATAATTTTGTAATAATTTGTGTCCAATTCCTCTGCACATAAAATTGCAATGAAATATTATAAAACCTGTCTGCAAGACATACAATTAGGATTATATTATCAAGGCGCTTTTGTTATTTGGCTATGTGGAAATTATTTTCTTTCTTGACTTACATTATTGTACATTAAAAGATATTTATCTGGCGTGATGAACGCTTCTCAGTTCTTTAATAAATCGTAAAGAAAATGAATCTGACCCATCTCTCCGTGTAACATTCACCTACGATTTTTTTTTAAAACTCACTTTAAAAAAAGATTTTTTAAGAAATAATTTTATATTCTATATATATTCTATAGCGATATTCCTTACCCCTATTGTATACCTGTCTCATCAATACAGCATATCAAAGACATATTTCTGCAAACAAATGAAAATTGGAGACCAGTCTGTCAGTAAGCAAACTAAATTATTTTACAAAAACAGCGAGTGAAGTGTGTTTAAATTGTTTTAAGGTAGAATATGATAAGAAAAACATCTGAGAAAATGGCATATTAATGCCTTCATACAGACGTACTCGAAAACACTGCATTATAGCTTTCCTTAAAGGTAACCTGGCACTGCAAAACACTATTCTGATACATATATTATATATGCTTGTGGTAATTCGGCGCGTAGGTCAGGATAGAACATACCCGTATTGAACTCATATATTTGTGGTTTTGGGAACATGTTAGCTAAGTGACTATGCAGTGTTGTAGAGTACATCTGTATGAAGGCATTTTACAGCTAAGCATAGTTTGACGAAAACAATCAGGTCTATGTACCTTTAAGCAGTCTTAAACTTAAAAAAACGTCAATTTTTAACAATTAGGCTATTTTAAGCAGTCTAGTTACATTAAAACAAGAAGGTGAATTACTTGTAAATATATTTCGCATTTCGTAGTTAACTGTACCAGCTGTCGGGTACACCAAAAGACGATAGGCCACCTAAGTGATAACATGTTCCCACAAATACAACCAGCATTGAACGCATGCCATCCGTATAGTTTGAAGATGTTGCTCGGCATGTGTCCTTTGTCCAGCCCAATACCCAACCAACCTAGACAGCCAATTAACATCGGACTGGCTCATTAACTCCCGGGGTGCTTATTGTAATGTGGTTGACTGACTCGCTAATTTGCTTCATGAACTGATGTTGGCAGCGGCTCTCTGTCCGAGTGAATCACAAATGTTTGTATCTAGTCTGACCGGGAGTGACCATTATATCATTAT
The DNA here is from genome assembly GCA_032209605.1 of Mactromeris polynyma. Taxonomy (NCBI): domain Eukaryota; kingdom Metazoa; phylum Mollusca; class Bivalvia; order Venerida; family Mactridae; genus Mactromeris; species Mactromeris polynyma. Next base: position 4,250,357 of record JASFXZ010000005.1, read on the forward strand.
TTCATTAAATGTGTAATTATGTATTAGTACAGATAATCATTTCAAGAGTTGACAGCAAACCAAGTTCAGAATTATTTCACATAAATTCCAAAAAAATCACAAAATAATCTGGATTAGTTCAAACTTATTCATTTTACATCGATTGTGAAAGAATTTATTACACTAATCACTCCCCCGATGCCTGCTTCTTGGCTACCAACCAGTACTCACGCTAAATTTAGGGATTGTGGAGATCGTGAATAAACCCCACTCATCACAGGGCTTGAACTCATGTCATTCGGATCAGGAGTCAAGCGTTCTACCCTCGACCACTGCACGACCCTAAACTGGAGTCAGTACATTCGACGATTTACGTAGAAAATATATCCCTAAATACTGTTGTAAAAAGTCGTCAATGTTAAAATTTCTTGAGTTGCTAAAATGTAAAAACAAAGTAATCTTTTGCAACGTAGCTAATTTTGTAAAAGGTGCCCTAAAACAAAGATCTTTAACATAACCATAATTTGATTGTCACCCTCGGACAATATTTGCCATTGTTTTCACCTTTTCTCTTTAATAACATCATATGATTTGTTTGTCCTTTTTATGACTGTCGTTTGTCATGTGTATTTGTAATATTTTGTTTGACTATGTCGTATGTATAAATGTACATGTACTTACTCCCATAGAGTATGTTAATATTATTATTATAAATTGTATATATTGGATGATAAGTATTATACTTAAATCCAGATATTAATAAATTATTCTGTTCTGTTCTAAAACTTGCTTTTAATCCCACTGATTTCTTTTTCTCTTCCGTTCGTTTCATGTTCTCGTGTGATACACTGTATAGTTTGTACTTAGTATGTGATTGTATGAAGATGTACCAGGTAAGGTCAAAACAAATAAAATGTTCTGTTCTGTTCTGTTCTTCACACTGTGATACAAAACTGGTACTAATACAAATGAACAACATGTTAAAATGCTATATGTTTCAGACATGCATTGTAAGAAACACACTTTCGCCTTTACACTGTCAGATGTAATACAGAATTAGTAAGGACAGTTGAATTAAGTTCAAACTCATTTATAAGAAAAATCTAGTTCTTTCCTGCAAGAAGTTTCTTTAATTCGGTGTATTTTAACTACTTATTGAATTTTGGTAAATTTCTAATCATCGCATGACCAGGCAATTAGGTATTTGCAGACCAGAACATAATAGTTTGTTAATACAGTAAAACCTCTATAAGAAGACCACGCTTGGGTCTCTTGACAACATGTCTTAATATTGAGGTGGTCTTACTATTGAGGTGGTCTTACTATTGAGATGGTCTTACTATTGAGGTGGTCTTAATATTGGGGTGGTCTTAATATTGGGGTGGTCTTAATATTGAGGTGGTCTTACTATTGATGTGGTCTTACTATTGAGATGGTCTTACTATTGAGGTGGTCTTACTATTGAGGGAGTCTTACTATTGAGGTGGTCTTAATATTGAGGAGGTGGTCTTAATATTGAGGTTGAATAAAGGGAAATATAGTTAAAGTGGACTTGAAATTTGTGGTCTTCATTTTGAGGTGGTCTTATTATTAAGGTGGTCTTTGGATGAGGTCAGGTCGTACTGTATTTGTTTTTAAGTATAAAACTTATCTTCCAATGCATACAATTCACAAACAATAAAGCTTCACTCACAGAGTTTAAGATCTGTTCTCTTCTGGAACATGACTATTTAATGTTATATTATTCTCATTTTCCCCCCATCTGTTTAACTTAACAAACATGAAAAATATAGTTCCTATAGTTAAAACATCAATAAACAAAGAATGAACTCATAATGTATTGATACGTATTTGTTGAAGAAAGGTGTCTGTAAATCATAAACTGATTTAAAAAAGTCCATTGTTTTAACAACTGGGTTATTTTACAATTTTTGCCTGTTAGTAATATGGTACTTTTTATATTTTCAATTGGTTATTCATTGCAATGGTTCTTACTAGAGATGTTTTAGCCAATGTAACAACAATACTGGATGAAGCCAATTCAAACAGTTTATGTTCAGATGAGCCATATACATCTTTAATGATTATTTCTCTCAGATTAGTGTTTGTTAACCTGCCTGGGATACTATTTCCGTACCGTTCGAACTTTTCTGCTACATGGTCAAAATGAATTATCAAACGTTAACTATTAAGTAACATTAAATAAGACGGACTTCAGTGATAAATCCTCTTGTGTATCAGGCTCCGATCCCTCAAAGCTTCTCAAATAGAAATATCAGCTCAATATGAGATTTTGCTCAAAATAGAGACTAAGTTTGAGACCATCTCATTTGGATCTCTTGGAAATTTTCTAAGAAAAAAAACTCATTGCAAATTCAGTAAGCCAAAGGCCCATGTTTTTACAGGGTTACCGTCAAGGCCGGTGCCAATTGATTCCTTGTACGTTTTTTCTATTATTAATGTTCTCCATGAACATAGACACATTTTTAATTTCGCCGCTTTCAATGGTTTCCAGGGCGAGTTTTTCAACAGATCATATTGTTAACTGGTGAATCGTCAAAAACATTTTCAGCGTTTAAAACATATTTTCTCATGTAGTGAGGAAAATGTAAGCTTTCCTTGAAATATCAACTCATAAAACTCATATCTCATCTTTTTCGTTTTGACATACCGATTTTGAGTCCGGTCTCAGATGAGAAAAATCTCAACGATTTGAGACAATATTTGAGCTGAGATGTAGCTCAGATTGAGATGCGTCGGGAGACCAGGGCCTGCCCTGTGTTCAGTTACGGCTATCAGTGGCGAACGTTTTGTATTTTATCCCTTGCCCACCATAGCACGTTGGCTGCACACGGGAACCAAATTACAAAACGTTTCGAAACGATAGGGCTAATAGCTATAACTGAACGCAGGCCTGGTGTAGTTTATTATACGTACAGTTTATTATACTAATATGCTAAATATGTCACCATCAAATTACCAAAACCACACCACGACACAGAAACCTGTACCATACATTCTTGATCGAGAATTCAAGCGACAAAGTTACTTGCCTGATGCAGATAACACAAAAAAACATTGACAGTATATACAACAATTTCAAAACCCCGTCCTCTTGCCGCGGGGCACCGAAGTATTGAGGTGTCTGGTTTCCCGTATTTGTCGACTGAAGCGCTCCTAACATTACATCTTATTTCCCAGCTTTCTGAATTTGATAATAAAGATGTAGAGATGGCTGACAGCTTATATTATTTCGACTTCAAATGGTTTCTATCAATTTGATAAGGTCTAAAGTCTACGTAAGTCAACACTCGCAGCAGGGAGCCGTCTTCCAGTCGCCTTTTGGATCTGAAATTCGTAACCTGGTTGTTAACTTAGGAAATGAAGTGGGTAACGCGATGAATGACTGTGAATACCGAGACACAATGAATTACTGAAAAGATGATAAAGTCAAGGATGAGATGGTGATTCTGTAAATTGTTACTGCTGTCGATGCATTGATAAATCAAAGCGCTGAAGGCACTAAAGTTGTTCGGTATTGAACACTGGTTTTGTATTCAACATTTGCAGATTCATAGACAGTACGAATAATTATTGTCCATTGTTGAACTAATACATTTAATTGCGCAGTAAAGATTACTATCAGTATTGAGTATGTTATGCAGGTTACGCTCAGATGTTGAATTATTTTAAACCGATTCACCTACCTGTTATTCTTGCGCCACTTCTGGACAAAGTAGTTTTCGTATTAAGGCGATGCGACTATCGAAAATTGCCACAGAACTAATTGTTCTACCGAACAGCCAAATACGATTCCATATGTACCGAACGATGCAGCTAAAAAAGTATAAAATACGACACAACACTAAAGCTTAATTAAAAAAAAGATGATAAAAGAGCAGGGAACGCCACATACATAAGACAATGTCTCTCCACACATACCTGGTTCAACTTTAAACTTTTAAATTTTGAACTTTATTCTTGTGTTGTAATTTATACTAGAGTTCGTATTTTAAGTTGAATTGACAGAAACACAAAATATATACGTCCTTGTAGCAGTTGCCGTATGAAGTATATCGCAGTACAATGAATGGGGAAGTGTGGGAAAGAATAGCACCGGGATGGCCGCGTTGACCAATAGGACCATTCCTCACACACCCCTAAGGTATACATGAAAACTAACAAGGGGACGAGAAACATTAGCTGACGGCGCAACTATTATACGTAAAGAGATATGTAGCAACACACAGATATAAAGTTTCCCTTAATACTAGGGAGGGGAGTGAATCATGTTAAAGGCGTGGCAATGTTGAAACTGATATTGTGTTGCTAGAACAGTCCACGTTGAGCTAGTATTTGACTACTAGTAGGTGCTAGAAGTAGAAAGTAACATGTACGAAACTTGTTTTTAAATCGATTATGAAACATATTACTACAACTTCTACTAATCATGCTCTAAGACTGCTTCTTGGAGAGTACTTGGTCTATTTTCAGGGATTGTAAAGTTCCGGTTTAGCTCCCTCTGAGGCGGGATTCGAGTACGGCGATCTACCCTGGACCGCCTTAATCCAAACCCCTATCCCCATACATGTGTACCCTAGCAGCACTTCAGTGCCTTTTGTTATGTAGATCGTTGTGTTCCCGGGGTTCTGTCTGAGGAGGCATTGTCTTATCCATGTCGCGGAAAGGAACTCGTTCACTTTTTAAAAAAAAAGACAACTTTGTATGATATTAATAACGCAAATTGAACGAAACAATAATTCTTTACTGAAAAATCAATTTCGTACAAAAATATTTTTTGGGATGAACATTTTATTTTTTCCGAGTCATAGCGTTTCTAGTCGATCTTTGCCGAATAGCTTCCGGTCTGTACCGACATCGAACGATATTTGCCGATCTAATCAAACCCTCCATATTATGATTAAGTGTGAACGAGATGACTACGGCACTGCTTTGGTAACAAGATTCTTTCAATATGAACCGGCAATCATATTTAATTCCCATTCATTTTTCCGCCTCTTTTCTGTTCTGGTAGAACACAGACGTTGAAAATTGATGATGTTGAATGGAAGTTAAGTCAATAAGCAATGTGAGGCTAGAAAGTAGAATAAAATAGCGTAATTAAACACCCATCAAAAGTTAATCTAATTGATATGAATCGAGTGATAATATTCAAGCAGAAATAGGATATGTCTAGATCTTTGATGCCACACAATATTATTTGTCGTTATTGTTAATGAAGACATCGCTTGAAGCGAAATTATAAATTTACCCGTATTAAATAACATGAATATTAGATTCGGGTTTTTGATATGGGACCTAGAATTAATTTCTTGATAAATATTTGATAAGGGGGAATACAACTTGTTGCGACGATCCTGTTAATTATATTTCGCCTGGATGGAAATTGACAAATGATGAAACATTAAACAGCAGTTTAGTTTTTTTCAGAAATGTATTTGAAAACGATGCGCTTGATTTTCAGACAAAATTTCTTTTGTTCTAGTTTGTTAATCGAACGCGTTAATTTCCTACAAAGACTTTATGTTTGCAAAGTCCATCGTGAGTGTGACATTAGATATTCAATGGTTTGAACCAATGTGAATCAAACATGATACTCAATGTTATACTAATTAATATTAATTGTCTAAACACTTCTCCCTTTATTGTCCCCTAAATGGTTCTTTGTTAATGTATGGTCGACCAGACCATTCCTTGCACCTCTGTTCAAATGCATGCTTAGCCTTGCAAGACTGTAAATCAAGGTGTGGTTATTATTTATGTTAACTATTATAGATGTATGTTACGTTCCCCTTTCACCATGTGCAGTTATTTTGCTTGATATAATACTCCTGTTCTTTTCTACCCCTTTTTCGACCTTTTATTACTGACTTTCTTGACCTGTTCCATGATATACTCATATTCTTTTCTACCCCTTTTTCGACCTATTATCACTGACTTTCTTGACTTGTTCCATGATATACTCACATTCTTTTCTATCCCTTTTCGACCTATTATCACTGACTTTCTTGACTTGTTCCATGATATACTCACATTCTTTTCTATCCCTTTTCGACCTATTATCACTGACTTTCTTGACTTGTTCCATGATATATTCATATTCTTTTCTACCCCTTTTTCGACATATTATTACTGACTTTCTTGACTTGTTCGATGATATATTCCATCCATTAAACTTTTTCACCCTCGTTTTCCCCCTAAATTCTCGTAGTTGTTCTTCATGGTCGTCTAGACCATTCCTTGCAACCCCTTAATCCCCTTTCATGTTTACCCTTGCACCTCCTCAGTGCCTAATGTTTTGTGGACTTATATTGTTCTCCCGAGGATCTGTATTGGTGCATTGTTTTTGTGTATATGGCGTTCTCTGTAACAACTTAATCTCTCGTTCTGAATAATACCTGCTATTGAAGTAATTTGCTTGGATGTTACTGTTCGACCATTGGCATTTGTTTGAAAGTTTGCTTAAATCTTTCATATAAACTCTTCTATAGTATGTATATGCTTAGCATGAAATGAAGCGTGGACTTCACAGTTGCTTGTCTTCTGCGACATTTATATAGCAAGCCACATTTTTGATATAATGCAAATTATTTTGTAAGCTTGTTTTTAGTTTCAAAGCAAATTCGAAACATTTTTAATATTTGTTTTGTATTCCAACACGGTCCTTGCTCAGTTCACCAAGAACTTCTATCACGTGACATTTCTATAAGTGTGTCAGGATGTACTTTCGATAAGAGGCTTTTAAATATTTTATGTCTTCTATGCTTTGATGCTACATTTTATTTCCTTACCCACATGCGAATATAGTAAATGCATGTATGAGCATTCATATAGACGCATGTACGTGAAATTCAGTTGTACTTCAAAGGAATGTACGGGTAAAACGAGAACGGCTTCCAATTTACGTGGTTTTAAATTTAACCATTTATGACTTAACTGAAACAGAAGCGGTTTTAAATAAATGCTAATATGTAATTTCTTTTTTTTATGAAGATATTACAATAAGCTAAGTGAGTAACTATTATAATGTGTTCTTCAAACAACAAAAATATTTCAATCAAAAATCTTTAGAATTATTTATTTATACCGTAATATTCAAGCTCAATATTCGCAATTTTCTTGTATTTTTTCCCTGCTATTTCCTCTGGAGTTCAATGTACATAAATTAATGAAAACCTACACAGATTAAAACCATACTATTTTCACTAAAATTCTTAACAAGAAATATCTTTCAAAAAAGATGATCGGCGCAATCTGAGGGTTCTCCCAGTACTTTGATTCTACACAATCTTTGGTAGAGGATCAATTCGTAGATATCGCATTCGGCAATTTCCGACATTGTTCGGTTCAGTCCTCGTGCGTTTCCGGGAATTTCCGTTTACAAAAAATAAACAAACAGCATTTCCTTTTAAAATATTAGTATACATATAACATACACCCACCACCTCCCTTGCATGCATTTGCTATATAAATTTCTATAATTAATTTAATCATGTTTTAAAATTTGCATATATTAAAGGGAGGTAATTCAATATACTGGTGCAGTCCGGGTGTTTATTAAAATTGTAATATTTCCGTTCTGATTGTTGTAAAAGAGATTTTTTGTATTCACTTTTTATTATGATAACATAATGATACTAAATGGAATACACACCGTGATACGCTCACTGTCTGGCTTCGCCCGGTTAATAAAACGTACTTAATAAAAACAGATATGATAAAAATAGAATTTCACAAACCTATCTAGAGTTCAAAATTCAAGGATCGTCCTTAGAACCTATTTGTAGTACGCATGTTGTGAATTTTAAATAAATAGAATTTCACAAACCTTTCTAGAGTTCAAAATTCAAGGATCGTCCTTAGAACCTATTTGTAGTACGCATGTTTTGAATTTTAAATAAATAGAATTTCACAAACCTTTCTAGAGTTCAAAATTCAAGGATCGTCATAAGAACCTATTTGTAGTACTCATGTTGTGAATTCTAAATAATATTAATTGAATTAACGATAATTTAATCATATATTTTTGTCATTATTTTACCATACTCGGGGAAAACAGACAAGGAGCGTATCACGACCGTGCGACCACATACACGCATCATGCAGTTTGTTCATCTCTAACAAGAGACAAACAGAAAAATGCGTAAAGACGACTCCACCAAACCCCTGACAAGGTCAACGGCTATCCCTTCTTATCTAGGAGAGAAGAAGGGATATAGGTAAACAACCGCCAATCAAGCCAAGTGCTAAGCAGAAAGCGCCCTACGCTGGACTATACAGTCAGTAAATGAAATAAAACGGCCACCTTAAATACAACTGCTAAATGACTTGAAAACGACTTTGAAGGAATTGACTTGTGAATACATAAGTGAATACATGTTCAGAAATTTCAATTTAGCAGTGTATGCGATGTTTTTCAATGGAAAGCTTACTCGGGAAATTGACAACATATTTTCAAAGTTTCATTACAACTTGCCGTACAACGAAATAGATATAGGCAAAAATATAATATGCAAGTTTATATTTTTATCTCCACGAAGTAAATATTAGTACCCCCGGGCCAAAATACGTAAACGATTCGTAGTTATGAACAAGCGCAATTCTTTTCACACCCTTTATTTATGAATGTCTAGTAACCTGCGATTTCGTCATGACAAAAGACTGTGATAGATATCACATACGATACAAATAAAAAGAAAATCGTACTCAGACAAGGTATATTTAATTCAAGCGACTCAATTAGTAGTATGCTTGTTAATTCTGACCAAATAACCATTTATTAACTTTTTTGAAGGGGGTTGAAAATCGAGTAAAAATAAGAAAAACATTAAAAATGGTTCATGAAAGTGTAGTCTCATTATTGAGATGGTCTTAATTTCGCGGTGGTCTTTAAGTGAGGTTAAACAGTATATTATTAAACCCATAAAATATTCTAGTATTTCATATCTCAATTCTGATTCGGAAGTCGATTAATTGAACGCTTCAATAAGTTGTGTGTGCAACTAAAAACTTACTATCTAAGGGAGGTAATGCACAGATGTTAAATCGAAAATGCCTCATGAATTATCTCCCTATCAAAACGTTTGGTTCGTTGCATTACAAACAGTGCTTCAGGAATGACCTTTCGTTTTCGTCTTTTTGTGAATTTATGCAAAAATTGACAAATGACACAATACTAGTTATGGTCCTTTGAAGTAATGCCTTTTATTGTCACAAGGACGACCTTAATAGTGTAAGTGATTTCCATCCAAAAACCATCATATATTTTAATAATTCATATCTTAATAGTGTAAATGATTCCCATCCAAAAACTGAAAGTAACGTTCTGTTCAGTTATGCTAGGAGTAAGTTCACAATAATCCAAAATTTAAACATTTTATAACTTGTAAGTACTCGGAAGGGAGGGGCTACACGTTGATGGGGATGGGCATTGTACATGTACGATGTTCATTTACGATTCTGCTACGATTTTGTGGTATTTTTACGATAGAAGTACGAGCCAGTACGAGTGTACACGTTTATACACGGCACGAAAATACACGAGTCCGAGTATATACAAAAATCACGTGACTTTTAAGAGTAACAGGCGCACTCATCGTGCTGAAATCGCACCCAACTCATAGGAATATCGTAGAACACTTGCATTACACCATAGGATCTCGTATTTTTTATCTCGAGTAAACAATATGCTGTAGTAGAATGCCCGAGTATGTTACGATTATTGGTGTTACCTTATACCGGTACACCGGTATATTGCAATATACAGTAAAGTTTTATTTTACCGCGATATAAAATGAACGTAACGGTTTTTACGATACTTTTTTCTAGTGTCTCCTAGAAGTTACTGAATACAAACTCAAAATTTATGATATCATATAGACATGAAAACCTCATATTTGTCAAAAACTGATATGAGAATGATAAGTGTTTAGTTTACAAAGCTTACTTCATTTAATCACGAAAGGCACACAATTGATTTCTATGCAAGAACTGAAGATATTGCAGGGCCGTAAATTACATGGAGGCATGTAGGCAGTTGCCTCCTATTGCGGGCTGAAAAAAAAATCATTTTTTGTCTAAAAAGGGTTCAAAATTTTTTTCGTCTCGCTCTCGCTCCAGGGGAGGCAATTTACGGCCCTGTATTGATAACTGTTTTGTTTTAGTTTCATGTTTATTTTGACAACACAAGTGAAGTGTTTTGAGGTGAATGAAAGTGTTCAGGTAAGACACATATTTAGAGTCATAGCTTTGGTTAATGAATAAATATATCGTGATACAAATTGCGATTCGTAACAATACATCGCGGTACGTTTTAGGCGTATCGTTACACCACTAGTTACGTTAGCATTAAGAGAACCTAAACTCGAGTCTGTGAAACTCAAGATTATCAACATTACGGTAAAACCTCAAAATACCTCCTCAAAATTAAGAGCACAATTTTCAATTCCATTTCAACTGTTTTGCTCTGTATTCAACCTCAACAATAACACAACCTCAATACTAAGACCAATTGTCAAGCGTCCCAAAGGTGGTCTTATTAATGAGGTCTTACTGTATATCTGAAATCCTGTGAAAATGTCGTAAAACAAGTTTTGAAATCAACAAAAATCACTGATAAAATGACATTCTAAAATATACTTTACGCCATTAAAACGCAACCAAAAAGTGTTCATTTAGATACAGTTACATTACAAAATATTCTTTATTTCTCAAATATCATTTTATAAAATTAACCAATAATGAAATACAAAATAATAGGTCTAGAGTTTAATAAAGTTTTGAACAAGAATTAACACATAGATAACTGTAATACGCTTTTGACAGTTGTTACTACAAAATGTCGCCTAGTCAAAATAGTTGCATTTTTTATGGCTTCAAGTATACCCCAGGTTACCTCGACAGTATTATCAGAATCAATTACCTGCATTGATTTAACAAAATGTATTTCAGCTGCTTCTTATGGTGGCATAGTTCTGCCACCAGGTAACTACTGAATTAACTAGAAAATTATGTGGTTATCACGTTAAAGAAACTAGGTAACTACTTAATTAACTAGAAAATTATGTGGTTATCACGTTAAAGAAACTAGGTAACTACTTAATTAACTAGAAAATTATGTGGTTATCACGTTAAAGAAACTAGGTAACTACTTAATTAACTAGAAAATTATGTGGTTATCACGTTAAAGAAACTAGGTAACTACTTAATTAACTAGAAAATTATGTGGTTATCACGTTAAAGAAACTAGGTAACTACTTAATTAACTAGAAAATTATGTGGTTATCACGTTAAAGAAACTATATAACTACGTGATTTACTAGAAAAAACAAGTGATTAACGAGTTAAGTATCTAGTTAACTACATCATTTTCTAGTTAATTATCACGTTAACTAGATATCTAGATACTTAACTCGTTAACCACTCAATTGACTAGAAAATTATGTAGTTAACTAGATACGTATCGCGTTAACCTCTTAACAGTTACCTAAAAATACGTAGCCAATGTGTTAACTATCTAGTTAACTAGATAATTAACTATAAAAATATCAACTAGCTACTTTACTCGTTAACCACTTAATTAACAAGAACAGTTTGTAGTTAACTAGATATTTATCGCGTTAACCGATTAACACTTATCTAAATTTAACTGTCCGTTCTGAAAACCTAGGGGGTTAAGTGGGTAAGTGGCGGCAGTTGTGGGCACTATCAGATATTTCGTGTTAAGATAGTTATTTATCTGTTATGAAAATGTATCACGATACTTATCTAGATAACCACATAATTATCGTGTTGATTAAGTAGTTATCTTGTGGCAGAAATATGCCACCATAGTTTCTGTATGGTCTTCTCTTAGTCAGGCACGGAAACAAGCAAGCGAATATTTACATAGGAGCCGAGTCTTCCTATTATAAATGTAGGGTCATTATAGTTTTTTTCGTATTTTTGTAACAAACAAAAATCAATGACATATTTAATTGAATTAAAATCACTCGATTGGTCCTCAAGATTATGAATATATTTATTCCAGACACAGCAAATACATTACTGCACGTAGGAAGAATTATTTCTTAAGTATTTGCTTTCCTCATACAATAATCTTAACACATCGAAAATCGAAGTGTTAAGGTGAAAAAAACTTCACGTAAATGAATAAATTATTGTTAAGGTTTAGTTAACATTGAATCATTGAGCGGCAGTAACTCTATCAACCTGCCACAATGAGTTTGTAATAAGTCTTACATAAACATACAATAGATTTACAACAATACCAGGATAATCTGTATTACATCAATAATAGTGTATACAGTGATTGGATATAACTTAAATCTCATTCATATTCGCTGTAAGCATTGTTTCAAGGTAACCGTTTTAAAGGAGAAGCTTGTAGACATGAAGCGATTTTATTCAATCAATAAATGTTAAATTGTACAACGAATGGATTTTTTAATGTATATATTCACAAAAGCTGACATACAAACGCCTTTGCTGTTATAGAATACTGTTACGATTTTTCAACATTTGCGCGGTCGATATAACGATGTATCGACTTTAGAACAGTGATATCGACCTATTTTCTGTTCGTGAAGTTGATATTAGGATTAATCGGCTGAAGAACAGCGATATCGAGCGATTGCATTATCTTGAAGTTGGTATGAATATTTATCGACTAAGGAAAAGTGATATCGATCGATTGCCTTTACTTGAGGTCGATATGAGCATTTATCGACCTGGGAAAGACGATATCTACTTTAGAAGATGGTATCAATAAGTCGATATCATTTGCGAAGTTCGGACATTCTTCGTATCAACCGAAATAACAATAACTGTAGCTTAAATCTTTGTTTATTTGCAGGATAATTCAGTGCCAATGGTGGCGTTTACGTCGTAAGCATGTCAATTAAACTATCCACCGTAAGGTATTCTATTTGAGGGTGTAATTTGGTTGGGCATAAGTATCATCCTTGAAAGATTGCATTTTCCATTTGTAGATTTTTTATAATTAATAAATCAATTTAAGGTAGTAGTAAGCCCTTTAGTAACCTCATTTCTGTAACCAGCAAAACAAGCATTAATACGTCCAGTTACATATACTGGTTAGCTAGGTATAGTGTCCCTTTAAAAATAGCTACAATCATTTACATGTATGAACTCTTAACAGCCAAATTTAAATACCTCGGATTAATCAAAAGAGACCACTGTTATATGTGTTGTTATGAAATTAACATACATTTTCTAATTTCTTCATGTATATCATTACGTAAATATTGAAAGAGGACGAATGAACATAAGACGATAACAACGAAGGGCGAATGAGGTTTATTTATAGAAACTGATGAAACTTTGAAACTAACTTCCACAATGCTGTGAATTTTGGATGTGTTTCATGTACATTTAAAAGACAGGATGGTGTAATTATGTCAGATAAGCAGCGGTTTTCCTTGGGACTGTACGAGTATTAAGAAAAGGGAACGTTTAAAGGTAGGTAATCAAGTCGTTAAAATACAAAATGCGATTGTTAGAACTTTTATTTTTAATGTAAAACTATAGTCAATTCAAAATTACTAGAGAATACCATTACTGTGTACATTGTTTCTATTGGTCAATATTTTGTAAGACATGTTTGCATTGGCTGAACACAATACATCTTGTTTACAACCGTTCTCAAGTAAATACAAGTAAATAAAAACGTACGTTTGTGTTATAACTTGTGTAGGTAGTTACAAAAAGGAACAACTGTAATCTGCTGTCTACAAATCGTTTATTGAGAAAGGGGGGAGGGACATTCCAGTCAGATTATGTCGGTGATAAGGATTGACTCCTGACTTGTGGCATGATTATGTCGGTGATAAGGATTGACTCCTGACGTGTGGCATTCTTGAGTATCAGGCACCAGAACTATCAAATATTAAATGAGTAAAGACTTTGGTCGATTCTGAAATGTAGTAAATGCAGACAGCGTTCAATATATGTATAGCGCGCCCACGAATCAATATACAGTCGGACCTCGTTTATCATGACCCAAGTTAGAGGCAATGGCTCAAACAAAGCCGCTAATCAAGGGAAATCACTCTTGATATTTAACCCAGGAAGCTGCACATGTCGACAACCTTCTGTCCGATACTTGGTTTCATCCGAAATAAGTATCAGGTCCCGGTGTATCTTTTTATGCGCGTCGAATTGAAATGGGCTATTCAAAACTATGTATTATTCGAAATAAGATTCGGACCCGATGAATTCGAAACTAGCTATTATTCGAAATGAAATTTTGGACCCGATGAATTCGAATAAACGAGGTCTGACAGTAGTTATTAAATTTGCACGTGGTATCCGAGCAGTGTCGTTTATGTTTCTTTGTCGTATGATCATAAAGGTAAGCTTTAAATTCACGTGATATCGTCTTCTATGATGGCAATATGGCGGCTTCATACCATCCGAATTACATTTCATTTCAAAAAAATACTCTCAGAGAGTTTGATATATACACGTGATTCTGTCGATTTTAGAAAATCTAAACGAAAGTAGAGATTTTCTGTGATCTTTATTAGAAATTCTGAAAAGATGCTGTGCGTATTTACAGTTTTGTTAACGAATAGAGAATGGTATTGTGTTTCATAAAGCAAATTATTAAAAAAAAACTTCGTCAATACGTGTTTCATGTCAGAAAGTGTCATCTACAATAAATGATGTCCAAATGTCCACATTTCTTCTTTGACAGCAAAGTGTCTTCCAGGAAAGTCTTCCAGGAAAGTTACGAGTTTAATGTCATATTATATAAATACGTTATGACCCTCATCGGGTCTATATTACACGCAAATGGTTTCTGATGTTTGTTTTTATTATAACTTTGTGTCGGGGTAAAGTATGGACAAAATTTAGCATCCATATACGAATGACGCATTCAAGATGTTGAGGAACATGCTATTAGGATTGAGGAAGACCCCAGTAGAACCACCGACCCTCCGTAAACAAGCTGGTGGTACCTCACAAACCAATGCTACATCGCAGGTGGGATTCGAACCCGCACCGGTGAGTGGCAAGTGATTTGAAGTCAGCTACCATAAACACTCATCATTGAATAAGAATCTATTTGAACAGTAGTTAAGTTAATCGAAATACAGTAAAACGACATTGAACGCAACTTTTTTCGTACCTTCTCCGACTCTGCATGTGTCGGCTCTATAATTCAAAATAGTCTACATGTACAGTAGGACCTCATTTATCCGAATACTTGGTATAATCCGAAAGCATAGTTTAATGATCGGGTGACATTTTCAATGCTAATCTCTCTATTTTCATAAAATACACAACACGGATATATAAGACGGATGTATAAGAAATCTGAAATTATTTGCCAGTTGAAATGAAAATACAGTAGGACCTCGTTTATTCGACAACCTTCTATCCGAATACTTGGTATCATCCGAACTAATTATCAAATCTCTATGTATCATCGTATGCACGTCGAATTGAAATGAGTTATTCAATTCCATGTATTATTCGAAATAAACTTTCGGACCCGAATTCGAATGAACGAGGTCCGACTGTATTAAGATGTATACATATATATCGTACAGTCATGTGCATTCAATAATGCCATGGACTTATTGTATCCAACTTGTCTGTTAAATTTGGCTGGTTGTCTCTCTGTGTGATTAAAGGATCAAGATCGACCAAAGGGTTAAATCAATTTATAATCCGTTTATTCAACGGACGTTATTAACATAATATGCGGTGATTGACAGACCTGTGCTTTTAGTAGAGAAAAATTCCATCTATGTTAATCAATTATTTTTATTTATTTTTATTATCTTCTTCAAGATTTGTATGCAACGAAGTGGACAAAAAATTCGCCTTCCGCCCCAACTATTTTGTTAACAAGTCGATCATGTGAAAAAATCATAAAAATACCTTTTGTAAATGATTCGGTGATAATATTTATTAGCTTTTAAATATCACATGTAGGTGAAAAGGACTCTTTGTTAGCATTGAGTGCGGCGAGCTATTTATGAACGTATTGGATAAAACCACATATCACGCCATGTTCGAACCGGAAACACACTTAATACAATGAAAACCTCAATTATATGACCACGCAGGCTCGGGACCCTTGAAAAACGGTCTTAATATTGAGGTGGTCTTAATAAAGAACAAAACAGTGAAAATGGACTTGAAAATTGTGTTCTTATTTTTGATGTGGTCTTATTATTGAGGTGGTCTTTTAGTGAGGTTTTCTATTTCTATTGTTTTCTTTGATTTTACAATCTGATAGTTTCCTGACAATTACAATGCTGGTTTAGCCGCGGCCGTGGTCCAGTGTTTAGTGCGCTGGACTTGTAACCCGGCGATCCGGGTTCGATTCCCGGTCGCGGCAGGTCATACCCTTCCACGAAAGTTTGATAAAAATGTCGATTTTCCTCCTCATGTGGAGAAGTTGCCGGCTCCTTGTAGAAGGGTAAGTTAGTACTGGTAAGAATTCAGTCCAGGAAACACTGGTTAGGTGAACCGGCCGCCGTATATAACTGAAATATCGTTGAGAAACGGCGTTAAACCCGATGAAACAAACAATTACAATGCTGGTTTATATTTCTCCACTATATATGTGTTAACAGATACGTTGATACAATGATGCACTGATCCGTTATACGATGATCATTTATCTTTAAAGGTGGATAGTCGAATTTTCTATCAAAATATGCTACATAATAATTTTGAAAAAAATGGCATGTAAATGCCTTCACACTGACATACTCTAAAACAACGTACCATAACTTTTCTTAAATTGTTCCTGGATCGGCAAAACTCTGATACAGGTATTTCATATGCTGGCGCTAACTCGGTGCGTGGATCAGTATAGATACTACCGGACTCGGACACTTGTATGTGTGGCTTTGGTAAACATGTAAGAAAAGTGACAATGCAGTGTTGAAGAGTACATCTGTATGAAGTAAAATACCACCAACTTTCTCATATTTTTCACTAAGGATATTTTGTCAAAACAATAAGACTATGAACCTTTAAAGGAACATGTATATACTAAGCAGCGTTTGCACATCGGAAAAAAGTGATTCCCTTTGCATGCCTTGCGAGGATTATACTGAATCATTACTTGAGTTGTCGCAGGCCAAGTCGGCAACATTTTATCGGGCCTATCAGTTCCTTAAAACACGTCCTGTTAGCTCAGTTGGTAGAGCACTGGGATGTCACCCGAGAGGTCCGGGTTCGATATCCGGACAGAGAAGGTCAAGCCCTTCTGTGAATTTGGGGACGGTCATTGTTCCCACCTGTTATTCATGCGGGGAAGTTATCAGCATCTTGCAGAAAGGCAAATTATTACTGATAGTTAAGGACAAGTTAAGTCACTTGACCGCCCTGTATAGCTGGGGAATGCTGAGCGTTCAACCCATTAAAAAACAAACAAAAACTGACTACACCTATAACACCAAGTCGAGACAACGGAGCTAATATAACCACTTCAAAGACTGGTGTATGTTGTTGCCTTCCACATTCGATGCAGATACCCTACCATTGTGCCTCCGGGTTACTTCCTTTTGTTTAAGACTAAGGAATATTATAAATTGTATAGGATAACTATTCGACCAGACCATTCCTTGCGCCCCTGTTTCCGTGCATGTTTACCTTTGCACCTTCTCAGTCCTTATGTGCATTCTCGACAGCTCTCGGGTATTTCCGTACCACTTCGTTACTCGGATAACACTTGACGTAGTTGGCCGAGGTTTTCCGAATGTCCTTATATGTTGTAGAATGTTGTTTTCCCTGGGATCAGTGTGGGGAGGCATTGTCTTGCGTACTTTGCCTTCCCTGTAACTACTGTATCTCTATTTTAAAAAAAATGGAGTGATAGTTTAAGTCGGTGTTTAAGTCAAATTTACCACGCGTTTCCAACAAATGAGACAGATAAAATGTTATGACTCAGATCGAGTCAGTCCCTTTAAGAAGGTCGGTCAACAGGCAGGTATTCTTTGTTGGATTTATTAAAAACTGTATGTTCAATGTTTAATTCCCAATTAATCCGTTTGATTTTATTTCTACAATTTATACTTATCTAAGCCTGTCATCGCATACCCAAATACAATACCTGTATACTTTGTTTCACGCCGTTTAAATGGATTAAAAGATTAAAACTTCTAGATTTATTAAACAATATCATTTTATTCGGTTGGTGTTGATTTACACAAAGTGTCGCCAGTATGTAGATAGATTTTTTTAAAACATTTTGTGGGCCAATTTAATCAGATGTACTTCTTTTAAAATGGTTCCTAATTTTAGTCATTTACAGTTATGTTTAATGCAAGACAGTGAATTATAAATGGACTTAACTAATAGCAATATTGAACAGTGAGTAAGTACTGATTTAATTCAGCTCATATAATTATTTTCAAATCCACATTGTATACGTAATTATAGTCGATTTAGTGTATTAATTGTTATTAATTAATCAATTTAAGGAGTGTTTAGACCCATTAGG
Organism: Mactromeris polynyma; assembly: GCA_032209605.1. NCBI lineage: Eukaryota > Metazoa > Mollusca > Bivalvia > Venerida > Mactridae > Mactromeris > Mactromeris polynyma. The sequence goes on from JASFXZ010000005.1 coordinate 4,268,844, forward strand.
ACGTATTTCGAAAACAGAAACCTACTTTTATAATGAATTGTTGCCAGGGATTTTCTTTGTTTTAGAGCTAATTCTAAAATGACTATAACTTGATGCATCATATAACTAACATTCATCTTTTTAATTAGGGTGGAGCAGTGGTCGAGGGGTAGAGCGTCCGAAGGTCGTGAGTTCGAGTCCCGTGACGAGCGGAGTTTGATCACGAACTTCACAATCCCTAAATTTGGCGCGGGTACTGGTTGGTAGCCAGGAAGCAGTGATCGAGAGTGATTAGTATAAGTTGTTAGAACTTGTTTCACAATCGATGTTAAATGAATACAAATGTACAATGTATGTTTAAACAAACATTTATTTATTTAGGATCTTAGGTGGCGGCGACGCAGTGGTCGAGGGATAGAGCGACTGACTCCTGATCCGAATGTCATGAGTTCAAGCCCCGCGATGAATGGGGTTTGATCGCGAATTTCACAATCCCTAAATTTGGCGCGAGTACCGGTTGGTAGCCAGAAATCAGTCATCGAGAATGATTAGTATAAGTTGTAAGAACTTGTTTCACAGTCAATGTTTAATAGATGTTTAAAACTTATTGTAGCATCTATTATTTCAGACCAACCAAAGACTTGAAGCTGGTTGTTAGAACATGTTAGAGTTAGGGAACACATGAGGCTTGAAACTAGAAGAAGTAAAATGGCGACGACCGCAATAAGTGGTCTCCAAGTGAAGGGCGAGGCGGCCCCTAAAAATGCGGGAGGGATGCCGCCTTTAACAGCAACTTATCGAGCTAACAAACCAGGTAGTCAAATGACTTCAAATGACAGATCTTTTCAATTTGTGTTGAACAGGCCACCAGCCGTAGGTGACTTAACCGTTACAAGCCTTTCCGGTCCTTCAGTACCAGTTCGCAAAATGGAACACTTAAGTCGCGTCAGGACAGCTAATTACGGAATGTCCACAATGGACGCACTGGACGAGATGAATGGCGGAGAACAGCAGTCAACGATAATCATTGATAAACCACATTTCGTCTTATGTGGACTTCCAGTAGGTTCAAAAGAAATCGACCACCATTTATACGTGAACGAGACACGGGTAGGCAGCTATAAAACATCCGCTAAAGCTATGTATCAAGCCAGAAGAGTACCAAGATCCGGAAAAGCCTTCAGTGAACCAGCGTTCACATCACCGGATAAAGAAATGATAAATTACAATACGAACTTACCTGAAACGCTTGAAGAATCCGGAAAAAAATCTGTGCCTCCAATACCTCCGACAACTCCCGTGAACTATGCCCATTATTTAAATATGATGGCAAAATCAAAGACTACGATAGGTTACAAAAATATCCCCCACGACTCAGATAATAAATTCCACGGTTCTATACCCAGTGCGGAGCTTGAACATAGGTATGTTCCAAACAATCTGCTTGTTAAACATAGGAAAATGACATTGCTACGACGTAATATGTCCAATGATAGTATGGATATACAGAGAGAACATTCAAGTGTTTCCACGCGATCAGGAAAGTCTATTGAGACCGTGTCTGAATCTGTGATAAATAACAGCCTTACTGTTACTTCTGGTAAGGCCGCTAAACTTGCCACAAGGTCACTGAGCAATAGTGCTTCTAAAATAAACTATAACAATCCTTACAGGAACACTAACTACAGAGGACGTCTAGCTTTAAATGCACACAAGAGGCTTGAATTCGAAACAATTGATGGTTACTTAAAATATCAGAAACAGAGCAATGGTAGACATATCTTAACACCGCGAGCAGTTTTACGAATTCCAAAGCCTTGTTCAGATACATTTTTAGTTCAAATGATGTACAATTTAAACCATCCCCGGCGAGGAGGATCAGCCAACTATTCAGATGTTGCCAGGACCAAAGATTTGGAAGAATTTGTGCAAACCAGAACTTCAAGCTCACTCAGTAGAACTCAGACAAATATTGATAAGTTTATGGGAAAGAGAAACAGTGCTAAAAGTCGTAAGAGTAACAAAAGTGCAAAGAGTGGAGTGGATGCAGAAACTATTGAAGAAGAGGAAGACTGGACTGATGAACATATCATGGTTAATGACGACGAAAAAGTGGACGATAACTAATTCATATTAGTGCAGGGCTCTAGACTTTTTTTTCAAATACACTTGTTCCGGTCTAGTGTAGAAATTAATTTTGACATGTCCTACATTGGAGGTTAATTGTCCGATAATAGAATGGGATACAGATTAACAGAAACAGTCAGACCTCTTTTATTCGACAATCCTTTATCCGAATACTCAGTTTCATACGAAATAAATAATCGGGTCCCGATGTATCTTCTTATGCACGTCGAATTGAAATGGGCTTTTCGAAACCCTGTATTTTTCGACATAAAATTTAGGATCCGATGAATCGAATGAATGAGGTCCGACTGTAATTAGGTGTGCATGAACTACTCTTGTTTATTTGTTAATTAACTTTGAAGGGATAGATCTTGACTGTGTTAATTACCATGCTATTATGTATTTACTGATAAGATTTGTTGATTCCATTTTGTTGGGGGGTCATTTGTATGGCATTCAATCCAGGCATTTCAAACAGGCTAGTCCAGTTCTAACTTCAACTAAACCATTGGTAGCCCGAATCTGCAATTTGACTTGTCCGGGGCATCGGGCTTGTGGATTTCTAGAGCCCAAAAGCCTTAGGGATTTGTGAGTGCGTGGATGTTTTTCTTAAGTTTAAACTGAAACATGTCAACAAGGTCACTAGACTGCTTGATTTGACAATGATACAGATGTTACATTTCAGCACGAAGGACAAGATTCGTGACATCCAATTCCCTGTGGCATTGATAATACCAAAGTTTAAAAATTATTTTCAGAAATTAGTGTCTGTGAGGTGATCATTTTATCAGTGCTATCCACTTTCATACTTACGACAAAATATATAACTTTCAGATTTGAAAAGCGTCCATTTGCACATTACGCTACTATTAAGCGTTTATTTTCGCACTTTATATATAATTTGTTCACAAATGTCGGCGTTAAACAACGTTAGAATATTTCTTATGTAAGGAACACACATATGTAAACTTCACGATATGAATGGATTAAGCTAGTATAAATAAATTTGGGTTCTTAATCTTATGACGTCATAATGATACATGTATTTCGTTTTGTTTTTACCCATTTTGTATTCGATAAGATTCTTATATTTTTTCGGCATAGGTGTACATGTATAATAATGATTTTGATCTACATTTTAGACCAATCAAATACGGAAAATGAAGCGCGTTATTCAAATATGCAGCAAATTAGACGATTTGATTGGTTCATATTTTAAGCGGAGAGGCACCAAACGGGATGTCTCGAAAAGATAATTCACTTATTCCCAATTCTTTATTAAAAATGCAAGAAGAAACGTATAAAGTAGAGGATATGTGTTAGTTTCTTATCAAAAATTGACATGATTTCTTTTAATTTCGTATTTTTCAGTAATTTATCGATGAAAGATACTTCTTTTCCCGTAGTGTACCCCTTTAGCATACTTAGAATCCCGAAATAGGGCGATTTTTGTGACGAATGTTTCAACGAATCTTAAAAGATTATTGCTCAAATCGTTATTTTTCAATTTATAGCATATCGTGTGTCTATATACAGCAATATATAGCAATAAATAACATTTCGTTTTTCAAATTTCTGAAAACAGTTCATGTTGACACATTTTTTATATAGCATAATAATTTTATTCATTGTTTTCAATGAAAAACTTCAACAGTTTTGTTTTATAAAATTATAAATTTCTATTTCACAATCTGCAAAAAATCGACCCTTTTTATCTTTTTTTTAAAGATATTTCTTGTTTAATCAAATCATGTACTAAGGATAATGTTTCATTAATGGATGATGTTAGCCTGTCTGTGACAAGAATGACTTTACTATTCGTTGGAAATTTATCGTTAAATGAAATTGCATTTTCAGCCACAAGAGAACCGACTCCCTTGAGGGTCTCTCTGATATCTGAGACATTCACCTGGCGAGTGGGCGTGTCTGTAACCATGACATTACATTGCTGTTCCATGCAACGCTATTGTTAAACATAAACAAACATTGCTTTTCTCAAACAAAGCGATGTGCCACACTTTTATTGACAATATTCTAATAGGCGTAGCACTCTGTCTGAATAATTATAGAAGCCATACCCACTACTGTTTTATTTTTAAATTTTAGTTACGCTTACATACTCAACAAAAATAAAAATGCACCGTTCCGACGTACAATAGTTTGAGGATAAATTGAGCGCCGCTGTACAATTTCCAACCTCTTCTTTTTAAAATTGACGTCATTTCCAGAAAACGTCACATGTGACGTCACCATGTACTGACAGTAAACAATATTTGCCCCTTATGGCAGTATGACAACGAAGTGACATAGTGACATCACATGTTGCGTTTTCTTAAAATAAGAGGTTGTAAATCCCACAGCAGCGTTGAAATATGTCCTAATAGGCATCCAAATAATAAATATGTCACATTTATTCACAGCGTTATAATTTCTTCTTGGAGTAGTTATAATTAGAACTATGTTGATGGAAATTTTGGGGCTGCGTTTCGTTTTTGTTGAGTATGTAAAGTTGTATGTTATTGTTGTTTTGTTTAGCAACAACAATGTTCATTTTATAATGCATAATAAAATCACGAACAGTAATAAACTATCAAACAAAAGAAAACATCATCTTAAGATTTTGTGTTTTATTAATTTCTCTCCAACTGGGATAGAATATTTTATATGGCGAATAATTTGTTTAAGTGAGTTTATGCAAGGAAACAAGGATCAATATGCCCTTATTAAAGTAATAGTATGCTCATATTTTAGGTGCAACCGTACTAACATGGTTTTGCTATTTGCATATCAGTGTTGTATAAACCAATCACATATTACGCTAACCAGTAACCACCAAGACAACTTCTTTCTACCGAACACCGTTTGCAACCTTGACGCTGATTGGTTAACCTTTCGATAAAGGTAATGTCCATTGTGGATATGGAGTGACCAGCAATCGTAACATCTCGGCATTTTTTATGTTGCACAACAAATCTTAACCTTCAAAATGCGGCGACCATCTTTTTTCTAGATATTTCTTGTTTGTCATTTGTTTACCGGAACAAAAATATAGTTCCTATAGTTATAACATCAATAAACATGCATTAATGGAGAATGAACTCATAATAAGAAAGGACCGGAAGGGGTTGATTGTAGTGGTGTGGGGTTAGACGGTCCACGGAGGTTGAGCCTCACAAGCCGGAAGGGGGAGGAGTGTAGTGGTGTGGGGTTACACGGCCCACGGTGGTTGAGCCTCACAAGCCGGAAGGGGGAGGAGTGTAGTGGTGTGGGGTTACACGGCCCACGGTGGTTGAGCCTCACAAGCCGGAAGGGGGAGGAGTGTAGTGGTGTGGGGTTACACGGCCCACGGTGGTTGAGCCTCACAAGCCGGAAGGGGGAGGAGTGTAGTGGTGTGGGGTTAGACGGCCCACGGTGGTTGAGCCTCACAAGCCGGAAGGGGGAGGAGTGTAGTGGTGTGGGGTTAGACGGCCCACGGTCGTTGAGCCTCACAAGCCGGAAGGGGGAGGAGTGTAGTGGTGTGGGGTTAGACAGCCCACGGTCGTTGAGCCTCACAAGCCGGAAGGGGGAGGAGTGTAGGGTTGTGGGGTTAGACGACCCACGGTGGTTGAGCCTCACAAGCCGGAAGGGAGAGGAGAGTAGTGGTGTGGGGTTAGACGCCCGCCCGGTTAGTTCAGTCGGTAAAACGCCGTACTAGTGTTTAGGGTGGCCTGGGTTCGAGCCCCAAATCGGGGTCACATTCCCCCTTGATTTATTTCAAACGCATTACCAATATAGCTGACATCATTTTATTGTACATTAGGTTTTTAACCTCCTTGGAACATGATGAGTGGTTTGTGAAGGAACCATTGTTACATGCTGTTTTAAGGAGTCAAACAACACAAAGAAATTAATAGCCATCGATGTAGTTTATTGAATGTTCACTTTATCGATACCAGGTTCAATGTTTCGCGCAGTCAATCATGACCTTGACCCCTTTCCCTGATCTCGCCATCTCAAACGCTTGCATGGTTTCTTCCAGTGTAAATCTATGGGTAACTAGCGGTGCCACGTTGATTTTACCGCAAGCTATCATGTCTATAGCTGTCTGCCACCTACACAAGAAGATATAAATGATTCCTTATATTATATTATTTACTATAAAGTTTATTTCATACTTTTTAACCTTCGTATCTCCATAAATACATAAAATAAGAAATGCATATACACATTCATTGCATAAAAAGGTTACTGGTCAAATTTTGCTACATCACGACAAGGAATTCCTTCAACAAATTTCTAGAAAAAGTAGACCTAGTTAACTTTTGGATGAAATGACAACTCCAGTGAAATATAATACAATGCATATATTATTCAAGAACTACTAACACTCGAATGCTTTTTTATTCGTCCGTTTTGTATACAAAATGTATTGTCATTTGTTCAATACACATTATCACAGACATATAAACCATATGTCCGTGACAATATAATAGAAATTACTGATTTTTACTTCATTCTGTTCCATTAAGCAATCTTTTACAACCCTAAACTCTCACATGGCTGTTGAAAGACATCACCAGGATTATCATAAATATCAGTAAGCGTAGGTTGACAAATGAGAAAAATATTTCACGTGGTCTACGTAACAGGAGGTTGTCACGAGTTCTTTCCCTTTATCCCTTCTAGAGTTCTCTCCCTTTGTCCCTCAAAAGTTTATCAAATGTATATAATTATCTAGAATATAAATATACTATATAGGAGGGATAAAGGGAGAGAACTTGTGACAATCTCTTGTGGTTTAAGTCGGATAGACAATGCGAGTCGTTGTCTGTGCTATACATAGATCAACTTTACAGGTGTGCAAATACTCACGTGTTGATGTATCTAAATGACCCAACGATCTCGATTTCCTTAGCAACCAAACTGACAACGGGGAATTCTACCTTGTTTGGCCCATGACCCACGATAGTAAATACACCACCTGGCTTAGTTGCCTGAAAGTTATTAAATATTTCATACATAACTTGTTAAACTTAACTGATGATTTTCGGACGTATAATGAAACCACTTGAAAACTGTGAGATATTTGATGCGGTTATGAATTCCTTGCTTGTCAACTTGGACAGTATGTACACATGTACTTAAAATGTTAAACAATATAAAACCATACACCCTCTTTTAAGCAATACCCTGTGTTGGACGCACATTATTTATGTTGTAGAGAAGATACTACTCTAGAGAGGTTAAATTAAACTTAAAGACCACTTCAATAAAAATACCACCACAAAATTAAGAACTCAATTGTAAAGTCCATTTTCATTATTTTGCTTTATATTCAACCTCAATATTAAGATCACCTCAATGATAAGACCTATTTTCAAGGGTCCAAATGGTGGTCGTATTATTGAGGTTTAACTGTACTGTGGTTGTAGAGAAGTGGGTGTACTTTTTCTCGAATGATTGTAGAAAGTGAAGTATTACGGGGCAAAATCACATTGCAATGACAAACTTTAATGATCTATCGCCCAAACTGGCTACATCAGTATTATATTTAAGTATAATTTCACTACAAATAAACAGGTTTCGTAAACACGCCCCATGGGCCTTTAATGTGGTGTGAATTGGTAACAACCACAGTTGAGCGCCGCTGTACGATTTCCAACCTCTTCTGTTGGTGACGTCATTTCCAGAAAACGTCACATGTGACGTCACTATGTACTGACAGTAAGCAATATTTGCCCCATAAAGCAATATGAAAACGAAGTGACCGTATGGACTAACTATTGTTTCCTGCTTGCACATATTGACATCACATGTGTCGTTTTCTTGAAATGACGTCACTAACAGAAGAAGTTGGAAATCGCACAGCAGCTTTCATTTGCGTTTTGTTACATCAATACTGATGGGTAATGGTTACGTACATACACTCCTAGGTTGACAGAGAACTGAGCTCCACTACATTCGATTGTTCTATCAGGAGCATCGCCAAGCACTTCTGCCACTTTACCAGCTACCTCTTCCTCTGTCATTCCTTTCTCTATCTGCACTGTATATGTAGCTCCAACCTTCTTAGCAAACTCAAGACGGACAGGATCTATATCTATAATATGACAATGACAATCATGTCATATATAATTAATCCTGCCATACAAAATGGCGACTTGAATCAACTAACCACAATAGTATTGCCAGGATGATTATTTAGCACCATCCTCGTATTAGGAAAAGTGTCCTAGCGGATCCGTGGTCCAGTGGTAAAACGCTGGACTTGTAATCCAGGGATCGCTGGTTCGATTCCCCGCTCCATCACTGATAGTACTAACAGTCTTTAGGACGAGACTTTAAAAACCGAGGTCCCGTGTATGGTGCTTTACATCGAGCACGTAAAAGAACCAGGGGTGCTTCTGGAACTGGGGCATCTTCTGTATCATGCACTATCCTCCAAAAATCTAATATGACTAACATTCTTATGGAAGTGTCGCCCATATGGGAAACCGGTGGCGACGATAAATAAACGCAAATACAAAAAAAGGAAAAGTGCATAATCAAACACTTTTCATGTGATGTACAAAAACGATGAATTTTCCATTTTCTGGTTAATACCAACATCTTAAAGGCAGCTAGACATATTTTCTATCAAAATATGTTAAGTAATCATTTTGAGAAAGCGGCAAGTTAATGGATTCATACAGACGTACTCTTAAACATTGCTTTGTAATTTACCTTAAAACGTTTCCAGGAACTGTAATACACGATTCCGACACAGACAGTTCGTAGGTTAGGACAGAAAATACTTGTGTCGGTAGCTTGTATTTGTAGTTTTGTGAAACTTGTTAGAAAATGGACAATGCAGTGTTGCAGAGTACATCTGTAGGAAGGCAATGTCAACCTATTTTCTCATATTTATAACTAAGGATATTTTGTCAAAATAAATAAGACTATGTACCTTTAAACTTACTTTTTACATCGATTATGAAGTTATTCTACTTGCATGTATCAGTGTCGATGACTGTTTCCTGGGTTACTTACCAGTACTCGCACTAATTCAGGGCCTGTGAAGTTCGCGAAACCACCTCGCACAAGGCGGAATTCAAACCTATCACCTTCTGTTCAGGGGTCGGGCGCTAGATTCCGAGATAAAGCAAACTTTCCATTTTGAAATTCAGTGGACTCGGTGATGTCGAACACACTGGATGACTCGAACTGATTAGAAAGTCCTTATAAACTTCTTTTTATAATCTATATTGTTCTACTACTGTTGGTTCGAACTGTCCAGCCTCAATCTCGCGAACCATTTATTTGGTCCTTCAACATAGAATGCTCTGTAATTCGCTCCTTTACGTCTAACAATACATTCTCTCACCTTATGCTTAGTTTAGTGTGATTGTCCTCAATAGTGACACGGTGCGTGTAGTATTGAAAAGTTTGTGAAAATTGCGTTATTAAATTTAATATTTACCAGTCACACAAACTGCCGCAGCTCCAAATGCCTTCGCGGATAACATTGCACATAGACCAATAGGTCCCGCTCCACATACCAACACTTTGTGTCCCATAGACAGTCGAGCTCGGCGACACGCGTGTAACCCAACTGACAGCGGCTCAATCAGCGCACCTTCTTCATAACTAACGTTGTCTGGTAACCTTGTTAACAGATGAATAAAAGTTGATGATTTATCATAAATACGGTGAGAAGAAGCGTTGACGCAAGCAATTTTTATCGATCATTATGGTTGGGATGCTACTGAAAATAATCAAAGGACTGAAGGTCCTAGGAGGCGTTTCCAAAGCAAGATTGCATGATTTCCATATTATCGCATTAGAAATTAATACGCGACTATCCGGGTAAACTCATTCACCAAAAATGACACAAAATAATCCAGAACAGCCGTTTATATGAAAACTACCACCATTCTACAATTGATATATCCTGACAAATCAGCCATTATACTCATCAAATATATAATAAACTCAGAGGACATAACATGTCCTATTTTCGATGAATATGGCGGTACTTCGAGTCGACCATCCGGTTGACGATAATAGCAATGAGATGCGAAAGCGCTTCAAAAATGGTGCTGATGATAATAATGATGAAAGTAATGGAGAACATGATGTTGATGATGAGGGTTGTAAAGCCTGCGATAGCGGCGACGATGATGAAGCTGATGCAGCAACCACTGTTTGAAATAACAAATAATTGGTAATAAACGTTTAATTTAATTCTTGCGATTAATTAAGAACTAATTAAATTATCAAACTGTTGTATACCATATGCTATTTCATAGTTTCAATCAAAAAGGAACTGTGGGTCTTATTCACAATTAGTTTAAGACTGAAACTCAGACTTAGACTTTTATTTTGACTAAGCTATATCTACTAGCCTTTAGTTATCATTAAATATAAACGAATGAAAAATGCGTATGAGTAATTGTTGTTACCCACTCTACACTTAATAACGTAGGAGCAAAACTAATATTTGACATTTTAAAGTCTAAGTCTGAGTTTCAGTCTTAGCATATTTGTGAATATAGCCCCTGGATAGATATACTTTTTTCAACTTACTTGAATACAAAATCAGCACCATGCACGTGATATCGTGCCAGGGCTCCACTGTCCGGGGGTGTGGCCAAAAAGAACACATTAGGACAAAGATTGTACCGGCCAGCTTTGCAGGCTTCACAGACCCGACAAATACCATGTGGTTCAATGGCAACACGATCACCTGGTGAGAAATAAAAATAAATTACAGAGTATTCGTTTGACCATTCCTATAGTAATCCATTTGTCAAATATAGATCTTTGTATCATTTTCTCAAATTCACTTTCCAAGCAATTTGTTTTCTACGCAGCTGCTGTAAAAAGGAAAATGTAATATATATATTATATATATTATGATAGGTAATTTATATTAATTTTTTTTTTTTTGATAAACAAATATGACAATACATAATCAAAGCGCTGAAAACGCTGGAGTTTTTTCGGTATTGATGTGGTCAGTATTGAAGCGAGCAGAATAAGTTCTTGATGTGCTATATCACAGCGGAAGGTAAATTACATTAAATAACACGGTTTCGCACTGCAAACAACACGAAACTGTATATTCTCAAACATGTTCACGCAAGACTGGTTAACAGAGGCCATAATGACATTTCTAATACTAGAATCTTACGGAATCCGGTTAGTGTCACAATGATTATTTGGACCGCGACACACGACATACGAAGCGACACACAAGCATTCACTGTGTCGCTTACCGGAATCTGTAACCCTATCAACAAGGTAACATTTAATACGGGGTCGGCATTTCTGTACGATAGTTACTATTTCAGTGGTATGATTGTTCACAGACTGATTCAATTAAAGGTAGGGTTCTCTCTTTTTTATCCAAGGAATATGCTTAGTTATGATTTTGAGGAAATGGCGCGTTAATGCCTTCATACAGACGTACTCTAAAACATAATAGTATACATTTTTTTAAACAGTTTCCAGGAACTGAAAAGCATCAGTCTGATACAGGTATTTCCTATGCTGGCGCTAACTCGGCGCGTAGGTCAGGGTAGGAAATACCTGTACCGGACACTTGTATTTGTGGTTTTTCGGAACGGTGTAAGAAAGTAACATTGCAATGTTGTCGAGTACATCTGAATGAAGTCATATAACACCTAGTATCACATATTTTTCGACTAAACATACATTTTGTATTTTGATAAAAAAATCATGACTATCTTCCTTTAAACTTACCAACTTTCAGGTGAGTTACATTCTCTTCAACTTTGCTCACGACCGCACTACACTCGTGTCCAAGTAACATTGGAGCGGTCACAATGAACCGGTCCCCAATACGGCCCTCCTGCCAGTAGTGGACATCTGAACCACAGATACCAACTTTCTGCATGCATAGTTGAACCTCTGTAAAAAATCATACCATATGTACTTTGAAAACGAAAGTTGAAAATAGATGTGAAGAATACCTTTTACATAGGCATGATCACACGCAGGCTGTCAAATTTAATTTAATGGATTAAAGATTAAAGGGAATAGATACATAGAAACGGAAATGAATATGTGTATGGTAATGGTAAAAAAATACCAAATTCAAGTAAACATATATAAATGTCTGATTTGATTGTTAAAACTACAGCAACAGCAGCAGCAAAGAAACAACAACAGCAGAAGCAACAACAACAGCTGCAGAAGCAACAACGACAGCAACATCAGCAGAAACAACAACAGCAGAAACAACAACAACAAAATCAGAAGCAACAACAACAACAGCAACAGCAGCAGAAACAACAACAACACATCAGCAGAAACAGTAGCAACAGTAGCAACAACAACAACAGCAACAGCGTACCTCCTTTCCCTGGCTCACGGACTGGTTGTTCCTCCTAAATTATGGAAAGAAAAAGTATTTAAACATTATTTAAAAGACATAAACATCATATAGCTCATGATTTCTGACATAAATTCTATTTTAATATCTGAATATAAAGTTCGATGGAATCAGTTTGAATACAACAGTAAAGTGGGCTTTACAGAAAATTGCATTAAGCACACCGTTATTTCATCAGAGACGAGCTCAACTCACAGCAACGCAATCTCAAACAGGGTGACTCACATACCCTCACGGATCTTTTTTTTTTTTTTTTTTAACTTTTATTTTTCAAGTATTTTACAAAGCAGTGAACATACATAATTACATAATACAATTGTACATAGCAAAGTTGTCAGTTATCTTATAATTGTATAATGTACAGAAAAGAATATACAGCGTGTGTGAGTAGAAAATAGAAAAAAAAAAAAAATTGAGCTTTTAAAATTTTGATCGTCCAGTCTGCCAAAAATAACAATACGCTCACGGATCTTGACAACTTCGCCCTAACCATGCTATCACTCAAACTCTTATGCTCTCTACTTGATCCGGTTTGCGATATCGAAACTGAGCGACAGTTTTTTAAAATGTTCATATGCTGATATATACTGAGTACATTTAAAAAACGCACACTTTTTTAACCAACCATACTACGTTTCAATTCATTTATTACATTTCCTCTTAGTTTGTCCTTTTTACAGAGACTTAAGACAAAAATATTTCCGCCGATATTATTGCCATTGGCCAATTCTTACACAATATTATAATATCAAGTCTTCAAAATCGAAACGCCTCCAAATTCACTTGGCAAAATATATCTACTTCGCTATGTCAAAAATAAATTCTATAAATCTGTGAAATCTGTGAAAACTACACTGTACTTATATTACTATTTATGTTAAATATTTGTCTGACTTTTTGTAACTACTATCATATTTCATTTTAAATCTTCACTATGCTCTGATGACTATTTCTCTCTCACCCGACTATATATGTGGCAAAATAACTTTGTAAAATGTTTAAATGCCGAAATAAAATGTATTGTATTGTAAAATGTATTGTATTGTATTATATTACTTTTTAAACTCATTTTTTATGAAAATACTTGTCGATTGCCATGCAATTTAGCATACATGTTGCGTACACATGCAATAATTTCGTGTCAAATTATTTTCTTGAATCCTAAAAGTCAGTCAATGAACATTTAGAAATCCCATATCGTGCGTTAATAAATGTACTGATATGAGTGCAGTTCAATGCTTGCACCTTTATTCTGAATAGTCATATATTTAAGACATTTTCGCATAGTTAGCACAATTTCTTGTTTATCTCTTCATATACAGTAAAACCTCATCTAAAATTTGAGGTGCTCTTATTATTGAGGTGGTCTTTAGGTGAGGTTTTACTGTACATAAAATCGTACATGTCGCATTTTACAACAATAATATCCTCTACCATAGGGGGGGGATTAAAGTGTTAATGACTTACCAAACGAAGGTCCAGCTTCTTGTACAAAATAGCAGCTAAATTTGTATCCGTCATTTCTTTCTTCCTTCTTAACACATCAGCTTAAGTCTCAACTATTTCACTGCGAGTATCAACGTTAGTAGGCCTAACTAACGTTCCCCTGTTGGCTAATTTAATGGTGAACTGTTCGTTGCAAGGACGAGTCAAATACCGTCAATAACTCTCGATGAGAGTAGATAAATATTAATGTTAAATATTTTTACGCAATATTGATCACAATTTGGTGAAACTATATAAGTTTATAATACGTTTATTTCTGTGTTGGTTGACTATTGATGCCTTACAAGCAACCAACGTCTCTTACTAACTTGTCTTCGAAATTTAATTTCTCGCAAAATTTATTGTTATACAGCATTTGTGTTGAAGTATCTAAAGTACTGATAACACCAGGTTGTTGTGATTGTACGTTTGCGTTTAGATGTTAAATTATGTAAACATTTTAATATGAACCTCTTACAATAATCTTAGACAACCTTTGTGACTGTTACCAACGTTACTCCCAGAGTAGTCTCCCTTTGACAACTTTTTTCTGTAGTTTCATGCTGGGTATCTCTACGAAAGACCGATGGTGACATTTCAAAATCAATATTTCACGATTTCACTACCTTTGCGATTTCACGATTTCGTGATTTCTACTACACAATTTCACAATTTCACGATTTCATGATTTCACGATTTCCACTTCACGAATTCACGATTTCAACTTCACAGTTTCAAGAATTCACGAGTTCTACTTCACGATTTCACGATCTTGAAATCATGAAATGGTGATATTGTGTAATCGTGAAATTGTGAAATTGTGCAGTAGAAATCGCGAAATCGTGAAATCGCGAAACTAAAAATCGTGATTTCGTGAAGTGGAAATCGTGAAATATTGAATTTGAAATGTCACCACCGGTCTTTCGTATATCTCGCATGGGAAGATTTCTGATATGTATGTGTATTGAGCTTTCACAACTTTATACCTGACGATTTTAGCCAGCAGACAGGTTTATGCAGAGTTGCTCTCAAAAGCACCTTACATTATACAGTAGAACCTCACTTAAAGACCACTTCAATAATAAGACCACCTCAAAATTAATAACTCACTTTTCTAGTTCATTTTGATTGTTCAGCTCCTTGTTTAACCTCGTTATAAATACCACCGCAATACTAAGACCAATTTTCAAGGGTCCCAAGGGTGGTCTTATTATCGGGGTTTACTGTAGTGGTATCATTATTAGATTAATTTCGAGTATTTTAACATGAGGATTTAATGCATTGAATTTTGTGTTAGGTCAATGATCGTCACATCCATTAGCATTTTAGCACGAGTACTATATTAATATTAAATATTTAACATATAATTACCGTGGTTATTATTTACAATGTAACCTTTACCATGCAATTAAATGAACTCATGTATACTTAAACAGTATCTGTGCTATACTCGTTAATTCTCGTACATTTTAACTCTGTTAATAGATTAGACGTTGAAGCAGGAAGATTGCATTGGCATAACCCTGTACAAACACTATATAACAACAGATTAGGTAGTATATGTAACGTATTTGAAGATGAATTCCATTTTTTGTTAGAATGTCCATTATTTCACGAAATTCCATTTCGAAACATATTATTAGAAAATACAAATATCATTAGATTCATAAACTTGATCAATTATTAAGACCGTCTAAATTCTAATGTTGATATAAATAAACTTTGAACAAAAATTTATTCTGCGATAGCTTCTATGTTAAACAACCATTGTCACTGCATCAAGCATTTACTGTTGCGTGCACAACCCGATACTCAATCATTTCCATTGACCGCCGCCATTTTGAACGTCACGTGACTGTCCGCCATTACAGATCCGCAACGTCTGCGATGTCGGATGCTGATTTATCCTGTTAACTTCTCATCGAAATGCAAAAGCTTCAAATTCGAATTTCTCAAATATGGAAATAAAATGAGATGCGGAGTATAGAATTAAGGAGACGACAGTTTAGGTCAACTGGTCGACGTACGTAAATCGAGTTTTGTCCTGAAAATTCACTCTTGCATTTGTTATACTTCGTTCATTACCAACAGATGATCCAAATCTCACGGTTTTGTTTATCGCGAGACTTAAGCGAGACTTTGTTCATTGGTCCATATTAGTTGTGCATCTGTGGTATTTAGATTCATTAAATGGATATAAAAATGACAAACAAAAGGACTCAAAAGCCAAATTTTATTGTTGAAAGCAATATAAAAAAATACAAAACTTCTTACGAATGCATACAATACAATAAAACCTCACTTATAGACAATCTCAATTAAGTGACCACCTCTAATTTCAGAACAGATTTCTAAGTCAATTTTCCCTGTTGTGTTCTTTGTTCAACCTCATTATTCAGAGCACCACAATAAAAATACCAGTTTTCGAGGGTCCCAAGGGTGGTCTTATTATTGATGTTTTACTGTATTTTACAAGTTACACTAATGATAGCACAACACATAACTTACGTCGAAAATAATGTTCAAGGAATGTATTACAGTCAATCAAAACTGATCCTCGTTTTATGAATTTAATCAAGTTCAGACAACCGTGCCATGCGCTCTAAAATGATGAATAGAGCAAATTAATTACTAATGCTAATCAATATTACACTTTCAAGTCATTATATATATACTTGCAATTATCTTAGTATTTACCACAGGAGATTGTCTCGATTTCTTTCCCAAAGGAAAACGAGATGAAAGAAAAATAACACGTAACAATCTCCTGTTATATTTACAATAGTCACGTGATTTAATTCACTAGTCTACTTGTGTAACAATGCGTTTCTATTGAAATTGATTGTGTATTTTACAAGGTGAGCAGAAAATGTAAGTGAAATTAGTATACAAGTTTATCTTTCCCTTTCCCCATGTGCAGTTCGTTCAATTTATATAGTGTTATTTTCTCCCAACTTTCGGCTTATTGTTGCCAGCTTTCTTCACTAGTCTTGCAATGTATTGCATCGATTAAATCCACCCTGTTTATCCTCTTTAATTCTCCTTAGTTATCACTTATGGTTGACCTGGCCATTCCTTACACCCCTGTTCCTTTACGTAATGACCCTTGCGCCTCCTCAAATGTCTGATGTTTCATGAACTGTTGTTTTACCGGAGGTCTGTGTTGAGATGCATTGTCCTATGTGTGTGGGGTTCCCTGTAGCAAGTTATTCTCTCTCTTTTATTTCAAACAACCAGTAGGTCATAGACATATGCGGTACATATACACAATTGGTCTACAAAATTATACATCAGCGAATACAATTCTATATACACACATGCACGCACACACATATACACATACACACATATTTAAAATGAGCAAACTAACCAAACTATTTTAATAGAAACTATTATGACAAGACAACACAACAATGATGTTCCACAAATGGCTGCTCTTGCACGAAAGCGAAAGTACATAGTAAGATTCAGCCTTTGAAAAAAAATGCCAAGTGTAGAAATTATTAAAATGCATACACATACAGTAGACATTGTATTAAGAGACCACCCAATGGACCGCCAAAAAGTGAATATGTGTAGTTGCCTCGTGCTTAAATTCAAGAATTATCTTATCACACATGTGAAAGTAAAAGGCGAAACACAGACACACACATTTACACGGGTACATAATAGTTTTCAGTCTATAAATAAATAACTGTACTCATCACAGTAACACGAATCTGCGTAGTGCGTGACTTACAGTAATAAACGTTGTTTTTTACGGGGTCTATTAAGAAGGATAAAATACGAAACAAAGTGAGTCTTTACACATTTGAACCCAGTGTTAAATTATGCGATGTGTTTTTGTCTGTCATTTTCATTCTCTCAGCGAGTATAAAGTAATTTGTCGGCTAGATGATCTTTCAAGTCTGGATAAAAGCTGCAAGTTTTATAAATGTAGGAACAAGTTACTGAGCATTGTATGGAAAAATGTCATACTTTCCGTTTCTGTAGAACTGGATATAAATTATAGAACAGGAATCAGGTTGCACTTTTGTGCTTAGAGTAACGGCAGTTTTGCTAGAGAATCATTTAAAACCAGCAGCATGCAGACACTGTTCATCAATTAAACATAATACTACATACTGTCTATACCGGTTGAACAATTTATGCTCTGCATGAATGGGAGTCAATTGTTCGCAGTTGTGAATCAGGGGTGAATTGTGCCATGGGATTAAGTGCATGCGGTCGTTTAATGGATTATTTAACTATATGTTTTACCTGTCGAGACTAGTTTAATGCGGTCGCTGGTCGCGTTATAGAAAAGTCGTTTAATGGATACTATTTATGAAGTAAAAACCCACGGGCGGGATTTGTATTGGTCGTTTAAAAAAAAGTCGCTTAATACAGGTGGTCGCTCGAGCAATGTCTACAGTATTAGCAAATTTTGTGTATATATACATTTACATTAATTATACATTTATGAATACAGTGTACACAACTATTTGCACATACGCATACAAATATATACATAAAACCTCATATCTTTGCGTATTATATTACACGTACTTTTATTATATTCTAGTGAACAATGCTTTGTTGTTTGTAATGCAAACAAATATCTTATATCTGTTATACAGTAGATTTGATCTTATTGTTAATGCCTTATCTATGTAAGTTGCAAGATTTTTTTTAAATAAGCGTATTCGAAAAATTACCATGTTCAATACATGTGTACATAATTGACTGTCTCCAAAAGTATGACGGTATCAATCGTTTACTGAAATAAATTAAGTTTATTTTCAATATATCTGTAGGCCGGAGACCCGTGAGATGGAAACATATCAATACACAACATAGTAGCAAAATGTGACAACAGCAAAGTATATCAATACAATGTTAGAAATGATCATACAGCGGTCAATCCATCTCAAATTAAAGTAATATAATATAATAGAAAGCTTAGTTTTATTTTTGTATATTTTGTTTGTAAATATGTGAAGAGGTCAATAGTCTAAAACTGGGATAAGGACGATGGGATGGGGTTAGTTTCAACGGAGAAGGTGGGGTTAATGATTTAATATATAAATATTTTAAGGACTGTATACCTTAGCAGGTGGATAATGATAGTTTTATGATAAAATGATACTCATCCTCTAATACGTTACAAACATTACATATACGTTCGTTTATAGGCGCATTAAAAGGTTGATTCCGTCTACCACATACAAAGACGATGAGGTGAATGTGTTAAAACATAGTATTATAATAAATGGATTACTAAACTCCTTTACTGACTAAGATCAATAAAAAACTGGTCACGGTATATTACACCAAAGGACGGAGAGCACATAGAAACAAAATTGCATTCAAATATCAAACATACATACAACGAGAATATGCTCAAAAACACAGATAAACATACAGTCACATAATATACTTACTAACATGCATACAACAAGAAGATGCTCAAAAAGGACAGATAAACATACAGTCACATAGTATACTTACTTACATACATACAACAAGAAGATGCTCAAAAAGGACAGATAAACATACAGTCACATAGTATACTTACTAACATACATATAAATAGCATCATAATGGACACATAGCTTGAACCAAACATTAAACACATGAGTATACATAGACATTTTAATTATATTCCAATAAGGCTATAAAGCCCACGAGGACATACAATTAGCATACATACAAGACAGACGAAAAGGTTACAACATGACCACATACATTTTTGCCTTGCAGCAATACGTAATCTTACAGCGATATCACATGGGTATAGTTTACTGTATTTAACATGCAACATGCTTATTACAAACTTCAAACATACATTTGGAGAATGTTATAACATGTATATTAGAGTTACATACTTATGACAAAGACTAGTCTTGACACTCTCCGTATCAGCCCTCACCGCTTCCATCTGGGCTGTTACTTCACTGGAGCTATTGTGGTAAGATTTCTTCAGGCTATACACATTATCCTTGATCTCAGCAATCTGGGACGCAGATGATTCAAATTGTACTGGGCTCTGATCAGAATTGCTATCTATACATACATATAAACAACATACAAAACAAACAGCATAGTGGATGCATTACATTAATCAGACAATGAACACATGAGTATACAAACAGGTAAACAACATACATGTATTAAAGACTGATCAAACATCAAAGTGAACATATTACATAAACCAAACCTTGCAGACATAAGTATATATACATATAAACAACATACACGTATCAATGACTGATCATACATCAAAGTGAACATATTACATTAACCAAACCTTGCAGACATAAGTATATATTCATATAAACAACATACATTTATCAATGACTGATCATACATCAAAGTGAACATATTACATTAACCAAACCTTGCAGACATAAGTATATATACATATAAACAACATACACGAATCAATGACTAATCAAACATCAAAGTGAACATATTACATTAACCAAACCTTGCAGAAATAAGTATATATACATATAAACAACATACACGAATCAATGACTAATCATACATCAAAGTGAACATATTACATTAACCAAACCTTGCAGACATAAGTATATATACATATAAACAACATACACGAATCAATGACTAATCATACATCAAAGTGAACATATTACATTAACCAAACCTTGCAGACATAAGTATATATACATATAAACAACATACACGTATCAATGACTAATCAAACATCAAAGTGAACATATTACATTTACCAAACCTTGCAGACATAAGTATATATACATATAAACAACATAAACGAATCAAGGGCAGAACAATCAGCAAACGGAACAAATTACATTAATCAGACGTTAAATACATGAGTATACACATACATATTTAAACTACATACGTGAATCAATGACAACAAATATCATAGTGGACAAATTACACGCACCAAACATTGAAGAATGAGATTGATCAAGTTTCCATGGTCTTTAATCGATGATTGGTCAACCTTTGCAGCAGCAATGTATCCACGTTCAGAACACTTCCAAGTTATACTAGCATACCTGTCAAGTCACACAAATTGCGATTGTGTCGGGTGAGTTTTCTACCTAAATCACGCTTACACGCTTAGTTCTCCAAGATACACGCATTTTTAAAAATCAATTATGATTTAACTTTTGCTCAAGAATCTATTGAAATACGGTGCTTTTTAATTACCGTTATGTGTTACACACAAAACGCCACTTTAACTGTAACACAATTTTAGACGTGTTACCGTATAGTTATTCCAAGTAGCGACGAAGGAGTTCAAAATTTGGCTTTTGTTTTATAAAGTCTTGCTATATTGCATGAGTCTCCGGGCGACAACGTTGAGTAAACTATAGCGGGTAATGATCGGTATTATTTCTGTTTGACTTTGCATATACCATTTACAATATTAAACGCATTATTAGTTCTTGCAAAATCTTAATATCGGTATATAGCCATCGTTCCAATTGTTTGCAAACTCGATTTGAAAATTCAAATTCTTAATTGGACTTTCCATTGAATAACTCTTAATGACCAAAAACTTGTCAATATCTTCGTTTATTTCGTCGTTTTAACTACTTTGGGGGGAAACTTTTCGCCGCTTTTTCCTCAAATGCAAAATGATTTCTAGAATGACTTGCAGTAGCTCCACGCAGGTCAGACACGACGCTCCCATATAAAGACCAAGTGCGCCACCAATGTCAGAAAGAAATCTCTGCAGGTTGTACAAAGGTTGCTCAGATAAATTCTCATAATTTAGGTCTTCATAATAGATGTATACGCTCAAAAAATTCTCTGCTACTTTCTCACTAGAAATATTATCAGGATCATTACAAATGTCATTAAACTGGGCTGCAATTGTAAAATTCGTTGAATTATCGTTTAGACGCCTGCATGTTTCTTGTAAAAGCACATTTTCAAGATACGTTGAATGCGGCCAATTAAGGCCGGACAAAGTGGTGCTATAAACGTTCTGAGTGCAGCGATTTTTGCAGTCACATATGACAGTTCCATTATGAATTGAGTCAATAACTTTGTTAACACATCCCCATTCAGTGGTATTGTCAAATGCGCAAATTCTAGCAGAAGGTTGTGAAACTATTTTAGACGATATAGGTGTGCAATTACACAACTTAAATATGTTTTCAGCTTCGCAAATCGAGTAACATATCGGAACCGTGTATTTGATACCATATCTTTGGGTAAATGCGTCCCCGTCTGAACATTCGCTATACTTCCCTCCTAATCGACTTATTCTATTCATTCGAATGCCAATATTCGTTTGGTACCCAGTGCTCAGCGATATTCCTTCTGCTTCGGGAAGAGGATATGTGCCTTGTTCGTGCAATACCATGCGTACGCCATACGCGGACGAGAAATCGTGTAGATACTCAAATGTGTCGACATTGAATACAAAATGTAAACCGTTGGCACGGCCGCTTCCACGTGCATATATTGCATTATTTTCTAGAGTAAAACAGTTTCCGAATTTAGTTGTCGATCTGGTCTTGAACAATTCCAACGGCAAATGTTTACCTGTGTGTAAAATGTGCAAACAAAGGTTTGACATAAACAAAATAATTCATGGAAAGACACATCAGTGTCTTAGAGTGATCAATAGTTCTAGACAATAGACAGAGCAAGCAACAAACAGGAAAGCATGTAATTAAATTTGCGAAGTATCGGTTTGCAGCATCGGAACTAATGAGCGCCAAAATCAGTTTATTGCAATCCAGAAAGTTCTGGTCCCGATCTCTCAAAGCATCTCAATCTGAGCTAAAGTTCAACTCGTTGAGATTTTTCTAATCCGAGACAAAACTCGAAATTGGTATTACAGCACGAAAATAAAAATAGTTTTTTTCGCATAATTTTTTTAAGAGATTCAAAATGAGATATGTCTCAAACTCAAGCTCTTATTTGAGCAAAATCTCAATAATGAGATGAGATTTCAATTTGAGATGCTTTGGGAGAAAGGGGCCTGGAGGCATATCTCCATACTCTACTTTTGTGAATCTACGTATAACGCTGCATAGTAAAAACCTTTGAAATATGTCAACAATTGAAACAAGAATTACCAACCAAATGTTGAGAAAAAAACATCGAATTTGTCGATAATTTCAAAATGATAGCTCATCACGCAATGATTCTTCAATTCTGCATATTACTTCACGTATTAGACTTTGTGCCTTGGAATAAGGGAGACGCAGTGGTCGATAGTTAGAGCGCATGTCTCATAATAAGAAGGTCGTGAGTTAAATCCCCGCAATGAGCGGGGTTTGATAACGAACTTCACAATCCCTACATTTGGCACGAGTACTGCTCGATAGCCATGAAGCAGTCATCAAGAATGATTATAATATAAGTTGTAAGAAATTTTTCACAATCGATTTAAAATAAATACGTTTAAACTTAAACTAAATGGATGGATATATTGCTTTTATTCTTATATATAATTTGATGCAAGGTTTAAGAAAATTCCTAAAAAAATACAAAATCAAATCAAAAACATTCACAGACCTGCGAAGGTTGCACGGTAGATGAAATCAATTAGTTGGTGACCAGATTTTAGTCTGTTATCCTTTTCTAACTTTTTCAATTCTGTCATTAGGCGAGTCTTCCACGCTTCATAGTCATCCCTGCTGTCATTATATTCTCTATACCCTGACAGATAATTGTTGAACAATGACTTAAATGCGTCTTCATTATCCTCAAGATAGTCATCAAAAAATGAATTCCTCAGTAAATCCGTTATGTTACTATACACCCTTTCAATTATACCGTAAATAGAATTATCTGCCCTTCGATGACGTCATTAGAGGATAAACAATTACTATAACGGTAATATTTAGAGCGCGAAATGGCGACGTAACCAATTTTTCGGCGATGGAATGAAAGATAAGGTATGTTACAGATGTAATTTGTTTTAGGATGTATTTTGAGATATATAAAAAAACTTATACCTAATGGATTTTGCGAAATTGCTTTAGTTAGATGCTTAATATTTGTTTGTCACATAATTTTGCGACATACTGGGAATTTTTATTTCACAAACTCAGTCGTTAATATGGACTTGGAACCGTATTTTGATGTTAATGTGAAATCGTACGCATGTCTGAAGAAGAACCATACATATTTTTCGTCATTTCAGTCATGGACCGACATATGAAAGAACATGGATATAGCCAAAGACCTCAATGCCACAGATGCGCTACGCCAGATATGGCGCATCGATACAATGTTATCAGCAGACGCACTGTCTAAAACAATATATTTATGTAAAAATAAAATATGAAACTCACTGTCTGTTTGGTTATTCCTACTCACATTAAATATATATTGTTTATAGTCACTTTTAAAAGAAATCTCTTCTGAAAACGGGACATAGCGCTATAATCCATAAATTATTTTTAGACGTCTTTCGTGGCTGGCTGTCCATTTAGTTTCAATGTTTAAACAATTTCTGTGTTCTCGTATGAATTGATAATTGACAGTTATTAATTGCCTTTCTTGTATTTTAATTAATTTGATTGGTGGATGCCTATTGTTTTGCAATTCATAAACCACGCCCTCGGCAGATCAGTTCTACTGGTCACTACTGTAATTGAAAATTGCCCTAGGTGTCAGCTGTAAAAACACAAGAGTCATAAAACCCCAGGAGATCTTTATTATATGTGTTAATTCATATTGCCATTTCCTGTTTGATAGAATTAGTGCCTTTGATAATTGAAATGATAAGGTCATAGCAGTCTGTGATCTCAATTTGTAATAAACACAATGAGATTACAACTGTCTGTCATCCAAAAATATTTATACTTCAAAGATTTAGCCAGCCTCTTCCGACATTTTTGAATGTTAATTCATGTTCAGAATTAAATTGATGCCAAAACCCTTGTCTCACACAGACAATAAAGACATTGATTTGACCTACTTAATTTATATTTTGCTAGGTAAAATAGACGACTTGTGTACACAAAACATGACATGCTGGCGTGATCTACATCATTTGTTTAGTTGATCTTTACACATTTACATGATTATGTACGTAAGCCTTGATTGTTTTTCACAGCAGCCTTTTTAAAATATTTTATGGACATGAAAGTGTATTAAGTACAATTGTACTTCGATGAAAATATCAAAAAATGAAGCGGAAAATTACCGACTTGTTTTGAAAAAGTTATGAAGCATTAATGCTCTGAAAATTTCTTTAACTGGGATTGTTTGATCACCGTTTATGGAATAACTTTTAATATTAACCACATATTTTTTGAGGATTTGTCATCTTAAACGATTGCTTTTTGCATTGGGGTAAGTTAAATATATGGTACTTGTTGTGAAAATCAGAGAATTTATAGGAAACTAACCGCGAGTATGTGCAAAAATTACGCTCCCCGTGTGCAGCGTTAATTCGTTACCTATGATTTTTTGAATGCTGTTAATGCAAAAACTTTAATATATTGTAACCTAATACTTTCTCTATAGCTCTACTTTAACAAATAAAATGTCCGATTTCTACGAAAACATTAATAAATTTGCGCAACGCATAAACTTTTGTTGATGTGCAGCGTAAGTAAGCAGCACTGGCCGTTTTGGAAATATTTTTATCCTCGCATTACGTCACGTCCGATAGGGGACGCAACTCTTAGGCGACTTTAATCGATTAATTGAAAGGGTGTATACTTGCCCCAACTTCGAGCTAAACTTTTTTTAATTGGGTTCAAATTGCAAAAGGTCAAAGCTGGAAATGACAAATGGGCAAAGTTCAAGGTAACTGTCGTTTTAGTAGGGTATGAAAAGTATTCCCGAGCAAGTGCTAGTAAATGCCAACTAAATAGCGTGACTGCACCTGAAAAAGAGATAATGACTATTAATGTGACGTTCAACACATACGTCCAAGCGTCGGGAAAGAAAGATTCTGTAATAATTATTACCTTTTCAAATTTGTAGAAAATAACTACGCGCACGAAAAAACATTCAATAGCTTCAAAAGCCGCCATCTTTAATTGCACTAAGTTGGACTGTACTATATCCAAAAAGAACGAAATGACATTTTCTACTTACTTATAACCATGCCCGCGCTTTGAATTCGCTTGTTACTTAATTTAAGGCTTGCACGAAAAAGGGCTCCAGAAAAGGTAATATTGTAAGCAATGAACTAAGCGAAACATGAAGTAATATTGTAAGCAATGAACTAAGCGAAACATGAAGTAATATTGTAAGCAATGAACTAAGCGAAACATGAAGTAATATTGTAAGCAATGAACTAAGCGAAACATAAAGTAATATTGTAAGCAATGAACTAAGCGAAACATGAAGTAATACTATAAGCAATGAATTTAACAGAACATAAAGTAATATTGTAAGCAATGAACTTAACTGAACATAAAGTTATATTGTAACCGATGAACTTAACTGAACATAAAGTTATATTGTAACCGATGAACTAAGCAAACATACAGTGAACTTGTAACCAATTAACTAAGCGAAACATAAAGTAATTAGTTACCAATTAACTAAGCGAAACATTAAATAATATTGTAAACAACGAACTTAGCTCAACATACAGTAATATTGTAAATAATGAACTAATTGGAACATAAAGTACTCTTGTAAACAATGAACTAAGCGGAACATAAATTACTATTGTAAACAATGAACTTAGCGGAACATAAAGTACTCTTGTAAACAATGAACTAAGCGGAACATAAAGTACTATTGTAAACAATGAACTTAGCGGAACATAAAGTACTATTGTCAACAATGAACTAAGCGGAACATAAATTAATATTGTAACCAATGAACTAAGCGGAACATAAATTAATATTGTAACCAATGAACTAAGCGGTACATACAACACATATTTTTATTGAAATATGCATACATACCTATCAGTAAAAAACACCAAAGCATTTTTACTACAATTTGTCTTGAAGTAATAATCTTTGGAACTCCATGTAGTGAGCTGGATTCTCCCAGACCTTTCATAATATGCAGAAAATGTTTTTGTTCCTCTGCCTCCATTTTAAATTATTTCGTCTTATTTTTAAATAGCTGTTGTTAAATAGATAAATTTCACCAATATTATGCCCAAAATTATATTTATATTGTTTTCTGCTGGAAGAAATGTTAGTGTATTCCAACAGTCTTCAATGAACGTTTTTTGCCATTAAACAATGTTCCTGTTTCAGCGAACGAACATTCATTAGTACAGTTTAACATTAAACCATATGTGGTTCATTTAATTTATTGCTTGTTATCATATTGATTTAAACACGTCGCAATGACGATCTCTGAAAAAAATTCAATTATTTATATATACAATAACACTTCACATTTCTATCGATGCAAATGATGATATGATGAGGTAACTCAGACGGATAGGTTCTTAGCAGTCGGATCGATAATGAAACAATTTTGAAAATGTCAAAGCCTCCAACAATGATGTTATTTAACATAACGACATTGGCCCATTTGTGTTTCAGGTAGCCAATGACCATGTTCAAAAGCTGAAAAAAATCATTAAATCTAGTCATTTATTTTTTATTTGTGTTGTTTTGTTAACTAGTAGTCTGTAGTGTTTGTTTGAAGAAAGATATTGTAAAAGCAAAAGATGATTTTTCTATTGACGCTTAACATAGATATAAAATGTTATGCTTTTTTCTGATTGGTGCCGACAATACATGTGTGATAAAGAAGGGAAACAACTCCTAGTAATATTGTATTACTGAAGCAGAGTAGTCTCTCTTTGACTATATCAATACACTACAGGCAAGGAGCAATGCTGATAAATGTTGCTTTACAGGCTACATCCTTTACATCATGTATTAATATTTTGTCGGACGAAACACAAGTTGTGTTAGTTTACACTAAATGGACGTAAACAATGACAAACAAAAAGTCAAAAATCAAATTTTATTGTTGAAAGCAAAATCAAATATAAGAAAACTTCTTATGAATACATACAATACAGTAAAACCTCACTTATAGACAATCTCAATTTATGTGACCACCTATAAATTCAGAAAAGATTTCTAAGTCAATTTTCCCTGTTTTTTTTCTTTATTTAACCTCAATATTCAGAGCACCACAATAAAAAGACCAGTTTTCAAGGGTCCAAAGAGTGGCCATATTATTGAGGTTTTACTATATTTTACAAGTTACAATAATGATAGCACAATACATAACTAACGTCGAAAGAAAATCTGAAACATATTTTACTCAAAATGTTTCCATAAGACACGGGTGCCCCCACTACTTAATTAAGGGTTTTAACTCCATCAAAAAACCCTGGTGCGCAATTTTATGAGATGACTAAATTCTATGAAGTTTTGTTACTCTAAGTCAAATGTTTTCTGAGGTTATAAGCGACACCAACTTAAATAGAACGAACGGACGGACAGGGGTAAATCTCCATGAGCATTATTTATTCTAACGATATTGATGAAAACGCCTTGAAACTGTCATACAATAAATCAGATATTAAAATTTAAAGTTAGCAATTATCAGTTGTAATTTTGTCAAATATATCTCTGCATCATCATATTGAGTGGGGGCACATTATTTATTCCATCGATACTGATGAAAACCCCTTAAGACCGTCTATCATACGAGAAATTCTATTAAAATTTAAAGTTAGCAATTAACAGTTGTACTTTTGTCGAATATATCTCTGCATCATTATAGTGAGTGCAAGGACAAAAATATACTCACTATGATGATACAGAGATATAGTCGACACAATTACAACCGTTGAAATGTTAATAGAATTTATCGTATGATAGACAGTCTCAAGTGGTATTTCATCAATATCGATAGACACAGTAATGTTCATGGAGCTTATGACAGTAAATCAAAACTGATCCTCGTTTTATGAATTTAATCAAGTACAGACAACCGTGTCGTGTGCTCTAAAATGATGGATAGAACCAATTAATTACTAATGTTATTCGATATTACACTTTCAAGTCATTATATAATATTTCAATTATCTTAGTATTTACCACAGGAGATTGTCTCGATTTCTTTCCCAGAGGCAAAACGGGATAAAAGAAAAATAACACGTGACAATCTCCTGTGGTATTTAACGTAGTCACGTGATTGAATTCACTAGTCTACTTGTGTAACAATGCGTTTCTATTGATATTGATTGTGTATTTCACAAGGTGAGCAGAAAACGCAAGTGAAATTAGTATACAAGTTTATCTTTCCCTTTCCCCATGTGAAGTTCGTTCAATTTATATAGTGTTATTTTCTCCCAACTTTCGGCTTATTGTTGCCAGCTTTCTTCACTTGTCTTGCAATGTATTGCATCGATTAAATCCACCCTGTTTATCCTCTTTAATTCTCCCTAGTTATCCCTTATGGTTGACCTGGCCATTCCTTACACCCCTGTTCCTTTACGTAATGACCCTTGCGCCTCCTCAAATGTCTGATGTTTCATGAACTGTTGTTTTACCGGAGGTCTGTGTTGAGATGCATTGTCCTATGTGTGTGGGGTTCCCTGTAGCAAGTTATTCTCTCTCTTTTATTTCAAACAACCAGTAGGTCATAGACATATGCGGTACATATACACAATTGGTCTACAAAATTATACATCAGCGAATACAATTCTATATACACACATGCACGCACACACATATACACATACACACCTATTTAAAATGAGCAAAACTAACCAAACTATTTTAATAGAAACTATTATGACAAGACAACACAACAATGATGTTCCACAAATGGCTGCTCTTGCACGAAAGCGAAAGTACATAGTAAGATTCAGCCTTTGAAAAAAAATGCCAAGTGTAGAAATTATTAAAATGCATACACATACAGTAGACATTGTATTAAGAGACCACCCAATGGACCGCCAAAAAGTGAATATGTGTAGTTGCCTCGTGCTTAAATTCAAGAATTATCTTATCACACATGTGAAAGTAAAAGGCGAAACACAGACACACACATTTACACGGGTACATAATAGTTTTCAGTCTATAAATAAATAACTGTACTCATCACAGTAACACGAATCTGCGTAGTGCGTGACTTATAGTAATAAACGTTGTTTTTTACGGGATCTATTAAGAAGGATAAAATACGAAACAAAGTGAGTCTTTACACATTTGAACCCAGTGTTAAATTATGCGATGTGTTTTTGTCTGTCATTTTCATTCTCTCAGCGAGTATAAAGTAATTTGTCGGCTAGATGATCTTTCAAGTCTGGATAAAAGCTGCAAGTTTTATAAATGTAGGAACAAGTTACTGAGCATTGTATGGAAAAATGTCATACTTTCCGTTTCTGTAGAACTGGATATAAATTATAGAACAGGAATCAGGTTGCACTTTTGTGCTTACCGTAACGGCAGTTTTGCCAGGGAATCATTTAAAACCAGCAGCATGCAGACACTGTTCATCAATTAAACATAGTACTACATACTGCCTATACCGGTTGAACATTTATGCTCTGCATGAATGGGAGTCAATTGTTCGCAGTTGTGAATCAGGGGTGAATTGTGCCATGGGATTAAGTGCATGCGGTCGTTTAACGGATTATTTAACTATATGTTTTACCTGTCGAGACTAGTTTAATGCGGTCGCTGGTCGCGTTATAGAAAAGTCGTTTAATAGATACTATTTATAAAGTATAAACTCACGGGCGGGATTTGTATTGGTCGTTTAAAAAAAGTCGCTTAATACAGGTGGTCACTCGAGCAATGTCTACAGTATTAGCAAATTTTGTGTATATATACATTTACATTAATTATACATTTATGCATACAGTGTAAACAACTATTTGCACATACGCATACAAATATATACATAAAACCTCATATCTTCGCGTATTATTTTACAAGTGCTTTTATTATATTCTAGTGAACAAATCTTTGTTGTTCGTAATGCAAACAAATATCTTATATCTGTTATACAGTATGATCTTGTTGTTAATGCTTTATCTATGTAAGTTGCAATATTTTTTTTAAAGAAGCGTATTCTCAAAATTAACAAGTTCAATTCAAAAGTATGACAATATCAATCGTTTACTGAAATAAATTAAGTTAATTTTCAATATATCTGTAGGCCGGAGGCCCGTGAGATAGAAACATATCAATACACAACATAGTAGCAAAATGTGACAACAGCAATGTATATCAATACAACGTTAGAAATGATCATACAGCGGACAATCCATCTCAAATTAAAGCAATATAATATAATAGAAAGCTTAGTTTTATTTTTGTATATTTAGTTTGTAAATATGTGAAGAGGTCAATAGTCTAAAACTGGGGTAAGGACGGTGGGATGGTGTTAGTTTCAACGGAGAAGGTGGGGTTAATGATTTAATATATAATTATTTTAAGGGCTATATACCTTAGCAGGTGAATAATGATAGTTTTATGATAAAATGATACTCATCCTCTAACACGTTACAAACATTACATATACGTTCGTTTATAGGCGCATTAAAAGGTTGATTCCGTCTACCACATACAAAGACGATGAGGTGGATACACGTAAATGTGTTAAATATATCATCATAGTATTATAATAAATGGATTACTAAACTCTAAACTTTACTGACTAAGATCAATAAAAAACTGGTCACGGTATATTACACCAAAGGAAGGAGAACACATAGAAACAAAATTGCATTCAAATATAAAACATACATACAACAAGAAGATGCTCAAAAAGGACAGATAAACATACAGTCACATAGTATACTTACTAACATACATACAACAAGAAGATGCTCAAAAAGGACAGATAAACATACAGTCACATAGTATATTTACTAACATACATACAACAAGAAGATGCTCAAAAAGGACAGATAAACATACAGTCACATAGTATACTTACTAACACACATACAACAAGAAGATGCTCAAAAAGGACAGATAAACATACAGTCACATAGTATACTGACTTACATACATACAACAAGAAGATGCTCAAAAAGGACAGATAAACATACAGTCACATAGTATACTTACTAACATACATATAAATAGCATCATAATGGACACACAGCTTGAACCAAACATTAAACACATGAGTATACATAGACATAGCCATTTTAATTATATTCCAATAAGGCTATAAAGCCCACGAGGACATACAATTAGCATACATACAAGACAGACGAAAAGGTTACAACATGACCACATACATTTTTGCCTTGCAGCAATACGTAATCTTACAGCGATATCACATGGGTATAGTTTACTGTATTTAACATGCAACATGCTTATTACAAACTTCAAACATACATTTGGAGAATGTCATAACATGTATATTAGAGTTACATACTTATGACAAAGACTAGTCTTGACACTCTCCGTATCAGCCCTCACCGGTTCCATCTGGGCGGTTACTTCACTGGAGCTATTGTGGTAAGATTTCTTCAGGCTATACACATTATCCTTGATCTCAGCAATCTGGGCCGCAGATGATTCAAATTGTACTGGGCTCTGATCAGAATTTCTATATATACATACATATAAGCAACATACAAAACAAACAGCATAGTGGATGCATTACATTAATCAGACAATGAAGACATGAGTATACAAACAGGTAAACAACATACATGTATTAAAGACTGATCAAACATCAAAGTGAACATATTACATAAACCAAACCTTGCAGACATAAGTATATATACATATAAACAACATACACGTAACAATGACTGATCATACATCAAAGTGAACATATTACATAAACCAAACCTTGCAGACATAAGTATATATACATATAAACAACATACACGTATCAATGACTGATCATACATCAAAGTGAACATATTACATTAACCAATCCTTGCAGACATAAGTATATATACATATAAACAACATACTGTATCAATGACTGATCATACATCAAATTGAACATATTACATAAACCAAACCTTGCAGACATAAGTATATATACATATAAACAACATACACGTATCAATGACTGATCATACATCAAAGTGAACATATTACATTAACCAAACCTTGCAGACATAAGTATATATACATATAAACAACATACACGTATCAATGACTGATCATACATCAAAGTGAACATATTACATTAACCAAACCTTGCAGACATAAGCATATATACATATAAACAACATACATGTATCAATGACTGATCATACATCAAAGTGAACATATTACATTAACCAAACCTTGCAGACATAAGTATATATACATATAAACAACATACACGAATCAAGGGCAGAACAATCAGCAAACGGAACAAATTACATTAATCTGACGTTAAATACATGAGTATACACATACATATTTAAACTACATACGTGAATCAATGACAACAAATATCATAGTGGACAAATTACACGCACCAAACATTGAAGAATGAGATTGATCAAGTTTCCATGGTCTTTAATCGATGATTGGTCAACCTTTGCAGCAGCAATGTATCCACGTTCAGAACACTTCCAAGTTATACTAGCATACCTGTCAAGTCACACAAATTGCGATTGTGTCGGGTGAGTTTTCTACCTAAATCACGCTTACACGCTTAGTTCTCCAAGATACACGCATTTTTAAAAATCAATTATGATTTAACTTTTGCTCAAGAATCTATTGAAATACGGTGCTTTTTAATTACCGTTATGTGTTACACACAAAACGCCACTTTAACTGTAACACAATTTTAGACGTGTTACCGTATAGTTATCCCAAGTAGCGACGAAGGAGTTCAAAATTTGGCTTTTGTTATAAAGTCTTGCAATATTGCATGAGTCTCCGGGCGCCAACGTTGAGTAAACTATAGCGGGTAATGATCGGTATTATTTCTGTTTGACTTTGCATATACCATTTGCAATATTAAATGCATTGCTAGTTCTTGCAAAATCTTAATATCGGTATATAACCATCGTTCCAATTGTTTGCAAACTCGATTTGATTGTCAAATTCTTAATTGGACTTTCCATTGAATAACTCTTAATGACCAAAAACTTGTCAATATCTTCGTTTATTTCGTCGTTTTAACTACTTTGGGGGGAAACTTTTCGCCGCTTTTTCCTCAAATGCAAAATGATTTCTAGAATGACTTGCAGTAGCTCCACGCAGGTCAGACACGACGCTCCCATATAAAGACCAAGTGCGCCACCAATGTCAGAAAGAAATCTCTGCAGGTTGTACAAAGGTTGCTCAGATAAATTCTCATAATTTAGGTCTTCATTATAGATGTATACGCTCAAAAAATTCTCTGCTACTTTCTCACTAGAAATATTATCAGGATCATTACAAATGTCATTAAACTGGGCAGCAATTGTAAAATTCGTTGAATTATCGTTTAGACGCCTGCATGTTTCTTGTAAAAGCACATTTTCAAGATACGTTGAATGCGGCCAATTAAGGCCGGACAAAGTGGTGCTATAAACGTTCTGAGTGCAGCGATTTTTGCAGTCACATATGACAGTTCCATTATGAATTGAGTCAATAACTTTGTTAACACATCCCCATTCAGTGGTATTGTCAAATGCGCAAATTCTAGCAGAAGGTTGTGAAACTATTTCAGACGATATAGGAATGCAATTACACAACTTAAATATGTTTTCAGCTTCGCAAATCGAGTAACATATCGGAACCGTGTATTTGATACCATATCTTTGGGTAAATGCGTCCCCGTCAGAACATTCGCTATACTTCCCTCCTAATCGACTTATTCTATTCATTCGAATGCCAATATTCGTTTGGTACCCAGTGCTCAGCGTTATTCCTTCTGCGTCGGGAAGAGGATATGTGCCTTGTTCGTGCAGTACCATGCGTACGCCATACGCGGACGAGAAATCATGTAGATACTCAAATGAGTCGACATTGAATACAAAATGTAAACCGTTGGCACGGCCGCTTCCACGTGCATATATTGCATTATTGTCTAGAGTAAAACAGTTTCCGAATTCAGTTGTCGATCTGGTCTTGAACAATTCCAACGGCAAATCTTTATCTGTGTGTAAAATGTGCAAACAAAGGTTTGACATAAACAAAATAATCCATGTAAAGACACATTAGTGTCTTAGAGTGACCAAAAGTTATAGACAATAGACAGAGCGTGTAATTAAATTTGCGACGTATCGCTTTGCAGCATAGGAACAAATGAGTGCCAACATCTGTTTTATTACAATCCAGAAAATTCTGGTCCCGATCTCCCGAAGCATCTCAATCTGAGCTAAAGTTCAACTCAAATATTGGCTCAAATCGTTGAGATTTTTCTAATCCGAGTCAAAACTCAAAATTGGTATAGCAGCACAAAAACAAAAATAATTGTTTTCTCGCGAAAACAGTCTAAGTTCATTATTTTGCACTTAGACTGTTTTCGCATTAATTTTTGAACTTAGAATTCTGTGGTGTAAGTGACACTTATTTTTCAAACAGTATTTTTTCTGCTTAATAAACTATTTTATTGATGTTATTAATATAAGTATAAATGCATGTGTTTTTAAAACCATTTTATTTAAAATAAACACATTTTTATTCACTTAGACCATTTTCGCATTTAAAATTTTGGTAACGTTTTGCAAATTATTGAAAATGTTTTCACTTAGACCATTTTCAGTTTTGATATTTTCTGTCTTAATTGTGTACATTGATATAAGGGTAATTGTTCACATGTATTATTAATAATTAATATTGATATTAATATGATTGAGACATCTTATGTCATGATGTCATTAACTGAAGATATAATGTCATGAAGGTAATATCATTATAACAATTATAATGAGATTTTCAGGACATAAATACTAACAATAGGACATGATCTGTAGCATTGACTTAGTCTGTTTGTATTTGAATGATATCATTCCTTCTCAAAACAACAGTTTCATTTCATTGCTCCCACATATGATTGAGTAAGCTGTAATTTCTGAGCACAGTGCGCATCACATGTGTATTTCATGTACTGAGAAAAGTTCCTGGTTCCTGAATTATTGAGGTATTTTATAAGTTATTAACTATATGTTAATATTGTCATCACATTTAAAAACTGATTCCCTCCCTGACATCCCTAATTGATCGAAGTTAGTGGAACAGTCAAAATGACAAATAATGAATTGTATAGAATACTAGGTAATATCACACAACAGTAATTTATGGATGAGGACCTTTTAACAAATTATCATGTCAAGTACGTATGTAAAATTTCAACATGTATTGAACTTACATATCAATGTTCAAAAGATTATATTCAAGCATTTTGTAATGAATTGTGTTTTATCAATTTTTAACATAACTGTGATATAAAGTTGCAGACAACTGTAATGTTCTATCATTTAAGTACTATAACATGAGAGATAGATAACCATTATAAGCTAAAGAAATGTTGTTTTTTCTATTGTCTGTTTTAAAGTTCTACTGTCTCCTTGTGGTGTACTTTTCTGGAAATAAAATGTGTTGAATAAGATGAACAAATGACATCAAATTGCATTTTAAGAGTTGTGAGCACACTTAGAAGTCATTTTGAGTAAATAAAAAATCCTACAAGAAATGGTATTTATAGATGTTTTATAATTAATACAATTTAATGTTAACTATAATGATTACAACTTGGAACTTAAATATATAAATCATTATTATTCAAATTTTTAAAAATAGCTTTGTGCAAATCTACATAAGCTGCACCAATGGCATGTTATTTCTGTAAAAGCATGTCTTAACAGTAAAGTAAACAAGTAACTGTTTTCAGATATATTAATTGCATAGTGGGTGTGTCTTGTTTTTTGAAATGGGTTACTAATGATGGCTTCCTAAAAAGTCCATGTTTCTTTTCAAGGTGAATGTTGATTAAGTTGGAATTAAACTTTACTTGCTTTAAACAATATTTTTCTAGTTTTTTGAAACATTGGCTTTTCATACAGTTTACCAGTGGGTCGTTAGCTTCAGCTTGGTACTGGTTGTGACAGGTTTTCAAAGATTTAATTCTTGAGTACACAGCCAAGGCCAACTGAAGAATATTGACTTAGCTGGTACAATACTGTATGTGTAAGTTGATACAGTCTCAACTTCTCAGAGGTAAGTGGTTCCTGAAACAGCCCTAATATTTTAGAATTTAGCCCTACTTTTTGTCAGAAGCTTCCGGAAAGCCTGCAAGACAGTATTTCGCTCACCTGAGTACATTGACATTTGGCTGAAAATGTTTTACCCAGTTTTGAACATGACCTAGATTTCATAAAGACAAAGTTTTTTACCAAGTTACATGTTAACCAGGTTCTAAATGTGACCTCTACAAGCATTAACAAGGTTTTAGTTTGAGTTGGACTGTTGACCTAATTCTGCCCAAGGTTACCGATCTTAACCTAAATTTCATAGAAACATACATGGTGACTAAGTTTCATCAAGATTGACTAAAAATGTGGTCTGATTCTACAGCAAAAAACAAAACTAAAGTGTGAATATAGTTAAATACAGTATTTGTTATCAATGTCAGGTAAATTCCTTTGAATACATGCCTGCTTTAAAAATGAAAAATGGCTGGATGTCCTTGACATCCATTTCAATTCGCATTGCTAAAACTTGGACAGGTTAAAATTCAATCGTATTTATTCTCGCTTAATTCCATCAAATAAACATGTACCACTGGCATGTATGAATACATTTACCAACACAATTGTACCACTTTATAAGTTATCCAAAATTGTCTCAAAATGCCTTGATTATCAGAAGGTGAGCAAAACATAAGTAAGAGAAGAAGGTATTTGTAAGTCAGTTAAGCTGTAATAGGACAATGTATAAACTGAAGAAACAGTTTTGTCTAACAAGTGAATTATTCAGGACAGTCCAAGATCTGATATGCCATGTGCAAGTTGCTGGCCAATAGGAAAGTTACAGCATTGAAACATTTCTTTGACAAGTTTAGTTCAGCGATGCTGTCATCTCATCTATATAAAGTTTGACCTCAAACAAAAAGTAATTAATTACAACATAAAGATTGTCCAGTAAGAGCATGCCATTGATGTACTGATGTCATCATGTCACTTTGCTGTAGTTGGGAACTTTTACAATAGGCACATTTGCATTGTCACACATTGTCAGGAATAGATTATTTTGTTTTTGGACAAATCATGTTAAAACTTGAGCCATGTGGATGGTCCAATATGTTTTTAAGCAAAACATTGATTCTGATGGGATTTCTCCAAGATCGGTCCAAAGTTGTAACCTATAAAGTGTTAACAAGTTGACTGTTGATGACAGATAGATCACTGACAAAAAAGCCAAGCCAACCACAATAGCTCACTTTGTTCTCAGGTGCAACAGACATTGCTATAGATAGTAATTGTTCATGTATTTCAGTAACCGAACCGAATAACTGAAAGGGTAGTAATCAAAACCAAACTTAGAAACCTGTATCGTTGCAGCCCTATAAAATATGTATGTGTCAATATCCCTGAAAATATTTACACCAATCTAACCCATCAGCTTGGTCAAATGTCTTTGATGAAAATAACTAATAATTCCTATAAATTTATTATAAAAGAACTAAAGCAGCGACAAGTTGCCCTAGCCCCGCATACGTGTCTCTGTACTCCGACTTTTACATGCGTCGCCGTACAGCGACAATATAGAGTCCGTGGCTGGACTAACACTGCCCCTACATCAAGCATGTAAACAAATACAGCATACCATAATTATATGGAAACTAGAAAGTGAGTTGAGTGAAACACATACTCAACCTCTTTATCATTGTTCCAAATGAAAAGAACTCCATCAAACAAGGACATTTGTGTCTTTATTTCAGATTTCATGAAAAAGTAGAATAATTTTATTTAATTCATAACCCATTATGCACAAATGTAAAGTTCATACTCATTCAATCTCCCTTAAAAACTGAATCATTTACTACTTGTACTAAATTTATCAACCCACTGGAAAGAACGAGGTTTATATGTCTTACAATGTTTAAAAAAATTGTTGTGTAAACTTTGTTCATTATTTGATCAATGAATTAATAAACCCTTCATTGTGATAATGTACAAAATATGTAGTTTGTTAGATGTACATGTATGCAGGTTACTGATAAGCCTATCAAGGGATTCTGAGTCGATATTAAGTAGTTATAAACCACTGTCTTTTATAACAATATGTTGATGGAGGAATTATTAAAATATGTATTTATAAACTTTAAATAAAAAGTAAGGTATCAATGTCCCTCATAAAAGTATGAAAGAGTAGTAGTTAACATATAATTGCACCAAAAGGCCTTAAACATGTAGTTTAAATCAATGGTAGAATCTTTTCTAGTTCATAAACAACCAAGGTACTTTATAAAGTTCATAATTCATGAATTGGATACTTTTTAGATGAAATACAAGAATAATGATACATTTTTATAAACTTATGAGTGTTTAACTTGTTGACTATAAGCCCCTTACATGTCCAATATACTTAAAATTGCCTTAAATGAAACTACATTGTATTATGCTCTATGTTAACCATAAATAGTTATTTAGTACTAAATCATATATTTGGAAAGAATCTAAATATCATCATTGGTCTATCATACATACTTATTTTGTTATTTGCACTCGTTAATTAAGTGCAAAAAAGACTAAGTGAATATAACTTTAAGATATTATATTTAAATCACTAAACTCTAATTATACAATAAAGAAGAAACTAAATTGTGGTGCAAGATTATCAATATTCTGTATTTTTTAAAACAATTTTGTCAGTTGGACTTTTTTCGCATTCAACAAATGTTACAATTTTTGTCAAATATTGAGCGCGAAAACGGTCCAAGTGCATTTTCCCACATAAAATCTTTTTTTCTGCTTTTTCTCCAAATATTCAACATTGAAGGTAAAACAAGAGTAATTTTGATTATACATCCAGTAAATTACATTGTGTCCAAACAAAATAAGACTAGTTTCGCTTTCACCCCTCGGCATGTCTCATAATAAGAAGAACGTGAGTTAAATCCCCGCAATAAGCGGGGTTAGATAACGAACTTCACAATCCCTGCATTAGGCACGAGTACAGGGCTCGTATTCACAAACGTTTAAAGACTGAATTTCAGACTAAGACTTTAAAATGGTAAATTTTCATATTGTTCCTACGTTATTGTTTCACAATATATTTTGATAAAACATGGCAAAAGTGTAGAATGAGTAACAAGAAATATTCAGGCAAAAAAGTATCCGTTTAAATGTAATGAAAACGAAATGCTTATAAATTTATTTTTTGCAATTTTAAAGTCTAAG
Source organism: Mactromeris polynyma (assembly GCA_032209605.1). NCBI lineage: Eukaryota > Metazoa > Mollusca > Bivalvia > Venerida > Mactridae > Mactromeris > Mactromeris polynyma. The sequence goes on from JASFXZ010000005.1 coordinate 4,309,016, forward strand.
TCTGAGATTTAGTCTTAAATCGTTTGTGAATACGGGCCCTGCTCGATAGCCATGAAGCAGTCATCAAGAGTGATTAATATAAGTTGTAAGAAAATGTTCACAATCGATTAAAAATAAATAAGTTTAAACTTAAACTAAATGGATGGACATATTGCTTTTATTCTTATATATGATTTAATGCAAGGTTTAAGAAAATTCCTTAAAAAAATACAATAATATTGGATTTAAGGATTAAGGTACAAAATCAAAAACGTTTACAGACCTGCGAAGGTTGCACGGTAGATGAAATCAATTAGTTGGTGACCAGCTTTTAGTCTGTCTTCCTTTTCTAACTTTTTCAATTCTGTCATTAGGCGAGTCTGCCACGCTCTATAGTCATCTATGCTGTCATTATATTCTCTATACCCTGACAGAAAATGGTTGAAAAATGACTTACTATATGCGTCTTCATCATCCTCTTGAATGTCATCCAAATATGAATCCCACAGTAAATCCGATATGTTACTATACCTGCCCCGACTTCGAGCTAAACTTTTTTTAATTGGGTTCAAATTGCAAAAGGTCAAAGCTGGAAATGACAAATGGGCAAAGTTCAAGGTAACTGTTGTTTTAGTAGGGTATGAAAAGTATTCCCGAGCAAGTGCTAGTAAATGCCAACTAAATAACGCGACTGCACCTGAAAAAGAGATTATTAATGTGACGTTAAACACATACGTCCAAGCGTCGGGAAAGAAAGATTCTGTAATAATTATTTACCTTTTCAAATTTGTAGAAAATGGCAACGCGTACGAAAAAACATTCAATGGCTTCAAAGCCGCCATCCTTAATTGCACTAAGTTGGACGACCGTACTATATCCAATAAGATCGAAAGGACATTTACTACTTACTTATAACCATTCCCGCGCTTTTAATTCGCTTGTTACTTTATTAAAGGGCTCCAGAAAAGGTAATATTGTAAGCAATGAACTTAACTGAACATAAAGTAATATTGTAACCGCTGTACTAAGCGAAACATACAGTAAAATTATAACCAATTAACTAAGCGAAACATAAAGTAATTAGTAACCAATTAACTAAGCGAAACATTAAATAATATTGTAAACAACGAACTTAGCTCAACATAAAGTAATATTGTAAATAATGAACGAATCAGAACATAAAGTACTCTTGTAAACAATGAACTAAGCGGAATATAAAATACTATTGTAAACAATGAACTAAGCGGAACATAAAGTAATATTGTAACCAATGAACTAAGCGGAATATAAAGTAATATTGTAACCAATGAACTAAGCGGAATATAAAGAAATATTGTAAACAATAAACTAAGCGGAATATAAAGCAATATTGTAACCAATGAACTAAGCGGAACTTATATGACTATTGTAAACAATGAACTAAGCGGAACTTATATGACTAGTGTAACCAATGAACTAAGCGGAACATAAAGTAATATTGTAACCAATGAACTAAGCGGAACTTATATGACTATTGTTACCAATGAACTAAGCGGAACATAAAGTAATATTGTAACCAATGAACTAAGCGGAACTTATATGACTATTGTAACCAATGAACTAAGCGGAACATAAAGAATTATTGTAACCAATGAACTAAGCGGAACATAAAGAAATCTTGTAAACAATGAACTAAGCGGAACATAAAGTAATATTGAAAACAATGAACTAAGCGGAACATCAAGTAATATTGTAAACAATGAACTAAGCGGAACATAAAGTAATATTGTAACCGCTGTACTAAGCGAAACATACAGTAAAATTATAACCAATTAAGTAAGCGAAACATAAAGTAATTAGTAACCAATTAACTAAGCGAAACATTAAATAATATTGTAAACAACGAACTTAGCTCAACATAAAGTAATATTGTAAATAATGAACGAATCAGAACATAAAGTACTCTTGTAAACAATGAACTAAGCGGAATATAAAATACTATTGTAAACAATGAACTAAGCGGAACATAAAGTAATATTGTAAGCAATGAACTAAGCGGAACATAAAGTAATATTGTAACCAATGAACTAAGCGGAATATAAAGTAATATTGTAACCAATGAACTAAGCGGAATATAAAGAAATATTGTAAACAATAAACTAAGCGGAATATAAAGCAATATTGTAAACAATGAACTAAGCGGAACTTATATGACTAGTGTAACCAATGAACTAAGCGGAACATAAAGTAATATTGTAACCAATGAACTAAGCGGAACTTATATGACTATTGTAACCAATGAACTAAGCGGAACATAAGGTAATATTGTAACCAATGAACTAAGCGGAACTTATATGACTATTGTAACCAATGAACTAAGCGGAACATAAAGAAATATTGTAACCAATGAACTAAGCGGAACATAAAGAAATCTTGTAAACAATGAACTAAGCGGAACATAAAGTAATATTGTAAACAATGAACTAAGCGGAACATAAAGTAATATTGTAACCAATGAACTAAGCGGAACTTATATGACTATTGTAACCAATGAACTAAGCGGAACATAAAGTAATATTGTAACCAATGAACTAAGCGGAACTTATATGACTATTGTAAACAATGAACTAAGCGGAACATAAAGTAATATTGTAACCAATGAACTAAGCGGAACATAAAGTAATATTGTAACCAATGAACTAAGCGGAACTTATATGACTATTGTAACCAATGAACTAAGCGGAACATAAAGTAATATTGTAACCAATGAACTAAGCGGAACTTATATGACTATTGTAACCAATGAACTAAGCGGAACATAAAGTAATATTGTAACCAATGAACTAAGCGGAACTTATATGACTATTGTAACCAATGAACTAAGCGGAACATAAAGAAATATTGTAACCAATGAACTAAGCGGAACATAAAGAAATCTTGTAAACAATGAACTAAGCGGAACATAAAGTAATATTGAAAACAATGAACTAAGCGGAACATAAAGTAATATTGTAAACAATGAACTAAGCGGAACATAAAGTAATATTGTAACCAATGAACTAAGCGGAACTTATATGACTATTGTAAACAATGAACTAAGCGGAACATAAAGAAATATTGTAACCAATGAACTAAGCGGAACATAAAGAAATATTGTAAACAATGAAATAAGCGGAACATACAACACATATTTTTATTTTTATTGAAATATGCATACATACCTATCAGTAAAAAACACCAAAGCAGTTTTACTACAATTTGTCTTGAAGTAACAATCTTTGGAACTCCGTGTAGTGAGCTGGATTCTCCCAGACCTTTCATAATATGCAGAAAATGTTTTTGTTCCTCTGCCTCCATTTTAAATTTTTCGTCCTATTTTTAAATAGCTGTTGTTAAATAGATAAATTCCACCAATATTATACCCAAAATTATATTTATATTGTTTTCTGCTGGAAGAAATGTTAGTGTATTCCAACAGTCTTCAATGAAATTCTAAATGTTACACTCCGCAAAATAACGTGTTTTGCCATTAAACAATATTCCTGTTTCAGCGAACGAACATTCATTAATACAGTTTAATATTAAACAATTTGTTGTTCATTTAATTTACTGCTTGTTTTAATATTGATTTAAACACGTCGCAATGACGATCTCTGAAAATAATTCAATTATTTATATATACAATTAACACTTCACATACTATAACTATCGATGCAAATGATGATATTTCTGCGAAAGGTTTCGCAGACGAGTAGGTTCTTAGCAGTCGGATCGAAAATGAAACAATTTTGAAATGCCAAAGCCTTTAACAATGATGTTATTTAATATAACGACATAGGCCCATTTATGTGTCAGGTAGCCAATGACCATGTTCAAAAGCTGAAAAAAGCATTAAAGTAGTCATCATACCAACATATGAGTAAATATGACTATAGTGTCTGTTATTGAATTTGTGACAATCAAATTTAAATTGCTGTTTAAGGTGATTCAACAGATTACTAGTTAACAAAACAACGCAAAGAAGAAGCAACTGACTAAATTTAATGCTTTTTTCAGCTTTTGAACATGGTCATTGGCTACCTGACACATAAATGGGCCTATGTCGTTATATTAAATAACATCATTGTTAAAGGCTTTGCTGATTATTTCCTATTGATTTGTCTCTATTTTACTTGTGTGGTAAAAGCTCCTTTATTTTATATCATATGTGTTCCTGTGTCCATTCCAATTAACCAACAGGTCATTTTATGTACATACCTGAAAATAATTAATATACACAAATTTAAAAATGTTAATACATTTAACAATAAAAACAAAAATTGCTGACAGAAAGGATACATTTTCATTTTTATTACTTACATTCAATTAATTAAATTCATTAATTCATATCAAGCAGTAAATTATTCAATAGAAATATCAAGTTTTACCATAATCTGGCTAAATAAATATAATTTAAGTAATTTATCTATGTTTAGTTATAAAGTGAACTGTCATCCAAGAATTTTATTTCATACAATCAATGCTAAATTTTATTTATAAAAACTATTGTATTCAAACATAATAGTTACCATATATCCTGTTTAGACAAACATCTAATTGAGTGTTTGATTCTATTTCATGGTATGACATTGCACCATTATATTATGCATACAAGTATGCTCTGTCTGGATGTAAATCTGCAATGAAGAAGTGTGTTGTAAATGATTTCATCATTTTAATGACACAATGAACATTGCAATAATTTAATACACAGATAAACATCATGTGAGTGCTGGTGCACCTCATTGATGATTGAAATCTAAAACCAAAATACAGCTTGTTTATATATATGTTGTGCATTAATTCTAGTATATCTGAGTATCATGATAATAGGTGTTGTAACATAAAATGAGTAATAGTAGGCATGTCTAAATTAGAGCCTCCAACACAGATCCCTTGAGTGCATATAATAAAATAATGGTAAGAGGAGGATCTAAAACACAAATCCTTAATATTAGGGCTGGGACCAATATCCCTGTATATATATTGGTAACATATTATGGGTATGGGATCGTCAAGGGAATATAGCAATAGAACAAATATGTCATGCAGTGACTGCATACCATTAATAAATAATTGAAAATAATTTAAGTCTTCTTTTCAGCAACAGTAACGGATCAGTCAGATACAAGTGGGTGGGGTAATGTTTACTTTTTACTAACTATAAGTAACACGTTACAGATATTCCTCACACAACTCAGAAAATGAAATCAATAGATGCATTTATTTTATGACTGATGTAAGTTCTTTATAAACCAACAAGTTAATGAAAGAATACGTAAACTTGGCGCTTTCTCGGCATGTCAATGAAGTCAATGAAGGAGTATTCTCCCTTGAAATAATGACAGCTATTGAATGTAAAATGCATAAATTCAATATGTCATGACAAAGTGCGGGACGTGATATTGATCTATCTATGAAAAGAGAGAAAAAACAGTGACAAGTGATTACCTGACATGGATCCAGCGAAGGCATTTCAGTTGTTTTTCTTAAATTGTGTTTACATTTAGCACATTTAAGCGATTCCCTCTCGTTAATTTTCGTACCCGTCATTAACACTTCGTCCCAAAAGTATTCGAATTATGCTTTATTTGTTGAAAATGCTTAAAATGTCTTTGAAGCAGACTCACATGGCGGCCATTTTTGTTTGAGTTACGACACGCTAAGACAGCCTCGGACCTGTCTACGACAAACGTTGATAAAACGCCCTTGTCGTAGATTCGGCGTCTTACGACAGACTTACGACAAAAAACGTCGTAAGACACGTTGATAAAACGCCCCCCCAGCTTCTTCTTTGTGTTGTTTTGTTAACTAGTAGTCTGTTGTATTGGTGTATAATGTCAATGTTTGTGGGAAGAAAGAAATAGTAAATACAAAAGATATTTTTTCTATTGACGCTTTGTTTGTTTCCTGTCTGGTAAGTAGGTTGGAAAAATGAACCTGACGCTAAACATAGATATAATTTGGTATGCTTTTTTCTGATTGGTGCCGACAATACATGTGTGTGATAAAGAAGGGAAACAACTGCTAGTAATAGTGTATTACTGCAGCAGAGTAGTCTCTCTTTGACTATATCAATACACTTCAGGCAATGAGCAATGCTGAGATATGTCGCTTTACAGGCTATACCCTTTACATCATGTATTAATATTTTGTCAGGCGAATCACGTGTTCTGTTAGTCTACATTAAATGGACGTATTTTATATTTGAGTGGCACTCCAAATTATCATATCCTAACGATAATGCACAAAATGTGATCGCTCCCTATTTTGGCGGGAAGAGTACCACATGTACAAATAGGTATTTCTATATTCCCTTTTCCCATGTGCAATTCTTTTACTTGGTATAGTGGTAAAGTGGCCTATTGATGCCAGCTGTCTTGACTAGTCATGTGATGTATTCCAGTATTCCATCCATTGACCCCCCCCCTGTCCTCATTTATTCTCCTTTGTCTCCTTTAAGGTCGACTAGGCCAGTCCTTGCACCTCTGTTCCCTTGCGTATTTACCCTCTGTTTTATGGACTGTTTTATGGACTGTTTTATGGACTGTTTTATGGACTGTTTTATGGACTGTTTCATGGACTGTTTTATGGACTGTTATGGACTGTTTTATGGACTGTTTTATGGACTGTTTTATGGACTGTTGTTTTCCCAGGGGTCTATGTGGAGAGGCATCATATAAGGGTAAATTTTTAATCAAAATGTGCTTACGTAATAATTTTGAAAACATGACTTCACACAGACATACTATAAACAATGAATCGTAAATTTTCTTGGAACTGCAAAACACGTGTCCTATACAGGTATTTCCTATGCTGGCGCTCACTCGGCGCGTAGGTCAGGATAGAAAATACGGGTATCCGACGCTTGAATTTGTGGTTTTGGTGAACATGTAAGAAAAGTGACAATGCAGTGTTGAAGAGTACATCTGTATGAAGTAAATTATCACCAATTTTCTCGTATTTATCACTACGGATATTTTGTCAAAAAATAAGACTAATGCACTTTTAAAAAGCGCGTACCGTATTGAATTATTTAAACCTGTCTGTTTTATTGCTGTTTTATATTTTTAAACATGTAACATTATCATCTACAAATGATACATTTTAGAATTTACAAATATAATTTCTTTTAGTAAATACAATTTATAAAAATGTTAAACGCGACGGAAGGCAAAATTTAACACTATCGATTATCAATTAAGCCTGTCAGTAAAACGGCGTGGGAATTTTTTTTATTTCCCGATTTATTTATAGAGTTGTCGGTATGTATTCGGGTAATTCCCTTGAGTTTTGCTGACATGGCGATTGCAAAATATTTCGGGTCCGAAATTTTATTTCAAATTATACATGATTTTGAATAGACCATTTCAATTAATATTCAAAGTAGCGTTCAGTTTAAATTACATTAGTAGAATTGTGTTGCCCCTTAAAGGTATATAGTTTTATGTTTTGGACGAACTATCCTTTGTGACGAATATGAGCAATTCTGTGGTAATTTACCTCTTACTGATTACACTGCATTGTAGCGTTTGTTACATGTTGAACAAAACCACAAATACAACCAGGAAATACATGTACTGGACTCGTGTTTCGTAGTTCCCATGAAGCTTTTAAGACAAGTTACGATGCAGTGTTTTAGAGTAGGTCTGCATGAAGGCATTAACATGCCATTTTCTCAAAATTATAATTAGCATATTTTGATAGAAAGCTGAGACTATCTATCTTTAACATGAACAACGTGAAGCGAGTATACATGTACGTATATCCTGATACGTGAAAAAAGTAGTCACTTCACACAATTGGTTTAAAACCCATTGTATTCCTGATAGCCAATCAGAATAACTCTAGACTAGACACAATAGACAACTGTATGTGTTAGGGTAACTCGGTATAACTGTAGTAAAATAAGGGGCCATGGTATAAGAGAATAAGGGGCCATAGTATTAGAAAATAAGAGACCATGGTCAAAAAGAATAAGGGATCATGGTATAAGAGAAAAAAGGGTCATGGTTAAAAAGAATAAGGGACCATGGTATAGAAGAATAAGGGGTCATGGTATAAGGGGTCATAGTATAAAATAATAAGGGGTCATGGTATAAAAGAATAAGGGGTCATGGTATAAAACAATACGGGTCATGGTATAAAATAATAAGGGGTCATGGTATAAAAGAATAAGGGGTCATGGTATAAAAGAATAAGGGGTCATGGTATAAAACAATACGGGTCATGGTATAAAACAATAAGGGGTCATGGTATAAGGGGTCATGGTATACAATAATAAGGGGTATTGGTATAAAAGATTACGGGGCCATGGTATAAAAGAATAAGGGGTCGTGGTATAAAAGAATAAGGGGTCATGGTATAAAAGAATAAGGGGTCATGGTATAAAAGAATAAGGGGTCATGGTATAAGGGGTCATAGTATAAAAGAATAAGGGGTCATGGTATAAAAGAATAAGGGGTCATGGTATAAGGGGTCATAGTATAAAAGAATAAGGGGTCATGGTATAAAAGAATAAGGGGTCATGGTATAAAACAATACGGGTCATGGTATAAAAGAATAAGGGGTCATGGTATAAAAGAATAAGGGGTCATGGTATAAGGGGTCATAGTATAAAAGAATAAGGGGTCATGGTATAAAAGAATAAGGGGTCATGGTATAAAAGAATAAGGGGTCATGGTATAAGGGGTCATGTTATAAAAGAATAAGGGGTGGTGGTATAAAAGATTACGGGGCCATGGTATAAAAGAATAAGGGGTCGTGGTATAAAAGAATAAGGGGTCATGGTATAAAATAATACGGGGTCATGGTATAAAACAATACGGGTCATGGTTTCAAAGAATAAGGGGTCATTTATGAGTTGGTTAGATTCTTTGAGGGGTTGTCATAAAAGTAACTAGGCTTAACTTTATGCGTGTGAGTTCTGCATAGCTACATTAAGGACCGTGGTTGTCTTGGAGTTAAGAAACATATTTCTGAAATAACGGATTGCAAATAAATATTTATTTAGCAGAATTGAATACACATGTAGATAAAATAAAACAATGCGAGTTTTACTACGTACGTAGTTCACAAATAATACACAATAATATTGCACAATCGTTTAAATAATGGTTACAAAATTTATGTACAGCAAAGATGTTTTATTTACAACAGGTAGAACGAACCAAATCTTAATGTTTCTATATATAAATGTAACTAAAGTACAGTCGGATTTCGTTCAATCGAATTCATTGGGTCCAAAATTTTATTTCGAATAATATATGGTTTCAAATAGCCCAGTTCAATTCGACGTGCCATAGAAGATACAATGTACATCGGGACTTGATATTTATTTTGGATTATAGCAAGTATTTGGATGGAAGGTTGTCGAATTAACGAGGTTCACCTGTACTGTTTATCTTCACCATTATTACAAATATCAAGTCGATACATCTCGCCCCGTGTAATAAGACCAGTTTTTTCAAGGGTCCCATGGGTGGTCACATTATTGAGATTTTACTGTACATGACACGGTTATCAAGCGCACAACATGCAGAAAGCGCCCGACACAAGAATGGAGATGATCTTAATACATCAAACGTAAAGTTGTTGGAGAAAGTTTATTTTTTGCCGGTATCAACATTTACTCCTCGAAGATAACGAGCTACTTGTACTACACGCCGACAAACATCTGGTGTTTCCTAAACGTACATCAATTTGATCATTACTCGACAACATACCATTTTTACCAGTCTTCGACCTAGTGCTCATGTGATTACTGTATAGTACATTTGCACCTTGGTTTTGATTTTTAGTAATTCTAGATGCTAAATCGGCGAGAGGGTTATTCTCTCCCATTGAAATGAAGTTTATGCGATCGTTAATGTCACTGTTTTGGCCACTCACATCAGTGTTTACCTTCATAGTTTGACCAACCAACTTATTCAGAGCCTTTCTGTTACTTGATTCCGCTTTGCTCGTGTCCAACTCACTAACATCGATAGTTTTTTGGTTTCGATGTTTAGTCAAAACCCCCGTTAAAGTTTCATTCAATGACTGCTGTACATTCTTCTTCTGACCTTGTGCAGGATTTCTTTTCAATTTCTTACCCTTTCCATGCGTTATTTCATTATCTATCTTAAAATTATCATTATGTAAATTAGGTATGTCACCATTAACTTTATGATCTTTGTCTTCTGTATCTTGTTCTACATTTTCATTGTCATCGTTGGGATTTGGTGGTACAAAGTTACCGTCCGGTTTTGTGCCATTTCCTTTTGAAGGCAATTCATACCGAAGTTTAGCCCAAAACAATCTTTCATCAGGTGAAAAAACACGTTTACTTGCCATACGCGATTTCCAAGGTTCTTCATTAAGTTTTTCTTCCCACTCGCTTCCTTTATCTACTTTATCAGCTAATCTTAGTTGCCATGTTTCGTCATTAAGATGCTGTTTAAGCAAATCGCTTGCGTTAAACTTAATGTAAATAATTTTTGGAGCATTCACTAAGTTGTTATCATCATCTCCAATGTTGATCTCCGTATCATTCGTTCTAACGTTATCCATTTCGTCGACAATCGGTCTCTCGTCCTCCATGTTGTTAGCGCCATTTTGTCGACTTGCAGCTTCAACCAATCGTCGCTCAGCGTCGTCGATTTCCATATTTCTATGGTCATTGTCAAATATTCCTTCAGACAATACGACAATAACACGTTTTGATTTACCGATCCATTTTGGTATAGTAACTGCGGGGCATCCAGGTTCCATAAATCGTTGCGGATTTAAAATTGAGTACATCTGTTTCTTCGAGTTTAGTTTTTTCAAAAAGTACCGAACCCAACCGACGACATCTTCGTCTTGATCATCATATACCATATAAATGTCAACTTCTTTTTTATCGTTTTCATCGGTTATCTTGTACTTATCCCTAGGGTGAATCAATCCACAAGTGAACTTATTCAAGATAACTCTTGTCTCGTATGGACACCGTACAGCAAATATAAGCCCAGTTACAATAAGAGCAACAAGAACTCCGGCAACTATTAAGCCAATGATTAAATCTTCTTTGATACATCCAAGATCATGTCGAGTCATTTCGGCAATAATCTGTGTACCTTCTTCTGAATCACAGGTAAGGGACGTGTCTACATCACTGTCGACTGTGAGCCAATCTTTTAGCCACATGGAATCACAATCACACCAAAGAGGATTTCCGTACACAGACACCGTATCATAACTATACTTCTTTATTTCTGTTGGTAGAGAACGTATTTTGTTGTAACTGAAGTCCAACTTAGCAGCATCTAGGTGTTCTAGTATGTTTCCATCAAGTGTTTTGATAGAGTTATATCTAAGTGAAATGTTATACACTCTATCTATATAGCTCACATTTTTGAGTTGAGTAATGAAATTGTTGTCAAGTAGTAGTTCGATTCTTGATCGGTTATTTTCCGGAATAACATCGGGTATTTCCGTGAGACCAGCACCGTTGCAATCCACAAGGAATGTGTCGTTATGAGGTCTGTCTTGACAGAAGCAATTCGATGGACAGCTATCAGACATGTTACAAACTAGCTCAGACATATCTAGGTCATGAAGCCAATCAATCCCAGCCACTTTCGACGGTGAATTGCAAATGTATCGATATTCTTCCACTCTTGAATATCGCAGGACACCTGTTCTTAAATATTGCGCAAACGAATATACATTGCAGTCACAAAAGAAAGGGTTGTTAGTAATATTCATTCGTAGAGTCAAGAAAACAGAAAACGCTGATTCAAAACTCAAAGAGTTGTCGTACTGCTGCACGTCTGAGTTTGTAATCTCTTGTAATTCGTTATTTTCTACATACATGATTACTTCATAAGGATACACAATGTCGTACGTCCAGTTCATGTAGTTGGAGAGTTTGGCAATTTTGTTATGTCGAAAGTAGAAATCTCTGTCAACATAACGCTCATTTGTCTGATGCGTTAAATAAGGCCAAGGATCCAGATAGGTCAATGAATTGTTATTCATGTTAAAATAAATCAATGCCTCATTTTTACTGGAAACAATACCAGGTTCTACATAACTGATGTTGTTGTTGTTGAACCAAACAGACACAAGACTCAAAATGGGTATCAAATCAGCTTCAAGTTCTGTAAGCAAGTTGAAAGATAAATCAAGTTCTTGAAGTGTCCGTAGCCGATTAAATGTATTTACATGCAACTCCGATATGTTGTTGTGAGATAAATTCAAGTGGATTAAATTGAAGAATATTCCGAAAGTGTCTTGGTCGATGTTGGTAATTTCGTTGTAACACATACTAATGTGAGTCACGTTCGCTACATTCGGTTTACAGTCGTACACGGTCTCGAACAATGTACGGTTTACAAACATTGGCTGAGCACTGGTCAGGTTGATAGTCAGCGAGTCATCTCCGTTATCAATTAGTGGACATGGCAAACTGGCATGCGCTACGGTTGCTATGGCAACAAATACTACTACCAAAGTGATCATTTTGAAGTACCTGCCACATAAAATAAAAATAATTATAACAATTTTCTTGCTAAGTTAGTGACACAAACTTATATTCTGACTTTAGCTTTAGACATATGAACATATATGTTATATTAATTCTTGTTGATACATCATAACGGCATATTCATTCAATTCCTTTATTACCTGGACTATATCCATTTTAGGATGCAATTTATAATACCAATACGATATAACATATGGCAACGTATTTTGTAGGCATTTTTAATCGAGACACGGTAGAACATTTTCTTGGACGCACTACGTGGACAGTCGTACGCACCAAACACACAAATCGTTGTCTGACTGTCAGTACGACAATTACTCCAACATAATTAAAGTAATATTATGCTCATTTTTTGGTCATTTGATTACTTAAACAAATATGTGATGTAATATATATATATATATATATATATATGAATAATATATTTCCTATAGTTAAAACATCAATTAACGTGCATTAACAAATGATGAACTCATAATTTATCCGTATTTGTTGAAGAAAGACCGTTGTACATCATACAATTTAAAACAAATATAACAATCAGGCTACTTTACCAGTTTTGTCTGTTAGTAATAAGCCAAAACAAATATTTTCAATTGGTTATACATTGCAATGGTTCTTATTAGAGATGTTTTAGCCAATGTAACAACAATACTGGATGAAGCCAATTCAAACATTTTATGTTCAGATGAGCCAAATACATCTTTAAGTTACTATAAAGAAATACTCAAATCACATTGTATTTAAAAATAAAAATAATATTATATCAAAGTATTACATTCGAAATCGGCATTAATATTGTGATCAAATCATTCAAATGGAGGAAACAAACGTACCAAATAATACTTAAACATCCAGATGTCTAATATACGTACATGTAATTATATTTACACAAACGAAGTGAATATCACTGTCGAAGTTTAAGTTCGATATGAGTATAATTCATGTGGTTTATGTTTATCTACACATGGATAGTAAACGTCATACGTTAATCCAACCAATCAAATGTTGGGTTTTTCCTCATTGTCTCGGGTATACTGTACGACATATGGTGTGGTCGTGTAAACTTGCTGAACTCGACAAGAGGACATGGGGCTTTAAAGGCGTATCCTACAATAAGGCCGTTTTTTTCTAACGCAGAGATTTCCTTTAAACTTTTTATATTTGATCAGTGTAATGTATCTTACAAAAATATGAAATAAAAATGATAGATCACCTTGCTCGATTTTATGATAATGAAGATTTAAAACGTGAATATTTCATATGAATATAGAGCAAAATCGATACAAGTTTACTATATTGTTTCTAGCGCAGAGATTTTTCTTACAACTTGGCATACTATATGAGAGTCACTGTCTGAATGAAAATATGAAATAAAAATAATAGGTCACCTTGCTTGATTTTAAGATAAAGATTGTTTTATTGTGTTTCAAATGAAAGTGACAGTTGAATTGTTTTACCCTTAATACACTTGGTAACCCATCATCGTTTTACATGTTCATAAAATGTGTTAGTTTTAAATATTTATAGAAGATCATTTTATAATTTCAAATGTAGAATTTTAAATATTAAAATGACTTTTCTGTTTTTAATAATAAGTATATAGAAAAGGAAATATGGTAATATAGTCACATTTCCAGCTATTGTCAAACCTCACTTAAACACCACCTCAGTAATAAGACCACGTCAATAATAAGACCACCTCAATAATAAGACCACCTCAATAATAAGACCACCTCAATAATAAGACCACGTCAATAATAAGACCACCTCAATAATAAGACCACCTCAATAATAAGACCACCTCAATAATACGACCAACTCAATAATAAGACCAACTCAATAATAAGACCAACTCAATAATAAGACCAGTTCACATGGGTCCCAAGGGTGGTCGTAATATATATTGTTTTACAGTATTTCTTATCATTCTTGTATAACTGTAGTCCATTTTCACTGTTCTGCTCTTTATTCAACCTCAATAGTAAGACCACCGCAATAAGATGACCAGTTTTTAAAGGCCCCAAGGGTGGTCTTATAATTGAGGTTTTACTGTATATATGTGTAGGAAGACCCCAGACAGACATCGATTATTTATATTGCCAGGGGCGTAGCTTAAATGAAATTGATGTGTAGGCCTTGTTTAAGGGGGTCCGGGGGGGGCAGGGTCACTCGGAACAATATTGTTAGCTAGATCGTCATAGATGCGTTTTTGGTGTATATTTCGTTTCGGTAAATATGCTTAAAACAACATGAAAACATACATTAAAATGTCTGTAAAGACAACGCTGACATCACTCGTTTGGTCTCACTGGATAAATACTAATGGTGATTTATGGCACATTTGATATGTGTTCTCATAGGAAGAGCTCTTGACCTAGATTTGACTTTTTATCAGGGCAATAAAACCTGTGAGAAATAACGAATATATCGTCCTCAGAATTATTTACATTATTTACTTCATTCAAACAAAGTTCAAAACGCATTTCTTATAATGCAAGAAACTTAAACGTTCGCAATAAGCAAGGGTAGAACAAAAAGTACGCATTCACAACACGATGTCACTCCACAAAGATTCGTGGGGAAGAACAGTCGAACGTCGTTTATTCGACAACCTTCTATCCGAATACCCGGTATCATCCGAAATAAATATCAGGTCCCGATGTATCGTTTTATGCACGTCGAATTTAAATGGGCTATTCGAAACCATGTATTATTCGAAATAAAATTTCGGACCCGCTCAATTCGAATGAATGAGGGCCGCTTGTACATAGATTCGATACTGAATAGGGAGAGGCAAGGTAATGGGAAAATGTAGGGGGGGGGGGCAGATAATACAACATGAAATGATGGTACTGTAAAAACTACTTAAAATGGGAATGGGGGGGCAAGATACAGTAAAACCTCGTAAATAAGACCACCTCTGTGAGCCCTGAAACCCCTGGTCTTAATATTGAGGTGGTTCTAATATTGAGGCTGAATAAAATGTAGAACAGTCAAAATGGACTTGAACATTTTATTCTTAATTTTAAATAGGTATTAGTTTTAAGGTGGTCTTTAAGTGACGTTTTACTGTACTGTACTGACATGCTATCTATAAATAACTTTACAAATTTGCTGTTAAATAGAATTCATGTCTTCAGTTATTATAAAAGCAGAATACATATACTTTGTAATTGAAAAAGAAGTTGTTTATTTGAATCTAAGGACGGAAGTACCGTTGACGTATAAGTATCCGCAATTTTTAATTAAGAACTTTCACATTATTTTGTAGCTTAGTATACAACTTTCGGAAATCCAATTGCTAAAAATAAATCGAAATTTTATAGCAATTCCTCAAAAACCTTACTGATCGTTGGAAATATCGATAAGCTATCGAGTAGGGAAATAACCGTTTAACAAATTTTAAAAGTTCGAATAATTATAATGTAATTATTCCATACACTCAGCAGTCATTTGTCACACTTCTAAACATTTTTTTCTTTTATTCTAAACACATTGTTTATGCTCTATCGATTATTATCGAGTAACTACAGTAACTAGTATACAAGCGGGATTAGAAAACACAGTGAAACCTCAATATAACGACCACCCTTGGGACCCTTGAAAACTGGTCTTATTATCGAGTTGGTCTTAATA
The DNA here is from genome assembly GCA_032209605.1 of Mactromeris polynyma. NCBI lineage: Eukaryota > Metazoa > Mollusca > Bivalvia > Venerida > Mactridae > Mactromeris > Mactromeris polynyma. Next base: position 4,325,163 of record JASFXZ010000005.1, read on the forward strand.
TTGAGGTTGAATAAAGAGCAAAATAGTTAAATGGACTTGAAAATTGTGTTCTTAGTATTGAGGTGGTCCTAAACGAACCAAGTACAATTCAAACTTGGTCTGGGTGCCTTCCCGAACATAGTAAAATTTGAACTTGGACTGCGTACCTTCACGACCAAGTACAATTAGGACTTGGACTGCGTACCTTCACGACCTAGTACAATATGGACTTGGATTTGGTACCTACACGAACCTAAGCTAGTATCACGTGTTTCTATTTTGTTTCATATTCATTTTCATCGAAAGTCCAACCCATCTTTATTTCAATTGGTAAAATGTTATAAATAATAATTATTATTAATCATATTATTGCTGTTATAGACATTATTGCAACCTTGCATATAAAATTATACAAATTGTCAAGGTTAGTCCATTTTTAAATCAAGTAGCATCATGTTAAACTTAAGCTACTTAACTAAAAACGACATGACATATTGTATTTCTAAAGTACAGTAGTGTACATGTATATATGTATATCGACTGGTTTAAAGTACAGTAGTAAATCGAGGGTTATATTTTATCTCAACGCTGATTCGCTCGTTGATTCGCCAATGAAATATTCAATACAGTACATACACACGAAGGGAGATTTATTGTTGATATATAGCCAATTGTTATATACAAAAACTTGGCATTGGGTATTTTCTAAAGTACATAATATAATTCGTTGATTAGTAATGTCTATAAAATTATTAGGCTATTGATACGGAATGCTTTGCATTTGACACCGGAAAATGACAAACAAAATAAAAGGTCAGGTAGATATATTTGAAGACGTATCAGGCTCATCTGAACGTATATATTTTTGAAAAGGTTTCATTCAGACTTGTTGCTACATTGGCTAAAACATCTTTGATACGAACACTTGTTGTCTCAAATCTTGTTTTATCATCATTTTTCGCGTAGGCTAACTAGTAAGATAGATGTAATACGCACACGCTTGGGACTCTAGAACAGTGGTCATCTTATCGAGTAGGTCTTAATATTGAGGTTGAATTAAAGAGCAGAACGGTGAAAATGAACTTGGAAATTGAGTTCTTTATTTTGATGTGGTCTTATTATTGAGGTTGTCTTTAAGTGAGGTTTTACTGTATTACAAAATTATGTTTAAAAATACAGGGAAATACATTATATTATTATTATTATTACTGGTCCGGGATTATAATTAGGTCCATGTGACCAAGGCTTTAATAGGGGCCATTCACTTCCGTGCATAACTGGAAATTAGGGCAGACATGTACATTAAATCACTTGACGATTCTTGTTCACATACATGTATACTATTGACATATGGCCTAATATTTCATTATCAAAACAACTTATATTTAAGCCTTTTGTATGTGTGCAAATATTTATTCGCTGCATATTCCCTCTTGTATGAAGAGCACACTTGCTTATACTTAAAATTCAATTGGCATTATTTTTTATTTCGACGAAAAGTATATTTGAGACGAGAACTTTAGACGTACCAGAGTAATTATTTATTCCAAAAAAACTTATAAACTTAACAAATGAAATGTTAAGGACATTATTTCCGACTAAATGAAGCCGAAGTAGAAATTTTACCAATCGGATTTAGTTTAAAAATACAGTAAACCCACGATAATAAGAACACCCTCGGTAGCATTCTCGACAGCTCTCGGGCATTTCCGTACCATTTCGTTACTCGGATAACACACTCTAGTGTATGTAAGGCGGAGCACTATGTAGCAAAACTCAACATTTTGTGCGGTCAAGAAATAGTTCTCGTAAAACGGATTTATAATTTCAATAACTTCGATAAATTCACGTAAGAGATGGATTATCGTTGTCATTTCTAGTTAAAAAACTCACATATTTCAGTCTTCATATATCTTAAATATTACATTCATCAGCACTCCAGCGTTCATGCCGCCATCTTGTTTTCATAACATTCGAATGGTATTTCCGAAAGTAGTGCCTAACGTACATCCGAGGCACTTGACGTAGTTGGCCGAGGATTTCCGAATGCTTGGTAGCTCGAAAAACTGACACTGATCTCCCGAAACATCTCAATCTGAGCTAAATCTCAGCTCAAATATTGTCTCAAATGTTCTCATCTGAGACTGGATTGAGTCAGTATTAGAAAAAGAAAAAAGTGAGATGAGTTTTTCTCAGAAAATTTAAGAGATGCAAAATGAGATTTGTCTCAAACTCAGACTTTGATTTGAGCAGATTATCAATATTGAGCTGAGTTTTCGATTTGAGATGTTTTGAGAGATCGGACCCATGTCTTAATATTGAGGAGGTCTTCATATTGAGGTTGAATAAAGAGTAAAACTGTGACAATGGACGGTAACATTGTGTTCTTAAATTTGAGGTGGTCTTATTATTGAGGTGGTCTATAAATGAGGTGTTACTGTTAATGTAGTAGTGACGGCGCGATTATCGAAAATAATCGAAAAATCGTCGCTGAACATCCGACGCCGACGACAATCGATTATGAATTACAGTCGATTATAATTGGAAATTTTGACTTAATTGTTATCTCAAAATAAGATGACATTATATATATTCATTTTTTACTGTTATCGAGAATTGTTTTCGATGCATTCAGTCAAATACAAATATACAAAGTAAACATACAAAAACAATATTGATCGAATGATCTTATGATATAAAAGTAATGTAAAACCCCATTGATGTTAAATGTAGTACAAATAGATAATAAAAAAATTAAATAAAGTTGTATAAATGAAATTAACTGTCAGCATTATATATACACTAAAAAAACTAATTATTTCGATTATTTCCGATTCCATTATCGATTCTGAGTTTTCAAACCGATCCTATAATCGATTATGAAATGTGTTCGATTATACATTACTAAAAGGTGGCTTATATCAAATTGTTGCAATAAATGGAAATGGATCCGGACCGAAATTTACGGACTGCTTCAGTAAGAACGTAGTGTACTATGAGAATACGGTATGGTTTTATAATAAACAAGGAGAATATACAGTAAACCTCGATAATAAGACCACTCTTGGAACCCTTGAAAAATGGCCTTCTTATTGAGGTGATCGTAATATCGAGGTTGAATAAACAGCAAAATAGTGAAAATGAACTTAAAAATTGTGTTCTTAATTTCGAGGTGGTCTTACAAACATGACTTTATTTTATTATTGAGGTGGTCTTTAAGTGATGTTTTAATGTAGAGTTAATTGAAATATTAACGGCAAGATAAAACACAAGAGAAATCAGTTATGTTAAAGGATGATAGGCTTATGTTTAACCAAAATATTATAAGTAATAATTTGGAGAAAATGGCATATTAATGCCTTTGTACAGACTTACTCTAAATATAAAACACTTCTTTACAACTTTTCTTAAAAGTTACATGGACCATCAGACACGAGTCCGATACGTGTATTTCCTATGCTAGCACTAACCCGGCACGTAGGTCAGGATAGCAAATATACGACAGCCTGGTGGTGACATTTCGGCTTCAAGAATTCTGAATTCACAATTTTAACTCCATGAACTCATAATCGTGAAGCTGAAATCGTGAATACGTGACGCTGAAATCATGAATTCGTGAATTTGAATCGTGAATACGTGACGTTGAAATCATGAATTCGTGAAGTTGAATCGTGAATACGTGACGTTGGAATCATGAATTCGTGAAGTTGAATCGTGAATACGTGACGTTGAAATCATGAATTCGTGAAGTTGAATCGTGAATACGTAACGTTGAAATCATGAATTCGTGAAGTTGAATCGTGAATACGTGACGTTGAAATCATGAATTCGTGAAATTGAAATCGTGAATTCGTGAAGTTGAATTTGAGAATTTGAAGCTGACATGTCACCACCAGGCTTTCGTTATAAAAAGTAATTATTCAAGTAGACCTAGCTTCCGTGAATCAATTATAGAAACACTTTTTGTTAATCGGTCGGATATCAGTTGGCTATTCATTATACAGTTTCTTCTGTTACATATCAACGCGGTTGTGTTTGACCATGTGAAGGCAAACACTGTCGCCATTGTTTGCTTATCGCTATTTAAAGCAATGCGTATCTGTAAAGAAAGAAAGGAACATGTTTGAACAAAGAAATGTATCACGTTCCCACGACATAGTTATCTCGTGGCCACGACTTATTAACTCCTTCCCACGAGATCAAAATAATTTCACAAAATTAATGTCACCTCTATGCCACCGTAAAATAATGATCGTTTCCTTGCGATTATCTTGACATTTATGTGACATTTGTAATTGCCATGGCAATTTACTAAAGCTGTTTATGAATTCCGTAACATTAAAGGTGGCTGCGACTACATTTTTGGACTAGTGGGTCGAAAATAACATTTTAAGTTTATTATGTAGTTGTAACCATTAAAAGAATTTAAAATTCCAAATACTGAAAAGTTCAAGTTGATATCTTAAATTTTAACAAAGTTAATCTATCGTCATTGGAGCATATTGGCTCTCCGTGTTTTAAAGACATTTTACCGCGAGAGTTTGTCGCGAGATCTTAAGTAGACGGCATTGAAATACTTTAGATAGAGAGTTTCGCAGTTTTCAATTCTGAAGAGAGCTTGGGTGGTGATGACGTGATGTGGTCAAACCTTCCTAAAGACAGCTACATTTCTGATGAAATCCTCTGATAAAATTCGCATAGATGTGATGAACAGAAAACATTAAACATCCTATTTAGTTTTATTAGCATTCAACAAGCAATTGATGCGATGGTTTTGGTCGCGTATCATGAGTTAACAGTTCATTTGACGAAGGTAGCAACTGATTGAGGTGGTAGATTTTCGTACTGGTAATATTTGGCATCAATTGCAAGATAGAAACTCGCTGAATTATGCTGATTTGGATTACAAACGACGACAACAGTAGTTCCGTCAGGGTTGATAAACGCTGTAGCCGAAAGATTGTCCCATCCGAAATCATGGTTAACTTCGACACGTTGTGCGCCTTGTTGCACGAACATGCTCAAATGCGCCATTGCGTAATATTCTGCCCATTTCTCATACGTGCTACTGTGGCTAGGTACTTTAATCACACCACGGCAAGTAGAACAGCCACCCACGTTACTCTAAAATGCATAACACATAATATGAAAACCATACACAGTAAATTCTCAATTGGCAATTTTCAATTCCATTTTCACTGTTCTGCTCTTTATTCAACTTCAGTATGAAGACCACTTCAATATAAATACCATCTCAAAATTATGGCCACCTCAATATTAAGACCATCTCAAAATTATGGCCACCTCAATATTACAAGATTTGTTGGTGTTATTAATGTTCCCCCTATGACAACGTTTCATGATTGACAATGAAAGTGAACAATTTAATATATACAGTAAAATTTCATTTAAAGACCACCTCAATAATAATACCACCTCAAAAGTAAGAACACAATTTGCAAGTCAATTTTCACAGTTTTGCTCTTTATTCAACCTTTATACTACAACCTCAATATTAAGACCACCTCAATAACAAGACCGGTTTTCAAGGTTCAAGGATGGTCTTATCATTGAGGTTTTACTGTACATGTAGGCTACATATCAATACATGAAACATGAGCTAGTTATTTATATATATATACTTGTTTGTTCCTATGCATATTTTATATTGCTTGTCATTATTACACATACAAAGTCAAGAATTGAAACGTGACAATACGACGAAAAAAACTTGGAAATAAGATATAGAACCAAACAAAGCTTTGATAAATTCTATAATACATAATACGTTTTTTAACGTCCCACAGCTTGAATAATTAACTTGAAATATAACCACACGTTAACAAAGTATAATGAAGATGGTAATAATTATGCAATCCACGTACTACCTTGATTATCGGTAATATATCACCACTACTTTCGTCAGTGTAAAAGTATGGATTTTTACATTCACGCAATAATGTTTTCTGCTGATTTTGAGATCCTTTCTTTAAGTCAAGCTTTAGAAAGTTGAAAGTACAATGGATGGTAAAGAAAACTTCCTGTTCGGAAAGTCCGACTATGGGTTTAACTCGCTTTCCATTCCGGAAGAAAATTCACCAATAATTTGGACAATGTTACAATCAAACGTCCGGTCTATTAGAACGCATATGAATCATTCAAATTGAATATGGCACAATCAACTTGAAAGATATGTTCTAAGTTTATGCACATCCGTCAAGAATTGGCGAAGTTCTCATCAGAAATGCACCAAAAAGCCAAGTTTTTTGTCCATTTCTTGGGATAACTTCGCCAATTCTGGTTTATGTTTATGAATAAGCTTACAGAAGATCTTCAAACCTTTGGTCCGTCTTATAAGTTATGTTAATAAGGCTCCAGATTATTTGTGTTAGTGCATAAGGCCACAGAAGATCTTCAAACCTTTGGTCCGTCTTAAAAGTTATGTTAATAAGTCTCCAAATGTATTATGTTAATGAATAAGGTCACATAAGATCTTCAAACCTTTGGTCCGTCTTAAAAGTTTTGTAAATAAGGCTCCGGATTATTTATGTTAATGAATAAGCTCACAGAAGATCTTCAAACCTTTGGTCCGTCTTAAAAGTTATGTTAATAAGTCTCCAGATGTATTATGTTAATGAATAAGCTCACAGAAGATCTTCAAACCTTTGGTCCGTACTACAAATGTATAAGTTTTGTAAATAAGGCTCCGGATTATTTATGTTAATGAATAAGCTCACAGAAGATCTTCAAACCTTTGGTCCGTCTTAAAAGTTATGTTAATAAGTCTCCAGATGTATTATGTTAATGAATAAGGTCACATAAGATCTTCAAACCTTTGGTCCGTCTTAAAAGTTATGTTAATAAGTCTCCAGATGTATTATGTTAATGAATAAGGTCACATAAGATCTTCAAACCTTTGGTCCGTCTTAAAAGTTATGTTAATAAGTCTCCAGATGTATTATGTTAATGAATAAGGTCACATAAGATCTTCAAACCTTTGGTCCGTCTTAAAAGTTATGTTAATAAGTCTCCAGATGTATTATGTTAATGAATAAGGTCACAGAAGATCTTCAAACCTTTGGTCCGTCTTAAAAGTTATGTTAATAAGTCTCCAGATGTATTATGTTAATGAATAAGGTCACAGAAGATCTTCAAACCTTTGGTCCGTCTTAAAAGTTTTGTAAATAAGGCTCCGGATTATTTATGTTAATGAATAAGCTCACAGAAGATCTTCAAACCTTTGGTCCGTCTTAAAAGTTTTGTAAATAAGGCTCCGGATTATTTATGTTAGTGCATAAGGCCACAGAAGATCTTCAAACCTTTGGTCCGTCTTAAAAGTTTTGTAAATAAGGCTCCGGATTATTTATGTTAATGAATAAGCTCACAGAAGATCTTCAAACCTTTGGTCCGTACTACAAATGTATAAGTTTTGTAAATAAGGCTCCGGATTATTTATGTTAATGAATAAGCTCACAGAAGATCTTCAAACCTTTGGTCCGTACTACAAATGTATAAGTTTTGTAAATAAGGCTCCATGTTTATTATGTTATCAAATAAGGCAACATAATATCTTCAAACCTTTGGTCCGTGATTTTCATCCAAAGCGAGGTTCCAGAGCATAGTACCTTTGCACCATGCCAATGATTGTCCAATAAAGATATTACGACTGAAGTGAACCAGCTGATTACTAAATATGCTATTGTCCCAAGCTCCACCAGAGAACTCAGTCATATATTGGTCTGTGAACAACAAATGCATTAGAAACAGATGCAGATTAACAAGTGTATTTAAAGCACAGAAATATATAAACCATAGATTGGAAAGTGACCGAATTCAGTCAAACGATAACTAGAAATAATTTACCTACAATCCTTAGCGCGCGCTCGGCAAGTTTCGTGAATTTCTGCCGCTTTATCGATCGGCGATAATCGGCAATCTCCGTTCATTTGCGTCCGAAACTGGCTCTGTTGATTACAGCTTAAATGTTCGTGACATTACGTTTTGATTTGTGTAATTCTTAATTGACTAAACACAAACTATGTATATACCAATAAAGACATATATATGGTGTAAATATGACGATTACGGCGGATCAATATGTCAACTTCTCTCGATTCACGATGGAAATGTTTTATCGCTGGTTTGATTATAGACATAGTAGACATTTCAAATTCATGGTTCATATGTCTGTGTTTAAAGGTACATAGTCTAATTTATTGACGAGAAACACTGCCATAGCGCTTCCTAAAATACTCTTACTCAAATGCTGCAGATTGTACTGTTTGAAATTATGTCTTAAGGTAAGCCGTCCATCATTGGTTAAGGTATTCCATTAAAAACGTTTGGTAATTTTCCTTCAATATATATGGTAACTAAAGGCTAGTAAAATAAATTTCTAAATTGTATATATGTTAAATTTAGTTCCACAGCACTTGCAAGTTATTTAATATTCAAGGCAGTATATATTAATGTGTCATTAAATGTGTTTTTATTGTAAAAAAATGTAATAATTGATAAATGGAGGTCATTTACAAAAATACTTCAAACTATTAAAAAATATGTTAAAGTCATTTACCGCAAGTATTAGCCAATGATGGACGGCTTACCTTAATTGATGCATAACATAGTTGGAATTTTAACTTATTAAGTATTGATAAAGGGAGACAATTCACCAAAATACTTAAAAATATCAAAAAAATGTTAGTTAAAGTCATTTACCACAAGTATTAGGCGAAAGATGGACGGCTTACCATAATTGATGCATAACATAGTTGAAATTTTAACTTATTAAGTATTGATAAAGGGAGACAATTCACCAAAATACTTAAAAATATCAAAAAAATGTTAGTTAAAGTCATTTACCGCAAGTATTAGCCAAAGATGGTTGGCTTACCTTAATTGATGCATACATAGTTGAAATTTGAACTTCCCTCAGAATGGAAGTTTCTGACAGTTAACACATGCAACAAATTGTAAATGGGCTTAGCTGTTAAAACCATCAAAACTGTGTAACGTTTGAGTAAACTCGATTCCATTAGTTTAATATTTCATAGAATGATGGAACTCACCGACGTCAGGGTGATAGGAATGAAACTTTCCAGGTGCGTCGTGTCTTCCATCGTATCCATGCCAAGCTACCCCAGAAATGTATTGTCTAACTGCGGCTGTATAATAAAATATATCAGGGTGAGATTTCTCAAAGCTCTGTTAAATTGTTAAGCTCTGTTACTGGTTGTATTATTAATACCAACACGTATAATTTCACTAAACATTAAAGAGATATTATCCTCATTTTTGTGTGCATTTGTTTCCCTAAAAAACAGGTAAAATATATAATAATTCAGTAAATATGCATAATCACACAATACAGTTAAAATGTTTTTCTCTGTATTTGTCGAAAAAATACTTTTTTGATTATCATAAAATTAAAAAAAAATCCATTTTTTTAACAAGCGGGTGATTTTTACTAGTTTTGTCTGTTAGTAATATGGTTAAACAAGATTATTTCAAACGATTAAACATGGCAATGGTTCTTATTAATGATGTTTTAGACTATGTAACAACAATACTGGATGAAGCCCATTAAAACAATTAAGGGTCAGATGAGCCAGATATATCTTTAACGAGCTCTCTGACCACGTTCAAACGTTTTCTACACTAAATGCCGTACTTTTCCGTAGACGGTGGTGACGGTGTTTTAGTACTAACGAATACAAAACTCTGACATTAAAATGTACCAATGTAAATGGCCAATGAAATATGGTTGTTGTAAAAAGATATTTCTACTTTGTCGGGGATAAAGTAGAAACAAGACCAAGAGATATAGATTAAAAAAGTAAACATAGTAAGAAACGAAGACAAACTCAATGTTTGCTTGCTACGCGTTTGGTATAGGTTTAATACATGTAAACATGGGAATACGTATAATATTTAAACCAGAAGGCCAAAATAAGCGATAAAACAAGGTGATTTCTAAGTATGTGTTAAATGCCCAACCAACCGTCTTCGACGAGTGCGGACGGGTACCAATCACCTGACCAATTAAAATCCCACACTAACAATTTTGTTGTTATATTTCTCTGTTTCATAAGGGGTCCAATATGATCCTTGATAAACGTTTTCATCAAATCAAGGCCTATGACCATAGTAGGATAATCATCTTTGGACAACAATGGTTCGTTCTGAAAATAAAATGCTCGAACACTTATTATGACAGATGTTAATTGCCATGTAAAACTTTCATCACGCATAAATAAGAGAGAAAAAATGACAAAAATGAGCGCTGCTGTGGGATTCCCAACCTCTTCTGTAAGTGACGTCACTTCAAGAAAACGTCACAAGTGATGTCACTATGTGCGAGCAGGAAACAACATTTACTCCATATGGTCATTTTGTTTTTATATTGCCATATGGGGCGAATATTGCTAACTGTCAGTACATGGTGACGTCACATGTGACGTTTTCAGAAAATGACGTCACTTATAGGAAAATTTGGAAATCTAACAGCGGCGCTCAAATGACCTATTAACAACGGATCCCTCACAATAAGATGTCAATATAAGCACGGTGTTAGCAAGGACATAGTCCGGCATTTTCAAACAAGTCTAAAGGTCAGATGTGCTATCAACGAAAACAATTTGCTTTAAGTGTTTTAATTAATTTAACTGTCTTGACAATTTCAGCAGGACTGTTTTTTTTCTCATAAATTATTTTATGTATAATTGTGGTCGCAATTAACAGATAATTGAAATTCTGTTATAGAACAATGATTTCTTTATCTGAAAAGCATTTCAAAATACCCTTAGCGTTATGACATGCATCAGTTGAAACTACAGTAAAAGACCACCTCAACATGAAGAACACAATTCAAGTCCATTTTCACTCTTCTGCTTTTTATTCAACCTCAATATTAAGACCAACTCAATAATAAGACCAGTTCACAGGGGTCCCAAGTCCATTTTCACCGTAATGCTCTTTATTAACCTCAAAAGTAAGACCATTTCAATAAGAAAATCACTTTACTAGGGTTTCGAAGGGTGGTCTTTTTATTGAGGTTTTACGGTACTTACACTGAAAGACCACCTCAATAATAGGACCATACTTTGCAAGTCCATTTTGACTGTTCTGCTCTTTATTCAACCTCAATATTTAGACCACCTCAATATAAAGACCGGTTTTCAAGGGTCCCAAGGGTGGTCTTATTATTGAGGTTTTACTGTACAAGCAATTCACCTGGACTGTCAGTGTAGTTATTGGAATACCTTCAGCTTGGTAAGCCTCAATAAACTTCACTAAATACAGGGCAAACGCTTGCAATGTGTTCCCGTCGCCTTTAAGGTTCCCGCCAAATAATCCATAGGGGTCTTTCATCCAGGAAGGTCCGGACCAAGGCGAGGCCAGTATGCGAAGATTGGGGTTAATTGAGAGCGCTTCTTTGAGGATTGGGATAATGTAGGCCTTGTCTTGATCGATGCTGAAATGTTCCATAGTGTAGTCAGTTTGTCCTTGAGGCCTGAAGTCATAGCTGTGCGGGTCCACGGCGTTTAGGTCGGAACTGCCGATAGCTACACGAATGTAACCGACGCCTGTAAAAAGAGAGATTAAGTTGATATAGGGAACGCCTCCATTCGGAAAACCTCGGCCAACTACGTCAAGTGCCTCGGATGTTCGTTAGGCACTACTTTCGGAAATACCATTCGAATATCATGAAAACAAGATGGCGGCGTGAACGCTGGAGTGCTGATGAATCTAACATTTTTAAAGCTATATGGAGACTGAAATATGTGAGTTTTTAACTAGAACTGACAACGATGATCCATTTCTTATGTGAATTTATCGAAGTTGTTTTGAAGTTAAATCTGTTTCACAAGAACTATTTCTTGACCGCACACAATGTTGAGTTTTGCCACATAGTGCTCCGCCTTACATACACTAGAGGGTGTTATTAGAGTAACGAAGTGGTACGGAAATACCCGAGAGCTGACGAGAATGGGAACGCCTCGTTCACAAGACAATGCCTCCCCCAACACTCCCACCCGGGACAGTCTATAAACATTAGACACTGAGCAAGGGTAAACATTTTCGGAATAGGTGTGCAAGGAATGGTCTGCCCGACCATCTAAGGAGAATTTAGGGGGACAGCAAGGGGTAAGTTTAATGGATGGAATTCATTACGGAACAAGTCAAGAAAGTCAGTAATAATAGGCAGAAAGTGGAGAGAAAAGAAGATTAATAATATTATATCTATTAAAATAACTGCTCACGGAGAAAGGGGAACATAACATACATCTAAAACATAAATGGAAATAATGATAACAGCTTTGGAACTGTAAGTAAAAACAATTTCTGGTATAAAAGTGATAATTATGTTGATGATGATAATGATTGCTGAAAGAATGGTTAAATCAAAAGTAAAAATACGTCACATGTGTTATATTAGGATAGGTTTTTTGGCACTGACCGTTCCAATGGCTACCCCTATTTTTATGTTTATTTTTTGTTCTGTGTCCCTTTTGCTTTTCTTATTTAATTTTCTTGCTTATTTGCGTTTTTATTATGAATGACTGTGTCTTTTGTATATGCCTGCTCGACTTCCTAGTTTGATTTTTACTTTATGTCTTTTAGGACATTGTTTTCTACATAGTACTCGTATATTAGATTTATGCAATTAATAATTCTGATAGGCTCTCTGTTAGCACAAAATGGCTATATTCTGTACAAACAGATGACTAAGAATTGAATAGAAACCGAGGTGAGTGAAATTTTCTCCGTAAAATTTTGTCTTAAGATTTTACATTCAAAATTATTTGCTTCAATTATCTTATTGATGATGGTAAGTAGTTAGCTACTTGTTGAAGCACAGATTCGTTCTAGTTGGTAACAAGGTCAATTGCCGCTGTATAGAACTGGAATACTGTTGATAAACGACCGTAATACATATACCCAACACACAATTAGTGAAGCTTACATGATTGGTAATTAGCATGTCAACACTTACCCAGCTCTCCCGGACCATTGCCGAACAATTCCTGCATGATTTGGTGTCTGATGGGGCTGTGATAGATAACATAGGCGGATGAGTCCGTCATGGCTGCCCCAAATCCTTCCATGATTTGATCCTTCCTGTTCTTATCCACCCACACATTGTACCCATGTTTAGTTGATGTTGTACCTATTGCTGGTTCCCGGGAGAGTAACTTAGTCTTGTCACCAGTAGTGACCCATACCTGGTACTCGTCATTATTGTTCAGTAGATATCCATTGCAAGCATACAATAGTAGACAAGGTACCAGCAAAGAAAACACTGTAATAATATACAAAATTCTAATGTCCTAGTTTAGTTGACTTCTTCTGTAGAGAAACTAATAATTATTGTTGTCAGACATGCACTCATAATTGTCAACACGCAGTTGGGATTTGGTATTACGAGTATACAGATTACAAGAGAGAGACTAAGTTGCTACAGGGAACACCACATACATTAGACAGTTCCACGCCACACAGACCTCCGGGAGTCATCAATCCATAAAACATAAGTCACTTGATGAGGTTAAAGGGTTCATACGTTAGGGAACATGGGCCCAAGGTATGTCCTGGCAGACCATAAGGGATAACTAGGAGAATCAAAGAGGACCAACAGGGGGAGGGGGTAAATAAACATGAATAAAGAAGTCGACCCTTACACGCCACATACAAGTAACTGCTAGGCGCTGATGTCGCTGGGGTCGTAGGTTCGAAACACCCTGGGTTCACTTATAAATTATGATTTTAGCCATTAGTCTTGATTATTAACCTGAAAACGATACACTGTGGATATCAAAGAGATATTAAGTTGTTACTGGGGACGCCACTCACATGCACACATAAAACAATGCCTCACCCCACCACACAAGCCCGTGGGAAACAACAATCTACAAAACATTAGGGACTGAGGAGATGCATGTATGGAAATAGAGACGCAAGGAATGGTCTAGCCGACCTTCAAAAACAACTATGAAAAATTTAGGCGAACAACAAGGATGAAAAAAAAGTCTACATACAAGTCTAGAAAACATACAACAACGTTATACATTTCCTGTATAATTTACAATTAAAATACAAAGGATGTTTACATAATACAACATACAACAATATACATGTAAATATCCTGTATACTTTACAATTAAAATACAAAGGCTGTTTACATAATACAACATACAACAATATAGATGCAAATATCCTGTATACTTTACAATTAAAATACAAAGGCTGTTTACATAATACAAGCACTTACTGTTGTATTTTGTTGATTTGTTCACTATGGAATTCTTCATATACGGCACTATAAACTAACTGAAGTATAACAGCATTACATCATTGCACTTATTGTCTGAAGATAATATTTAACGAGGACAAGTTATGACAGATTAGTATGGCCAAGACAAATGTCACCACTGTACATGTAATTATAACTATATATATATAAATCTATCAGAGAAGGGGGGGGGGGGCGGGGTCTGTCATGTTAGGATGTGTTTTAGTACACAATGGTTTAATTTTACCAACTGTATGTTAAGGCTCTGAAAGTCAGAAACTTGTGAAAAGAACAATGCTTAAAAAAAATAATATCAAAATGAATTCTGACATAAATATGTACGTAAAGATATTTTGATGTTTCTGAGTTCGCTATACGGAAGAATACGATACATATTTTGTCATAGTAAACAACCTTATGTTCAAGGACTTGAACAGTTCACAAACATATATAACTGAAGGCAAAAAGAATGACATTCAAAGTAATGCCTAATAAGTATAATCCAATGCACAGTAAAACCTCAATAATAGACCCGCTTGAGACCCTTGAAAACTGGTATTCTTATTGAGGTGGTCCTTATATTGAGGTTGAAACAACAGCAAAACAGTGATTGTGGACTTGAAAATTGTGTTCTTAATTTTGAGGTACTCTATTTTGGGAGGTGATCTTGAAGTGAGGTTTTACAGTATTCAAAACTTTGAAGAGAAGTGACAGGTCAGATATATACAGTTGAACCTCGTTAATTCGACAACCTTTTATCCAAATACTTGGTATCATCCGAAATAAGTAGCAGGTCCCTATGTATCTTCTATTGGCACGTTGAATTAAATTGGTTATTCGAAATAAAATTTCGGATCAATTGAATTTGAATGATCGGGGTCAGACTGTATATTGAAACATATTCCGAAGGTTGTGTTTCGCGTCGAAACAGAGTATGTAGATACTCGAAGGGTACCAAGAAAGACTACTCTATCTTCTAGCTGAAGAATTTAACAACGGATTATCTCTGACTTTAGAAAACACACATATTAAAATCAAAGGACTGAACGGCATAGAAGGCGCTTCCAAGACTGCACGGTGTTAGACGCTGCATGTTATAACATTTCGTTTTAAATAGACAAGTGTTTCATATATTAGGCAAGAGTTTCAACCAATCGGATTTCAGAGCCTGGTCATGTGATATCAGCATCCAATTGTTTCACTCCAAGACCACGGTGTTACACATTCCTTGTTGCTTCAACACTCGGTGATAATACGACATTTCCACCACACACCATCTTCCAAATCAAAAACGTATTTTCATGGTTATATTTAATACATTTGGTGCGGATTACTCATTTAACATTATGATATTTCGCTGCTTTACTCTATATACCGAGATGCGTTTTTATAGGTAGGGGAAGTAAGCGAGAAAAGTTAGATGAGGTTGAAAAGGTAGGTATCGGTTTAGCAAAGCTAACCCTGTCAGATTACGCTACCTATCTAAAGATAGGGACTACTTTTCCTACGCTTAAGAAACGGCACCACTACTAACCCATATATTCCTATTTAGCTACCTCTAAAATCTGTTCTATCATGTATACACAAATGTGTTCATTTGTCATGTTTATAAATGTTGATAATCATCACGTCACTGCTAGCTTCTGTATACTGTGACGAACTCGCAAGCAATATTGCACTGACTTTGCCCTTACTGACTGTATCCTAGATATCACACCAGGGACTGATTCCTAAGAAATTCCGACATTCTATGCTGTAAACGTCCGAAGATAAGTGAAACCCAAACTTCGTATCCACATTTAGTGATTCTCCGGACATAATTCTGCAATCACTGATATAAACTATGGTCAAAATCTAAGGTCCGCAGTTTTATGGTCTGGCTGTAATACTTTCAATATTTTTATACAGCACGAATATACAGTAAAACCTCAATAATAAGACCACCTTTGGGACCCTTGAAAACTGGTCTTATTATTGAGGTGGTATTTGGGTTAGGTTTTACTGTACAGTCAAACCTGTGTTAAAGACCACCTGCGAACAAAGACCACTATTGCAAAACCTGTTTGCAAAGACCACCAATTGTATCTCCCATCAGACCATTTTCCATGATATTTAATCTGTTAATAGAGACCACCTGTAAACAAAGACCACATTTTGCTGTTCCCATGGGTGGTCTTTACAGACAGGTTTGAATTTAATCTGTTAATAGAGACCACCTGTAAACAAAGACCACATTTTGCTGTTCCCATGGGTGGTCTTTACAGACAGGTTTGACTGTATGTAGCTCATGTATCAACGTTGTATGACTAAGTATGCATATTTCACGTGTGTGCTTATTCATGTTTTGTGTAAATAACCAAGGAATATAATTGTTGAATTCTAAATGAAGACGAAGCTTTCATTTCTCCCCTTTAACATATACATGTACGTAACACCATTAAAACTGCAACTGTTTTAATTAGGCTTCATTGTGTACATGTTGTTAAAAACGACCAACTGTTACCAGTGACTTCGAGTATAGATGGTGCGCATAGTTATGCTGGGACAGAAAAAAATAAACTTAACAAAAAACGTAACATTTCTCGTTTATTTTGAACAACAATTAAGCTTGGACGGTGAGATATGTACAAATGGAAAGCATGCGTAACTTAGTTAATGCCTTTGATGTCATTGAAAAATATATAAAATGGAACAAATAATCGAACGCTTAGTTCCCAACTCTCACATAATGGTACAATGGCTCATTATGACCTTCACTCAATGTATAATAGCCTCGGTCAGCAGCGTCCCAGCACACTGATTCACCTTGTGGTTCATCGTCGATGTACAACACCTGAGTACCCGGTTGCTGTAACAAGGCTACATAGTCGGTCGTAGTGCCTTGTGTGTTCCAATAAAATATTGCATGTTTGGCCTGAAAGTAACGATTAAATTCATGTACAGCAAAACCACAGTAACACGACCACCCTTGGGACCATTGAAAACTGGTATTGATATTGAGGTGGCCTTAATACTGAGGTTGAATAAAGAGCAAAACAGTGGAAATGGACTTAACAATGGTGTTCTTAATTTTGAGGTGGTCTTATTATTCAGGTGAGGTGTAAGTCTTTAAGTGAGGTTTTACTGTACAGAACAGAACAGAACTTTTATTTTCAAACACAGATTGCAAAACAATATGTTTTGCAATAACATGTGGACAAATGGTAATAATAAACGTATATACAATGACGGGCATAAACACAAGGATTTGGAGGTGGGGATGGTGATCACACTTTATAAAAATTCAGTCGAACAAATTATACTGATCTTGACCTTTTTTTTTAAATGTGCAAATTCTTTAAGTTTCTGTTACATTATCAGCCCAATACATAAAAAGTAATGTGTACCATTAAGTGTTGTAATGATGCATTCAACACAATATACAGCAAAACCTCAACAATAAGACCATCCTTGGGACTATTGAAAACTGGTCTTGATACTGAGGTGGCTGGCCTTAATATTGAGGTTGAATAAGCAGCAAAACAGTGAAAATGGACTTGAAAATGGTGTTCTTAATTTTAAATTGGTCTTATTATTCAGGTGGTCTTTAAGTGACGTTTTACTGTAGAACTGTGTACCATTAAATGTTGTAATGATGCATTGAACACAGCTAAACATTTTCCTAGTCTTAATCTGATAATAAAATTTAAAGCATAAGTATTTCTTATACATGTACGATGCCGCTCACAAAACGATTCTTGATTTAAGTTAAATATAGAAAAGTTTTCAATAAATGGACCGAACAGTGACGGGAGTGGAACTAAGGCTCGTGTTAGATAGGTAGATTTATTTCAACAAAAATGTACGATTTACATGGCAATATGAAATTAAGACATATATTAATAACAACAATATGTATGAATCAATAAAGCCATATCAATCAACATTATATGTTAAGGATAACACACACAAGAGTTTAAATAAAAACTCTTATTTCCATTGTGAACCTTATTATACTATTGTGTGACATAGGAAGAAATTTAAGCCATACATTAAGTTATCAAAAAAAGAAACTGAGTTACATAAAATATAATTCAATAGATAAAACGATGAAACAATAAGTTAGATCCATATTGAAAATGTTTGCTTTGACTATACATCGTACGTTTTGGCAAATGTTTGAGGCAGGTCAATATCAAATTTGCACAAGTTACACAATACATAAAAAGTCTGATTTACCTTAATAAGGACTTGTGTGCCATCAAGTGAGATGTCGCCGCCAACAGGATCTCTTTTCGTAGATTGAATGTTTATCATAGCAGACGATGTGACAGTCACACGCGAATTTCCCCAGGCCGAAGTCGGAAGTTGCGCAATAGTGCGATGCGCATTATCGACCTTTGCCACAATATACAAATTTTCAGCTGGGTCAACCATCAAGGTTTCGCAGTCAACTTGGTTCCAACTGAAAAAGTGGCACTATCAATTAACAAATCAAGCATTGCATTTTGGACATTCAATGAAAGATTGTCGACTTTAATACAGGCTGTCAACTCACCTCTTTTCAAAAGTAGGGATAAACTTGGGCTTTTTAAAAAAAAAGTAGAGATTCTATAGTCTGGATATAGGGGTGATTCCTTACCTTTGGAATGTAAACAATGGCTAACATGCACCGCACTGCCCTACATGCTTCATGATTAGATCTCTGTGCTTCATGCAGGTGAATAAATATTTTGAGTTAACGCCTCAAATTTGAAAAAAGTAAGACTAGTAGGGTTCTTTCATGACACTTGACAGCTTGGTAATACATAATAATTCAAAATCATTTAACCACACACCACCAGGCATAAACAACCTTCCAGTCATCCAACCCACAACAAGTCCGACATAAACTCTAAACTAACCCAAGTTATATATTTCATGAGAGTATGGTCTTTAAACTCTTGGGAAATCATCTTTAGACTCATTTATGGATTAAATAACGCATGGTGTTATATACATATTACCATAAACTAGTTTGTCTTGGATCTGAAAGTACAGTAAAACATAAAACCTAATAAGACCACCAATGGAACACTTGAGAGCTGGTCTTAATATGAAAGTGGTCTTAATATTGAGGTTTAATAAAGAGAAAAGCAGTGAAAATGAACTAAACAATTGTGTTCTTGATTTTGAGATGGTTTTATTATTGAGGTGGTATTTAAGTGAGGTTTTATTGTACAATAGCGTATCTGCCTAAGAAATAGAACTTACCTTGTAGCACTTATATCGGGTGAACTAACACCCCATTATTTCAAATAGAACTTGATATTTCTATTCGGTTATAAAATGATATGTAGACTTAATAATATGGACATAATTACGAGAATTTAAGCATATCCCCTGCTGGTACATGTATTGTTTGATCTGCAACTATATCAGGCTCGGGTATTCTGTATACGATATTGACTGCACCATTTCCACTATCTCCTGTATCGGCTACAAGAAAACAAACATGATTAACCGACTTTGTAAGTGATAGGTATGCTCAGTAACCAAATTATTTCAACTATTAACACTTATCATAGTCAAATATGCCATATACTCATTTAAAGCTAGAACAAGACCAAGGTCACTCATAAATGTCGGAAGATAAAACTAAAAATACACTCATAACACCGAAGCAACTAATTGCGATACAGTAAAACCTCAATAATAAGATCAATCATATATATATATATATAGGACCCTTGAAAACTGGTCTTCTTATTGTGGTGGTCTTAATATTGAGATTGAACAATGAGCTAAACAGTGAAAAAGAACTTGAAAAAAAATTTGTTCTTGGTTTTACCGTAATCCTTTTTCAAGTGTATTTAATGGAACATATTTAATGGAAAAGATGTCCAGACGGAACAATAAACGAAAACCCACGGAGAACAACAGCCTGGCGCCATTATAAACTAACATTTACATAGAAGGAACAGAAATCATATACATTTGAAAATGCAAGAACGTCTATTTCCATACCATACAAGTACATCTACATACATGTTTTATAAACTAATGTCAGAAGACAGCGGTAATAATAATAATGCATTCTTTATTTTCAGAATGTAACATATAAAGTTTAAATAAACAATACATCTGTACAACAATTAACTTTAAAAGCATTATACGATAAAACAATGCAATGGGCTATGATTACAAACGACTATGAAACATGCATGTTTTTTTATAAAGAGAGAGAATAAGTTGCAACAGGGAACGCCATATACATAAGACAGTGTCTCCACACAGACCTTCGGGAAAACGACAATCCATAAAACATGAAGCATTTGGGGAGGCTCAATGGTACATACGAAATGGAACAGGGGCACAAGGAATGGCCTGGCTGACCCCATGGATAACTAGGAGAATCAAAGAGGACAAACAGGCGGGTGGTTAATGGATGTAATGCATCGCAGGACAATTCAAGACAGTTGGCAATAATAGGTCGAAAGTGGGGAGAATATAAAGTGAAAGAATTGCACGGGAAAAAAGAGAAATTTAGTGTACTTTCAAAACACAAATAATAACCATACAGCGAATTACAGCTTTAGAACTGTCAATTTTAAATTGTACACAATGGGTTACCTATGTATATACAGAAGCCGCTGCTGCAACGGCCTATAGCAATATCTTCCCAATCATTTGACGTAGCTCCAGTCAATGTGAACGTTGCCTGACGATGTCCTGATAGAGCACTGATGGCGTATATGTGTGCACCGTCACTATGATCATTGTGTGTATACAAAATACCCGGATGGTTCCTACTTGCTGCTAGACCGGAAGCCTCTGTTATGCTACCGGAAGTGACTGTTCCGACTTTCTCACGAAGAAAAGTTGGAACCGCGGCTAAAAGAGAGTAATTTGTGAGTTTTAATACAATCGTATAAGTACGCAACATACAGTTACACCTACTAACGCCCCACTCCCATCATCTTCATTATAAAATCAGGGCTCTAGAAAACCACAATCACTTCCCGATCTAGTCCGGGACAAGTGTCTTTGAAAAAGATATTATAGAGCCCTGAAAATGTTTGAAAAAGCAATTGAACATTTTTTTGATATTTTTTTAGCTCGTCTGATTTAAGGAAACAAGCTTTTGTAACAGCTTGATAGTCGTCTTCGTCATCTTCGTCCAGTAAAATGTTAATTATTGTATTCATCTTACTTTCCGAGAAAGTTAAAGTCCCAATGAAAATGTTACCCACAGTCAAGCGCCTGCATGCACTTACAATGTTCTTGCAGCATTCGAAAATAGAAAAACAATACTTGCATAATTTTGCGTAATAAATAATGATCTCTAAACTCACCTTGTCTTTTAACGACAGCACCAAACGTTTCATAATTTAGCAGCACTGTCAACAATAACACAAGACGATCCATGTTGACAAAAGTGTAAATTGTACTTAGGCGATAAAGACAAATTGTCGGTTATGCACACAACAATGGATTCTAACCGACGGCTGTATCTGGTTTTTAAACGTTAGCCGAGTGACCCCGTTATAAAAACGTTGAACTAAATGTGCATGTCGTCTTTTGGGGAACATATGAGCACTGCTGTGGGATTTACAACCTCTTCTGTAAGATAATTGTTTACATATTTCGTTTGTTTATATTTCAAGTTGTGTGTTTATTATCATTTTCCAAACTTCATAGTTTGTTTACTTAACTACGTACATATGTTATAAAACGTCTGACATTGGTTAGATGTCAGATATTTCCAATCCACACTTGTGTTTGTGTCTTGACTGTGACATAAATGAAGTGCATTGACAGGGATACACAAATATAAAACAGTTATGTTGCATAAAGTAAAGGTAAGATTTTGCAACAGCAATACCTTCGTCTATATGTTCGTGCATTATTGAAATAAGAAATTGGTACGTCTGCAACATCCTATTTTGGTTATTTTGTATCAGGTTTAAATCCAAACTTACAAACATTAGTGTGATATGTTGAGTGTTTTTGTCCGTCCATATTGAAACTACATGTTCATGTGATTAATCGACTTATAAAACAAAAAAATGTGTGCTTTCAAAGTAAAACACTGTGAGGGGCTTCTTAGTGGTGGAGTGGTTCGGTTCCCTGCCAGGATTTAGAATTTGTAAACGAGAAAGCTATTTTGATGACAGGAAGATCGATGGTTCTACCTAAGTGTCTTCATAGGGTCTTTCTCCACCGTTATATCTGGAAAAGTCGAGTTACAGTGGTGGTTTATTTGACTTTAAGCCCAACTACAAACAAATATGTCTACTCGCCTGCAGGGAATGCCACGTACATAGTGCACAACCACACGAAACCACAGAGAGACATGAACATGTATATATGAGCGCTGCTGTAGGATTTCCAACATCTTCTGTAAGTGACGTCATTTCTTGAAAACGTCACATGTGATGTCACAATGTGCAAGCAGGAAACAATATTAACTCCATATGGTCACTTTGTTTTCAGATTGCCTTATGGTGCAAATATTGCTTACTGTCAGTACATGGTGACGTCACATGTGACGTTTTCTGGAAATAACGTCACATATAGAATATGTTGGATATCGTACAGCGGCATATATCTAGGTTCGCTGAATTCATAAACCAAGTTTAATCTCCAAGTGTTTTGTCACTGACAGTTTCAAGGCGAAATAATTGTGTATGTTTAGTACAAAATAATAAGCGGTAAGTATATATATATACTGCGTATAAAAAGTGTGTTCTTCCAACATTTGCTATCAACTTCAGGTTGGTACCTTTTACGTTCTGTTAATGCACAAGTGATGAAAGAAGGCAGTGTTCTGAACATAAGTGAATAAATAAATAAAGTTGCCCTAATTCTTCGTACATTGGAAGTAGCACTAAGATAATAATCACTCGGTCGGTAGGGTAAAACATGAGGTGAAGGTTAGAAAAACGTTAAAATGGAGTTTGCAAGGTTCAAGTCACGTCAACACACGGAAGGTCATGTAGGCGACTTTGTCGTCTTGATATCGGACAATCTTAAACAGTCGTACGCTTCATCCGGCAGTAAGTGTTTGCCCTCTATTATAAAATATCACGTACATGTATAAACTTTTGACGAGTAATGACATTGTGTTGTACCTTTTGCCGATGGATTTCTTTCTGTCAATGTATACAAAATGTGAGTGTACATATTGCTGACGGAGATGTTAATATATGCATGTCGTGTAACTACCTGTTCATCAGGTTAAGCCTTTGTTCATAAATCTACTAAGCTTTTAATGACAGAATAATTAAATTTTAGTAGATCCTAATTTTTTGTATTTTATGCTGACATCTTCTTTCACCGATGCCTCTAAGACGTTAGGCTATGTATTCTGATTTTAGCAACTGTTTAGGAATTATTTGCTAATCTTGCATAATGAGTCAAAGCAAATGGAAATGTTATTGCATACCGTTGTATATGTTTAAAACGCTACCTTCTTCTTTCGTGCGTGGTAGGTGTTTAATAAAATGATATAACCCGATTACTTTGCACATACGTACAATAAATGGAGACAAAAAGTAACATATTTATTAAAGGTACATAGACACGCGTATTAGAGAAATATAAATAGTTTATGCTTTTATAAATACACGTATAATGGAAAAATCTTTAATTTTATTGATGTCACAGAATACTAATGTTTTATTAATTTTATTATTTATTTTCACAGTAAATCACGTCACAAGTTCTACTCTAATTCTAAGAACTATTACGAGATAAAATGTAGATCAACTTTGTAGATAGAATACACATAATTTTGTTCTGTGATAAATGTTCCTATAGTATATTGTATCACCATTGTTTTAACCATTTTCTCACAAAATAGCCAAAAAACAGGCTTATGTACACCAAAAGGACGCAAGTCAATATTTTAACACACCACTAATTATATAAACATTTGTTCTACCGCCTTCAGCCACATACCGTAACAAATAGATAAAATAATTGCTCTCCATATCAAAACTGTTAAGCCTTTTTAGTATATCAATCATTCATTATTGGTAACTTAAAGCAGCTAACGTTTGATTGGTTTGCAATACTAAATATATCATATTCAATTGAAACCCATTTCAGGGACAGCTGAACGCATCAAATATGTGTCCTAAGATAAACCCACCAAATATTTACAAAATGCAGTCATATTTAACCTATGATGCTAACTATATCATTTGAAGTGTCTATAGTGATAACAACCAATGTCGCAAAGGCGCATGATACGAAACAAATCCATGCGCCGGGTAACTGAAATATTTTCATAAGGTGCAGTGCATATAGCTGCAATGTTGCATCGTAAGACATATCTTAAAAGAGAAGGAATAAGTGGCTACATAGAACGCCACATACATAAGACAGTGCCTTCCCACACAGACCTCCGGGAAAACAACAATCCATGAAAACATAACGAACTTGATTATGTGAAAGGGTACATACGTTAGGGAACAGAGGCGCAAGGAATGCCCTGGCAGACCATAAGGAATAACTAGGAGAATCAAACATAATATCTAAGACAAACTCTGATTCGTCTATAAGTAGATTATTTTCATTTTGGGCGTGCACTTGCTTTCCCTTATTACTAAACCTCCGTTAGGATTGACAACACATAAACAAATTGTGTTTTGGTATAAACCGTGGGAACCGCCGACCGACGGTATAATTATATATACTTAACAAAACTTATAAGTGTGCAGGTATTCGTAGGTATGACCGTATCTTGGTCAATATAAGTCTGATCTTGCTGAAATTTTCAACAAATATAGCGTAGAAACCAGGCATAACATTGCGTTTATTTCATGACATAAATCTACAGATTAAACTAATAAAATGTATAATAAAAGGATGCGAAAAAAATCAGTACTTCGGCTCTCACTTAAAGACGACCTGGTTGATTGGAAAGAGTCTAATGGCGTGTGTGCCCACCCGGACTCGTCGCATCGTGTTATTTAAACTGATAAATTCGACCCGAGAATCCTGATCTACGCGTAGCCAATAACAAATATAAAATATATCTCTGACATATCAGTCATTATACTCATCAAATATATAATAAAATCAGAGGAAGGTACGTGTACTATTTTCTTGAGACGATGAATAATTGAATATGGATGGTGGTACATCGAGTAGAACTGCCGCTCAAGACGATGATAGCAATGAGACGCTAAAGCGCCTCAACAATTTCGTATGAAAGTGCACACTTATAAGTTATGTTAAGTGTATATAAATCTTAATGCTCAACTTGTGAACATATTTGTATAAACAAGACAGATACAAGAAAACATTCAAAATGTGACTTCATGTATGACCTAAATTATATCTTTATCACACTAGTGCTTGAAGGAAAACGCATGTGATGCACTACTTTCTTCATAGTAACACTCATGAGTAAAACTGTAACACTTGTGTCACATGATAATCAAACATGCAAGGATGACGGTGCGTTTTTTACATCCAACAATTACAGTGTGAGCAGTATTTAGACACGTAAGGTAGTTTAAGAAAGCATGTTACCATCCTACTATACTATGCAAATAAACATGAAATAATACAATGTACTGTACTTTTCTAGTAACCTTATGCAAGTAAATAAACTTGAGAAAATTTGTTTTGATTTATGTTAGGTTTTCCTTTCCCCTTTGCGTTTTTTTCACTTTATATATAGTGTTCATGTTATTTTCTGCCAAGTTCTGGTCTATTGTTGCCAGCTATTTTGACTTGTCCCGTGATCTTTTCCATCCATAAGCCCCACCTGTGTGTGTGTTGATTCTCCTAATTATTCGTTATGGTCGGCCAGGCCATTCCTTGCGCCTCTGTCCCCTTACGTATGTACCATTGAGCCTCCTCAAATGCCTTATGTTTTATGGATTGATGTCTCCCGGGGGTCAGTGTGGAGGCCCCGTCTTATGTATGTGGAGTTCCCTGTAGTAACATATTAGCTCTCTTTTAAGTACAGCAGGTAGGTATTTGTGTTTCATGTGGCACTGCATGAATGTTGTCCCCAACGAGACATGCCCGCTCATGCGAGTTTTTGGAACCTTACGGAACAGAAGTAACATGTCTGCAATTTCCAGACAGTAAACACTTAACAAAACTTGTAAGTCTGATCTTGTTGAAATGTTCAATAAGTATAGCGTATATACCTGGCGTAACATTTTTATTAGTTTACGTCATAAATCCACATAATGAACTAATAAATCAATAAATGTGATAATGCGAGAAAAATCAATACGGCAGCCCCCACTTGAATATGATCGGCTTGATTGGAAAAAGTATAATAGCGCTTGTCGATTCATTGTTCAACGCACCGTGTTATTCAGATCAAACAATTTAACCTTATTCAATTAAAAAATTATACGGCATTAAAGTGCACAATAAGTTTTGAGAAAACATACATTTTCTATACGTTCAGTCTCTAATCAGTTTTCAGCCTTGTGTGATTTAAAGGAATGCGTCTTTTTACTTGTGTCATTTCTTGAAGGTCAGTGTACGTAAACAATCTTTGTAATCAGTTTATTTCCTCGTCCTGTTGGGAGTTAACAGGTTTGGAATTGCACCTGATATGAAAACAGATTCAATACATTTGATACGTGATCTTCGCAGATTCTACCAATGAAACAAATTTCATGTAGCATCTGCCTTTTTTTATTATACCGGAAGGAGAGACATTGTGGAATGTTTTCGTGTTCAAGTTTAAGTCAATGTAAAAAAGTGACGATCCTACGGTGGCATAGAGGTGACATGCATGAAATTATTTTTATCCCGTACTAACATACTAAGTCGTTGGAACGGTAAAAAAATAATTCACCAGGTCACCTCTATGCCACCGTACGATCCTGTACAACAACACAGAAATATTTCACAATACTGTTTATTTTTGAAAACAATAGAACAGACAAATTCGAAATCTTCATGGGGTGGTTCTCTCATGGATTCGATATGTAGTCCCTGGAGTACAGATCAACCATTATAGTCCGATGGATTTGGCGCGAATCTGAAACAAGAGCGGGAAAAATTTGAATCAAGAAATATTATGAATAGTACAAAATAAATACAAGGGTAGACAGATGTAACATTTCTGTTTCATATTACTAACAGTGCACATCAATAATGTCAAGTGCAGAATTTAAAACAGTTGTACCTAAAATAGTAGTAGTAGTAGTAAAGTAATCAACTCGCGGCCATTTTGTTTGATGGAGCTGGTGGATGTGGTGGTTTAGATTTTTAGTCAATAATTTTAGTCAATAATCGATACTATAAGTCCTCTGCCTTATAGTAGATATTAAACAAAGAGCAGACCACCTACACTCATCACGCATTCAGCAACAACTGAAATGTAGAAGCCAATACATGAACAAACAGATTGATGGGAAGTTAGTTTACGAACACACAAAAACATTAAGACAAAGAGCACAGTTTATCTTTACGATCAAAATCTGTAAAATGGATTGGAGTTTTCCAACTGATTGTCACCGGTGTTGTTCCTAGTGGGAAGAGAGCCTTTCAGAACTGAAATGGAACCGACTTCGAAACAGTCAGTGTGTACAACTATCAAACAGTCTAGTTTGCAATCAGAATGGATATACGTTCTTGTACATAAGAACATTTGAAAATGTAAATGCAATCAGTATCGGTATAACTCTGAATTTATTAATATGGAACACTTTAAAACAATACTGTTATTGAAAATGAATAATTACTTATTTTTTCAAGCTATGTAATTCAATGTTAAGTTAATAACATCACATAACATATAGTTTATTGGCATAAAATATTACATAAATATAGCCAAACAAACAAATAAACAAATGTTATTATTATTATCATGTTGTTTTATGGCGCATCGACAGCTTTGGTCATTTAGCGCGCAAGAAATGTATTTTATGTACATAAAATGTTTTATGGACGAGATGGTTTCGTCCCGGTTTTATTTGGATGTACGGAACGGAACGGCAGTAATCCAAAACGCATTCGGCTCTGTACGCATGCGCAATTAAATAATTTTTAGACAAAGGATTCAACGCTGTTAATTTTACTCGCTTATTTTGAACTTTATTACTGTTTACGTTAATTTTATTGTGTATATATTTGTGTTCATCGTTTCATAGTACTATATTCTAACGTACGGCGAAGTGTCATTCCATAGTAAATTGGATTTTTTGTGATATTTCCATTTTGTGTTACGTTTCTGTTCAATTCCTTTGTCTCGGATCGACAAGATGGCGTCATGGTTTTCAGTGTGTTAATTTTCGGACATTCTTTCGTCAAACGTTTCGAATCATTTATCAGGGAATCTTCGGACTTGACATTTTTACTGAATTTAACGCCAGGTGCAGTATCGATTCACTATCGTGGGTTTCCGGGTGCCAAGGTACACGATTTAAGGGCCCGTTTAGACATTATTAAAGATTTGAACCCGGATTTGGTTATATTGTGTATAGGGACCAACGATCTATTTGACTGCGAGCCATTAGCTACAGCTGCTAGAATAACGGATCTTGTTGATTCTATCAAGTACATATTAAACATTAGTGAAGTGGTAGCGCTACAAACGTTATATAGGGTTAAGTCAACTAGAATATCTAGATACCCTGTGGATTTCAATATATATTCAACAAAGGTCGACTTACTGAATAGACAATTGAACATTGATTTACCAACAATTTCTTCTTGCCTGTGGAGGCTGAAAGGGTTTTGGGCGGAGAACGCTCTGTCAACAGCATTCGCTCCAGACGGAGTACATTTGTCGGCAGCAGGGAACCGGAAATTGTTCTTTAACCTGAGGGCAATTGTTGTTTCATTCAGGAATAAAAGACAACGCTAGTAGTTGAGTATCTCTGTTATGTTTATTTACAATGCCACATTTTTAGAGGCATTATTCACTATTTATGTCATTTTGATATTTGATCCTACTGGATATAACCGAACTACAGGCTTAAATTTTGAGTCTCGAGCCCAAAGGCTGAAGGTGCACTGCGTATGCAGTTTGTAACAAGATCTTATTACATATGTTATTTAAATTCATCATAATTGAGGTACCGTATTAAAAAAGGTTTCCTTCTGTAATATTAAAGGCAATTTATGAAATAACCATCTAATAAGAGAAATTGTACTGTTTTTTGTCTGGATATTTAGCTGGGCCATGTTGTTCTCATTGGTTATTATAACTAAGTACTATTTATTTTTTGTTTTACGGGTTTGGTACCCAACGGTAACCAGTCTTAGTAATGGACATTAATCCAGGCTCGGTACCTGATGTATATACAGGAATAGTACCTGATTAGTCGGCACTGGGTTATTCAGTCCTTATCTGTGCTTAATACCTTTTGTCCAGATTTTAGCCCACGTTTGTGAGGGCCGCCTAGTACTCATTTCTTTATCCAGGCTAGTACCGGAGGTTGGTGTATTTGTTGAACCCAAGGTTTATCCGGGCTAGTTACCCATTGTATTCTCCGGGCTTGATACCCAATGTATTATCCAGTCATGGTAGCTGATGTATAAGCCAGACTCGTACCCAATGTATAAAGTGGGCTTAGTACCCAATGTTTTATCCGGGCTTACTACCCAATGTTTTATCCGGGCTTAGTACCCGATGTTTTATCCGGGCTTAGTACCCGATGTTTTATCTTAGATTAGTACCAGATGTTTTATCCGGGCTTAGTACCCGATGTTTATCCGGGCTTAGAACCCGATGTATTATCCGGGCTTTGTACCCGATGTATTATCCGGGCTTTGTACCCGATGTATTATCCGGGCTTTGTACCCGATGAATTATCCGGGCTTAGTACCCGATGTTGAGCCTGGCTTGTACAGTTTTTTGATGGTCTGGTTATAGCAGTACAGTCAGGTTCAATTTATAATTGCATTGATAATTAACATTAATTATTATTGTATTTCCATTTTAGGATGAGGGGAAAACGTAAGGCAGCTTCTGCCACCCTGGCGAAGTGCACTGGCCCATGTTGCCCACAAGAAACAGCCGTTAGTGCACAGCACCATAAAAAGCGAAAGTTGATTGATAAAAACACTGGGAAATCCCCTAAACGATCCTCGCACCATCAAGAGGATGATGACAGTGAAAGTAGCATTGAACGGCCAGTGCCACACCAACGTAAGAACAAGACAGTTGGAAAAAGTAAGAACACTGGGAAATCCCCAAAACCATCATCCTCGCACCATCATGAGGATGATGATACTCATAGTGACAGTGGTATGGAAACGCCAGTGATGACCCACCATCAAAAGAACAAACCCGCGCAAAAAAGGAAGAACACTGGACATCCTCAGCCATCATCCTCGCGTCATCATGAGGATGATGATAGTGAGAGTAGCGTTGACGCTTCTGTGACACCACCTACCAAAAGTGCCCATAAAAGGACAAAAGCAAAGAAAAAAGGTGGTGGTGCCCCTAGAACTGTGGCGGCAAAAGGAAGTGGCATATTACGGCGTAAACCGTCCGCCAAGAAATCCATAAGAAAGAGCAGCAAACGTCACAGAAGGCACCATTCGCCAAGTTCTGGCTCCAATAGCTCAGAAACAGACTCGGAAGATTCCAGTGAATCAATGAGTGAGGAGTCTGCGTCTGATTTGTCTGAATCGGACTCTGATGACAATTTGGATAGTGTGTTACGAAAACAAAAAAAAAAGATAACAGGTAAAAAAGGACGGTCGTTTTTCCCGTTAGATTCCCCAATTCAATCGCAAATCTCAAGCAAAATTCAAAAAAGAATATGGAAACATAAGTTTATTGAATTTGGTCTATTACTACCATCCACGTTCAGTTTTGATCAGGATAATTCATCATTTCAATTACATTTCAATCGCAAAAGCAACAACCCAAATCTGAGCATTGTCCCTTCCTCTAAGGCCAGAAAAATACATAACATTGACCAGTGGACATCAGCGTTTATGCGTTATGTTGCCATTTACAGTTTAAGGCATCGCAAGCAAACACCAGCCCTCATGAAATATGGGGAACTGGTACGGGATCTTGCTGCTAAACATGCCGGCAACGCCTGGTCAGTTTACGATACCCAGTTTAGAAAACTCAGGGAACATACACAAATGCCCTGGGATACACTTCACTCAGAATTTTGGATAAGGGCCACTACATCTTCCTATCAGCCCCAGCCCCAGCCCTTTCGGCCCTACCGCCGCAATGACGGCTCAAACACAGGTTTTCCAAGACCTTCCTTTAACAACAAGAAACAGTTCAATCCGAACGGTGAATTTCTCCCCAATACCTGCTGGACGTTTAACAGACGAGGGACATGCCCATCAGTCCAGTGTTTCCCCCACGTCTGTGGTTTCTGTCGAGGACAGCACTCTGCAAAGTCATGCCCAACCAAGTCCAGACAGAACTCAAATAGAGTTGAATTTAACAACCCACCCCATGCAACTACTGTCCAGGCCAAACCAACAATTCAGCCCAAACGTGCTTAATACCACCAGTACCAGTACCCCGATTAAACTTGGTCCTTTATCTTATTGGATCGAAGGTTACACTTATGGCGAATACTTGCTCGAGGGTTTTAAGCATGGGTTTAAAATTGGTTTCACAGGGACCAGATGCTCTTATAGCACCAGAAACCTAAAATCATGTTCAGAATTTCCAGATGTAGTTCGAGAGAAGCTTCAGAAAGAGTTGGCTCTACACAGAATATCAGGTCCATTTGAGAGTCCCCCTTTTCCTTTTTTCCGTGTTAGTCCTATAGGGGTAGTGCCAAAAAAGGAAGTTAACTCATACCGTTTGATACATCACTTAAGCTTTCCTCATGGTAATTCAGTTAACGATTTTATTGATCCCGAGTTAGCTACAGTCCATTACTCAACATTTGATGAAGCTGTTGCCATGGTTAGAAATATGGGTCAGGGCTGTTTAATGGCTAAAACAGATATTGACTCGGCATACAGAATTATACCAATTCATCCATCAGACCATCCTCTGTTGGGTTTCAAATTTGACAATGCATTTTATTATGACAGAGCTCTTCCCATGGGAGCTAGCTCATCATGTGCAATTTTTGATAGGTTCAGTTCAGGTCTTAAATGGATAGCCCAAACAAAACTAGGAATTCCACACATTTTGCATATCTTAGACGATTTTCTGATAATGGGACCAAAGAGCTCAAATCGGTGTGAACTTGACCTTAAAGTTTTCCTAGATCTATGTAAGGCAGTGGGAGTTCCAATAAAGCATGAAAAGACTGTTTCAGCTACTAAGGTCATTACTTTTATGGGTTTAGAACTTGACTCGGACACAATGGAAGCTAGACTACCATCAGACAAACTAAACAAAGTTCATGAATTGTTAGCCCTTTTCAAAAAACACAGGAAAATAAGGCTTCACAAATTACAATCTATTATTGGTTTATTAAATTTTTGTTGCAATGTTGTACTTCCGGGCAGAGCTTTCCTTCGTAGGTTAATTGATCTTACTAAAGGGGTAACTCACGCTTACCACAGAATTACACTCAATAGAGAGGGAAGGAGAGATTTAGCAGCATGGTGTCTGTTTGTCGAACATTTCAATGGTAAACACATATTACTAGACCAGAAATGGTTGTCTGATAAAACGTTGCACCTTTTCACAGATGCTTCCGGTTCTATCGGCTATGGTGCAATATTGAACACTCACTGGTTTTATGGAACATGGTCTGCAGCATATGAAGGGTATAATATTACATTCAAGGAACTATTTCCAATCACTGTTGCACTAGAGGTATGGGGTTATCTATTGACAAACAAATGCATTATTCTTCATTCGGACAATATGGCAGTAGTACACATTATAAACAAGCAGTCATGTAAAGATGTTCAAATCATGCACCTAGTCAGACGCTTAGTTTTAACGTGTATGAAACATAATATCTTGGTGCGTTCACAACATGTGCTTGGTAAGCTAAACAATCTAGCAGATAATCTTTCTCGTTTACAGATATCAGAATTCAGACTGAACGCCCCTCAAGCAGACCCAGAACCGACCCAGATTCCAGATGCGTTACTAGAACCTCTCTGATGCAGGTCGTGCATACTTTACTAGACAACTCGTTAGCCAGCAGCACACGTCAGGCTTATCAAACTGCTTTTACATCATACAGCTCTTTTCATTTAAACCATTATGGTGCCTACCCGGCAGGGACAATTTCAAACAAGAAACTGACAGTATTCATTGCATATTGCCACTCTATAGGTTTGAAATATTCTACTATTTGTGCACGTGTCTCAGCGCTTAATTACATCAACAAAGTACAAGGTGCTAACCCCTTAAAACACAAGTTTCTCGTCCAACGTGTTTTGTTAGGTTGTAAACATTTGTCACCTTGTCACGATAAACGACAACCTATTACCATTGAAATATTGAGCAAATTGATATCTACCCTACCGAAAGTGTTAACATCAGTATATAATGTCACATTGGTTAGAGCTATGTTTTCACTTGCATTCTTTGCGTTATTACGTGTAGGCGAAATAACCTTGTCCAGGAGTGCCAATCACACAATTCCAATTAACGACATTACATTTCAGATGAAACACAAACAGCCTGTTCAACTATCTATCACTTTAAAGCATTACAAGCATTCAGTTACCCCCTTCACTGTTGCATTACCATGCCACAACAACCCTAAAATTTGTCCAGTTTGTGCAGTCCATGCATATACCAATCTACGTCCAACAGCTGTTGGCCCCCTATTCATTACCGAATTAGGTGTCCCTATCACTTCCAAACAGTTTGCACATATTCTAAGATCAATTGTTTGTAGGATAGGTCTAAACCCATCCAGTTACACATCTCATTGTTTTCGCATTGGGGGGGCTACTCATGCTCATGCCTGCAATTTCTCGGATGCCCAAATACGCCACATAGGTCGGTGGCGCTCAAACGCTTTTAAGTCGTACTTGAGACCAGATTCTATCACCTTGTAGATAAATCTAAGGACCGTCCTCTGTTGCCTGTTACAAATTTGGATTGTACGCTGTTATACATGTATATATTTGTTTTTTGTTTTGTTATTGCAGATTTTGGTTTCATATGTAATGTTGAGTTCAGTATAGGTGTCATTGACTATCAGTATCACATCGGATGGAGATAGAGTTGGGCTAAGCATCCCATGGGTCTTACTTGTAATTCAGCTGCGGCACGCAGTGTGGTTAAAAAGTTATTTAGTTAAATATTGGCTCCGATTGACGCCAGCAACGGAGTTCATTATAGGTATGGTTTCAACCTGGACTCTGATCGACGCAAGCGACAGGGTTCGGGTTGTAAGCATGGTGTAAAACATTGGCTCCGATCGACGCAACGGCGGAGTACAATCTATGTGTTGTTTTCAACCTGAGCTCTGATCGACGCAAGCGGCAGGGCTAGGTTGTTTGCATGCGTTGTTACACGACTGTTATTGATGTGCAATGTCTGTTTTGTTCTACAGTCTGTATGTGGTACTGGTGGTCACTGACACATTTGCTGTGTTAGGACCTCAGATTTGAGGGTATTAAAACTTTTAATTGTTATGTGGTAATCACACAATTTGTTCACATTATTTAGTAGTTAACTTCTAGTGATGTTTTACATAATATGTAATATACAACTATCATTCAGTATTGTGATGTAACTGCTAATGTTGAATGTAAGATAGAGACTTAAAATGTGTATTTGTTTCATTGTTATTTTTATTGTTTTCATGTATTTCATTGAGAGTCATAATCGAGTTTGCTTGTCTGGGCGGTCATAAAGCCTCATTCTGTGACTTTATTCGTGGCGGTTTTATTGCCCAGATATAACAAAATTTGTTGAGATTGTTTTCATATCTAGTGTTGTATATATTGTATAAACTGTATATATTGTCATGTTTAAAATTACATGTTATTGTTTATTCTATATAATGTTTTATGGCTTTAATAAAAGCCCATTTAACAACACACTATTGTCTGTTCTTATTTTGTTTTAACAAGCTACTCAAACTCTTGATTTACATGCAACCACTTGATGGCCATAAATGTATTTTATGTACATAAAATGTTTTATGGACGAGATGGTTTCGTCCCGGTTTTATTTGGATGTACGGAACGGAACGGCAGTAATCCAAAACGCATTCGGCTCTGTACGCATGCGCAATTAAATAATTTTTAGACAAAGGATTCAACGCTGTTAATTTTACTCGCTTATTTTGAACTTTATTACTGTTTACGTTAATTTTACCTCCACCTCCCCTCCTCCTCCTTAGATTACTGCCGTTACCGGTTGTTTAACTATTTTATTTTTTGAGTTATTAAGATAGGCGGTTTTATTGCCCAGATATAACAAAATTTGTTGAGATTGTTTTCATATCTAGTGTTGTATATATTGTATAAACTGTATATATTGTCATGTTTAAAATTACATGTTATTGTTTATTCTATATAATGTTTTATGGCTTTAATAAAAGCCCATTTAACAACACACTATTGTCTGTTCTTATTTTGTTTTAACAAGCTACTCAAACTCTTGATTTACATGCAACCACTTGATGGCCATAAATGTGAAATTATGTGAAACTAAAAAAGGTAACGTGATATACTTGTAAATGTTAACTAGTTAGCGGACTGGTTGAAGGTCAACACAGCCAACGAGAAAAAATGTGCTGTGAAAGGCGTATTTCATGGAATACAGTCCAGATTTATTAAAAATAAGTTAAAAATAAAATAAAAGACTAAGTTTCTTCATCAGAGAGAGCATGCTCTCATCCCCTGAGACAAGAGATTCCATCACTGTCATCCTCCATGTCACTAAGACATTCAAACTTGTTGTTGAGGGGGGTTTCATAATTTTTTGTTTTACATGGTTTTGGTGTGGGTGATGGTGGTGAAGGTTTGTGACCTGCAGGTTTTTCTTTAGGAGGTTGGGAAGAATAAACAAATGTACATGTATAAGTGGTGAAAAAGTTTTTGTTCAAGAACAAGATTTCATATTTGGAAGTAAGTACGTGTATTAACAGTATTTTCAACGTATTTATAGTTCTAATTTCTTTCTTTAAAAGCGAAAAATAAAAAATTTGCTAATGTAAATGCAACCATTATCGGTATAACTCAGTTAGTTAGTTATATGTTGTTTTACGGCGCATCGACAGCTTTGGTAATTTAGCGCGCAAGGAATGTAAAAAATATGTGAAACTAAAAAAGGCTATGTGATAATCTTGTATATGTTAAATTGGTGTAAATATAGTGGGTACAAATTTGGATCATTAGGGTAAGAATATATTTTATGTACCAGGGTGAGCAAAGCAATCCTCAATCACCGGTAAATGTAAAAGTATAGATTAAAAAATATCCTAGCTTGATGTAAAAGCCAATCTATTTGATGTAGCTTATAATTTTTCCAATTTGTATTGTCTCAAAGAGACTTTGAATGTCAGTGGTATTGAAAAATTGGGAACGAACTGGTTGAAGGTCAACACAGTCGATAAGAAAATGTTGTACTGTGAAAGGCGTATTACCCCTCTGTAGTGCGACAGCTGGGGAATTCTAGCCCCCCACTCCAGCTGGGGGGAAGCAAAATGGAGATGTTCACGAAGTGTCGAGAGAACAAGGGAGCCGCTATAAAGATGCTACTGGCATCAGCGCTGCAGGTTTTGTCATTTGGAATAGAAAAAGCGAACTTGTTATTGACATCAATGGATATTCCGCCACCCATCAGAAGCCACAAGCAGACTCTGGCGACTCGTGCCAGCCTCAACACTATTAGGCTAAACGAGGAAGACATGGTGGAGAAGAGACGGATGGTCATTCAACACAACCGCGACCAGGGAAAACTTAACCCACATTGAAAAAAACTACATATGTTTGATGTAATAATATAATGCAAAGTGCAGTAGTTTGCACAACAAGCCACTGCAGCTCTGGCAAAGAATGTCAAGTCCCGATGTAGTGCCATAATAAAAAAACTACGGATAGAGGCAGGCGGTGATTTACAAAAGAAGATTCCTCGCTTACCTGCAATAGGGGCAGCAACAGAATGTTACAGCGGTAATTGTAGCTTCTGTCCACACGATTCACTTGTTTGTTCAGGTGTCGGGGGTTGGCAATTAGTGGTACCACTAGAAATATCTAACAACGCACAGTATCCATCACCTGGAGTATACAGGGTATGATCATCGACTATTTTCAACCATAAATGAGATAAGACTAAGCGAGTTTGCTGTCTTATATGTTACCAGCATTGAACCTGTTAACACAGAAATGGGAAGCGTTCAACAGGGCAGTACTGTCATCACTGCCCAAAGACATCAACTTATGCAGAAACTTTGCTGGAAGTCGGGCATCCAAAACACTACAGATCAACAATTCGCTACTGGAATCTGTGGGAAAGAAAGTAATCAGCCTCACTTGTAAACAACTTTCACCCAGGGCAATGAGATACCTGAGATCTACATCAAGAAGACATAAAACCCGCCGTCCAAACAACTGAGCCAAGTTGAGTATGCATACCACCAAGTCAGATATGCATGCACGAACAGACGATTAAAGATCCTACGACATGAAAATTAAAACACCCAATTTTAACTGAAATAGCTTTAAGATAATAATTTAGCACTAAATATTGTAAAAATTTCTTTGACATTTCATTCCGAGATGTTTATTTCACGTTTACAAACCGACAACGCACCGTCCAGCGAGCACCTGCTGGTTTAAAAATGAAACCGGAAGTGATTTTGGCTTTTTGTCTATTCCAAATCATTAAAATGGTTTATCCATGTGGTGTGTGTAAGAAGAACTGTGTCCGTGGTGTTATTGCATGTGAAAATTGCGATAAATGGTTTCACTCAGATATCAAAATTTAACCAAGGCACATATAAAATGTATGTCAGATACAGACTGTGATTTTTCTGGTTGGCATGTACATCAGGCGTAGATGGTAAATTTAATTTTGACCAATCTTTGGCTAGGCTAGAGAAATATTCAATGTCTGGCAAATTAGAACATGGTGTTAAAACTGAGAAAATATTGCTGAGAAATGAAAAGGTAGAACCATTGAACAATAGAACTGATATTAGCTTTGTTGTCTCAAATTTCATTGAGGATAATACTTCAAAAGAAAATTCTCCAAACTTCAGGCTGTCCACTTGCTTACAAGTTTCCTGAAAGTTTCGGCAGATGGAAACTGTTTGTTCAATGCCTTGTCCCTTTCCTTAGTAGGTCATGAAGGACTTGCCAATAGAATCCGGGTCCTTACTTGCATAGAACTAACTGATAATGCCCAAGTCTACGATAATGACAAAAATAGTAACCTGTTAAATGTGTCGCCTGATTATGGTGTGGCATGTAGAGATGCTGCAAGAATGGGGGCATGGTCAAGCGCTTGGACTATGCTGGCCGCTGCAAGCGTGATCGTCTGCCCCATTCAGTCGATCTATCCACCCATGAATGGCATTTTGGACAGATCAGTAGGCATACTAAATTCTACCTTTTTGCCTGCCGGATCCTCAAAAATCAAAACTGACCCTATACAAATTCTTTGGACAAGTACTTCTTTGTCTTTCAAAAAGACATGGCTACCTAATCATTTTGTCCCTTTGTTTGGTAAAATACCCGACGTTTCGGTCATAGATTTAGAGTCTGGTTATGAATTCCCTCCATTGAATAGTACACCGAATTCAAAAAACCCATGCCCCACAATATTTGATTCGAGCATCAAATTGACAAACGTGTCTGGTTGCAGTAATGAGTCGATCATTGAGTCCGTCCTTGAGTGTGAGTCCGAGTCCGTCCTTGAGTTTAGGGAAATTAAGAAAAAATTCATTCCCCTTGTACCTCAGCCGGAGGAATCTAATCTCTTTATTCTTAAAAGATATTACGCCACACTTAAGCGTGACTAAAGTTACAAGAAGAGAATTTCATTTTTCTAATCAATACCTGGTTATTCTGAAAAAAAGAAGTTGGCATTGGCCGAATATTTAGGCTCATTTCCGTCTATTGAATGTGTTCACGGAAACGCACATACAAAGCAAGAGTACTATAGGACATCTCCAGCAACAAAAAAAAATATTCAGACAGAAATAGATACGGGGAAGGGTGTTAGACAAATTTTCGCTTCTAACTATTTGGCTGGAGAACACCAGCCCCGAGACTTAAGAGTAATAGAAAATATGAAATATAACATTAACAAAGAAAAAAAACCCGGTAACAGATGACATCCAAAATGTTCTTTCAATGGTGTCTAGTGGCAATCCATTTATAAAAGAAATTAATCAGATAGCCGGTAAAACACCAAGTATTATTGGCTACACAGATTTTCAAATGAAGCATTTTGGCAACGCTTTAAAAACGTCCATTATCGGGGTTGATAGGACTTTTAATCTGGGTGCATGTTTTGTTACAACAACAGTATTTCAGGAGAAGACTTATAAGAAAGGGCACTAAAACAAATCCCATTATACTTGGTCCGGTTTACTTACATTGGGATGGTAGTTTTCAAACGTTACTTGGTCCGGTTTACTTACATTGGGATGGTAGTTTTCAAACGTTACTTTGTCCGGTTTACTTACATTGGGATGGTAGTTTTCAAACGTTACTTGGTCCGGTTTACTTACATTGGGATGCTAGTTTTCAAACGTACCAACGCTTCTTTACCCATTTAGCTTCTGTTTTTGGAAACTTCCGTTGATACCAAATTAAGTCTTAATGAAATGATTTTAGGGACTGATGAAGAAAAGGCTCTGGTTAAGGCAATATACAATCATCTTTTCCCGAATCCAAATTGACGCTTTGTACCCGACATTTAGGCGAAAATTTCAAACGACATTTAAAAAACAAGTGGGTATAAATGAAAAACGCACCAAAGAAATTTATGATGATGTATTTGGTCCAGGTGGTCTAGTAGAGGCGGATACTACTGTTGACTTAACACAAAAAGCTGCTGAAATTAAACGAAAACACGAAGAGACAGTAGGCAATTACCTGACCGATAAAGTAATACCATGTCTCCAGAAATTTGTTTATAATACTCGCACCAGTGATAAAAAGGTACCTCTGAACTGGAAAAACAATAATTGTGAATCTCTAAATCTCTATATCATATATTAAAATTAAATCAAAAATGGACACCGGAAAAAATACCGGATCTTATCGAAAAAATTCACAACGAATGTAAACTACAGGAAGCGATGGTAAAAGGGGCACTTTACAGCCATGGCGTTTTCTAACTTGAGCCATATATTTCTAAAATACGCTGTTCTAAAATCATTTGGCAGTCGAAAACTCAAAACGAAAAAGATGTAGTATTGCAGAAATATTGGAATTTTCGTTCCGTGTCGCTTTGTGAGGCTTCGGGTCTCTTCGTGATGCTTTTTAGTGAGACCCACGTAAAACATACAGAGCACCAACTGATTAAAGAAGTATACAAGAAAAAAAAATGGAAAGCGAAGATGCAAGCATTTTAAAACTAAGAATTCTTATAATCATATAAAATATGTATTTCTTTCATTTATTAAATTAATATAACATGTATTTATTTAATAATTTATGTAACCAAAATTGTATGCATGTTTGTTATGTTATTATAAAATGTCGGTAAATAGTCATACATGTTATTAATTGATGTACTTATCCGACAATAAATAAATTTTGACTTGACTTGAGCAGTTTTTTTGTACAGCCGTATTTGTACGAACTACCAGCAAGACATATCTCAGAGGATTCCTCTAATTCTGACGATGATTCGG
Organism: Mactromeris polynyma; assembly: GCA_032209605.1. Lineage (NCBI taxonomy): Eukaryota > Metazoa > Mollusca > Bivalvia > Venerida > Mactridae > Mactromeris > Mactromeris polynyma. The sequence goes on from JASFXZ010000005.1 coordinate 4,366,116, forward strand.
ACACAGATATTTCGGACGATGAGATCGTTGACGAACGAGTCGGGAATAATGAATGGTACAGCTTCTTTGCAGAATGTTTTTGTAAACTGTCTAATTATGTCTACGCATAAATGTGCCTTTATACTAGAAACTGCTTGTGATCGTTTAGCAATGTATTTCTTTGTTTCTGAAGGTCTTTAAATTAAGGGTCTTTATGTTCGAGTAGATTTTACTTGTAAAGTTGTATATTATCTCAAGATTTTTGTGGTGTGTATCAGGCTCAAGCGATAAAATTGCAGCTAGAGTAAACCGGTTTGTTGTATAATTATTATACTCTAATTAAATACAAAGTAAAATCAGCAATGAACGCTCATAATTGCAGGTGCACCTGTCACTCTTGTGAGCCGACAGCAGAAGAGTGTTTGCTGCAGGGAGTTCACCGACTTGGAAGGCAAGCTGGAAGATGATGGACTGCAGTGTATTGTTCAACATGAGGGGTTTATTGGAAATTGTCTCAACAAGGATGTAATAGAGGTCTCGTTTTACGAGTTTCTGCAGGACAATGGACCAATCGGTGACGAGGAACCAATTCATGAGTAAGAACTAAGATCTAACTAATATTGGAGTATATGTCTCATTAATATCAGTTTGCTTGTTTCTCTCGAATGGTTTACTTATACTCATTCAACTTGTATCATTTATCTTAAATTACAAGCTATCAGTCGATATCCATGCAAAACTTGCAGTCTGAAGATCACGAGTTTGATTGGGGTCAAAGAATCCTTATGAGAATATGGGCCATCCATCGCAATTTGTTTGAGGAGCAGTTGATCGCTCACAATGTAAGCGAGCATTGCACTGGTTATGGAGCCTGTGTATGGGTTGTATAGGCTGCCAATGCCTAATGACCAAAGATGTTTTTAGGGCATTTAACCTCCAAAATCAAACCAAACTTTTCTGAAAGGTCAACTAGATGAACCAGGAACTAGAATGTAGTGTTTCCAAGAAACATGGCGGATTTAGCTGATAAGAATGACAAACTTTGTGCGAATTTGGAGGTTTATTACCCACTTTTGTTTTCGTATTTGAGATTATTTTGATATCTTTTCAGTCATTATTGTCCAATATGTCGTTTATACGATTAAATGACATGTACCCGAGCTTAGTGTTGTTTTTATTATTGAACACCATACCAGCTACAAGTACATAGTGGCCTTGGCTGTAATAAATAAGCTTTGTTGGACAGGTGCATACCTACGGAACAAGGGTTTTGACATCACCTGCCCAGGGGGGTATGCCGATTGTACGGCTACAATACCATACATGCAGCCACACTCGGAGAGACATATGGTGTATAGCATTGCAGAGCAGCTATCCGAAGAGAACATATTTGTTAGGACTCTAACGACAGATGGCGACAAAAGGTCTCATCTGGGAATGGGTGATTTCTATAATACACTGGAGAATGCATGGAAAGTCTGCCGCCAAGCCGACCCAAACCATCTTGGTAACAGGCAAGTGAGGAAGGTCAGAAGCTCCACCTGGAGCCAAAATGTATCTACCTCGCACAATATCCATCACCTGGAATATACAGAGAATGATCGCCAACTGTTGTCCACCGTAATTGAGATCAGACTAAGCGAGTTTGCAGTCTTATCTGTTACTAGCAACCTGTCGACACAGGAATGTGAGGCATTCAATAGGGCAGTACTGTCATCACTGCCCAAAGACATTAACTTGTCCAGAAACTTTGTTGGGAGTCTGGCATCAAAAACACTTCAACTCAACAATTCGCTACTGGAATCAGTGGGAAAGAAATCAGGTTTGGCCATCACGAAACAAAGTGCACAAGTGCTCCGGTTTGTGCAGTCTGTGCATTTGAGGGGCCGGACCATGACTCGAAGAACTGCCATGAGAAACCCCACTGTAGCAACTGTAAAAATTCCCATCCTGCCTTTTCCAAGAATTGCACATCATGGAAAATGGAGAAGGAAATACTGCAAGCCAAGTATAGCCAGAATATTTCATTTGTAGAGGCAAGGAGGGTTGTGCAGAACCGCCAGAGGGACCAGGCACAGAATCAATCAATATACGTTGGTGTTGATATTGTGAAAATTAATATAAATGTTTATTTTGTAGTTCAGTTGGAATGGGATTATGAGACAGTTCAAATGTACAATGAGTATGAGGATGTATAATATAAATATTTATTTTGTAATTCAGTTGGAATGGGATTATGAGACAGTCCAAATGTACAATGAGTATGAGGATGTATAATATACATATTTATTTTGTAGTTCAGTTGGAATGGGATTATGAGACAGTCCAAATGTACAATGAGTATGAGGATGTATAATATAAATATTTATTTTGTATTTCAGTTGGAGTGGGATTATGAGATTGTAGAGTTGTACGATGAATTTGAAGACATAATTATTGTTAAATAAACATTTCTTTAATATATGTATGTTTCAATAACCAAATTGAATCTATAACATATTTACAAGAATTTATTGTATGTACCTTGGAAATGGGTGTTAAACTGAAAATAGAAGTCTACGGTACTTTGCTATGTGTAATGGTTTTTGTTAATCGCACAGTCGTATTTGAATCCGTCTGCTTAAGTGTCTGTGCAACCCACTGCTACCGGTACCGCCGTGGTGCATCCTTACACGATCGAAGAGTTGTCTGATTTACTAAAGTGGTACGAGAGTTTGCCGCTGAAGTGTCTGGGCAACCCGCTGCTATCGGGCTTGTTCTGAGCGCTCCATGTGCAGCACCAGTCTCTATAGACGGGCCCACTGCTACCGTGTCTAGGGCACCCTGGGTTTCACAAACCTGCGGCGCAAGATAGCGACAGTACCTCGGGTACTAGCGACCTCACAGATGCTACTTCGGGTAGTAACCTTACTACCAATAGCTCTTCCGATACCGATTTTGCGTTAATGCCGGAACTTGCGCGCAGGCAGGTGTTGATGAATACGGTTAAAATTTCCGCTGACGGACCATTGCCTGATGTGAAGGCTTTCCACCAGCTAATATCTAGTATGTCCCATCTTCATTTATCAACGGACCCTAAAGTGATTAAATCCTTAAACGGCATGGCGTATCACTGACGAATAACATTGCGCGCCGATGAAATAAAGCATTGTTTACGTCGTAGTATGCAAGCGCCCGATCTGCGCTCCAGAGTCGATGCAGCTCTACAGGAGCGTGGCTGGTACGCCAAAAAGCAATTTGATATCTGCATGGTCGCGTGTAACAAGCTCAAGTTTGGGCAAATCAAAATGGTCAGAACGGATAAGTGCACTCGCTTGAATGACAAAGAGCGCGAGCTTAACGAAAATATTAGGACACAAACATGGCCCGGTCTGAAGGTCACCAACACCGGGATTGAGGCGGGTCTTGCCGTTGAGACTCGTCTTACGTACGAAAAGGGCTCGGTCCTGTGCGACTACCACGGCGAGCTACTCGACGGTAAAGCGGGATTTCGTCGATACGAATATAAAAACAACGCGAATAATCGGTACATGTTTCAGTTCGGCTTCGAAGGGCAAACGTACTGGATAGACGCCGTTAACCATTGTGAGTGTCACGAAACCTCTAGGTTTATTAAAGGTCGACTTATAAATCCCAGCTCAAAAAACGCCGTCATACCAAAACCGCGGCGCGTTGGCGATAAAATTCAATTATTATTAATCACAAAATGCGACCTCGGAGCTGGTGTGCCATTGCTTTTCGATTACAATTGCAAAAGAGACAGCAAGTCCGATTTTGAAGGGTGGATGTGCCAATGAGCCCGTATTATTAATCACTGATCAGAGTGTTCACACGCGTGCTACCGGATTATCAATTTGTGGCATGTGAGTATGATTTTGAAGGGTGGATGTGCCAATTGAGCCCGTATTATTAATCGCTGATAGGAGGGTGCACACGCGAGCTACCTGATGATAAATATGTACGATACTGCGCGTTGATCAGAGGGTGCACACGAGCGCTACCTTATGATAAATTTGCCGCATGCGAGTATGATGACATACATCCCGACATTCGCAACGTCTATCCTTCCATCTAGTATAAAAATTGGTTACGAAAATGTACCAGTCTCCATGTATGTGCCAAATCCTCTGCGTTGTTTTAGATGCCAGAGGTTTGACCATCACGAAACAAAGTGCACAAGTGCTCCAGTTTGTGCAGTCTGAGCATTTGAGGGGCCAGACCATGACTCGAAGAACTGCCACGAGAAACCACACTGTAGCAACTGTAAAAATTCCCATCCTGCCTTTTCCAAGAATTGCACATCATGGAAAATGGAGAAGGAAATACTGCAAGCCAAGTATAGCCAGAATATTTCGTTTGTAGAGGCAAGGAGGGTTGTGCAGAACTGCCAGAGGGACCTGGCACAGAATCAATCAATAAACGTTGGGTGTTGATATTGTGAAAATTAATATAAATATTTATTTTGTATTTCAGTTGGAGTGGGAGTATGAGATTGTCGAGTTGTACGATGAGTATGAGGATGTATAATATAAATATTTATTTTGTATTTCAGTTGGAGTGGGAGTATGAGATTGTCGAGTTGTACGATGAGTATGAGGATATAATTATTGTAAGATAAACATTTCTTTAATATATGTATGTTTCAATAACCAAATTGTACGAACCACCAGCAAGACATGTCTCAGAGGATTCGCTGAATTTACATGTCAAACTGATGCTTCTTCTCCACAAGACACAAGTATGACAGAAAAACTTCAACAAGAGTCACAACCTTCCACTTCACCAGCTACTGTACCTTACTATGCAAGTCAAGTAACACCACTGACCTTAGCAGATACTTCAGAGCCTGACATGCAGCCGAAGGTACGACTAAAAACAAGGTGTTGTAAAATTTGGAAACCTGACTAAAAATCGTCATATATAGACGTTCTCAACAAGGAAATTAATCGCTTGGCATCACAGATCTAGATACAACTTGACTCTCACTTGTCATGTTGTTTATTACAGAAAGAAATGTTTAACTACAAAGATCTTTTGAAAGTCTGATGTATCAAATTTGTCTAAAATACAAACATGTCTTGATATAAATCTTGTGTTCGACACAAATCTAAAATAGAGTATGTGTCAGTATTTGCAATTGCTCCTTATCACCATTTTAAAAGGATTGTAATAAAAACACTACATTTTTGGGTTGGGGGTTATTAAACCCCACCCATCACTGAACTCCTCAAAAGGGGTTATTCGCTGTAGGGATCTGGCATGTTGCGAGTCCCTTGACAAAATAACTACTAATCTTCAATCGCAGGCTGTCTCTGCAGTAAAAAGAATCTCAATTAAAAGAGATAACAAAATTATACAAACCAACACTTATATTCTCACATTCTCAACTTCAGTACTCCCATCTAATATCAAAATTGGGTATGAATGCGTTCCGGTCTCCGTGTATGTGCCAAACTCTCTGCGCTGTTTCAGGTGTCAAGAGGTTTGGCCGTCACGAGACCAAATGCACAAGTATTCCAGTTTGTGCAGTCTGTGCACATGAGGGGCCAGACCATGATTCAAAAAATCTGTCACGAGAAACCCGTCTGTGCAAATTGCAAGGGTTCCCACCCTGTTTTTTCAAAGCATTGCCAGTCTTGGAAAATTGAAAAAGACATTTTGGAAGTTAAATATAACCAGGGTATTTCTTTCGTAGAGGCAAGGAGGGTTGTGCAGAACCGCCAGAGGGACCAGGCACAGAATCAATCAATATACATGATTGAATTTGATTTTAGAAAGCAAAGGTTTATTTTGCCAGGAACAAAGAACTATGCATGAATCTGTATAACCGTAGGAATTACATACATCTTATAGTGATATGAAGCATTGCTATGTTAATGGAGGTTTCGACATTTTAAAGTAAAAAAATGTGTCCCTTAGTACGTGTTGCAGAATATAGAGGACCATGATGCTAAATTGCTTGATCTTGTAAGTTCCGTTATTTCTTTTCATATAGACATAAATCTGTTTATAAACTTTGTTGCTTTATCTATAATCATATTCATTGTCTATTTATTTACACAATAAGTATTTATTGTTTTTACACAGAACAAAAAAGAAACTTATGATTTGTACAGTGTTTGTTGTGTTGAAGAAATCATTGTGTAAATCATTGTGTAAAGAAAGACAATAGGTAATCAATGTATAGTCAAGAGTTGATTTTTTTTTAATTTTCTAAACACAAAACATGCATATAATTATGTAATTATTAGTTTATTGTAATATATGTAATCATTAAAGTCTTTGTAATACATAAATCATTAGTGTTTGTAATATATATAGACAGACGGCGTTTAGCATTGCTGAGCAGTTATCAAATGACAACATACTTGTGCCTTTGTGTCTGTCGTTAGTGTCACATCTAGGAAAGAATGATTTCTACGATAAACTGGGCAAAACATGGATGTCTGCCGCCAAGCCGACCAAATACATCTTGGTAACAGGCAAGTCAGGAAGGTCAGAAGCTCCAACAAAGCTCATACAAATTGAGCCATATGCAGACTCAGAATCGTGAGAGCCTCAATACCATTAGACTAAACGCGCAAGATATGGCGAAAAAACACTAAAGAGGAACAGATGGCATATATCATTAACAGTAATATTACAGAGGAATCCGACGTCAAATAGCAGATTTATTAGGTTTTTGCAAGACAGTCACGATTCTTCAAAGAATGAATTATTTAATGCTAGGCAAGAAATTATATAGCGTAGCAACAGGAAAAATTGGAAAATGAACGCTTAAAGACGCAAGTTGAAGAGGACAGGTTCATTTGCTTTCCTCAAATATTTAATTTAAATTATTACTTTGTTACAGATGGACTTTGTTGTTCTGAAAGTGTTTTAGATGTGGATAACTTCCCTTACTTAGAAAGTAACTATTGAAAAGGGTGAGATAGTGTACGAGAGCATTAGGGTGTCTCGACCCATCTCTGCTGACCTCAAGAAGAAGACGATGATCTGTATGGTACATATATATCTTAAGATTTTCTTATCAGAAATTCCGAATATTACACATTTAAATATCTACATATTAATATAAACTTTTTGTTTGAAACACTTGGTTTTCTTAAAATACAGTCATACTATGTTAATCGTCTGTTTACAGTCTATGGCGGTCCTCTCTAACAGCTATCTATAGATGAACTTGATAAGGATAGGCAAGACAATTTGAAGCCATTCATGAAGATTAGTTCAATAGCCCCAGTGATACAAATGTATAATGAATATACTGAACATCCATGATTCATTAATGACACTACCGGCATATAGATGGCAAATAACAAAGAAAAAGGTTACTTGTGTAATATTCAAAGTCACAACAGTACTATAGGATTGCAGCACCAGAAAGAAATCAGAATTTTGAAAAAAATGGTAAGATACTTGTGTAAAAAAATATAATATAATATTAATTTAATGGGTTTATAAATATTTCCAGAGCAAAATGTGAACAAACGCTACCCAGATCTCAAGGGTAAATGACAACATAAAATAAAACCATGATAACAATACAAAATAATCGTCACAAGAAGAAACACAGGACTGTACAACATTTATGCATGGATTGGACAGAACCATTATGAGAAACTTCATAGTAAATACTGGCATATTCAAAGAATTTGATGGCATCAGAGCCCAGCACTTATGACATTGGTCAAAGCACAAAAGAAAATTTATAAGTTTATGTCTACTTTGTACCTATACAAAAGTAATGGTTAGGTCGGATAACTTAATACAAGCCCAGCATAATTCAATTACCAGGTATAAATACAAAGAAAACTTGAAAGTAGAGCATAATTTGTCTTGCATATCTAAGGAAGCATTTTAAGAATAAAATTGAGATGTATTTTTAATAAGTAATCATTACCAGAACTTTCATGAAGAATGTAAAAGAACTACAGCAAAATACACCTGCATAGTTATAAGGCAATTCATTATTTGCCTATTAACTTCAAGGACCATTTTCATATGTTTGTTTGTTTCATCGGGTTTAACGCCGTTTCTAAACGATATTTCAGTTATATACGGCGGCCGGTTCACCTAACCAGTTTTTCCTGGACTGAAATCTAACCAGTACTGACTTACCCTTCTACAAGGAGCCGGCAACTTCTCCACATGAGGAGGAAAATCGACATTTTTATCAAATTTTCATGGAAGGGTATGACCTGCCGCAACCGAGAATCGAACCCGGATCGCTGGGTTACAAGTCCAGCGCACTAACCACTGGACCACGGCTCAGTACCATTTTCATGTAACCCGAAACATCAAAACTGGTCATAATCATACATCACATCATAATTACTATTATTTTGTGCAAGCTATGCACTGTATTTTGAGTAGACATACATCATCACTTGTCAAAATGTAAACACAATTCTGAGCTCTTCAATGAAGCTTTCAGAATTGGTTACAAAACAAGCTTAGCGTGTACATACCCATGTTTTGCTGTGCAATAGTATATCAATGGAATGATGTTTAACATGCATGATGTGTGTAAACTGAATCTTGAAATTTTACACTGCTTTTCAATTGCATTTCATTTATCAATCGACCTGACAATGGGGAATGCTTTCACACATCTAATAATCATGTCAGTCCCATCATCAATGAAATGTGTGATTTATGCTGTGATCTTATACATTCAAATGATGTGTCCTACTAAAATGTTTAATATTAAACAATATAACATCTACCTAAAATAACAGACTTCTTAACTAAATTATTTCAGTAATACCAAACCCAAACATAAACCATTAGCTAGGTCTTCATGTAAGTTTATTGTATACAAAGTTAAGTGAAAATATATCAATCTGAACTAAACACCTATCTCTTTGATGCAGCCCAACACATTTTGGACATCAACACATTTCTATGTCAATCTCCATTATCAAACAATGTAAACAAGTGGTAAATAAGGCCATGCCAAATTGGAATTTTGTTAGCGTCAACCTAGCTACCTATTTAATAAAAAAACACAAACTCATAACGAAAAATACAAATATCCACAGATAATAATTGATGCATAATTTTAGATATTTTAATGAAAGAAACGTCATAAAATAAAAAAAATGTTTGTTTCAAAACTAGATCTATACATGAATAAATCTAATTTAAAACTGACTCGTTTTCACACAAATTTACTAGTTTTCACACAATAATCACATCGTTGTCGGATCTCGACTAAAATTGCCGTTGTCTAATCATGGATATCCAAAATATTTGAGATTTTTTAGCTTGGAAAACATGTTGTTTTTTTGGCTCGAGGAGCGCAACACATAGGCGCACGCAGACGCTTAACAAAATTCCAATTTGGCATGGCCTAATGTTATACAAATGGACATAAGACTTATATCATGTAATGTTTTATAGTAATAGTAATAAGGATTCAAACACAAACTTGTTTGTAATTCAATAATATATCTTAAAGTTAGTCTTGTTTGGTTTCAAATAAGTATTGGCAATTTAACAATTTAGTGCAAAACTGACATGCCATCAAACTGGTAACACCCTCAGTATTTATACTGATAATTCCAAGACTGAAGTTGCTGTGTTCTGAGGTCACTCTTAATGTTTTACTTCTGCACTGTCCCGTATATGCCCAAATTCCTTTGCTTTCCAAACAGACCAATGAATAAACACATGTATCTCTATGTAAAACTTTAAATTTATCAATACACTATTTCTCTTTTTATCTCGATGTAAAACTTCAAATTTATCAATGCACTATCTCCCTTTTCATCTCCATAAAAACTGGTTGTAATATTGAGGTGGTCTTCATATTGAGGTTAAATAAAGAGCAAAACAGTGAAAATGGACTTGAAAATTGTGTTCTTAATATCAAGGTGGTCTTATTATTGAGGTGGTCTTACAGTGAGGTTATACTGTAGTCTATAGTATTTATTTAACTCTATTATGATGATATTGATACAGAAATATTGGTACATTGTTGGGCTAAATTTGTAAATCAATTCTTTTTCAGATTGTATCACAAGCCGTGCAGGATTTGAATTTTATTTTGTCTGCACAGTTCTCTGTCATACTGCAAGCTAGTCGTAATCATGAGGTAATTATAAATGTTCTTAGAAATAGAAAAATAAATTGCCATCTCTTTACTTATCATAAGTCTGCCAGGTCATTTGTGACAGTCAAGTGCTCGACTGCTAACCTGATGATTGTGAGTTCATAGCTTGAGAATGGCATAATGTTCTTTGTTATAATTTGACTAAAAGGAAATACTGATTCTTAGAAAAGATCTGGTTTATGGTAGTCTGGTAGCAAAGAAACTAGTTGATGTGAACAGCATTACGCTAATCCATTCTACTGCGAATGTGGTTCTACTGTTGATTATAATGAGATGATTGAAATTTGTTTGGCTGTAAAACATGTTTAGTCTGTTTTCATATAACATTATCTCATAAATAATTCTATAAATTGTCTTCATTTTTATGGTGGTATTGCATTGAATTTCATAATATATGATATCCATGCATATTTTATCATTTCAAATGCTATTGTATTCAAACAATTTAGTATTTCTTTTGTATTTTTGCAGATGACAGCAACTCAGATGATGAGAATCACATTCAACCCAGAGATCGTGGACAGACGTGCTCGTGGCCGTAGAGGTGGTCGTGGTATTTCTAGACATAATCAGGGGAGTCGTACTCCAGCAAACAGAAACCTTGCATCTGCCAGAGGTAGGGGAGTGCGTAGAGTTGTTGCCAGAGCTCCTGATCTAAACGAACCAAGACGGCAACGCCAGGACAAGAACAATGGGACTGATTACAATTGGCAAGTGTATGACTGGAGAGACCCATTTGCACAAGACTGGCTCCCAGAATTTACTGCACCTCATGGTGTGCTTGTAAATACAACTGATTACACTCCTTTAGACTATTTTAAGCTATATTTCCCAGGCGAGGCCTTCAACTTGATGTGCAATGAGACCAATCGATATGCAGCACAATTCTTTGACAATCCTTCTGATCTTCCTCAACATTCAAGATTGATAAGTGGGAGGTAACAACCATCCAAGAACTACAGGCATATGTAGCTTTACAGATTGCTATGGGACTATGCCAGAAGTATGAATTGGAAGATCTAATGGTGGGGAGACCACTAATGAACATATGTGAGCCCAGATACATAAACACTTATGGACCAAGATGTGAACTTTCCATTGACGAAAGTATTATACGATTCAAAGGAAGGGTCAGTTTCAGACAGTACTTGCCTGCGAAACCTTACAAGTGGGGAATCAAACAATTTGTTTTGTGTGAAAGCAAAACTAGTTATGCTCTAAAGTTCTTGACTTACGGTGGAAAAGGTACATTGATCCCAACTAATGGGTTCTCAGTTACTGAGTCTTTGTTTACCACTGCTGAATGGATTTGAAAACAAAGGACAAACTTTTCACTGATAATTATTATACCTCACCAGCCCTTTATAAAAAAACTACGAAATCACATGATTGGTGCATGTGGCACCGTAAAACCAGGAAGAAAAAACATGCCCATTGATCTACGCCCAAATCGACTACCACTTGCTAAGGGAGATGAGCCACAGTTCATGACACTAGATGACATGGTTTCATGCGTCTGGCATGACACAAAGCGGGTTCATACTTATCTACAACAGACACCAACAACACGGTAGACAAGAGGATAAGACAAAGGGGTGCAGAAGGAGGTTATAGAACCATTGAAAAGCCTATGATTGCAGAAGTCTATAATCAGTCAATGGATGGAGTAGACTTGCTTGATCAGAATCTCAGAACATTCGCGTATCCACACAAAAGTGCCAAGTGGTATAATGTTATATACCATCGCATATGGGAAGTGGCACTTGTGAATGCTTATATTGTATATTGTGCAGATACTAATGAAAAACTGTCTCAGAAAGCATTCCGAGAGAAAATAATTACTGGTCTTCTAGACGGATGGAAAAATCCAGCGGTACGACGAGGTCGACCATCTGCAACTGAACGCGAGACTAGACTGACAGAGCAACATTTTGTTAGAGAAAGTGACAGAATTTCCCAGAATTTATTTGGCACTGGAATGTGCTTTTCACTATATATTTGGCGCCGAAAGGGTTAAAGGAATTTAACATGATTTTTTTCAAGTAAAATTACTGTCGAACAAGTAAAAAATCCGCTTCGTCTGACCGAACGGGCAAGTCATGTTCGTGGGCAAGTCATGTTCGTGGTCCGGTCTGACTAGCTGACTTTGCAATACTACTGATTTTCAATTTTGTTTGTGTAACAGCACTTTTTCATCAACTATCGTTACCAGTTTTCCTTTCAAATCAAAACAACCATCAAAACATCATGTTTCTTCAGTTTTTTTACGGTGCAGTTAATTTTATTCGGGCAAGTCAAAATGAATTAGGGTAAGTGGAAATTGCAATCTGTCTGCCCGAATGGGCAAGTCCTTCAAAATGATTATCGTGAAAACTGCCAACAGTCAATTCAGGATGACATTAGTTGCATACCAGAAAGGTGTGTATGCGCTTTAAAGCAATGAGAAGAAAACCAAGAGCATTTCAATGCCAGTGAAGACTTAAACTGAGATGATCAGGAGTAGTCGTTATCAGGGCCTCCGCTGTCAATCGCCAATGTCGCCATTTGCGATAATTTTGAGAATCTGGCGCTAAATTTTACAAGTTGGCGAAAATAAGAGGCGCATACTTTTTCACCCGTCGTAATATTTGTTTTTATTAACGATATAAGCGGCTTAAGAATTGGTTCTCGATTCGCGCGTTTTACCTGCGTTTTACTAAGCGTTAACCGTGATAAAACCGATAACCAGTCCAGTCAGTGTACTGTCAAATCGGGTAATTGATTTCGGATGACACTTTGAGAAGATAATTGCGTAAGTATGTGTGATCGGCTGATTAATCATTATGAAAACATCCGGCAGCGTGTATATTTGATGTTTGTCGATGATCCCCTTATTAACTACAATTATGACCGACTTTAAAGACAAAATGGGCGATTGGTTTAGTCAAAAAGACCGACAGGCTTGTTTGTAACGTGCGGTTGTTGTCAACTTTTTTAGTAATTAAGATGTTTATTGCACACTTTTTTGTGATAATCCCTTAACTTATACGATCTCAATAATGTTAAACAATGGGTGCGAAAAGCATTTTTTAATTAACTTAATTGCTGTCCTGGCCATTTTGCTTAAAATGTCTCGTAAAATTTGGAAATGTATCAGTTGCCATCATGGCTTCTAAGAGACTTTTAGATGAGTGTTCAACTTCACCTTCTAAATTTGCCAAAATTCAAAATTCTCCTGTAAGGAAATTCAAAGACGTTAAGGTGTGTGACCAGTTTGTTAATGGTGTTGTCTGTTAATTCTGACTGCGCTCAGTAATTTCTTCAATCCCTCTGTCAGTAAAGTCTCAAAAGGTGGTGACATTGATGTGGTTAATGAGTACCTTGCCACTGTTGGGGTGGAAGGTAGTAGGGATGAACTGTCATGTTTCCTCACATTTGCCCATGCCAGCCATGACAATGGCAATAAATCGGTTACCTCCACTAGAGGTATTGCTAATCTTGCACTTCGGCACAAGGATGTGTACCCAGCTGCTTCTGAAGCAGCTGGGCGGTTACTCGTGGCCCCTGTTTCTACTGTTGAATGTGAACGGGGGTTCAGTAAGCAGAATATTGTTAAAACCTGCTTACGAAACTCTCTATCAGTCTCGGCCCTTAACAACCTGATGAGAATTTCCATTGATGGTCCTGGTTTGGTCAACTTTGATTTTGGGGCAGCCTTTCAGAAATGGAAATCCATGAAGGCCCGTAGAATACTTAAGTAACTTCATTCACTGTCCTATTGGTCTGCCTAGGTGTGCCTCTGTTCATTAGCTTGTGTACCCTTGACTATTTGCTATTTTACTGGTTTTGACTGATAGATTTTATGTTTATGTTTATGTTCAGATGTAAATTAGCTTGTGTACCCTTGACTATTTGCTATTTTACTGGTTTTGACTAATAGATTTTATGTTTATGTTCAGATGTAAATGTGCTTTTTATGTGACAAGTTGTGTTTATGTATACTTTTATTATATACTGATGATATATGATGCAGCATTAAATATAGAAGTTTCACATTTTTGTTGTTGTTTTTTGAAGACTACTTAAATATGAATCATTTTCATGTTCTTAAACATGGCTGGAAACTTTGGCTACTTTTGGCTCTAAAGTGGCTCTAAAGTGGCTCCAACTTTTCTTAAGTGGCGAAAATGTTGGCGACAAGTCTAAAAAACCCAGAGGAGGCCCTGGTTATCTGTAGTAATAGTAATCTGTAGTAATAGTAATCTGTAGTAATAGTATCTGTAGTAATAGTAATCTGTAGTAGTCATAATCTGTAGTAATAGTAATCTGTAGTAATAGTAATCTGTAGTAATAGTATCTGTAGTAATAGTAATCTGTAGTAGTCATAATCTGTAGTAGTCATAATCTGTAGTAATAGTAATCTGTAGTAATAGTAATCTGTAGTAATAATAAACAAAATCACCCAAACTATCCAACTCAAAACAGCATACACCAAGCAACCAACCTTCAGATAATCTTAATCCTGGTAATTTTTATAACTCTACCTGTATTTGAATTTATGCACTATGTCATGAAGCAAATAGAAAAATCACACAAAAACATGTTCATTGTTATGCAGTTACTTGATGAGAACATTCACATGAGAACATTGTACTCAACATTTTATCCAATAGAAGCTCATACATGTTTCCAATTCAAGTGGCCCGACATTCCTGTATAGGCAAAAGAATGTCTGGAATGTTTCTAAACACAAGTGTCCTACTATAAGGAAAAGTGTAACAGAAGATATACTTACCTTGTTTTTCTTCTTTTCATTTAACACTATTTCAAATTTACCATGGATGAATATCTGTGCCGTTTTCACTAAGTTTTCTAGATCTTCACTCAAAGAATGTCTCATTCCTGGTCATGAAAATAAACAATGAATCACTGCAAGTTGCTACTCAATACAAATGTACTCCAATTACTCCTAGAGAGGACTACGTCAAGTGCCTCGGATGTATGTTAGGCACTACTTTGGGAAATACCATTTGAATATCACGAAAACAAGATGGGGGCGTAAACGCTGGAGTGCTGATGAATCTAATATTTAAGATATATGAAGACTGAAATATGTGAGTTTTTAACTAGAAATGACAACGATAATCCATCTCTTACGTGAATTTATCGAAGTTATTGAAATTATAAATCCGCTTTACGAGAACTATTTCTTGACCGCACAAAGTTTTGCCACATAGTGCTCTGCCTTACATACACTAGAGGGTGTTATTAGAATAACGAAGTGGTACGGAAATACCCTTGAGCTGACGAGAATGAGTTCCCACATCTACAATATTTACCTCCCTTGTTCTTAACCGTCGGCCATTTTGATAGGCAAAACTGATAAATAATAGGTGTTATTTCCAAATATGTGAAAATTGAGAAAATATCAAGAGAATTTGCATGTGACAACCACTTTTTCTTCAACTTACTGAGCCAAATGCCCACATGAGCATAATGAATAAGTTATTTTTTTCATATGGGATTAGTTTATCATCGTTCACATTATATTCCCCATAAACTTTAAGGAATTTTGCCTATCAAAATGGCCGACAATTCAGAACAAGGGAGGTAAATATTGTAGATGCGAGAGTTATGTATTGCATTATTTAGCTTCAAGTAAGTAAAACAATTTTTGTGTAGGTTCACTTCTCTATACATACACCAAGAAATATCCCTTTAATGGCAAATATTTCCTTGAAGAATTATTCCATCCCCCCTCCCTCCAATTTTGTCAAATTATTTTTTACCAGTTATTTCCCTGCAGTAATTGTATCATCTTCATCCAAATGTAATCATCGACACTCAAAACAATCTATAAAACAGGACATTCATCTAGTTTCGCTTAATTTATCTTGCAACCAAACAATAATTTTGGTATTATTATTATGAAGTCCTGTGAATCCCCCAATTTAACAATTTACAACGCAAAGTTCCCCTTTAAAAAGGTATTTAGGAACAGAAAAAAATAGTCCATTATGATAGACCGTCCTATTTGACATTTTGGAAGTTTATTTTGTATTGTTAAATAAATAGATATACCAACCGATGGGTATAAATAGGACAGGTTAGGATACTGCAATTATTTCATTGTAATAATAATACTTGCATCACCAATGTTGCTTCCCAGGAACGTAAAAGCTGCTGAGAAAAGCTTCAATAGAAATTAGAAACCAAAAATTAGACGCTACCTACCAAGCTATTAACCTCTACTATAGCATTCATGGCAGCATCCATTCCAAGACGGACATAGTTCTGACCTCCACAACCCACGGTCTTCCTAAGAAATATATGCAGGGGTTACAGTCAGGATTAGGAGCTTCGGTATTGCACCCCCTTTCCATTTTACATATCTGTTTCTGAAAAAAAAAAAAAAAAATTTAATTTGACAACAGAAACTATCCGAATGGGTAAATAAAAGTTTATACATTTAAAGGGACACAACTTGTTATATTACCGACACTGGCTTAAAATGTAAGCACTCACAGAATACTTCCAGTTTTCTATGTAACAAATATACATACATGTATAATGAAATTAACCAGGACTTGCACTACTTTTAATGAGTAGCGATCAGTAACAGACTGTCAAATAGGGAATTTTTGCGCTTTAAAACTTAGAAATTGTTGGAAAAAATAGTAATTTCAGCAAAATATTAGGAATAAAGATAAAAGGATGTAGTGATTAATTAATCAACAATTGCTGTTTATATAAACCGTCTGTTAAAGAAAAGTAATTAACTTTGGCAATTTTTAGCTAAATTGAACCAGTTTTTTTCTTCAGATGTATTGGATTTTTTTTTACATTTAAATTGAGAAAAATATATACTTTTTGGCATTGCGAATATAGCCAAATAACAGCTATAAAATCAGCTGAAAACCCCCGAGTCAGGCATGCAGTTACTTTTTATACAAGTATTATGAACAGGGTTTTAGGTTCCGTGATCTGTTTCCAATAGTGTCACCAAGACGTCTCACTATTTGCAGATGATACGCAACAACTAAATATGATATTTCCACAAAGTTAATAAAGATTTCACAAAGTTCAGTACATACACTAAGTACTAATATGTTATTTTAGGTACGTAACATAAAATAAAGTCACACGGTTATTTTCCGATTTCCTACAAGTGTTTTAAAAACAACACAAAGCATGCTTGGCAAATATCAAGTTCTGAATTAAGTTCAAAGAGTCTCATAGCTATCTATTTAGTACACAAGTACACAAAGTACAAAACGTTTGCACAGAGTTATATTCCTAAAGCTTACTGTATTTAATTACATTTGTATATCTTTTACTTGTTGTATATGCTTTTATTTATCGTCGCAACCGGTTTCCCACATGGGCGACGCCTCCAGAAGAATGTTAGTCATATTAGATTTGGAGGATAGTGCATGATACAGAAGATGCCCCAGTTCCAGAAGCACCCCTGGTTCTTTTACGTGCTCGATGTAAAGCATCATACACGGGACCTCGGTTTTTAAAGTCTCGTCCGAAAGACTGTTAGTATGGTCAGTGATGGAGCGGGGAATCGAACCAGCGATCCCTGTATTATGACGCGAAATTGGTCTTCCGCCCATAACGTGATGTACACAGCAGCAATCCATGACCAGAGAAGGATGTTTTGACGAAATGTATAAAACCAAATGCACAGTTCTGTTATATAATCAAATTTAATAAAATCAACACTAAGTCTGTAGTTAACAAGTTGTTCACAAAGAAAGTTATTAATGAATAAATCACAAAGTTATATTTTACATAAGGCAACAAATGCTCTTAGTCCTAACCTAAATTTAAAGTAAAAATAAGTTCACAGAGTAAATAAAAAGTTCCAAACGTTATGTCACAGAGTTTCACCAAGTAAGTAGTCATACACACAGTTAGCTATTCTATCCCTTAATATATTATATTACATGTATTTATACAGACCTAAAACAAAGATAAATAAGGAAGCCAGACATTAAGGGCTTTGATAATAGATAAACATTTCAGATATAACAATAGATGTGTGACCTTAAGGGCTTTGATAATTTTAGTATAACAATAGATGTGTGACAATTAATCAGAGGAAATATGTTATCAAATAATTTAGGAATGGGGTGTTAACAACAGAACAAAAGTGCTGCAATCATTTTTGGCAGACAGCAACAGATGTCAAACTTAACAAACAAACAATTCATTTTAGAGTAAAAATCACAGACAAGGAAAATCAATATATTTGCACCATAATACCTGGATTACAAGTCCAGCGTTTTACCACTGGACCACGGATCCGCTACATAATCTTTTACTTAAAAGTTCCATGGCTTATATACTGTTTCTCAGATGTGACATGTTTAGTAGAAAAGGAAGCCAGTGTCAACACTATAATTAAACAATATGAGATAATTATTGAGTATATAATTACTTAAACAATTGATAACAATACAACAAAGAAAGTTTGTCACATGTCATAAATGAAATGTCTTAGTGTGAAGATAACTAAGAAATTAAAATTCATATTTGGTAAATTGACATAAGTCAAATATTGAGAAGATCTGCTGAGCAATTCAAGTCAAAAGCCAAATTTAAAATAAGAATAACAATAGGTTGTGAAAGAATTTCTGAATAAAAATGGTGAAATATCCATACATGCCCGCCGTGAGACTTTTCCTTACATATTTCCATGCTTCCTCACGGTCTAACGCCGTTAGATTTAAACCTCACGTAAAATAGAACCTCTCAGAAAAAAACGAAAATTTCACTGATCGTGCAAAAATTTTGTATCCCAGACATGTTATCACGCTACTATACTGGGAGCCGGACAAAACCCCCTCCGCTCATTTTGTACAAGGTGGACAAAATCCCCTTCATGAATTTTACAAGTAGGACAAAATCCCCTTCTTATTCTTAACTACAAATATTATGCTATTATGTTTTCAATTGCATACAAACTGTAAAAACTATAGTTATGACATGCATTATACTATAAATCCAATGTTTTTGATATTAAATTTTCTTGGTTTAAATGTTAAAAATGTAAAATTCATGAAGGGGATTTTGTCCTACTTGCGTTCAGTTACGGCGAACAGTCGCTAATGTTTTGTATTATATCCCTGGCCCACCGTATCACAATGCCTGCACATGGGGAACCAAATTGCAAAACATTACGAAACGATAGCCTCAAATACCTTTACTGAACGCATGCAGGGCTGATAAAGAAACAAAAACAAGCAAAAACATCCATTATTTCAATTATTGTCCGATAAATAATGTTTCAGACGCAATTTATTGCTATATCATTAACGCTTCCATACAAATGACCGGGTAGAACATTTGATGATTCAATTCTCCTAACCTGAGATATGTACGTGTTTAATTGCCCACGAATTAAGGAAAACGCACGAGTTAAGCAAAGGTAGCCATAATTATGTCCGAAAATATTCACCCGATAACTACATCATAGAGCGTACAAATTTGATCATTACATTATATCTAATCATTGACAAGCCAATACTATATGTATATATAAGTTGATACATAAATATAATTACCATGTGCACTAACTGACCCATTCATCACAACGCATAACTTTCAACTGGCGGGTTAAAGCAAGCCACGAGCCAAATTAAAGCGCTAAATGGCGCGTAAACATTCGGCATACCTTGGACACGCCCCATGGGCGGGGTCTGCCTAAAATGCGCAATGTAGCAAAATGTGACAAAATGTAGAAAATGTTCCTATTAAAAGGCATAATTAGTGACTTTTAGCAAATATTATGCAATTGTATTTCATAAATATAATAATATTACATTTTGCGGGCCAAATGTGGCTAAAATGAGTAAAATAGTCTAATTAAAATCAAAATCTAAATCGAGTGAATTTTAGCAAGTGCCTAAAATGCGTAATGTAGAATATTGCAATTCTCATCACATCGGCAACGAAAATATGCTTCATCACGGACCTATATATACCGTCCGTGGCTTCATTAAATAGGAAAATATGTAGGCAGCATATCTCAGTACAGAGGGTATGTGACCACACAAGGTACGCATGCATATTTGAGACACTGATCAGTCCAAGCAAACCGAATAGAACTACCATGCCAACGTGAGGAGACCGGTACGGAGGATCGAACTTACTCCCATCTTTGAAGGAAAATACTTGATAGTATAGGGCGAAAAGCACAAACCATAACTCCCTTCAGAGGCAATGTGACCCTCATTAGACAGGGAATATACGTGAGTATCTGTGACAACAATTAGTCCAACAAGCTCAAATTTAACTACCATACAATTGTAGGGAGGCCCCAAGTATAGGGATCAAACTTGTACATGGTGTTAAATGTAAAGGTCCGATGATATTAAGACGATTTGCCTCCTGCATAGCTCCTTTATGAGACATTGTTACCCAATAAGAACAAATGTGCACGTGTACATGAGACGGGGTTCGATCCCCCGCTTCATCACTGACAGCACTAACAGTCTTTCGGACGAAACTTTGAAAACCCGAGGTCCCGTTTACAATGCTTCAAATCGGGTACATAAAATAACCAGGGGTGCTTCTGGAACTGGGGCATATTCCGTCTCATGTACTATCCTCAAAAATTAAGAATGACCAACATTTTTCCGGAGGCGTCGCCCATTTGGGAAACCGGTGGCGACGATAAACAAACGCAAATACAAAAAATCAGTTTTTTTCACGCCTAGTTAGGGTTTGGCTACAGCATTGAAGGGTTTATTGACTGTATTTTCACAGGTTATTTGTTCAGTGCATTTGACATCCAGCACAAAGATATAAGTTTTTTTAATTAAGTATTCTTAAGCTGACTTTGCTACAGTTTGCATCATACGGCTATATAGTTGACATGCAAATATGCCTGAATTTCGGTCACAATTAGCTGTAATTACAATGAAAATATGTTTTAATAATTAAATATTACTTATAAGTATTTCTTAAAGTGACTTTGTTAAAGATTAGCCTGACTTTGCTACACTTTGCCCGCCTTTGCTTGACTTTGCTTGACTTTGCTTAACTTTGCCTGCCTTTGCTTGACTTTGTAGTGTTTAGCATGACCCTACCAGGATGGTGTGTTGGTTCTACTTGTAACAGTTGGACTATTGGAGGTCTCTGGTACTCGAGTTTATCTGTATTTTGGGTGAACATAGCTTTTTGTTGCATTACCCGACGTTAATTTACCGATACTAGCTTCTTACTTGATTGAACCTCTATACGGACCTCAATTCGTAAGGGAGGCGTAAGGGAGGTAATTATTGTATGTAGCTATTGACGGTTAATGACTACGTATGTTTTCCGAAATCAAAGGTCAAGCATAGAAAATGGCGTCTGGAGGGCGTTCTCTGCTGAAAATGTCGGATGAGGCATTTGACTTTGTGTGTACAGCTTGTGCAGAATACAACAAGACAGTAGAGGCTGTGAAATATTGTGTAGAATGCAGTGGATATTGTTGTAAGGCATGTACTGACGCCCATAAGAAGGTGCCAATATTGAGGAAACACAATTTGCAGGATGTCAGTCAAGGAAAGCAATCGAGCAGTCAACGATTATGTTTGTTGGAAATTCCAACAGAACAATGTAGCATACATAGAGGCAAAGTTGTTGATATGTACTGTGAAGGTCACGATGTTGTTGGCTGTTCTACATGCTTCTTTAAACATCACAAGTAATGCTTTTATTTACATCAATAGATCTATCAACTTTATATTATAACTATACCTCTCCACTGCACTCCTCCCCTTCCCGCATTTGAGGCTCAACCATCATGGGCATCAAACACCGCTGCCTGGGCACGAATTTAATCGAGTGGAAAAAGTATGCACGATCCGGGGCTCGAACCCAAGGCCCCCTTCACACTGAACGGCGCTCTACCTACTTAGCTAACCAGGAGGCCGTCTCCCCACACCACTACAGAATTATAATTAGATCTAAACGGAAATATGAGTAAATGGTGTGTTCAGGTAATTCCGACATCTACTGTGTAACATAACAGATAGGTAAATCAATACAGATTTATTTCTCTTAAAGTGTCGGAATTACCCGAAGTCACTCTACCTCTACAACACAGAAAAACTGCGCTCGAACCCACAATCCCTTAAATACTGATATGGCCCTAGTCCAAAATATTAGACGTGTACATTCTCATTTTATTAAATTTATTTAATCATTTCCTTTTTTAAATTTTACAATAATTTATTCGACGGACAGAATTTATGTGTTTTTATCATTCATGATGAGTAATGAACCAAAAACGTAAATAATCGAGCAATAGATCTACATACTTTAAGTATGTCAGTGTTCAATGTTAAATTGTTTAACACAAATTTAAATCAAAAGGCTACATATGAACATTGTCACAACGTCCTATGTTTTAAATGTGTTTTCTGTACATTTATGCAGAATGTAATTATAAATCATTCCATTTCAGATCTTGTCAAGACAGTCACATCCATTCTATACCAGACATGATTGACGCCATATTTAAGTTGTCTGACTGCAAACAGACACACAGTCTTCTGAAAGAAATGATGGTATCCATGGAAACTGCAAGTAAATCTACAAATTTCCAACTTCAGACTTTGAAGAAAGCAAAGAACGAAGCTTTAGGTCAAGTCAGTACATTCCAAAAAGCTTTGGAAGCCATTTTGAGAAAAATTGCCGAGTCATCACGCAAAGAAATAGAAGTTGTATACAAACAACTAGAAACAAACATTCTACAAGATAATCAAAGTGTTGATAGCATCTGTAAAGATTTGCAGACGACAAATGACAAGTTAAATAAATCAGAAGGAAATAGAGCCCAACGTTTTGTTTGTACGAAAATTGCTCAAGAACAAATAAAAGAAGCAGACGGTGAGAAGATGAAGCAAGAATTACAACATAATACAGACGAGATATCATTCATTCTTGACCAATCATTGATGGAATATATCCAAGTTTTACAAGGTATTGGTCAAGTACAGAAACATAGAAAGCAGAAACACAACGACTACAAAATAAAAGGAAGTAGAGATATTACCATAAAACTTTCTCATGATTCTAAGGCATGCTATTCCTATGGATGTTGTCTGACACAAGATAACCAACTACTTGTCACAGATTGTAACAATAAGAAACTAAAACGTATTGATATACAGAAGATGTCAGTTGTTGACTATTGTACTTTAGATTCTGTACCTTATGGTGTATGTTGTATCAGTAAACATGAAGTTGCTGTTGCCTGTCGGGATGACAACAAGATCCAGTTTGTTTCAATCCATAACAAGATGACTCCTACAAGACAAATCAAAATGTCTAATGGTTGTTATGGTATTGCTTTCAAGGATGGCCAGCTTTATGTGACAGATGGTTATGGTGCTTCACTCTATGTTTATGATATGACTGGTACCCTGTTGAAGACAATTACACAAGACAATGCTGGGAATCAGCTGTTCAACCATAGTAGACTTGTTACATTCAATGAAGGTGGAGACAGAATGTTTGTTGGAGGTGGGCACGAGGGACTTGTATGTTTTGATGGGATGGGAAATTATTTGTCCACTATTACAGACACTGACCTGAACTTTGTAAATGGTGTATGTGTTGATGGTAGAGGAAACATGTTTGTAGTTGGGTACAGGTCACATAATGTGGTTCAATTCAGTGAGAATGGGAAGAAACTTGGTGTGGTTGTGAAGCAAGGAGATGGATTACAATATCCATGCTCAGCGTGTTTTCATCAGGGACTGAATAGAATGTTTGTTACCATGCAGGACAGTGGTGTAGTGAAAATGTATGAACTAGAGTAATCAAACATATTGTGAGATAACAGAGTTGTCCATTCTGTGTACATGTATTATTGATAGAATATAAGTAAAACTTACATAAAACTTAACCGGAGTAATTTTCTGTTCTAACAACTACACAAAAACTGTACATGTATGTGTTTTGTTTTATTTTTAGATGTTATCAAACTTCAAGATAATATGACTGTTATATAATATCTAAGATATAAATTGTATGTGTTTATTGTTTAACTACAGTATGTAAGTACTTTTTTAAAGGGATGTTACGTGTTTTCTACTCTTCTCTGATAGCTGTATAGATAGAATAAACTAAAATGTAAAAGTAAAGGGAGGTAATAAAATTATTAAAATTGAGATTTTATGTGTAATACTATCAATGATAATAAAATTAAATGAACTGAATTAAATAATGATTAGATTGGTGTAAATATATGTGGTGTTACATAAATTAGATAATTTGAAAAATATCTATATTTTTGTATTAATTTTTTTAAGTATAGAGTACACATGATTGTTTCTTTTTTTACAAATCCCATTTAATATGTAGTGTATAGTTCCCATTATATATTAATTTACTTGATTGTTTTATTTTAAATTTATTAATTAATTACTGTATATATGGTGAAGTTCATGATGTGAGAATGTTGGCAGATTCTGTGAATTCAAGGAAGTTGTGAAAAATGTAATATCCGACTGGTTAAATTTCCGCGTTCACAGAAGACAAGTATATTTTTTCTTGACTATTCAATATAACAATGCATGTACTCATGTTGGTGATTGGCAAATATTTCTGCTCGCAAAACATCGGAAATGGTAGATTTGACACATTCTCACGTAGGGGTGACAAATGCTGTCATTGGGCATGTTGGCAGCAAGGGAGATGCATTTTGCTTTTAAAGTCATATAAATATTATTTTTTCGTCTTGTTCATATGTGTGGAAAAATATTGATACGGTTGTATGAAGTAAAAAAGAACACAAATAAACTAATGGCCCTTTTTATGAACGCAGGGTATACTAAAATGCTTGTCATCAGAATAAATAACTGAATATTGCCATTGATTTTAAGCAGAAATTATGCATTGTTAAGATCAAATGTTGTGAAAACGTATGGTTGACGAAGCTATACATATTTTCTTGTATCATAAAGGGTTAAGAAAAATTATTTGTACGGTCGAAATCCCTGATGTCTTTGTGTCAACAGAATCCAAATCATTTACGAGTCCAGCTATTAAATCTAGGATCATCATATTGAGACGTAAGTGGGTATTTTAAATGCATATTTTATTGCAATATATGCTGCTTTTCAATGACAACAGTCTTTTTTCCTGTGATTGAAGGGCACTAATAAATTTTAAGCAAATTATTTTAAGTTTCATGCGTAATTTTTAACAAATCATTCACGAGTCTTTCAATAATGCATGAAATCTTTTTATGTCTAATTCTATGCTCAACTAAATACATTTATTAGATGTTAAAAACAATGTGAATGCATTATGTTTTTGTATAGGTTTGCTTATTCTCTTGTCCAAACAGGGCTAAGAACAAAACTGTCAATCATTTACAAGCCATCAATTACGACCGAACCCTTTATTTTTGTGTGTTATCCTTGTTTTCTTTGGTGTTATTGTTCATCTCTTGGGCCATTATGCACTTTGAGGTTGAATAACCCAGAATCGATATACGGAACGCATAAAATGTTTATATCAGTCGTTTCATAGTCATCCTATTACGTTATAACCTGTTACGGAAATTGCCGAGATGTTGCGATTGTGCTCCATAATGTAGAGTAACTTCCCTTGACTGTCTAGCCGTCAATAACATAAGGACAAGAGGCCCGACACGGACCGGTACGGAGGATCGAACTTACACCCATCTTTGAAGGAAAATACTTGATAGTATAGGGCGAAAAGCACAAACCAAAATCCCTTCAGAGGCAATGTGACCCTCATTAGACAGGGAATATACGTGAGTATCTGTGACAACAATTAGTCCAACAAGCTCAAATTTAACTACCACACAATTGTAGGGAGGCCCCACGTATAGGGATCAAACTTGTAAATGGCGTTAAATGTAAAGGTCCGATGATATAAAGACGATTTGCCTCCTGCATAGCTCCTTTATGAGACATTGTTACCCAATAAGAACAAATGTGCACGTGTACATGAGACGGGGTTCGATCCCCGCTTCATCAATGAGAGCACTAGCAGTCTTTCGGACGAAACTTTGAAAACCCGAGGTCCCGTTTACAATGCTTCAAATCGGGCACATAAAAGAACCAGGGGTGCTTTTGGAACTGGGGCATCTTCCGTCTCATGTACTATCCTCAAAAATGACCAACATTCTTCCGGAGGCGTCGCCCATTAGGGAAATCGGCGGCGACGATAAACAAACGCAAATACAAAAAATCAGTTTTTTTCACGCCTAATTAGGGTTTGGCTACAGCATTGAAGGGTTAATTGACTGTATTTTCACACGTTATTTGTTCAGTGCATTTGACATCCAGCACAAAGATATGTTTTTTTAATTAAGTATTCTTAAGCTGACTTTGCTACAGTTTGTATCATACGGCTATATAGTTGGCATGCAAATATGTCTGAATTTCGGTCACAATTAGCTGTAATTACAATGAAAATATGTTTTAATAATTAAATATTACTTATAAGTATTTCTTAAACTGACCTTGTTAAAGATTAGCCTGATTTTGCTACACTTTGCCTGCCTTTGCTTGACTTTGTACAGTGTTCACTACCAGGATGGTGTGTTGGTTGTACTTGTAACAGTTGGACTATTGGAGGTCTCAGGTACTCGAGTTTATCTGTATTTTGCGTGAACATAGCTTTTTGTTGCATTACCTGACGTTAATTTACCGATACTAGCTTCCTACTTGATTGAACCTCTATACGGACCTCAATTCGTTATTGATCAATGGCGTAAGGGAGGTAATTATTGTGTGTAGCTATTGACGGTTAGCTGGCTGGCTGTTACCAATGACTACGTATGTTTTCCGAAATCAAAGGTCAAACATAGAAAATGGCGTCTGGAGGACGTTCTCTGCTGAAAATGTCGGATGAGGCAATTGACTTTGTGTGTACAGCTTGTGCAGAATACAACAAGACAGTAGAGGCTGTGAAATACTGTATAGAATGCAGTGGATATTGTTGTAAGTCATGTACTGACGCCCATAAGAAGGTGCCAATATTGAGGAAACACAATTTGCAGGATGTCAGTCAAGGAAAGCAATCCAGCAGTCAACGATCATGTTTGTTGGAAATTCCAACAGAACAATGTAGCATACATAGAGGCAAAGTTGTTGATATGTACTGTGAAGGTCACGATGTTGTTGGCTGTTCTACATGCTTCTTTAAGCATCACAAGTAATGCTTTTATTTAAATCAGTATCAACTTTATATTATAATTATACATCTCCACTGCACTCCTCCCGCTTCCCGCATTTGAGACTCAACCATCATGGGCCATCAAACACCGCTGCCAGCACGAAGTTAATCGAGTGGAAAAAGTATGCACGATCCGGGGCTCAAACCCAAGGCCCCCTACACACTAAACGGCGCTCTACATACTTAGCTAACAGGGCGGCCGTCTCCCCACACCAATACAGAATTATAATTAGATCTATACGGAAATATGAGTAAATGGTGTGTTCATGTAATTCCGACATCTAAGTACTGTGTAACATAACAGATAAGTAAATCAATACAGATTTATTTCTCTTAAAGTGTCGGAATTACCCGAAGTCACTCTACCTCTACAACACAGAAAAACTGCGCTCGAACCCACGATCCCTTAAATACTGATATGGCCCTAGTTCAAAATATTAGACGTGTACATTCTCATTTTATTAAAATTATTTAATCATTTCCTTATTTAAATTTTACAATAATTTATTCGACGGACAGAATTTATGTGTTTTTATCATTCATGATGAGTAATACCCCAAAAACGTAAATAATCGAGCAATAGATCTACATACTTTCAGTATGTCGGTGTTCAATTTTAAATTGTTTAACACAAATTTAAATCAAATAGGCTACATATGAACATTGTCACAACGTCCTATGTTTTAAATGTGTTTTCTGTACATTTATGCAGAATATAATTATAAATCATTCCATTTCAGATCTTGTCAAGACAGTCACATCCATTCTATACCAGACATGATTGATGCCATATTTAAGTTGTCTGACTGCAAACAGACGCACAGTCTTCTGAAAGATATGATGGTATCCATGGAAACTGCAAGTAAATCTACAAATTTCCAACTTCAGACTTTGAAGAAAGCAAAGAACAAAGCTTTAGGTCAAGTCAGTACATTCCAAAAAGCATTGGAAGCCATTTTGAGTAAAATTGCCGAGTCATCACGCAAAGAAATAGAAGTTGTATACAAACAACTAGAAACAAAAATTCTACAAGCCAAGCAAAGTGTTGATAACATCTGTAAAGATTTGCAGATGACAGACGACAAGTTAAATAAATTAGAAGGCAATAGAGCCCAACGTTTTGTTTGTACGAAAATTGCTCAAGAAAAAATAAAAGAAGCAGACGGTGAGAAGATAAAGCAAGAATTACAACATAATACAGACGTAGAGATATCATTCATTCCAGACCAATCATTGATGGAATATATCCAAGCTTTACAAGGTATTGGTCAAGTACAGAAACATAGAAAGCAGAAACAGGACGTCTACAAAATCAAAGGAAGTAGAGATATTACCATAAAACTTTCTCATGATTCTAAGACATGCCTTTCCTGGGGATGTTGTCTGACACATGATAACCAACTACTTGTCACAGATTTTGACAATAAGAAACTAAAACGTTTTGATATACACAAGATGTCAGTTGTTGACTATTGTACTTTAGATTCTGAACCTTATGGTGTATGTTGTATCAGTAAACATGAAGTTGCTGTTGCATGTGGGGAAGACGACAAGATCCAGTTTGTTTCCATTCATAACAAGATGACTCCTACAAGACAAATTAAAATGTCTCATGTTTGTCTTGGTATTGCTTTCAAGGATGGTCAGCTTTATGTGACAGATAATGTTAAATCACTCTATGTTTATGATATGACTGCTACCCTGTTGAAGACAATTACACGAGATAATGCTGGGAATCAGCTGTTCGACTTTAGTACACATGTTGCATTCAATGAAAGTGGAGACAGAATGTTTGTTGGAGGTGGGTGCAAGGAACTTGTATGTTTTGATGGGATGGGAAATTATTTGTCCACTATTACAGACACTGGTCTGAAGTATGTAGTTGGTGTATGTGTTGATGGTAGAGGAAACATGTTTGTAGTTGGGGCCAATTCAAATAATGTGGTACAAATCAGTGAGAATGGGAAGAAACTTGGTGAGGTTGTGAAGCAAGGAGATGGATTACAATATCCACTCTCAATGTGTTTTCATCAGGGACTGAATAGAATGTTTGTTACCATGGTGAACAGTGATGTTGTGAAAATGTATGAACTAGAGTAATCAAACATATTGTGAGATAACAGAGTTGTCCATTCTGTGTACATGTATTGTTGATAGAATATAAGTAAAACTTACATAAAACTTAACCGGAGTAATTTTCTGTTCTAACGACTACACAAAAACTGTACATGTATGCGTTTTGTTTTATTTTTAGATGTTATCAAACTTCAAGATACTATGACTGTTATAAATATAATATCTAAGATATAAATTGTATGTGTTAATTGTTTAACTACAGTATGTTAGTACTTTTTTAAAGGGATGTTACATGTTTTCTACTCTTCTCTGATAGCTGTATAGATAGAATTAACTAAAATGTAAAAGTAAAGGGAGGTAATAAAATTATTAAAATTGAGATTTTATGTGTAATACTATCAATGATAATAAAATTAAATGAACCTAATTAAATAATGATAAGATTGGTGTAAATATATGTGGTGTTACATAAATTAGATAATTTGAAAAATATCTATATTTTTGTATTAATTTTTTTAATTATAGAGTGCACATGATATGTTTCTTTTTTTACAAATCCCATTTAATATGCAGTGTATAGTTCCCATTATATATTTATTTACTTGATTGTTTTATTTTAAATTTATTAATTAAGTACTGTATATATGGTGAAGTTCATGATGTGAGAATGTTGGCAGATTCTGTGAATTCAAGTAAGTTGTGAAAATATCCGACTGGTTAAATTTCCGCGTTCACAGAAGACAAGTATATTTTTTCTGGACTATTCAATATAACAATGCATGTACTCATGTTGGTGATTGGCAAATATTTCTGCTCGCAAAACATTGGAAATGGTAGATTTGACACATTCTCACGTAGGGGTGACAAATGCTGTCATTGGGCATGTTGGCAGCAAGGGAGGTGCATTTTGCTTTTAAAGTCATATAAATATTCTTTTTTCGTCTTGTTCATATGTGTGGAAAAATATTGATACGGTTGTATGAAGTTAAAAAGAATGTTGCCATTGATTAAAATTTAAGCAGAAATTATGCATTGTTAAGATCAAATGTTGTGAAAACGTATGGTTGACGAAGCTATTCATATTTTCTTGTATCATAAAGGGTTAAGAAAAATTATTTGTACGGTCGAAATCCCTGATGTCTTTGTGTCATCAGAATCCAAATCATTTACGAGTCCAGCTATTAAATCCAATCTAGGATCATCATATTGAGACGTAAGTGGGTATTTTAAATGCATATTTTATTGCAATATATGCTGCTTTTCAATGACAAGTCTTTTTTCCTGTGATTGAAGGGCACTAATAAATTTTAAACAAATTATTTTGAAGTTTCAGGCGTAATTTTTGACAAATCATTTACGAGTCAATATACATGGGAATGCATAAAATCTTTTTATGTCTGTAATGCTATGCTCAACTTAATACATTCATTAGATGTTAAACAATGTAAATGCACTATATTTTGGTATAGGTTCGCTTATTCTCTTATCCAAACAGGGCTAAGAACAAAACTGTCAATCATTTACAAGCCATCAATTATGACCGAACCCTTTATTTGTGTGGGTTATCCCTGTTTTCTTTGATGTTATTGTTCATGTCTTGGGCCATTATGCACTTTGAGGATGAATAACCCATATTAAGCAAACATTCCGCCGTTATTTTTTGAAAAATACAATCCGAGAAAATAAGGGGACATTTATGAAGATTTCAGATATTGAGGAGTGGAAGACATTTTAACATTAGATTAGTGTTTTACTTCGATTGTATTAGAAAATAGCTGTATTTTTTGTTTGTATGTTATTCAAACGGGATAAGCCTTCACAGGAATAGCAATGTTAGGTTAAAAAGTCGTCCCGTAATTGATGGACTGGACTTGAAAATATCCATTTTTTCCATAGCTATAAAATAAGATAAATCTTATCTACGAAGGTCGCTTATTGTAAATAAAAATCTAAACATTTAACAATATATATATATTATATTTATGTTGACATCTCTTAAAATTGTATAAATCTATAATCGTGAAAAAATAATTGCTTTTTACTTAGTCATTACTCCGTTGAAAATGTATATGCACCGAAGAGTTATCTCAAGCGACTGAGCGATCAAATTTATAACATGTGGGAAATGAGTGTTCTGCCGATTCTTCAAATGTCATATTTCCATGAATGGCATTAGACCTATTTTACAGAATGATAGCATCTCAAAAAATCTGGTTATATTCTGTGTCTGGTAAATGATTATGATTTGTCCGGTAAATGATTACAGGGTTGTTAAGGAGAAAAATGCTTATCTGAATTAAATGTAAAATACTTTCTATCATTAAGAGCTTATAAAGCATCTTAAAGTGTTTTATTTTAATAAAATGAGAACAATAACACGTTCATAAAACACATACATACACATATTTTTAAACAAGTCAATTTTAATTTGGACTTGAGATTTTTTTTTAATTTGATTTGAATTTAAAGAATGGCCAAAACAAAGAGCTCAGATAATGAATGAGTATTAAGACAATAAAGAAGTGTTCTTACATTTCATTAATTTAAGCTATAAAGAAATCTTTTATTTTAATTTTCAAGACAATAAAGAAGTGTTCGTGCATTCATTAATTATAAAATTCGATAACAATGGCAATGACAAAGGGTCCACGGTTATGTCCATTTGGCTGCTGTTGAACCCAAGGATTTTCAACATTTATCATTGAATTTTTGCTTGAATATATCTGGGGGTTATTGAATTTGGATGATTTATACAGAATCCTTCCTTTAGATTGTTGCACGGCTGTCCGTAAAAAATCGGAGTTTCACAGATTTCTTTTTCAAAACACTCGATCCCTTTCATCATATTGTAACAATGTTATTAAATCATTAAAGTTAATTAATAACTCTTTTCGCAGATTTTAGCACAATTCTAAGCTCTGGTGTAATGCCGATTCACAGTTGTATGGTTCTTTTGTTCTTCCTTTTGTTCACTTTTAATATTCTGTATGTCACAGTATAAATTCATATGATACTTAAAATCAAGGGTTTTGTTACAAAATATCATGAATTTATTGGCACAGTGTCTTCAAATATCTCTTAAAAGTGAACTAGAGGTCGCTTAGACTATCATACACTTTGCCTAGATTTCCATTTTCTGGGACCGTCAATTAGACAATCAAATGAGACCGGCATTTACCGAGAGGAGACCGAGGGAATAGTATATCCCACAAATGAATTGGGATCTCACTTGTTGTTTTCGTTGATGAATGTCGATCATGTGAACAATATTCTTACATAAATGATAATGAAAAATGCCCAAAAACATACAATTAAAACAAATCACTCTTGAATCCACTTTAAAAACCGTAATGAAGATGTTGCATTTGTTTTGGTATGTTTAAATCATTTACGAGATATGTATTGTCATTTACGGGACAATATGAAAACTGTTACACTTCTATTATAACCTAGATGTCAATTTGACCACAACTGTGTGTATATTTAAGGTTGTCACGGTGTAAGAAGCCAGGAATATTTTTATTTCCTTTGCCACTTTGTTAAAAGTATGATTGAAAGATTGAATATTTATTAAAGTTACTAACAGTTCTAATTGGAGTTATTGTATTTTTGTTCGTTATTCAAGCTGATGACATTTCATAGACAGCTATGTGGTAGATTCAATATATCCAAACACAAGTCATTTTATGGCCAGCGTTTTGTGCTAAAGAATACTTAATAACTAAACTTTAAAGGGTCATTACATTACGCATTTTAGGCACTTGAAAAATTTCTCTACATTTTGCCCCCCTTAATTGACGTATTTGCTATGTTTAGTCCCATTTAGCCGGCAAAATGTAGTATTCCAACATTTATCATATTAAATGTTGTTGAAATGTGCAAAATATCGCAACATTTTGCCCTTTAATCGCAAC
Source organism: Mactromeris polynyma (assembly GCA_032209605.1). NCBI lineage: Eukaryota > Metazoa > Mollusca > Bivalvia > Venerida > Mactridae > Mactromeris > Mactromeris polynyma. The sequence continues at coordinate 4,399,398 of JASFXZ010000005.1, forward strand.
ATTTTGCTACATTTTGCCCTTTAATCGCAACATTTATCTACATTACTTGCTAAAATTCACTCGATTTACATTTTGTACGTATTAGTCGTATTTTGTTCAATTTAGCCCCATTTCGACCGCAAAATGTAATATTCTAACATATATGATATTCAATTGCACCATAATTGCCAAAAGTCACTACATTTTGCCCTTTAATTGCAACATTTTGCTTCATTTTGCTACATTACGCATTTTAGGTACACCGCATGAAACTTTACTGCGTATTGGACGGATTGGGTGGAGATTCCCGCTTTGTTTAAAGCTGGGACCAATATTGGTCCCAGTTTAAAGCTGTTTGGATAATAATTCTTCGACAACAATCATTTTATGTGTTTGAATTGTTTAGCAAACTTCTGTAATCTGGGGAAAAAGCACTTAACTTAAATACAAGACTAATTTTGATGCAAAGCATCAAAACGGCGGCACAAGTTTTAGGAAGCATGATATTGAAGATTTATTATTTTGTTTATCAATAAATAAGAAAGTATGATCATCACCAAGCCATAATTCTGGTAAGAATCATCCACAATTCATGACAATTGCCTAAATAGTCTTGGTACCAATCAATCATTTGTAGTTTAATTGGAATATGACTTGTTTATGTAAAACAAACCGACCAGTTTGTGACATGCATTTATCTAAACAGACAGTGAGACAATACAATAACAATGTGTAATTTTTAGTTTATGTGGAACATATTATTTGTCATGTGATGAAAAAAGTATTCACATTGGATTCAAAGTAAAGGAAACGGTAGAATGTGCTTACAAATAATGTTTCGCGGGAAAATGCTGGTGCATCGATTTACACGAAACGAAGAAAAAAAACGATTACACGAAACGTAGATAGAACGAAACGGATCTAAAAATATACATGATTATAACTTCTAGTTTTACAGATCTAAAAGAACTATTGGGATATCAAAAGGGAAAAATATCCACTAAAAATGTCAAAACAACGTAATTAAAAGTTCAGTTCAACCATCAGCATTTGATCTCGAATGTACTGAATCCGTTTTACTGCCAATGCGTTATTTGAACAACAAATGCTATGACGTTTTCAACGACAATTTTCATTGGCTGAATTTTGTTTACATATTACCATCAGTACATAACTTATATGGGTCAAGTTAAGGCAATGTATATTGCATAGTTTGGTCACTGTATTTATATTTGTACATTATAAACTGCATTCATGAACTTATTAATATGGATTAACATTTTTTGTTTAACAATTTGCTTTTTTATAAGTACAATTTCAATTTGCGTGCACAGCATTAGGAACCATTTCCTGAACTTTGATGATGAATTGAGCGTAGTTGTGAAACGAAGCTATGTAATACACGATGCCTAACCGTTTTCGTGACTAGCTGTTGTAAATTCTTATAAGCATACGTAAAACATTTTTTAAAGCTTTTTATTAACGGTAAAAATACATTTTAAATATTTTGACATTTTTTTATTATCAATTAGTACACTTTTTTTATCTGTATAATTAGAATCACGTTTTGTAAGAACAATTTAAAAAAGCATAATACCAATGGCTTCTCCCATTTCGATTATGCAACTCCATGTACCTAGATTAAAAATTATTCAAATAGACGACGGCCTGAAGGCCGCCGTCAATGAGGTACCAAAATAAACGCCAATTTTAAAGTATCACTCTGAATGTAATTCACAAATTAATATGAGCTTATTACTATAAGAAGGGTTAAACGTGCAACATATTAATAACTTAGGAACTTAATACTGAAAATGTTAAATCAAATGTCACGACTACAATTAAAACAACTGAATACATAGACAATCAACAAACCTGTTAACCCAAGAGTTTATGTTGCGCTTTTATGGAGGGTACGCTTGTTTCTTGGAATATATTCAGCAAAGATTCTGTAAAGCACAAAACGAAGAATTTCCGAATAATTCCAAGTTTATTTAATGATGTAAAGTTACGTTATAAAACTTGACCGTGGAGTTGAGTTTATTTACCCTCGCCACCGGGATAACCCATATGGGCGAGCAAAAACTTGACCAGAAAACACCTTCGTTTTTATGCAGGACTCACATCCTTACAGGTATCAAATTAACACTGTTATAAAACCGTCATAATTAACTTCAGTACATCCTACAATAACAACAGGCCTTTAGTCTCGGGGCTAAATTATAATATCAAAGGAATAGATTGCAGATTATTTTGATCAAGAGGTGATAAGCAAAAATTGCCCAAACGTGTTATAATAAAATTTGTCATATGGATAATATCGTTTATAGAATATATTTTGACGGAATGCAAAGAAAAATGTACTGATGCAAAATTGTGAAAGTAAAAGATAATTACTTAAGTTATGCACAATGTTTAACAGTTTGAAGATGTAAAAATTAAAAATATTTTTTGCATGACAAACAGTAGAAGATGATAAATGATATACAATGAAAAAATAGTATGAATTTGAATCAACGTTGTTTTTGTAATTTTTCAATCTTTCAAGATTTTTTTAGATTATGTTTAAATTTTTAATAATGCTTTATCATCAACCAAATCGTATTTCGAAAATATTTGTTATATTATGTAGGTATATAGATAGTTCCCATATCTACAATATGTACCTCTCTTAATCATGAGCCATTTTGATAGGCAAAACCCATAAGCCCTTATAGGATCGAGTGTTTTCAAAATACGTGATAATTGTGAAAACACCAAGAGAATTTGCATGTGACAACCACTTTTTCTTCAACTTACTGAGCCAACTGCCAACATGAGGATAATGAATAAGTTATTGTTTTTATATCTGATTAGTTTATCATCGTTTACATTATATTCCCCGTTATATAACTGTTAGGAAATTTGCCAATCATTATGGCCGACAAGTCAGAACAAGGGAGGTAAATATTGTAGATGTGGGAACTTTCTATTGGTGTGTAAGAAACAACACATGATAGATCGTAAATTTTATATAAATGCAAAACAGTACATTACAAACTCATTATTTAACTGCACAAATTGCTGGCATATACAAAATGCAAATACAAACACTATGTAAACTTACATTGAGTTTGGCTCCAATGCCTAAATATTGCCAAAGACCTAAATACCATTTGGTCGAGTAGCGCATCCGACCATGGTATTTAGGTCTTTGAATAAAGTAATAATTTTTGCTTAATGCCATTGTTTGTATATTTAATGATTTAATGTTTACATGCTTTTCGCCTGTTTCTTGTATTATCGCCATCAGCTGTTATAAATGCAATTTATTGAGGACAACTAATGACGACAATTCTTACCAAAGCGCCAAAAAGGGTCCAGACCAATAAAATTCTCTGTTACAAATTTTTATCAAGAATTGTAGCCAATGAAATTTGGAGCAATACCTGTCCAAATATGAGACGCCGAAAAAAAGGTGCTAAAAGGGCTTTTGTTCGAAACTATCCGTAATATGGTATAAGCCAGACATTTGTCTACATAGGACTTACAAACAATCAACAGTTTATACAAATGGTGATTTGTTATCAAAGGAAGCGATTAATGATTTGTTATCGAAGGAAGCGATTAATGATTTGTTATCAAAGGAAGCGATTAATGATTTGTTATCAAAGGAAGCGATTAATAGTCATTATTTAATTATGTTGGACGTAGCTTCTTAAGTCTGAACAAAAAGATGCTTTTGAAACAAAAAATATCTATGATCATTCTAAACATTAATAATAAACAATATTTAGTGCATAAAATTAGCTTATACATGTACTATGATAAAGGAAGAAATTGTTATAAATCGTGCAATATATAACACCACGGACATATATGGTTTATATGTCCGTGTTTACACAAAACATTTTTCATCTCAAATGCGCCCGGTGCATCCAATGCATGGTATGACTAAACTACGCATTGGAGATTTACTGCGCATTGGAGATTGCCAATTTTAATATATATTAATTGACCCTTCCTCAGATATTTGATTGACAGGCCGATTGGCCAATCAGATAACGGGATTTCGACACACCCCCAGCAGCTCGCTTACCTTAGACAGACCTTAGACAAACAGGAAGAGATTACCGTGGGATAAAAAAATAAGGGTTAATAGATTTCTGATGATGAAAGCATTGTGATTAAATTATATTATGTTAATATGTGACAATGGTGAAAAGATGCAGCTACGGGTTTTATCATTCGGACAGCAGATATCCGGAGAAACTAGAAAAAATGAAATATTTATTTATATCGGCTTTACTGGGAGGGTGCAGACATTAGAAATTAATTAAAAAGTATAGCCCTAGAAGATGAAGAAACACACTATTACAACTTAAAATATGTTTGTTTTACATACATATGCAAGCAACAACATACTGTTGAACAATTTTACACTGAATAGCTAAATTCTTGCTTAATTATGTCATTCGAATCAATAATTAGAAAGCGGTGAATGTTTATTTCGCCACACTATCCATCTCATCTACTGGTTTTAATAAGTTGCAATTTATATAAATGTCTGATATGATCAATTTATCTGCAGGTTGAATGAACATTATATAATTTTGATAAACTACAATATTTGACTTTTACCAGCATTGAGGTGAGTAGGCCTATTTGGATATTTCATTTGCTTAGTGTAGACATTACTTTATAAATTAGTTATAAAGGCCTAATTAGTAAAACTAAAATGCTCAGAATCAATTATAAAATCAATAATTGTTGACATTAAAAAATAGTATAGCCATAAACATAATTATGCAGAAAAAATAGTTTTAGTTTTGTTAATACTAGTGAAAAAATGTAAATACCGGTGATTTACTGGTATTGGTTACTCACTGTTTCTTTCAAACGTAATTTATAAGAGTTCGAAAAGTTCTGATTTCTTCATTATTTCATTTACGATAGTGTTTAGAGTTTATGATAGGACAGAAATTAATAATAAATCATGTTTAAACCCTAAACATTACACCTATGTTGAATTAAGTTCTTAAATAATAAACACATTTTAGAACATTCAACACAGATCTCGACCTGATCAATGGTCTTTCAGTTTAAGTCTATAAAAATATTTGACACTTCTCAACTGTACTGTTTATAATGTGTCAGATGGTGACAGGAAACACTGATTGGATGTATATTGGATTCCAACTGGGGCAGACAAAGAGAAATGCTAATTAGGGGTCTGGACAAGATTGATATCTAGATAGTGCACACAGGGGACAATATTGGTTATTGCGTAATATTATATAATTTGTCCGAGCCAAACTTTGCCTTTTTTCTTTAAGGCATAATTTCTGGAAATTTTAGAAATATGTGTTGAATGTTTTGTTGATGATTTGAGAAATAATCCTAGTATAGTAATGTCTGTCCACTCTATTTATTAAACATACTATTTTTTCAATTTCAATGCAAAATATTTTCCACATGGACTTTTAACAAATATTTTTGATGTCAGATTATAATAGACATTACAAAATATCCTCATATTATCCAAAAGATGTCAATTTTGTGCATTTTTTGTGGCTGTAGTATAAAATATGTCCATTCGAATAAGACGCTTAGCTATGATGTTGATTTTCCTAACATCATTTTTGGTCTGACACAGACGGTTTTGAGTACTTATTTCTTATCAGGAAACCAGACAGGCGTAAAATGCAGAGTCAAAGTTTGATCACGAAGATGATTCAACGCAAAATCGCTCGGAAGACACTCCAAAATTACATTACGTTTATTATTGTCGGTCGCCATTTTGTAAAGCGCTTGTCTAACGTAGTTACAACGAGCGCCAGTTGCTAAGGTGGGCGTGGCTACAGTGCGAATGAGGAAGGGTCAATTAGTGTTATTTAAATATATGTGAATGAAAAATATTTATATTAGAATGAAATTATACGTGTTTGAAACAGTTTATACAAAAACGTTGTTAAAGATAACGAATACAAATTACCGATAATCTCCAATGCGCCACTCGCACAATTTTATTGTATGTGGCGTTCCCTGTAGTTACGTATTCTCTCTCTCTTTTCTTTCACTAAAATGCTTTTCACTTTAAATATATGATTTCCGGTGCATTGGAGATTATAGACCAAATTTCAAATGTAATGTTGAATGCTTTAAGTGGTGAAAAGTTTTCGAAATGATTTCATCACAAATTTTCGGGATAAACAACTTTAATCATGACTTTAAACATTTAAATCAAATTGGCCATTGTGATTCGCTGCGCATTGGTGATTGGCGACATATTGTCAAAATCCATTGCTCATTGGAGATTCATGGTGCATTATAGGCCAAATTTCGAAAAGCTATTCATAGTATTAGCTGTTCATAAGTCTTTGTGAACAGTAACTATTTTACGATGATAATATCGTAAGATGTTAATAGTAAAAAGAGCGTTCGGTAACCATTTATATGGTTAATATGTCCGAGCTAAATAGCTCTATTACGTTTGTGGAACAAACAAGTTATAAACTGACTTACTGTAGGGTATATTTATATTTTACAAATTTGCATCTCCAATGCACTGTCTGATCTGTATAATGGCGCATTGGAGATTTCCCATTTCACAATGGCACGTACAGAACGTAATTCAAATGTTATAGCTACCGATGTTTGCACTTGCAAAAATAAGTTATTTTATGCTTAAATACCGCAATATTGTATTGCTATTCGTTGAAAAATAAAGGACAAAGTATATTTTTCATCTCCAATGCGCCTTCTCAGTATAAGATAACTGTACAGTTAATCGTAATAATACGTTATTTTATTTTATGATAAAGAAAGAAATTGCTAATGATCGTGCTAAAAAAACACATAAAACATATTTTTCATCTCCAATGCGTCCACTGCGCAGTATTTTTAAAATCTCCAATGCGTGTTTTAGTCTTACCCAAAGGTAGATCTACTTGAAGCAAAATATTTTAATGTTCTATATATGGACTATTTACTATAATAATAATATTCTTATTATAGTCAATAGTCCGAACAGAAAATTATAGAATATTAAAATATTTTGCTTCAAGTACCTGTGGTCATACCGATTATAACGACCGGGTACCGGAGCATAACGGTATCGGCGTTGGGTTTTATCTACTTCCGAGTTACTTGTCAATCATTTCCGGTTCATAAATTCTGTCATTTTCGTCGCAAATTATGTTTTTAGCATTATATAGGATATGTTGAATTTATAAAACTTTGGGATTTGGTTATTTTATAAAGAATCCTTGTAAGATTTTCACTCCTGGTCTCTTATAAGCATGAGATTCGTTGTTCGGAGCACGAACCTTAGTTTGACATTTGGCTCAGCTCGTCTGTTTACAAACACGAACGTTTCGGCTTTGCCTTGACTCTTGATAATAACATAATGACAGTTATGGCGTTGCACATTTAATGAAAATAGAAATGTGGAAAATCAGTAACTAAACCGATAAACTTTCATATGTTGTTAATATATGCTACACATTGTGATTCGGACGAAACCATCTTTTACTTTTAGCAGCAATGGATTTCAATTACAATCTGACAAAAAGAAAGTTGTTGAGGGAAATAGATGTAAGATTTTTTATATATTTGTATTTTATAATTATTGTGTATGATAACCATTGGTTTATCATTTGCAATGTTTCTAAGTTTATGAAAACCGTAGGCCTTGGTCACTCTAGACGCCTAAAAGTGGAGATGCTTTACCGATGAAGATGAGGTGTTTCTGAAATATGCTAAGCGCTCTGTTCTTCGTACAGGCAAGTTTAAAGTTGCGGTCATTGTACAGCAAGCGAACACTTGACGATGTTCTCGGAAGGATCGAGGAATTATCTGCAAACAGTCACCGAATGTTCGTCGACCTGTCATGGGAATGTCCCACTATTCACAGCGATGTTCGGAAAGTTTGCCAAGCATAGCCAAGGCCTTTCCAAATTTCCCCAACATGTTTGGGGATGTTGATGCGATGTCTTTATAAAAAGAAGATTATTTTTGGCCCAGTATCACTTTCTCTGCTGCAGTCAATGTGTTCACATTAATGTCGCCAAGCATTTGCCAAATATTTATGAACCCTTCGCTTGCCCAACCAGTTAGGGATTCTCTTACTGGTTTTGCTAAAGAATAATTGGCATCCATTAAATCCCCCCCTCTAGGTCCTAAATGGTTCTCCTTGATTGGCCCTTATGGTTGGCCGGGGCCATTCCTTGCGCCCATGTTCCCTTGTATGTTTGCCCCCGGCCTGATGTTTTAATTATTCTCTCTTTTACCAATCAATAGGTATAATCACTAGACAAGCATTTTGAGAACACTGTTGGTATTCTTGATATTGTAATGATATTTTCATTCAAGAACATCTACAATTATAATATGAGTCTCTGTATTGCAATGAAGTCGTCTTGACCTGCACACAATGTGTAACTTGTTCAACTGAAGGAGGTTTCTGTGATTTTAGAGTTCATGTCTTATGTTCTAATCTAACACTCACAAAGTCAAACATCACAAAATGTGCAGTCACATGTCTCCTGCTAACTGGCAATAACAAAAATTATTAGACGCTGCTTCTACAAATAAGTTGAAGTAATGTAAACCTTAAATATTTCATTTTGTTTTTAAAAATATCAGTTTTTGCAGTGAAAAAATAGTTGTAAAAGAATGGCCTTTTTTAAAAAAAATAATGCAGTTGATGTTATTCTTCATATTATAATAGCTGCACAAACTGCTGACATGAAAATGCGAAATATTTCTAGGTTTATTGAATATTTGTTCTTTTTTAATTCGTTACAAATATTTGTGCAAATATAATACTTTATGTGACTGATTTTGATAGGAAAAATCGAGGCATGGATTTTCTAGACATCATCAAGTAACAAGCAGCCTTATTGGACGCCTGGGTTTAGAAAAGGAACTAGAAGGACATCTTGGCTGTGTGAACTGCCTTGAATGGAGTGACACAGGAAGGTAAGTTATATTGGTTGTCCTTATCTGTGATGTATGTACAGTAGAACCTCAATAATGAGACCACCTTTGGGACCCTCGAACATTGGTCTTAATATTGAGGTGGTCTTAATATTGATGTTTAATAAAGAGCAAAAAAGTCTAAATTGACTCTAAAAATGTGGTCTCAATTTTGAGGTGGTCTTATTTTTGAGGTGGTCGTTAGGTGAGGTTTTACTGTAATAGTCTGTTTAAAAGAAATCATTTGTTCTATTAGAAACTACATTCTTCAGGGATGTCATTTAAGAGCCAGGAGTTGACAGTGAAATAACAACCCACATGCATACTGCATACATGTGAACTCTCCCGACTTCCGGGGAGACTACCGCTCACCTGGCTGGGAGCAGCAATCTCCCGATTTTCAAAGTAAACTAATGTAAATTTTTGTAATGGGGTATTTTTTAGTTCAAACCCGACTGGTTCGCTTAGATTACTTGTCAAACTGATAACTGGTAGTGGTAAAATCAGGATACCAGTCCGAAAATCGTGTATACATACTACATTATTTTTTTTGGTTATTCAGACACTCTCAACCGTGGAATCAAGCGCTTGGCAACACTGATCAAAATACGATGCGATCCCCGCTTGTCATGTTGTTTGTTTAAGTTTCACATGTTTCTATCTTATTCAGAGATGACAATTGGCAATAAAATTGTTAATTGGAGACTTTTTATAGGGATAACTACTGTGTCATGAAGTCTATAAACTACAATATTTTTTATTTTGTTACAGTCTTCTAGCAAGTGGTTCCGATGATGTGCAGGTGATTATCTGGGATCCATTTACAGGGAAGAAATTAACTAGCATTCAGACTGGACATTATGGAAATATATTCTCTGTTAAGGTATGAAAGAGACGTTTTACCAGGGGCTCCATTTGACCCTGGAGTTGACCCTTTGAACCTTGGAGTTTTAAAAAAATCCACAATTTGACCCTCGGGATTCTGGCTGAAGGGTCAATGTTTCTCTAAATTATAAGTAATTTGTCTATACGGTGGTAAAATACTGTCAAATTTTAACAAAGAGGCTTTTCTCTAACAGGCAGTTTATATATAACAATTGTTGATTAATTAATCACTACATCCATTAATTTTATTTCTAAAATTTTGCTGTAATTTCAATTCTTATTTTCCAAATTTCAAAGATTAACATGCAACAATTCCCAATTTGAAGGGATGGGTCGTCTTCCCGAAATGGCCAAAATGATCCCTGAATAAACTCTGTACTTCACTTTTTTTACCTACTTAAAATAATGATTTTGACCACTACTATATCTTTCAGTTTTTGCCAAGTTCGAACGACAATATTGTTGTTACTGGTGCTGCGGACAGCAAGGTCAGAGTTCACGATATAGAGGGGAAGGAAACTACACATATATTCACTTGTCATGCCAGTAGAATTAAGAGGATTGCAACAGCTCCTAAAATACCATTTATGTTTTGGAGCGCCGCCGAAGACGGGTGTATTATGTATGTATAATATGATTAGTTAGGCTAAAAAATAGGAAGCTTAAGTTTCCTGTCTCCATAATCTGGTAACATAATATTTTAAATCATGCAGACATTTGAAATCACACAAAGCATCTGAGAGAATATGTCTATTTAACATTCAAGTATGCTGCTGCTTTATTTCTGATTAATTCAAATCTTGAGGACGGCAGATATAAAAATAATAGAAGGAACTCAGTACTTTTTTATTTTGGTTTTGGTAAAAATTCGGTCGGTGCTCCCGTAAAACAGAAAATAAAAACCTGTTTCTCCGCGACATATTAGCAGACAACAGGCTGGATTTTCTACCAAAATTGGTGCACTGCAAAAAAATTATTGGCCCATGTTTTTAGTATTGATGAAGAAAATTATGTTAAACAATAACTATGAGAGGCGTGGCTAAGAAGTGTCGGTAGGTCACTTAGGTGTTGCCAGTGTAGATACATATGTTGAACCTCACTTAATGACCACCTCAAGAATAAGACCACTTCTTAATGAAGACCACAATTTTCAAGTCCATTTTCACTGTTTTGCTCTTTATTCAAACTCTATATTAAGACCACCTCAATAAGAAGACCAGTTATCAATGGTCCCAAGGGTGGTCGTAATATTGAGGTTTTACTATACCTGTTACGGTATTATTAAACATGAATGGTAATAAAAGGCTTGCCATTACTTGTTTGCATAATTTGATCTCATATTGAATGAGGTAAATCTTATGTTAAGTGTATTTAAAGCTTCAGAATTAACGTAAGCTGCGGCAGTGGTCCAGTGGTTAGTCCGCTGGACTTGAAATCCGGCAATCCGGGTTCGATTCCCAGTCACGGCAGGTCATACCCTTCCATGAAAATTTGACAAAAATGTTTTCCTCCACATGTGGAGAAGTTGTCGGCTCCTTGTGGAAGGGTAAGTTAGTACTGGTTAGATTTCAGTCCAGGAAAAACTGGTTAGGTGAACCGGCCGCCATATATAACTGAAATATCGTTGAGAAACGGCGTTAAACCCGATGAAACAAACAAACATCAGAATTAACGTATAACGATAATTTTGAGCGCTCAACATTTTGATGTTACGTTTTATGTTTCAGGCAATTTGATCTTAGATGTCCAGAATTGTGCCAAGAAAATAGTAAGAATGTTTTAATCAACTTAGACACCCACGTTGGTGGCCAGGCTGAGTTTAAGTGTCTCGCAATCAACCCGGCACGTCCAGAATTAATGGCTGTCGGAGCAAATGATCCGTATGTCCGTGTGTATGACCGACGTATGCTGACATGTCAATCCATGAAGATGTCCGAAGATGGTCATCAAAGGTACATATTGTCGTCTGTCCGTCCGCGCTTTTTCTCGGCAACCATTGACCGGAGTTCAAGGAAACTTAATGCGAAGCTTCGGTACCAAGAGGAGATGAACATGTTATCAACATGTTCCGTTTAGATGATCAATCAAAGACATACATCCTTCAGTTCTACTGATAATCTTTTATTTGTTTTAATTAATGATGGAACATTCAGTCTGTTTCAAGGTATTGAATTTTAAAATGTTTATTATTAGACAAAGTTCTGTTGAAATCAACGTAGTAACTGAAAATCCTTGGACATTTCTACACTATTAATGAAGACTAGATTTCATTAACCTGTTAAAAGTTGTATTTTGGTTCAGAATTTAAAATTTGTTGTGGTCGTAAATATTCATCAGCTTCATCTTTGTCTAGAAAAAAACATTTCAATGTCTACCTGCAAGTCCACTGTACTGAATAAAAGACATTTGAAGCTTAAAGTGTCGCATATTTAAAAAAGAACAGACTTTCTAAATAATTTATTATCACTCCAGATTCTCATCAGGCGAAGAGTTCCCTCTGCCACGTGGCTGTGTGGAGTACTATGTACCAGGTATTTCTGATTTATTTTGCAAATATAACACACATACTTTCTAATAATGAGGAAACAAGATGGTTAAAAGTAATACATAAGCGTTAAAAGAAGTTATAATGTATGATATTATGAACTGTAAATGGCATTTTAGTAAATGATACTTAATATATCGATGTATCGTCGATATTACTCATACAATATATCTTTATTGTCAATATGCATTTTGCCACATCAATGACAGTTCTACTGTGGTGTCAATGAAAAAATGTGTTGATGTTAGGACTTCAGATGTATGTTAAGTTCCACTTTCCCCGTGTGCAATTCTGTCACTTAATATAAAATTCTTGTTCTTTTCTCCCCTTATTCCCCCCCTATTATTACTGACTTTCTTGACTTTTTCTGTGATGTATTCCATCCATTAAATTCCCCCCTTGTTGTCCTGCTAAAATCTCCTTAATTGTTCTTTATGGTCAGTCAGACCCTTCCTTAAACCCCTATTCCCATACATGTTTACCCTTGCACCTCCTCAGTGCCCGATGTTTTGTTGACTGTTGTTTTCCTAGGGGTCTATGTGGGGAGCCATTGTCTTGTGTATGCTACGTTCCCTGTGACAACTTAACCTCTCTTTCATGTCTAAATTTCCTTGCATACTGAACACTAAACATTAATTCATTCTCAGGGCATATACCTCAGAAGAAAGATGACTACAAGAAGAAGTTACGAGCCTTGACGGCGACATACGTAACCTTTAGTCCTGACGGTACTGAGTTATTGGCTAACCTCGGCGGTGAACAAATCTATCTGTTTGACGTGAACCAGAAACGAAGGATACAAAAATTCGATGTTTCAATGTGTTTGTCATCTAATGGCATTGTTAAAGGTAGATTTTCAATGTGTTAGTCATCTAATGGCATTGTTAAAGGTAGATTTTCAATGTGTTTGTCATCTAATGGCATTGTTAAAGGTAGATTTTCAATGTGTTTGTCATCTAATGGCATTGTTAAAGGTAGATTTTCAATGTGTTTGTCATCTAATGGCATTATTAAAGGTAGATTGTCGTATTTTCCATCCAATTTTGTCTTTTAGTAATATGGTAAAAACAGATACTTTCAGTCGGTTATACTTTGCAATGGTTCTTAATAAAGATGTTTTAGCCAATGTAACAACAATACTGGATGAAGCCAATTCGAACATTTTATGTTCAGATGAGCCAGATACATCTTTAATGCCTTCATACAGACGTACTCTAAAACACTGCATTATACATGTATTTATTCTTAAAAACTCCTGGAGCTGCAAAACACAGGTCCAATACAAGTATTTCTTATACTAGCGCTAACTCAGTGAGGCCAAAAAAAAGAGTTCCGTTTCGGTCTCCTGTCAAAAAAAAGAGGGTAGGTAGGTAGGAAAGGGTTTTTTTGCTTACTGAAGTTGTCATTAAAGCCCCTTAAATTTGACTGTCTTCTATATATTTTTTAAAAAACGGAAAGGAGGAAAATTATCCCCAATAAAAAGTTTAGGGTCGGAGAGACCGGAAACAGAACTATTTTTTTTGGCCTGATAGAAAATACCTGTATCAGACAAATGTATTTGTGGTTTGGGGAAACAGTTGAGCTATGTGATAATGCAGTGTTGTAGAGTACATCTGTACTAGGGTATTTACCACCATTTTTCACATTTTTACGATTATGTCTATTTTAACAAAAATCATGACTAAGTACCTTTAAAGTTATTCATAGTGTAATAATAGCAATAATGTTGGATACTGTTATAAATATCAGGAAGGATAGATTCATAGTGTAATAATAGCAATAATGTTGGATACTGTTATAAATATCAGGAAGGATAGATTCATAGTGTAATAATAGCAATAATGTTGGATACTGTTATAAATATCAGGAAGGATAGATTCATAGTGTAATAATAGCAATAATGTTGGATACTGTTATAAATATCAGGAAGGATTTCATGTGATCATGATGAATGAAAGGCTTGGATGAAGGCTTGCTTATAGTTGTAGTCTGTCATTATGGGGATATATATAACAATTTGTAATCTGAAAATTCAATTCATTTCATTTACCTGTTGTTTAAATATTTTTTTTATCATAAATGAAGTGACTGATGCATGATAACACTCGTGTATATTTTCTATAATTCTCTGGAGATATAACAAATAATGGGACTGCCTTACAATGATGGCTGCTTCAGTGCTTCTTGTATGTGCAAAAAGATTAATTTTAGCTTAAATGATGCTATTTATGATATAAATACAGTGGAGATGTTCATTCAAATTCATCGGGTATGAAATTTTATTTCGAAAAATACATAAATAAATACCAGGCCCCTGTGTATCATCTTGCCAAGTCGAATTGAAATGAGCTATTCAAAACTATGCATTATTCTAAATAAAATTTCAGACCCGGTATATTTGAATGAACATGGTCCAACTGTAGTGTTTTCATTACATGTAAAAACAGCTGTGATTACATATTGGTACATCAGTATGCATGTTTGCTTATCAGTTACACTGCAGTGTATTTTGTGTTTACTTGCAGATTCAGGACATTCCAGTCTAAATGGTTTCAGTACATATCGTAATGGCTCAACCAATGGTGTGACAAACGGGGTAGCGAAACATCTACACGACTCTGTTCAAGGTAATCTCGATGCACAAGGCGATCACGAAAAACCAGCTTCAAAAAAGTAAGTGATAAAATTTTAATGGATACACACATTCAGCACTCAAATCACAAAATTTGCTGTAATGAGTCTGATAGGTGACGAATATTGAGTTTGAGAATTGTATGATAATGTAAAATGAGTGCGGAATATTCTTTTAGACCCCCCCCCCCACAACAGATAATGAACCTTCCACCATGGTAATTTTAATTGGTCGTCATTCCTATCCCCCAGGGAGATTTTCTTAATATAGCCTCAATGTATTATTGAATGGAAGACTGGAACTGTCTCGAGTTTCAATGAATGTGATGGCTTACATGCCTCAAAATGTTTTAAATTCCAATGTCAAAAATTTAAGCACCGGAATGATGTTTGTAGATTTAGCTGCTGCCCACATGAGCATGAATGAATAAGTTATTTATATAAAGCTAGTTTTATTTTATCATCTTTACATTATATTCCCTATAAACTTTAAGGAAATTGCCTATCTATATGGCTGCCTATTCAGAACAAGGAAGGCCGTGGTCCAATGGTTAGTGCACTGGACTTGTAACCTGGTGATACGGGTTCGATTCCCGGTCGCGGCAGGTCATACCCTTCCATGAAAATTTGACAAAATGTCGATTTTCCTCCACATGTGGAGAAGTTGCCGGCTCCTTGTGGAAGGGTAAGTTAGTACTGGTTAGAATTCAGTCCAGGAAAAACTGGTCAGGTGAACCGGCCGTCGTATATAACTGAAATATCGTTGAGAAACGGCGTTAAACTGATGAAACAAACAGAACAAGGAAGGTAAATATTGTAAATGTGGGAACTATCTATTCATTTACAATTCATTACTCTATAGTTCAAACTTTATTTGTAGACACAAAACTGAGAAGAAGCCATTGCCTCCAGTGGTTGAAAGTTTAAAGAAAAAAGCCAATGTTTGTTTTGAGAAAGAGCAATATACGAAAGCCATTATCTTATACAACCAAGCTATTGCAAGAGCCCCACATGCCTCTATGTTATATGGAAATAGGGCGGCGGCATACATGAAAAGAAAATGGTTTGTATTATTGATTCGATATTATTAAAAAAAAAAATTAGTGTTCAGAATATCTGTCAGTTTACAAAATTGACCTGAGTGTTAATTGAAAAGTGATGAAAGCAATATTATCAACCCATCTTGAGAAAGACGTCACTTCTACTATGAGATAAATGTCAAATACGGGACTAGTCTGCTATTTGAAATTCCCAACATTTTGTGCTTAAATTTTGACAAGGTAAAGGTATGTTCTTTTTAACCAGCGCGCCTAAGCACGGCTGGTTTTAGTACTCATACAGTTTTCGAAAATAGCTACCCTAATTTTGGCGTAAACCGAACAATTCAACAAGAAATAGTCCGACGATTTCGATGATGATACACCCGATATAAGATAACACATCTGCATTTTGCTTTGTTTTGTGGGGACATTATTCTTTTCGTAGTATATTTATATAAAAGAAAATTGTATTGGATTTCGAAAATGTTGATTTATTAGTACATGCGTATGAATATTATTTTTACATGTAAGCACAAGCACTTATTATAAACTTCACGAAAGTTCTAAGTCCACCCTTTTAAAAGGTTGACATTTTCTTTTGTGTGGTTGAATAAATCGTTAAGATTTTGTCCACTGACATTTTGTACATTTACCTGCAATGCTGTAGAAAAATGTTGTATAAAAGTGTGTCCTTTTTTAAGCACAGCAGGTGCATTTCGTGCTTTTTCATACATCACACAGTACTAATCACAGTACCTGTGTTGAACTAATTAATAATATGTTCCTTGGTTCCCGACACAGATAAGATTTCTGTAACTGTGATATGAGGTACCGGTAAATGACATTGCCTGAAAGAGAGCACGCTGTCGATTGCTTTAGAGAATCTCACTGGCTTCCCGTACAGATAGAAATATCAGATGCAAGGACTACTGTCAGCAGAACCTTGTTCCCGCCTGAGAACCAGACATTTCCATCTACACATGAACCCAGTGATAGATCTTTTTCTTGCATTTTTTTTTTAGGAATATAGGACGGAATAATGTTTTAAGGACTTTTTGTTATAGTAATGTATGAGTTGATAACGTTACTCAAGTTATTATTTGATGTTATTACCTGATTCCTTATATAAATACAAATCTGTTATTTTTTGCTGTTTTACATGAAAGCTATCAATTTGTCTTGGATTGAACTGAATATGAATATGAACTGTTTCCCTCTGGCGCTATGACGTCATTGGAATTTCCAAATTTTATTTTTAGACAGCATATCATTAATGTTCGGTATTTGATTCGTCATTTTTTGGAAATTCTCCATGGCGAAGTATTAGATAAACTTTTGATCAGGTAATAAAACATTTATTTCATGGTTATCTGGGTAACAGTCAAAACTGTTGTCCCTTGGTGTCGGGGATGACATTCTGAACTGTTGCACTCGGCCTCGGGCAACAGTTCAGATGTCATCCCCTCCACCTCGGGACAACATTTTTGACTGTTACCCAAATAACCATGAAATAGCTGTATATTATGTGACATGATCATAATAATTACACTACACATGGGATTAAGATTGAGATTTTCATCTCCAGTCAAAACGCAGGAAATCCGAGTCTGATATGTAAAATATATGGTATATTTTCTTTCTACAGGGATGGAGATTTGTATGCAGCAATGAGAGATTGTCATACAGCATTGAAGCTAGATCTGAATCATCTAAAGGCTCATTTTAGACTAGCTAAGTGTCTGAATGAATTATCCTGGTCAAAGGAAGCCTTCGAATGCCTGAATCATTTTAAGAGCAAGTTTCCCGACTACGCTTCGTCGCGAGCGTGTGAACAGTTGGACAAAGACATCCGAGCAGCTATATTTGCTAGAACTGAAAGTGGTTGGTAGATACTAGATTAATTATGGTACTACAATCGAACCTCGTTTATGCAACAACCTTCTATCTGAGTACTTGGTATGATCCGAAATAAATATCAGGGCCCGATGTATCTTCTTGGCATGTTGAATTGAAATATGCATTATTCGAAATATAATTTCGGACCCGAAGAATTCAAATGAACGAGGTCTGACTGTATATATGTTGCTTTATGTTTTGTCATTCTTGTTCATTTGTCCTATTATATTCTGTTGTGGAAAGTGGAAACGTTCACAAATTCAGAAAATTCAAGAAAGTCACAAAATATCAGCTAGCATACATTGCCTGGTTTTCTGAAGTATATCTTTACTTACATAATTGGGTGCCGCTGTACGATTTCCAACCTCTTCTTTAAGTGACGTCATTTCCACAAAACGTCATATGTGACGTCGCCATGTACTGTCAGTAAGCAATATTTGCCCTATATGTCAATATGAAAACAAAGTGACCATACAGAGTAAATATCGTTTCCTGCTTGCAAATAGTGAAATCACATGTTGCGTTTTCTTGAAATGACGTCACTTAAAGAAGAGGTCGGAAATCGTACAGCGGCGGTCAATTGTTAATTGAAACTGCAAAGATTTCCACCTGTGTTTGAATGTTTTATTTTGTCTGGTATTTCATGTAATATTCAATTACTATTGGGCGATAGGGAGGCCGTTGGTCGAGGGGTAGAGCGTCTGACTCCTGATCCAAAGGTCGTGAGTTCGATCCCCTCGATGATCAGGGTTTGATCACAAACTTCACAGTCCCTTAATTTGGCGCGAGTGCTGGTTGGTAACCAGGAATCAGTCTTCTAGAGTGATTAGTTGTCAGAACTTTCTCAATTGCTGTGAAGTAAACAAGTTTAAACTTCTTTTATTATTGAGTCATGGTATTATTTTTTGTTATATACAAGCATGAGAATTTACACGGATTTGATGCTCGCAAGCGCCTTTTTTTGAGAAAATTTAAGCCATCTTAGATGCTTAAAAACCAGGAGCTTCAGTGGCCCCCTAGACCCCTTGCCGAATTTTCAGCTTATTTTGCATTTTTGCATTCTCATGCCTATATATATACAGTCAAACCTGTGTTAAAGACCACCTGCGAACAAAGACCACTATTGCAAAACCTGTCTGCAAAGACCACCAATTTTATCTCCCATCAAACCATTTTCAATGATATTTAATCTGTTAATAGAGACCACCTGTAAACAAAGACCACATTTTGCTGTTCCCATGGGTGGTCTTTACAGACAGGTTTGACTGTATATGTTGTTCATACAATGCTTTGTTTTGTAGACGAGAAGAACACCAGACCTATAGGAGCAGATTTTATGCATCCAAAGTCTCAACCCTCAGAATTGGAGCAAATCTGGAGAGCCGAGGCCAACGACTACGAGGCAAGATTCTGTGGGCATTGTAATACCACCACTGACATTAAGGAAGCTAATTTCTTTGGAAGGTAATGTTAGTAAGGATGTTTGAGTTTAATTGAGCAGTGGCATAACAAAACCAGTATTAGTGACATTGTTTATGACCAGGGCTCTAGAAATGCACTAGCCTAACGTCCTGGACAAGTCTAATTGCAGATTCGGGCTACTAAAGTTAGTCCAAGACAAGTCTGTTTTTAAAACTTATATACATTAGGCAAATATCAAACAAAAATCATGCATTACCGATGACATGAAATTGGTGAAAATTCAAACTGTCAACAAATATTCTCAGACAACTAGCCTCCCATATCAGACAAGTCAAATAAAACATGTTCACTAGTCTGGGACAAGTGTATTTTTAAAAAAGTTCTAGAGCGCTGATGACATCAAGTATTTACCTTTTGACATCACAAATTAGTTGATAACTGATATTAATACAAATTCTTATGTGTATCAGAGACATAGTACTTTGCTTATATTTATTCTAGTGCGATAGAATGGTTAGGATACTGTCTAAAGAAAATTTAATTCCTTTTTTATGCTGTTAACACTATATTTTCAAATCTTGTATTACTTTGCCTAGAGTAAAATGTAAATGCATACAGTCAAACCTGTCTGTAAAGACCACCCATGGGAACAGCAAAATGTGGTCTTTGTTTACAGGTGGTCTCTATTAACAGATTAAATATCATTGAAAATGGTCTGATGGGAGATAAAATTGGTGGTCTTTGCAGACAGGTTTTGCAATAGTGGTCTTTGTTCGCAGGTGGTCTTTAACACAGGTTTGACTGTACATGTGATTCTCTTACATCACAAAAGTGACAGGTCCTTAATTATCATATTAATTAAATACGATGTTGCTATTCGATAAAAGTCGGACCTCATTCATTCAGATATTAGTTTCGGACGATGCCGAGTATTTTGATAGAAGGTTATCAAATAAATGTGGACAGATGGTATTGTAAATAAACTAAGATTACAGTGTTGTTGATATTTTTCAGTAATGGCCAGTATATTGTTGCTGGTTCTGACGATGGCTCGTTTTTTATTTGGGAGAAAAGTACGACGAATATTGTTCGAGTTTTACGTGGAGATGAATCTATTGTTAATTGCCTTCAACCACACCCTTCCTACTGTCTCTTAGCAACAAGTGGAATTGATCCAGTCGTGCGGTTGTGGAGTCCTCAACCTGAGGTACCGGTATTATGTTTATATTTTAGGAAAAATATTTTAGGAAAAATATTTTAGGAAAAATATTCAAGTTGAAATGACCGATTATACGATTTCATTGGTTTTAGTACAGGATATGAATCCTGTAATAAATATTTGAAGCAGAAACTTCGAAGGCTTGGTTCTTTATATCAATATCTGATGTGTCATACTCATCATTCTTGTAATTGTTCAACAGAAATTCAGAGGAGAGGTCTAGGGTTGATATTGGTGAGCTGCACTGATTGGTTGTGGTCAAGTGCTTATAGTTTTCAAGATACTGTTATCAATATGGTTTTAAGTTATTTACAGAATTAAATGAACAAGAAATATGGGTATTTGTTAAGAATTTAGTTTCATTCCATTTGAAAAAGTGATGATTTTTGAGAATTAATGTGTACATTTCAGTAAAGCATTTTTGACATGATATCATTCTGTAGTATATTATTGTACTTAGTTTCTTTGAATTGCCGTAAAAAGAAAAGTTGATGTCCGATTTGAATATTTTTGGTTTGAAATTAGACTAGAAATATATATCTGTACGCAAATGTGAAAACGTAAAAATGGATTTTTTGTCACTGATTCAGGCTTTGTCGTGTAACGGCTCATTTAATTCATTATGTATTGTAGGACGGTTCCAAGAACGATCGTGAAGTGGATAATTCCGATGATGCTGCGCTTGCCAATCAGAAAAGAATGAACGCAGATCCTCTTGAAGTTATGTTAATGAATATGGGTTATCGTTTGAGTAGTGTAGATGATAGTGACGCCGAGGGCGACCGACGGGGAAACGAAGCTCAGGTCACATGTCCTACCAGCTGAGAAATGCTTTTTATAGGTTCCTTTGTTTTTAATCTCGGAAACCTCTCATGCCACTTTTTTTTCTGTGCATAAATATTAAATGTACAGACTAAATTCACATTGTTTTTCATAATGGTGACAGACATTTTAAGAAATTCATTGTGTCTAGGTTATAAATTTCCAACTTAGGCTCTGATTGATGTCAAGTTGTAAAACCAGTACCTACAATGTGGGATACATAAAACTAGCTGCCCAACATGATTGGGACAGCAGTGTAAAGTAAACCACATGATTGCATACAGTCGATTACTTGTTTAAGCCACAATACTTATACCACAAGTTCCGCAACCCTTAACTAAGGCCATGCCAAATTGGAATTTTGTTAAGCGTCAACCTAAGTTCGCGAAACCTAGCTACCTATTCAATAAAAAACACAAACTCATAACGAAAAAACAAATATCCTCAGATACTAAGTGAAGGTTAAAAATGGTTTGTTTCCAAACTAGATCTGTACATGAATAAATCTAATTTAAAACTGACTCGTTTTCACACAAATTGACTAGTTTTCACACATTAGTCGGATCTCAACTAAAATGGCCGTCGTTGAATCATGGACATCGAAAATATTTGAGAATATTAGCTTAAACCAATGTGGCTCAAAGATCGCAAAACCTAAGCGCACGCGGACGCTTAACAAAATTCCAAATTGGCATGGCCTTATTTTGATGTTACCAATTTGTGACAAATTATGAAGCAATTAGTTTGAACGGTTTTACGCTTACCAAATCATTTGATATTTGCGATACTATGATTATTTTCTTGTTTTAAGTAGTCTGGGTAGCTTACCCAGGGCTCTAGAAATCCCTAGCCCAATGTCCCGGACTAGTCTCATGCTGAATCGGGCTACCAACAGTTGAATTGAAGTTAGTCCCGGACAAGTCTGTTTTTAAAGCTAACCAACATCAGCAATTGTTCAGTTGTAAGCCAACAAATACATACATGTGATTATTAATTTTAGATTGTGGAGCTATCATTATGTATGTTTATTTGTTACTAAATTGACCGATATTCACTGACAACTAGCTCCATATGTCGGACGAGTCAAAATTTACAGTTCTATTAGTCCAGGATAAGTGTCTTTGAACAAAATTCTAGAGCCCTGTTACCATGCTTTCAACTTAATGCCATCTACTGTCATTAAAAACGTCTGTCTGGGAAACCTGAAAATCATCAGGGTAGCCCCTGCATTACTACTTCAACAAATGTTGATAATTTCAAGAACACTAACTCTTTCATGATCATAATTACTGTATTAATTGATAAAATCGCATGTCGAAAATGTTTCAAATTTCCGAAATCAGTTTGTTAATAATATCTATGCATTGTAAAATTATAAAATTCTTAATTTTATTTAATTCTCCAACAGTTAAGGTAGGACTCCCAAGTATTATCGGTCATGCAGTGTTCAGATGTGGCTCCATTGAGTGCCAGACTCCATGTATTGGCTACACAGTGCGTAGGAAAAATATACTTTGGTGGCAGTGAAAATGACGCTGTGGAAATTGTTTGCGAACTTTTCCACCTTGCAAACTTTACCAGTTATACAGTATATAACTATAGATATGTAATTTTCTTAGTTTTAAAAAAATTAATAAGGAGAAAATCTATTTCCCCTGTAAATGTCGAATATCTCCGGTAGGTGTCGCCAGCTTGTGCACGAGATTTCATGTTAGTGTTTTGAAAGTCATTCAGCTTTGGGCAGCTGAGTCAGTTATACATGTTTTTCTTTAAAGTTTATTTTGAAATGTTATTTATGCAAGCATATATAACGGGGTTTACAACAGTCGTGTCAAAGGCTACACATGTGCATGAACTATGTTGATAACCAAGTTGTATTATGACTATGTTGTTGGTTGCCCAAGTGCTACATGGTTCGAATCCCGGTAGCGCCATTGACTGATTTTTTGTGTTCCTGAAAACATGACTATTACTAATTACAAATGAAATAGTCATTTGAAACGTTTGTTGTTTTGTCTTGCTTTTTGGAGGTGGTTGAGTTGTGAGGGAAATGGTATTTCTGTGGAGATATTATCGCGCGATTACTGAACTATTTGCGTCTTAATCCATACACTTTTTTCCGAATATTTTTTATTAAAAACAGGTATTAGTTATGTAAAATTGTGTTCAAGCGTTGTGATAGATCTTACTGAAGGCAACAAGTCTCGTTTTGAAATTCCGAACATTTTTTCGCATGTTAACATTTTTTTTCTTTTTGGAAAAAATTCTTTTTTTGGTAAAAATTATTTCGTGAATTTTTCTTAAGGTTCATATTTCTGCCCAGTTATTAGACGTTTTACGAATATTTCAGCTATTGAGCATTATATTCACCTTGATAAAACAATATCCATGTTAAAAGGAAAAGGGGATTTGTCTCTCAACATCTATATTCTTTTAAATCTATGTTTAATTTGCTTCTTTTGAAAAAAAATCTCCAAAAATAAAATTTCCTACCCACCTGCCCTTTTTTTTTAGCATTAAACCTGAAACAAACATATTTGTTTAGGCCTAAAAGGGATTTCACATTTGTTCTGATGTTTATTCTATTATTAGAATTGTATGTGCTTAGAAACTTCCTTCAATTTCCCAAGATGTTGATGTTGCAGTTAACACGATATACTTAAATATAAAAAATCGGGTTGCACATATAGTATTATAAGTTTGTGACTGAATTTAAAGCTCAGAATGCAATCAATTTCATTTATACCAACGAAAAAACATCATTTATAATGTATCGCATCTAGTTGATTAAGTAATTGGGGCTGAATTGGAAAATCAAAAGAAAAAAACTCAAAATTTAACTGGTAATATGAATATATTGAAAAATGTAAAAATGACAAGATTTAAATTTAGTACGATTTTTATTTTATTATGGTTTCTAGTCAGATTCATTTGTATGTTGTAAAAAACAACAGCTATGTTGTAAAAACAACAGCTACACCATGTATTTTGCTTGCTGAAAGGCACTCTTCCAAATCTTGAAAGGACATAACTGATTGTCAGATTATGTTGATTAATCATTTTGGTCAGGTTATGCCGATGGATCGGCAATCTGATTAATTTGCCTGTCACTTCAACCCTGTTAGCACTGTGGGGGACATTTTTATCTAGACTATTGTCCATTTGTAGATGAATCATGACGTGCACTTCTAGCTGATACGACATGGATATATATTGTCTAAAATAATTTATTTCATGCTTTTCAGTTGTTTACCTCGGAATAAGGTGAATTATTACACACAAATATCCTCTATATATTTTACTTTTATCTCTTTGAATTCAAGATGCAAGCTGTAATTCCGGGAGATACTAGATTATATATTTTTATTTTGTTTTACATGACATCTATGTTTCCCTTGTTTTTTGTTATGGATAAGATTTTAAGCGGTATTAAACATTGATAAGATTTTAAGCGGTATTAAACAAAGACCTAAATACCACTGATGCGCTACTCGGCCAGATATCGTAAGATAATTGTAGCGAGAGCAGGTGCACGTAAACAAGATATGGCGTATCGATATGATGTTAGCGGCAGGCGCATTGCTCTATTTCTCGAAAGAAACATAGTTACACGTTTACTTACCTAATTATATTAATTATAAAGCATTGAAAGCTTCTTTCATGGAATAATGGAGTGAAAACTTTGCAAATGGTGATCTACCTTTGTTTTGAAAACGCAATACAAAAATGGCACTGGCTACCATTTTTCCAAATCTCGCGCACCGGTTTCGTTTATCGACTGCCCCAAGACTAAGCTTGACTTCATTCATTGGTCCGTATTAGTTACGCAGTTGTGGTATTTTGGTTTTTGGCAGTTATAACCTTGATTATACAGGTCAATCTGAATATTCAGACAACATGTGCAAGGTTTATAATGCTCCACCTGTGATAATCTGTCTGTTGCAAAATGTGTATGATTCTCTTTTACTGAAAGAAGGAATTAAGAATGAATGTATACTTAAGGCCATTAAAAACGCAACTTTTTCATTTAGCCTTCATTTTGTTCCATGTGTTAAATGCGTTTTTTTGTTACAAATGGGTAAATCATTTCTCAAAAACAAATCAAACTATGACCCTATTATTCATATTTCATAATTGATTAAGTTTAGAAAATTATGTTTGAGAATTAAAATATAATTATTTTGTTATGATGTCACCATGTTGATTCTTAGTTGCGTTTTTAATGGCGTGGAGTATACTTTTCATACAGAGCTTTGTTCTTTATTTTACGCATGGATTACTGCAGATTTATGTGTAACAATACATGTATCATTATTTAATTCATTTTTGTTTCCATTTATTGCTGTGATATGAAGAAATGCTTTAGTCTGTACAATATATATGTGCCTAGATGTTAGGTGTGGTCATTTTACTCATATCTGATGTATTTGAGTAGGTAAATTATAAAAGCTTGGACAAGTAATGAGTTCTTTACCTTGGCCCCAGTTGCACAAAAGCAGGGGTTCCACCAGACGCGGAATTTCAAGGGTCATTTTGACAACTGTTGACCTGATTTTATTTAGTTTATAGCCAAATTACTTATAATACACTGCAACTCCGTTACACCGCGGTCGGATATAACGTGATATCCATTATAACGCGATGTCGTCGTGGCTCCCAATTATTTTCATGAAAAATCCTAAAATTTGTCAAAAAAGGAAGAAAAATTTATCAAAATTGTATTTTTTCGCGATTTGCTGTCTGCTCTTTCGCGAAATCACGTGCTGTTAAGTTTACAAGTTTATTTTACTAAGCGATCGCGAATCAACAAGATTACTTAAACTGAATATACGCACTATAAAAGATATATGTCCAATTATGATAACCATCAATATTTACACAAATGTCAACTTCTAATGTTTTTCAACACATTTCATAAACATCAACGTAATTTGACCATGTATAGAGAAAATTTGACCCGAGTTGTGGTGTAATACCTTGGTAGCGGCATTACTTGTCCAGGGCCCGTATTCACAAACGTTTTAAGACTGAATTTCAGACTTAGACTTTAAAATGGTAAATTTTCATTTTGTTCCTACGTTATTGTTACATAATATATTTTGATAAAACATGGCAAACGTGTAGAGTGAGTAACAAGAAATATTCAGGCAAAAAATTATCTGTTTAAATATAATGAAAACGAAATGCTTGTAAATTAAATTTTTGCAATTTTAAAGTCTAAGTCTGAGATTCAGTCTTAAAACGCTTGTGAATATGGGCCCAGCTCTTTATAATACTCTTACTTTTGAATATATTGGTGGGTATTGACTACATTATGTGTATCAAAAATGTTCAGTATTTGTTCAGATATCAAATTTTGTAGCCGATTTGTATTAATTGAAATGAAATGAGGTTAAATTAAGTGCCTGTACTTGTCAAAACAGTGCATCGCTACGCCCTTTTCCAAATGTTTATCTCTGTTTATATCGTCATTGAATAAACTTCATATCATTGCTATATGAGCGCTGCTGTGAGATTTACAACCTCTTCTGTAAGTGACGTCATTTGAAGAAAACCCAACATGTGATGTCACTATTTGCAAGCAGGAAACAATATTTACTCCATATGGTCACTTTGTTTTCATATTGCCATATGGGGCAAATATTGCTTACTGTCATTACATGGTGACGTCACATATGACGTTTTCTGGAAATGACGTCATTTAAAGAAAAGGTTGGAAATCGTACAGCGGCGCTCATATCATGTAATTGGTTAATTCAGATTAAAAATCATCTGGTGTGTTAATAAAGTAATCTTCAAAAGTTTGTAGGATTTGCATATTTTGTACCATGTTTTATTTCATATCAAAGACTCGAGTGAGCTAAGTACATTGTTTTTGCTCGAAAGTTCCTAAAAAAACGTCGAGTTTTTTCTTCATACTCGCAGTTTGTTTCTGATCTCTGTCAGATATTTGCTTATTGAATTGTTACTGGTACTGTTGTATTAGAATCTTTCACTGGTTTCCAGTAAGGAGAGAAATATTCATCTCGAGCGATACTGTTTTGGCAAGAACTAAGCTATGCCAAGTTCTGTATAAAACAATTACATAGAGATATTTTTATCCGCACATGATGCCATTGCATGCCTTTAAAGAAATTAAGGACAAGATTGAATGGAATGACCAATTTGTTAAGGGCTTTTTGTGTACAGTAATGTAGGAATGTACTAACTAATTCAGGTTATTTCATGCTTTCCAGTGGTTTACCGCGGAATAACGGTGAATTATTATCCGATATCAAAGTGATGATGATATCAAGGTATTCAATGGGATATTTGATGTAAAAACATGTAAAAATAAAAAAAAGACCAAAGTGAAGCACGAAATAAATAGAATATTTGTATGTTTAGGTGCAAGAGCGAAAGTTATTTCTCCGAGTGACCTTAATTTTCGCTCGTGGCTCCACCACTCGTGAAAATATTCCAACCGCTGCTCTCTCGGTGAAATAACTTTCGATCTAACACCAAAATTTCTTCTATATGTATAATTGAATTTAAATTATAGGACAGAGATCAAGTTCATTTTTTATTGACATTGCTGGAGGTAAATTTTGTTACTGTTGATAAACGCGAAACCGTTATTTGATGTAATCATGTTGACGAGCGACGCTGTATGATTTCTTACCTCTTCTGTAAGTGATGTCATTTCCAGAAAACGCAACCTGTGAGGTCACTTTTTGCAAGCAGGAAACAATATACACTCCACATGTGGTCACTTCGCTTTCATATTACCATGTGGGGCAAAAATTGCTTTCTGTCAGTACATAGTGACGTCACATGTGACGTTTTTCTGGAAATGAGGTCATTTAAAGAAGAGGTTGTAAATCCCATAGCAGCTCTATTGTTGTGATGATACATTATGATTTGATACGATGTGTTAGATGATAGATTATGTTCGTTTTTTGTTAATTGTAATCATAAGACTTAAAGTTTTTATGTTTTACATATTTAGTTCAAAACTGTTAATGCTTGCAATTTAAATAAAATGCTTAAAATTAAAAAAAACATGTGTTTGTTTCTAATTACACCTGAGTGTTTAATTACCCTTGTGTGAAGATATATTGTTACAGATTTTGTATATTGAACCACAATCTCTTTTCCTACTCATGTGTTCACATTACATAGAAGACACAAATGACCGTATTTTGCTATTATTTATGTATCACTCCCTCATTTGTCCCCTGTCCCTGACCACGCCCATGCAAGCAGACGACTTCTGTCATTATTCAAATTTTCACCGAGGTCATCATATAACTCCCATACATTGCAATTAAACAGCCGAGCTTTTGCAAGTAGAGTTTTAAATCTGGATAATTTTTCTGAAATTGTCTCGAAATCTATGTTCTCATTACCATTGCTTTCACCAGCGAGATCGGTTTCTCCTGTCTGCTGAGTATTGTCTGATTGTTTTGCAATATTTGAATCACCCATGTGTTGGTTACTTTCATCAATCCATGAACCATTCTCTTTTGGCTCTCCTTCTGCATTATTATTACCATCACTGCAAGAAATAGTTCCACATTCATTTTCCGAATTCATTCCAGTAACATTACTTCTTTCACTTTCATCCTGTTCTTGGTCGGCATGATAACCATCATCATCGACTGATGCAGAATTATTTCTATAAAGACTGGTCGTCAAGTAACGCTTCAGTTTGTTCTTCTGTCTCAGAAGATAAAGACCAGGCGATGTCTCTTGTGTTGAAAGGTCATACACGTTCCCAGAAGAAAACTTCTTTTTCCATGTATTGTATACCAACCGCCAAGCTGTCTGTGCAATGAACATCACTGCAAACTCGAAAATCTGAACAAAAACACATGTACAATAAAAGAGAATTGAAAACTAAAATATTTGAAAAGTTCGTTCAACAAGTTTTGTTTATGAAAATATATATATTAGTTCAGTTGTGTTTTTTCTTGATATGAACATTTTATAGTTCGGGATTTAATGATCATGTGAAATCAAACATACATGTATAACTATCAGACTGATCAATTTCACCCATTTGATCAGCTAATCTTTGAATTAAAATGATTGAATTTGACATGTCCACACACATTTATCTATTTATAGTGCATAAACACCATGGCCACCGTCTACGCCGCATATACGACAACAACGCTTTTAATACGGTATATTGTACGCTCCATATCCGGCATTTCATGTAGATTTTGTTAACAAACAATGGAGTGTGTTAAAAAAAATCGGTTTATTTGTATTGACATTTACATATTCAAGAGTAGCAACATAGACAGTACGACTGACAGAAGAATGAAATTTCCTATAGTAATTTTGTTTACAAAATCTACAGAAAATGTGTGAAATGGAGCATACAATATACAGCAGGTGTTGTTGCCGTATATGCAGCATAGACAGTGGCCTCGGTGATGCACATGAATTTCATAATGTTTTTTTTTTAAATCTGATGATTACTTTCCTACCAAGTTATTATGAACCATACATACATTTCATGTGTTCAGAGAATTATTCTAATTATTCTTAACGATTTGTTAATCATATCAGGGGACATTAAAATTTATCGAGTTTTTGAAATATAGTGAGGGAACATTTTTCATACTTACACCATCACCTGCTGTAAAAGACAAGCTGTTGTTAATACTGGATATATCAAGGATACTTGTCTCAGCATCCACGAAACTCTCATCAGACACCAAATATTCTAACCCATGCTCCACGAAAGGTGACCGTCTTGTTAGAGTAGAGAAGGCAGAAATTCCATCCCCTCCAGCAAATGTATCTTCAAAACTGACTTTTCTGTTTGCTGTAACATAATGTGACTCCTCTCTGAAACTTGAGTTATAGACTGGAGCACCAATGCCACTCTCTGAGATGTCTTCAGCGCAATCCAACAGTTCATTGTCTGTTGCATCTCTGATGTCACTTTTTACTTTGGCTCCATCAGTTACATGTTCTGGTAAGTTATTGGTGCTGAATATCTCATAGTCAAAATAAGCACTATCTGGAGAGCTGTTTTCGTAGTTCAAGGAAGATAGACTTCTGCCCTTGTTTTCTTTTTGCTTTGACAGTGTTGTTGACGTATTTTCTTCTGATGTATATGACTGGTCTACTCCTGTAACTTCTACATTCAAACTTTCCACACTTTCCATTACTTCAGATGAGCAAAACGACCTTCCACCACAGTTGCATGGCAGAGCATCAAAACATTCACACATTTGGTAATGTTCTCTTACCAAGTTTGCTAACTCAACTGATTGAGTATCATCTTGTTCATCATGTAGTATGTCTTTACCTTGTGGTACGATATCAAATTCAACATCATGATAGATATTTCTTGGATATGTGTCACTGGATGAATCTGACACTATGTTTTCTTTAGAACAGTCCAAGTAATTCTCTTCATCTGTAGAGACTATGGACACAAATTCATCTCTTGAATCATCATTAATATCCATACATATACCGACCGGTTGTTCAGCGTTAGATAAAGTATCAACATCTGTCTCAGTATCTATCAATAGACGAGGAGCATTGTTTGGCTCAGTGATCGTCTCGTCTTTAGCAGGACCTATTTGATACTCTGTATATGCGTCCTTGACTTTAACAACACCACCACAGTTACAAGGCAGTTTGTCAAAACTTTCGCACATTCCGTAGTGTAATTCTATATCATTTGCTTTGTCAGAATCTTGCTGTTTACCTCCACAATTGCATTTTTCATTATCAAATATTTCACACATTAAGTGATGTTCATTGAAGTTTTTCAACATCTGAAGCTGTTTCCTGCGGGTGTTGTTTCTATCTGCAAAAGCATGTACGGTAATATTAAGAATTTATGAGAGTAACGTAGGTACTAACCAACAATTACTGAATAAACAAATGATGCAAAGTATGCTGTCACATCTCTAAAAAACACTTTCCATTTTCATGCTGTGCATTATTCTGGTGCCAGGGTCAACAGGTTTTAGCATGAAATTTCCCCTTAAAACAGCAATTAAGCTAGCCAAAAAATCCTGTTTTCTTCTGAAAGTAGAGAAGTTTGGCGTTGGAAGCTTAAATGTTAACTGTTCGTGTCCTTGTTACGTCTTAAACAAATTTAAAACGCCTTTTCCATTCCTTATCTGGTTATGTTTGTACTTTTTTATCTTGCCTTCAATGAAACAAATACACGTTATGATAATATGCAACTACCAATGTTGTACGGAGGCTTTTAAAGAACATAAAACATTTTGGCTGTTGTTGAGAGGTTGTTGTTATAGAGAGGTTATATGAAATTAATGGAACAAACTGACTTACATTTCCTGTACAGCGAGACTGGGAGTGATATAGCCAACAGGAAGGCGGTCAGAACTCTTAAAGCCCAACTAGGATTCTTCAACAATTCTATAAATAGAATGCGCACACTGCTCATGGTTGTTCCTATGACGTCAGGCGGCAGAATGTATGCAAGCTGCTGAGTGATCGGGATGCATGTAGGTAACAATGATATTGAATAAACCGTGAGTACTTTAACAACACTTCCAGCTGGATCAAGATGCCAGATGTAGGTCAGATAATGTGAAATGTATTCTGCTGGGTTCAGAGTTGCGATGAAACTGATGTATTTTGGCATCCTCAACTCACGCAGCCATCCTCCTACCTGATACAGACCATGCAGCGTTTCTCCAACGTAAGAACCGATTCCGACAACTGAAAATGCATAATCTTTTATTAACTATGATTTAAAAGAATGTACATGAAAATAACTCATTCACATAGTCATTAAACAAATAATACATGTAATTACTTTTAATGGTATTTATGCGAGGATCCAGCAATTTACGTCCAGCTCCTGGTACGGTGAGGCCCTTGAAGTTTGGACCCGCTCTTGATTTAGAATTAGAAATGGACAACCCTATTTTGCCGAAATCTCAGGGCGGCCGGGACCCCCGGTCCCACTTCTGGGCTCGCGCATGATATTATTGAAGCTCAAAGCATCGTGTCCAATGCATTTCTTTCGACACACAGCTAAGCGTATTCTAGTATTCAGACCTGAACTCTAGAGTCGTCTTTCAGTACGGAAAGGTATCTACATACCGATCTATCCGGATTAATTGTTTTGCTGATAATAGTAAATGCAATGTAAATATGCACTCAAAATGTTCATGAAAATTGTATTTCAATTTATGCAAAAAAGACAGTTTCTTAAATGAACTCGCCTTCCTATTTCTTAAAGCATACATATACGTATGGCATACATATACATATGTTGACTTTGAAGTAGCCCAGAAGTACTTCTTTATAACAAGATATAAACAAATGAAGTAAAAAGCTTCGAAATATGTGTTCATTAGAATCAAATTGTATAATGGTTTGACGACTAACTGAAATAATCATGTCGGTGAAAGACTGCGAAAGATTTTTCTAATATTTTGTTTATAACATTTCCAGGACGTGCCACCCTTATTGAAATGACTGCAGAACAAATGAAATTTCAAGCCCACAGAACTGTATCTAGCATACCTGTCTGGCTGAAAACATCAAGTACGCCGTGAACATACTCTATCAGTGCACCAAATTGCCACCCAAAATATGTGGTGTCCGTTACATCATCGAGATCACGTGCACATTTATTGCTGTCCAACAGGGAGATGGGGAAGAGAAGTATTCGCTCTGCTAGGTTAAATGATCCATCATTTTCGTCGCATTGTCTGATGAATAACAAATATACAGGTGACCAAAAAGAACACCAGATAATGACCTCTTTGTACGACGATCGATATCAAATATTATACAATAAAACCTCAATTAAATACCACCTCAAAAATAAGACCACATTTTTCAGGTCCATATCACTTTTTTGCTCTTAATTCAACTTCAATAATTAAGACCACCTCAATATATTAAGACCACCTCAATATTAAGACCACCTCAATATTAAGACCACCTCAATATTAAGACCAGTTTTCAAGGTCCTTAGGGTGGTCTTATTATCGAGGTTTTACTGTATTCATAGTATAAGTCTCCTAAACTTATTTCAAAGTTGAACGGACTGGTTTCCAGTAATTTCACGTTGACGTTTCTTGTCAACTTGCACACTTTTATTACAAAATTGTTTTTTATTACAAAATAAACGGTTTGTAACACAGAAACAAAAGCGTAAAGAATGTATACACTTAAAGCAATGTTGTGGTTCAACTTCTACCAGTGTAGTCGAAAAATGTTAAGCCAGCTCTCATCGTTAATTTATTTTGAAAAAATAAAATGAAAATAATGCGCATATATATATATACAAACATATACTTAAGGACTTTGAAAACGAAACAGTGGGTAGGTTGATTTTACCAGGAATGTAAAATTGAAGTACTTTTACTCGAATACACCATTGTAAATGTCAACTTAGTGCGATTATTTTGATACCAAAATATCTAAAATCGTATGCGTATTGAAGAAAGTAGTCGCATCGTAAAGAACTTACTCCAGAAAATGAATGTAATCTATTGGTCAATGATCCAAAATATGCTGTCCAGGAATTTGGTTACATCTTGAAAATCTTGGTGTCCAAGGTTTTTATGTCCTTAAAATGCCTCCGTAAAACATTGGTAGTTACTTATTATCATAAAATGTATTTGTTGCAAAAAAAGTCATAGAACAGGTCGGATGTTTTTGTAAGAAAAGCGAAAGAAATATTTATAGTGTTATACATCATTTTAAAGGTAAATTCGAAACGGTCACTGTCAAAGGGGATCGGCACCTTGAGGAAATGACCTAAAACAGACATCCAAGTCAAAATCAATCATACCATGTAATATCATTAACAAGGGTTATAACTAAAACAAAACTATGTTCAACCCAGGTTCATTTAATTGTCCGTCAACATTTTAATGCTCCGCCAAATTCACATTCACAAGTACCTTCGTGTAGCTAATACAATAAACTTTCAACAAACACTAACACTTCTGTTTTAAGTCATTTCCTCAACGTGCCGACCCCCATTGGTCAATGTCATATCAAAATATTTCAAATTCGTCTATTACAAAATAAATCGTGGGTTTCTTTGCATTAAACTTACTGGCACGAGTTGGATACATTCAACGACGCCATCAATTAACAATGGGTCAGTGTGACTTTCGTTTTCTGGAGCGATGTTTTTTTATCGTGCGATATAATTATTATTATTAAAGTCTAAAAGTCTATTCATCCGATTTTAAATATGTTGGTACCAAAATGTCGGCATTAAGTTGACCTTTAAAAAACTGTATATACAATACAAGTTTTCAAAGTCCGTAAGCATACCTAGATTTCTTTAGAGCCTTGAACGGTAATATATACGTACTTACCTTTCAGCTTGGGTCAACACGACAAATTGCAGACACAAAACGGTGACCGCCGCTAGCAAAATTAGCTCAATTCTATCCATCGCTGTAATGCGGAGTCATTATTTAGACAGCTCATGCAGTAAATTAGAATTTCAACGAAACTGAACGTCTTCGTGTATTAATGTTGACGTCACTTTAGCGGGGCGCGCTACCCCCTTGTTTTTTGCACGAACGTGACGTCACGGATTTTGGCGCGCATTTTCTGTAGCTAAGGTCATACCATGGATATATGTTCAGGGTCCTCAAGCAGGTAGGTTTTCGGCAGACAGATACAAAAAATGAAAATGTTAAAATCACCAGCAATTATGTCAAAGCATAACGACGTCGGCCCATTCGGCCGATAGCCAATATTCATGTTCAAAAGCTGAACAAATCATTAAAATCTAACCAATTACTTGGTACGTTGTGTTGTTTGTGTTTAACTAGTAGTTTATATTTATGTCTTGGTGTATATTGCCCTTTGTTTGTAGGAAAAAGGTGTTGAACACACAAAAGGTAAAAACTATCGGCTTTTTGTTTTTTTCCTGCCTTGTTGGTAGGTTTAAAAAATGAACTTGGTGCCAAACATAGCTAGAATTAGCATTACAATAATAATAATACAAATGTAATAATACAATCTTTATTTAAAGATGAAACCACCCAATAAGCCAGAGGCTTATCTAACTTACTGTCAGCTATAAAATACATGTATAATATTACAAATACCGTTACAGAATAATAAAGAAAATTATTAAAACATCTACAATACAATGTAAAATATGACTCATACTGGGTATTGCCTAATTTACGCTTAACACGGAATTTAAAACTAATGTGAAGCATTTTTTTCTTTCTGTAAACAATTATGCTTCATCAGCAAAATACGCTTTGGTCTCAGACCTGGTTATGCGCCAGTCTCGTACTTTTAGATGTAAATAAGGTCATTTTCCTAAACAGATAAGGGGCGGTTCCAGGTTTAGGACTGACTTAGGGGGCGTAACTGTTTGGTCACTTTTGGTTCAGCTCTAATCTTATAAATGGCAATGACTGTGTTTTATTCCTTGTGTAGCGAATCCGTGGTCCAGTGGTAACGCGATGGACTTGTAATCCAGGGATCGCAGGTTCGATTCCCCGCTCCATCACTGACCGTACTAACAGTCTTTCGGACGAGACTTTTAAAAGCGAGGTCCCGTGTATGATGCTTTACATCGAGCACGTAAAAGAACCAGGGGTGCTTCTGGAACTTGGGCATCTTCTGTATCATGCACTATCCTCTAAAAATCTAACATGACTATCATTCTTATGTAGGCGTCGCCCATATGGGAAACCGGTGGCGACGATAAATAAACGCAAATATAAAGAATATACCTTGTTTATGTATGAACATCTTCATTATATTATATAATGCTACAACAAATAAGAATGGCTTATTTGTAAATCTTATAGATTCTCTAATGAAAGATATCTGTATAGTTTCGTATTTATACTAAGACATGCATGTAAGGTTGTGGACTTTAAGTGTGCCCCCCCCCCCCCCCTCCCCCTGGATTCGCTACAACCAACGTTCATCTGAAAGGGTTAAAATACCTTGTGAAACAAAGAATTAAATATTTCAAGCTCTATTTATTTGTATTGTTTATAGATCGACGCGATGAGAGGTTGTTGCGAAAATAACTCAATTTCATGTAACCCCATATACGTATTTCAATAAATATGTATTTGCAAACTTTAAATGTTATGTATTTTCGAAAGAGAGTCGTAAAGGAGTTTATAAACATGTACAGTTGTATGTACATGTACTAACTTAACGCATAAACCAATATAAAATTCAATATATTTGACATCTTATTGTTAATACTAATATTTTTATCATCAATTCATTATGCATTACGCCAGTTCAACTCATATTCAGGAAATAATCAAACAAAAGAGGGAAGTACTGGAGTATGACCCGAATCTTAATATTTCTGACATGAGGAAACTTTATCAAACAAAGCGTTATTGTTGCTAAACTTGTGATAATTGACTATAATCGCATTTATTACTCAGTTGGTAGTTATTTACAGTAGAACCGCGTTCATTCGAACTCCTCGTATCCCAAATTTTATTTTCGAATAATACATGATTTCGAATAAGCCCATTTCAATTCGACGTGCCTAAGAAGATACATCGGTACCTGAGATTTATTTCGGATGATACCGGGTATTCGGATAGAAGATTGTCGAATAATCGAGGTCCGACTGTATCTCACTTCCTGTACACAGTAATAGTTAAGTAATGGTCATTAGGTTTAGTACTTCTACTTGAGCGAAATATTTTATGCTTTTGTTTATCTATCAGTTGTAACAACCCCATTAATGCGCATAAAAAGCGTAAAAATAATCATGCGCTTTTTAACTTACATTTTAAGCAATCAAAACGTTTGATTTATGTAATTCAGCTTAGAAATGCTATATGCAAATCTGAGTTGAACATTATATATGTAGATTCTGTATATTTCATTAACAGACTAGGCACATACGTGCCTAGGATTACGTAACACGAAACGGCCAAACTTTAGAATGTAAAAAAAAACTAAATATACATACATACTTCTATATTGTATTGTACATATTCCTCTCTGGGACATCGTCTTTCAAGATGTAGCCTATACAAAGATGTGCGGCATACACATATGAAGATAAGAACGATTAAAAATAGGATGAATACAGCACTTCTCTTCGTTGTGTTTTGATAGAAAAGTAAAACCAGACATAGATTTACTCACGGGTGTATTCCCTTACCTAAATTGGCATGCATCGGTTCTGAAAGTTCATGTACCAGTTCTCGATTTATCTAACAGCACAATAACTGACCTAAGCACTACTGACATTCATTCTGATGAAACTGAAAATCGAGCCCCGTGACGATGCTTTACACTAGGCATGTTTAAGAAATAGGGATGCTTCCGGCACTGTACTTTCCTTTAGCATCAGGCGCTTATTCCGATACCTTCGTTATCACAGTATTGTGTATGTAACGGCAGTGGAATCAAAGCGCTGTGTGGACGCGTACTGGCATCGGAGCGTCCTCATGGTCTGTCCTGTGGTGTATTCCGTTCATTCAATCCCTTTCCCCTTGTTGTCCCCTTAAATTGCATATGGTTGTTTTTGATAGAACTAGTCAGCCAGACAATTCTTGCTACCCCATTCCAAAGCACCATGGTTCGTAGCCTGTTGTATCCCTGTGGTCTCTGTATGTGGCATTCCCTGTAACAACTTAATAATTATACATATGTTGCACTGTTATGGGTCTCCAAAATCTGAAATACCCAACATTCTTTGTTGGCCTCGCTCAGATGGACTCTCTGAGCAGGCGACAAATAAACACATACAACAGAGAGATAGTTGTGCGTGTCATGTAGAAAGAGCACTCTACAGACTCCCACGCCACCCACCCAAAATAATGTCAAATATGGTCGAGTTTCAGTTACAGCGTTGTGGATGATGACAAGATGTAATCTCATTTTTAGCTTCAGATGTGTCGTATTCTATTGTGATAATATGTTTTCTTTTGTTAAAACAAGTACTGTGACATTGTATTGTAATGTGAAATGCGATAATACATACACATGTATAGTGCGTGTTATGGTAAACTACACGTACAAGCCGTATATACGTGTGTCAGGATATAGTTATTGCATATGTTACTAAATATAGTAACACATTTACACTGTTCATACTAAAAGTATATTGACTCGCGCTGACCAAAGCCCTTGCACCACTATCTGTCCTCGTATGCCAATATCGCCATAAGGCACAACAGCCCTGTACAATTTGTATAAATTTCATGTACATGTATACTTATTATTGGTTTTAAAATGTGAATAAAATATGTCTTAATTAAGTACATGCGTGAATAAGGAATGAACGGGTACCATTGATATGATGAGATTTATTGTATATTTATCATACACACGGGAAATTGTATATATAGTACTATATCAAGGTATATACATACTATAAAGGCACAAAGGGAGAGAACTCTAGAATAGATAAAAGGAGAGAACTCTAGACTTGATAAACCGAGATAATTCGAGACAATCTCCTGTGGTCATACGTATAATTACGTCAGTCACAAATCAATGAGTATCATTACCAACTTGGGAGACATGCGTGTTGGGAAATTCGAATAAGTGTTTTGCCTTAAACACATGAGAAGAGTTTCACTCGAATCGTTATAACTGTCGTATTATTGAAACTACAAAATTTGTATTGATAACAAAACTTAATTTCGTCCATCTTTCTTGTAATATAGTTTTCATGACTGTTTAAGCTGATTACTTGAATGAACGACGCCTATATATTTCCCCCATCCAATGTAAGATTTGTGAATATGATCGTTTAAATCCTTGTTTCGAAAATACGCATGTAGTATCAGAAGTTTACTCAGCATATGAATTACTCAATACCGCAGGAGATTGTCACGAGTTATATCCCTTTATTCCTTGTATTATTTATAGAAGGGATACAGGGAGTGAACTCGTGACAATCTCCTGTGCTCAATACCGTGTATACATATCAGTTTCGTTCCACGTCATGCTGCTAAGTCATGTGATTAATTATAGTAACATTTTACACCAAAGTTGCGTAAGAGGGTCGACGTGTGACACCTTTTGATTTCGATTTCCCGCCATCTTTATCTTCGTCCATTTCAAACGACTATTGCCATTCTTTGCTAAAGTCTGGTAGTGGCGATGTTGCAGAAATACTATCATCCTGGAAGGGTCCAATCATTTTCAGAGCCTCGATCGACCGGACTGTCGCTGTTCTCCAGTCTTCGCAAAATGACGTCTCCCTCCTAACCTTGTCCCTTCGATGTTCCTTTTCGACCTTTGTTGAAGGTCGCAGTTGAAGGTCATGTGTTTCAAAAATCTGTTTCAGTGTTTTTAGTGATGAATCTTTCTCAGATTTAGAAATTCCTATGACTAGTTTGTCCTCTTTTATCATTGCCGACAACTGCAATGCGTGAAAACCTTCAGCAAGGTCAACATGACTGCATCTTTTTTGGGCGATTTTGTACAAGATTGTGTTAGCATCATTGACACTAATATCGGTGTTGAAGTTTGACATTCCTGTCATGCAGTTGTTTTGAGTTCGCAAACATACGAAACGGAGACCAAAAATGTCGATCATTGCCAACACATTGTCACGACTCTGAATATGAGTCGATATCGCCCGCAACTCATTGGGTTGTAAGCAGACGTCAAAATCCGCAGCCGGATCTTCTTCAGTGGCTTGTGTTAGATTAACACACACTTTGTCACGATCTGCTAGAGCAAGTAGTTCGAGTGTCTCCATTGAATATATCCCGACAAACACCACACCGGAAGTCTGCTGAATTAAACTGTACGCCCTCATTATGAGGACATTTGTTTCTGACGGTTTGTCGAGCATCATTGAATTTGTTATGTTCAGTTTTATTCCATATAACCTTATTTAGTATCCAAATTTCACAATAAAAACAACTTAATCAAGAAAATTCATATAATCGTTGTTTTTTTACCTAAAATCCAATCTTATTTTCATGATGAATATTATAATTTATGTTTGAATATACCAATTACTCCTATATCATATGATTCTGATCCGTTGTGACATTTCCGGTGTAGAAGTATAAACACTCGAGTGGTCTCGGATGTCTGGGGATAGTACATTTCGTACTCGGTCAATCATCTTGAAATAGACAGCATGTATACGTACCACACTCTGTTGTATGTTTTAAATACTCCAAAATAGTTCACAATATTGTCCACTATTATATAAAATCCACTGTATTACAATCAAGGAAGAAAATAACTAACAATTGTTTGTGCTAGACATATAAAACATGCTTTGTATTGTTGTCAAGTGCATATTTTCCGGGATCGAAATATATTACATTTAAAGTACAGTCGAACCTCGTTCGTTCGAATTCATCGGGTCCGAAATTTTATTTCGAATAAAACATGCTTTCGAATAACCCATTTGAATTCGACGTACATACGAATATACAACAGGACCTGAAATTTATTTCGGATGCTACCAAGTTTTCGGATAAAATGTTGTCGAATAAACGAGGTCCGACTGTATTTAGGCTAATTGGTATATTACATGTATCGTTATATTTAATTTATTCGTATTGCACACTAAAGCAGTACACTGAAAGCAATATTATGCATTAAAAATACTTAATTTTATCTCCCTTTGTTTCGTTACATAATTATAGCATCAAACAAAACTAACATATATTGAGTCGTAGTATTAGTCAGTCTTATACAAAAGATTATAACATTCAACCGTCGCGCGCTCGAGATCATGGCAGTAAATGAAACGACGTAAACTTCGGCGCAATCGAATCAAATAGGAAACAGTTACTACATGCAGTAGGAGATAACCTCTGCCATATATCATCGCAGGCCCGTAGCCAGAGGCAAGATTAAACCGAGACAATAAAGGCGGGGGAACTGGGGGTCCTCTCCCTTGAGGAAATGCGTATAGAAGCGTTTTTCTGTGTTTTCTGGTTATTTTATGTAACAGTAAAGTGATTTTTCAAGTGCATTTTTATTTAAATTAATAGCTATGAATCAAAATCGATGGCAATTCTTCATCATTGATATTTAACATTTTATATTGGTTCAGACAATTGTTCATGCGTTCTATGTATCTATTTATTCATGTTATGTTTGTTGCTTTGGACATTTAAACCGAGGCAGCTGCCGTCGTTGTGTCTCGTTCAGCTTATAGCTACGGGCCTGTATCTAGTTATCGTTCAACGCTCATTTACTATTGCAATTATGTCGACGTGCAGCCAAAATTGATATTGTAATGTTACGTGCAATATATATTTTCAAGCAACTTACCCCATTTTTGCCGCAGTCGTTGATTTGTTCAACAAAAGTACCGGTACCAGTGCAGAGAGTGTATATTCCTGGCTATTTAAACGGGAAGGGTACTGTTTTTGTCTTAATACCGTGTCAATACCAACTGAGCCATCGAAGCGTTCATATCGTGATTGTGTCCGCTTTGAGTGCGGAAGCTTATTGGTTCAGTCCATGGCTGCGTCATGTATGGTCAAGGAATCACGGTTTGAGACTAGCCGGGAGTAGGGTTGAGCGAGTGAGTTGGGGTTCAAACTAGCCCCGCATACGTGTCTCTGTACTCCGACTTTTACACGCGTCTTCGTAACAGAGTTGTACAGCGACAGTATGTGACGTCCGTGGCTGGACTAGGTTCAAACAGTTTTTTATTGAGTGGAATATAGATCTAGATTCTATATTCTATATTCTGTATCAACTATGTTAAAATGATTCACATAATTTTCCATTTAACACTGTAATTCAAATTATGAGTTTAAGGCTGACAGAGCGCTAATATTATGCGTTCGGTCTTATGATTATTAATTTTAGATTGTTAGCTATCAGTGTGTATGTTTGTTTGTTACTAAATTGACCGATATTCTCTGACAACTATAGCTTCCTTTGTCGGACAGGTCAAATTTTCCATTCAGTCCATTAATCCGGGACAAGTGTTTTTGATTTTTTATAGAGCCCCTAGCTGCGACTAAGCGTATTTTAATTATGATTTTAGTGTAAATCTTTAACTCATCATTCTGTTCTCCGTGTTTAGTTCCTTGGACCTTATTCACAAACATTTTAAGACTGAAACTCAGACTTACATTTTAAATTTGTAAAAGTTATATTTACCAGCCTTTCTTTTTCATAAAATGTTAACAAATGAAATTTTGTCAGGATAATTGTTGCTACCCACTCTACACTTTTACCATTTTTTATTAAAATATATATTGTAATAACAAATTATGGCGAACTTAAAGTCAGTTAATGGTTGCTTAATCAAGAAGATACATCGGTACCTGATATTTATTTCGGATGATAGCAAGTATTCGGATAGAAGGTTGTCAAATAAACGAGGTCCGACTGTATCTTATCTCCTGTAAAGAGTGATGCTTATGGTAACGCCCCAAGTTTAGTAGTTCTACTTAAGCGAAATAGTTTATGCATGTGTACATCTTACATTCGTGACAACACCATACATGTACTTAACATGCGCTTATAAAGGGTAAAAATAGTCATGCACTAACCTTATATTGTAACCAAATAAACTCTTGACTTATGTAAGTCATCTTAGAAATTCTTTGCAAATCTGAGTTGAACATTAGATATGTAGTGTTTGTATATTTATTTCATCAGACTAGGCACTAAGCTGCCTCACAGCGCTTTGATTCCACTGCCGTTATGAAGATATCAGAAAAAGCGCCCGATGCTAAAGGATAGTAATTACGCCCATACGTGCCTTTGGTGACGTAACACATAACAACATATCTTCAAGCAATCAATGGAAACAGACATA
This sequence comes from Mactromeris polynyma, assembly GCA_032209605.1. Taxonomy (NCBI): domain Eukaryota; kingdom Metazoa; phylum Mollusca; class Bivalvia; order Venerida; family Mactridae; genus Mactromeris; species Mactromeris polynyma. The sequence goes on from JASFXZ010000005.1 coordinate 4,442,534, forward strand.
TCAGAAAGTACATGTATGTCATTTATGTTTCAGAAACAAATTACATTGCATTATACAACTTACTACCATTAAATTTAGATTCATTAACAGTTTTCAAGTTTTAGCAGAACTACATATTGGTTATTGTATATCGCCAGGCGGAGAAAGAGTCGCGGTTGTGTTTTTATAGAAAAGTAAACCCAACAGCAGTTATAGTTTTGCGCACGAGTGCATTTTCTGATCTAAATTGACATGGATCGGTCTTGAAAGTGCATGTGCCTGTTGTAGGTCAATATAACAGCGATGTTATTGGTCTAAGCCCTACTAACAGTCTTTCTGATGAAACTGGAAATCGAGCCACATTGACGATGCTTTACATTAGGCATGTTTAAGAACTAGTGATGCTTCTGGTATTGTACTCTCCTTTAGCATCAGGCGCTTATTCCTTCATTATCACATTAGTGTGTATGTAACGGGGCAGTGGAATCAAAGCGCTGTGTGGACGCGTACTAGCATTGAAGCGTCCTCATGGTTTGTCCTGTGGTGCATTCCGTCCATTTAATCCCTTTCCCCTTGTTGTCCCCTTAAATGTCCCATGTTTTTTTGATAGAGCTAGTCAGCCAGACGATACTTGCTTCCCCATTCCCATACACCATGTTTCGTAGGCTGTTGTTTCGCTGGGGTTTGTGCATGTAACCTACCGTCTTTTGGCGTCGCTCACATGGTCTCTCGGAGCAGACGAGTAATAAACGGATATAAATAGATATACCGTTGTGCGTGACACGTAGTAAGAAAATTCACAATATTTTTACCTCACACCCACCCACCCAAAATAATTGTGTTGAGTTTCTTTACAGTGTGTTGAATGATGACAAGATGTAATCTCATTTTTTGCTTAAGATTTGTCGTATTGTGAGATAATACTGTGACACTGAATGGTAATGTGAAATGCGATAGTACATGTAAAGGTATTGTGTTTTGTTAAATTAGGCTTAACTACATGTATATATACGTTGAGTTAGGCGGCAACTTAAAATTACTTTGCTTATTTTGATGTATAGTTATTGCATATGTCACTAAATATAGTAACACATTTGCGTTGTACATACATAAACGTATATGGTCCAGCGCTTAAGCCCTTGGGCCAACATCTTTCCTAGAATGCTAATATCGCCGTAAGCCACACCGACCTTGTACAATAACCTCTATTTGTTTGTATGCATGCACATGTATGCATATTATTGGTTTAAAAATGTGAATCAAATATGATGAAATTAAGTACATGCAATGCATAAGGAATTAAAGGATAACATTGATATGATGAAATTTATTGTATATATGTCACACACACTGGAGATTGTTTATATAGTAGTATATACATACTATAGAATGCACAAAGGGAGACAACTCTAGAATAGATAAAGGGTGATAACTCTAGACTGGATAAATGGAGATAATTCGAGACAATCTCCTGTGGTAATACGTATAATAGCGTTTAGAAAACAATGAGCATCATTAACGACTTGGGGGACATGCGTGTTTGGAAATTCGATAATGTTTTTGCATTCACTCGAATCGTTATAACTATCGAATTATTGAAATTACAAAATGTGTACAGATAACAAAAGTAAACTTCTTCCATCGTGTTTTCATAATTGTTGAAACTGATTATTTGAATGAAATTCCCTCCATATCTGATGTAAGAAGTGTTAATATGGTCGTTTTAATCCTTGTTCGAAAATAGTATCAAATGTTACTTATCATATGAATTACTCAATAACGCAGGAGATTGTGACGAGTTATATCCCTTTATTCCTTGTATTATTATTTATTATTATTCATATTGCTACGTCATGTGATTAATTATAGTAACAGTTTACACCATGGTGGCGCGAGAAGGTCGACGTGTGATACCTCTTGATTTCCCGCCATCTTTATCTTCGTCCATTTCAAACGACTCTGGCCATTCTTTGCTAAAGTCTGGTAGTGGCGATGTTGCTGTCGCCTGTATGTTCGTCATCAGAGGACTGTCGTCATCGTCCGAAATACCATCATCCTGGAACGGTCCAATCATTTTCAGAGCATCGATCGACCGGACTGTCGCTGTTCTCCAGTCTTCGCAAAATGACGTCTCCCTCCTAACCTTGTCCCTTCGGCGTTCCTTTTCGACCTTTGTTGAAGGTCGCAGTTGAAGGTCATGTGTTTCAAACATCTGTTTCAGTATTTTTAGTGATGAATCTTTCTCAGATTTAGAAAGTCCTATGACTAGTTTGTCCTCTTTTATCATTGCCGACAATTGCAATGCGTGAAACCCTTCAGCTAGTTCAGTATGACTGCATCTTTTTTTGGCGATTTTGTACAATATTTTATTAGCATCATCTACACTTATGGCGGTGTTGAAGTTTGACATTCCTGTCATGCAGTTGTTTTGAGTCCGCAAACATACGAAACGGAGACCAAAAATGTTGATCATTGCCAACGCATTGTCACGTATCTGAATATGAGTCGATATCGCCCGCAAGATATTTGGTTGTAAGCAGACGTCAAAATCTGCAGCCTGATCTTCTTCAGTGGCTTGTGTTAGATTAACACACACTTTGTCACGATCTGCTAGAGCAAGTGGTTCGAATGTCTCCATTGAATATATCCCGACAAACATCACACCGGAAGTCTGCTGAATTAATCCGTACGCCCTCATTATGAGGACATTTGTTTCTGACGATTTGCCGAGCATCATTTACGTTGTTGTGATCAGTTTTATTTCATGTAACCTTAGTTATTATCCAAATTTCACAATAAAAACAACTTGATCAAGAAAAGTCATATACAATTTTTTTTTAATTTAAAATCCAATTTTATTTTCATGATGAAAATTATAATTCATGTTTGAATATACCAAGTACTCCTAGCATGTGATTCTGATCCGGTTGTGAAATTTCCGGTGTAGAAGTATAAACACTCGAGTGGTCTCGGATGTCTGGGGATAGTACATTTCATACTCGGCCAATAATTTTGAAGTAGACAGCATGTATACGTACCACGCTCTGGTGTATGTTTTAAGTACTCAATATTGTCCACTATTATATAAAATCCATTGTATTACAATCAAGGAAGAAAATAACTGAGTGCTTATAATTGACTTCGTTTGTCCTAGATCTATAAACAATGCTTTGTTTTGTTGTCAAGTGCATATTTTCCTTGGTCGAACTATATTAAATTTAAAGTACAGTCGAACCTCGTTCAATAGAATTCATCGAGTCCAAAAGTTTATTTCGAATAATACATGATTTCGAATAACCCATCATAATTCGACGTGCATAAGCATATATATCGGGACTTGCTATTTAATTCGGATGATAGCATGTGTTCGGATAAAAGGTTGTCGAATAAACGAGGTCCGACTGTATTTAGGCTTACTGGTATAATACATGTATCGTTATATATAATTTATTCGAATTGCTCACTTAATAAGCACTACACCACGGACATACTTTGTTTCGTTTCATAATTATAGCATCAAACAAAATTAACATAAATTGACTCGTTGTATTTCTCAGTCTTATACAAATTATTATAATACTCGATCACCGCGCGCTCGATGTCCTGGCAGTAAATAACGACGCAAACTTCCGCGCAATCGAATTCAAACAGATAAAGTGGTGTTTTCATAAGCAATATACAATTGATTATAATGTGTACGCAACGGCGTATTTTACGTACAGGTAGCTATGCGCCTGGTATTGCTTATGAAAACGTTACTAGATTACACAACGAACGTTCTAGAAAACGGGATTTTCCGGGAGTATTATGCCCTAAGACCCCCCCCCTCCAGATTGTTTGCGTACACATTCTACCAGCTCTGGCTACCCCCCCCCCCCCCCCCCCCCCCTCTGAGTTGACAGCTAATATGCAGTCGGTCTAAATACCCCCAGGACTCACCAAATACTACCCCCGGGACTCTTCAATTTGTACTGAATTGTATCTTTATAAACAATGTATGATAGTGTGAAATTAATATTAAATATGTAATAGTTGAGTTAATTGAGAAGGAAGTCAGACACTATTTTTATCAAATAAAAAATGAACCTTGACCAAAACTCGAGTTCATGACATTGTCAACAACAATTAAACAAAGACAAGCGTAGAATCTTACACTACATTGGGACTGTATAAAAGTGCATTACCGATTGATTTTTTCATAAGTTAAACAAATTCCTATTTCCTACAAACAATTAGTCCGTAAGTCTTAAAATATTCGACTAGATATATATATATCTGAAGTGACTTTCACAAGTCATGCATAATTTAATCATAGTGTGTCCACGGGCTTGATGTTGTGATGGATTTGAAAACAAATTATAACATGACGTTGAAAAATGGAATGTATTATTACAAATTAATATTCACAGTACAAATTCGTTTCTGGTATTTAATTGACATCGCACTACGTTTCATTCCAGCATCCATCCGGTAACTGTCGGTACCGGAACAATGGCGGGCGGGAAGAATTACTTCCCTTAACAATGTCGTAAAATATTTACAAAATTGTCGAGAAAATAGGAAACGTTTTTAATACAGTTACTCGTGTTTTAAGCAATATTCATAACGTGTGTGTGTAAAAAATAACTATCCTTTCGATTAAAGTTTTCATCAGTTTACGACAACCATCATTAGGCTTGGCTCGACGATGGCTGAAAAATCCTCTGTTCGCAAAAAAGCTGAATAAAGAACTTTGATTTGCTACAGCCATTTTCTATTGCCGACCGCTATTATGTCTTTATTGCCAGGTAATATATCGATAACATTTATTTAAGACCGAAGTTGTCCTTGCACATCGTTTATTCTTACAGGACTGCACCTTTATTGTGTCGAGCTCACTCAAGGAATCAAAATCTCGTTCGCACACAAATTGAGGTAACTTGCACGTTTGCTTTGGCAACGTGTTACCTATTCACTCTTGTCTATATTCCCAATATATATTTCCAATGTTCACACACTTCAGTTAGATTTTTCAATCTCCTTTTTTCCTTATTGTGTAAATTTTCATTTCTTCACAATATCTTGAAGCCATAAACTGAAGATTCTTAAATCATCATCATGTATTCTGTTAGTTTGTATTTTTGTGGTGTTATTTCTATGCTGCGTATGCATCATTGTTGGTGCCATGGACTTGTCCTAAGAATTTTGGCAACAAAGCGGTGTGTTTCACAGTTTTGGTCAGAATAGGACAAAATATTGATGTGTTTTGGAAAGATTTCTCGCAATCAAGTTTTGTCGTTTCAAAACAAGCCTGTGAGCGTTTGTGATGTAAATACCAGTTGCAAACTTTTGGCCGACGCGGATAAATAACGATGCATATGACGGTCAAACTTTAGAGATAATGGTGCTTGTTTTATGCCATGAATATCTTTATTAAAAATATTTCCACTCCGTTGTTTTGTTCTGGCAGGAATTATCAAGTGATCCACTATTGGCCATGATCCGTTACTTGCAACATGACTGTATATAGAGTTGATAGCCGTTTAATTGGTTTAAATTTGTTGATTTGATCGGAAGTTACAGTGGGTTATGTCAAGTCTGTGAAGAAAACCGTATTTTGGGAGTTGCGCCCCTTGTCTATATAGTATATGATGGTACAGGGCTCAACATTAACTTTTTATACTACTGGACAAGCCGGACAAGTAGATTTTAAAACCACTTGTTCTGAGCAAATGACGAAATGTTCACTTGTGTCCTGACCTTAAACAAGAAAATGTAGAGTGAAAATGCAGGAGTTGTGACAAATGAAGAAATACAACGTCAATATGCAGGCTTTAATACATGAACAATCCAATTAAAACACAAACTGGCTAATTCAAAAGTCTCACATTGACAAAGAGCTGCTGCTAGACTAAGGCAGCAAAATGTCCGTGTATTTCCTGCAAGGGGCTCAGAACATTTTATCCCCATCCTTGTCATATCGTAGCCAGGTTTACTGGCTCGGCCAAGTATTTACAAGAGTCCATTTTTGCTTAGTTTTTTCATACTTCAGGCAAAAATAACAGTAATCTGAATTTACCATAATAATTTTCATTCCTCGTAAAATACGGAGCGGTCGGCATAACAGACCAGGCGGTACGGATTTTATCGTATACTAGACCCGTAAACGAAAGTGATTGCATGGTTATTCGCATCAAAACCCGAGGCATAAACGCGTATGTTGAATTTTTGTAGTTGATGTCTTGCGATGCTGGAGTAAATAGTTAAAGAATTAAACGCGGGTTGCTGAATAAATCTAAGTTTTCTTCGTCGTTGTCGGCAATTCTTATTTCATGAGATTGCGTTTTCAGCGATATTAAATTCTAATTCTAGAGAATTAGAATTATTCAATTCCTGTATTAAAACCACCATTGGGTCAAGAAATGTTTATTAATGAACCGTAACCTTATTTCAGTGAAAAGTCACCTTTCAACGTGTAAACAACAGTTTGCTCTTTTCTATTGTCGGTCTAATCAATCATTATTTCGGCGTATCAAAGACTGCAAATAGCAAAATGTTATTGTTTCATCACCCTTCTTTATTTTGCACACTTTTATGATCAGAATTGTTATTCGTGATTGACCAATTTAGCTCTCTGGAGTGTTATTATTACGCGCTTCACAGGTCTATCACATGTGGTGGGTACGCGGGACGTGATCTGATTGGCTGAAAGTGGTTTTGGTGACAAGCGACAAGCTCCGCCTCTGATTGTTTTTGGCAAGCGTGTGAATTATCATGTCATTATATACGAACGTGTCATAGTCAGGATATCAATTTGGGCTCTTATATACGCGAGTTATACGCAGACATTGAGAACTGGTTTCAGTCGCTTTATCCATTTTTTTTGACGATTTAGTTGAATTGATTTAAGCCTATCAGGTAACTGGGACACAATTTCTTCCATTGGAAGTCACTGGTCACATCGGGCAAGTAGTTTTGGAAATTGGTTGCCCTGTCCTTCAAATTACTGGACAAAATCCATCGGACAACTGTTAGTGTTGAGCCCTGTGGTAGTGGATTTTTTACTGTGCCGATCCCCTTTGGTCAAATTACTGTGAAAACTGGAAGTAATGCTAAAATAGCGGCGAACACTATAGTCTATACCTTAAAAAAGAAATCCATAAGCATTTGTTTCCACTAAGAGTTATGCCAGAGTGGAATAAAATGCCATCGTTCATTAATGTACAAGTGCTGTATATGCTAAAAATAGATAAGACAATATTATGAATTATAAAAAAATATACAGTCATTCCGGGGGGAAAATATGGGTGTCTGGCCTTAAGGGGGTTACGGGAGATCCAAGATCTCTTAACCCTTTGCTGGATGCATTTTGTCTTGCCTTCCTTAAAACCAATACATTTTATGATAACATGTAACTACCAATGTTGTACAGAGGCATTTAAAGAACATATAAATACCTTGGGCACCAAGATTTTCAAGATGTAATCAAAATTCCAGGACAGCATATGTTGGACCATTTGTAATTTCAACTTTTCCTTGATCAAGATTTGTTTAAGTACATGGCCAATCCACCAGATTTAGGAAGGCCCGCATGAACAATTCTACATCGGTCACTATATTAAACATTGAGATGAACAGGTAAAATCAGTTCACTATTACTGGTCCGATATTGGAAATTAGCCGATCATAGCTGGGACTGTCTCGCTTAAGAATAGTGACACACAGTTCTGCTAAATTAGATGACTGTGTGTACTTTGCAATGCAGAATTGACATCTAATCTATAGGTCCAAATTCCAATACCCCATGCTATGTATTTTCGATGTTCATGTGTTTTCGACGATTTCGCATTTCCTGGTGTGAAGGTATTTTCTATGAGATATGCCCTTAGGTTATTTGATACTTAATAAACACAAATCCTTCTTATAATCACAAGAGCTCAACTGCCTTAATAATTGCTCTAAAATGCTGATTTATTTGAGACAATAACTGCCTTTTAATTTGCTACAACTTACAATGGTGTCAGCACTTTTTTTTGCCCCAAAATGGGGCCGAAATTCGGCCCCATTCACAATCACCAAAAGTATGTTTTTTTCACAAAAACCAGGCTTAAAATTCACATTTTTTTTTGATGTTCAGGGTTTTGTTTACAAATGTTGATCAATCTGACTAACAGTATTTTTAACTGCTATGCTATAGATGAATACACTGCTAGCCTGTAGTGTACTACATGAGGTCATGTAAATCAGTATCTTTTTATTTTAAGCAAACTATGATATATATATTCACAATTATGGGCATTCGACGCTATTTTCACAATTCTACGGGCCCCGGCCCCATTCACAAAAGGGTGGAAAAAATCACTGGGTGTGTTCAGGAACAAGGCCTAAAAAAAAAATATCTGTGTTTCGGGTAACCCGACCCTACCTGTCGAAAAACCCCGACCCTAGAGTTTTTTATGATCCTGGAGAATTTTTTTTCGATTTTATTGTTTTTGAAAAAAAAAAAAAAAAAAAAAACCTTTGTCCCTACCCTACCTAGCATTTTTGAGACCGTTACCCTAAACACAGATATTATTTTGTTTGGCCCAATTAAAAGCTGTAAATCAATTTGGTATGGCTTAAAGATTATAGAAGTTTTGTTTGTGCTGCTTCATATGAAACTTTCCTCATGGCTTATAAATGTCTATAACTTTAAATAACTTATATATTTTTATCCTTTAGCGTTGGAAGACAGTGAAAATAGCCAAGGTCATGGTTGGAATACATCTAGTCGATTTGGCATTGAGACACCAACTACTGGGAAGCAATTTGGTGAGGCAGAAACGTCGGCAAATATTTATCATCATCTTATAAATCAGAACAATACCGGAGAGGTTCCTGATGCGCTTGTAGAGGAGTAAGTAAAGTGAAATTGATTGCAGGGCCCCCAATCCTCTGTTACTGGTTGGGACCAAATATCGGGCCCATTCCCCCACCCAAATAGTATCTTTTTCCCCATTCAAATTAAATTCCACCCTTGGAGCCAAAAACACGTGAATAAAAAGGCCAAAACAAAAAATAAGTGTGGTCCCCATTTCCCGACCGACCCTATTTTTTCCCGCCGACCCCAATTTTTTTATTCAATATATAAAAAAAATCGTAAAAGTGGGTCCCATATGAAACTGTTGCGCGCGACGACAACGACACTAAAATAAAGTCGTTAATAACCAAAAACCAAAAAAAAAAGCCTACACCCTATCTTTTTCAGGCATGTAACTGGAACCACAATTATTATTTGTTTTTGGCCTTATAATATAATGCACCTGCAATGTAAGGGCAAGTAAGTATCTAAATTGTGAATATAATGTATAATGATTTACATTTGATGCATTTAGATCTGGTTGGTATATAAACCATATTATTTATATTTGGACAAGTGAATGTTGGATTCAGACGACTAAGATTTTCAGGTTAGCTTGTCTGTGCGTCTGAGGACAAGATGAAGATTTTGATGTTTCCCCACCCCTGGACATGATGCCATGCCTAGTTTCAACCAGCCCTAGCCCTACCCTCATAATGCTGAATGAAGGCAAGGGGGTTGCAAGCAGCATTTTTAATGACCTTTGTATTTTTGTATTATGCAAAGTTTATTCCAGTTTTAAAAAAAGTTAGAAAAGTTTTATTAACTGAAATTTTATTTCAGGGAGGTCATCAATGAATCTGATGGAAATGTTTATTACGGTGACCAACAACAACAATTCCACATGTCACAACAGCACCAGCAACAACAGCATCAGCAGCAGGAAATTCATCAGATGATTCAACAACAACACAATGCATCTCAACAACAGATATACTCACAGCAGATGAATCAGCAGCAGAGACTGCAGGTACAGCTACAAAGTCAAAAACAAGTGGCTCAGTTACCTAATGCTGGGGGAAATGTACCTCAGCAGAAAGTGAAGTTGTTGAACAATCTCCCACAACAAATTGATGCTGGGCAGGTTGTTCCGAGGCAGACTGTGTCTCAAGACCAGTCTAATTATCAAAGTATTTTACATACAAGTCAGAACTCATTGCCGCATACAGATACTGCGAATAGTCACGTGACTGAGACACCAGATATGGTAAAAATGAAAAAGGAGGTCTTGACCAATGAAAGAACAATAGAGCAAAACAATGAGTTGTTACGGTCTCTTGGTTATCCCCCAGTGAGTACGAACCAAGATGAAACTAATAATCCTCATATGGGTAATAATTGTGATTATGGTGGATTAGTACAAGCATCAAATTCCTCTCAACAAAATGCTGGTTTACACGTTCAGCAAGGGTACTCCCAGTCCTTTGATGGTCAGCAGAGAAAATTGGATATTAATGTTCCTGATAATAATAGTACCTTTCCGTCTCATGCTGGTCAGAGAATGGTGACAAGTCTGTCTCAGGGACAACCGAAGACTTCCTTACCGTCAGGAAGCAGACCCAATATAATATCACATTCTTCTCAACGATTTCCCGCTAAACCGGGAAATTCGCTTTTGAATCAAATGGTACAAGGATATAAAACTACCTCATCTCCGCAACAAAATCCAGTACAAGTTCAAACAGTTTCCACCAATCAGAATCAGGCGATGCTTAACAAACCTGGCATGGCCAAAATCACTAAAAAGAACGTTGTTCTCGAAGGTGGTGGTCAGTTCGAGGACGGTCAAGCATATGTTATTCGTGATCGTCATGGAAACTCGAAGACGATGGTATGGAGAAGTGGTGAATTTCAGCCTTTTGAGGATAAACAAGCAGCAAGTGAGAACATTTTTATATTTTTTCCTTAATGCCATAGCTTGCAGCGATATTTTGTTGTTAACTTTACTGCCGAATATAGGCTGTTTCCCCCTATGAAAAAGTGTCCATTTCCCCCCCCCCAAATCATAATTTTTTCCCAATATTTTGTTAATTTTCCCCCCTCTGACTGAATTTTCTTTATTAAGTCAGGTTTTTGTGTATTTAACCTATTATAACATACACCCCTTTATATATATAACAAACACCAGCCACAGTTGAAAAGTTATTTTTATAAGCAAAAATAACTATTACCTTATTATCCGAAATTTGGGATTTATTGCGCCTATTTTCTCAATTGAAAAGTCACAGGCATTAAATTAATTTTCAAAAAATATGCGTTACATTTTTAGGAAAATATAATAACAAACTGTGAGCCGCCACTTTGTCGGTCCCATATTTATGTCTGCGCTATTTCTCAGCAACCACCGACTGAAATGCAGTGAAAATATTTGTGTTCCTTTTTGTTACAGTATGACAGATTTTGTGGAGTTTAATATCTTCAAATTGTTATCTTCCTCATAGTTCTAAGATATTGGTTGTTAAAATACATATTTTATTTAAGATGTTATTATTTTTCAATGCAAGTTTAATTGTTTCACGTGCTGTTGATTACAAAATTTCTCACAATATAAGTTTTATAACACATCTTGTTTTGTGTAAAATGAAAGTTTTGTCCTATATGTGCATATGAATACATTATATAACACATCCGGTTACGACAAAATATTGACAGAATTGTTTTTTTTTCGGAGCAGCCGTACTAACATGGTTTTGCTAATTACATATTCAGTGTTCTGTAAACCAATCAAATCTTACTTTAACCACCAAGGCAATTTCGTGCATTTTCTCTTCAATTTAAAAATAGCTGTAACATTGAAGCAGATTGGTTAACATTTTCTATAGTGTATTTCAAGATTTATCCAGTGAGTAGCAGTAGCCTTGTTATTCATTTCCACGGGGAATTCTCTGGTGTTGGATTTGACCTAATTAGTATTGATTTTTCACACATTTGTGATGGGTAAATAGCTGACTTGTCTAGACAATTACACAACAGGCATGTGTGATCTACATCCTTTGTTTAGTGGATCTTTACACATTTTTAAGATAATTAAACCCAGTTTGTTTTTCACAGAATTCGTTTGAAATATAGCTTACAAGGAAGTGTATTAGTACAATTAAACTAAATGAAAATATCCAAAATGAAGTGGTCATTTTCGGAAAATGACCGACATTTTTAGAAATAGTTATGATGCAATCGTGCTCTGAATTTTTTTTGAAAATGGATTGTTTGATCGCCGTTTATGGATTAACTTTTATTATTAACCATATATTTTTGGTGGAATTATAATCTAACAAGATTGCTCTTTGCATTAGGGTAAGTTAAAATTACGGTACTTATTATAAAAATCCGAAATTTATTGGAAACTTGCCACGAGTATGTGAAGAAATTACACTTCCGCGAGTGCAGTGTAAAATCGCTACCTGTGATGTTTTAAATGCAGTTAATGCAAAAACTTTATGTAGTAACCCAATATTTTTTTTAATGCTTTAGCTTAAGGAAAGAGCGATCTTTTCATAAGAATAAATTAGAATGTCTACTTTTTCGAAAAAATCAATAAATTTTGGTCAGAAAGTCAGAGGCGTTAAAAGGGGTCTGCATGGAGATACGGTAGAGGCGTTAAAAGGGGTCTGTATGGAGATACGTTAGAGGCGTCAATCGGCGTATCTATGGAGTAAGACTTTTTTGGTTTTATGTACCAGTCGCGAACATTTATATTCTTTTAATCAAATAAATCGCTATGTTACAAGTTTATTAACATGGATGTGTGAGTTCACGACTGACGCAAAAAGTAATGTTGAACTATATTGTAACAGACTATAGTGTGTCTATGATCACACTACAACAAAATTTAACCTAGAGAGTGCAACCAATTTGCAAACTTCAAGTTGCGCCGACCATCTTTTTTAAAGATATTTCTTGTTTATGCTTTGTTACAGTAAAACTACCGGTAATCATTTTTCCTTGAACAGTCAGTTTCACATGTCTGAAGTCTAAATTTGATAAATTTTAAGTACTGTATTGTTATCAAATTTTCACCGGCTCCTTGTGGAAGGGTAAGTTAGTACTGGTAAGAATTCAGTCCACGAAATACTGGTTAGGTGAACCGGTCACCGTATATAACTGAAATATCGTTGAGAAACGGCGTTAAACCCGATGAAACAAACAAACAAACAAACAAATTTTCAAGTGATACATATTAAGACTGAATGATGTACCAGTTTATGTATGCCTATTTGTTTTGTTTTACAGTTCAGCATTCTACCATAGACTCTAGTCAGCGAGGGCGTGGTGGGCGTGGCAGGGGTAGAGGTCGTGGCAGAGGTCAAATGCAGGGGAATGCCACAGGTGTTCATATGGTCCAAAATGTCAGAGGGTAATTGTTGTTGAAATTTTTCAGTTTCTTAAATAATCATTATCAATTAATGGAAATTCTGGGTCGAAGTTGCAATCATAGCAATCATGAATACTGTCCATGATATTTCTCAACATTGTTATATAATACATACAGTCGGACTTCGTTTAATTGACAACCGTCTGTCCAAATACTTGATATCATCCGAAATAAATGTCAGGTCCCAATGTATCTTCTTATAAATGCACATCAAATTGAAATAGGCTATTCAAAATCTAGTATGATTGGAAATAAAAAATTCGGACACAATGAATTCGAATGAATAAGGTCTGATTGTATTACTAAATTTTTATAGAACACTTTATCAGGATTTTTATTTTGATATGCTTTACTTGTTTTACATATTATTAAACACTTCTTCCTGGTTTACTAACCTGCTTGCGCATATTTAAATGATTGTGAAGTTCGAGGTTCATCTTTACCCGAGGTGATTCATAAACTGTTGAGAGCTCCAACGTATAATATTGATGTAACAAGGTTCGCACAGTCATGAAAAGTCCTTGAATTTGAAGCCTACTCCTTGACCAATACTTGAATTTGTAATAGTCAAAAACTCCTTGAAAAGTACTTGAATTTTGAGGGAAAAAACGAACACAATTTGGTAAATTGCCCTTGAATTCTTCTGCTACGGATAGAAAAGGATAAATAATAACAAACATACCAACAATGATGAAAAAATGTGAATAAATGACAGCTATTTTCAACTGGGCCTGGGCCTACCACCGAGTAGGCAATAGTATGGTTATACTGTACGGCATGGTGGTCAACAGGTTTTATGCCCTCATAAAGTAATTCTTACACTGTGTAATTTTATCCGTGCTGCAGTGATGGTCATCTCGGGGAGATAAACTTGAAAAATACATTGGATACCTTCTTCCCTATACCAAAAAAATCTAAATTTTCAGTACTTGAAAATGGTTGAAAATGGTTAAAAAGTACTTGAAAAGTACTTGATTTTGGTTGGAAAGTTATGTATGAACCATGTAACATGTATTTTCTATTGTAGGCCTATGAATAATGGTGTGCGAGTAGTTCGACCAAATCTGCAGGCTGGAGTACGTCCGACCACACCAACTTTACTTCATCAGGCATTACAGCATCATCCTAATTATCAACAACATATGCGACATCTCTCTCCCCGAGGTCAACTCCTCAATACCTCACAGGGTGTAAGCCCTAATCAGGCGGTCATCGGTGTCGTCACATCGCCGGGGCAGGTCAGTCAGGGTATCCCACAAAAGATTTCACTCAAAAATTTGATGCCCGCACAGACCATTAAACAGAAGTCAGCAGAAGAGAGTCAAGCGGAGTACGTTATATTTCTCTGGCTTTGTCTTAATTTTGTCACATCACTAGCCCGTTTGAGCAAGTTGCTAAGCTAAACCACTAGCCCAAAAATCGTTCTTACTAGCCCGAATTTATAGAAAGTCATGTGTTTGTACCATTTGTTAAAATTAGGAATGGATCTCTATTTTAGAGAAACTTAAATTTAGCACTTGTCCATTCGGGCTAGCTCTCAGTAATTTCTGCTAGCCCGAAATTCAAGTTACAAGCCATGGGCTTCAGGATAGTGGGTTGCCATGAAGACTGATTTCTTGAACTATTATATGTTGTTTTGTATTAAGTCATCAGCTTTAAAGTTTTCAAATGCAACAACCGCGTGGGATTCTGTGGTCTCATTCATTTATACATTATAAGTCAGTCTTATGAATTTTTTTGAAGGACTTGGACATTCAGGCAGACAGCTTGCAATTTCCACTTGCCCGATTTCACTTTCACTTGCCCGAATAAATTAACAGCACCATCAAAATAACGAAGAAACATGATGTTTGATGGTTGTTTTGATATGTTAAATCGGAAATGAAGACTGGTTACAATAGTTGATGAAAAAGTGCTGTTACACAAGCAAAATTTACAATAAATGAAAACCAGTCAAAGTATTGTGTACTTTGTCATCAATTTTTGTGACAGCTTGCATAAAAGCTATTCAGACCGGACCACGAACACAACTTGGACTAACACTTTAAAGTATCACGATATTGATATATGTTAGTGTGTATTGAATATTGATCGACAGAAAAAATCTGATATATCGATATAGATTTTATCAATGACAGCCTTAATCCGATCTGGCAAAACATTGAAAATGTTGCTGTAATCTAAAATAGACTGCATGTTACCGTCAAGCTGTGTAATACTCTGTAATAGTAGCCATTTCTATCATGTACGAATTATCGATAGACTTATTTGTGATTCTATTCTTCACGTCTATTGCAGGGCTTTGGCGGTACCAGAGGCCGTGGAGGAGAATTTACCAGAAGCACCAGTAATTGACTCAATGCCTGCAGATCCCCCGAATATTCCCAATGTGAGTTTGTGATATAAGATTTAGTCTCCGTATTCCTGTCAGATTATCTCGACAGATCACATGTCGGCAAATCCTGAGGTTTGATCTCGGTTCTGTATAAAATAGGGCTGTCATTGAATCAAATTTTTGCAAATCGACGATATTGATATAAGTCAAAAGACAAATATCGACGATATATGGATTGTATTTTTAAATTCTTTTAACAATATTAACTCCTATTTTTCTGTATGTTTATGTGTATGCCTAACATAATTAATTGTTCAACAATCAGTTGTGTGGGTAGATTCGGATACATGTATTATTTTTCTTACATTGATATTGTTTTCATACTTGATATTTGTACACAAACTGAGATCTGTATAACATATCGGTATGTTGGATTTTTTGTCCTCGAAAATATTTGGTTCAGTGGTAAAATGTTGAGTGAGTCTGGGTTACGTGAAACAAACATCTGTTTTTGTAGACCTTATAGAAAAATTGATTTCTGTACTTATATATTGTACATTATATAATACAGTAAAACCTCAATAATTAGACCACCCTTTGGACCCTCGAGAACTGGTCTTCTTTATTGAGGTGGTCTTAGTATTGAGGTTGAATAATGAGCAAATCAGTGAACATTGACTTGAAGATTGTGTTCTTAATTTTGAGGTGGTCTTATTATAGGGATGGTCATTAAGTGAGGTTTACTGTACAGTCAATTTCTCACTTAAATACCTCAAAATTAAGACCATGAATGAGAACGTATTTTTCACAGATCAGTTTAAACTCATAATTAGACAACCTAACAAAAAGAAAACCACGATTCAGCTCTGTTTTTAAATTTCTAGAATCCTTTTACGTTCTGTAATAATGATGACATTTATTGGCGCTACTAGGACTATGATGTTGATTATGTGTTTGTTGAGAAAGATTTCTGCGACAATAGTGACATAGAACATGTTATCCTCTAGAGATCCAGTATCACCTTTCTTCTTTTGAGGTGGCCTTATTATTGCAGTTTAACTGTATGTAGATATACAGTCAAACCTGTCTGTAAAGACCACCCATGGGAACAGCAAAATGTGGTCTTTGTTTACAGGTGGTCTCTATTAACAGATTAACTATTATTGAAAATGGTCTGATGGGAGATAAAATTGGTGGTCTTTGCAGACAGGTTTTGCAATAGTGGTCTTTGTTCGCTGGTGGTCTTTAACACAGGTTTGACTGTACTTTGTATATATTTCAGGACCCTAGCGCTGTTGCTGTTTGCCAGTATTGTGGGACGACCAGTATGGATAAATTCAAGTGTGAAAGTTGCAAACGTTCATTTACTAGTGCTACTAAATATGTGATTCCAAATAAAACATCTAAGGATTCTGATCCGGAAAGTAAACGTAGAAAACTCGATAGTGAAACTACGAATAGAAATATCACTGTGGATAAAAATGTGTTTTATAGCAAAAAACTGCAGGAACAGAATGAAATTTATGTGAAAGTTATAAACGCTGCTGTCTCAAATGTAAGTGGTCGGAGTCCAAGAATAATAAGACCTGTATTGCCCGGTCGGGGAAGGAGGGGGCGTGGTCGGGGGCGTGGCATGGCTTTACCAGGTGAGACAATTTTGTGATTCTCTCTGAAAACCTATTGATTGTGTTTTCTTTTTGTTTAAAGGCAGAATTACAGGGTATGACAGAAAATGTATAATTACTTTCCCTCATTAGTTTTTATTAGTCTTATCTGAAATTGTAAGAGACTTAAATTCACCCTTCGGATGTACAAAAGTTTAGTAGTACTGTCGGTATGAAAACAAATTTGATTCCATTTTCTGTCGTGATAATTTGGTCCTTTTGTAATTCTTGTATTCCCCGTAGGGACGATTATCACACTAATCTCACTGCCTGCTTTTATATAAGTTTGTCTGTTGTCCAAACTCTCTTGTCTCGGAAAATGTTTTTAATGGATTCTAACGAAATGTTACACAAGTGACCAAGTGTTGAGCAAGACAGGAAGAAGTGTTGCATGCATGAGTCAGGTTTGTATCTCCAATGTCAAGGACAAGAGCAATGCACTTCAGCAGCATTTGTTTTGCATTTTTTGTAATGGGGCTTTAAATGTAGATTGTCTTGATTTTTTGTCTAGAAAAACGTAGTCCTTGATATGAAAAATCTGTGGTAAAAGCCTTTAAACTGGGCATGTAAATGAATGGAAGTTTTGGTATTTGCATGTTCGGTGAACAAACAAAGATTCAAATATTTGACCAGGAGAGGTTGTTGCCCAAAACTGGCAAAAGACGGCCATTTTAGAGAGGTTGTTGTCCAAAAGAGGGCCGATCTAGAGATGTTGTTGCCCAAAAGAGGGCTGTTCTAGAGATGTTGTTGCCCAAAAGAGGGCTGTTCTAGAGGGGTTGTTGCCCAAAAGAGGGCCACTGTAGTGTGCTTGTTGCTTTGAAGGGATTGTTTTCCAAAAGAGGGCCACTGTAGTGTGCTTGTTGCTATGAAGGGATTGTTTTCCAAAAGAGGGCCACTGTGGTGTGCTTGTTGCTATGAAGGGATTGTTTTCCAAAAGAGGGCCGTTCTAGAGAGGTTGCACTGTAATTCGTTTTTGTGGTTCATGTTTCATTTCACATTTTACTTTTAAATTCTCTTTGCTTATAAAAATGTATGTAAAATGACTGTCCACGAGTTAAAGAGTAAAGCTTTTTTCCTATTTTTCAAAATTCTTGTATATTTTCTACGTACAGAGACAGTGACTATATCGTCGGATGAAGAGGAAAGTCAGGACACACCTAGATTACAGACGATGTCAGCTCCGTGTACACCAGGATCAAGTCATAGTAGATCTCCTAGTCACAACAGTGATCAGTCTGAATGCCCCGAGTCTCCACTCATACCTGCTATCCCTGTGTCCAAACGTAACAATGATAAGGCTAGGGTAAAGAAAATGGAAACAGCGGTAAGTTATAGTAAGGCCAAAACAAAAAATAAGTGTGGTTCCCCTTTCCCGACCGACCCTATTTTTTCCCGCCCCGAACCTAACTTTTTTTATTCAATATAAAAAAAAATCGTAAAAGTGGGTCCAATATCAAACTCTGTTGCGTGCGACGACAACGACACTAAATTATAGTCGTTAATAACCAAAAACCAAAAAAAAAAAAAAAAAAAAAGCCTACCTACCTACCCTACTTTTTTCAGGCATGTAACTTATTTATTCTTTTGGCCTAAGCTTCTTGTTAGCGCAGCAATTTCAATTGCTGTCTCGGTGAACTGATTTGTATGGAAATAATGTTCATAATAAAGGCATTCCTGCATTTTATCTTCAGAGTATTGTTTACCTTGTCAAAGGACAGTCTATTTATTCAAGTACATCTTGAGTAAGAGTGACGCGACCTTGTCTGATGTCTCATGACATGCGTTTGATATGCAATGCTAAAAAGCAGTTGCGTAATAATTTTTGAAAAATTACATGAATGGCAAAGAAGTAGAATCCAGTCTGGAAATATATATCTGTATACTTTATGTGTAGGATAATGACATTGTAATAGTAAGGGGTTAGCTCAGTCAATGAGTGGGATGGTTGAAACTCAAATGCCGCTAGGGAGAGGAGTGGAAAGGCAAGTGGTGATCTTCCAGAAATATAAATATTTTAATCTGATATTTTTTGTACACAGGAGGGACGCAATCTTGCTGACAAGACACAGTCCATACAGTTTACACTTAATGCCAGCACAGTACGTGTTGGAACGTTTAAAGGTGCTCCTATAGAACCTATCCTCATTTCTGGAAATGGTTTAAGTTTTTATATTGAAGGTAAGAAATGAGTTACGTATTATACTATATTGCCCTGTGAACCTTGTTGTGACAAGTTAGCTTGGTGTCCTCGTTCAAATCTTTTCAAGCATCCATATCAACACACGATATTTCCTAAGATGAGTAACTTGCAATGAAGAGTTTGTTTGATCTCAAATTCTACCATGCTACCTCGGAGTTGCTTTCAGCGAGTGGGCGCACAGTGCGTTCAGTAGCAAAACACGTGCACAGTTTCTTAACGTGAGCGAGTGTTAGCCTTAACGAAACGCAAGCTCATTTGGTGAATGTTGGTTTAAATGTCTCATATTTCGTGGCTTACTGGTCCATCAGGTCTTCTGTTACAATTAGATTATCCGTCTAGACCATTTGGATCATCATAAATACAGTCGGACCTTGTTTATTCGAATTCTTTGGCTCTGAAATTTTATTTCGAATAATACAAGGTATCGAATAGCCCATTTTAAGTTGACGTACATAAGAAAATACATCAGGACCTGCTTTTTATTTTGGATGATACCGAGTATGGGGAAAGAAGGTTGTCGAACAAAGTCCGACCGTATTAAGTAGTTTTTAAGTCCATCAGTAGTTTATAAGGCCTTTATAAGCCCCTATTAGGGGATCACCAGAGCCCTGGTCTATTCACTTGTGTTCTACTAAACAATACAGTCAGCTCTCGTCACACTGACCTTCGTTATAACGGAATATTCCTCTAACGACACAAATCCAGTAGGAACAAATCTGCATGTTGTGTTATTGATCAAATTCAATATAACGACATATTCATTACAATGGCTTAAAGCCCGGGTGCAGACATTGTCATGGTAACAAGAGTTGATTGTACTTTACAATTTCAGGCGTGACTGGCTCACACTCATTCCACTTATACCCACAAGAGATTCAACAATGCTTAGCTAAACTGGACAGTAGTCCGTATCTGATATTTTTCCTGACAACTCATAGCTGTGCAGATAGAACAAGAAAAGATTTGGGGATGGCACAAAATGTAAACCATACTAAGCCTCCTCCCGAACTTTACTTTGATCCAACTAGTGCTGGTAAGTTTTGTTCGGTTGTTCTGATGCCATTCATAAACATTTTAAGACTGAAACTCGGACTTGGATTTCAAATATTAAATGAGCGCCGCTCTACGATTTCCAACCTCTTCTTTAAGTGAGGTTATTTCCAGAAAACGTCGCATTTGATGTCACCATGTACTGACAGTACGCAATATTTGCCCCATATGAAAAATATGACCATATGGAGTAAATATTGTTTCCTGCTTGCAAATAGTGACATCTACATGTTCTGATTCTGATTTTGTTGTATAATGAGTTATGATGAGTAGAATTATCTTCACGAAATCAGAAAGAATATTTTTATATTTGTTGAAGATCTTGAATCATTATACAGATAAACCTCAGTAATAAGGCGACCCTTGAAAACTGGTTGTCTTACTTCAGTAATAAGGCGAGCCTTGAAAACTGGTTGTCTTACTTCAGTAATAAGGCGAGCCTTGAAAACTGGTTGTCTTACTTCAGTAATAAGGCGACCCTTGAAAACTGGTTGTCTTACTTCAGTAATAAGGCGAGCCTTGAAAACTGGTTGTCTTACTTCAGTAATAAGGCGATCCCTTGAAAACTGGTTGTCTTACCTCAGTAATAAGGTGACCCTTGAAAACTGGTCGTCTTACCTCAGTAATAAGGCGAGCCTTGAAAACTGGTCATCTTACCTCAGTAATAAGGCGACCCTTGAAAACTGGTTGTCTTACCTCAGTAATAAGGCGACCCTTGAAAACTGGTTGTCTTACCTCAGTAATAAGGCGACCCTTGAAAACCGGTCGTCTTACCTCAGTAATAAGGCGACCCTTGAAAACTGGTTGTCTTACCTCAGTAAAAAGGCGACCCTTGAAAACTGGTTGTCTTACCTCAGTAAAAAGGCGACCCTTGAAAACCGGTCGTCTTACCTCAGTAAAAAGGCGACCCTTGAAAACCGGTCGTCTTACCTCAGTAATAAGGTGACCCTTGAAAACTGGTCGTCTTACCTCAGTAATAAGGTGACCCTTGAAAACTGGTCGTCTTACCTCAGTAAAAAGGCGACCCTTGAAAACTGGTCGTCTTACCTCAGTAAAAAGGCGACCCTTGAAAACTAGTTGTCTTACCTCAGTAAAAAGGCGACCCTTGAAAACTGGTCGTCTTACCTCAGTAATAAGGTGACCCTTGAAAACTGGTTGTCTTACCTCAGTAATAAGGCGACCCTTGAAAACTGGTCGTCTTACCTCAGTAATAAGGTGACCCTTAAAAACTGGTTGTCTTACCTCAGTAAAAAGGCGACCCTTGAAAACTGGTCGTCTTACCTCAGTAATAAGGTGACCCTTAAAAACTGGTTGTCTTACCTCAGTAAAAAGGCGACCCTTGAAAACTGGTTGTCTTACCTCAGTAAAAAGGCGACCCTTGAAAACCGGTCGTCTTACCTCAGTAATAAGGCGACCCTTGAAAACTGGTTGTCTTACCTCAGTAAAAAGGCGACCCTTGAAAACCGGTTGTCTTACCTCAGTAATAAGGCGACCCTTGAAAACTGGTTGTCTTACCTCAGTAAAAAGGCGACCCTTGAAAACTGGTTGTCTTACCTCAGTAAAAAGGCGACCCTTGAAAACTGGTTGTCTTACCTCAGTAAAAAGGCGACCCTTGAAAACTGGTTGTCTTACCTCAGTAATAAGGTGACCCTTGAAAACTGGTCGTCTTACCTCAGTAATAAGGCGACCCTTGAAAACTGGTCGTCTTATTGAGGTGGTCTTTAAGTGAGGTTTTACTGTATAATTTTATGTACATTTATCCAGAAATGAGACATCAGATGATCACTATTGTGATGGAACAGTTAGATCCAGAAACCAAACAAGAGTTTCAAAATTACATGGAATTGTTCAAATCATGGGGTAAACAAGGCGATGAGGCGTATTTTATGGAGTTAAGTCCCACGGAAGCAGATGAGATCTATCGACAATCGACAACGCTACAGAGGATGACAATAGTGACTGCATCAATGCCGGTGGCGTCCGATCATGGGTATAGCAGTCAACAAGGAGATGAGGATCGTCAGAGCGATAGATCTCCATCGCCGAAAATTGGCTTCGTAGGACCTATTATAAAGTAAGCTTCATTCTTGAATATAGGTGTAGATATTGACTTTTACCTTATATGGGAATAATATTGAAATATCCAAACTTGGAGAAGAAAATAATCATTGGGGTCGGGGTAGGAGTTAGTGATAAACAAGATTGCTACAGTCCAATTATACTACTCAAAATTTGCTAAGGGTCACCTTCAAATTCGGCGAAATTGTACACTGGCTATAATGATACAAGGCTAAATTGTCCATTTCAAAAATTAATTATACAAGTTGACTAGGATTGTAAATTACTTTAATGTGATTTTCCTTGCATAATGCCAAGGGCTATAACTCAAGAACAACTTCCAATGAGAAGTATGAAACTCCAGTATTTAGCTTGATTTCCAGTCACATTTATGTCTGACTAAGGAATATAAAAATTGAACTGTTTCTTTTTGATATGTGCTATCAAAAAATGTTGATCTTTTAATTGACGTCATTTTGACGTCAGATTATGTGATGTTAATTTTCTGACAAAATGCTAATATTGTCTCACCATGCCTGCCCACATACTCTTGACAATGATAAGCAGTTTTAATTTCTTGTAACAGCTTTATATATTTGAACCAAAATAATTACAGGTGGTCCTTGGCAAGTTTTGAGTAGTATATTTAGACATTAGGAGACATAGTGGTCCAGTGGTAGAACTCCTGACCCAGCTCTGAAGGTCACAAGTTCAATCCATGCTTTTGGCATGGTTGAACAGCAAACTTCACAATCCGATAGTTAGATACAAGTACTAGTTATCAGTAATCCCAGAAGCAGTCGTCAAGAATGATTAGAATAACTTGTAATATGTTGTTTCACCATCAATATAAACAATTTTTTTTTAGTTGAAACACTTTTGATCAAAAGCCTGACATAAATGTGAATATTACTGATAAACCTGACATAAATGGGAATATTACTGATAAACCTGACATAAATGGGAATATTACTGATAAACCTGAAATAAATGTATATATTACTGATAAACCTGACATAAATGGGAATATTACTGATAAACCTGACATAAATGGGAATATTACTGATAAACCTGGCATAAATGGGAATATTACTGATAAACCTGACATAAATGGGAATATTACTGATAAACCTGGCATAAATGGGAATATTACTGATAAACCTGGCATAAATGGGAATATTACTGATAAACCTGACACAAATGGGACTATTACTGATAAACCTGACATAAATGGGAATATTACTGATAAACCTGGCATAAATGGGAATATTACTGATAAACCTGACATAAATGGGAATATTACTGATAAACCTGACATAAATGGGAATATTACTGATAAGTCTGACATAAATGGGAATATTACTGATAAGTCTGACATAAATGGGAATATTACTGATAAACCTGACATAAATGGGAATATTACTGATAAACCTGACATAAATGGGAATATTACTGATAAGCCTGACATAAATGGGAATATTGCTGATAAGGCTGACATAAATGGGAATATTACTGATAAACCTGACCTAAATGGGAATATTACTGATAAGCCTGACATAAATGGGAATATTACTGATAAGCCTGACATAAATGGGAATATTACTGATAAGCCTGACATAAATGGGAATATTACTGATAAGCCTGACATAAATGGAAATATTACTGATAAACCTGACCTAAATGGGAATATTACTGATAAACCTGACCTAAATTGGAATATTACTGATAAGCCTGACATAAATGGGAATATTACTGATAAGCCTGACATAAATGGGAATATTACTGATAAGCCTGACATAAATGGGAATATTACTGATAAGCCTGACATAAATGGGAATATTACTGATAAACCTGACATAAATGGGAATATTACTGATAAACCTGACATAAATGGGAATATTACTGATAAGTCTGACATAAATGGGAATATTACTGATAAACCTGACATAAATGGGAATATTACTGATAAACCTGACATAAATGGGAATATTACTGATAAGCCTGACATAAATGGGAATATTGCTGATAAGGCTGACATAAATGGGAATATTACTGATAAACCTGACCTAAATGGGAATATTACTGATAAGCCTGACATAAATGGGAATATTACTGATAAGCCTGACATAAATGGGAATATTACTGATAAGCCTGACATAAATGGGAATATTACTGATAAGCCTGACATAAATGGAAATATTACTGATAAACCTGACCTAAATGGGAATATTACTGATAAACCTGACCTAAATTGGAATATTACTGATAAGCCTGACATAAATGGGAATATTACTGATAAGCCTGACATAAATGGGAATATTACTGATAAGCCTGACATAAATGGGAATATTACTGATAAGCCTGACATAAATGGGAATATTACTGATAAGCCTGACATAAATGGAAATATTACTGATAAACCTGACATAAATGGGAATATTACTGATAAACCTGACATAAATGGGAATATTACTGATAAGCCTGACATAAATGGAAATATTACTGATAAACCTGACATAAATGGGAATATTACTGATAAACCTGACATAAATGGGAATATTACTGATAAGCCTGACATAAATCGGAATATTGCTGATAAGGCTGACATAAATCGGAATATTGCTGATAAGGCTGACATAAATGGGAATATTACTGATAAGCCTGACATAAATCGGAAAATTGCTGATAAGGCTGACATAAATGGGAATATTACTGATAAACCTGACCTAAATGTGAATATTACTGATAAACCTGACCTAAATGTGAATATTACTGATAAACCTGACCTAAATGGGAAGATTTCCTTTGCATCATCAGTTTTCAAGTGTCTTGTTCATGAAAAACATTTTGCGTATCAATATTTATGTATACTTTGCAGACTTTATTTCAATACCTTCAGTATATGATTAAGATTTACTAAAATAAGAACACCATTGTACTTGTATTTATATTTTGTGAATTATTGAAACATACAGATTGTTTTAATTCCAGGTTATTGACGTACCCACCACCTCCGGAGAAAGGTGGAATTTGTATTACTAATGAAGATTTATACTGCCTACAGGAAGGTGAATTCCTTAACGATGTGATAATTGACTTCTATCTTAAGTAAGTTAACTTTTTCACTAGGATTTATTTTGTTGTATAAATACAGTCGGACCTCGTGCCTACAAACCCATAGTGTCCGAAATTTTATTTTCGAATAATATTACATGGTTTCGAATAGCCCATTTCAATGTAAGAAGATACATCGGGACCTGATATTTATTTTGGATGATACCATGTATTCGGATAGTAAGTTGTCAAAGAAACGAGGTCCGACTGTATGTCGTTGTATAATATCACATATTTTTTAGCAACTTGCAAATTTTAAAGAAAATTTTCGATAAATTAGTTCAAGATGAGCAGAAATGATATCTGTGTGCATAGTTTGCATCATTTTGTATAATAGTGATATTGTTGTTAATATTGATTGCATGTGTTGAAACAGCTCTGCACTTTTTGACTCTTCTCTGTTGGCCATATGGTGTTATGAACCACTGGCGTCCTATTTAATGTCATGGAAGCCTTTTTTTTAATTTGATATTGAAGTGCTTCTGAACAGGAATTCTGACAAATTTGAGAAGATTTTCAAATTTATTATTTCATTATGAGCAGGGAATCATGTTGGGTGTCATTAAGAATGCTTGTACTTTAAGAAAGCTTCTCATACGTGTTTCACATTCAAAAGCTTATGCCTCGAGTTCTTCAGTGGCAGCCAAGTGTCTTCTGGAAGGCAATAAGGAATTAAATGTCTTTGAATAAAATCTTTTTGTTGACATGGGTGTGGTCACCGAGTATGTGAAAAAAGTTTTTAAATACATAAAAATGTCATGCCCCTTGATTGATAAATGTCGACTGTTCTTGTGAGTTTTTTCTGTAGAAAACATTAGCGAACTCTGCCGTTAAAATAATCATAACTCTGTATACTATATATATGTGATTAGTGTATAATATTTATTCTTTCAGATTTTTGTTGCGTGATAAATTGAGCAGCGTAGATCGAGAGAGAACTCATATATTTAGTTCATTTTTTTACAAGCGACTTACACAACGTATTAGAGGTGCTGCGATAGATGATGATCCTCGCTTGTCGTAAGTGTATTGTTATATTTGACCCTTTTAAAGCTACAGGGCTCTTGGAGTTTGTTTTCAAAGACACTTGTCCCAGACTAATGGAAATGTAAAATTTGACTTGTCCGACATAAGAAGCTAGTTGTTTGAGTGTATCGGTCAGTTTGGTAACAAATAATCATACACAATGATAGCCCCACAATCTAAAATTAATAATCACATGTAAGCGTTTGTGGGATTCTAAAGTTTGACTTACAACTGAACAATTGCTGGTGTTGGTTAGCTTTAAAAACAGACTTGTCTGGGACTAACTTCAACCGGGCTGTTATTAGCCCGATTCAGCCTTTAACTAGTCCAGGTTATTGGGCTCGTGGATCTCTAAAGCCGTGAGCTAACATTGTGGTAAGTCAAATTTAATGTTCATTATCCCTATACAAACACAAAGAAAATACAAGAGAAAAATCTGTATATGCCAACCCAACTTATTTTCAGCATATAACTTGTTGCAGGAAATTATAATGGGTTCAGAAAATAATTGTGTGACTTGTTCGTATTTCAGATTGCCAGAGAAGAGACATGCTCGCGTTAAAACTTGGACACGCCATGTTGATCTGTTTAAAAAGGACTTCATCGTTATACCCATCAATGAACAGTATGTATATAATTCCATGTATTTGAAAATCAGAAATGAAAATTGAATTTAGTGCTTTTCAGTGGTTGGCTGGACGAACTCATTCAGCATGGCAATAACTCGTGACGTCAGGTGAATCATTGGCACTGGGATTTGAAAGCATTTAAGATACAGTTAATGATTTCTTACCTGCTGAAAAAAGCATGTAATGAAAAGATGGATATTGCAGTTTAGTTTCAGGATAGTAAATATCCGACGTTCCTTGAGCTTAAAACTGGAAATATTGTCTTCATTCAACTTATAGTTTGCCTGTAATAAAGTTATAAAGAGGGTTAACTTTCAAATATTACCAGCACGGAATGGAGACCTATCACAACTCAGAGGAGTTAACTCAAAAATATTTATTTCACCTGCATGAAGCACAAAGGTCTAACCATGGAGAATGTACAGTATGGAGAATTTTTACCATTTTTGATATTCCATAGGTAACAGATCATCCCTGCTATCCTTACTTTAGGCAATGAAATCCATACTTTTACCTTTAAAGAAAATAGCTCTACTTTATCCCTACTTTTTGACAAGAGGTGAGTTGACAGCCAGCTTAAAAAAAATTAAAATCATATTAGAAACACACATGTTTTTTTCATTTTAGTGCTCACTGGTTCCTGGCAATAATCTGTTTCCCGGGTGTGGATGGACCAGTAGAAAATATATACATTCCTAAACCTGTATCAGCCCTGCCTGCAGAAATGGCGGGGGTACCCAGTCCACCACAACCCACAGAGGATGACGGTGAAGAAAACATGGAGACGGAGGAAGGAGAGGTAGGCTTTAATCTTAACATCCACTTGATTAACTTAGTTGGAAGACCTATGGAAGATTTAGAATTAGAACTCTGCCAGGCAAAGAGTTTTCTGATTGTGATGTTCCCTCAGATTTAATTTTCAAACAAGTTCTTAGGATTGTTGGCTGCTAGTCGTCCGTCATTAA
Organism: Mactromeris polynyma; assembly: GCA_032209605.1. Taxonomy (NCBI): domain Eukaryota; kingdom Metazoa; phylum Mollusca; class Bivalvia; order Venerida; family Mactridae; genus Mactromeris; species Mactromeris polynyma. Next base: position 4,470,804 of record JASFXZ010000005.1, read on the forward strand.
CAATTTGATTGTTTGCATCCACATTTCTTGAGCAATCCTAACCAAACTTGGATACAGTTTTCGATTTTAGGCCAAATGTGTCTATAAGATCAGGAGTTATGGCCCTTCTTCTATGCCTCCATGTCTATGTTTGAGACCGTATTCCTGAGAAAAAAACTATTGTCAAAATTGAAATTGTTTAAATTTCAGAATCCATCGACAAATACAGCTGCTAATCCTCAGAGTAGCACAGATCAGCCAACAAATGTTCAAGAGGCAACATCAACTCAAGAATCCACTGCTAATGACGGTGAAACTCCAAACTCCACTCAGTCGGAGAACAATGCGGGTCAAGTAACAACTTCTGAAAAGGATACAGAAAAGACTGGTTCACAAACTGAAGAAAATGGTTCCAAAACTGATGAGAATGTGTCTCAAACTGAAAATAATGAGACCCAGTCTGGACAGACTGTATCACAGACAGAGTCAGGAAAGTCTGATGAAAAGATTGATACCAGTCTACAAGAGCCTGCCTCAAAGGCACCAAAGTGTACAAAAGCGTTTATTCAGTTAAAGGTAAGTGTACTTCTGTCTATATCATTAATGGTCAACAAGGCTTGCCTCTATTACAGTATTAGGGCTATTCCATTTAAACATATAACCCACGGGGGGAAGGCACTTCTAAATTATACCAACCCCCCCTACATAAGCAAATGTACCCTTTTGGGGTCCTAATTAGCGAAAAAGACACCCCACCATATACTATGAAAATAATTTCCTTCCCCCCGTGGGTTATATGTTTTACTGGAATAGCCCTTATAGACAACTTGTTATCAAACAGGTAATAACACCCATCTATTATTTTCGATAATTCGATAGTGAAATAACAACTCACATGTGTGCGACGTCACAATAAAACAAGTGTGGAGTAAAAAAAGGGGTAGTATAAAGCACATTCAGTTATAGCTCTAGTATCAAGGGTTTAGTGCTGAGTTGTTTAAACTGATTGATTGGTTGACTTCTTGTGAAAATCCTTCCTAGTAGAATTGAATTGTTGTAACATTTGATATATACAAGAATGATGTACAAATACTTGATTTGTACAACCTTTATGCTGTATGATGTATTAATGTATAAAATTTTATTTTTAGGGCATAAGGGGAACACCAGTTGGTCCGAACGAACCGAGACCTAAAGAAGCTACCACTGGAATTAAACAGTACGTAGTCTGTCTGAGATTTTGTGTTAAACCTTCTTGCACCAAACAGATGATATCGACATTTATTTATTTACTCAAGACCGTTTGCATTGAGCTCGGTAGAGTCACCAAAAGGCATTTCGGTGTATATTTGTCCCTGCGTGTGTCCAGATTTGTTTTATCCTGACCAATAAAATATCATTTTTTTGGGGATTTTCAAATGACTTGGCACAAATGTTCACCATGATGAGACAGAGGTAGGGGAAGTAAATGAGAAGTTAGCTAAGGTAGAAAATGTGAATGTCTTAAAATCGACATTGCTTCTCATGGACGCCATTTTGTTTAGCAAAGCTAGCGCTGACTGATCATGCTACCTATCTAAAGATAGGAACTACTTCTCCTATGTTTAAGAAATGGCACGGCTTCTTTCCCTATGTAGCGGAATGTAGAATTCTATATATAGAACTCTAAAAGTCGTGCCTCAGTATTCTCAAGGCCAAAAAAAAAATATCTGTGTTTAGGGTAACGGTCTCAAAAATGCTAGGTAGGGTAGGGACAAAGTTTTTTTGTTTTGTTTTTTCAAAAACAATTAAAAATCGAAAAAAAAATCTCCATGGTCGTAAAAAACTCTAGGGTCGGGGTTTTTCGACAGGTAGGGTCGGGTTACCCGAAACACAGATATTTTTTTTTTAACTTTGCATAAACTATGAGACAATAAACATTTTATTCTTGTTTTCAGGCCCTGTATTATAGTATTTGATTCCTTGTATGGGCCATCTAGATCAAGAATAGTGAATGTATTAAAGGAGTATCTTCAAGTAGAATGGGCCGTGAAGAAAGGTGGTGAATTAAACAAGTCCATATTTAAAGGTTGCGTGCCTAAGGTTCCGCAGCAGAATAACTTCAGTGATTGCGGTGTCTATATGCTACAGTATGTGGAGAGTTTCTTTGAGGTAATATTATTATTTTGTCACTCATATTGTTACGCTACTGGCCAATTCCCCTCTAAGAAGTATGCATTTGCTCCCGATTTCTATGTAATTTCTCTGCTTGAAGCATTGTTGATTTTTTAAAAAATTGTAAACGAAATTTCGTGTAAAAAAATATATCACAAACCCGGACCAGTTACATTGCATACTGTAAAAGTGGTAAAGTTCGCAACATGAAAATATTTGTGAATACTGTCTGTCATGTTAATGTATATTTAAAAAATACTGTGTTTTCTTGCGTTTTTAGCGAACATAGGTGAATTATTTATTTATGAAAAAAGTAAACCATTTGAAGTAAAGAACAATGTATATAGATCCATACAAATTTTACGATTTCAGGATCCAGTTCAAGATTTCTTAACTCCTATGAAAGGACTACATGACTGGTTTACCACTGAGAGAATTGAAGGAAAACGTGAAGAGTTACGGGACTTGATTATTGAATTAAAAGAAAAATATGAGAGCAAACCGGAGGGAAATTCATGATCCAAGCCATGCTGTCGGCTTGGGTGTAAAATTGTGTATGGATTAATGGATATCAGATCTTGTGGAATCCTGGTGAAAACTTGGCATACATATGTGTTTCTATTGATACTTTAATCGTCAGGATTTTATTGTTAATTCAAAAGATTTGTTGGTGAAGTCTCGTCGGAGAAATGTTGATGCAATTCAAGACATGCTCATTTTGTGGCGTACTGTTAAAGTGGAGATAAAGAGATGATGTCTGATGTCTGGTTACACCAGACGTCTAAGATCACAGTTGTTGTACCACATTTGTCCTGGAAACATCTTGCCAATAATACAATGTTGTACCTCTATTGGATGATCTGTGCTATTTAAAACTAATTCTTCAGGAGATTGTGAAAGATGTGTTGAAGAGACTATAATTCGAGGGCTCAACGCAATACTGTTGTAACTCCAATGTATTTATGTAGGAGTTACGACAGTGTTGCGTTGAGCCCTCGATATACTGGTGTAATAATGTCTTGGTTCTGAATGTAGTCAAGTCTTGTACGAGATATATACAGTCTGAAAGACGGCATGTATTTGGAACGTTCTCTAGGAATACCAGGCTTATTGACGCTTGTAACGCTATCGGGAATTTCCAGTTAAAAGTTGATGTCATCCGTTTTTATGTCATTATCGCTCTGTCTTTAAAAGGTTATAAAATAAAAACGAAATAGCCTAGAGTCAAACGGTTTTCTTTTTGATGGTTTTATATGTCTGGGGAAACAGAGTGCGAAATTTTTGTCATGAAGCCCTGATTTCCTAGAGAACAGTCCATTTACAAAAAGCATTAATTAATGATATTTATACATGTGTAAACTGAATTTTACAGCTATGCAGAATTAAGGAATTCAGAACTTGTACAGTTCAGATGTTATTAATAAGTTAACATTCATTACAATAATGCATTCAGTGTGGAGTTTGAGACGAAACAGAAAGTGTACATGATTGTAAATATTTATCTTGAGTATTGTCTGTGGTCATTGTGTCGATGTGGTCACATTGTTATAGACTTGTACAGTATGTGAGCATTCGTGTATTTAAATATGAAGGAGAAGTCTGATGACCTGGCCTCGATCTTTCGAAGCATCTCAATTTGATCCGAATCTCAGCTCAAATATTGTCTCAAATCATCGAGATTTTCCTCATCTGAGACCGGACTTCAAAATCGGTAATACAAAACGAAAAAAGATGAGATGATTTTTTTTCTAAAAATATTTTCAAGAGATTCAAATGAGATTTGTCTCAAATCTTAAGTCTCTATTCTGAGCAAAATCTCATATTGAGCTGAGATTTCTATTTGAGATGCTTTGAGAGATCGGGGCCATGCTTCAGTTTATTATTTCAGTTTGACAATGAACAAAAAAGGAGAAGCATTATAATGTGTTTTTTTTTAAACACTCCTAATTGCGATTACTTAATAACTAAATGTTTTTTCATTAAACATATTTGTTTGATCAATGTGTGTTCCAAAATGCATTTGTTTGCCTATTACATTTGGCATGTAGTCTTCAAGGTGTCTGGCATGGAAAGTTCATGCTAAAACTAGCTGCAGAAGATCATGCTTGCATAACACCTTTCGTTTGTTGCATAAACGATTGGACCTCGTTCATTCAAAATTTTTTGTTGATTAATACATGATTTTAAATAGCCCAGTTCAATTTGACATGCATAAGAAGATACATTGATACCTGATATTTATTTTGGATGATACCAAATATTTGGATAAAAGGTTGTCAAATAAACGAGGTCCGACTGTATCTTTTCTGTCAGTGTTTGAAAATGAAGCCTTCATACAGTGTGAATTACCTCAGTTATATTTAAAGTCAGTTTGTAAATATTCCAGCTATTGTATGCGGTGATCTTAATCTTATTTAGTGCTGAAGCTGTACTGATAAACTTACATTTTGGTTCCGTAGGTCACAAGTATAAGTTATAACGGGGGGTCCGCTTGGTGCTGAAACTTGAGTCTTCTGATGATTTTGGACTGGATTTGACCATTTTATAGCCAAAATACCTGAAAAAATTACCGTACAGCCAGAATCCTGAGGGTCAATTTGTGACTTTTTGGAAATTCCAGGGGTCAAAGGGTCAACTCCAGGCAACCCCTGTTTAAACCAAGTACATGTGCGTAGATTGTATTGAATATCATTCACCTCACAATAATTTTGATCAAATTATAGTATTTCATGCTGAATACTTTCATAAATCTAGGAACACAGATTTGATAAAATGACTTAAGACTTTGAATTGCTAAAATATAAATAACCTGGTATTTGTTGTTTCAAGATCTGGAATTTCATTGTTGTCCCTATTTTTTGTTCATGTTCCCTAATTTCCAAGTACAGTCAAACCTGTCTGTAAAGACCACCCATGGGAACAGTAAAATGTGGTCTTTGTTTACAGGTGGTCTCTGTTAACAGATTAAATATCATTGAAAATGGTCTGATGGGAGATAAAATTGGTGGTGGTCTTTGCAGACAGGTTTTGTAATAGTGGTCTTTGTTCGCAGGTGGTCTTTAACACAGGTTCGACTGTATACATTATTGTGCTTCATTGTACAAAGTTATTATTCCATTGTCATAGTTTTATTGTTTACTGTGCTTCAACCAATGTTCTATTAATTTGATTTTTTTATCCAGGTTTTCAAAAAATGATTGAGTTGGATTATATTGGGATAGTTCATCAGTCAGTTTGGAGGATGCTGTTTAACATTGAATTCTGTTTAATTATCAATACCTTTAGATCCTTTAGACATGTCACCAAACTTGTTGTAAAGGGAGTTTACCTGGAGATCTGAGGTGCGTTTTTTAGAGATAGGGGAAGTAAGCGAGAAAAGTTCGCCAATGTAGAAAAGGTATCTGTCTAAAAACCGCTTGAACGCTTCGCTAGCTACAAAATGGCGCGTGCCAGACCGGACGACACTGTTCCGCATGGACGCCATTTTGTTAGCAAAGCTAGCGCTGTCGGATCACGCTACCTATCTAAAGATAGGGGCTACTTTTCCTACATCTAAGAAACGGCACCACTACTTTCCCTACATAGAATTCTATTTTTCCTACCTATAAAAAAACACCTCGTGTTTGGTATTCTTTTTTAGATCGCTGTGGTTATAGTTTTATGCTTCGTCTTTAACCAAAATTGGTTAGAAATGTGAATTCATTTAGTGATAATTTTGTTTAAAATGTACGATAAGACTGGGAGGGAACTAGGTGTCCTCGGTCCTTGTCCTCGGCACTCTACCCATAGCCAGCTTGCTTCAGAATCCTTAAAATAGAAGGCAGACTTGGCGCCCTTAATGATGTCATTAATATTTATTTTCTTTGGCATGTTATTTGGGTCGGGCACATTGCATATGTGCTATTTTGTTGTGAAGCTTGGTTGATGATTATCGTATTTGTATGTCTTAATTAACTTAACATTGTAAACAATTTTTGTTGAAGTTACCTTTTCTATAGTTCGCAAATAAATCCATTTCATTGGTTGTATGGTACAGAATTTTAATTTTGAATGGTTGCAAATGGGGCGTCTTTCTGATAGACACTTAGTATTGGTATGCATGTATATGAAATCATGTAAGAGTGATACATGAACTGGTGTACATATGTTGTATTTGGGACTAAGAGCTGTAATCTGCTGTACGCAGATGTAATCATTTAATCATCCATTTGTTCAGTCATGTACCCAATGTTGTGTACTGAAAAATGATTTATTGAAAAAAATAAATTGTTATTTACTTCAGCTGTGTCTTTCTATTCATTGGAAACGAACGACTTCATGTTGAAACACTCGCTGAAACTTGAAACATTTATTCAATATGATGGCCAAATTCTTGTCACTCAAGGATGGTAGATTGCACAGAAATTTATCTTTCCTCTCAATTGTTTGTGGAATTTTTAGGTGGACTCCGGGGATGGGGTCAGCGTAGGGGCTGTAATACATCTTGATGCAGGGAAGTCAAAGTTTTGAGTAAAAAGAACCATCTCCATTACAGTGGATTTGTTTTATTTAAAAATAATCAAACAAATACATTGTATATTTTATTTATTATTATTTTACTATTGTTTAACGTTTATATAACAAAATACATCCCATAAAATGCGGTGAGCCAAGTAAGCATCTGAAGTTCCAGTAAAACCAGGTCTACAGACGATTGTCACAAATTCTCTCCATTTATCCCTTCTGTAGTATATAGTACTTATAGGAGAGACAAAGAGACAGGACTCTAGAAAGGATAAAGGGGGAGAACTCATGACAATCTCCTGTGGTTTAAAGCTGAACTATGATAACTCGGCTGTGGTAAAGAAGTAGATACAAGTCTTACACACAAAACTTGACTTACTCTATCAGAATCTGACATTATTCTTTTCGACATATCTGCCTTCCCTAGCCAGCAGGAAAAAAACAAAACAGCGGGTTTCTATCCTGTGACAGAAACACTTCCAACCATGAACATGTACATGTATTTAGAACTCCCCAAACAATGCTACCCCCCGAGTTCAAACCATACATATACATATACTATCAAAGGGATAAAGGCAGAGAACTCTAGAAGGGATAAAGGGAGAGAACTTATGACAATCTTCAGTGGTTCAAACCTTCATAACCTTCAGATGATTCATACATTTACACACAGGAGACTGTCACACATACTCTTCCTTCATCCCTTATATATTATATATACATTTACACACAGGAGACTGTCACACATACTCTTCCTTCATCCCTTATATATTATATATACATTTACACACAGGAGATTGTCACACGTTCTCTTCCTTTATTCCTTCTAGAGTTCTCTCCCTTCATCCCTTATATATTATATATACATTTACACACAGGAGACTGTCACACGTTCTCTTACATTATTCCTTCTAGAGTTCTCTCCCTTCATCCCTTATATATTATATACACATTTACACACAGGAGATTGTCGCACGTTCTCTCCCATATAGTATAAGTATATTTAGTGACGATCTCCCCTACATGTACAGCACAATCTCTTGATGCCAAACTACATGGATGGAGCATCTGGAAACATCACATGACATCCGTTCTTGTCCTATTTCACAATATCAAAAAGATATTCCTTTCTCTTGACTTCTTGAAGATTCTGGCTTTATGTTCAACAGGGAACAAACCTGCGACAAAAAGTTAAGTTTAGACTAAAAATATTTAACCTAATGTAGAATGGTATGATTGTGAACCCAAACATGTTCTGGTGCCTCTTGTTTAAAAGTGATTTGTAGGTACAGTAAAACCTCAATAATAAAACCATTTTAGGGACCCTAGAAAACTAATCTTCTTTATATTATTGAGATGCTCTTAATGATGAGGTTGAATAAAGAGCAAAACGGCGAAAATGGACTTGAAAATTGTGTTCTCATTATTGAGGTGGTCTCTATGTGAGTTTTTACTGTAGTTAAAATAACTTCTGTTTTTTTTATCAATAAAGTCAGAACATTTTCTAAAGTTGAAATTAGCAAAACAGCGCCCATACAATTACATAACCTTAAATGAAATTTAACACCATGAGCATTAGTAAGGAAATATACCCACTTGTTTAAACTTAGTTCTTATTTCCTCCAATTTAGTTTGAAGTTCGGGATTTTGCGGATCCGCGAAAGAAAATTCTGACGTCACAGCAAGCAGTTTCTCCAACGTCTTCACAATCCTGAAAATTGAATTAATAATATTGAAAAACAGAAAACAAAAATGACAATATCAGCATTGCTGCTTTCTTCGTGCAGAAGTCTAACCCATTTGATTTCGTGTTAGTATTCTACTGCCAGTTTGTCAGACGAAGACGTACACTCCCTGGGCTCTAGAATTGTTTTTGTACCAGACTAATGGAAATGTGAAATTTTACTTGTCCGACATAGGAAGCTAGTTGTCCGAGAATATGGGTCAAACCAGTAACAAATATACACACGCAATGATAGCTCCACAATCTAACATTAATAATCACATGGATGAGTTGGTGGGATTCTAAGGTTTGGCTTACAACTCGCTCTCTTTTACAACTGAACAATTGCTGATATTGGTTAGCTTTAAAAACAGACTTGTACGAGACTAACTTCAATGGTGGTAGTCTGATTCAGCATTAGACTAGTCCGGGATATCGGGCTAGTCGATTTCTAGAGCTGCAACTCCTGCAACATCAGCTGCAGTCATCACGGAGAAAGGTTATAGTAATGTCATCGAACAATATCACTCATAAATACACACAAGAAAGTCTTCCAGTATATTAACAGAATCACAAAATCATACTGATGTTCAATGCAAATACTATTTTCTTCAGGTATCTTTGAATGACCAAATAAATATTAATATTTCTTTTAAATTTTTTACAATTCTTCGTCAAGATTTTAGATTTATATTGAAAAACTTAATAATACACTCAGGCTCGTTTATTCGAAACCTTCTACCCAAATATTTAGTATCACCAATAAAAGGATCAGGTCAGGATGTATCTTCTTAAACACGTCAAATTGAAATGGGCTTTGCGAAACTATGTATTATTAGAATAAAATTTTGGACACGATGAATTTGAATGAATGAGGTCCAACTGTATGGATGTTTCTCATAGGTAATAGTTATACAGAAGTGGCATATTATATACCTGGGCTTTGTGTCATCTCTGTCCTTCATTTCTTCAAGTAATGAAAGTGCATACCCGGCATAAAATCCAACCTAAAAGTATGATTTGCATGAATATTAGTCTTGATAAATACTGACATATAATAAAACAGATTAATGTGATAAAAAACCCAACTGAATATTGATCTATAAAAAGGCAATTCTTCAACAGTGAATACTTTAATACGACTCTAACTTGCTTACTATGAATATATTGTACACTGAGGGTTGAAAGCAACTTAAATCTACCTGCCTCTTCATTAATTTACAGACTATGTTACCCTCTTAGAACCCTAGATTCTTTTAACAGCTGTGCTAGAATCATTGTTTATTTTGGCAAGATGACCCATACCCTTCAAATTGGGAATTATTATGCGTTAAACTTAGAATTCAGGAAAAATGGACAATTGCTATCATAAACTGCCTATGAGAGAAAATCATCTAACTTAGTCAATTATTTGGCTAAATTAAACCAAATTTTTTTCTTCAACTTTATTGGGAATATTTTCATTCAAATTGGGAAAAATATATACTTTTTGGCATTGGAAATATAGCTGATGAATGGCTATAAAACAGCTAAAAAAACTGAGAATAAATAAAAGAATATTTAAACTATACATCTATTAGAGAATGTACACAGTGCATACTTCAGAGCCAATAGCTGATCCTTTCTCCCAGCCAAGTTGTTTCCCTTCTGATTCTCCATGATTTCTTCCCAGTTGTATTCCTTGTTCATATCCATTTCTTTCACTTCTGTAATAATATATCGATAATTTCATATTACAGCGTTTTTTTTTCCCCCAAAATGGGGCCCCATTCACAATCACCAAAAGTATGTTTTATTCACAAAAACCAGGCATAAAATTCACAATTCATGCTACTTAATAAAAAAAATGTGTTTATGTTCAGGGTTTTGTTTACGAATGTTGATCAATCTGACTAACAGTATTTTTAACTGCTATGCTATAGATGAATACACTGCTAGCCTGTAGTGTACTACATGAGGTCATGTCAATCAGTATCTTTTTATTTTAAGCAAACTATGATTCACAATTATGGGCAATTCAACGCTATTTTCACAATTCTACGGGCCCCGGCCCCATTAACAAATGGGTGGAAAAATCACTGTATTACATGACAATAGCCACTGTTCAGAAAAGATATGATGTGAAGGGCCAGTGTTTGAATGGAAATCAGTATTTAGTGGCGATTTTGGTCAAATTGGGAATTTTTTAAATGTATAGCCATTTTTGAGTGCAGAAATAGGGTATCTTGCTTCCGTACAACACACCTGATTTTCTTTAAGTATGATTTTTTTTAAAAAGTCCATCATTAATATGATATCCAATGAGTGTTGTAATAGTATTGATGAGTTGAGTACTAGAAGTGTGACCACAGGACAATGGATGCCACTGTTAAATGTAAACAAATGGCATTGGGATTTAATTTAGTTTTTTCCACTCATTCGCATATATTATATGCACACTGCCATGACTTTTATGGCATTGTAGTAACCAGCTCATGTATGTAATAAACATCAATCTTTTATCATTTCTAGGCTTATAAAAATTAATAAAAACTTCACACCCAATTATACCACTCGGTAATTCATTCATTAGCAAGCAAATATTTAATTCCGAGACAGACATGAGAAAAAGTTAGTAAATCAAAGATCTTTCAAAGAAGTTAGTTGACCAAAGTATGATTTAAATATTAAAGCATCATTTAAGTTCACCACTGGCTACTTGTGATAGCATATGTTTATATCAATGTTGGACACACAACGTAATGGTAAATCAAGGTAAAATTGAGGCTAGAACCCATGACCCCTATAATAGCACTCTATCGACTGAGCCAACCGGGTGGCCTCCACCCAACACTGCTACAAGCTTATAGTACATAAGACCCTACATATATACCTTATTTTACATTTTCCAGTTACATGCAAAGTGAAAGTAAAATAACAACATGATGAATGTTTATGGTGAAATGGACATGTACATAATAAATAACATATCTAATATTTTGGACTAGTGCAATGCTGGCTCTGAAACGATTGTCAACATTTCCTGTTCATTTAATCTGTTTAACAAAATATGGGTACGTCTTTGCAACAACCCTATTTAATTCAAATTTATTTATTTCATTTAACAACAGATGTATATCTGGTCTCGAATGCAGACTGATTTTACAATACTGTATCCGAAATGTTTTGTACGAAATCGAGATAGTTGATGGATTATCTGAATGGAAAAAATACACGCGTTTAATGACAAATAAACGATATTGGTAAGATTAATTGAACTGTAGAAAACCTGATGTCATTTACATTTCTTCTGACATAACCACGTCGTGAAATAAATCGTCTTTTGAATCCATGTTGACAATTTTCAAGATGACAAAGTAAATGTTATAGTCGTGTAAATAAAACGACGCGCACCGGACACTCAACGGAGTATTAACATTTTCGCTACATTTTCCAATATTTTATAAATTGTATGTTCGTATAGATTGCAATGAGGTAATTGATAATGCCGTCTGGACGAAGAATATTGTCGAGAATTCAGACGAGTTCTACTTATCAGAGTAGTTCTCATAAAGCAGCAAATTCCGGGTATGATTTTTATGACTCTAATTCGGTTGACACTTATTTCGGACGTTGTTAATTTCCTACTTGGTTTACAATTCCTATCGTGAATACTACATTGTATATCTTTTTCATGTCCTTACTCATGTTTCCAGTATTCAAAGGACCTGTCATTGCCTTTACATATGTCTAGATAATGTTACATGGAATTAAATTTACTAATATAAAAGTTTAATTTAATATGAACGGTAGTGATTTGTTTGTTTACTACCAAAGTACTGTGTATGATTTTGTGTCAGTAGTTTTTATTGAGCATTCCAAAATTACTTTTAACATCATTTGAAATATTGTTAATGTTTACCTGAGTTACTGTATCAACAAATAATAGTTTTTCAATGTATAATGAGATTTAAAAGACTGCCATAGTCCTAACATTAACAAATTTACAAACCCTGGTGAAATGGTCCAGAATTCCAGGACTCATGTATACAGGGCCCGTATTCACAAACGTTTTAAGACTGAATCTCAGACTTAGACTTTAAAATTGCAAAAATTGAATTCACAAGCATTTCGTATTCATTATATTTAAACGGATAAATTTTTGCCTGAATATTTCTTGTCACTCACTCTACACTTTTACCACGTTTTATCAAAATATATTGTGTAACAATAACGTAGGAACTAAATGAAAATTTACCATTTTAAAGTCTAAGTCTGAGATTCAGTCTTAAAACGTTTGTGAATACAGGCCCTGGACGTGTCTAAGACCTTGCGAGAGATTCAACAATAAAGATAGATAGATTTAACAGTGTGCTTTGTGTCCTTTGCGCTTGCTGTAACTTTTCTGCATTATATTACAGTCATGCTGATGACAGAGATGCTAATGTGGTTCCCTTAGCAACCATGGCCGTGTTGCCAAAACATGCACACATTCCTGATATACCAAGAGATACTAACATTTCCTTCGAGATGATGATGTATGTGTTTGGATTCATTGTGATGTGTTTGCAGTACATTAATCTTTACAAGACCGTATGGTGGCTTCCACATTCTCATGCTAATTATGGATTGGTAAGTTGATGACATGTTTGGGGTCAAGTTAGGTACCCAGGCTATTCATAACACATATGATACCCTGGGCAAATTGGCTAGCGAAACTTTGTAATGCATGAATATTCATTAGTACTAATGAAATGGACGATAACCCTTCAAGAAGGAATCTCCTTTGTGAAGAGCTATCAGCGAATGATACAAAACGGCAGCCTTACACAATTTGAAAGCTTCAATCTTATTGTAACTCCTCGGCAATTTCTGTATCGCATAAGTTGTGTCTCATGCGGCCAATCAAGTGGCTGGATTACACCTCATTAATTATTGATGAGTACAAGATTTTTACAGTCAGTTTGCCAAGGGTGTCATATATGTTATGAATAGCCTTGGTACCAAGGATGGTTTTTGGTAATTGTGAAATACACCCCAATAGCATATCTTTATATGCTGACAACCAATTAAGTCCTTGTTAAATAACTCGGTTTTCATACAAATTGAATAGTTTGCTGAAGTCATAAAAACTTTTAACTTTTTTTTTTTTATATAATTAATGTAAAATATATATATACATTCAATTTTTAATGTGTATTTATGTTATTAAATGTATAACAATGAGCTCACTTCAGTTTCAAGAGTATTAACTATTTTATAACTTTAGACATGTATTGATATTTTCATTGATATTTGTTGAGATGTTTATAAAATGTTATTACTCCTTAAAGCTGCATATATGTAAGTGTAACATTGTGTCCATTGCTTCTGAATTGGTTTACAAGTGATTCACAATGCTTATTGTCTATGCAGGCTGTCAAGTGGGCCCTACTTTTTCTACATTTCCAACTTTTCCATAATTAGTTACTTGCTCCCTACTATTTCTTGAAAGAGCCCTACTAACCTTACTTTTTTCAAATCTGAGGTGTTAACTCAAAACTTTCATTTCACCTGCCCCAGGCCGCATGAAGCACACTGGTCTTATCATGGAGAATGTACAGTGCAGTGAATTTTTACCATTTTTGATATTCCAAAAGTAAAGAATCATCCCTACTTTGGTCCTACTTTTTGAAAAAATAGCCCTACTTTTTGAAAAAATAGCCCTACTTTTTGAAAAAATAGCCCTACTTTTTGAAAAGAAGTGAGTTGACAGCCTGAATAATGTGGAAGCAGATACTAGTTTCTCTTTTCTCCCCGTATGTAATGTCAGCAAAGTCGTCTTGATCTATATAGCTTGTTGTAACCACTTGAACAAGTTTGTTAATATTTATACAATAAAGAAGTAATTTGTTCCATACTAGAGTTGTTGCTGTTTATTTTCTTATAAAATTCGTAATTTTGCTTTTTGCTCTCATTCCATACAGAATTTTTATCTGATTGATCCGTACCTGGCTGCGTTTCTTTGTGTGTTGATGAGTAGAAGACTGGTTTGGTGCTTTGTTCAAGAGGTAAAAACTATAGTTAACTACAGACAACATTCTATCCAAATACTAAGTATTATCAGAAATACATATCAGGTCCCGACATATCGTCTTCGTCTATAGGCACGTCAATGTGAAAGTTGCTATTCGAAACCATGTATGCCTCCCTTCGAAGAGGAGAGGGCATATTGGTTTCAACCGGTCGGTCTGTATGTCGGGTGGTCCGTCGGTCGGTACGTCCGCCCGTAACCTTTTCATTTCCGATCGATAACTCGAGAACCCCTTGACCTATTATCCTCAAATTAGGTCCACACATTCACCTTGGGTAGCAGAGGAACCCTATTGACTTTGGGGGTCAAATGTCAAGGTTACAGGGGGGCATAATGTTTTACAAACAAATGAAATTTCAGACCTGATAAATTTGAATGAACGAGATCCAACTGTAGTCTATGCATTTTGACAAAGTATGACTTTCAAAATGAAAGTGAAATTATACATGTTTGCAATACTTATAATATTATGTTTTGTTAAACAACACTGACAGAAATCAGTAAGTAGTCTTTTTGTCATGTTAATGTATTTTTCTTTCATGCAGGTGAATTTTTTTCAAACATGTTATTTAATTACTTTGTTTAAAAAAGATATTAAAATGCCTTATATCTATATTTTGGGTATTTAAATGTTTCTTGACTGTAGTTTATCTTATTTACGTTCATTTGATGTGATGGATTTTGATGCATTTCTCCATTAGCAACAGCCAAGATGAAAATGCTTGTCTTACCCTTTACTGCTATCTAAAAAGTATTTTTTCTTTTAAATGAAAGGTTAAAAAACACCTTAAGAGCTCGGCAATAATTTATTGTCTTTCCTTTTTAACAGTTTAATAATTGGTAACTGAATACATTGTTAAGTTTATTTGTTTAGCTTTTTCATCCATTATTCCTGTCTAGGATATCTTATTGTTTCATCATTTTTATCTATTTGTTTATAATTTATATAACACAATGTCTTTTTTTGATAATTTTACTGTGATAACTTAATATATAGCTAAAAATTCTTCCTATGTCACACAATACTATATATTAAGGACCACAATGGAAATAAGAGTTTTTACTTTATAACTCTTTTGTGTGTTATCCTTAACATATACAATGTAATGTTGATTGATATGGCTTTATTGATTCTTACATCTTGTTGTTACTAATATATGTCTTAATTTTATATCGCCATGTAAATTGTATATTTTATGTTGAAGTAAATCTATCTATATCTATTCCTGCAATGTCAAAGTTTGTACAACAAACTTCAATCAAATTATGTTTTATTTTTCTAGATATATGGTTCTAAAACAAGCAAAGGCTTTCTATACATGCTGATACAATTTTGTAAAGTAGTACTAGTCTCTGTTGCCGTGGGAGCTTTGCTATTCACTGGATATCAAGTATTGCGGAACTATTCACTACTTTATTGCTTGTTTTTATGCTGTCCGTAAGTATTTTGTTAAATATGGAAAAGTTTTCAGATTTTCTATGTATGTTTAAAACACTGTTTCTAAGTCCAGGGGCATTATTCACCAACATTTTAATACTGAAACTTAGAGTTAGACTTCAAATTTATAAAAGTTATATTTTACCAGCCTTTCGTTTTCATTAGATCTAAGCAAACACAAGTTTTTCTGAATAATCATTGTTACCCAATCTATGCTTTTGCCAATTCTTATAAAAGTCTGTTCTATTATATCAACATAGGAGCAAAAAGAACATTTTAAAATCTAAGTCTGAGAGTCTTAAAATATTTGTGAATAAGACGCCAGGACATTGGCTGATATGTATCACAAAATTCAAGTTGTGAATGCTAAAGCTTTTCCTTTGTGCATATTTATACTTCTGAAAAGTGAATTTAATTATGTAGAAGAATTTTATACAATTCTGAGTCATGTAATTCATTTATTGATCAAAACATCAACTAATATAACATGGAATGGCATCAGATTATGATTTGAAAAATCAAATGAGTAATATTTGCTAGTCATTCAGACAGCACTTAATAATTTCATTGTGAAATCATCTCTTGAACTACTGTGAAAACATCCTTTTTTGGACAGAAATGTGCTGAAAATTGACATAACAATAAAAAAATGTTAGTCAAGTAAGAATGCACAAAAGCTCAAGTATAATGACGTATTCTGGTATTAATTGATTTCATCTGCCAATTTCAAATTTCTTGTATTATTTTTGCTTTCAGGATTGTCACATATATTTTTCTATTTGGACCAACAGTTAAACCGTTATACTTAAAATCATTGAATTGGCCTTCAATTGTAACAGAGAAATCAACACCTAGACACAGGTCTAACCTAGATAAAGGTAGGTTGTTTAATCACCACCTAGACACAGGTCTAACCTAGATAAAGGTAGGTTGTTTAATCACCACCTAGACATTGGTCTAACCAAGATAAAGGTAGGTTGTTAATCACCACCTAGACATTGGTCTAACCTAGATAAAGGTAGGTTGTTTAATCACCACCTAGACATTGGTCTAACCAAGATAAAGGTAGGTTGTTAATCAACATGTAAATGCTGACCTTGCCTGGATGAAAATATATCTTTTTATCTGAAGATAGTATGTAAATCAAATATAAAAAAGTTTTGTAACTGTTAACATCTGTCATAAAGGGTCATGTTTGTTGTTTGATATTCTTTCAGCAAAATTGTATTGCAGAAAGAATAATGCCACTTTTCTCTGTTGCAGATTACGTTTTATTCCACAATTGTGTTTTAACTCCTGACATAATCAGAGAGGAAGTAGAAGTTCTTAAAATAGATTTCAACAATCGTGTCAAACAGATTCTGTTCAATTCTATGCTATCAGCGTACTACATGACATTTGTTCCTCTGTGCTTTGCACAGGTAAGTGCTTTGATTGGTATTCAATAACATATGCATCATTTGATATAAACATATTTGCAAATGACAGTTATTGTTTCCCCATGAATTTGTTACATAACCAGGGCTCTAGATTTAAAAAAAAACAACACTTGTCCAGGAGAAGTGAACATGTTAAATTTAACTTGTCTGATATGGGAGGCTATTTGTCCGGGCAAGTTTGTAGACATATTTAAATTGCCACCAATTTCAAGGCATCGGTAATGCATGATTTTTGTTCGATATTTAGAATGTCCAATGTTAACTTGCTATAAAAACAGACTTGTACTGGACTACTAACTTCAACTCAACTGCTGGTTGCCCAAACCAGCAATTAGACATGTCCAGGACGTTGGGGTTGTGGATTTCTAGAGCCCTGATGTAACCCATTTTAATCATACATATTGGTCAGGGAGGGAGTTTACTAACTTTAGTAACGAAGTTGAATTTGATCAGTTATTAATAACCCAGAGCTTGCCTTGACATTTATTGCTAAAACTCTACGTAGTCACATAATATACATTTTAGTGCAGTTTTATTTAACGCGAACATATGACTACATTACCCGGACAGTCAAAACAGGTGTATTGAAATGTTCGAGTTTGTCCATAAACTTGACAGAGAAAAAGCCCATGTTCTGTTTTGATAGAAAAGTAATCCAAACAATTCTAGTTTTATGCACGAGACCATTTCTTTACCTCAATTGACATGGATTAGTACTGTAAGTTTATACACCTGTTCGCGGTGTCAGTCTAACAGCGCAATATCAGTATATATCACAGGTTTGAAAAGCAAAAATATAATTTATATTATTTTGGTGTTTTATTCTTGACGATAAATATTCTTGTGGATTTTTTTAATTTTAAAGATAAAGCTGTCATTAAAGTAGGCGTTTGAAACTTAAACAATATTCTCTATAATGCCTTCTGGGAAGCATGTTGGCCTAGGGGTTGTGCTATAGTAGATACCTGTAGATTCAGAGGTCTTGGGTTTGAATCTAGCCATGGGTCAGATTCTTATGTGAAGTCCACACAAATCATGAAATAGCTGCAAGTACTGGGTCTTATACACAAAACATTTTAAGACAGAAACTCTCACTTGGACATTAAATTTGCAAAAGTTATATTTACCAGTCTTTCATTGTCATTAAAATAAACAAATGAAATTTTGTCTGTATAATTATTATTATCCACTCTACAATTAAAATGTCTAAGTTTTAGTCTTTAACTGTTTGTGAATAAGGCCCCTGTTGGAATCCCAGGAAGGGGCCATTGAATGTGATTTATATTGGAAAAACGTAATGTATAATGAATTAGTTTCAAATGTTCTCCACAAAATATATTTTCAACGATATTTGGTACATCCATGCGATGAATGTAATACTTCAAATAGATAGCAATTGTTTACATTATTGGAAGTAGAAAACATTCATACAGGTTTGAAGCTAGTTTGGTATTTACTAGATATGTTGTTACTCACTTTACACACCTGTATATGGTTTTGCAGAAATCAGCCGAGGTAACTACGTTCTCACCATGGGTAAAATTCGTTTGATAATGTGATTTCATACTCACTTGGGTGGATTTCTATTTATCAGACAAAACTTTTATTCCCATATCTCTGATACAAGAAACTAGACTTTTACTGACTCCAGGATGTCCTGTCTTTTTGAAGCTATTTAGAAATGCAAAAAACGTTTTTACAATGGATTCCACTTGTTGCTGAATCTCAAGGGTCATTTTGATAATTTTTTATAGCTAAATTACCTATTATTCAGAGAAAACTCAACCCTACACCCAGAATCCTGAGGGTTAAAAGGTTGCTCTTTGGAAATTCTAGGGGTCAAAGGGTCAACTCAAGGGTCAAATGGAACGCCTGTTTCTCTCTCGTTCATTAATGCCTATTCTTTAATTTCATATCTCACTTGGAAAATAATGTTATACCGAAATATTCATTATTGAAATAGCTACTCTTTTGGTTTTGATATTTCTTTCATTAAACCTTGTATTTATTCTAAGCTCACCTGAGCTGAAGGCACTGCTAGGGAGCTATTATCAACCTGAATCTTTATTTCATGTGTCTGTCATTCATGTCACCAAATATTGGCCTGTGAACTTTCTAATTTCTTACTCCAAATTTGCACTGTTTTTAATCATTTACTTATCACAATTACACAAACTAACTTAAAGCATGTGTGGCCAGTGTGTTTTCTTTGATGTTTCATCTTTTGTCATTCCAGGCCTTTTTCTATAGTTCCCACAGGTCCGACTGTTGGACCCATTCCCTTAGCAAGATTTATGTTTTTTCTTAATCAGAAAAAAATCCCAGTAGAAGCAACCTACAAAAAATCATCGACCGAAGCGACCTGGTATATTACAGGGTAGCCGCGAAAAAAACATTGAAAAGTCTGTTCTTTTAACTATGAAAATTCCCAAAATTGGTGTGGTAGCCATTAAATTTCTTCCCAAATTGGGAAATTTTACGACGTAAATTTTCCCAATTTTTCTAGGGCATTTTTCCCAAAATGGACAGAAAAAGGCCTGCATTCATAAGCTTATGGTTCCCATGCTTTGATTTGATGTTTGTAATTAACAAATCAGTTGTGGATATTAACATTGGATCTATGGCCTGTAGACGGATTTTGCATTCTGGTCTGTGAAAAGGGGAGATAACTCCATTTGATATGACACTGCAATATTCTGCTGTTGTATGATAAAGGGAGATCATTGTGTTTGATGTGACACTGCAGTAGTCTGCCAGTTGTATGATAAAGGGAGATCATTGTGTTTGATGTGACACTGCAGTAGTCTGCCAGTTGTATGATAAAGGGAGATAATTTTGTTTGATGTGACACTGCAGTAGTCTGCCAGTTGTATGATAAAGGGAGATAATTTTGTTTGATGTGACACTGCAGTAGTCTGCCAGTTGTATGATAAAGGGAGATAATTGTGTTTGATGTGACACTGCAGTAGTCTGCCAGTTGTATGATAAAGGGAGATAATTCTGTTTGATGTGACACTGCAGTAGTCGGCCAGTTGTATGATAAAGGGAGATAATTCTGTTTGATGTGACACTGCAGTAGTCTGCTAGTTGTATGATAAAGGGAGATAATTCTGTTTGATGTGACACTACAGTTGTCTGCCAGTTGTATGATAAAGGGAGATAATTTTGTTTGAAGTGGCTTTGTAATTGTCTGCAAATCTGCATAAGGGAGATAACTTTGTTTGATGTGACATTGCAATACTCTGCTTTACTTATTGATGTGATATTGGAACACAATAAGGGAGATAACTTCATTTGATGTGACATTACGATAGTCTGCTTAACTTACTGATGTGATGCTAGAATAATCTGTCTGTCTTACATAAAAGGGGAGATAACTTTGTTTGATGTGACATTACAATAGTATGCTGCAGCCCTTTTTTATGGCAAATTTGGGGCCGATACTGGACCCCATTCCCCAAAGAAAAAAGTATATATTTTTCCCCTACTTAGAAAGAAAATTTCCCTTCAGTAAAATTTTTGACAATTTTAGCCTTATAAATACCCAAATTTGGTGATTCATAATGCAATTTCCCCTACCAAAAGGACCCGACATACTTCCCCGAAAAAAAAATGGCTGGTCTGCCAATCATATGCTGTGTGATGTGTAAAAACTGTCATTATTGTCTGCTTTTATATTGCTTACTAGCATATACAGAATAACTGTGATACATGTTGGGTAAGATGTGTAGTTGTGTTGTTGTTTTGTTTTACTGTAGTCAGTACCACAGGGGTTTGGTGAACATTTGATCAGAGAATTTTGTCAAACCCCTGTGGTTTATTAATTATACCAGTTGATGAACAGATACTAGTTGCTTGTAGTTTACAGGGTTCATATACTCGAACTTCATTTCCTCATTAATGACAGTTGTATTTGTAATTAATTGGTGTATTTTTGGTTTATGCTTTTCATTATAACCATTGTCAAGAGTTCTGTCCCTTTATCCATTCTAGAGTGCTCACCCTTTATCCCTTCTAGAGTGCTCTCCCTTTATCCCTTCTATAGTATATGTATAGTTAACTGTTTGGCTGTTTATTTGATTGTCTGGTAATAAACTTATGGATAAAGGGAGAGAACTATAGAAAGGCTAAAGGGAGAGAACTATAGAAAGGCCAAAGGGAGAGAACTATAGAAAGGCTAAAGGGAGAGAACTTGTTACAATCCTCAGTGATTATAACATGGATATTGAAATAGTTTCTGACACAAAAATATTCCGACTGTGGTCAATAATTACAAATTATTATTTATGTAAATGTTAGCTGAAAGATGTAGTACAGTATATGATTTTAAAAACAAAATATAAACTCATTAATTGAGCTGAAGGCGTTTTGTGTATGTGAACATTTTCAAATCTCTACATTTCTCTAAACAGATTTGCTCTCCTCTAAAGTCTACTTACCAGATTTACTCAAACTGTTTGAATCTTTGATCTAAATGTGCAGTACTTGTGAATTGTAACCAGTTTCTTCTCTGAAATTTGCCTTGTTAACAATGGAAAACTATTCTTTTTTTGCTGGAATCCGGTCAAATTCAGTTCAGATAGCTCAGTGAGTTTATCCAGCAACTGCCAATCTAAAGGCTGTGGGTTCAAAGCCCAGTCATTTCTATGACAGTTTAACTGAAGATAGAATATACAAAATTGTTTTTTCTCTGCCACTGATTCAAGTGAAGAAGTTGGTCGATTCAAGGGTTCAGCGCAAGACTGTCCTAACTCCTATGCATTTATATAGGAGTTAATATAGTCTTGCACTGAACCCTCGAATTGCTTGTTGGAAGAACAGGTTAGTACTGGTTGGTGGTAACCCAGGAACACTGGTTAGATCAACTGACTGCTGTACATAACTGAACTCCTGTTTATAAATGACAAAAACCTTGCATTGAATCACTGGAGATTCTCATGAGTTCTCTCCCTTTATCCTGTCTAGAGTTATCACCCTTTATCAAGTCAATATAGTACTAGGGATAAAGGGAGAGAACTTTTGACAATTTCCAGTGCATTGAATGATTTTACATTGAAAATATAAAGGTATAGATACATGACCCTACGATTTATTACACAACTACCATTATATTGCCAAAATTATTACGAAAAATCTGAAGACATTAACTTGGCTTATTTGTTCATAGTTGTCAGTTTGTATTACTCTAAATACAATAATTTTTATGGTATATTAGTATCAAATTTTTATTAATTATTTTTTATGGTTATTTTTTATGGTTATTTTCATGCATGGTTTGGTTCCATATTCTTTACTTTGTTGTATTTTGATTTTATTTGTCATATACGTGTAGTACTTAATATTCGTTATATTGCCTTTGTATTAAATTGTGTAAGTATAATTATGTGACACATACAATGCTGTATGAATATTATCGTACACCACTTTGTGGACACATGAGTAATTAGCGATTTTGTTACTTTCTGTTCGAGATTTTGTTCCCTTTTAAATATACAGTCAAACCTGTGTTAAAGACCACCTGCGAACAAAGACCACTATTGCAAAACCCGTCTGCAAAGACCACCAATTTTATCTCCCATCAGACCATTTTCAATGATATTTAATCTGTTAATAGAGACCACCTGTAAACAAAGACCACATGTACCAATGGGTGGTCTTTACAGACAGGTTTGACTGTAATCCCAATCTTGGACATCTATATGATACTGGGAAATTCATTATTACCAACTACAGACGGACCTCTGTTTTCAACAACCTCCTGTAGGAATACTTGGTATTATCCAAAATAAATATCTGGTCCTATTGTATCTTCTTAGGCATGTCAGATTGAAATGGGCTATCCGAAACTATGTATTATTCTACATGCAATTTCGGTCCTGATGAATTCGGAGGAAAAGGGTCCAACTGTAACTATTTTATATAAATCACGGCAGTGAGAGTGACATTGTTGTTTGATTGAAATTAATTGAACTTCAGTATTAGGTTGGTTAAAGTAAATTAAGGGGGAAAAGTGTGCCCTTACGGGGCTCGAACCCACTACCCCCACGAGTGAGGTGCTCTACCAACTAAGCTAACCAGGCAGCCGTCTAACCCCACACCACTACACTATCAACATGCTGAGGCATTGTGGTCGAAGGGTAGCGTGTATGTTTCCTGATCCTCTGTGGGTTTGATACCCACCAAGGTTGAATGACAGACTTCACAATCCCGGAATTACGCACGGGTACTGGTTAGTAACCCAGGAAGAAGTGTGGTATATATTAGCTGTAAGAACTTATTTCAAAATAAAGATACGTTTATATGGAAAGTATTCATGAATCGATATGCTTCATTTATTTATCAATGATCAGTTACATTTCTGATAGAATCTCCTGTTTGTATCAAGTTTGTTGTGTCTTCCTTTCACTGTATTATCCTTTCTGTTGTCTTCTTTGTCTCTATCAAGTATTAGATAATATGATGAATGAAATATATTCTTAAATTGACTGAAATACGTTGAATTCTGTTGCTTTGTGTAATATACAGAAATTCTTTCGTATCTGTTGATTCTAATGAATGTGATGATGTCTGTTTGATTACACTGAATAATAATCATAATTATTATGATTATGAATTTATAAATCGTGTTCATGTATTGTTGAGAGTATCGTATTTTTTTGCGAAATATTAAATTATTTATGTGTAAATAAATTGTTGGTATTTCTCCTGTATTTCAGTTTACCCAATAGTATGAGTTTTAATTTGATTGAATAATCAGACATTTCTTATGTTGACAGTGATGTTAATTATTACAGAAATGATACACATTTTTTATTCGATATTCTTCAATCATTGTGGAGCTGTTATATATTATTAACATTGTTAAATTTTCATTTTTCAGAACACGTTATTTTACGACACATGGTGGGTGGGGCAGCATGTTTTCCTGACGTGGTTGAGCGCATTTCTCATGTTATGTGCTCATTTCCTTCCTCCGAGGTATCTGGATTTAATGCATAGATGTGCACAACATCTGGGACGCTGGCAGAAAGTGGAAGGAAGACACGCCCACGTTCCATATAATGCGTATGTTCTTTTGTTCTTTGTTGGAAATTTCAAGTATAATCGCAGCTCTAAAAGTCTGTATACTGTTTGATTGTATTTTTGCAGTACTAACTAAATATTGCAAAGGAAGAAAAACTTACTTCGATTTTCATTTGTGTTCAGTTTCATCTTTCAACTATTTTACAGTTAATGCATCATGTCAATATCATCTCTTATCTATAAATTTCCTGTTATGCCAAATTGTTTTAATGTATGTTTTGTTGTCAAATTACCAAAAATACCACGAAACCAGAAATAATGCAAAAATACCAGCAAACACAATAATTGGGACAAAAAATATGTTATCTATCCATATTAATATCATTAATAAAACTTAAATATGCTCGTTATGTTTTAACTCTTCTTTTATAGGGTTTTATCAAAATTATAAACTTTTTAACAAAATACATTACAATTCTCTCTACACAATGCACAAAACAGTATCAAAAAATTGTTAAAATGTTTCATAATTTTGATTTTAAAACAGAGAGCATATTAAAGTAGTATTGATAATATCAATATGGAACGATTCTCCAAGTATTATTTATAGTGTCAAATCTGAAATACACTTTAATGTTTCTACTATTTGATATATCTGATTAATTTAATTGATTCAACGGAAGTCGGGTCACTGCTGTTTACTGATATGGTATCCTCAATTTTGTTCCTGTTTTTAGTTTTGAGTCATTTTTTTATTGTAGAAGGTTATTATTTTCTTCATTATTCTGTAGCTGCATTGTTATATTTATTCATGTGTCTTATAGATGATCCCAAGTTAGGTAAGCCTCTCGCTTATTGGGAGTTTTCATCTTTAAATAAAGATTTGTTATTATTATTATTTTGCAGCTAATGTGCATTATTTTTATACGCCCGTTTGAAAAACGGGACGTATTATTGGAACACCCGCGGAGGGCGGGCGGGCGGCGTCCACATGGTTTCCGCTCTCTAAGTCAAAGAGTTTTCATCCGATCTTGACCTAACTTGGTGAAAATGTTTGTTGGCATAATATCTCGGCCAATTGGATAACCAGCCACATCGCTCCAGGCACTTCTGAATTATGGCCCTTGAATTATCCAAAATTGGCCAAATTAGCCTTGTCCGCTCTCTAAGTCAAAGAGTTTTCATCCGATCTTGACCTAACTTGGTGAAAATGTTTGTTGGCATAATATCTCGGCCAAGTGCGATAACCAGCCACATCCCCCCAGGCACTTTTGAATTATGGCCCTTGAATTATCCAAAATTGGCCAAATTAGCCTTGTCCGCTCTCTAAGTCAAAGAGTTTTCATCCGATCATTACCAAACTTTGTGAATATGTTTGTGGGCATAATATCTCGGCCAAGTTCGATAACCAGCCACATCGCCCCAGGTACTTCTGAATTATGGCCCTTGAATTATCCAAAATTGGCCAAATTAGCCTTGTCCGGTGTCTAAGTCAAACAGTTTTCATCTGATCTTCACCTAACTAGGTGAAAATGTTTGTGGGCATAACATCTCGGCCAAGTTCGATAATCAGTCATATCTCTCATGTTACCACCCTTTGATTTTAGAAATTACCTAAAATTTGTCTTGTTTTAACTCTGAGCTCTGACTTATGACAGGCGTATTTTGTGACAGTTTGCCGCTCTTGTTATATTATATTTATTTACATCTTGATTTCTGAGATCTTACAGAGATATGCTTGTGATTTGATGTAGAATGATAGACCTGACTTCAGGTTCTGAAAAGTAGTCATAGAAAAACATAATCTGCATCATCATCATCAAAAAGTGCAAGGTCTGATCTCTAACATTTGTTTGCACACGAAACGTATCATTTAATGTGGTTTAAAAATATCTTCCATCTATTATGTCATAGGAAGTTGGTCAGTGCAGTATAACATGAAAGTTTGATATTAGGTTGATAGTTTCTATGTAAAGGATAATTGTTACATTAACAGGATAAGGCCAAAACAAAAAATAAGTGTGGTTCCCCTTTCCCGACCGACGGAATTTTTCCCGCCGACCCTGACAAAAAAAATCAATAAAAACAAAATCGTAAAAGTGGGTCCCATATGAAACTCTGTTGCACGCGACGACAGACAACAACACTTAATTATAGTCATTAATAACCAAAAAAAAAAAAAAAACCTACCTACCTACCCTATTTTTTCAGGCATGTAACAGGAACCACACTTATTTTTTTTTTGGCCTAATTAAAAGGTATGATGATAAAATAAACCTGTGTTGTTTATGATATCATAACTACACTGCAACTCCGATATACCGTGGTCGGAATAAACGCGATATCCATTATAACGCGATGTCGTCGTGGCTCCCGTTAAAAAATAAAAAACATTGTTAAAAATGAAAAAAAAAATTATATATATGTTTGATTGTGATGTTATATTATGTTACAGATGGTCCGAGCTACAAGTCTGGCCACAAGGTGCACTAGTCAAACATGTAAGGGGATTATTTAAAGCAGAGGGAGTCAATGTAACAGCGGAACCAGGCAATAGTATGCATGGAAGATTTTATGTAAGTGAATCCTGTATTAACATAAGTTTGGACTTATTTATTCAACACTGAACAAGTTCTTACAATTTATGTTTGTTTCATCGGGTTTAACGCCGTTTCTCAACGATATTTCAGTTATATACGGCGGCCGGTTCACCTAACCAGTTTTTCCTGGACTGAAATCTTACCAGTACTAACTTACCCTTCCACAAGGAGCCGGCAACTTCTTCTTACAATTTATATAATCACAATAGATTGTCATGAGTTTTACTTTCTAGAGTTCTCTCCCTTTACCCCTTCTATAGGATATGTGGAATCCACTGGAGGTATTGATAATAATATAACCATACAAGAAGCTTCAGAAAGTGGCTAACATGTAATATTGTGTGTCAATTCATTGTCATCATAATATGGGTGCTGCTGTGGGATTTATAACCTCTTCTATAAGTAATTTCAAGAAAACGCAACATGTGATGACACTATTTGCAAGTAAGAAACAGTATTTACTCCATTTGGTCACTTCGTTTTCATTTTGCCATATGGGGCAAATATTGCTTACTGTCAGTACATGGTGACGTCACATGTGATGTGTTTAGGAAATGACGTGACTTAGAGAAGAGGTTAGAAATCGTACAGCGGAGCTCATATGTTTTAATATTATTCAATTGATGTCTTCGATTCTTCTACAAGATTAGACAACAAAGTGAAAAATTTCATTATGTCCATAATCAGTGACTTTCCTTGTTTGTGTTGCCATGATGTTTCATTTATTCCACATGAGATTGTCACGAGTTCTCTCCCTTTATCATATCTAGAGTTCTCTCCCTTTATCATATCTAGAGTTCTCTCCCTTTTCCCCTGCTATAGTATATGTATATATAGTACAATATGATACATAATATACTGTAGAAGGATAAAGGGAGAGAACTCTACTATGAATAAAGGGAGAGAACTGGTGACAATCTCCTGCGGTTTATGCTGTGTTTGCATAATTCTGTAATTTTATATTTCAGTTTTTATTTCATCGACCGTTACGCGTGTTGAACTGGATGTTAGTATTAACCTGGGTCCTGGTCGGATATCAGTTTTTCTGCCTTCTACAATGTAGCGAATGGAATCATATAATCTGTATGTCTCTGGTTTTGTTCTGTAACTATTATACCCTGTTCAAACTGTTGAGAGATAGGATAATACTGTCAAAGACTTACAAAGATGATGACAATGGACAGAGCTAATTCCTGACTGGTTTTTATTAAATGAACTTGCCTGGGAACCACATGAGATTGTCATGAGTTACCTCCCTTCATTTTCTAGACTTCTCTCCCTTCATCCATTCTAGAATTCTCTCCCATTATCCCTTTTCGAGTTCTCCGTTTAGTCATTCTATAGTATATGTATATACAGTTCAATATATACTTAACATTGTACTAAAGAATAGATGAAGGGAGAGAACTCTAGAAGGGATAAAGAGAGAGAACTCTAGAAGGGATAAAGAGAGAGAACTCAAGAAGGAATACATGGAGAGAACTCATGACAATCTCTTGTGCATGGAACCATTGCTGAGCATCATTCAAACTGAATGGTTATTATTATAAGGAGAATAAACTTCACAAGCTTAAGAACATGTTTCCTGTAAAAAGCTAGAAAGTTAGCTTGGTTGCGATTTTTATTTTTTAACACTTATATTGGGACAAAAATTGCTGTATCAGACTTTCAGAATTTTTAATTATAAAACTTGCAGCTGTGGGCAAAGTATCGGGGTTAGTCAGATTCTCTTTCTTTGACATGTACTTAGAAACATACAAGGCTGTATCAGACTTTCTGAATTTTTAACCATAAAAACTGCATTTTAAAGCCAAATTTATATTACAGTCGGTTGGGTGACTGGGAATATATCCAGACCTCAGATATCATTGAACATGAAATCTTAACTTGTTCTTCTTTATATGTATGTGCAAGTTTAAAAAC
Source organism: Mactromeris polynyma (assembly GCA_032209605.1). Lineage (NCBI taxonomy): Eukaryota > Metazoa > Mollusca > Bivalvia > Venerida > Mactridae > Mactromeris > Mactromeris polynyma. Next base: position 4,499,638 of record JASFXZ010000005.1, read on the forward strand.
TTTATCCCCGTTTGTTTATTAATGTAATCTGATTAAAGTTTAAGAACTGTATGCGCTAGTTATTAAATGGTATTTCATACCTATTGAATATCAATAATTTTAAATCCACTATATTTTTATGTACGAAATAGAATTTTACATGTATAATCTGTATTGGTATATTGGCCTGCAGTTTTATAAGCACAGTTACCTCAAGTAGGTGGTATGATTCCTAATAACTGTCAAACCTGTTTGTAATTACTACTGCAGTATGCTGTTCTGATTTTAACTTGTATGATGAACTGAATTGAAATATTCTGTAAACTGAAAACTGCCATGTATCGACAAGGAATGCTCGTTTCTTACAGTACTACAAGAAATTTTGAGTAATGCTTTCATTAAAGTGAATAAGCCCGACCGAAACACATCTGAATAAATTCATACTTGACCCAGTACTTTGTTATGTAATCAAATTATTCATAGGTGTACTCTGTTTATCAGCATAACTGGAGTTTGTTTCAAATTCTCTCCCTTATCCCTTCTACAGTTCTCTCCCTTTATCCCTCCAAGAGTTCTGTCCCTTTATCCCTTCTAAAGTATATGTATATATAGTACTTTATTGTATATGTTTATAGTACTATATATACATATACTATAGAAGGGATAAAGGGAAAGAACTCTAGAAGGAATAAAGGGAAAGAACTAGTGACAATCTCCTGTGAACTTAACAACTTTATCGAATTAACTGCTTCAAATTTTAATTGATTTTATATCTAAATTGAAGTAAGGCAATGGACCATGTGTTCCTGATAGACCGCTGTATTTGAATGAAATTCATTATATGTATTTATTTTTCTCAGAATGTCATTTGTAAAAGTCGTGTTCTACTTTATATATGATGTTTATTTTATTAAAGATCTAATCATTGTATTTATTGTTTGTATTTTTAATTGAAATCAATCTCTTGGCAACTGAATGTGATCAGTTGTTTTATTTCATTGGAAGTACGAAGTCGAGAACAGTCTGATGAAAACAGACATATTGTATCGACATTGAATTTTTTACGATGTGAAAATTCAAATAAACATTCTACAGTTGGACGTAAATGATCGGCCCCAGTTTCACGTATCTCTGTTCGGGTTGTCAAATATTTCAATTCTGAACTGGAAGACAATAGAGCCCACAGAACATTGTCAAGAGTTCTCTCCCTTTATTCCTTCAAGAGTTCTCCCCCTTTATCACGTCTATAGTATATGCATAATTATAATATATAGTACTATAGAAGGAATAAAGGGCTAGAACTCTAGAAGGGATAAAGGGAGAGAACTCGTCACATACTGTGCTCTGTAAATACTCGTAAAGTCAATAAAAACACAAACAAATTTATATACATGTAACTAGCGTATTTTAACAAATAAACTTTCACTGACAAACATTCTTTAAATGATGGTCATCAACTATGCCATTCAATTTAGTGATTTGCTGAGGTTCTGCATGTAGGGTAGCAGACGTCACATGTGTCACCTGAAAATTAAATATGTTGCAAGAAATTAATTGTTGAAATATGATTTTACATTCTGTAAAGTTTGGAAATCTGAATCAGAGAGGAAGTAATATGGGGTCCTGAAAATCATGATGGATGTATGCTAATGAGATACCAAATTTACAAAAAAGATTATATTTTTTCAAGAATCTTTATAATATTTCATGCAGATATCAAATCACCAAATCTCGATCTGATGGTTTTCAGCACTGGAGATTGTCATGAGTTCTCTCCCTTTATACCTTCTACAGTTCTCTCCCTTTACCCCCTTCTATAGTACCATAATATAGACATATACTATAGAAGGGATAAAGGGAGAAAACTCACACAGGATAAAGGGAGAGAACTTGTGACAATACCCAATACAACATTAAGCATAAAGGTTTTAAAGGATTTTCCAAATCAGCCTGAATTTTATTGTAAAATGGGCGATTGTATGACAATGTTAGCAATTTTAGTCCTAATGGCTACGGCCATGCCAAATTAGAATTTTGTTAAGCGCCCGCGTGCGCCTAGGTTTTGTGCTCCTTCAAGCCAAAAAACATTTTTTCAAAAAATTCTCAAATATTTTCGATGTCCATGATACGACAAAGGCAATTTTAGTTGAGATCCGACAACGATGTGATTATTGTGCGGAAACTAGTCAATTTGTGTGTAAACAAGTCAGTTTTAAATTAGATTTATTCATGTATAGATCTAGTTTTGAAACAAACCATTTTTTTGTTTTTTTGTGATGTTTCTTTCATTAAAATATCTAAAATTATGCATCACTTATTATCTGAGGATATTTGTTTTTTCGTTATGAGTTTGTGTTGTTTTTTTAATAGGTAGCTAGGTTTCGCGAATTTAGGTTGATGCTTAACAAAATTCCAATTTGGCACGGCCTAATAGGCAACCCACTAGCGCTAGTCCAGATTTTAATGAAGGTAGAATCTTAACAACCTTTACTAGTACATAGTCTCCTGACTGTATACGTCTTTGAGTGGAACCATCAGATATTTCCTGATCAGGGATTACGACAGGAAGACCCATATCGTTCCTTCCGAATAAAGTTTGCTTGTCTTTTTTCTTGCTTAACTGAAAGTAAAACATAAACAGTAATGAACTCCACAACACTGAATTTGGTGCAATAATAGGAAATAAACCCAGGAAGGAGTTGTTGAAAGAGACATACATGAGTTGTCAGACTCCATCTTCACCAAAACAGACCCTAACTAGAGGTATAAGTGAAGGTGATTAATACCCCCGCAATATTGCTTTGCCAGACATATTTTTGAGAAAATCCAAGATGGCCGCCAATCAAGCACAATGAAATTTTGTATATTTTAGATATTTAATTTTTCTTGCTTTTTCTGATATTGTAATGATGATTTTCAATGCCTGTTAATTAAGTACATAAATGTAGCCGATTTCCATTATTACTCGTGATATTGATCAAGATGTCATATTATTTGTAATGCTAATGTTTCCCACTTCTGTGGGACTTATGCACTGTGTAAATAAATCTTGAAATATATCATTAAATAGCCGTTAAACATCATCCAACAGAATGTGCCAATAATATGCACAACTAGTCTTGTGTGAAGTTTCATCGAAGATTCCTATATAACCCCCACTTCACATTGCGAAGTGGGGTTATAAAAAGCGAATGATGTTTGGATGTTATATACTTACACCTTCAACCAATACTGTCTGATATTGCCCAATTAAATTCTCATTATAACGCAACGCTTCCTCCCGGAACAGTGCGGTAAGTTCAAGATGTCTGACTTTCTTTACATCCTCGGGTACATCGTCCTTCAATCGATGATAAGCGTGAGTTTTCTGTACATAACAACAGAATGATTAAAATCATGCAGTAACAATTCCAGGTTTTTCAAAATGAAAAATACTATGCAAAAGTAATATATCTTGAGATTTTGGTTTCAACATCGTATTTTGATAACCAAATAATGTTCACTTTGAAGGCATTAAAACATAATTTCACATGAAGATGGTTTTATCTCGTGTAGAAGATACATAGCAAAATCTGCATAGCAAAAATATTCAAAAATTAGTAAGCTAAATTTGGGTTTTCAACCTTATAGCTAAAATTTCAAGCAAATGATAAAATATATCGAGTTAATAAGAACTTTCAATACATATATTGACATATAAGTTTTAAGTAAATGACCATGCAGGCACCAATTATACAATACACACACATAAAATAAGTTGTGCACATCTACACATGATGATTATGTAACTGAAGTAACTTAAAAACTGTGAAAGAAGTTTATGACACAAACTCCACACTGACTGGGAATTGGACCGACTCAACAATAGTATGTAACGCCCATCTACATTGTATGAAGTTTCAATTTTATCACTTAGAAACTGTTAGTGCCCCAAACTCCCATGTACCAATAATTCCATTGTACACATTTGTTCTATGTCAAAGGGTACATTACTCTGTAATAAATAAACTGACCGAAAAAAAAGCCATGCACAACTACACTTCATGCTGATCAAGTGTAAAACAAGACAATAGTTGTCCTTTAAAAATGTAGAAGTAATTTGTGCCACATCCTTTTTGCAAAGAACCGACGGCTTACTGCTTGCATGACCAATCATAAGTCAACTCCAATATAACTCCTTCAAACTGTGTTCGAGGGGATTATCAAAATAAGATATACAATATTTGAGGGGGTAATCAAAATACTAGTAAGATATACAATGTTTACATTACCTGTCTCATACTATAGGGGTAACAGAATAACATGCTATATTTCACATCCCTCACTAGTTGCAGAGTTTCCTGGTGAGCTGCCTCAGTTTCCCCACAAAATCCACAAATAAAATCACTGGTCAATGCTACATCTGGTGACATTAGAATATGAAACATTATTAATACAATAAATTAAAGGTACATAGTCTTATTTTTGAACAAAATATTCTAGTCATAAATCTGAGAAACTTGGTGGTAATTGCCTTCGTACAGATGTACTCTACAACATTGCATTTTCGTAAACCACAAATCGAGGGCTAAACGCAACACTGTCGTAACTCCTACATAAATACATAGGAATTATGCCAGTGTTGCGATGAGCCCTCGAAATACAAGTGTTCGATACCAGTATTTTGTAATCAAATAAAAAGTCTTGTACTTTCCAAGTGAGACATGTCATTTTCAGACAAACACTTTTACTAACAAAAAGTATAGCCAGTGATTTTTTCCACCCTTTTGTGAATGGGGCCGGGGCCCGTAGAATTGTGAAAATAGCGTCGAATTGCCCATAATTGTGATTATCATAGTTTGCTTAAAATAAAAAGATACTGATTGACATGACCTCATGTAGTACACTACAGGCTAGCAGTGTATTCATCTATAGCATAGCAGTTAAAAATACTGTTAGTCAGATTGATCAACATTCGTAAACAAAACCCTGAACATAAAAAAAAAAAATTATTAAGTAGCATGAATTGTGAATTCTAAGCCTGGTTTTTGTGAAAAAAACATACTTTTGGTGATTGTGAATGGGGCCGAAATTTTTGGTGCAAAAAAAAACGCTGATAGCTATACAATGTTGGTCATAAATACCTGGTAGTATACTTTTAACATGATCTACAAGTTGATGATATGCTTCTACAGTATAACCACGTCTCATAGCAAGTAATACTTCATTGTTACCACTCTGTGCTGGTAGATGTAACTGATTACAGATGTTTGACCTTTCTCTTATCAAATACAGAACCTGAAATCGTAATGACAATATATGTCAGTGAAAATGGTCTGTATATCTATTTATAAGAGAAACAGGCCTCAATGAAAATGAAGGTATTTATAAAGGTTGCAATTCTGCAAAATTAAGGACTTTTCGGGTGTTTTCTGTAAAAATAAGGAGGACAAAAATGCTAAGTGTGACCACCTAATTTGACGGATCAATGTGGCCGAGACGGTCGGCAGAGCACCCGCTGCCGCGAGGATGGCTGAATCCTGCTAAGGGCTATTCCATTTAAACATATAACCCACAGGGGGAAGGCACTTATAAATTATACCACCCCCCTATAGAAGCAAATTTACCCTTTTGGGGTCCAAATTAGCGAAAAAAACACCCCACCATATACTATGAAAATAATTGCCTTCCCCCCGTGGGTTATATGTTTTACTGGAATAGCCCTAAGGTAATAGGAGACTGCCTTCACAAATAATCAAAATGATGTATGTAAGTACACGTAGTATCATAAGGCTGTAGTTTTCACAAGTGAATAGTACAATACAAATGTAATATTTATTGTTTAATGTTGCTCCCATAAGACGCGGCAAACAGCGAAAAAAAATCTAAAGGCTTGGAGAGTGAATTACAGGTTTTTAGAGACTTTTCAGGAAAAAAAAGGTTTTAAATGATTTTCCAAAAATAAAGATTATTTAACTTAAGGTCTTCAAAGGTTTCACTAGGGGCCCTGGAGAAAGTATGACAACTTGCCTCATCTGGAAAATCTTTCGGATGCGGTGCAGTAAATCGGATTCTCATTTCCTTGTCAACAGCCGAGACCTTGTCCAGTAGCTCCCCAAACCTTCTACCACCAGACTTGTTCTTGTATATCGTACGGAATCCATCACTCAGAGATGACGGGTGGGATTTATCCGGAATACCATAATAATTTGATTCAGAAAGATCACGGTAGCTATTCACGTTCTGACCAAGTAACGTGACCTCCTTCACTCCCTGTAAATATGTTAATTCATACGTATGTTAGGCTGAATAAATATAAGAATGAAATGTTTTTGTCCAGTTGGTAGAAAAAAGGAGGTGCAGTGGTCGAGGGAAAGAGTGCCCGACTCCTGATCCAAATGCCATGAGTTTGAGCCCCGCAATGAGCATGGTTTGATCAGGAACCTTCACAATCCTTAAATTTGGCATGAGTTCTAGTTGGTAGCCAGGAAGCAGTCTTTGAGAGTGATTATTATAAGTTGTAAGAACTTGTTTCACAATCGATGTAAATAAATAAGTTTAGAAAAATAGCAAAAACTTTGATGAAAAAATTCTTTATTGTTTAAACCAAATACGATAATCAATACATGAACATCACGCTGAAATAGCATGTACATGTATGTTCTTTTCAAGTTTCATCTTTTAGTCTCGAAGCTCAAGCTATCTTTATAAACTGATTCTTCCAATTTCAAGAAGGACATCAGAACACGCCAGATTTGAGAAATCAGACGAGATCTCACTCAAATGTCAACAGCCTTCTCATCGACATGATCGAGACAAGCCCTATATAGTAATAGATATCTATTTCAGGAGTTTCTAGATACACACATGTATTATAGTACTCAGATTACCTGATCAGATAACATTTTCACTTCATCTACGATAGAATCGATGGGACGACTTCGTTCACGACCCCGAGTGAAAGGTACAATACAATATGCACACATATTGTCACAGCCTCGCATTATCGATCTAAAATGGAGAAAACATAACTGGAATCTTACAATACAGTAGATAAATCTTGGTATTTTTTTAGTGAACCCAAAGGGGTTCGAACCATGACCCCTACAACGTCAGTGCCTAGCACTGAAGTAACTGTGACCATACCCACTACGCCACAAAGGCAACCCAAAAAAGGTTGTTCAAATGATGCTTATATGGTCGTTGTTACTTCAGTACACAGGATATAGGGTGTGTCTAACGTCTTGTGTTTTATATGAAAGCTGCTTCCCCAGGCAATCATAAAAGCCAAGTGGCATGTGTGTCTGCGAGAATTTAAGTAACTAAAAATTATCACAAGACAGTAGATAAAGTTTCTAGGGATTAACTGATTCATCAAAGTTTGGTTATTGTCAGTTCTTTTTTCTCATGGTTCAGTTCGGTACTGTCTTACAAATACATGTATTTGGTTCAGTAAGGAAGATGCTTTCTTTATTCCTGAAGAGTATATAGTCAATGAACTATTTAAACTCATTATCTTTTAGTTACGCAGCTATTGGACCTGGTTACTTTTATTACGGGACATGAAGTTCTATTTCTAGTCATATTGTTCCACTTTATTTTATGACACATTGTTCTAATTTTACTTACCTAGTCAAATATTCATGTATGGTCATTACAAATCATTACATTTTATGTATATCATATACTTACAGTCAAACCTGTGTTAAAGACCACCTGCGAACAAAGACCACGATTGCAAAACCTGTCTGCAAAGACCACCAATTTTATCTCCCATCAGACCATTTTCAATGATATTTAATCTGTTAATAGAGACCACCTGTAAACAAAGACCACATTTTGCTGTTCCCATGGGTGGTCTTTACAGACAGGTTTGACTGTATATAACTGACCCAAATGACCGAAAAGGTAATAATCGAAACAGAACTGAGAAACATTACTTTGCAGCCCTAATCACAACCACCACTAGATAAATATATCTTACAAGGGTAAAATATCTAGTTTCTAAGTCTGTCTTTTTGAAATACAAGCAGCATAATTGTTTTTATATAATAATGTATTCGCTTAGAATATTTGTCTTACACATAAGCTGTGACAGCGTCTTCATTCAACCTTACAGGCATAACATCCGCATAAGTTTCCTCAAGTGACAGCAGTACATTTACTGAAATATAGGGAGGTCATTGTTAATTACATGAATTAATCAATACATTCAGATCTACTTAATCAGACAACCTTCTACCCAAATACTTGGTATCATCCTTAATAAATATCGGGTCCCGATGTATCTTCTTATGTACATCAAGTTGAAATGGACTATTCGAAACCATGTATTATTTGAAATAAAATTTTGGACCCGATGAATTCGAATGAACGAGGTCCGACTGTATATCAAAATATGACAATACAGTTAAACCTCAATAATAAGACCATAATTGGTTACAAAGAAAATTGGTCTTAGATATGAGATGGTCTGATTATCAAGTTGTGAAATGGAAAATAAGTCAGTGAAATTACATATTAACGAGATTTTACTGTGTTGTTGAACAAGAAAATTTCTTCCTACTAACTTTTGTCATAATCACTACCCAGGTAGTTCATCACTTGTGACAAATAACCGAAATTCAGCATTTTATGATCTGAATCTAACAGCAGAATAATTCAATCAAGACAGGCAAATATTTTAAGAAAAAGAAGATGTAAAGTATTCTCTGATCTTACTAGCATTTTGATTGTTGTCAGTGACGGCTAGAAGCCTCGGTAGATCTCTATATGCATCAGGTCCACATACAACATCCACCATCTTCTCTTTCTCCAGTATCTGTGTCTTCAATCTCTCAGCCATACAACCTGGGTATAATATAGTAGTGAAGACAATGAAAAGAAGTAGGGAGGGAAGGAGAGAGGGTGAGAGGGAAAGGGGCAGAGACAGAGGGGGAAGAGAGGGGAGAGGGAGAAAGGGAGTGAGAGGGAGGGAGGGGGAGAGAGACAAGGGAGAGGAGGGCGAAGGAGATAATAGAGAGGGAGGGAATAGAACACAGAAGGTCACATTCATGAAACAGGGCCTCAAAGTACGCAATTTGAATCAGATTTTTATTTTTTCAAAGCATAAGTTTTTTTTTCATTTTGTGTTTACACAACAAATTAAAATATAAAATGCCATGTTTTTAATGCAAGTTGTTCATTTCTTCATCCTATTCCTATCTATTTGATAAACATGGAAATAAATAACAAATGGTACCATCACTAACACATATATACATAACGAAATCACCATACAATGGATAAAAATATGGCATGTAGCTTCAACCTCATATTCACAAACACGAACCTAATATTCCTATTTTCATTCTGACCCCTCCCTTCTTCATCGGGCGTCGTCTTTTCACGGCACTCAGGTGTTTCAACTTCTTCCAAATCTTTTGTTCGGCCCCTTCTCTGATAGCACATGTCATCACCAACACAACATCTGCCTAAAGTAAATTAGTAGTTCAGTTATATTTATACTGTTGCTCTACTTATCCAGGATTTATTTTTACTACTTTCTATAACTCCAAATTCTAATTTTAATCAGCCTCTAACCTGGGGTTTCCTTTGGCTATTTGGGGAAGATGACCCATACCCATCGAATTGGGAATTTTTGCGCATTAAACTGAGAAATATGGGAAAACCCTGAAATTACAGCAAAATTTTAGGAATAACAGTAAAGGATGTAGTGAATCAACAATTGATATTTATATAAACTGCCAGTGAGATAAAAGCCTCTTACTTTGTCATGTTTAGGCTAAATTGAACTTAAACCTTTTCTTCCTATTTAATAGGAATTTTTACATTCAAATTGGGGGAAAATATATACTTTTTGGCATTAGGAATATAGCCCAATATCGGCTAAAGAAATAGCTGGAAAAAAACCTACAGCAATGTAGTGTTAATGAAACACTGTCTGTAAAGAGCAAATCTCCCTAGTGCAGTCCATACTTGAGCAACAACCTCTCAAAAGTATATCAATTAAACCTCTCTAGAGCAACAAACTCACAACAACAGCCATAAATGGCAACACATAAAATATACAACCATATGCAAATAAGTTACACATACATCAGTGACATCATGAGTTCTTGTGTATCCTGTGTTTTGTAATATAGACCACGCTATCTCCGTATCATTAGTGTTCATCTGGCAACCATGCACATCAAAATACACTGAAATAATATTATATTGAAGATAATCCATCATTACTTTGATAGTTCACAGGGCCTTAACACATTATTATAGCCATCAACCCGTTTGTATTGCCACGAGTTCTCTCCGTTTATCCTTTCGATGGTACATGTTATAATGTATGCTACAGAACATGAGCTATTACATATTCTTAGAATGATGGAAAAATAAGAAAACTTTGTCATAAACAAGAAAATTACTTGAACTATTGCAATAATGCAATATATGTCTTTCACATATTTTTATTTTATTAGGCCAAAACAAAAAATAAGTGTGGTTCCCCTTTCCTGACCGACCCTATTTTTTCCCGCCGACCCTAACTTTTTTATTCAATATCAAAAAAAAAAGTCGTAAAAGTGAAACTCTGTTGCGCGCAAGGACATCAACACTAAATTAAAGTCGTTATAAATTACAAAAAAACAAAAAAAACAACCTACCTACCCTATTTTTTTCAGGCATGTAACTGGAACCACACATATTTTTTTTTTGGCCTTACTATATTTACAAAGTGGATGTTAGGTTTAGAGGTTCATAATACTTTACATCATTTTAATCTTCCTACAACGTACAGGAAGTTGTAAGACTGATTATACATAAAATGTACCTGTGCGTCCATTTCCCTCCAAATCTGCATCCTTTAAGTATGGTACTTGCAATTTGTCTTCAATTACAGTTGATGTTCTTCGTTCACTGTTGGCAATGAAGTGCTCTAGAGAAGGACCTTAAACACACCAACAATAAATGAAAAAATATTAATGAACTTGCCTACTTTGTGTATTAAAAGAAAGAATTCCACAAACAGACATGATATGTATTATTTGTTATATATATAGTAAGTGTAACTTTGCTTACTTGTACAGTTCCACAACTCCGAGGAATTGAAGTTAGCATTCCATTGTGCCCACAGGTACTTGAAACAAACTATTTTAATGTTTTATATATTTATTATAGTCAATAGGCCATGTAGAACATTAAAATAGTTTGTTTCAAGTACCTCCGATTGTGACACATTGGACCAAGACAGACATGGCCATATGTTACCCTTTTTCGTTATATGTAGCATATTCATTTTTTCAAATCAATACATCACCCTGTGACTAAAGCATAGACCAATCTGCCCTGTTAGCTTTGGCAGTAGAGCCTTGATCGTCAATCTGGAGGTTATGGGTTCGAAAGATCCACAAGCAATCCAAAGTAATTTGTCCTTACACCTTGTTCTGGTTGGCATATTTAGCAATGCAAACTGACAAACACATAAGCCAGTTATTCCGAAGAGAAAATCCCATTTCGATACTATGGAATGCCAAATCTACATTACCTCAAATATTTGAAGAGCTCTTCATATATCTGAGTTTATGTTAATTTGGCGTTCCATACTATACATATCGAGGGTTCAATGCAAGACTATACTAACTCCTATGTATTTATATAGAAATCGTGATAGTCTAGCACAGAACCCCCGATATATGCATGCATATAATTTAAACCTACCATTTTTTTTCACATCTGTCCTTGACGTTTTGGACAGAGGTTTGGTAATAGAAGTGGAAGATGTATTAGTAGCAGATTTCTTCAAGACGTTGTTTCCAGGTAATCTGAGTATTCGCCTCAACACAGCTCCACCTTTCTCCAAGGTTTTCATACAGTACATCTTCAGAAGACAGTTTTACGGCGAGTTTTACGTTTTCAAATTAGACAGTCCGTGCAGCAGAGTTCACCACAATCAACTTATCAAGTCAGTTCCTGGATAACCATTACAAGATTTAAATATTTATGTTTGTTGTTAAGAAAACACACATGACAAAGACTTATATCTTAATATAACACGCAAAACTATCCATTAAATCTAATATTATCATTGAATAAATACATGTTTACAAATGGCGTAATTGAATAAAAGGGAGGTAATTATGTCAATGGTTGCGACTAATGCCCGCCTGTACGGTTCATAACACATACAGCAAATCATACTATGTTCTCTTTTAGCAATCTATTGTGCCACATAGGACGACGATTGAATAGCCAATTATGTGTAGCCTACAGTTAATGATAAATAAACAATGGAAATATGAACAATAAGTTTTGTTGTCGTAATTTACATAAATCTTCCATGTTTTTGTTCCGTCACAATTGATGTGAATTACAATGTTTAAACTAATGACTCACTTAAGCAATATCACCGAACAGCCCCTCCCCCAAAAGAAAATATGACAAGACTCCTTTGAGTACCCAGAGGTGCTGCGGGCAGAGCCTACATAAGGTAAGGAGCAACACATGTTTATGGCTTGAAAGGGTGAGAGCAGTACACATTTTATCCTCAAGATAAAAATCCTTTGCCACCAAATAATCCATGCATGTTCCCTTTTGTTTTTTTGTTCTCAGAATGAATTATGATGCTTCATCAACCAATATCAACGAAATAAAGGATTATTGAAATAAAGGTGTAGCAGTCAGTGTGTAGATTGTCCTGAGAGATTCTTCTATGGTCTTCGTCTGCATGAGGTCCAAGTACTGGTTAGAAACCTTGCAAGCAATCATCAAGAGCATGTGTGGACCCAGCAAATTACGTCAGAGGGATCAATGGAGTTAGGCAGCAGATCTTAGCCAGCCTTTGGAGTCCCTAGTTTTTGCCACACAATGCATCTTCTTGTAATAAAGTCTGTTAATTTGTAACAAAAACAGCGAGGCCCCTGCATCTGGGACCCCCTCTTTATCTAGGATTAGATATGAATAACCCTATTCTGTCAAAATCTCAGGGGATGTCCGGATCCCCCAGTCCCCTCTGGATCCACACATGAAGAGTGATCATGGGCCCGTATTACAGAAGCATCTTAAGTGAATCTTAAATATTTTCACTTAAGTTCAAAACTTCAAATGGATGTAATTCCGAAACCTCATTTAAACTGTTACGCATTTTAATGGTAATGACAACAACATATTAATACTATTCATCTATCATTATTGATTTGACCATACAATAGCTTGCATGTTAAATAAATGAGAAAAATGTTTTTGGAAAATTTCGAACGCAGACTGAAAGATATATATTTACAAAATTGGAATATTAAGCTTAGTACATTTTCAAAACTTGTGTGTATAGGTACATAAAATCCTCATATGAAAGTGAACCATATCTATCAGTACTATATATCAGAAAATTTAGGCATTCTTATGCACAGTTTCGAACTGGAGTAAGTCATCTAGAAATAGAAAGAGGTAGATATACTTGTGTCCCTTTGGAAAACAGAACTTGTAAATTATGTACAAATGTATCCTTAGAAGATGAATTTCACTTTATGTTAAAATGTGTTGCATATGATGACCTAAGAAGAAAATACATTCCAATGAAATATTACTTGAATCCAAATACTCATAAGCTCTATATATTATTAAGTAGCAGGAATGAATCTGTAATAAAAAATGTAGCATGTTACATCCATTATGCAATGCTCTGTAGAAAAAGTTTACTTGAACAGTTATGAGATGCATTTTCACATGCTGTTACATTCTATTGAAATTGTTATTCATGCATTATATAACCTCCATATGACATTGTTTAGCTGCACAAATGTACATGTTTATTTGATGTATGTTGTATATTGATGTTATGGGCTGGTGGCCTGAGTCATGTAAAATAAAATAATAATAAATCAGTTATGGAAAATGTAATTTTAAGGATAAGAATGAAATTTTACTTAAGATGTTTCTGTAATATTGCCCCTGTATAAGTTGTAAGTAGTAGTGTCACAACATATGTATAAAAATAAGTTCAAAGGTTAATTCAATAGTATATACTATTTATTTATTTCTTAGATCACAAGCAAAACAAACATAACACATTACATTCCATGTCGGGAGGTGAAAGCGAAACTAGCGTATCAGCAAATGTACAAAGATACAGACACATATTTCGCTGTCGTCCCTCGATGTGTAAGCACCAAAAAACATCCATCTTAACAATGATTTAAATGCTTCAAAAAGGACATAAATACATTTTATACAAAATTAATAACAATTTTAAGTTACAACACGGTAGATACACTAGGAGAAAAGATAGGGAAGATCAGAATGTTCAAGCAAGACTTCACACATTGTTGTATGGACTCATACGAACCATGTAACATGGCTACTTATAATGTGAGAGAGAGTAAGTTGCTACAGGGAATGCCACATACATAAGACAATGCCTCCCCACACAGACCCCCGGGAAGCCAACAGTCCATTGACAGATGTGAGTGGGGAGGGAAAAGTTTTATGAATGTAGAAGTGCTATCCCTGATGGACGATACGATAACAGCATTAAATGCAAGTGAGGGGCGACTTTTTACGGCCAGGACTTGCATTTGACAATTTTCCAAAGTAAATAATAATTTAACATAATCTCTTCAATTTCATTTTATATATCTTTTTCCATCGTCGACACAGGCCGGCATAAGCAACATACTCTCATCCACAAAACATAAAACATAAGATCAAATTTTTAGAAAAACAAAGTATGGGACTAATTTTTGAGATCAGAAAAAAACAAGGCTTACATCAACAATACAAGGTGCTGGTTGACGACAAAGTTAAGTTTCATGTGTTGAAAAATCTGGGAAACGTTTCTGTTACAAAAAAAACAACCTTTCCATATAACAACTGTACAGAAACTTCAACCAGTAAAACACACATATGTTACATCAATACAAGTAGTCAGTAGTCACAACAATATTTATTGTAAGCTTAACAAAAATAACGGGTTCAAGTTTTAATTTTTACTCCCATTAAAGAAAGATTACACTAATAAACGTATCAGCAAGATTATCTCCCCTGTAATGACATAAAGCCACATACTAAAGAATGGATCATAAATGCATAGTTTGATATCTGAAAATGAAAAAAAACCCACCTGGTTTCGAATAGCCCGTTTTAATTCGATGTGCATAAGAAGAAACATTGGGACCTGATATTTATTTTAGATGATATCAAGTATTCGGATAGTAGGTTGTCATAAGACTCATTAGTAAAATTGTCATGCAGGAAATTAGGAAACGATCAGTACAATTCACCCAATACTAGTTGAATTAACTTTAACACAAGTATGTTCTACCTTCTTATGTATGTTTCATATAACCGTATCAAGTAAGTTTTGCTGAAGTAGTAACAATAGTTTTAACAGCCTCTTTTTTAATAGCAAATTTGGGGCCAATATTGGGCCCTATTCCCGAAAAGAATAAATTTACCCCCTACTTAGAAAGAAAATTCCCTTCAGTAAAATTATTTAAAAATTTTAGCCTCATAAATACCCTAATTTGGTGATTCATGATGCAAATTTCCCTCAATCAAAAGGATCTACCATACTCCCCTAAAACTGAATAAAAGTTTTTTTTAAAGCTAAACCCTCATATTATTTTACTCCAATTTGGTTGAATCAACAACAGAGAAACATACAATAACTTAACTGTTCAGGATGTTTGCATGATAACAGTTTCAAAATGCACATCTTACAAATTACCAGATAATGCCCTCTTCATTGAGATCACAATTTGCAAATTACAAACTAATAATAATTTAGTATAAAACATAGACTGATAAAAATTCCAGGACGACAATGAGTAATAAAAAATCTTGCACATGTGCGTACTAAAACAAATGAATTTTCATTATACATACAAATTGATTATTTAAACTTCAACTCATATGTCCTCCAACGAACACCATATCTGCTCCAATTTAGTTACTAGTTATTGCAAATAACTGTCCATGCAATAGGCTAAACTCGTTTTATGCACATTTCTAATGTTCTTTGCAATTAAGGTATCTTACAGTCTAATGATATATTTAATTTCACAGACACGATTTCACATGTATACCATAAGTCCAATTATGAGAAGAGTTCAGTTCAGTTTATTCTGTATAATGTTGCGCAATCCTATATTTTGTGGATAAGACACAATGATGCAACATAAGCCAATAACTGTTTGTCAGTTAACGATCAGCTTATATGTCAGATTAAAAATACAATTTATACAAGTGGTCACGTTTTTACAATAAAGAGCATATGATCGCCGCTGTACGATTTCCAACCTCTTCTGTAAGCGACGTCATCGTACAGCGGCGCTCATATCTTCTCTTTCTGGTATTAACTAAATGTGTGCTTAGGACATGTATGCACACACTATGGGTTTTCAAGAATAATTGATCAATAAACCAATTTTGAAGTCCTACAAGGGCCATAACTCCTCCACAATTAAGTGGATTGAAACCGAAATCGAATATGACCTGCATTTCATTATCCTATGCTCACATGCCCAACATGAATTGAATCCTTCCATCCTTTCAAGAGTTATTGATCGGAAACCAATGCGACAGATGGACAGGGGCAATTACTTATGCCCCTTTGCCATTCTTCGAATGGTGTTAGGATAAAAACTGTATCTGACTTAGTCTGATTAATGCCCCAACAGGAAATGTAAGCTACTAGGAGTCAGTGGTTCAGAGTACATTGATACTCAAAGACATCAAGTTAAACTAGAGTTTCCAGTTGTTCGGTACTGTCCGATGTTTGTGTCCCAGCTGATCGCCTAACTCTCCCTGTCTGTGTAGATATACTGACTCGTACTTGATTATTGTACATTCTTCTCCAAGGTACATTACCAAACAATCTACGATAGTTACTGTCCATATTAACATCATCTGTGCCATCAGAGTCATCTCCCTTTCCAACAATCACTTTGACACTAAAAAAATCAAATTTTCAAAAAATGTATATAAAACCATTAGAGAAGATAGAAGGGCGTTCTATGAATATTTAACACTTTGCTGACATTTAGCACTAGTCTATTAGCAATAATTAACTCTCAACCATTTCAGAGACCTTGTTAAGTACCAACTGTACATCATTAGGCCAAAAAAATAAATAAGTGTCGTTCCAGTTACATGCCTGAAAAAAATAGGGTAGGTAGGTAGGCTTCTTTTTTTTTTTTTTTTTTGGTTTTTGGTTATTAACGGCTTTAATTCAGTGTCGTTGTCGCCGCGTGCAACAGAGTTTCATATGGGACCCACTTTTACGATTTTTTTTTGATATTAAATAAAAATGTTAGGGTCGGCAGGAAAAAATAGGGTCAGTCAGGAAAGGGGAACCACACTTATTTTTTGTTTTGGCCTTACTATACAATCAAAATGAGTACCGCAAACAGCTGATCAAAAATGGCAACCCTCACTGTAATTCATTGGGTCCGAAATTTTGTTTCAAATACATGGTTTCGAATAGCCCAGTTCAATTTAAAATGCTTAAGAAGATACATCGGTACCTGATATTTATACATAGTTCCTACATCTACAATATTTACCTCCCTTGTTCTGAAATGTCGGCCATTTTGGTAGGCAAATTTCCTTAAAGTTTATGGGGAATATAATGTAATATATGATGATAAACTAATCCGATATATAAAAAATAAATTATTCATTATGCTCTTGTGGGCATTTGGCTCAGTAAGTTGAAGAAAAAGTGGTTGTCACATGAAAAAGGTATTTTCTCAGTTATCACATATTTGGAAATTACTCCTATAAGGGCTTATCAGTTTTGCCTATCAAAATGGCCGACAGTTAAGAACAAGGGAGGTAAATATTGTAGATGTAGGAACTATGTATTTCAGATGATATCAAGTATTGGGACACAAGGTTGTCGAATAAACAAGGTCTGACTGTATTAAAAAAATATTTAGGAACCAATCAAAACTTACCCTGGTCTACAGATGTTTAAATCTCCTCTATTTGTTCCATAGACAATACCTTGTCCGGGGAGGGGCAGCCAGCAAGCGGAGTTACCACTAACGTGTGTACGTATGTCTGTACCACAAATATGATCTACATCTTTCACATGCTGGAAGTAAAAACAAGTTTGCAAATACAAGAAAACATTATACAGACATATATTTATGTTTTTCAATTTAAAGGTAATTTTCTATCAAAATATGCTACGTATTTAGTCTGAGAAAATGGCATATAAATGCTTCCACACAGGCACACTCTAAAATATTGCATTGTAACTTTTCTTAAAAATTTCCTGAAAATGCAAAACATGCTTCAGGTATTTCTAATGCTGGCGCTAACTTGATGCGTTGGTCAGGATAGAAAATACTGGTATCGGACACTTGTCTTTGTGGTTTTGTAAACATGTAAGAAAAGTGACAATGCACAGTTGTAGAGTATATCTGTATGAAGTAAATTACCACAAATTATCTCCTATTTACGACTAAGGATATTTGGTCAAAAACAAGTAAGATTGTACCTTTTAAATTAAAAAAAAAAAATCACACAAATGTAATTTTCAATGTCATATACATGTGACTTAACAATCTGTCAAAATATTGTGTGCTAGTTTTGTGAATGTTTATAAGGTTTTTGTCATAAAAACAGACACAGGTGTGTTGATGATGTCTCTTAAAACAATATATAAAGGTTTATCCATTCATTTCAACTTGATAGCGGTGAAAGCACTGTGCCTATTTGAATAACTTTCAAATCCGTCTCCATGAAATACTAGTACCCATCTTATTAGGTGTGTCAGTGATTAAACCCATTGCAGAATCATACCCACAACCTATGTCACTTTATCAGTATCTGCAACACTATGACTCCCAATTAATACTTAAACCTAGAATTCTCACTAGGATTTGAAAACAGTAGTCCAAAACCATGCTCTTGAAAAAAGTTGCAATTCTTCAATGCAATTTCGAAGAAATGTTGCCAGAAACAGGAGTCCCTGGGAAACAATAGGAGTCCAATAAGCCTTATTCAGAGTCTGGGGAGAACGATGAAATCAAAGTAACATAATCACCAAAACTCATTTACTGTTTGAGCTGTTAAATGAGTCATTTAACAGCTCAAACAGTTATTGGTACTTGAATTCATATCCCGTATTACCTAATGCAGACAAGCCACCGATAATTTCCAGCAATCAAAGCAGCATAAGATATAAAACTTACTTTCATTGAATTTTCACCAGCTTGCTTTTTCTCCAACTTGTAAATATGAGCAACCAGCTGAAATATAGAACAGCAAATTTTAAATAACATGAATTAAATTAAAATACAGTTAGACCTCGTTTATTCGACAACCTTCTATTCGAATACTTATCATTTGAAATATGTATCAGTTCCCGATGTAGTATCTTCTTAGGCACGTTCGAAACCACGCATTATTCAAAATAAAATTTCGGACCTAATGAATTTGAATGAACTGTAAATCACAAAACAATAAAACCAAGGAAACAAGTTAAGAAAATATGCTGTGATAATTGCAAACTAATTTTGAAACATATAATTCTATATGCGTTTTTTCAATACAAACTTCAGACTTTTAGAACTCTTGTGAACAATTGAATTTCTAATTGAAGTCCTAATGATAATAAAAGGCACACTTTCAACTGAAAGTATACCTCAATACCTCAAATAGACAAAGTTGTTACAGGGAACACCACATACATAAGGCAATTCCTCCCCACTTGGAACCCAAGGAAACAATAGTTAACAAAACATAAGGGACTGAGGAGGTGCATGGGTAAACTGTAAAACATATATGGGCAACAGGGTGCAAGGAATGATCTAGCCATCAAAATTACCCATGGAGAATTTAATGGGACAAAAAGGGAGGAAAAAGTTTAATGGATGGAATACATCACTGAACAAGTCATAAAAGTCTGTAATCATAGGACAAAAAAGGGGGGGGGGTAGAAAAACATGAATATTATATCGAGTAAAGGAAATGTACTGTCACTAGACTTACCTGCTGACTTGTGAAGACCCAAGAGAGACGTCTAGCAGCCAGACATACCAGGATATGATTATTACATGGAGATATACTAACAGAAACAGCATTTGGACCTGAAAGACAAACAAGAATTATGATGTTCTGTCATGTGAAACATGTACGTAAATACCTGAACACTTGCAAAAAACTTAATCAAACAACATTTTTCATAAAATGATAATTTAATGTTCCACTTAGAGACGGTGACATATTGAGATCACCTTCTTATGGTGCATACATCCCTCAACTTATCTGTTATGCTCAATGCAATAGTGAGTAAGTAAATTTTAACAGTGCCAGTATTTTTTCTAACAAGCAAAGTCCTTCAATAAGACTTTTACAACTAAAAGTTTTTTAATTAACTGTCAAATCATTAACCTTTAGTCAATGCAAATATTTAGTAAAAATCAAATAAAGTACAAAAAATAATCAAAGATTCTCTAAGCATACATGTAATTCAAATGAACAAACAATGATATATGACAACTTACCAAATTGTTTAGTGTATAGACATGTTCCTCTAGAGCCAGGAACTAGTGAATATACAGCTAGAATATTATTATCTGGGAATCCTTGATGATTGGGTACAAACGTAGCCAACAGGGTACCATCCTGCGATATATCAGCACTGGCTCCGTTATGTAACTTACAATGTGGAACCACAATGTTCACATTGCCTGAAATAACATAATATAAACATGATCTAAATAAATCTAGATCCAGAGTATGACTAACAATGCCTTTCTACTACCGGTACTTTCCAATCTAACTTTTTGTCTAAATTAAAATCAATCAGAAAATTTTGTGAAATATACAGAAAATATAGCCGCAGAAAAATCCTGTAATTTAGAGAAAAATTGACCCCTCAGCCAGAATCCTGAGGGCCAAAATGTGGATTTTTTTTAATTCCAGGGGTCAAAGGGTCAACTCCAGGGTCAAATGGAACCCCTGATATAGGCACAACAATTCTCTTTGATGCACACATTACTCAACTCAAGCACTTAGAACCACAATCATAGCAATTAATTCTTATCAGTAGATAAATTATTTTATCCAGAAAATGAGACAAATCTAAGCTTTAAAGCAATTCCCTTAAACCATACACCATGTAAGTAGAGAATATACCATCAACTATATACTTACTTTGGCTTATATCAGGAATATCACATCTAATAAAGTCCCAGTGTTGTATTCGATGTGTCTGGTTGATGATATTGTTGGCCACAGCTGGTTCTCCGGATCCCATAAATGCACCTACATAACAGACATTATACAGTATTGTACTTAGATTCAAGACTACATATTACTATAAAAACCAGTAAAACTCCTAAAAACTGACCCCTGTCCAGACTGTGTCAAAAGCCCTGTTTTCTAAGAATTTCGTTTTTTCAGTGAAATTCAGAAATCTGTTACCCAATTTGAATTAACGAGAGCTATCACCAAAGTTGATTAATAACACCGCAATACAGCTTTGCAGGACTTATTTTTGAGAAAATCCCAGATGGACGCCAGTCAAGGAAATGAAATTCTCTATCATATTCTATCATTAAACAGCTGTCATACATCATCCAACTGGAATGTGAGAAAGATATGCACATCTAGGCTTGGTAGAAATAATTTGTTTCATGGAAAACCATGTGACATGACGTGACACAGCAGGACAACATCCATGATTCCAATATAGCCCCCACTTCACATTGTGAAGCAGGGGTATACTATGAGAAAAGACAGGATTAATAAAATCATCCATTTATCAGGGGGTTTTGCATCACACATATGTAGAAAGTGGATCATATAAGTCAAGTACAAATTAAGGACTAAAAGGGAAACAAGTCCATTTGCTTCTTCCATTAATATGCAGATAGATTTGTTTCGCTTCCGTAAATGTACATGAAAATAGTAACATACTTAGTAAATATTTTTTTTTTTAAATATTGGACAATATTTAATTACTATGTCTACTTTTATTTGATAATGAGCCAACGATAGTGTGAATCACAGGAGATTGTCATGAGTTCTCTCCCTTTATCCTTTCTATAGTATAAGTACATAAAATACAAGAATTCTAACATTTTTCACACCTGACCTGTTTCTGCGGCTGAAATCACACTTCAATAAGGGAGACAAGGGGAGAGAACTTGTGACAATGTCTTATGGTGTGAAACAACTTAACTCCGCAAAATTCTACAGTAAATGGCAAGAATTTTTTACCAGCAATAGCTCTATTTATAGCTCTCTGTATCACATTGTGTGGTCTGTTGATTGTATCATCTAGAATACTAGTGGAATAATGCGGGTGTAGATAATGCCGTTGTAAAGTTCTCCAACTCTGTGATTCTTGGCCTTCATCAACACTACAATATAAGTAGAAGAACAATAAGGCCACATTACAAATATTACTTGTTAGTCGTCTCACACAACTATGTTGTAAAGTTAGTTAGTAGTAGTGATGGCGTGATTATCAAAAATAATTGAAAACATTGGCGACAATCGATTATGCATGAGATACATCGGGACCTGATCGTTATTTCGTATGATACCGAGTATTCTGATAAAAGGTTGTCGAAAACACGAGGTCGGACTGTAGTCGTAAAATAACTGAAGATAATTAAAATACCTTGGCAGATGTATGGGGTGTCGCTGTCTTCGATTTCGTGTGTGGGTATTTAGCGATGTCTCCAGTAAGGTGGGTGGTTGAGATACTGACGGACCTGTGGTTAAAAAAATTTAAGCATATTTAAAGTGAACGAAGAGGTTACATGGAACTGAGTGACTTGTAACAATAAGTCATTATTACATTCATAGAATAAATCCAGTTAAAACTTTTATGACTGAAAAAGGCAGCTATTATTTTTCAGGGGTTCCATTTGACCCTTGAGTTGACCCTTGACACCCCTCGAATTTCCAAAAAGTCACATTTTGACCTTCTGGATTCTGGCTGAAGGGTGAATTTTTATTTTTTGAAATTCCAGGGGTCAAAAGGTCAAATCAAGGGTGAAATGGAACCCTTCAGTTGTTTTACTATTGTTGTCAAATGGATCGCCCGATTACTAAGAGATGCAGCCCTAAAATGATTCCCTAATCAGACACCTCAAGGGCAGGGTTGGTATGTACGGTTATGCCAAACAAATAATATTTAAAGATAGCCCAAATATAAGTTTCATATTCCTACCAGGTTGATGCTCACTGATTGCAGGCATGATGACAGGATTGGGGAGATCTACACCAGCATTCAGTACAGGACTGTTCCCAGCAATACTGACAGGCACGGTGCTTTCTAAATCTTGTGCAGATACATGAGATACCAGGTTTGTGGCCGTCTCTGCACGCAGAAAGCCCAGGTTCTCGTAACGTCTCCGATCTTGTCGCAATGAGCGAATACTTTCATTAAAGCTGTCCCTTAAAGCATTGATTCTACGATTCAGATCATTCATTTCACGCTCTATTTGATCGGTCATCGAAACAAAACAGTCCCGTAACCGTACGTAATCATGGTTTCGTTCCTCAACACGTTGATTCAAAGAATTAAGTGTAACATTATTATTTGGCGCTATGTGTATAGAGTTATTGTTACTGTCGTGATTTCTGTGCACAATTTCTTCATCACGATTTGCGTCCGGATAATGATTTCTGTTGGTTGTGTAATTTTCATTTTGATCCACGACAAGCTCGATTTCATGATCTTGCGAACTTGACCTTGACCTATTACCAATTGCACTGCCTGACCTTGAACCTTGACTTGATGCACTCTCTGACCTTTCACCATGTCCCGGTGCACTGTCAACAGATCCAACAGAAATATTATGCTGACTAGATGACATTATGTCTTGTGTGTTTCTGCTAGTATTAGCAGACGATTGAGTGGACGAACGCAATGAAGCAGACGAATTCGCTCGAAGCTGGTCCTCTGGAATGGGCATAAAGTAAGCTTCTGATGTACTCAGATGAGCACTTAGTTCATTTTCAGTATCACTAGAAGCTTGATCTCTTTGTATTAAACTGTCAGGTACCGTAGTCTGCATATCGGAACCCAGGCCGCCTGCCGCTGCAAGGGAAGAGGAATACACGGACGCTGGTGTATCA
Organism: Mactromeris polynyma; assembly: GCA_032209605.1. Taxonomy (NCBI): domain Eukaryota; kingdom Metazoa; phylum Mollusca; class Bivalvia; order Venerida; family Mactridae; genus Mactromeris; species Mactromeris polynyma. The sequence continues at coordinate 4,523,692 of JASFXZ010000005.1, forward strand.
GAATCGGTCGCCGATGGATGAACACCGCGACTTTGGAGATAGGGTCCCATTAGGGACAAGTATCTAGTCCTATTCTGCCAACTATAGGGCTGAGAACGGAATGAAGGCAAGTAGTTACGACCACGTGTCGAATGCTGGCTGGCGTTAACACCAGAATTTCTAGACACTGCACTTGAATCGTGGAAAATATTCTGAAATAAGCTAGTATGACTGCTAGTGCTTGCTACAACGGACTGTGGATTTAAACCCATACCATGTCTTACAACATTAGCTGATGATGCAGAACTTGAACTACATCTTCTTGAAGAACTTCCGGTAACAGGAAGACCCAAATCCTGGCTTGTGCTACCAACAGCAGATAAATTAGTGACAGGAGTTGAGAAAATTGTTTGAGTTGCACTAGATACTGAAGTACTTGTATTAGCACCAGATAATACGCACGGTAAAGCACTATAAGAAGATGTACTCGGCTCATTGTGCTGGGAACCGACACACTGATTCACTATATGCTGACTACTATCTGTTGTCTGAGTGGTTCCCTTGTTTGTGGGAGCTTGGGAAGTATAACAACCACTAGCCTGACTGCTCATAATCACTGTTACTTTAGGAATGCCAACAGTCTCTGTGTATGACACTTTGTCCGATGAACTTGTCACTGGACACAAAGGAACAGAAGATTGAAGTCTTTCTCTTATACTAGCAAATCCTCGACCATGACTACTTAACGATGAGGAAGCTTTTGATGAAGAATCACTAGATTTTTGGGCATGTTCACAAATATATCTAGAAAGCAACAATGACTGTGGATCTATTTCCGGGACAGAGTTTTTAACACTATTTGAAGCACTGGCGGGAATCGTAGCACTTTGAAGTCCAGAAATATTAGCACTATATATATTAGCCTTAGCTTCAGTGTTTGCTTCAGAAACATTGACATTTCCTGAAGTTTTATTCACAGTTGCTGTACTAACACTTCTAGCACTTTGATTTTGAGACGAAGAAGAAGTTGTAGCCATATTATCTCTACGAAGAGATCTAGTCGACTGACCAGTGACCGCCTCTAAAGGTATTTCTATCTCTACACTATTGTCCAATATAGGCAAGGAATGACTTTGTGACCAAGATCCTAGGCCAGAACTTGTGCTAGGCAAAGGCTCGGTAATTGATGCTTCAGTGACTATCAAACCTGCAAGGAAATAATGATACAAATTCATTGCTGTATTTCTAGTGTTAGCTCAATTGTATGAATACATTAAAACCTCACTTAAAGACCACCTCAATAATAAGACCATCTCAAAATTATGAACACAATTTTCAAGTCCATTTTCACTTTATTCAACCTCCATATTAAGACCACCTTAATATTAAGACCAGTTTTCAAGGTTCCCAAGGGTGGTCTTATTATTGAGGTTTTACTATATATCAAACTACATGAATGCCCTCACTATGGGTTATTTAGTAGAATGCAAATATTTTGTTTGTAAATGCTATATAATTTTGAAGCAATTGAATGCATCCGCCCTTTCAAGCGTGACTGATGGTACACCAATTTTTTAAGTCAAAAAAGGGCCGTTACTCCTCCAAAAATCATTGGATTAAAACCAAAATCCAACTTGGCTTGTATTTCATTATCGTATGCTTATGTGCCCTGCATGAATTGAATCCATCCATCTTTTGAAGATTTATTGATCAGAAACCAATTTTTTGCATGGACGAAACAGACTAAATATATATATAGTTACTGACTAATTGAAATAAATTAACATTTAAAACACTTCCATTTATCATCATACATCAATACACAGTATGTTTAGGGGAATGGAGCAATTTACTTGGGAACTTGGAAAATTAAGCTCGCAAATATGAAAAGATTTTAACACATGCTTGATAGTAAAGTTGAAAAATGTATAACCTGTGTTACGACCAAGCGGGAAAGGTTCATTTTGATGAGGAAGTGTAGAAACCGAATGACCATGCTCACTGATAAGGCGATCTTCTGATGTCGTGCGGGTGTAGTAAGAGCTAGGATTGAAAATATCATTTCCTAATTGGACCCCTGAATTAGGGGCATCAGTGCTGGTCCAGCGACCCCGTTGGGAAGTCCCAGCAGCAGTTTGCACGTCCGCGCTACTTGCATGAGGATTCTGAGGGTCGTACGATCCAAACAGGAGTTCACTACGTCGTATACTTGCTATGGTGTCAGACAGATCACTTAGTGCATCCGCGGTACCTTGTGGATTAGAACGAGGTGACCTTGACCTTTCTGTCGGTGACCTTGGTCTGACAATGTCATCATCATGAACACCAGGATACAAATCAGCATCTACAATGTTTAAATTTCCAGTTGATTAAAAAACGGAAATTGTATTTCAACAGTTATTTTGTAAAAGCATTCATCTGATAAAATTTCAAACCAATGAGTGTTGTTAAGTTTGTCTTGGTCGCTGTTGAAAAAAGAGTACATGATTATCACGTGGACACATAAGCAAGGTAAAATTTATCACCTCATGGTATAGTGGTCAATGTGTGGAGCATGGAACTTCTGATCCGAAGGTTGCAAGTTTGTAACTCGCCTTAAAGGATGCGGAACTGCTAACTTTATATTTCCTGACTAAGACGTAAATACTGATAAGTAACCCAGGAAGTAGACACCAAGAAAGATTAATATTATAAGCGGTGAGAACTTGTAAGTTTAAACTAAAATAATTACTCTATCATGATTGTGTCCCTGCAGATAATTTGTTCAAAATAAGGAATAAACAAATCATTTAAAGGCAATCAAACATAGAAAAGACCACCAAACATGTTATATTTGCCGACATACAATGTATATTCTCGATGCCAATACAAGGATATCTTTTTGAATGGAAATACTGAATTGGCTGAGAGTAATCCAATTTCTGAGTCTGAAGCCGTTTAAACCCTCAAAGAAAGCCAAGTACCTAATCCTGAGGTGATATGTCCATCAGCTCCACTCCTTGCACCGGACACGCCGGCGTGAGCCCCAGATTCTCCAACAGTACCAAGCTGACTTGTGCCAGGATCCGATTGACCGAGTGTACGTTCTCGTTGATAACCATGGTAATAACTCACAAGATCATTGTACACGGAAGATAAATGAGCCTGTCTGTTCGAGGGTGGGGGTGCTTCATCACTGTAAATCAAGTACAGAACATAAAATATCTTCATTCTCAGTACACAAAATATATTGCCTTATCTACGCAAGGGAAAAACCAGAATAAGATATCTCTCCCCATTGAAAGCTGAAATTTCTCAAAATTAAGTTAAACACATTGTTTCGCAAGCTAAATTTTTTATAAGCCTTTACTGTCGGGTTTGCTTCATTTACAGTACAGAGCTATCTCCCCGGGAGACATACAATTTTTGTTGTTGTTGAGATATATTCAAGGTATGGTGTGTAATAAGTAATAGACAGTATGAAAACAAGAGGGGAACTAATTTAGTCGAGGGGGCATAGCCCTGATACTGAATTAGATATCCAAGTGTTTTCACACCATCAATTTTTTTCGTATCATAGTCAAATCATAAAATAAACAGGCTTTTCTCTTTATTATGGGATATATGCGAATAAGCAGACATAACATACTCCGTGATTGTGAAATTGAAATTCCCCAGAAATTTAACCATTCAAATAAATGTAGCAAGTAGCTCTGTGATTGTGAACGCTTTGATGTTGAACCAATCCAGTTAAAGTGTTCATACGAAATGTTGCTTTTGTGAACAGTGCAATAGCTAACAGAAGGACTATCTACTTACCGTGCACTGTGAGTTAATGCACTCTGTCCTTTGATAATTAAGTCCCTCCCCTTTGCTTAACTCTGAATTAAGCCCCACCTCCCAAAATGTAGCATTTGCATTACACACTTCAAAAGAAAGATGCCTTAACTATGACACAATTAAACAAACATGAGAAATACACACCTTATATTAGAAACATGTGTACTGGCAAGTTGATCTCTATGTACCGACGTGTTGTTGGAGATACCAGTATACAAGGTGTGTCCCAGGTTGTCAAACTGTATCCATCTGAAGAAAAAATTACACAAAAATGTAATACAATGTCATTATATATTATAAAAAGACTATTCTAAATTGCCATAAACAAACACTTCAGTCAGAATCCTGAGGGTCAAAATGTGGCTTTTTGGAAATTCCAGCGGTCAAAGTGTCAACTCCAGGGTCAAATGGATCCCCTGCCAATATCATGATACATGCCATGAATTGTTGCTAAATATCTCAATATCGGGAGTGAGAATGCTCACTGCCAAAAATGTCAGAAGAAATCCTCAACATGACTTAACAAGATAACAACTTATGCAAAGATGTGGCTAAATCCACCAACTTTGATCTCAAAATTAAGAGTCCAAAAGGGCTGGAAAGAGAAATATTCTCAGCCCTACAATACATTTAGCATAATTTATCAACAGACAATTCCCAACCCTATTCCAAATGCAGCATCACAAGCAGAAAAATATAATACAAGAGATTTTAGAATACTTAAACAAAAATCATACAAACCTGATTCTTTCATATTCGTGATTCGTACTACATTTAGCAAAAGGGGCCGCCTTTGTCCAGTCCCAGAAATATATTGTATTACCAGCAGCAATAACAAGAACTCTGTCAGTCGGATGAAACGCCAGTCCCGCAACGACAGCATCATGATCAGTGGTCCATACTTCACTTCCATGGCCCTGAAAGGGAGAAAATAAATGAGAATGGTCCAGAGTTTATTTTGGCGTCTCTGGGAAGATGACCCATACCCTTCAAAATAGGAACTTTTGTGTGTTAATCTCAGAGATTAGGAAAAAAAGTCTAGAAATAACAGCAAATACAGGAATAAAATTAATGGATGTAGTTATTAATTAATGGACAATAGCTATTTATAACTATAAACTGCCTGTTATAGAAAAGCCTCTAAATTTAAGCTTAATTGAACCAAAACCTTTTCTTCAGATTTATTAGGAATTTTTACATTCAAATTGGGAAAAACATATACTTTTGTCATTGGGAATATGACCGAATAACAGCTATAAAAAACAGCTGAAAATAAACCTTGCTTATGCTACTCAATTTTAATGAGTAAAGGACAGTAATGGATTACTAATCACAATATCTACTTACATAAAGGTCCCATATTCTGACCTGTCCAGCAAGACAACCGCTAGCCAGAATATTGCTAATTGAAGGATGATAAGCGAGACTCCATGGCGTGCGTGGATGACCAAGTAACGTGTATAATACTTTGCCAGTCGCAACTTCTGTAACACGAACTGAATGGTCCCCATGAGTTGATGCTACCTTGGTCCTGAAATAAATGATAAAAGAAGACATTATAAAAACAATCATGATTTACTGAAATAAAGTCATATTTTGAGGAACACGACAAATCGGTCAATGGCGCTACCGGGATTCGAACCCGGGTCTGCGGATTGCCGGTCCGTTATGCTAACAAAGTTCTACACCACAGCGATCTTACGTCATTTTCGTGTAAATTTAACTTATATAAAGTTGATTAAGGTTAACTACACTTTAGACGAAGTTCGGGGCGAATGACATAAAACATAGGATAGCCCTTAAAGTTGTTACCAGAAAAATTTATCAGACATGTAAAGCAAATATTGCCTACTCTGAATAACAAAACTGTAATCACACCAGACACAAAACAAACTAGTGATTTTCAAGAGACATAATTCAGTGGGAGAAACTTTCTATATGGGAAACGAAGCCAGGGATTCCTGATCAGCAAAACGTCACTTTTTTATGGTTTCATAAAACTGTCAGGAAGAACATTAATTTTATTCCTGATTGGGAAGTAAGGTTTCCATATAAGGAAGTTTTAGGTTTTTACAATTTTGTTCAAATATACCAAATTATTTTATTATAATTATACTGATAGAACAGTAGAACAATGTACATCTGTAGCATATTTGTCTTTTTTTACAACTTTATGGGAATAAATAAAGTTTAATAGTTAAAAAAGATTGTTTGATTTATGTCCATGTAGTAGGGGTTTCATTGGACCCTTGAGTTGACCCTTTGACCCCTGGACTTTCCAAAAAGCCACATTTTGACCCTCTGGATTCTGGCTGAAGGGTCAATTTTTCTCTTAATTATATGTAATTTGGCTATAAAATGATAAAATCTGGTCCAAAATTATCAAAATGACCCTTGAAATTCAGTCCCTAGTGAAACCCCTGATCAGTGATGTGGTATAAAAATTAAATACTTACCCATCCGGACTGAACTTCATGATAAACGTGGACCTGCATTTCCCCGAAATCTCACATCCCTGAAAAGTGAAAGTAATAAACATCAAGATTATTTCATGCCTAGAAAATGTTCCAACTGAAAATGTCAACTATAAAAAATAATATTAAGTTATTATGTAAACAACGTCTCGATTGGGAATTCAATAAACAAATGATGATTAACACAAAGTTTTTTAATGATCAATACAGAAATAAAAGAAGGCTAGCATTGTGAATGCAAATTCTTGCCTTTCAATCTGAGATTATGTGGTGATGTTATTGAATTTGACGATCAACACATTAAACTGTAAAATAATTACTTCACATTTATAACTTGAAAGGATAACCAAATACTTCCAAGTAAATACATAACACATGGGGCATTGGGTAGAGAACAAAATGAGGATTAGTATTGACATGTTGTCAAGGCAACGCAAGTAAAGAAAGACATTTTCTTTGGGTGTTTTTTAATTTGTTTAAGTTACCTTATTGATGAAAGACTTGGTAAGTTTAGATTCGAGGAATGCCTCCACTTTTCTTTGTGAACAAGTTCTTCCTTTGACAACTCCATACTGTCGATTCTGCACAAAACTTGTCACATTCATGACTTCGCCCCTGTTAGAAGAACAAGCATAATAGTATTACAAACAGGTGCAATAGTTCAAACATTTTTGATGTAATATGAATTACTTTTTTCCCTTGATTTTATGCAAATAATGCTAAACATAGTCAGTGTCAAGCAAGCTAAGATCCATCACCTGCTTTATTGGCCCTATATTTGCCAGTATTTTTTGCGATCGGTTGAACAATAGCCAGAATGGACCAAATCGTCTGTATCTGGACCATATTGGGTTCCAAACTTTGGCAGGGGTTCCATGAGGTGCTGAATCTCAAGGGTAATTTTGTTAGTTTTTAACTGGAAGGTCAAAATGTGTCTTTTTGTAAATTCCAAGGGTCAACTCAAGGGTCAAGTGCAAGACACTACAATGAGGTAGTTTATTTAGTATATGATTAATCTTTGCGACTGGTCACTGAAGATGTGTAGTATGCTTTATTTGCCTAAACTCGTGGGCCAATTCTAAAAATAGCCTTTGGAATGCGTGATGACGTCACGGAAACGCGCATATGAGTTTATAAAAAAGACAAAATACCCCTTATCTACATCCTTTATGATTTGCATATCATCTCTTGTGGTCTTTATAATAATTCAAAGTCATTTGTAACATCCGTTGTAACAAGTAAACGTGAATGGTGTTTTTCCTTATTCCGTGGGCTGGAGGCAGACATATTGAAAACATGAATACAAGTCTCACCAAACTATTATAATTAAATATTGATCACACATTCAAAGAAATGCAACTATTGAACCTTTAAAACACTAACAAGTTTATTGTCTATGTATTTAACGGTATAATTAACAGCAATACGGACAAAGGAACACCCCGTGTCTTCTTACATGTGAACCCTAAATGTAGAACAGAATCTATTTAAAGTGATGTACCAGTGTCAACACTCCGTACACTCTGTTTATTTAACTATAACAATTTCATTACATTAAGGAGTAAAACTTGCCTGTAGGAAAAAGGAATAACGTTTATTGATGTATGAAATGACAGGAAATGGTAATAAAATGTATACCATTTTAATATATTCACATGCCAGGACGTTTGGCGAAATGAAATATTTAATTCTCTATTCTAATCATAAATGATAGTTTGGTGAGACATAAATAAACCAAAGTCGCGCAGGCGCAAAGCTCCGGAAACAATAACTCATCGCCGGTACAAAAAATGTAAACAAACAAGAAAAAGCAGCTTAAATAAGAAGGTTACTATGGCAATTACGACTGATTAGGAAAAAACGAGCCAAAACATCGATTATTTCAATTATTGGCTGATAAATAATGTTTCAAACGCATTTTGTTGCTAAATCATTAACGCGACACTTCTATACAATGACCGGATAGAACGTGAGAAATGAACGTGTTTACTTGCCCACGACTTAAGGAAAACCCACGAGATTAGGAAAGGCAGCCATACTAGTAACTCAATCAATATATGAGTATATCTTTAAGCATTGTAGATGGGTTCAATGTCAAATCTTATCGTATGGCAAAACATTTGAAGCCAGCTTTGCGTTCGGTTAAGGCTAACACTCCTTCGAGTTACGAAACTGTGCACGCATTTTGCTACTGAACGCAATGTTTGCCAAAAGGTGCACGCCCACTGTGTGCCCACTCGCTCGAGCAACTCCGAGGTAGCACGCGAATTTGAGAGCCGAATACTGCGTTCGGTTACGGCTGTCGTTCACATTTTGTATCCCTGACCCATCGTATCACATTGTATGCACACGGGGAAATTGCTATATGAACGCAGGGCTGGTTCTCTGCCTTTACTGTCGTTGAGACGGAGAACCAGAATACAAACGAGGCGGTCAATACACTTGTTAGGAAGGCGAACTGTTAGCGGCTTCCCTTAGCCTTAACCAAAATTCAAGTAAGATTTTGCACTGTCACTACCCAATCATGCATTAGGGTAAACAAAAAGTACCAGTCCAATCCAATGAAAAAAATAGAGAAACCTGTGTCACAAAAGATTGTGCATTTTACACACACAATTGACATCATTTAATATAACTATCAATTATTTGATGCTTTAAAAAACTAATAACAACGTTTAGATTCAATCACGTATGAATCGAAATCATAATTTCTAGGGATTAACCGATGATCGAGTAGAACCGACAATCGTCGTTCCGTAGCCCAGGTCGGCGATAATCGAAAGTCATTTCGCGTAATCGATTGTCGCCGTTTTTTTCATTTCGTTTAATAGCAAAGGGAGATCACTCTCGTAGTTTTTGGGGAAAAAAAACATGGCGTCATCTTCCGAAGCGGACGATAAGATATATAACTACCCAGGGACTACAAAGTCCAAAGCTTGGCAGTTCTTCGGGTTCAGGAAGATAAGGGATGGGCCGCCGATTAAATTGAACCTGGATATGGAAAGTGCTATATGTAAACTTTGTAAAAAGACGTATGCAAACAAAGGTAAGCTGACGGCGTGACGCGTTTTTATGATGATCGTAACTACGTAATTTATAAGACAACTTACTAGGCTAAGATTATCATCTGCCTATTTATTGATGTTTATTTTTTGTTTTAAACATTTGCATCGAAGATTAAAGAGATCGTGAAATTGTTAACATGTAAAAATCAGTCGGTTCGAACGGAATTTGGCCGAAAAAAAGGTTATTTTTGTTCGCATTAAAAATATAAATTATAAACTTTTACAGATTAATATACAGTATCTGTAAATGTCTGTTTTCAAACTCATATTTGAATTTAAACCTTTCCATCTATTAACGTCTTTGTGACTGTTATGTAACCTTTGACCTGAATTTTTCCACATTTGTTTGTCTCTGTTTTCCAGGCAATACCACCAACCTATTGTTTCATATTGACCATGAGCATCGGGATGAAAACAACAATGTCGATAAGGCTGTAGTGTCAAAAAAGCAGACCCAGCCTACAATACACACCCTTTTTGGTAGCAAGAATCTCGGAAGGCTGTCCAAACCAAAGCAGGAAGAGGTAGATGAAGCTGTGCTTAAATTGATTGTTGGAAAATGCTTGCCAATAAGCATTGTCAGGAACAGACACTTCATACATTTAACAGGACTACTTGATCCAAGGTTATTATGATAAAATAACTAAAACGTTAATATTTTCTGAAACTTAGGCTTAACTTAAATTTATTATTTAAATTGATAATCAAGTTTGTAAGCACCAATTTTAGGCTGTGAAGCTTACTAAGCAACTTTACAAGATGAAACATTACTTCCATTTTTACTGATTGCTATGTTAAAATCTATCTGAAATAATTTTTGTCTTAATTATTTAGTTTTGGAAAGTTTTGAAATTACTAATTGAATTTATTGTACATTACAGGTATAAAATTCTATCTCAACAAAACGTTGTCAAGTCATTGGTGAAGAAACAAGAAGACGTTCGTGGTAAATTGTTGCTTGATTTGAAGACGGCAACAGATGTTGCCTTAACACATGACGGTTGGACGAGTTGTGCCACCGAGAGCTTCTCAGCTGTGACTGCCCATTTCATAGATCCTCAGTGGAACCTTAAAGCAGCTGTGTTACAAACCAAAAAGGTTGAAGGGTCACACACTGCGGAGAATATTGCCCGAAGTCTTGAAGGTAAGAAATTTTAATTTATTGATTTATAAATAAAATGGTGATAAAACAAGAATACATGTAATATCAATAAGTAAATAGTTATCTTAAATGAAGTAAAATAAGTGTTTAAATTTCATTATAGAGTCAAGACTGTCTGAATATTTATATTTAGTTCTTTCTTACAGAGATTCAAGTTTTATGAAAGGATGAAATGTTCCAAAATTTTAATTCTAGTTTTAAAAATTGTTCTGAAAGTTATAAATGAATAAATATGTTCATTGCAGCTAAAAAGTTAACTTTTTAGCTGCAAGGAATATATTTTTTATGCTAGTTTTAATAATATATTAAACAAAAATCATTTTTTTCATTTCAGTTGTTAAGGAAGAATGGCAACTCCCAACCCCAATTCTGGTGACTGACAATGCTGCGAATGAAAAGAAGGCAGCTGTAGTATTGGGATGGACACGGTTTGGCTGTTATGGTCATCGAATCAACCTTGTTGTAAAACACTCCTTAGAAATACCAGAACTGAGCCGCATCCTTGGAAAGTCTCGCAAACTTGTTACTTTCTTTCACCAGTCTACTAGTGTGACTGATGTACTTAAGGAAAAGCAACAGTTGATATTTACTGCTACCCCCTCTTTGATAGGCCATAAACTCATTATGGATGTTCCAACTAGGTGGAACAGCACTTTGGCAATGCTTGACCGTTTAGCTGAGCAAACACCTGCGATCATGGCCTTGGTTAATGACCCAAGATTGAGCAAGACTGCAAACACCACTATCAGAACAATGTGTTTAACTCTTGAAGAACACGCTGTTGTACAAGACCTTATCCAAGTATTGAAACCGTTTGAGAAGGCAACTGTTCTTTTGTGTTCTCAAACGTGTCCTACTATGAACAAAGTGTTGCCAACTCTGGCAAAAATTAACAAAACTTTGGATGAGAGTTCTGCATCTGCATCTGCAACAGTAAAAAAAGTTGTCTCAAAAATGAGAGACGAGCTTTGTAACAGGACAAAATGTGAGGATGTTGCTCTGCTTGCAGCAATGCTTAGTCCTGATACTAAAGATTTAACATTCTTATCCCCCGCTGAACGTGAAGAAGCGCATACTTTGTTACGAAATGCTGCTATATCTATTGGTGAATATGTTCTATCTCATTCTGTAAAACAGGAGAAACAAGCGACTTTACCTACGTTACCAAGTCTCCCAGATACTGAAGTGATCCCTAATGAGATACTAGTATCGGATGTTGTGGAACCCCCTACCAAAAAGATTAAATGTTCTGATTATGATGATTGGCTTGATGATGTTATTTGTACTGGGGAGTCAAAACAGATTTTAGAAAATGTAGTTGAACTGGAAGTCAATAGATACTTAGCTCATGATAGGTGTAACGAAATTACAAGTGGACCACTGAGTGTTTTGCAGTGGTGGTTGCAAAATAGTTTTATATACCCTAGATTAGCACAGCTGGCTAAAAAATACTTAGCAATTCCAGCATCATCTGTCCCAAGCGAGCGTGTTTTCAGCCTTGCTGGTATGGTTGTTGACAAAAAAAGGTCACGTCTTAAGCCTTCTATGGTAGACGCCCTTATTTTCTTGAAAATGAATATGGAGGAGTACTGGTAGTTAAGTAGATTCAATCAAGTCATGAGAGTCACTTCATGTTCATAGGTTCAGTGCAATTTTGATTTAAACTAAAATACTTTAATTTTTTATACAAGAGTGATTTCCAAAATAAAATTGTGTGTTTATTGTACTGAATTTAAAGGACTGAATTCCAAAATGAAAGAGTGTACTACTTACTATATAAAGTGAGTGTACTAGTACTATTAGTATTTATTGTACTTATTTTGAAATTGAATATCATAGACAGTATTTGAGTATTATATAGTTCTTATTAAAGTTTTGACTCTCCAGTGCTTATTATGTACGTTTAGTAATAGAAAAGTTGCTCAGTTTATTTTAAATCAAATTAATCTGTAAAGATTATCTGTTAACAATAAGTTTATGTTCTAGTCAAATCCAGTTGTTTGTTTGTTTTACTTTTACTATTAAATGTTTGAATTGTTAATATTAATAAGTGTTGTTTTCATGTTTTGTCTTATTAATTTGGTAAAAAATGACGGGTGTATATAAAGTATAAATCCAGTGCTCTATATAAAGTTTATTTGTATTACATCATTTGATTTCAAGATAAAATCTCAACTAGCATAGCAAATAATAGTTTAAGTCAAGCAAATAAGGAAACATCATGATATGAAACTGTGCGTGCAAACAAGTTACATGATAAAATGGAATGATATTACTATTTATAATAAAAACTGGAATTTCTCAATTCGATTATATAATCGATGATCAATCGAAATGGTCTGTCCGATTATGTCCGATGATCGATTATGAACATCTGCCGATTATGAAACCCTAATAATTTCCATGATAACGATTTTAAGTGTCTACACTATCCGAAAATAAATTGTCCGAAATTACATTTATTTTCATAATATACATACCTGTAAATAGCTGAGAATAAATTTACATATTCAATTCGAGTGTTCTATCTCTATAATGCTGATTTATTATTTTCACTAATTGAAAAGTTCCTTATTCCATTTACATTATATAATACATTAACATCGTAAACTTTTGACCCGAAACATCAAAATGGCGGCCACTAAAACGTTATACGACGACTCATCACGTATATTTATACGGCCCCATCCACTGTATGCCAAATGTCAGAAAAAACTTGCGAGCAATATGGTTTCTATGGCACTGAACGAATAAAGCATAACACAAACTGACATACTTAATTGAATATTACCTGCCAGCATGAGGACACTTAACAGGGTCGGTATAAAACGCAGACTTCTTACGCAGACATATAGAACATAGAGGAAAACGCAGACTAGTTAGAATATATAGTGGAGTTGGAAAACGCAGACAAGTTAAAATATATAGGCAATATAGTTTATATCAGGTAAATGATTAAGTCCATTAGAAGAAAATTACAGGTTAGGGTATTATGTTTTTGTACTTGGTAAGCAGACAAGTTAGAATATATAGAAATAATGGGAAGGTGTAAATGCTTGCGTATAAACTGCTTTGTTTGATTTTGATGATAATTATAGGTAATTAGCTTTAAATCATAGTGTCTCAATTTTATTATAAAAGTGCAGTGCAGACATATTGAAAAATGCAGACAAGTTAAATTATATAGCTAATGCAAAATTTTATAAAATATCTGTTCTTATGCATATTTTTTTGAAAAATGCATACTTATAGTGCAGACATATTGAAAAATGCAGACAAGTTAAATTATATAGCCAATGCAAAAATTATAAAATATCTGCATACTTTTAGAGCAGACATATCGAAAAACGCAGACAAGTTGAATTATATAGCAAATGCAAAAATTTATAAAATATCTGCATACTTTTAGTGCAGACTAATTGAAAAATGCAGACAAGTTGAATTATAGAGCAAATGTAAAAAATTATAAAATATCTGCATACTTTTAGTGCAGACTAGTTGAAAAACGCAGACAAGTTGAATTATAGAGCAAATGTAAAAAATATATAAAATATCTGCATACTTTTAGTGCAGACTAGTTGAAAAACGCAGACAAGTTGAATTATATAGCAAATGTAAAAAAATATAAAATATCTGCATACTTTTAGTGCAGACTAGTTGAAAAACGCAGACAAGTTGAATTATAGAGCAAATGCATAAATTTATAAAAAAGGTTATAATTTATAAAATACTATTTATTGAAAATTGCATACTTTCTAGTGCAGACTAGTTGAAAAACGCAGACAAGTTGAATTATAGAGCAAATGTAAAAAATTATAAAATATCTGCATACTTTTAGTGCAGACTAGTTGAAAAACGCAGACAAGTTGAATTATAGAGCAAATGCATAAATTTATAAAAAAGGTTATAATTTATAAAATACTATTTATTGAAAATTGCATACTTTCTAGTGCAGACTTGTTGAAAAACGCAGACAAGTTGAATTATAGAGCAAATGTAAAAAATTATAAAATATCTGCATACTTTTAGTGCAGACTAGTTGAAAAACGCAGACAAGTTGAATTATAGAGCAAATGCATAAATTTATAAAAAAGGTTATAATTTATAAAATACTATTTATTGAAAATTGCATACTTTCTAGTGCAGACTAGCTGAACAACGCAGACAAGTTGAATTATAGAGCAAATGTAAAAACATATAAAATATCTGCATACTTTTAGTACAGACTAGTTGAAAAACGCAGACAAGTTGAATTATAGAGCAAATGTAAAAAAATATAAAATATCTGCATAATTTTAGTGCAGACTAGTTGAAAAACGCAGACAAGTTGAATTATAGAGCAAATGCATAAATTTATAAAATATTTTTTCTTATGCATACATAGTAATATTTTGAAAAATGCATAATTTAGTGCAGCCATATATTATAACAAGCACCAATCATTAACAATAACATTATTATGATGAAATAAAACATGGCAATTCAAGGAGGAAAATGGTACACATATTAAGAAACAGAGGCACAAGGAATGATACACAACGATAGCCTTGTATTAGAAATACTGATAAAGTTACATTATGAAAACATACAATGAAGTGCACTGCAAAAACAATCCACAAAACATAAGGCACTTAGAAATATTGATAAAATTAACATAGACCACAGCTGAATTCCTTCTCGACAGCAGAAATATCAGAAGGTGCGTTTATACAGTGTTTATGGAACCACATTGAGCAGTGGATGAGATATTGTCATTTGGTTCATAACACTCCGCGGTGGATGAGATATTGTCATTTGATGCGTAACACTCCGCGGTGGATGAGATATTGTCATTTGATTCATAACACTCCGCGGTGGATGAGATATTGTTGAGGGTTGATGAAGTTGTTTGGCTCTAAATACGGCATTCTCAATGTTAGATGTTAATGTCTCTGTTCCATCAAAACTTAAATGAAGACCGTCTCTACTTAACAGTTGTCTGTTGGCACCAAACATTGTATGGAAATCACGCTGGTCTATAACATTCAACCATGACAAACGGTTGGAAAGATTGTCTAATAATCTGTTTGTTAGTGCTGCGTCGTAATTCCATTGATCTAGAAAGTGATGACTGAGCTGACTTTCCGGAAATAGGTTTTGTGCCCTTGGTAGTATCTCAGATAAACAAATAGTGGCACTTGGAGACGCTGCGTGTATCTCTTGGCACAGATGTTCTATGTTTCTAGCAATCTGTTGAGGGGAATATGAACCATTATCATTAGCCCCAATCACAAGAATGATCACCTGAAAAAAATTAAAGCAAGCATTAGTAAATATCAGATATTTTATAAATTTATGCATTTGCTATATAATTCAACTTGTCTGCGTTTTTCAACTAGTCTGCACTAGAACGTATGCAATTTTCAAGAAAAAATATTTTATATTTTTTTACATTTGCTCTATAATTCAACTGGTCTGCGTTTTTCAACTAGTCTGCACTAGAAAGTATGCAATTTTCAAGAAAAAATATTTTTTATATTTTTTTACATTTGCTCTATAATTCAACTGGTCTGCGTTTTTCAACTAGTCTGCACTAGAAAGTATGCAATTTTCAAGATTTTTTTTTATAAATTTAACCTAAAAAATCATAATCACTAATTAAGTACAGTAATTTATAAATTTTCAACATTACCAAATAATGATTAATGATTTTAAATATCACATTGAACATGTATGTAAAATATATAATTGATAAATAAATATCTGCATAACCAATCAATTTAAAATCATACTTATATAATCAATACATGGATATCAATTAGCGACCTTTTCATTATTTAGATAAATGATTTGTTGTGACAAGCGATTATCTTATTGCTATGATGTATAAACTTGTGTATTTAAAACTGTCAATCTTGTTTGACACTTTTCACTAAACTTTATTGCAGGGAGGTGGGTGTGAATGGGCAATTGACACAGACAAAGGCTACTGCATACCTCAGTATATCTGATAAATAAGATATGTATGCAGTGTTTCGAGTACATATTGTATAACTTTAAGATAACTTTAAGATTGTATATAAAATATGGCAACACTAAATGTCTTTTTTTAATTTTTACACAATTTTTAAAAATATAATTGAAAGAAATATATTTTAAAAGATGAACATAATTATGAAGAATTTGATAGGGTTGAATATATTAATTTACAGAGACAGGAAAGTAAGAAATAAGAAATGAAGTAAATATATTAATAAAAACAAATTCCTTACCGAAAAATACGGAGCCACTTCAAATATGTCTTCCTCTTCTGAGAACTGAAAAGTTCTATATCCTGGGTATGAAAAAACACAATAGTCCTCAAGACTTAAATAATCACTCAGATACTTAGTCTGGCTATGTCCTATAACTAATGCCATGATGATTGATATTACAAACTCTTTATGAACACACAAACAAATTATTATCACTGTTGTATAATGTTAATATTTTAAACACTTTTTTCACGAAGATTAAATTATTCAAAATATTAAATTTTATCACAATTCACAAAGCTGATACAGACGTTTATGAACACACAAACAAATTATTATCACTGTTGTATAATGTTAATATTTTAAACACTTTTTTCACAAAGATTAAATTATTCAAAATATTAAATTTTATCACAATTCACAAAACTGATATAGTCGTTTATGAACACAAACAAATTGTTATCACTGTTGTATAATGTTAATATTTTAAACACTTTTTTCACAAAGATAAAATTATTCAAAATATTAAATTTTATGACAATTCACAAAGCTGATACATACGTATTGCTTTTTAAAGAATGATTTTCAATTGTGATTATTCTACATAAATGTAAGTTTCGAAATTTGTTTGCAGCAGTTTGTTAAAATTTTAAGCATTCTTACTATTTTTTGTTTTTTTTCAAACATATTTATTTTTTACACATTTAATTGAAAAAGCGGCAAACATTTAAAATTGATTAAAGGATTCAAAGTTCTACAATTAATGTTAACTAACTAATTACCAAGACAAACTGCTACTTAGAACTATGATGATTGATACATCAAAGTAAATGGATACCAATTAATCTAATCATTGCAATAAGTGGCAAACAATTAAATTGATTAAAGGATTCAAAGTTATACAATTAATATTAACTAACTAATTACAAAGACAAACTGATACTTAGTATAAGGATGGTTGATACATCAAAGTAAATGAATATCAATTAATCTAATAATTGCAATAATAGTGTAATTAATTATTTTCTTAACAAAAATCTACGGGTCTAATTAATTAATGTAAGATCATGTCAGGTTTATATCAAAGGCAATTAGACATTTTTTTCAAAACATCTTAGTTTGCAAAAACTGCAATTATTCTATGATTTTAAATATCACAATATTTAATTATCAATCACACAATTACGTCAATATTCTACTTAAAGTATTTTTAAATGCTATATTTGAATACATCTATACTACAGTTAAGATCTACAGTATAATTTATTTTTTTTAAACAAATTTAGATATATCATTACCAAGTACAAAAACATAATACCCTAACCTGTAATTTTCTTCTAATGGACTTAATCATTTACCTGATATAAACTATATAAATATTGCCTATATATTTTAACTTGTCTGCGTTTTCCCACTCCACTATATATTCTAACTAGTCTGCGTTTTCCTCTATGTTCTATATGTCTGCGTAAGAGATCTGCGTTTTAAACCGTTCCCACTTAACATTGACCTCTCTATATTGGTATGCTCTTAAAAATAAACGGTTATGAACTTTATGCATACAAATTCAAGATTGTTTACTCAAAATCCTACTATATGGACGTTGATACCTCCGCATTACAGACTCCCTTTGTAATGATCAATCATATGTATGAACAATTAATCCAAGCATATTCGCACCACTTCAATTAGCAAGTCGAGATAATGGTGTGAGAATGCTAGAAAAAACAGACTTTTATTTAGACTTATACATATCGTTATAATAAACCATTGCCACGTGTACATAATCAGTGACAACTGCAATATAAAACAAACAAAATATCCCTTTGTAATATTCTCTTTTACACAATAAACCTGAGGAATATTGACCGAACAACAATTGTTGTATATGCTTTTATTTATCGTCGCCACCGGTTTCCCACATGGGCGACGCCTCCGGAAGAATGTTAGTCATATTAGATTTGGAGGATAGTGCATGATACAGAAGATGCTCCAGTTCCAGAAGCACCCCTGGTTCTTTTACGTGCTCGATGTAAAGCATCATACACGGGACCTCGGTTTTTAAAGTCTCGTCCGAAAGACTGTTAGTATGGTCAGTGATGGAGCGGGGAATCGAACCAGCGATCCCTGGATTACAAGTCCAGCGTTTTACCACTGGACCACTGATCCGCTTCCGAACAACAAGCCACATATGGTTAAATTTATACTGATGACGACATGCCCCGTGTAAATGTATAATAAAATACTTGGACAATGTGTCTGATATGTAGTTTGATGAATTACTTTCACTGTTTGGTTTTGATACCATATGTCTATTATGTACGGATACTAGTAAGTTCGGTAAATAGCAAGTTCGGTAAATTGATTTTAACGTTCATTTCGTTTGGAGGTTTCGGTAAATTGATTTTTAACGTTAGTTTCTTTCGGAGGTTTTGGTAAAAATATTTTTGGTTAACATTGAATGTTTCGGTAAATTAATATAATAGTGTTGTTAACACATTTTCAATTAAAAGTTAATGCTAGAAATAAAACAAAACAAACAACCAAACATGTATTTGTATAATTAAAGCTGAACACAGATTATCAGGTGTCATTAGCTTTGAACTGCAATCAACGTGTTAATTATAATTAATTACGGGTACGAGTTGACTTGGATAGGTACGAGTTGACCAAAGAAAGGGTACGAGTTGACTTGGATAGGTACGAGTTGACCAAAGAAAGGGTACGAGTTGACCAAAGAAAGGGTACGAGTTGACCAAAGAAAGGGTACGAGATGACTTGTGTAGGTAATTGACTTAATTACATTGTTTGGTCACACTATCCTATTATTAAGCCTATGTCATTGTTCAATGTTACCAACAATTTTTTTTACCGAAACCTCCGAAAGAAACTAACGTTAAAATCAATTTACCGAACTTGTCATTTACCGAAACCTCCGTAAATCTTATGTACAGTGAGTTATAAATATATAGTGAGTATGCTTAAAAGCCTTGTTATAAGAAATACAAATAACAAACAAACAGGTGATGTTTTCTTATTTATTTTCATCACGGACATATAAACCATATATGTCCATGTTTTCATGAATCATGTCATTATATTGATATACAAGTCTGCGAACTATTGGTGTTCGGCTCTTATTAATATATACGTTTGTTCTTAATAGCCGTTTTTCACGAAAGAACAGAAAATGTAAAAATAAATTGGAATAATAATTATATTTTTTATTTTTTTTACTGACATCAAAGTACATAAGATACCAAATAAGCGCTAAATATCAGATCGCGGACCTAGTATATTAGGACAAAAACTTAATGACCAATATTAGCTAAATTAAACCAAGGGAAACAATCCATACATTCTCAAGGGAGGTCACTCAAAAATATATGAAACAGACATTTTTAGACCACCATAATTATGCCAAAAACAGTTTTTTTATACCATATTCATATATATTTCACCTCAAAATATACGATTATGAGTGTTATTTGCAGAAAAAATGTATTAATAGGTAGTTATTTCGAATTATTCGGTATTATTCGATATTATCCGGTATTATTCGGTATTAAGAGTAACCGACATGCCCCCCCTGACTTTAATATTGTAATTTTTGCTTTTAATCCGAATATTAATGCAACATTCAACAATTGATCTGTATATGTCTTCATAGTATGTTTGTCGTTGTGTTTATATAGCGTATATACTGATATTTGTTTTAATACTTCGTACCCATAGAATCTGATTCTAGATGTACGGACCAGTACCCTTAGCCACTGCCTCCTGTTATTGACGGTTAGAAATTTCAAGGGAAGTTACTCTGTTATATTATTATTGCTACGGTTGCTCGCTTGCTATTTTCTTTTCTGAAATCGAAAGTAGGGTTCAAAGTCAAACATAGAAAATGGCATCTGGAGGGCGTTCTCAGCTGAAGATGTCGGAGGAAATATTTGATATTGTGTGTACAGCTTGTGCAGAAAATAACAAGACAGCAGAAGCTGTGAAGTATTGTGTAGAATGTTGTGGTTATTGCTGTCAGACATGTACGGATGCACACAAGAAGGTCTCAGTATTGATGAAACACAATTTGATGGATGTCAGTCAAGGAACCCAAACCAATAGTCAACCATCTAGTTTGTTGGAGTTTCCTACAGAAAGATGTAGCATACATAAAGGGAAAGTACTGGATATGTATTGTGAAGGTCACGATGTTGTTGGCTGCTATGTCTGCATTGCAAAAGATCACAAGTAAGCTAAATATGTATTCATATTATGGATTTGAATTTTGCCACAGTAAAGTTAGATAATGTTGTTGGATGCAGCGGATGTGGGGCTGAACCCACAACCCCCTAAACACTAGTACGGCGCTCTACTAACTGAGTTAACAGGGCAGTTAACTATCCCCACACCACTTCACACACCCTTCCGGCTTTTGAGGCTCAACGACCGTGGGCCACAAACACCGTCTGCATTGACGTAAATCAAGGGGAAAATGTACATCCAATGTGGCTCGAACCCATGACCCCTAAACACTAGTACGGCGCTCTACCGACTGAGCTAACCGGGCAGATAACTTCACACCACTACACACACCCGGCATTTGAAGCTCATCGACCATGGGCCATCAAATACTGCTGTCTGCATCGACGTAAATCGAAGAGAAAATGTGCATCCAATGTGCGGCTCGAACCCACGACCCTAACCACTAGTATGGCGCTCTACCAGCTGATATATCCAGACATCCGTCAACGTAACGACAGAATGATTAGTTTTATTATCTGACCAGAATATTGTTTAGTATCTCCATGTCTCCCTGCTTCATTGGAAAAAAGTGCGCTCGAACCCACGACCCTCAAAATACTGATAAGGTTTAATCCAAAATTTTAGACATGTATCAGTGCTCGATTTTCCATTTTTAACTTTATAAATAAAATCAATACATAGGCTATTTATGAACCTTGTCACAAATTCTATGTTTTAAATGTGTTGTCTATACATAACATAGATATATATATTATGCAGAATATAATTATAAATCATTCAATTTCAGGACTTGTCAAGACAGTCACATCCATTCTATACCAGACATAATTGACACCATATTTAAGTTGTCTGACTGCAAACAGACGCACAGTCTTCTGAAAGACATGATGGTATCCATGGAAACTGTAAGTAAATCTAAAAATACCCAACTTCAAACTTTGGATAAAGCAAAGAAAGAGGCTTTAGGTCAAGTCAGTACATTCGAAAAAGCACTGGAAGCCATCCTGAGAAAAATTGCCGAGTCATCACGCAAAGAAATAGAATTTGTATACAAACAACTAAAAACAGAAATCTTACAAGACAAGCAAAGTGTTGATAACATCTGTAAAGATTTGCAGACGACAGACGACAAGCTAAATCAATCAGAAGGAAATAGAGCCCAACGTTTTGTTTGTACAAAAAATGCCCAAGAAAAAATGAAAGTAGCCGACAGGAAGAAGATGATGAAAGAATTACAACATAATACAGACGTAGAGATATCATTCATTCCAGACCAATCATTGATGGAATATATCCAAGCTTTACAAGGTATTGGTCAAGTACAGAAACATAGAAAGCAGAAACACAACTTCTACAAAATCAAAGGAAGTAGAGATATTACCATAAAACTTTCTCATGATTCTAAGACATGCCGTTCCTATGGATGTTGTCTGACACATGATAACCAACTACTTGTCACAGATCGGGACAATAAGAAACTAAAACGTATTGATATACAGAAGATGTCAGTTGTTGACTATTGTACTTTAGATTCTGTACCTCGTGGTGTATGTTGTATCAGTAAACATGAAGTTGCTGTTGCATGTCGGGATGACAACAAGATCCACTTTGTTTCCATTCATAACAAGATGACTCCTACAAGACAAATTAAAATGTCTCATGTTTGTTATGGTATTGCTTTCAAGGATGGTCAGCTTTATGTGACAGCTTTTGGTCATTCACTCTATGTTTATGATATGACTGGTACCCGGCTGAAGACAATTACACAAGACAATGCTGGGAATAAGCTGTTCAACTATAGTACAAATGTTACATTCAATGAAAGTGGAGACAGAATGTTTGTTGGATGTTGTAACAAGGGACTGGTATGTTTTGATGGGATGGGAAATTATTTGTCCACTATTACAGACACTGACCTGGAGTTTGTAGATGGTGTATGTGTTGATGGTAGAGGAAACATGTTTGTAGTTGGGGCTTCTTCACATACTGTGGTACAATTCAGTGAGAATGGGAAGAAACTTGGTGTGGTTGTGAAGCAAGGAGATGGATTACAACAGCCACGCTCAGCGTGTTTTCATCAGGGACTGAATAGAATGTTTGTTACCATTCAGGAGAGTGATGTAGTGAAAATGTATGAACTAGAGTAATCAAACATATTGTGAGATAACAGAGTTGCCCATTCTGTATACATGTTTTATTGATAGATAGAACAAAGTAAAACTTACATACTTAACAGAAGTAATTTTCAGTTCTAACAACACAAATGTACATGTAGTTTGATTCACATAATCAAACACATCAAGATAATATGATGATTATAATAGCATCTAAGACATAAATTGTATGTGTTTGTTGTTGAATCTTTTGTCTTCTCGGATTGCTGAATAGATGGCTAACACTTTGTTATTATAAAATGCAAAATTAAAGGGAGGTAATAAAACTATTAAATTTGACATTTTGAGTGTAATACTATAAATGATAATAAAAATAAATGTAAATGATTGTCCTGTGATAAGATTGTTATAAACATATATAGTATTACAAAAAATAGATAATTACAAAATAACTATATTTTTTGTTTTAAATTATTTAAGTATAAAGTAGATAGTCTCATGATAATAGCAGACACATTTTCTTGTAAATAGTGAAACATTTACATAGAATAAAGCTATAATGTCTATGCAATCTAAGCGATGAGTCATATAGATTTTCCTTGGGTTGATTGTCTGTCTGTCCGTCCGTCTGTCTAACTGTCTGTCACAAATTGTGTCCGCTCCATAACTTTTGAACTGCTTGAAGGATTTTTAAATGTCTTGGCATAATTGTTCATGATATCGAGACGATGTGCGGAGTGCATATTTCAACCAGCTAATTTCAAAGGTCATATGACTATATTCTTGAATTCTTATTTTAAACCTGGGATCTTGGCGGTTTAAGAAAGAATGTTGACTGCATAATTAGACTTTAATTACGTTTTAACATAAAGGAATTGTAGAAATTTTGGAGAGGGAAAGTGGGAGACGGGAGAGGGCTGGTATCGGGGAGGGAGACAGGAGAGGGGAGAGGGCTGATATCGGGGAGGGAGAGGGGAGAGGGCTGGTATCGGGGAGGGAGACAGGAGAGGGCTGGTATCGGGGAGGGAGACAGGAGAGGGGAGAGGGCTGGTATCTGGGAGGGAGGGAGAGGGTAGAGGGCTGGTATCGGGAAGAGAGAGTGGGAGGCGGAAGAGGGCTATTATCGGGGAGGGAGAGGGCTGGTATCGGGAAGAGAGAGTGGGAGGCGGAAGAGGGCTATTATCGGGGAGGGAGAGGGCTGGTATCGGGAAGAGAGTGGGAGGCGGAAGAGGGCTATTATCGGGGAGGGAGAGGGCTGGTATCGGGGAGGGAGACAGGAGAGGGCTGGTGTCGGGAAGAGAGTGGGAGGCGGAAGAGGGCTATTATCGGGGAGGGAGAGGGTAGAGGGCTGGTATCGGGATGAGAGAGTGGGAGGCGGAAGAGGGCTATTATCGGGGAGGGAGAGGGTAGAGGGCTGGTATCGGGAAGAGAGAGTGGGAGGCGGGAGAGGGCTATTATCGGGGAGGGAGAGGGCTGGTATCAGGAAGAGAGAGTGGGAGGCGGAAGAGGGCTATTATCGGGGAGGGAGAGGGCTGGTATCGGGGAGGGAGACAGGAGAGGGCTGGTGTCGGGGTATGTCAACTTTGGTTGTGTTTGGAGATATTTATGTAAGTTGGTCTGCTTGAGTGGGGCAGCTGATATCGCATGTCTTAACTGTAAGTTTAATTACGAAATGTATATAAAAGGGGGATCATATAGATTTGCCCTTGTCTGTCCGTCCGTCACTAAATCTTATGTAGCATGTATCTCCAGCAGTATATAAGCTAGACTCACAAAACGTTACATGAATGTTCACCAGCATGTGTAGTTGTGCACCTGGGTTTCAAGTTTGGCTCTTCCAAGTAAGTGCACAGTTATGGCCCTTGACTAATAATATAGCATACAGAGCGTGCAATTTTGTGTCGCGCCTATCTCCATCAGTATATCAGCATTTAAAATTGACAAATATTTTAGCGTGGACAATTTGCAAGTCTGTCAGTTTGTGAATGAGATCTAGTGGACATGCACAGCATTTATCTCTGCTTAATATATATATTACAAAGCTGTGGTGATTTTTTTGATGAGTGCTTGATAGTCACATGTACATAAGTAACAGCATACATATAATGAAGGCTTGTTTATATCAACACTTCAATTCTCTAACAAATGCAGTTCACCACCCCCACCCTCTTGCGGAACTGCGATAATACCTTAATGACAAGCATTTTGAAGCTCTCGGGTGTGTCAAAGGTTACTAAGTAAAATGATTATTAAACTAATATTGTTGTCACTCCAGATGATTGTCATATCATTTTGATTTATTTATATCATGGATACTATAGATACATTTATTTTCACTTCCAGTCCAAATGTTCAAAGGAATTTTCCCCACATACATTGAGGCAAGAAAAAAGTATCACATCAATACTTTGTGAAATACCTTCAATGTAATTTTACTCCCAGATACGAAGTATATAAGGGTTATATTGGACTGGAGTCACATCCATCGGTCTGCCTGTAGACAAAAGTTGTCCAGCATGTCTTGCTCGGATAAATATTCTCAAAGTTATGACCAGTTGTTATTATTCGTGAACATTTTTGTCCAAGCAATTTCTCGTCTACCTATGGTCAGATTTCAGTGGAACTTCACTAGACTTAATTGTACCAAGCCTAGCTGAGCATATCGTCAGCATGCCATGTTCGGATAACTTTTCACTGAGTTATGGCCCTTTGTTATTAGTCTTACTATTTTTGTCAGCGCCAATTCTCGGCTACCCTTGGTGGGATTTCATTGACACTTCACGAGACTTAATTGTACCTGCAAGCTTAGTTGTGCATACCATTGGTACTTCATGCTCGAATAAATTTCCTCGGAGTTACGGCCCTTTGTTTTTTGTGAGTATTTTTGTCAGCGCTATTTCTCGGAACTTGGAACTTCACAAGACTTAATAGTACCAAGCCTAGTTGTGCATATCGTCAGGATGCCATGATCGGATACTTTTTCGGAGTTATGACCCTTTGTTATTTTTCATAAATATTTTTGTCCGCGATATTTCCATGCTACCCTTTGTTTGACAAAGATATTTTACTCGTTTTATTGTATAGGTTATGAGTTATCTTGTTGTAGTGGGGTATTTTCCAATTAATTTTCCAAGCACAGAGTGAGGTGTACGTAGAAAGATGACACCGATAATTTTCGTAGTCGTGCACAACGAGACCATATTTACGATAAATCCAAAACTGTAAACGGTGTCGGCTGTTGTGTATTGAAAATTTTGACAGATACTGCATGTATACATTGAATGATAGCAGAAAAGTTACCTGGTCGTGGTGGTGTTTTCTTGGTGTGGGTTTACTATGCTAGTGTTGTATTTGAAGACTAGATATTGCAAATAGCTGGGGCCATATTGTGGAGTTCACAGTTCCAGTGCAAATCTTGTAGTTTTACTATAGAATAAAGAGGGCGAAAAAGCACTGGGCCGACACCAAACAAACTCGTGTGTATTAATACATTACTTTAAACCCCATCTGAACTCCACAGAAACAGCTAATTAGTTCACAAACCACTTTAGCAGGTCACCTTTTCAACATTTCATTTTATTGAAACGTTTATGATATTATTTCGTTCGGTGAACTTTGGAACTATTTTGTTTGCGTAGTAATTAGGCCGATGTGGACGTTTTTGACATGTTACCGGCTTTCAGTCTTTTTCGTGTTTTGAAAACGGGAACCAATTGTTGTATGCCTCTCAAATTGCCACTACTATAGACGGTACCTGAGCGGTACCGTCCAAAAAAGACAGTTGTATGCGCGTTAAATTATTCATGTACTTGATATTACATTTTTCCTTTTGTAATGTTACACCATTTGAAACAGGAACATGCATGCACATATATTTTGCGCATTAAACTACAACGATTGGTATAGAGAATAGTAATGTATGTTATTGTAAATCACCAACCTACGGTCGAACCTACAGGTCAAATGTATGTCTGCTTAATCGGAACCTGGCTATAAAATCGTCCACATTGTAACGTTGCAAAACAGAAGTTACATATTTCTCAACTCTGACTTTCTTATCGAGCACCAATCTGTCTGCAATCACAATACTGCTAGTGGTTAAAACTGCGGTAAATGAAATTAGATTCTGATGCGACTGTGTCAACTAAATCGTTATGGTCTTCTGACACTGTACATAAGTTCTTATACAATCAAAATCATGTGGGTCATTTTTATTCGACCAAACTATCTGTTTGTTTGCAAACCAATCTTAATCATAACTACAAACTACAACAAAACTGAAACCTCAAACCTTAACTAGGTCTTGCAAAACAAATTCGCCCTGTATTTCAGGGAGCATTATATAAACATGTTAGTAGTTTAAGTATATACTTTAGGCGGTAACCATTTAATACAGTTTATAAGGGTTTTACCAGCAGTACGAACAAAGTCATACTTTAGGTACTTGCAACTTGAGTCTAAGATTTAGCATAACCTGCACGCGGAATGTGGCGTGATCACAGTACTTTCACTTTGACTACAATAACATATGGACAAACCCGAGGTAAAATGTGCGCTCACGGTTAAACTTGACAGATATAGGTAATTATTATGATATTATGCGTAAAGTGCACCATAATGCATGCAAAAATCCTACTTTTAACGCTGTAGGTACAGTTTAAACTGACAGATAAAACTACGATCGGAACCATACCCCACCCACTGAATTTAAACAGCGGTTGTCTTGTTTACATTTAATTATTCATTGCAATGCTAAATGGTAGCATACATGAACAATTTTATCGATATTCTTGCTATGAAATATTGTTGTATGTACTATATGAAAAGTAGACTTAGGATTTCAGACTTGCCGTCATATGTCTAAGTTTGAAATATAGAAGTTTTGTGTATTAAAACAATTATTGATAGGTCTAAGCTAAGTCTAAACATAAGTCTAAGATATAGAAGGGCATAGACACGTTTGTGAATTAGGCCCCTGAAGTTCGGTCAGGCGATATAGGCAGAAGGAAAGAATGCTCATTATTTGCTTTTAAGCAATAGTTATCTAACAACATAATATATAGCAAGATGAAATGTATACTATTTTATGGTTATACAGTCTTTCAACTAATACGGCTATAATGTTGTAAAAATGTTGAAAAATAATGAAGTTATTTTAACTTTTTTTACTGTCAAATTGTACATGTTTTCCGATACATCAGGCTAATTGCACAAGCGTTAATTTGAAAAAGAAACAAATTTATACAAAGATAATAATCAAATGTACCTCATGATATCAAGATTTAAAGAAAAACACATACACTTAAGTTTTTATTAAAAAAAACCCATCAGAAACAAGGGGTGAGTACGGAAAATCTAATGTTGGTATAATTTAAAAAAAACTCGATAGCATAAGCTAATCTACTTTCTCTCCTTTCCAAAAATACTTTTGTTTTAAAAAAAATACATTTACCTAAATGTTAAAAATCATCAAAGTCGTTCTGCATGTACAAATTTACAGTGCATATAGTTAATCCATAAATGTGTAGATTGATAAACTTGTCAAAACAAATGGCAAGGTTATCGTCTAGCGGTATATATTTTTCGGCGCAGCCGTACTAACATGGTTTTGCTATTTGCATATTCAGTGTTTGGTAAACCAATCAAATCTTACGTTAACCAACCAAGGCAATTTCGCGCAATTTCTCTTCAATTAAAAAAGATGTGTAACCTTGAAGCAGATTGGTTAACATTGTGTTTAGAGTATTTCAAGATTATCCAGTAAGTAATGTTGTTATTCATCACCACGGGGAATCGTCCGGTGTTTGAATTAAGAAGAATTTCTTGGTTTTATGTACCAGTCGCAAACATTTATAGTTTTAATGTGAGTTCACGACTTATGCAATAAGTAATGATGAACTATATTGAATCAGACTATACTGTGTCTATGACTAATCACACTACATATGTATTTATTATGCAGTCTCATTCGGAACACCTCGGCATTAATGGCTCTGCCGAATACCGCCGAGGAGTTACGATTGATGCAGTTTCATACGCAGTGATCTCCCCTTACAGGTCTCGGAGTTTCTGTTGTATAGCGTAATTGAACGACAGTTAGGTATTTTTTATGTTGTACACAAATTATAACCTTCAGATTGCAACAAATTCAAGTTGCGCCGACCATCTTTTTTTAAAGGTATTTCTTGATTAACCGGTATATTTTTTTTGTACCGCAGGGTTAAAGGGAAATACCCATATTCATACTAATCCGGAGTATGTCTAGGTAGTGTTAGAAATAAAAATATCCGATTAGCAAACATGCCATTCTCACTATTAAACCTTGATAAATGGAAACTTGAACATTGAAACTATTAGCCATACCGGATACATGTGTGACTGCTTGTCATATTTGTTGTTTCTTCAAATTGCCAGCTTTCTGGACATTTAAACCAGGGTTAGAGTTACCACTGATGCACAAGATATACTGACTTGTATAGTTATTGCACAAAATAACTAATGGAAAAATACTGGTTACTTAATATCGAAATACAGTAGTAAATATGATAATTTGTTTACAAACAAGTAACTAGATGTACACAGGTCAAGCAAATCCACAATTCAGCTATCTGCAGCCCCAGGCCTTCAGCGCTAACAGCGCTTTGATTTCAGATAGTAGTTCGCACTTAAGAGATTGACTTGGCGATTTTGAACTGGTTTAACCCGATAGATAATTCAATCCGAAACGAATGCAGTGGCACGGAATAGACAATATTTACGAATCCAACAGTATACTTACGTCTTAGTGTTGAGAACCGTGAAATTTGAAATACAGGACTACTCATATTTAATATATAATAACTACTGTGACTACGAGGATCGCATATTTGAACATTATGTAATATTTCTGATAGCATAAGGCACAATGATGGAGGTTTTATCGTCAGTAACTCGAACCGCAAAGGGATGCTTTACAAATCCGTGCAGTAAGTACTTTTGTTTTAGCATTCGAAGTGTATTTGTCTACATAATGCGAGTTCATTCTTATCAATGCAGCAGAAGATAACACGATGCATCTGTTGGTAAAGCTATTTTTCGGCGCAGTCGTACTAACCTGTTTTTTTCAATTTGCATATCAGTGTTGTGTAGACCAATCAAATTTTACGTTAGTCCAGGCCTAGTTCCACCTGGGGGGCAAGATGGCCCTGCCCCCTCCAGTCAGCTGTGGAGTGACCTTTTTCTATTCCTAATATAACATTATATCCACTGATTAGTCTTAAGGTTACTATTCTTTTCGCACTTCAAATACAATACATTGATTTATGGTCGATTTCCTCTTGTATACTACCAGTATAGCGGAAGCAAGTGCAAAAAGGACAGTGATGTAGAAATCACAGAAACATAATATTTACACCATCATAAAGTAGAAGGTTTGATCTCTAACATTTGTTTGCACACGAAAGATACCTTAAACAGATTTTGATTTATCGCGGTTTAAAGATATTTTCCTTCTATAATTCAATAGAAAGTTGATCGGACCGCAGTGACACGAAAGTTGGGTATGACACAACTACATCCAGTTATGAATGATATTTATCACCATAAACCTTTATTTACAATAATTCGTTATAGAAATTCGAGAATATTCCGATTCTTTAGAATTAGCACCGCTAATTATGGGTATGTCGCGACATTACCGTCCATAAAACCTGACAAGCCAGGACCGTAGCTGGGCAGTTTTGGATGATACGCACGACTGGGGGGGGGGGGTACAAGGACTGGATGTACCATACCCAACAATATCGCTTATCAAATAGATCCAGTCGATGCAGATGGGGCTTTTGGTCAGCAGTCAATTGGTCTGTCGGTAGTTTCCGTAAGTGATCGTAAAATTTCCGATGATCACCGATTGATAACTGGTATAACCCATGAACATGTAGCCTCGGGCTATCTTAGATCTATGTATCCGATAAACGGTTAAAACATTATGTATACATATCATAAAGAAAAAACATTTGGAGCTCGATTTTGTTAATGAAACCTGGGACCAATATATATGGGTCGTTCTCCAAGAAAACGGGACCTAATGACAACATTTTTGATTTTCAAGTTTTCACAATTTCTGTTGCCTCATACATTAAGACTTTAAAAATGAAAACCGTTTGACTCTATACTATTTCATTTTCATTTTATAACGTTTTAAAGATAACGTAATCGATTAATATGTGTTGATTTACATTTAAACAAACAATCTGATAATTATAGACACAGTACTAACAGTTGTTTAATTTTGAAACTGATATTCTTACAATTACGATATCAACTTGATGAGAACACTTAACACACATAATTATCAGAATTAAGTGTAATTACATTGTTAATTAGAACCATAATGTTTGTATTTTTTATCTTTCATATTTCTCGAAAACATATGTTGTTCAATGGAAGTGTATCTCAAATGTAAGAAATTCAGGCAATATATTTCGAATACACACTGTTTAATATTTGCTTTATTTTGAATCGGAAGACAGGATATTCTTATGAATTATTTTATTCAAACATTTTGAAGCTGTTCCAACCAGTCACAATCAGTACGGTGGTAAAGTTTCTTCCTTGACGCAAAAAAACCTATCTACAGGACACCTTGCATGTACAATACATATATTTGTTGTGTTGACATTATTTAATTGTTTTAAATTATTATATTAATGCTATTTATAATGTAGTACAGATGTTGCAATTGTTTAGACAAATCACCTGTATAACTTATTTAAATAAATTGAAAAGCATTAATTGATATTTTAAAAGTTTTATATTGTTTGTTTCTGCAAAAAAGAAATCATGCCGTTAATAATGCACACATAATACTGAAAGTATACAATTCGCTTCAATATCGTATCTTCAACGTAAAAGGGCGAAGCTCGATGTTTTGCAAAACTTATCGTTTATGACTCTTCATAATTATAACTAGTTCTTTATTATCATATCATTGCTTTGCTCAGTATTTGAAATGATATTATTCAATCCTTAAAATTTCGGTACCAGGCATTAGTATAGTCAACGACGTAAACGGTAGAAAAAATCAACAATAAAACTAGAATATAAAGTCCTACATGAATGATTATTATTATGTTTTCATGGATGCTAGGTTCATATTTCAGAACACAGTAGAATCTATAGAGCGTAGAAAAAGGCGTGAATCAACCATGACTTAGTGTTGGTATATTATATTATATATTGTATGCATGGATACAGGCCCGTAGCTTGTGGCAAAATTAAACCGAGGCAATGAAGGCGGGTCTGGGAGTGTCCTCCCCCAGGGGAATGTGTACAGCAGGGTTCATCTGCGGTTTCTGGTTATTTAATGTACCCGTGAAGTGATTTATCAATTGCAATTTTGTTTTATTTTAATCGTATGAATCGAAAGCAATGGCAATTTTTGATGTCCCGGAGCGTCCCACAGCTGAAAAATGTCCAAGTAGTCGATTGGCATGTTTTTGTGTGCAAACCAAAGAAAGTGCCAAGCCATTAATACTATCTTCCTCCACGATTGCTTTGGAAATTTTAACAAAAGCAGCTGCCTCGGTGTGCCTCAGCTTAGCTACGGACCTGGTATATACAACTTTTCTTCCTCCGTTTACTGAAGAGTTACATATAAAAAGTACTTTATTATTGAACCAGTAATACCCATGCCTATAAAGACGATAATTTTTCTTTAATCATTGTTGCAGAACGATGATTGTCAAACTCATTTATATACTTAACTTACACATAAAGAATGAAATAAGTACCCATAATTGTGATTGGTATGTATCCGGGTTATTAAGCACCTGTGTATTGATCACTAAATTTAAATGAAATATAGGACACGCTCGTCGATGATCCGTGACATTGTGATTTATCATGTAATGTCATAAAGCGGCTAATATATTTTATGTAAAAAATGTATGCAAGAAGCCTTTTTGCACATGTAGTAAGGAATGACACTTTTGAAGAAGTCGATTGCTTTAATTAATGATAAAAATATTTAAGAAAGTCACCATTTTCAATGGCATATACGTTCTGCATTTGTTCAAAGGTTAAGAAATATTTAGTTAAGAAGTCAAAAAATGTTCGATGTATAAGCTTTCTCTTTCCAAACAATTTTTATGTAGAAACAAATATCCATTTGTCTGTTTTATGTTTTTTAGTAACGGTGACCCTGACCTTTGACGGAACAAGTCCAAAAGCAATCCCAAGCGAGCTCTGCACATGTTCTTACTATAGACCAAGTTTGATTTCAATGTGATTACTGAAACTAAAGTTATTTGCCGGAAACCAAATTTCTATTTTTAATAATGGTGACCTTGACCTTTGGCGGAACAAACTTAAAAACAATCCCAGGTGAGCTCTCAAAATGTTCTTATTATACACCAAGTTAAGTTACAATATGATCAACGGAACTCAAGTTATTCGCCAGTTTGACGCCAAAAGTTATTTGCACGAAAACCAAATTGCTTTTTTTAGTAACGGTGACTTTGACCTTTGACAGAACGAGTCCAAAAGCATCCCCAATCGAGCTCTCCATATGATCTTACTATAAACCAAGTTTGAAGTCAATATAATCTTCGAAACTGAAGTTATTTGCCAGAAACCAAATTTCTATTTTCAGTAACGGGAACCTTGAACTTTGGTGTAACGAACCCAAAAGCAATCCCAAGCGAGCTCTCCACATGTTCTTACTATACAGCAAGTTTGGTTACAATATGATCAATGGAACTCAAGTTATTTGCCAGTTTGACATCCGCCCGCCCGCCCAACGACACACACCATTCTAATAACCTGGTTTTCTCAGAAATTATAAGATTTCCGGCCAAATGAAAAAATGAATATTTTTTTGAGTATCTCGAGTTTTGGTCGTTAATTAAAAGTAATATTACATAGATGCGTTAGTTGGAAGTATTATGCCAATACACATGTCTGGATAGCTTTTTAGAGAAGAAGAAAACATGAAATGGTTGCTGACACAACATGACTTGTTTTCTTTCTGTAATATTGTAGACACAAACGACATTGATTATTTTGATGAGATAATATTAATTAATAAGGAAAATCTAAAACATAAGTTCAAATGCAAATAAATTGGGTTACAATATACGATACACTTGTAATAACATCAAGTTCCGTAATATTTTTGTGCATGTAAGGATGATGTGGTGTTAGAAATGTTACATCATGGATTGTTCAACACCCTTTTACATTTACCCAAGGTCACACATTTTTCCTACCCACATTTCATTTACATGTATATTATTTACAAGTTTAAACATTCCTTGTATGCCTACTTTTGTAATCAAAGGGGTCTACAATGTAAACATTGGTCAAAATATTGCTGGCGATAGAGTCTATGCCTACACGATATTGGGTGTATAGTTATATACAATAAAGTTGTAACATTTCTCTGTATAACTTAGCTTGTTACACGCAATATGGTGTTTCCATAACATTCACGTACCGCATGCTTGAAAAAGAAAACATATATTTGTAGAAGTTTTGAAAGTAAAACATGACAGGCCTATACAAATTGTCATTAGAGAATAAGAAATTATTAATTTCAATACATTTTTAACGGGTAGTTTTTCACCCTTCATGGGAATGTTACTGGTTGCAAACCGTGTTCGTGACAATCGCCAACTTAATTCGTTTGTATATATTAGTTCGAACAAGCTTGTGATAATTTCATCAACTTTTACCAAGGTATCAGGTTCATTATTGGTAAGTTTATACCTTGTCTCTATAACTTCAGGACAAGGCAAAACTTTGACAGTCAAACTTTCATGGCAACAAATTCAATACCGAAAGAATGATACAATACAAAAAATGTGTACAAACATATACCTTCAAAGTCTGATATCCTAAAAATATCTAAGAAATAACTATCTATGGGTAATAATATCTCCTTGATGTGACAAAATCACCCTTCAATAGAAACATTGATATTCTGTGCAATTACCCCACCCACTTTGAACATACGTGAATTCATTGTTTACGCAATAAAGTCGGTAAACATCGTGATTTTTTTAGGAAATGGATTACACTTACACCTCAAGTTATAAAAATACCAATTGATTCACTGTACACGTGGTGACAGGTCAAGATTGTAAGTATATGCTATAATTTTGCTATAATTTCCTGGAATTTTTAATGTTTTTTTTAGAAAAAACGCAGAAAACATAAAGTATTTTGATAAATTTGCATATTTTAAGATTTTTTAGTCTCCCTTTGATATTCGATCAGCATTAATGAAGAAAAAATCCCATAAACCTACTATTTTTAACCATTACACAGAAAATTGGTGTTTTTTCAAATATTTGGCGGCCATCTTGGCGGCCATCTTGGATTTCTCAAAACGTACCATGATGTCACGTGTCTACCCAAATGTTTTTGAAACTTCAAACATTCAGCTTTACATTGATATAAAACTTATTCGTGGACCTTTTTTGCACACGGGACGTCCTCAGGGACTGGAGTATATCTGCAGCCCCAGGCCTTCAGCGCTAACAGCGCTTTGATTTCAGATGGTAGTTCGCGTTTAAGAGATTCACTTGGCGATTTTGAACTGGTTTAACCCGATAGATAATTCAATCCGAAACGAATGCAGTGGCACGGAATAGACAATATTTACGAATCCAACAGTATACTTACGTCTTAGTGTTGAGAACCGTGAAATTTGAAATACAGGACTACTCATATTTAATATATAATAACTACTGTGACTACGAGGATCGCATATTTGAACATTATGTAATATTTCTGATAGCATAAGGCACAATGATGGAGGTTTTATCGTCAGTAACTCGAACCGCAAAGGGATACTTTACAAATCCGTGCGGTAAGTACTTTTGTTTTAGCATTCGAAGTGCATTTGTCTACATAATGCGAGTTCATTCTTATCAATGCAGCAGAAGATAACACGATGCATCTGTTGGTAAAGCTATTTTTTCGGTGCAGTCGTACTAACATGTTTTTTTCTATTTGCATATCAGTGTTGTGTAGACCAATCAAATTTTACGTTAGTCCAGGCCTAGTTCCACCGGGGGGGGCAAGATGGCCCTGCCCCCTCCAGTCAGCTGTGGAGTGACCTTTTTCTATTCCTAATATAACATTATATCCACTGATTAGTCTTAAGGTTACTATTCTTTTCGCACTTCAAATACAATACATTGATTTATGGTCGATTTCCTCTTGTATACTACCAGTATAGCGGAAGCAAGTGCAAAAAGGACAGTGATGTAGAAATCACAGAAACATAATATTTACACCATCATAAAGTAGAAGGTTTGATCTCTAACATTTGTTTGCACACGAAAGATACCTTAAACAGATTTTGATTTATCGCGGTTTAAAGATATTTTCCTTCTATAATTCAATAGAAAGTTGATCGGACCGCAGTGACACGAAAGTTGGGTATGACACAACTACATCCAGTTATGAATGATATTTATCACCATAAACCTTTATTTACAAGTATTCGTTATAGAAATTCGAGAATATTCCGATTCTTTAGAATTAGCACCGCTAATTATGGGTATGTCGCGACATTACCGTCCATAAAACCTGACAAGCCAGGGCCGTAGCTGGGCAGTTTTGGATGATACGCACGACTGGGGGAGGTACAAGGACGGGGTGTACCATACCCAACAATATCGCTTTAATTTGTCTCTCTGAATGTTTACAACATCTCGAATCAAGTCACATTTTATCACAGATCTATGCTTTCTGTATACATTAACGTCTTTTCCGCATGGTCACATGTTGTATGTTCTAGTCTCTTGAAAAGGCGACTTTTACAACTGTCATAAATATCTGAGGCAAAAATAGTGGACAGGGTATATAGTTCGGAGTCCATCAGGAGAAAATGTGACGGGCCATGGCATCAGAGAGTAGAATTGGGCATGCATATTATATGTTTTCTTTGATATGTGTGTAATCTGAAACTGCCCCATGCCATCCATGATTTTGCCTCGTTTTCTCAAAATTGGGTCAAAGGTCAAGTAAATACATTTTACATATATCTCACTTGAATTATCATTATATCTTCACCATTTTCGAGTAAAAAACTACAAAAATGGTATCAAAATGAAGCTAACATATTGGGCCTTTACTATAAAAACAACTTTTTGCTAATTAGCTCATTTCCATATTCATGAATATTAATGAGAACACCCCAAAAATGGCAAAAAATCGTTAGAAATCGTTGTGTATGAACGATACATTTGTCATAATATCGTCATTGATGCTATTTTAAGACCTACATGATACTAGATTAAAGGTGAGACATTATGCTATTAATAAATAACATTATTAACAGTCATAATTATCAATTTACGAGCAAACATATACTACTAAAAGTGGGTGGGGGTAAATTGACACATTAACACGAAAAATCTCAATTCCGTCAAAACTTTTGACTCAAAAGAAATATACATAAATGATATAAATACTTTTAGATCTGGAAATGGTTAATCCATGTACAACCATTTCGCTTTTCCGATAAGCGCGAAAACGCTCAAAATGGCTTCAGTCGACACTATAGAATATATAGAGGGAGCAGTTGACATGTTTGGCTATAACTTTTTTTATTTTTCAAATGATCTTAAAAGCACAGGTAGAATAACAAACTGTCATTTGTCACCTTTCGAGTTATTACAAAATATTTGATTTTTTAAAATATTTTGGCGGGGGAATTTGCATTTATATGTAACCACTCATATTCACATTGAAGAAGTGTAATTCGTCCGAAAAAATGCGAACTCTCTGGTTTAACATTTGCCTAAGACATAGGTTAATTGTTTATCTGACGAAATATGCTTAAAAAACAAAAAAGGCACAGGCGGAATTAAAAAGCAAAATTTATTTTTATTTTAAAGATATCTTTCAATAAATTTTCGATTGAAATTTAGGCTGGGGAATTTTTAGTTAAATAAAGTCCCCATCAATTTTTTTGTCAGTTCGGCATTCTATACGGAGTTTCACGGAGATTACCGATCTTTCGAATGTTCGTTAGCGTCCGGACTAGTGTTATATGTTCGGGTGTGTTATCATTTTATTGCCCTTTACGATACTAAGCAAATATGTTATGCAATACATGCGGTGCAGTTGTTTAATGCAGAAAATTCTGAATCAGTGTAAAATATAAGCAAAACTAAAAAAATATAATTTAACATTTTAATGTCCCAATTATTATTTTAAAGACTTATTTTACAAGCTTATGATTAAATATTGAATCAGTTATGGTGGTATACATCAGTTCCATTTTATATTTATAGACATGGATTGTTTAAAATGATAAATAAAACTGATAGGAAATTGTAGTTGTCCTAGTGGTCATACGTACGTTTTGGACAGAAACATGTTTTTTTAAAAAGGAGGAAAATGTGAAAACATAAATGTAGGCTGTATCTGGAAAAAACAAAATGGTTTTATTTTTGCAACACTATAGGCTTAAATATTAAAATCCCTTTCATAAACTATTGAATTGAACTAAATTATTTAATGAATTTAGTAATATGAGGTGTCAAATCCCCCCCTTCCATTGTCAATCACTAAAACAACACCGCGACAGATTTCTGCGTTTTACAGACGCTTTCATTACATACATGTGATAAGTAATTTGAAAGCGCCTGGCTGATGTAGAGTGAAAAGCATACGATTCTAGTAGACGGTCACAAAAGGCCAAGGTGCACAACAGGGCGTAAAATGTTATTGCACTTGCTTCCGCTATACTTGTAGTAAAGGGGAAATCGATATAAATTGACGTATTGTATTTAAAGTGCTAGAATAGTAGCCTTGAGACCTAATCTGGTCACTCCACAACCGACTTGGGGGCCAGGCCCCTCTTCGTTTCCGTAGGATCCAGTCATGGAAAGGGATCGTAGATGACGCCACGACGAGTATAACTATTCTCATAAAATTTTGTCTCGCAGACCCGATCTATCGCGTAAAAAACAAAACGTTTTGCGTGGTATTTGCGGACACCACAGTATCATGCGTATTTAAAAAAGTACCCAAAATGATTTGCAATTTCAACTTGAATTAGAAATTACACGACAAAGTGTTTATTATTATTTGTTTTTTCTATTTTATTTCATGAGCAAAACATGGAACATATACGGTCCCTGGCAAAAACATTTGCCTATCACATAGTTCATTTTCAATAATAAAATAATCTCGCGTTTTATCAACAAAATCGAACTCCAATAGTTTTCTCTTTATGTATATAAAACACTTAATGTTAAAGGCCTAAGTATTACATTCCATTCAATAAATTATTGAAATTTAAGAAACTTTTAATGAGTTCTGTATTACGAGGTGAACTTTTTTCCAAATCACTGATCTTTCTATAACTAAAACTTATAAATTGGTACAAACAATAAGACTAGCTATGATATCTTACTTTGAAGAGACAATTATACCCAATTATCAATTGGAAGAGAACATTTCTACCTATCAAGTTTCACCTAATTTTACGTTTGCAAAGCGTTGCTAGCTTGCGTGTGGTAAAGTAGTGATTATAATTATTCCCTATCGATAATTTCAATCGGTAGTGTTATGAATTACAACTGGGACAAATAACAGCATACACATGGCCGAGCATAAATGAGAATAATCGACATGAAATATCTGCACGATAGATTTTAGTCAAACTACACATTGTAACTTCGATCATAATTAAATATAATGATATTATTGGCCGAATAATTGCTATTCTGTAAAAATCCGAAATTAAGTATAAAATGAATATCAAATATCATGCTTTTAATTTTTTTATTTGTTATGTTAGTTATTTGCCTAAAAACTTGTATCATCTGTATCACCATATCTCACTATCATTATTACAATAAGATCGCATTCTGTATATAGAGTAACCCAGTTAAACAATACCATAGCCTAGATGCTGTACATGTATATTATAAAAATATGAAGTTTAATTTCACCACAGACATAAGTCCGTTATTTCACGCATTAACAGATTAAAAGTCAGGCTATTGTCATTCGATATATACCCCCACCAATATTTCACCTCAATGCTATTTTGTAAAATGCCATATTTCCCCCTAAATTATTGCCTATAAGCGACCTCGATGTTAATTAGAACAGTTTGTATATTTGCTGCATCTGGTTTTATTACTTCAATCAAGGACCGTATATTTTACTTCGTGAGAAAACCATTTGCCTACAACATAGGTTAATTTTCACAAATAATCTCATGCTTCATCAACAAAGTCGAACTCCGATAGTTTTCTCATTATGTGCATAAAACATAATGTTTTAAGCGTTTATCGGATATACAGATCTTAGATAGCCCGAGGCTACATGTTTAATATTGTGTCATACCAGTTATCAATCGGTGAGCATCGGAAAATTTACAATTACTTACGGAAACTACCGACAGACAAATTGACTGCTGACCAGTAGCGCATCGATATCGATCTGCATCGGCAGGATTTATCTGATAAGCGATATTGTTGTGTATGTTGGTCATTGGATTTTGATTCGTATCAATTAAATTCAACTAGGTCAAAGGTCATATAAGTGTAAAAGACAATTAAGAGTTTGTCATTATCCAACTATGTATTAATGTAAGAAAATGCTACACATCATCCATAGAAACATTAAGCAGTTCGTTTTAAAACGAGCAATGTCAATTTTAAACAGAAATGAGATTTTTTGTAATCAGGAGTCGATTTATCCCACCCACATGTAGCGGTCATTGTACATAAAATTGAATTACATATACAGGTATATAAATATATATCAATAATTTTATGTCTTACCTTGAAATCGGCACCACTTGGTTCTTCAAAAGCAGAAATTACAAAGATATGGAATAAATCTGCCGTCCATACACATGCATTCTTAACGAAAATTACCCTTTTCCGACATTCTCATTAATATTCAGGAGATTGCAAAATACTAAATTTGCATGAAGTAAGTGAAAATAAAAGACCAATCCCTTAGCTTCATTTTGATACCATATTGATTATGCTATCTGTAAAACTGACCAAGATATAGTGCAATTTCAAGTACATGTACGAAATGCACTTAATTGACCTTTGACCTCTATTCTGACCTTCACAGAGGGTTTTGCGCGTGGCATGGTTCAGAACCATAGACAACTAGTATTGGGCAACATGAATATGGTATTGAAACATTTCTACTAAAAAATGCCATGGACCATGAGAAATAAGCGACTTTTGTCCTGATGGACTCCCAACTAATACCAGTCATCTTGGTATGCGACATCAACATAGGAGTCAGGGTTCTCACTTGGATTTGGATTTGCGTCCCTGGGAAGAAATATGAGTCCAAAAATCATAGGAGTCTAGTATAATTCAATTAGGGGCAGTAAGTGGTAGACTTGATTGTGGATGAAATTCATCAATTATCCCTTTATCTTCTTCACTGGATTTAAACCGCTTGAAGCCATACAGTACACGGACAAAGTCCCCTTAGCTTATTTTGCACAAGGCGGACACAGTCCCCTTCGTGAATTTTACAAGGTGGACAAAATCCCCTTTTTGACTTTACAGGTAGGACAAAACACCCTCGGATATTTTTGTCAACAGTGGACATAATATCCCTTAAGTATTTCATCTTTCAACCCCTCCCGTACCTACCTCCACTCGGCGCTGCGAACCTCAAGTGCGGGTCATTTTCATCATGTTTGCCCCCCCCCCCAGTTGGGAATTTCTGGATCCGGGCCTATAACCACCAAGGCAATTTCTCTTCAACCGGACAACGTTTGTAACCTTGACGCAGATTTGTTAACCTTTCGATAAAGGGCACCTTACCTTACCGAAATCCACTGTCTTTCGGTGAATTTACCGAAATCAACTTTGGATCTGGAGCAATCTCATTAAAATCAGCTCCAGTCGCACGCTCCTATACTGTACGCTAACTGGATCTGAAGACTGCACAATAAAGGTCACGCTCTTGTGACCTTTGAATAGCCAATCAAATCGTCGGCTGCAAAATGCTTTGGTACAGAGTTATGAATATTCGTCAATCTCCGACGAGCTCCATAAATTCTATTTGAGCGTAGATCACCAAGACGTTCCGATTACGTATTTTCGTCAATTTCAATATGGCTGCACCCATGGACACAACTGCAACTCTTACAAGGCAACATTCTTCGGTTGATCGGTGTGGTTTGTGTGGTGTTTCTTTTTTGGTAATATTTATAACCGGAAGCGACAGGAAGG
Source organism: Mactromeris polynyma (assembly GCA_032209605.1). Classification (NCBI taxonomy): domain Eukaryota; kingdom Metazoa; phylum Mollusca; class Bivalvia; order Venerida; family Mactridae; genus Mactromeris; species Mactromeris polynyma. The sequence continues at coordinate 4,566,021 of JASFXZ010000005.1, forward strand.
ACGTTAACACTTATAGATAGAAACTCCGAATAAACGAAGAACGTCTGTGCAACATTAAAAAAGTAATTAACATTTTGAGAAAGACGGCAAACACGGTTTTGGAAGGAGAAATTTCATTGGACCACAAACGAGTACCTGGTTACGCATATCTATTTTAGAGAGGTTATATGAACGTGACCTCTTACGGATTGTAGTCAGATCCTAACAGCGGAAGTAATGCAGCTAACGTTAGGCAATGATTTAAATGAGATTGGATCTGGAGTGACCAGCTATCCTAACACCTCAGCATTTTTAATGTTGCACAACACATATTAATCTTCAAATTAGGCCGACCATCTTTTTCCAAGATATTCTTTGTTTACAATTAACGTAAGCTAAAAACTTTTACAGCACAATGGCTTTATAGCTGTTGAAATTGTCAGCATGAATACTAAAAGTTAAACCTGTTTGATGGTATTCAAACATCTCACTTATGTCAAAGTTCGTACAGTTAAGCCATGCATGACCGAGTTGTTTGCAACTAATTTATATGACAAACTCCCAAAATATATGTAAGGCAGTACAAAAATGTTTTTTATCCTTATCAGCCCATCACCAAAGCGGTTTGCCCTTACATTTTCTCAACTCCTAGTGTTTTGTACAACAGTGTTGCACCATTGGCTTCATCAGGCAAAGACAATAGACAATGGAACGCTATACAAGGTGTCAAACCCCTGTAAATTACTTTTTTATTATCTTATTTTATTATTCCCTAAATGTGATTATATTGTCAAATAGTTTTACCATTTTGCAGTGCTCGTGGCTTTAGGTATTCTGGCAGTGATGTTGATGGCATATAATGTGGTAGTAACCAGTGTTGATCGACACAATGTATGGGTTAAGCAAATGGTAAGCATTTCTAGTTTTTAATTTGCCTCGTGCAACTAATATCTTGATACATGTCTTAACATGATTGTATGCTCATTTTCTGCAAATACGCTCGCTTTTAGTAGGCGCTAAATTATGGTTTGAATGTAGATTGTCGTATCTATGATTGGGCTACACATACGGAAAGTATCTAACTGGACTTTTAACTACTGCACATAAATCATTATGTACTTCATACATCAAAATAATAAAGTGGTATGATAACCAATGTTATGTTAATGAGACGAAGTCTACAGTAAGTCTGTAAGTTTTCTAAAGTTAATAAAGTCAAACGGAGGTAACACAAGTACGGTGACAATAGGATTAATTGTTGAAGAAATTATGTTCGCTTTAAAATGAACTAGAACATTCTTGACCAAATGAAAATGACTACGGCATAAACATCTTCTCTTTAATTTATTCACAAGATAAATGCGTAAATGTCGTATTTATGTACTAGTCAATGTTTTTTGAAAAATAAATATACGTATATAAGCAGTGATTTGATTGACATTTCTGAAAGGTCAATGGACAATGCACAATGGTCCTGTAATTGTGTTTGATGTACATTTATTTACGAGCTTAATCAAATTTGATTGATCATGTACAAATTATTTGTAAGAAGCATTCTATTATTGTTGAATATACAAAAAAGTATTAATAAGTTCGTAGACAGTTAACGGAAGCAGAACTTTAATATTTGATTGTTTTATTTATGGATTCTATTAACCGTTAATATAATATAATTCAATAATTAAAATAATGCAATAATAATTATATTCCACCGTGACAAGAACGGATCTAAATCATATAATATGATTTATAATATATAAAACCAGCCAATAACAACCGGCATTTAAGTTAAGACATTGTTAGTTACAACAACAACAACATCAACAGCAGACGAGAATAATGAAAGAAAATCGAGATTTTTTAGTACAGTACTAACTTTAACAAAGAATGGAAGCAAGAAGCAATTCATTATTTAAAATTACAAAAACACCATTGTATTGTTCATTTAATAAAAAAATCAGACATAACTGCTAAAATGTTTCCACTTATTGGAAATTATGAGTTATTAGCCCCTAAACTTTTGGAAATGGAAAGTTTTACTGATTTTTACTCTATGTTCTATGTAATATATGTTAATAAATAAGTGATTTGATATTGGCCCTGTTATTTGTCCGAGGGCAGTCGTATTGGCACGAGGCCGAAGGCCGAGGGCCAATACGACTGTCCCGAGGACAAATAACAGGGCCAATGTCAAATCACTTATTTATTGACAATTTTATTAAATAACTTCATGTACTTATAAATAAAGGATTCAAAGTTTAAACACTAAATTTATTAAAAAAATTATTACGTTTAAATACTGACTTTAAAATAAAATGGCTGCCGTTTCCGAATTTCCAGCTGCGAATCTATATCATTTTTTGGCCCTGTTTAATTAGCTAATCAAATTCTTTAAAATGCGGGCCAATATCAATATAAGTTAGCGGCCCCGGGCCGAAAAGTGATATAGATATTGGCACTGTTATAGAGGAGGCCTTTGTATTATTGGACGAGGCAAATGCTGTGTTTAAGGGCTAATAATTAATAGTTATTTAATACTGATAGGTAATACTTTTAAAATCAAATTGGAAGCAGGAAGATGTTTAGTTAGAATATATATGTTTACACTAAATGAAAGACACTAAATTGAAGAATATTGTCACAACTGCTAAAATATTCTAGTATTAAGATAAAGTGTTTAAATTTACGTATGAAAATATTTCCCTCTATATTCTATTGATCAAAACTGGTAGAGCTGGTAACTCGATATCGATTTTCGGGTCATTTTCAAGGGAGACAATCCACTGCGATAAGCCAGCTAAAAGGCACGGAAAGCTGCGTATGATGTGTTTGTGCAGTTATTCAAAAGCTTAACCAATTTATAACTAAACACCTACAACATATTCGCTTATTTCAAACTGCGCCGATCATCTTTTTAAAATTATTTTTGTTCTTTAATTTGTTTACCGAAACAAATATGAAAACTTTTATATAGTTAGAACGTCAATAAACATGCATACTCAAAGAATAAACCAATAATGTACGACAATGTATTTGTCGAAACAAAAACATCTTGAAGTTGTTCACAAGCAACAATATTCGCAATCTTTTTCATGCGTATCATGACAAAACATGAGTCGTTTCGCGAATGTTCGTACTGAATATGACAGCGTTAGCTTATATAGTAACAACACCGAATGAAGCTTGTACAAGTATTTGACGCTCCTGAAGATACACTAGATACACCTTTAATAATTTATTACGCTGTTATTGCAGTTTTATTGGCACCCCTATATCACCCATCATTTATGTTTCAGTCTTATAACAACATTTGCCTTTGTATTACTTTACATGTATAGTTTCATGTCTCTTTGTGCTTTTAGAGGGGTTGTGCACTTTGTATGGTGCCGTTTCTGTCCTGCTTCTTCATTCATTTTCGTCCCTTGAATGTGGATTTTCGTGCGCTAGAATAATGAAAACTGTGTGCTAAAATGTTCAATGTATTTACAAATACAACGCTACTGTTAAGAAGTACTTGTTTACTAAAAATAAAAGATGAAGCAGATCTAAACTTATGTAACACAAACCCTGTCCGCCTTTTCATAATTGTCTATGACATGAAGTTGAATTATAATAAGTACAAGAAGACCGTAATTTCTTTGTATCTGACTGTGAATTATTTTTAAATTAAAATGACGTGTTAAGTCTATTGAGCAGTATATAGCTCAGGCTTACAGGTATATTCGCTAGTTATATTGAGGAAATGGGAAATGTTTTGAGTTCGCTCTCAAGAGTTTGATTATTTGATTATTCATTTTGACCACTCAGTGTACCAACATAAAGCTGGCATTCCCATGGGAACTAACTGCGCTCCTCTTATAGTCGACTTATTCTGTTATTAAAGAGACTTCATGTTATCCAAAAGAAAAGAAAATTAATGATATCGGCGCTTTCAATAAAACACATGATATTTTGAATAGTGATAATGAATATTTTCCAGTATGACGAACAATTTCTATCCAGCAGCGTTATAATTTTTGAAAGCCAAAACATTGGACACATTGTCTCGTTTCTTGATTAAGATATTTCCATAGATAATAGCATTATTACTACTAAAAATTACGATAAACGAGACCATTTTCATCACAAAACTGTGATATTCCAAGATGCCACGCAAATGGCATTTATCTGTCTCAACTTGTATGGTTGCTACGAGGCAATCGTAACCTTGGGGATTTAATATGCGTAACCGTCTCCATACGGGTAAACTCCTTAAACAAGGTTAGAGTTATCTATATTATGTAAGAGTTTTCGTATATGTTGCTATAAATATCAGTCAATTATTATGAATATGGAACTAGTGCCAAATCTATGTTAGAGACTGGAATAACTTAAGCTAATTTTTATGAAGATCTATTTTATAAAATTCGTAGAATTCATAGCAGTTGTAACTTTAATTTGCTGTTTATTAAACTAATAAATCTATTTATAAGGAAGTTAAATAATCCTGATATAATGATTGTAAATAAATCACCTTTTTTAACTGCACACCGGACACTAGATGACGTTATATCTGAAAACCATACTTGATACGGCAGGATATTACTGATGAGTAAGTCTTTTAGGATTATGTTCGTGACTTTGTAGGCGTTAACGTTTACTCATGGACTAACAGAATGTTGTCCATGTAGTAACTTATTATAAAGCTGCCATCCACTCTGTGTGCATTAGGTACTTATCATCCCCTTTCTACATTTTATAACACGACTTAATCCTCCCATAGTAGATTCGTAAATTTGTTTCGTTTTATCAATAAAAAAATCATTTTACATTTTATTTCGATCTATCTTTATGTTAAATTCCCTGTCACAGTTATTAGAATATTTCTAATTGATATCTTAATAAATTGGCCGGTTGCCTGTACAGAAAATTTATTAATTTACGAATTTGATTATTTCGCATGCTCATGTAAATAATTTAGCTATTGAGGGCAAGGTCAGTATGAGGCTGCTTATGTTTCTTCGTAATGGATTATAAACAATGTATATGTCATTGATTATATAATCGATTTACCCCCCCCCCCCCCTTGTATATTTACTGACAGTTCCATGTCTGTAAACATCTGTTTGGTTATTTATTATTTCTATATCTTTAAGATGTATGTTAAGTCCCCCCTTCCCCATGTGCAGTTCTTTCGCTTGGTATGGACTCATGTTCTCACCCCTTTCGGCCTAGTATTGCTGACTTTTTCAATCTCTCTTATTCCGTGAAGTATTCCATCCATTAAATAGTTCCCCCCTTGTTGTCCCCCTACATAATCCGTAGTTATTATTTATTGTCGGCCAGACACTTTTTGCACCCCTATTTTCCATACATGCGTACACTTGCACCTATATTCCCAAATGTGTTTGCCCTGGTACCTCTTCAGTACCTGATGTTTTGTTGACTGTTGTTTTCTGGGGGTATTTCTCGTGCATATGGCGTTCCCTGGAACAATTTAATATCTCTTTTAAGTTGTTTAGAACAGTTGTCCTTAATTTGCATGTGATTTAAAAATCTTATTCATTCTTATATCTATGACGAAGCAATGTCCCAATTTCCGCTACTAACAATCAAGGTTTCTGTAAGGATCAAAGTTTTAAAGTCATTTGAAAGATAGGTCAATAGAAGAAGCAGATAAAACAATCACGGAGAACAAGTAAATAGTTAAGAAACATTCCGTGACATAGATGAACATTTATGTTTCTAAAGTTCATACCGACATCCAGTTAACATTAAAATTTCATACCGACATAAAGTTTACATTCAAATTTCATACCAACATAAAATTTCATCTCTATGTAGCTTAAAAATAACGACATAACTATAACGGCTCTAATTGCAAATAAATGTGCATAATTTTTATCCAATACATAGTTCTCACATCTATTATATTTACCTACCTTGTTCTGAATTGTCGGCCATTTTGATAGGCAATGTTCTTAAAGTTTATGTGATAAACTAATCCGATACATAAAAAATAACTTATTCATTATGGTCATGTGGGCATTTGGCTCAGTAAGTTGAAGAAAAAGTGGTTGTCACATGCAATTTCTCTTGGTATTTTCTCAATTATCACATATTAGGAAATTACTCCTTAAAAGGGCTTATCAGTTTTGCCTTTCAAAATGGCCGCAAGTTAAGCAAGGGATGTAAATATTGTAGATACGGGAACTATGTATAATCAAACTACTCACAACGAGGACATACTTTCGTCAGAATTAATGGTGATTTTATCATTAAGGGTTTACTGTATAGTAAATAAACAACTGTGAGAAAAAGAGGCACAGAAAATGCCATGTTAAAAAACAGTGTTTCCTCTATGTCTCTATCATTAAGACACTAGAGTACGGCTTGAGTCATTAGTGTTTATTTCAGAAGTGACAGAAGACTATGTAAGCCATTATACATGTTATTTTTGTGAGTTATAATTCTTAAATATCGAAATAATTATCTTTTTCATAATTCATGATTCCGCGGCTGTGGTTTAACTTAACAGCACATGTACATCCTTGTAATATGCGAGACAAACATTATACGTCCGATCTGATTGCTTTCCAGAGGACTTCTAATTACGAGGAAGGCACAACTGATTATCAAAACCGACGACATAGAAACAAGACATATCTGGTACTCTGGTATTCCATGTTAACCTTTATACAGAAGAGGCCATATGCTTCGTCGGCTGATTTCACTGTATGTGAGTATAACAACTGCGAGCTGACATTCAATCGCAGTCTCGCAACAAAAAGTGATGCAGTTATGTTTGAAGGCCGAAATTTACCATCGAACATTAGCTTTAAAAGACCCATAGGACAGGTATGGATATATGCTGAACACGAAGCCCCGCCTGTCATTGAAAGGCACAGTACAAGCAAAAAGTATGGTATCAAAAAATTGAGAGATAAATTCAACTGGACGATGACATACGACAAAGTATTAGCCGACATTCACCTTCCATACAGAGAGTTGAGAAAACACAAAGCTTATGTTTCCAAGGATTATCATAAAATAGCTGCAAACAAAACAAAGGGGGCGTTAATTATAACATCGCACTGTAACACCCCATCAAAACGTATGGAATTCATAAAGGAGTTAAAGAAATACACTGATGTTGAAGTTTTAGGGAAATGTGGAAAGAAATGGGATTGTGGGAAATGGCTGTATCATGATAACTGCTTCGATATTTTGAACAACACATACGCTTTCTATCTGGCTTTTGAGAATGCTTTGTGTGAACAGTACTTTACTGAAAAACTTTTTGAAAATTTTAATTACGAAATTCTTATGGTAATTCGAGGCGGTCGACCTCATGAAGCGAGTGCATTTTTTCCGAAAGGATCGGTAATTGATTCAGATGCATTTGAGAACCCACGGGAACTTGGCAATTTTTTAACAAATCTTGCACATGATAAGCGCAAATATGCTGAACAATTGGCGGTGAAAAGTCAATACTATTCAATAGGTTATCGCGAAGCTTACCAACGAGCGCTTTGTGATGTATGTTATCGTTTGAATCATGAAGACATTTATTACAAAAGTATACCCGACGTTTTACAAGTACTAAGCAAGCAGCAATCTTGTCGTTAAATTATTTAAAAAAATAGAAGCGTCGGTTTCCTTATTGTTCTCTGTTTCACTCGCGCAACTGTTATGTATAACTTAATAATTCATTACTATTTGAAAGTTGTTTTCGATTGTAAACTCGATACGACTGATACAACCAACTTATAAAAATACCAGTCGCTGTTCTAAATAAGTTCCAATAAAAATAGTTTTAGTAGGTTTAAAGATATATTATGAGGATAGATTATTATCCACCAGGATACTTATTGTTAATAAGTTAAATTCATTTTGAAGTTACATTATAGACTATAACAATAATGCGATAGTTGCTAATCTACAAAAAGATGTAGAAATGTCCATAGTCAAATACTAGCAGCCAGTAAGTGGTAAGTGACGGTTTTTGCAACTGACGCATACTGGTGTGTTATTGTCAAATGTATTTATCTCCAAATTGATGCGTCTTGCATCTTGAGATCAGTTATTTATAATTAATTATGTATTATCCCCTTCCTATATTGTAAAAGAGAGAGAATACGTAACTACAGGGAAAGCCACATACATAAGACAATGCCTCCCCACGCATATCTCCGGAAAAACAACAATCCACAAAACATAAGGCACTAAAGGAGGTCAAACGGTACATATATTAAGGAACTGAGGCGCAAGGAATGGCCCAGCAGACCACAAGGAATAACTAGGAAAAGATCACAGGTCAAGTCAAGACAACTGGCCTTAATAGGCCAAACATGGGCAGGAAACAATCTGAACACTGTATAAAGTGACATAATTGCATAGGGGAAAGGGAAATACAAAACACATTCATAACATAAACAGAAACAACACTCGTATAGCGAATTACAGCCTTGGAACTGTCAGCATAAAATGCTGGGGTTTAAATCGATTTAACAGCTAGCTAACCTCACACCTTATCGCTATATGGCCATTGATTTCCAACATATATACATAAATTGACTAAGTAGGCAGTAACTGTAGTTTTATTTCGCTTCTCTGTCTTTTCAATTGTTTATAATATACTGATCAAAAGTGTTAACCTACCCGCACTATATCGCATAGTTTCTAAAAATATATTCGATACGTCTTGAAAGAGGTGGTGTAAATCTGTCAAAATCGCATTTATCTTTCTAATCGCTTGCTTTGATACGATGAGATCAATATTCTCAAAATACAAAATGGCTGGATATCTCTTTGGGGCGGTATACACTCGTTAATCAGAAATAGTCACTACATGACACAGGCTGTCGATGCTACTTAAAGCCACATAACATTACATAAAAAATCGTTGTCTATTTAAAGTAAGAAAATGTGTACTATATGTACTCTTAATCTAATTAAGAAACACCCTAGGTCACGTGCACGAGAGCACGTGGATTTGTGTAATTAAAGCGTTCAACTCTTCTATCCACAAGTGGAAACAGTCGTTCATAGGAATATCCATGTGCTTGCAAGACCAGATCCAAACCATATGCATGAAACAATTGTTCTAGTCTGAAATTTTTTTTTTACATAAAAAGCAATTACAAAGCATTCATACTTCGTAATATATCCATTTAAAAGCTTAGGAAAGCATGTTCACATGTTCTACCCTTCCTAATTGTCAACATAGTAACATATGTCTTTGCTGCCACAAATGTAATAGCTCAGCGAAATATACAATCATTTGAACGAGTGTATGATATTGTGCGATTTTTGGACCTGTTAGTTATATTTTTGGGATTGGACTATTCCAGTTTAGGAAACAGGTTATTGATGCTTTAAATTTTGGCAGTGTCAATCCTCCGTCATGTCAAACTGACATACTTCCTTAATGTCACAGTAGTAATCTCTGAACGCGATGGCACTTCGACAAGATCCATGACTGTATAAGAAGGACCGCCATGTGAATTTCAGTTCGGCAGAATTATCACTACATAACAGGCTGAAGAGTAGTAGAGACACGTGCTCTTGCATAATAATACAATACATGTATAGTCAATATAGATCGCATAAAACGGCTTACCCTGATTTTACCCATCTTCGTAAGAAGGAATGTGTGCTGTCATCTCCATCGGTATTTGAACAATACAGTGGACGATGCCCAAATGCGAATATCTAGGTGCTTTATTGCGATTCTGATTGGCTCTTTCCAAATCGCTGCGCAGCCAATCAGATTGTTCGCGTACTTTTCTTGGTAGTTGAAATAAACTGTTGTATAGTAGCTTCATGATAAATGAATTGTTTAATATAATATTGAAATTGTTTTCAAGATCATGACTTATCAGTCCAAAAGTACTATAAAGGCCGGAAACTTTGGTCCCGGTTTTGTTATAAAATGAACTAGACCCTCATAATTTGCTTAATAGTAATAAAATGGAGTATATAAGCATCGAACAGTATTGAAAAGAATACTACGACGGACCAGTAGATGATAATTACACCTTCTTTATGTTGTTGGGTTTATTTTGTTGTTTTTTGGCTATAACATCATTTTTAGTATATTTTTCATTTCTACATGGCGATCAGGTGACTTAACCTGTTGGTTGTGAAATCATTTAACAGCCAGTATTGACATTCCCTGCCGCAAGCAGCTCCCCAAATGTGTCAGATGTAGATGACAAATGACTGTAGTATGTCGCAGAAAGATATGATCTGTCCAACCTGGCAATCGAACCGGGACCTCCCGGAAGACAGCCCAACGCTCTATCGTCTGAACTAACGGTCTGCTTACCTTATAAAATTATCAGATACTTTGTACAACGTCGGACGTTATGGATAATATGGACACGTACAAACACCTAACATTAGTGATGCTTAAACAGATTGTTTAAGTACCGTTTTTTGTAATGTGGGTGAAATGTAGAAAAAATGTCCTGTTTATGTGATGTGAGTGAAATGTTGATATTGTTCATAATCTGTTTATGTGATGTGAGTGAAATGTTGATATTGTTCATAATCTGTTTATGTGATGTGAGTGAAATGTTGATATTGTTAATAATCTGTTTATGTGATGTGAGTGAAATGTTGATATTGTTCATAATCTGTTTATGTGATGTAAGTGAAATGTTGATATTGTTCATAATCTGTTTATGTGATGTAAGTGAAATGTTGATATTGTTCATAATCTGTTTATGTGATGTAAGTGAAATGTTGATATTGTTCATAATCTGTTAATGTGATGTAAGTGAAATGTTGATATTGTTAATAATCTGTTTATGTGATGTAAGTGAAATGTTGATATTGTTAATAACCTGTTTATGTGATGTAAGTGAAATGTTGATATTGTTCATAATCTGTTTATGTTATGTAAGTGAAATGTTGATATTGTTCATAATCTGTTTATGTGATGTAAGTGAAATGTTGATATTGTTCATAATCTGTTTATGTGATGTAAGTGAAATGTTGATATTGTTCATAATATGTTTATGTGATGTAAGTGAAATGTTGATATTGTTAATAACCTGTTTATGTGATGTAAGTGAAATGTTGATATTGTTCATAATCTGTTTATGTGATGTAAGTGAAATGTTGATATTGTTCATAATCTGTTTATGTGATGTAAGTGAAATGTTGAAAGGCGGGATCGAACTCATAATTGTCACCGGACGGGGAATATCTTCCGTGGTTTCTGGGTGGGGTAATATAGAACAACAACTGCAATATGTATATTTGATATCGATTGTTAATAAATTCACAAGTTTGTCTTCATCAGGTTGACACAACCATCTGAATCCAAGACAGTATATATTATTCAATATTTGGCTGCCGATGGATATATTCAAAATTGAGTTACAATTTCTTAGTTTAAATAAAAAAGAATGCATATAATCATAAGAAACAATAACATATACAAAGGTACAATAATTTAGTTGTACATTCAGAACATATACAAAACAGTATGATTTACCTGTAAAATATATATGTCTGATATATATGGGCCGTTCTCCAGGAAAACGGGGCTTAATGACAACATTTTTGATTTTCAGATTTTCACAATTTCTGTTGCCTCAGACATTAAGAACCTTAAAAATGAAAACCGTTTGACTCTGTACTATTTCATTTTCATTTTACAACGTTTTAAAGACAACACGTGTCATGCTCACACAGCAACGCGACGTCATCTGAACATCATTGAATGTTCTATGACGGAACTGTTTTTTTTTGGCCTTTTCATTTCATCCATGTTTTAATAGATCATTTTCATATGACTTTAGATTGAATGGTCTTATAGCTTTGTTATTATACATATTTTGTTCAGGTTAGTATTTTAAAGATGTATTTAATTCACATTAAGGAAATAAATGAAAGAAAATCAAACAATGTGCACATGTTTATTTATCACTACTCTACTACTATTACTGGAACATTACAAAGCATTAAACAACCAAAATAAAACAGTCAATAATATCACTGGATTGTTGGTGCTGGACAAGTGATGACCTGACACGCAGGTCGCACACATGGTCTTACAACTTTGTATAAGTACTCCTTTTGTCCTGGCTTATTCCATGTGGTCGAATAACTGGTGGGAGTACATCTTGTGTGAAGCTGTAGTCTCGACATCGTAGGATGTTGTTTCACAGGAATTACAGTTTTCTTTAACGGTTACAACACCCTGGTACATATGATGACATCCTGAAGTACTGATATTTTCCTGTTAATACAATGTCACAAGAAGGGGAATTAGACAATTATAAATATAATATGATAAAATCGTAATCAATTGTTATGTGTTGATTGACATTTTAACAAACAATCTGATAATTACAGACACAGTACTAACAGTTGTTTAATTTTGAAACTGATATTCTTACAATTACGATATCAACTTGATGAGAACACTTATTAAAGACACACACTTTTCAGATTTAAGTGTACTTACATTGTTAATTAGAACCATAATGTTTGTATTTTTTTAGCTTTTATATTTCTCGAAAACATATGTTGTTCAATGGAAGTGTATCTTTATCTCAAATGTATGAGGCAACATATTTCGAATACACACTGTTTAATATTTGCTGTATTTTGCATCGGAAGACAGGATATTCTTATGAAATAAGGCTTTTACTCAAACATGCTTTATTATTCATTGTGACTTCATAATCATGGTAATCCCAATGGTAAAAAAGATAACCTATAAGTACCTTATTCCACAATTTGAAGAGTGATGCAAGAAATGCTTTCCAGTCACGCCATTGCCACGCTGGGTATCTAACTGCTTCATTTGTGGCAGACGACTTGTCAACAACATTTTGAATCTGTTCCAATGAGTCACAATCAGTACGGCGGTAAGGTTTCTTCTTTGACGCAAAACAACTACATGTATCTACAAGACATCTTGCATGTACAATAAATATATTCTTTGCGTAGACATTATTTAATTGTTTTTAAATTATTATATTGATGCTATTTATAATGCAATATGGATGTTGCAATTGTTTAGACAAATCACCGGTATAACTTATATAAAATAAATTGAAAAGCATTAAAATTGATATTCATTTTATAAGTTTTGTATTTATTTTTTACTGCATAAGAGAAATCATTCCGTGAAAAATGCACACGTTATACTCAAAGTATACAATTCGCTTCAATATCAATATCGTATCTTGAACGTAAAAGAGCGAAGCTCGATTCTTTTGCAAAACTTATCGTTTATGACTTTTCCTAATTATTACTAGCTATTTATTATATAAGTAGTAGCATATGAGGCTTCGTGGAGGAGGTTCCATCCCAGATAGAGGCCAAAGTGAAGGTCATGCCTACGTCATCGTCAGGTGGTGCAAGTGGTACATGTCTCAGATCCAGGTCAAAGTGAAGGTCATGCCTACGTGATCGTCAGGTGGTGCAAGTGGTACATGTCTCAGATCCATGTCAAAGTGAAGGTCATGCCTACGTCATCGTCTCAAGGTTATATTGCGGTCACTAGATTCGCGTGTTCTGATCGGTCAAGGTTGCTCATACGTCAGTGAAGCGGGTCAAGGTTGAACTTGTTACAAGCTTAAACATGTATTTTTGTTCTCAGTATATAAGAACCATGTGTAAGCGTTATTTTCACAGTCTGGCACAAGTACAGCTCGAGTTGACAGAAGACACATTAAATTATTTTCAAGAAAAAGGATTGCAAACTGTTCAGTGGTCACCCGTGTTATACTGCATCAACTGCAAACTCGATGAAAAACTAACATTGGCGGTGAAAAAGGAACATTGTAACTTAAACTCAATCAGAAACAGTTTGAATCTGTGTGTGACTTAAACGAGAATCATTTAAACCTTACTGTTTAAATATGTATTTCACTTGTATTTAACACATTTTTCTGTCATTGTAAATATCTATACAAATGTTTGCATACATATAGCAGTTTATATTATCTGCTTGTACATATGTTGTATGTTTGAATCGCTGATTCACAATTGTAAATAAAGTCTAATAAATACAATAAAGTGTTTGTTTATCTTTTCCACCAATTTCTCTTGAAAATACTCGTTGTAAGATTATACTCTTTCTCATTCAAATACATAAGCGGTGGGTTTACGGTTCATGACAATAATTTGATAGTGTAATCCCTAAACCGATTGATCGCTCTATTTACACAGGAATGTTAACGCATAGTAAAATGTTCTACAAATAAATAAGAGTGAACTGATGAAGTGATAGACTAGCTACAGAATTGTAGTAATAGGTTATAGTTGTAAAATAGTTTACTTTTGCATAGTTATAAGCTGTGCATGCATTTAAACCGTTCTGATTATATATTGAAAAGAAGCTTTTTAAAACAATGGATTAAAATTGGATAAATAACGATTTACTTGAGTCTCGTTCAAGACATCATATAGTACACACACACACACACACGCACACACACACATACACACATACACACACACACGACAACACAATATTCAGTTTCTTGTCTTAAATATCAAACCATATACAAACAACAGCAATAATATTTATCGTATCAAATCTGGTAGTATTATTTTAGTACATCATTTGTATGTTTAATTGGTTTGTCTACACAATCATGCAAAATAATCATACATTCTGTGTGTTATTTTTGTTACAGCTATTCAGTCAGGATTTTCATGAATTGTGTGAGCCGCGGCCCTGGTCCAGTGGTTAGTGCACTGGACTTGTAACCCGGCGATCTGGATTCGATTCCCGGTCGCGGCAGGTCATATCCTTCCATGAAAAATTGACATGTGGAGAAGTTGCCGGCTCCTTGTGGAAGGGTATGTTAGTACTGGTAAGAATTCAGTCCAGGAAAAACTGGTTAGGTGAACCGGCCGCCGTATATAACTGAAATATCGATGAAACAAACAAACATGAATTGTGTTTAATTATTTATTCAAGCAGATTATGAATCGGATTAACTATAAATCAGTTCTATATCGCATCGTGTTACGACTAAATATATACGATAACAAAAAAGTTTGCGTACACTTTTACTAGTTTTGTAAAATATCACTTTGCTGTGGTGAGGAGCAAGCATTCTAAATTTCTTTTGGCTGATCACTGGTTTCATCTTCTGTTTCTCTTTCTGACCACTTCATTTTTATCCAGTGATTGAAGTCACATGGAGAGGCCCTACTTTGTGAATGCGATCAATCCTGTCCTACCCTTTCTAACTTTTACGAAATATCTTTACTAATGTCTGTCTAAAAGTCAACGTGTCCAATCAGTATATGAACTAAATGTACTCACGCAATTTAACAACTGTGCGTGGCCTATGTTTTGTATGAAGTTTAAGATATCAAGACTCCCTTTTACACAATAAACCTGAATAATATTGACCGAACAACAGGCAAAATATATGGTTAAATTTAAACTGATGACGCCATGCCCCCCCCGGCTTTAATATTGTCATTTTTGCTTTTAATCCGAATATTAATGCAACATTCAACATTTGATCTGTATATGTCTTCATAGTATGTTTGTCGTTGTGTTTATATAGTGTATAATACTGATATTTGTTTGAATACCTCGTAGCCCTAGAATCCGATTCTAGATGTACGGACCCGTACCCTTAGCCACTGCCTCCTGTTATTGACGGTTAGAAATTTCAAGGGAAGTAACTCTGTTATATTATTATTGCTAAGGTTGCTCGCTTGCTTTTTTCTTTTCTGAAATCGAAAGTAGGGTTCAAAGTCAACATAGAAAATGGCATCTGGAGGGCGTTCTCAGCTGAACATGTCGGAGGAAATATTTGATACTGTGTGTACAGCTTGTGCAGAAAATAACAAGACAGCAGAAGCTGTGAAGTATTGTGTAGAATGTAGTGGTTATTGCTGTCGTTCATGTACGGATGGACACAAGAAGGTCTCGGTATTGATGAAACACAATTTGATGGACGTCAGTCAAGGACCACAAACGAGTAGTCAACAATCTAGTTTGTTAGAGTTCCCTACAGAAAGATGTAGCATACATCAAGGGAAAGTACTGGATATGTACTGTGAAGGTCACGATGTTGTTGGCTGCTATGTCTGCATTGCAAAAGATCACAAGTAAGCTAAATCTCTATTATTATGGCTTCTTACGCAACCCCCTAAACACTACTAAGGCGCTCTACCGACTGAGCTAACTGGGCAGTTAACTAACCCCACACCACTACACACACCCTTCCAGGCATTTGAGGCTCGTGGGCCATCTAACACCGCTGTCTGCATTGACATAAATCGAGGGGAAAATGTGCGCATCCAATGTGCGGCTCGAACCCACCACCCAAACCACTAGTACGGCGCTCTACCAGCTGAGCTATCATACATCCGTCAACGGAACGACAGATCAATTAGTTTTATTATCTGACCAGAATATTGTTTAGTATCTCCATGTCTCCGGCAGCACGACTTACCCGAATATACCCAAATACGGTATTAAAAACCATCATATTGACATATTATTATGTCTAATTGCCAACAGATTGTTAATTGAAATAAAAGACAAATAACCATTAAATTTTATGGAAAAATTGTTATAATGAAATTTACTGATCCCAAATATTTCCTTAGTTGTTCCTAAACATGTTGTTCAAGAATTTAACAAGCTCATTTTAGTTTTATTTTGGATAATAAGATGACGAGCATGAAATTTTAATTTTTTTAAAAGGCTTCCAATTATTTGCTAGTTTTGAGCCATGACATAGGACATTGTCTTCCTGTAGATCCAATTGCGATTTGCAAAATATCTAGCTCATGCAGGCCACACATTTTTATTACAAGTTTAAATAAATTTATCACTGTTCTTATTTCCATTCATAGAAATAAGGATACTTACTCCATTTAAACACGTACACCACCAATTCATACCAGTAGCCTTAAATGAACGTACAAAATTGCGCCCTGTGACGTCGTTTTTCGCTGCCATCCTGTTCAGAATCTGATCTCTAACTTATCTTTGGATTTATGTTCGGTAAAAGGAATTGAACTTGTTCGCCGGTTTATCCTTGTTATTAAGCTAAACAATTTGTGTGTGATTACCCCTCAATTTTGACCCCTGAGTGTACTTCTAAAAGTTTATCAGTGCTTGATTTTCCATTTTTAACTTTTTAAATAAAATCAATACATAGGCTATTTATGAAAATTGTAACAAATTCTAGGTTTTAAATGTGTTGTCTATACATAACAGATATATAAATTATGCAGAACATAATTATAAATCATTCCATTTCAGATCTTGTCAAGACAGTCACATCCATTCCATACCAGACATGATTGACACCATATTCAAGTTGTCCGACTGCAAACAGACGCACAGTCTTCTGAAAGACATGATGGTATCCATGGAAACTATAAGTAAATCTAAAAATACCCAACTTCAAACTTTGGATAAAGCAAAGAAAGAGGCGTTAGGTCAAGTCAGTACATTCCAAAAAGCATTGGAAGCCATCCTGAGTAAAATTGCCGAGTCATCACGCAAAGAAATAGAAGTTGTATACAAACAACTAAAAACAGAAATTCTACAAGACAAGCAAAGTGATGATAGCATCTGTAAAGATTTGCAGACGACAGACGACAAGCTAAATCAATCAGAAGGAAATAGAGCCCAACGTTTTGTTTGTACAAAAATTGCCCAAGAAACAATGAAAGTAGCAGACAGGAAGAAGATGAAGCAAGAATTACAACGCAATACAGATGTAGAGATATCCTTCATTTCAGACCAATCATTGATGGAATATATCCAAGCTTTACAAGGTATTGGTCAAGTACAGAAACATGACCCCTACAATATACAAGCTTTACAAGGTATTGGTCAAGTACAGAAACATAGAAAGCAGAAACACGACCTCTACAAAATCAAAGGAAGTAGAGATATTACCATAAAACTTTCTCATGATTCTAAGACCTGCTATTCCTATGGATGTTGTCTGACACATGGTAACCATCTACTTGTCACAGATCGGGACAATATGAAACTAAAACGTATTGATATACTGAAGATGTCAGTTGTTGACTATTGTACTCTAGATTCTGTACCTCGTGGTGTATGTTGTATCAGTAAACATGAAGTTGCTGTTGCATGTCGGGATGACAACACGATCCAGTTTGTTTCCATTCATAACAAGATGACTCCTACAAGACAAATTAAAATGTCTCATGATTGTTATGGTATTGCTTTCAAGGATGGTCAGCTTTATGTGACCGATTATGGTGGTGCTTCACTCTATGTTTATGATATGACTGGTACCCTGTTGAAGTCAATTACACAAGCTGGGAATAAGCTGTTCAACTGGAGTACCTGGAGTACACATGTTACATTCAACGAAAGTGGAGACAGAATGTTTGTTGGAGGTGGGAACAAGGGACTTGTATGTTTTGATGGGATGACAAATTATTTGTCCACTATTACAGACACTGACCTGAACTTTGTAGATGGTGTATGTGTTGATGGTAGAGGAAACATGTTTGTAGTTGGGGCCAGGTCACATACTGTGGTACAATTCAGTGAGAATGGGAAGAAACTTGGTGTGGTTGTGAAGCAAGGAGATGGATTACAACATCCACGCTCAGTGTGTTTTCATCAGGGACTGAATAGAATGTTTGTTACCATGCGGGACAGTGATGTAGTGAAAATGTATGAACTAGAGTAATCAAACATAAATATTGTGAGAAACAGAGTAGTAATTTTCAGTTCTAACAACACAACTGTACATGTAGTTTGATTCAAATAATCAAACACATCAAGATAATATGACGATTCAAATAATCAAACACATCAAGATTATAATAGCATCTAAGACATAAATTGTATGTGTTTATTGTTGAAATACGTGTGAATTTAAATGTCTTCTCGAATTAATGAATCGATGGCTAACACTTTGTTATACTAAAAATGCAAAATTAAAGGGAGGTAATAAAAGTATTAAATTTGACATTTTGAGTTTAATACTATAATTGATAATATAAATAAATGTACATGATTGTCCTGTGATAAGATTGTTGTAAACATATATAGTATTACAAAAATTAGATAATTACAAAATAACTATATTTTTTGTATTAAATTATTTAAGTATAGAGTAGATCGTCACATGATAATAGCAGACACATTCTTTTCTAAGTTGTGAAACATTTACATAGAATAAAGCTATAATGTCTATGCTATCTAAGCGATGAGTCATATAGTTTTTCCTTGGGTTGTCTGTCTGTCTGTCTATCTGTCTGTCACAAATTGTGTCCGCTCCATAACTTTTGAACCACATGAAGGATTTTTAAATGTCTTGGCATAAATGTTCATGATATCTATATGCAGAGCGCATATTTCAACCAAATAATTTCAAGGTCAAAGGTCATATGACTATATTTCTTGAATTCTTATGTAATTCTATTGTAATTTTAAACCTGGGATCTTTGGCTGTTAAAGAAAGAATGTTGACTGCATAATTAGATTTAAATTACGTTTTAACATAAAGGAATTTTAGAAATTTCTGAGAGGGAAAGTGGGAGACGGGAGAAAGCTGGTATCGGGGTGGGAGACAGAAGAGGGGATAGGGCTGGTATTGGGGTATGCCAACTTGGGGTGTGTTTGTCGATATTTATGTAAGTTGGTCTGCTTGAGTGGGGCAGCTGATATCGCATGTATCAACTGTAAGTTTAATTACGAAATTTATCTAATATCTAAAAGGGAGATCATATAGATTTGCCCTTGTCTGTCCGTCCGTCATTAAATCTTGTGTAGCATGTATCTCCAACAGTATATAAGCTAGGCTCACAAAACTTTACATGAATGTTCACCAGCATATGTAGTTGTGCACCTGGGTTTCAAGTTTGGCTCTTCCAAGGAAGTGCACAGTTATGGCTAATAATATAGCATACAGAGCGTGCAATTTTGTGTCGCGCCTATCTCAATCAAATGACAAATATTTTAGCGTGGACAATTTGCAAGTCTTTCAGTTTGTGAATGAGATCTAGAGGACATGCACAGCATTTAACTCTGCTAAATATATATATTGCAAAGCTGTGGTGATTTTTTTGATGAGTGCTTGATAGTCACATGTACATAAGTAACAGCATATATATAATGAAGGCTTGTTTATATCAACACTTCAATTCTCTTAACAAATGCAGTTCACCACCCCCACCCTCTTGCGGAACTGCGATATTACCTTAATGACAAGCATTTTGAAGCTCTCGGGTGTATCAAAGGTTACTAAGTAAAATGATTATTAAACTAATATTGTTGTCACTCCAGATGATTGTCATATCATTTTGATTTATTTATATCATGGATACTATAGATACATTTATTTTCACTTCCAGTCCAAATTTTCAAAGAAATTTCGCCCACATACATTGAGGCAAGAAAAAAGTATCACATAAATACTTTGTGAAATACCTTCAATTTAATTATACTCCCAGATACGAAGTATATAAGGGTTATATTGGACTGGAGTCACGTCCATCGGTCTGCCTGTAGACAAAAGTTGTCCAGCATGTCTTGCTCGGATAAATATTCTCAAAGTTATGACCAGTTGTTATTATTCGTGAACATTTTTGTCCAAGCAATTTCTCGTCTACCTATGGTCAGATTTCAGTGGAACTTCACAAGACTTAATTGTACCAAGCCTAGCTGTGCATATCGTCAGCATGCCATGTTCGGATAACTTTTCACTGAGTTATGGCCCTTTGTTATTATTCTTACTATTTTTCTCAGCGCAAATTCTCGGCTACCCTTGGTGGGATTTCATTGACACTTCACGAGACTTAATTGTACAAAGCTTAGTTGTGCATACTATTGGTACTTCATGCTCGAATAAATTTCCGCGGAATTATGGCCATTTGTTATTATTCGTAAATATTTCTCGGCTACCCTTGCTCGGATTTCATTGAAACTTCACGAGACTTAATTGTATCATGCTCAGTTGTGCATACCATCGGTACTTCATGCTCGAATAAATTTCCGCGGAGTTATGGCCATTTGTTATTATTCGTAAATATTTCTCGGCTACCCTTGCTTGGATTTCATTGAAACTTCATGAGACTTAATTGTATCATGCTCAGTGCATACCATCGGTACTTCATGGTCGAATAAATTCCACAGAGTTACGGCCCTTTGTTTTTTTTGTGAGTATTTTTGTCAGCGCTATTTCTCAGAACTTGGAACTTCACAAGACTTAATAGTACCAAGCCTAGTTGTGCATATCGTCAGGATGCCATGCTCGGATAATTTTTCGGAGTTATGACCCTTTGTTATTTTTCATAAATATTTTTGTCCGCGCTATTTCCATGCTACCCTTTGTTTGACAAAGATATTTTACTCGTTTTATTGTTTCACTTATTGTTTTATATGTTTGATGTTTTTGAACAGTTGCTGTATATATTATAAAAGATTGTTTTATGTATTTTGTTTAATATTTTATGAAGTTAATTTTGTGCATACATTTCTAAGTTAATCTAAAAGGTTTTAAAATTTATCTCCTGTATTATAATAAAAAATTATCATTTACAATGCAAGTGTTAAACACCTTCTATATAAGAAAGTTTCTTGTACATCATATTTTTTATTAAGCTTTTAATCTGAGATCATTTGCCTGTAACAAGTTTGTTTGAATCCTGCAAGCAAGTTACTATGTAATTTAAACATAATAACAAGGTATGGAAACCACGGATGACTGGTAAACAACCTGAGCATATATAAGGGACCCCCAAAATTGTGTCTTTACTTACACTTTATATCCTTTGGTTGACAAAATAAAAATTGATTGAAAACGAATAACTCTGTTACAGGTAAGAACTTATTTTCTATTTACTAAAATTTACCTTAAACTATGTTTCTTTACTTTAAATATTCATTCTAATATTTATTTTCCAAATCTGTCTTTATCTTTGTAATTTAATAAAGTAGAAATATTTAGTTCCATTAATTGATAAATGTTCTCATTTCGGTACCTCCGCACAAGCGAGTTTTAATATATATTCCAATGATGTTTTTTTATGTATGTAAAATGATTGCAGTAATTATTATTCTTATATGTTATACATGTCTATATTTACACTTTATATCCTTTGCTTGACAAAATAAAAAATTATTGAAAACGAACAACTCTGTTACAGTTATATTCTAGAAAATTTATTTATACCACTTGAAGAGAAACGTTAATACTATTAAAACGAAAAAGGAACCAGAAGGAACTACACTTACGGACAATAACTGAATAAAACGATAATATTCGTATCAAATTAAAGAGAACATATCACAAGGAAACACAACCATTAGCTTTGTGGAATTTGTCGGAGTTCAGTGAAACTTCAAGACTTAAAAGTGCTAAGTCTAGTTGTGCATATCATCGTTACTTCATGCTCGAATAAATTTTCACTGAGTTATGGCCCTTTTCATGAATATTTTTGTCCACGATATTTCTCAGCTACCCTTGGTCGGATTTAATTGCAACTTCACATGACTCAATAGTACCAAGCCTATTTGTGCATGTCATCAGCACGCCATGCTCGGATAATTGTTCATTGAGTTATGACCCTTTGTTGCTATTCGTGAATATGTTTTGTCCGCGCTATTGCACCGCGGGGTTCAAAACCACGCTCTTCAACCCAGGAGTCGAGCGTAACCCTCGACTTCTAAATATGTAGATATAGCATAAAAGTTGGTTAGGGACACATGTACTTGTTTGTCTGCAAATACATATATCTATTCGAAAATACTTATTAATTAATTATTCTCTTTAACCTCTGATAGAGCCTCACCGTTAACAGTGTTAAAGCATTAATTATGTTGTGTTTTCGTGGTGAACACATGTGGATAATTCAAATATTCGTATTTCAATTGTCCTGCTCTTTTTCTAGCACTCTGTTTGAGAAACACATGAGGTGATAGTGTTTAAATACTATCACACTGGGCGGGCCCGATTTCACGAAAATAATTAAATTTATTAATTTACTTAAGGCTATCCTGAACATATTGTTTGTTTGCAGTTAGGCGACCGACTCATGAAAACTGCCGTCACTCAATTTATGTTTTCAGGCTCATCGATGAAAAATATTTTTTTGGACTTTTAGCCATTACAGTACTAAACTGAAAAACCTACCTACTGTTAAAACTCCGGGTCGCGTAACCGCAAACAAACAATTTCTAAGGATAGCCTAAGTACGGTAATTTGCTTTTTATGATACTCATATACGTTATTCATGTGCATTTCACGATAAATGTCTTGCTTATTAGTATGTCTGTGAACTCGGTTATCTACCGATAATAAGCTTGAAACAAAAACAGACTTAATCATAAACATTTACAAGTATTTTCGTGAAATTGGCTTGAACAGTGACATAGTGACAGTCGTTTGATTTCATGCGGCAGTGTCGTCTTTTTCGGAGGTCTGTGTGGTGAGGCACTGTCTTATGTATGTGGCGTTCCCTCTAGCAACTTATTCTCTCTCTCTTTTAGTTCCGCTTTGTGTCCCCTTTTCATTTCTTATTCTTGTTTTATAATATAGGGATCCGTTGGGAGAGGCCCTACTTTGTGAATGCGATCACCCATGTCCTACCCTTTCTAACTTTTACGAAATATCTTTACTAATGTCTGTCTAAAAGTCGACGTGTCCAATCAGTATATGAACTAAATGTACTCACGCAATTTAACAACTGTGCGTGGCCTATTTTTTGTATGAAGTTTAAGATATCAAGCTGATCAGGACATCAATTGGTACGTGTGTAATTAGCATGGTATCGAGAACTTCGTCACTGGATTTCGCACAAATTGCAGGTGCTTCTCACGTGTCATGCGGTGTTTCCTAATTACACATGCTGCTATTTTGTTTCCGTCACCGGTTCTAAATATCAAGTCTGTTGACACGAATCAGATTGAGAACTGCGTACTTTGTGTGTGAGTTTAATATTAAACCACGTCCTGCTGCAAGCACTGCTGTGACATTACGTTACTACATAATAAAGCTAGCGTAATATAACGTCACCAGCACCTTAATATGTAAGTACAGAGACAGCGGGGAATTCTGTCGAGTAGACAGGAAAACTGCTGACAGGCAGTAGATAGTACACAGGCGTGCTGAAGAGTGATTAGTAATGTATTTATGACAGCAGAGAGTATATAGGCGTGCTGTTGAGTGATTAAGTAATGCATGTATGATAGCATATATTGTATAGGCGTGCTGTATAGTGATTTATTAATGCATGTATGACAGCAGAGAGTATTTTGGCATGCTGTAGAGTGATTTAGTAATGCATATATGACAGCATATAGTATATAGGCGTGCTGTAAAGTGCTTTAGTAATGCATGCATGGCAGCAGATAGTGTATAGGCGTGCTGTAGAGTGATTTAGTAAGAGTCATTTAGCAATGCATACAAAATTATAAGCAAAATTAAGGCTATGAAGTGATCGGGACAAACTTGTATATGAATGTATCAGCTCACTGAAATAAAAATTCTCTATCAGATATTCTGCAGTTTTCAATCATTCATGTTCAATCTCCAGATAGAGTCACATTTGTGATTTATAAGTAAAGCATACAGACATGAATGTTTTAATGTACCAGACAATTACACACAACGCCACACAACATATGTTTGTTACTGTAGGTTCCGTTAATTTTTATTGGCATCATTAGCCTGGATTACAGTTTGTCGTTTTGAGTTTCCTTATAATTCGTGCAACGTAACGTCATCTTTCGTCTAAGCGACATCCTCGATATTGCGAGAAACTAGATGAACACTATACCAGTATTGTTACCAAGCAGCGGACTAAAAATGTTCTGACAAAATAAATATGCGCGACAGAAACGGATTATCAAATCATCCTAATATCCGCTAGCCATACCCGTTCACCTTGTCGTTCCGTACAGTCAGCAAACACTTATTAGTGACGTCATTTTACAGGTTTTTTTCTGCTGGTTTGGCCGAATAACGGTTGTATACCTAATGCCAAAAATACTCCAATTTGAAGGGTACAGGTTATCTCCCCTGTTTTATACTCCATATTTCCTCTTACTCTTCTTCATGTTGCTCTTATTGTAGAATAAATGTTGTTTTCTTTGTCATCTAAAATGTTTTATCTTACACATTTCCCACTGTGCACCTGTGCGTTCAATGGCATTATCGTAACTTGCGGCAAACATTAAGTCTGCGTCATCTGGTGTTTTCTGTGAGATTCGCTCCATTCTGAAACCAACTATGTTGGGTGATATCAGACGAGGATATACGCTCCCCTGGATTGATTTTAAGCATTCGCGCAATCAGGTCTTGACAGTCTGAAACGAAAAAACAGATTGTTCAATGAGTATACAGTCGGACCTCGTTCATTTGAATTATTCGGGTCCGAAATTTCATTTCGAATAATACACGGTTTCGAAAAACCCATTTCAATTCGCCGTTACGTTATTTCGTTAGTACCGCGAAAATATAAGCAAACAGTAAAAATGAGGAATAAGGCATCTGCGTCTCCAGTGATAATATATAATGCGCTAATTCTGCAAAGAATTTGGTTAATTTGTGATCTATTGAAATCTATAAAAAACAGCACAAAATCTCGTTACCTACGAGACTTTGTCTTTATGAATTTGATCATGACATTTACGTTGTTATTCATGCATTAACATTTTAAAATTGATCAGTTTTCTTCGGTATTATTTTCAGCTACTGGCATTTAAGGTAATGTAAATTAATATTGAGGAAGCTGACCGACTATCGGGGGAACAAAAGCGATGATGGAAGTAGGTTCCGGTTGACTTTAAGAACAGAATATTTTTCGGCGCAGCCGTACTAACATGGTTTTGCTATTTGCATATCAGTGTTGTGTAAACCAATCAAATCTTACGTTAACCAGTCCTCTAAATCACTTTTCTTCAACCGAACTACGTTCGTTACATTGACGTGGATTGGTTAACCTTTCGATAAAGGGTACGTTGCCTTACCGAAATCCACTGAATTTCGGGGCATTTACCGAAATCAATTTTGGATCTGGAGTGACCAGCAATCGTAACATATCGGATTTTTTTATGTTCCACAACAAATCTTGACCATCAAGTAGGCGTTGACCATTTTTTTTCAATATAGTTCTTGTTTATTTTGGATTTGAACATAGCTTCTCATACCAAAACATATTATTTCAAGATACAACACATTGAGTGTCCAACACTCAAACGTTAGAGTTAAATAGAGAGAATAAGTTGCTACATGAACGCCATATACATTGGACAATGCCTCTCCACACAGACCTCAGGAAACAACAATCCATTAAACATAAGGCACTTGATGAGGCGCAAGGGTACATTCGTAAGGGAACAAGGGCGCAAGGAATGGCCTGGCCGACCATAAGGGATAACTAAGGAAAATTAAAGAGAACAAACAGGAATGATTTAATGGATGGAATACATCACAGGACAAGTCGAGACATGTAGTCCAACATTACCTTACTTGGGATGAAATTCTTTTAATAAACCGTACGCATAGAAACTTGAGACTGCTTTATTCACTACCAGAATATTGGTTGTGTTGAAGGTCTAGGTTAGAGCGTCTGAAGGCAATAGGCCAAGCGATACTCCATCGCGGTCTTCACAATCAATGAATTGGGCGCCAGTTCTAATCTCCCATTTAAACAGGCGGAACTTCGAATTTCACAATCCATGAATTGGGCGTTCTAATCCAGCATTGATTTGGACCAGTGAACTTCACAATTCTCGAGTAAGGCTTGAGTAGTACTCTTTAGTAATCCATAAATTAAATTAAACATAATGATAAACATATAAATGTCACTGCGAACTATGCTTTAAAACCGATGTCGTATTCTTGCTATGGTCCTTGCGTTTATTGACGGCCAAACTTGCTTAAGAATTTATATGTTCTTGCTCTAAATCGAGAACTTAAAGCGATGTAGAAATACGGATTCGCACAAAGATTTATACAATAAAGCTGAGTCAGCAACAAATAACTCGCTAGAAGTGTCTCATTCTTGACCGAAATTATGTTCACACATGAAGCAGACACCGTAGATGGAACAATTGTACACACTAAATAGAGAACACTTGAAGCTGCCATTGCACGCGTTGTCATAAGCATGCGCGACTGAGATGAAGCTGCTACGAAAGTGCTTTTAATATTCTTGGTCTCTGAACGCATTGTTTGCTTCGATTCTGACTTCCGGTTTGTTTCAGACGATTGTTGAGAGGTGGAGCACGCATGAAACGACGAACATTGAGCCACATCAACACGACCCGTGTCTCTACCGTCTGCAGTAGCGTCTAGCGGATATACCATTCCCTCTCCAACAATGTTTGGTTGATCATAGTTAACAGCCTCTTTATTAATGGCGGAATGATCAGCTCTTTCGTAGTTTTCCACAATTATAGGAATGCAGTTCGAAAGTTTGTCTGATTTGGCTTCCGTGGATTTAACCAGGGTTGCCTTCGGCGTCTCCCGTGAAATCCCGGAAATATGATTCGTGGTAGTCATATGATGTTGTTTCCTTAACCGTCTATATACCAATACATAAGTAACGGACACAGTCAAAGTGACCGTTATCAGAATCCCACTTCCTAGAATATGACTTATTGTTGATAGGAATGTGTTATCAATCATGAAAATACATGATCCTCTAGCATCTAGGCCGCTGATAAAGAAATGATAAATTGTCGAAAGCGCAGAAAATGTTGGAATCACAAAATTTGTGATTTTGGTGCTTCTGGGAGTGAAGAATACTGTATGTGGGCGGCATATCTTGAAGTATCGGTCTATACCAATGACTATACGATACAAAGCTGATGCCACGAATGTATGGAAATGAAGGAACGCATGTAGTTTGCAGCTAAATGATGAACCAACGTATTTCCATAGCGACGTGTATCCAAGGAAAAAAATGGGAACGTTATACGACAAACTGATAAAGTCACAAATTGCGAGACACATTACAAACCAATCCGTGGTGGATTTTTGACGCTCTTTGCGTTGTACCAAAATAACCAACGCATTTCCAGGAAATCCGAAAACAAAGACAAGCCCAACGTAAACAGCACATACGGTTTTCACCCAAACTGGAAATTCCAGGTAATCAGCACTGATGTCCCCAGTATAAGTAATATTTTCCATCTCTTTTTGGTATTAACTTCCAAGTTATTTCGATTTTACTACTTTGCCTACACACTTTTTGACTTTAAATATTTCTCCTATGATTTCTGACAATGAAATTTATTCTACGTAATCCTAGCATCCCTTTGCATTCCAATAATCTAACGTTCTGAAAAAACTTGGAGCTAATAACATGCCGATTTTTTAAATTTCAATTTTTTGAGATTTTGGTTAACTCAGGAAAAATGAATATCTCTGTCCAAATTTATATAAACTTAATTACTGATGTTAAATAACCATTTTGGTTTCCAAGAAGAACTCTTATACATTCCCCATGAACCTTGATAACTTAAAACCAAACTGTCTTAAAACTAGAATATCGAATTTGATTCCAGGCCTACACTGATATATGGCTCAATCCAAATTCTTCTCCGAGAATGAAGTTGATCGTAACATGTCCGTATTATATACGCGGCTTGGAGTTATCGGG
The DNA here is from genome assembly GCA_032209605.1 of Mactromeris polynyma. Classification (NCBI taxonomy): domain Eukaryota; kingdom Metazoa; phylum Mollusca; class Bivalvia; order Venerida; family Mactridae; genus Mactromeris; species Mactromeris polynyma. Next base: position 4,594,590 of record JASFXZ010000005.1, read on the forward strand.
AAAATGTATCCGCAAATACTCCGAAGCGTGTTGTTGATGTCTTAATATCTATAATTGTTGTTGTCTTAATAGATGTTTTTGTTGTTGTTTAATAGATGGTTGTTGTTGTTGTCTTAATATATGGTTATTGTTTTTTGTTTTAATAGATGTTTGTTGTTGTTGTTTCAATAAATGGTTGTTGTTGTTGTTGTTGTTTTAATAGATGGCTGTCGTTGTTGTTTTAGTAAATGGATGTTGTTGTTGTTGTTTTAATAGATGGTTGTTGTTGTTGTTTTAATAGATGGTTGTTGTTGTTGTTTTAATAGATGGCTGTTGTTGTTGTTTTAATAGATGGCTGTTGTTGTTGTTTTAATATCTGTGTTGTTGTTGTTTTATATCTATGATTGTTGTTGTTTTAATAGATCGATGCTGTTGTTGTTTTAATAGATGGTTGTTGTTTTGATAAATGGTTGTTGTTGTTGTTTAAATAGATAGCTGTTGTTGTTGTTTTAATAAATGGTTGTTTTTGTTGTTTAAATAGATAGCTGTTGTTGTTGTTTTAATAAATGGTTGTTTTTGTTGTTTAAATAGATAGCTGTTGTTGTTGTTTTAATAAATTGTTGTTTTTGTTGTTTAAATAGATAGCTGTCGTTGTTGCTTTAATAAATGGTTGTTTTTGTTGTTTAAATAGATGGCTGTTGTTGTTGTTTTAATAAATGGTTGTTTTTGTTGTTTAAATAGATGGCTGGTTGTTTTTTTAATAGATGGTTGTAGTTGTTGTTTTAATAGATGATTGTTGTTGTTGTTTAAATAGGTTGTTGTTGATTTAATAGATTGTTGTTGTTTAAATACATGTTTGTCGTTGCATTAATATCTATGGTCGTTGTTTCAATACGTGATTGTTGTTGTTTTAACATCGAAGACTGTTGAAGTTTTAATTGCAGGTTGTTGGTTTTTTTGTTTATTCTTAAGTGGTTGATGTTGTTTTAATATCTATGGTTGTTGTTATTTTATGGTGGTGGTTAGTCATCGACAATATCTTTGTTAATTTCAAATAATGCTTTTCCCAACATTTAAAGATTACAAGATATTTCAAGTGTTATATAAATGAAAAGGCACAGAGTCGTGTTAGAAATTGCAAATCAATCTCATTACCATTAACTTTATGCCATTGTTAAACTAACGACGACAACGATAAAACTATTAAGCAACATTAATGCGGCTTTAGAATCTGAGACGTGTAGGTTTTAGACCGAACCTTAGAATTAAATCGCTGCCATTCAATAACATTAAATATTGTTTGTGTTTCCTTATTGCTGAGTAAACATTATTCCGACTGTTTCTGTAAATAGTTTCAATTAGTCTTTGTTATTCTGTTCAAAAATGCGAAAAATAACGTGTAAGTTGCCATAACAACTGTTTCTAAATTGACAAACTACAATGACTTTACATTAGCGACAGATCTAAAGCGGCATAACGTTTTTCTCCATTCCCTGATCACTACTTACATAGTGTATAACCCGATGTGTATTCCGCGGAGTGATGCGTCTTCGACAGAGGGAAGCGTTCCAGACAGGTGAGTAGTGTTGTTCATTTTCTGACCAATAATTCGTAATTTCGATTACCGCAGAGGGTAGTTTGCATTGATGACGTTGCCTGCTGAGGAGAGACAAGTACAGATGACGTGCATGGCCTCGAAGAATGGCTTTTATTAATCGTTGGTGATTTACATTAATTCTTCTAAACATTTCATGTTTATCGGGTATAAAAACGATTAGAAAAGTAAAACTCCGTCCTTTTATAAAGTGATTTCCTCGGCCGAAAACGTCATCCGTACTTGTCTTATCTCAGCCGGCAACGTCATCATTGCAAACTACCCTCTGCGGTAAACGTCATCATATTTGTGCATACCAGGGTCCTTTTGGAAGGACCAAGCGTCGGTTTAAGAGCACCGACAGACTTGCAACTTGCTAGAATTGTTCGTAAATGATATATGATTTGATATATGGAGTAAAACTATTCAATTCTATCGCAAAACGATTAAAATCGAGCAGTTGAAGGCGATTTTTTACATTTAGTTCTATATGTCAAATTTAAACGGACGATACAAGCTTTATTCGCAAAGATATCGCTTTTTATTATACGCCCGTTTGAAAAACGGGACGTATTACGAGAACACCCGCGGCGGGCGTGCAGGCGGGTGGCGGGCGTCCACATGGTTTCCGCTCTCTAAGTCAAAGAGTTTTCTTCCGATCTTTACCAACCTTAGTGAAAATGTTTGTGGGCATAATATATCGGCCAAGTTCTATAACCAGTCACATCGCCCCAGGCACTTCTGAATTATGGCCCTTGAATTATCCAAAATTGGCCAAATTAGCCGTTTCCGCTCTCTAAATCAAAGAGTTTTCAACCGATCATTACCAACCTTGGTGAAAATGTTTGTGGGAATAATATCTCGGCCAAGTTCTATAACCAGCCACATCGCCCCAGGCACTTCTGAATTATGGCCCTTGAATTATCCAAAATTGGCCAAATTAGCCGTTTCCGCTCTCTAAGTCAAAGAGTTTTCAACCGATCTTTACCAAATTTTGTGAATATGTTTGTGGGCATAATATCTCGGACAAGTTCTATAACCAGCCACATCGCCCCAGGCACTTCTGAATTATGGCCCTTGAATTATCCAAAATTGGCCAAATTAGCCGTTTCCGCTCTCTAAGTCAAAGAGTTCTCATCTGATCTTTACCAACCTTGGTGAAAATGTTTGTGGGCATAATATCTCGGCCAATTTCTATAACCAGCCACATCGCCCCTGGCACTTCTGAATTATGGCCCTTGAATGATCCAAAATTGGCCAAATTAGCCTTGTCCGCTCTCTAAGTCAAACAGCTTTCATCTGATCTTCACCTAACTTGGTGAAAATGTTTGTTGGTATAATATCTCGGCCAAGTTTAGAAATTACCTAAAATTTGTCATGTTTTAACTCTGAGCTCTGACTTATGACGGGCGTATTTTGTGACAGTTTGGCACTCTTGTTATTGTTATAGTTAATTTAGACATTCACCGTCGTTCAGACGATAAAGATGTTACAGAAACATCGAAATAAGTATCGTGGATTTGAATCGAAATTTGATCCGATTAAACGACGATCGTTCAGTCTCACAACTCAGTATTGAACAAAATATGCATACACGCAAACAACAAGATAAACTCAAAATATATAAATACCATCAAGAAATATATAGCTGTTGTAAACGTGACGATTACGGCGGTTCAAAATGTCAAATTCTCTTAATTCAGAAAAAAGATGGCAGACGTCGCCAATTTGTTTACCGCTAATCGGAACACCTCGCTCATTATTGCGGATCATTTTCGTAGAAATGTACGAGGTGTTCCGATCTTTTGATCTCGGAGGAAAATCTCACCGCTACCGAGAGTTCAAACAAAGTCTAAATACATATACCAGTATGTTTCGAATCCATGGTTTATATGTTCGTGTAAATGTCTGAAACAATTAAATTCAGAATACTAAATTTTAACCTACCGTGTGACAATGGAATTCCCTGAGGCAGAGTGTAACCCTGAAGAACAGAAGAGTATTGGTGGGCCGGAGATTTGCCGTGTGTACTGAACGGTAAACTTCCGGTTAGAGCTAAAAATAGAATCACACCTCTGAAATGACAAAAAAAATAATTTAAGTTTGTAAAAAATAAAAATGCAAAAACTTATATCACTATAGTTATGTTGTAATACAGTATATAGAGTCTAATATCGGACTGTTGATATTTTGTTGGTGAAATTTAAAATTCTTGAAATAAGGGGTCATATTTAGCCTTTATTAACAAAAGTCAAACTAAGACCGAAACATTGACTTTATGCCTCACCTCCTACGAACTATATCGGACTATTGACATTTTTTTGGTGAAATTAAAAATCTTGAAATTAGGGGTCATATTTAGCCTTTATTAACAAAAGTCAAACTAAGACCGAAACATTGACTTTATGCCTGTAAAACGTAAATAGTAGTTAAATACGTGTCAGTCCTGTTAACAATGTACTATATAAATTTATACGTTTCATGCATTATCTGAATTATTGACTGGTGAAATGAATGGGAAGCACTGTTTTCTTCGCTTCGAAATAACAGAATTCCATGACACGTGCTTTGTAACATTAATTCGCATCGGGGAAACTGAGTTATTATCGCCACTTTGCGGCACGGAATCTAGCAATAGATAGTTCCCACATTTGAACATTTACCTCCCTTGTTCTGAATAGTCAGCCAAATTGACAGACACATTTCCTGAACGTTTATTGGGAATATAATGTAAACGATGATAACATAAGCAGACATATACAATTAACTTATTCATTATGCTCATGTGGGCAGTTGGATCAGAAAATTGAAGAAAAAGTGGTTGTCACATGCAAATTCTCTTGGTATTTTATCAATTATCACATATTTGGAAATTACTCCTATATCTGAACTAGCTATGCAAGGTAAAAAAAACAACTCTAATATCACTTTCAATTAATTGATCAATACAACTTAAAAGTACAAAGGATGTTTTTTTGTTCGCGGTGTCATCGGAATACCTTTAAAGATTAGGTGCGATTCTACTGTGCTTTCAAATGGTACACTATTGTGACAAGTTGACTCAGCAATGGAACATAGTAAATTTACATCTGCATATACTTATTAACGAAGAAGGTTTAACTTAAATACTTAACTATAACATAATCAAGTAAAATTTTAAAAGCATTTTCATGGAGCATTTTTTTCCTAATTTTAAATTTGATAATCATGTACGGTCCTAACCTTCGAACCAAAGATGTTCGTATCACAGGAAATGTCACGAGTTCTTTCCTTTTATTTCCCATCTAGAGTTATCTCCCTTTGCCCTTCTATACATTTGAATATACAGTTAAACCCCAATAATAAGACCACCATTGGGACTCTTGATAACTGTTCTGTTTATTGAGGTAGTCTTAATACAGAGAGTAGCCCCGCATACGTGTCTCTGTACTCCGACTTTTACACTTTTACACGCGTCTTCGTAAAGAGCAAAGCAGTTTGAATGGACCTGGAATTGTGTTCTTAATAATACGGTGGTCGTTATATTGGGGTGGTCTTAAAGTGAGGGTTTACTGTATACGTATATGTGGTTCGTATCATTGATGTTTCGTTGGATTTACATATTGTGTAGCTACTTACGCGCTCCAAATGTCGACTAGTTTAGTGTACGGCTCTTTGGTGAATATCTCCGGGGCCGCAAAAGCAGGAGAGCCGCATTGTGTAGACATCGTGTCCGAGACTGTGAGAGAAGCACTCAAACCAAAATCTAAAACATATGATGTTATACGAATACGTGAACACATTTCTACAGTAAACCTTAATAATATGACCACCCATTGGACCCTTAAAAACTAGTCTTATTATTGATGTGGTCTTAATATTGAAGTTGAAGGACTTGAAAGTTGTGTCCTTAATTTTGAGGTGGTCTTATTATTGAGGTTGAATAATGAAACAATAGTGAAAATGGACTTGAAAGTTGTGTCCTTAATTTTGAGGTGGTCTTATTATTGAGGTTAAATAATGAAATAATAGTGAAAATGGACTTGAAAGTTGTGTCCTTAATTTTAATGTGGTCTTATTATTGAGGTTGAATAATGAAATAATAGTGAAAATGGACTTGAAAGTTGTGTCCTTAATTTTGAGGTGGTCTTATTATTGAGGTTGAATAATGAGAATATAGTGAAAATGGACTTGAAAGTTGTGTCCTTAATTTTGAGGTGGTCTTATTATTGAGGTTGAATAATGAGAATATAGTGAAAATGGACTTGAAAGTTGTGTCCTTAATTTTGAGGTGGTCTTATTATTGAGGTTGAATAATGAGAATATAGTGAAAATGGACTTGAAAGTTGTGTCCTTAATTTTGAGGTGGTCTTATTATTGAGGTTGAATAATGAAATAATAGTGAAAATGGACTTGAAAGTTGTGTCCTTAATTTTGAGGTGGTCTTATTATTGAGGTTGAATAATGAAATAATAGTGAAAATGGACTTGAAAGTTGTGTCCTTAATTTTGAGGTGGTCTTATTATTGAGGTTGAATAATGAAATAATAGTGAAAATGGACTTGAAAGTTGTGTCCTTAATTTTGAGGTGGTCTTATTATTGAGGTTGAATAATGAGAATATAGTGAAAATGGACTTGAAAGTTGTGTCCTTAATTTTGATGTGGTCTTGTTATTGAGGTGGTCTTAAGGTACGAGTTTTACTGTATGATGTATCATACAAGTTGTGATTTTGCGTTATCATCTTTTTCGGCGCAGCCTTACTAACATGACTTTGCTATTTGATCGACAGCGTTGCGTAAACCAATCATATCTTACGTTGACCGCTAAACCAAATTTCTTTCAACCGAACAACGTTTGTTACTTTGACGCGGATTGGTTAACGCTCGTTAAGGCCTATATACATGTACTTGTTTACAAATCTAAAAAATGACAGGTATATTGTTTATGCATTTTCTTCTTCCGAAGCAAAGTAATGAACACAATTTCTGCAATGTTGTTATGGTTGCAAAGAAAACAAGGTGTTATTCTTGTTTCATATTGTATTTATATTTTGTATTGATCAAACCTTTTGTAAGTCCTGATTATTCCAAATAAAAACTGTTTGGAAACAGGTGATTATCAAGACAACTTACCAATGATTTTAATCTGGTTTCTGTCAATTAGCAAGTTCTCTGGTTTTAAATCTCTGAAAAAAATCATTATAAATTAATTATTACCGATAGCATCTTAGAATAGAAAATCTTAATAAAATATTCGGCGCATATTGCTATGGTAACAAGAGAAGAACACTGTATCGCAATATATCGCGATTAATATCGGTCGTGAGAATGTGCTAAAAAATCATTATAAATTAATTAATACCGAGAGCATCTAAGAATAAAAAATCTTATTAAAAATTCGGCTCATATTGCCATGGTAACAAGAGAAGAACACCGTATCGCAATATATCGCGATTAATATCGGTCGTGAGAAGGTGCTAACGACAGCAATAACGTGAAGACATGATCGGTGAAGTAGTTTTCATTATGTACAGTCAAACCTCAACAATAAGACCACGCTTAGAAAAGTGGTCTTCTTTTTGAGGTGGTCTTAAAATTGAGGTTGAATATAGAGTAAAACAGTGAACATGGATTTAAAAATTATGTTTTGAATTTAAAGGTGGTCCTTTTATTAAGGTGGTCTTTAAGTGAGGTTTTACTGTATCTAGAAATCTCCTAATCATAAAGTCTTTGTTGGACAGACGAGTTTGAACGACTCTTTCGGTAACAGGTTTAATACGACATTCACGAAATTGCAACTTTTATTACATCTATAAAACTATGAGTACATTGCATGACATCGTAGTGAGTAGAATTGCGAAGAATTAAATTTCATAAACAACATGATGATGCTGTCATAAACAAACGTGAAGCAAATGAATAATTAATTAAACAAGAAGAATACAATATAAAGTCACGTGTCATACATCACGTTGTTCTGGAAAGGTCGTATCAGAGACAATGCTTTCAGCAGTTTAAATCTACTGACTTGACAAAAAGTGCACCGGTATATACAGTACATGTAATCCAAGTGATATTGCCCATACAGTTGGCATCAATACGAAACATATTTTAAAGCGATTGAAGATACTTTAGCGACTTTTTATTCTGCAGAAAATTTTAAGATGTACAATCATGTAACACTACATGCAAATACATTCTGTACTGGGCGCTAATCAGGAATAAGAGAATGAGTTGTTACAGGGAACGTCACATACACAAGACAATGCCTCCCCACACAAACCCCTGGGGAAACAATAATCTACATACCATTAGGCTCTGGGGAGGTACAAGGGTAAACATATATGAGCGCCGCTGTACGATTTCCAACCTCTTCTTTAAGTGACGTCATTTCCAGAAAACGTCACATGTGACGTCACCATGTACTGACAGTAAGCAATATTTTCCCCATATGGCAATTTGAAAACGAAGTGAGCATATGAAGTGAATATCGTTTCCTGCTTGCAAATAGTGACATCACATGTTGCGTTCTCTTGAAATGACGTCCAGTACAGAAAAGGTTGTAAATCCCATAGCAGTGCTCATATGTAAATGACATCTGATAGTGAACCATATGGCTTTTTAATTTTGTAAGAGAACGAAGACTTGACTGTACAGAAAACCTCAATAATAAGACCATCCTTGGGACCATTGAAAACTGGTATTAATATTGAGATGGTCTTAATATTGAGGTTGAATGAAGAGCAAAACTGTAAAAATGGACTTGGAAATCTTGTTCATAACTTTGAGGTGGTCTAATTATTGAGGTGGTCTTTAAGTGAGGTTTCACTGTATTTAGTTATTTACACAACATATACAGAACAATAACAACTACCCTTTAGTTGACACATTGTAAGTTGTATTATACACTTAATGGAGTGAAAGTCAAAATATATATACCAGCCCTTATTTTTATTAATTTACATGATTTTTATTATTTTATTTTCATCTGTGATATTAATTACTTGTATCTTAATAGTCTACATTGTTAAATTATTTTATTTAGCTTTTGCATTCATTATCCTGATATTCCTGTTCATCGTTTTATCTATTTGTTTATATTTTATGTAACTCAATGTCTTTCTTTAATATACTTACTGTAATAACTCAATTTGTTGCTTAAAAGTCTTCCTATGTCACACATACTATATATTAAGTACCACAATGGAAATAAGAGTATTTACTTAAACTATTTTGTGTTGTCTTATCCTTAACATATAATGTTGATTGATATGGCTTTAATAATTCGTACATATTGATTTTACTAATGTTTGTATTATTTTTATATTGTCGTGAAACGTGTACATGTGAGCGCCACTGCACGATTTCCAACCTCTTATTTAAGTGACGTCATTTCCAGAAAACGTCACACGTGACGTGACCATGTACTGACAGTAAGCAGTATTTGCCCCATATTGTAAGGCAATATGAAAACGAAGTGACCTTATAGAGTAAATAGTGTTTCCTGCTTGCAAATAGTGTCATCACATATTGCGTTTTCTTGAAATGACATCACTTACATAAGAGGTTGTAAATCCCACAGCAGCGCTCATTTTATGTTGAAATAGATCTATCTATACAATCTAGCCTTTAACTTAATCTTAATCTTAATCGAAAATAAGAATGTGCAGACTATATATAACAATCTAAAGTTTACCTGACGGTAATCTAATATTGGTTAAAAGAAGATAGGTAAATATTAGACAAGTTATTTATTACCACCTTTTAAATATAGGAGATATTTACTTAACCTATCATAGCTTAGCTTCTGGGGTAAAATATAGAAAAACATTGAGTTTCGTACCATATATGTGTTGATAATGAATATACATTGTTATGAATAATTGGATTTTAACAATGTAGGCGCGTTGTCAAAAATACACAATTCGGTATTTAAATACAACATGAATGGTCCGATTGCCGAGTTACTGAACGACATTATTAACTTTGGCAAACTTTTTCATTATTTGTTTTGGGGATTGTGTGTTTTACAAAAAGATTATGATTTACTACAACCTTCAAAAATACTAACGTGAAGAAGAGTTTAAAGTCACCCTTGGTGAATATTTAATAGCTGAAGACCCTGAATAGGTTTAAATAAACAAAAAACTGGAATTTAAAACGTTTAAAGAAAGTTTGGAATTGAAGTGAGAAAAAGTGTATATGGATTTGTTGTGACTGGTTGATATAAGATATGGAAAGTAACAGTAAAAAAGACGAGAAGACTTTGGAGAAATCAATCAAACAACAGAATCTGAAATTTACTGTGGAATTCAAAAACGGGGAGGATGACAATGAAGAAAGTGTGGCCGAACAAGAAGAGAATACTGCAACAGAAACAGTAACTGAAGTGAAGGGATCTAAAGCAGTTCATATAAAATCCGAGAAGGTAGAATCCAAAAGAAAGACTCAAACAACGGAAGAATACAACACTAGCAATACAAAAACCGTGAATGAAACTGAAGATACTACAGCAGAGAGAAAGCGAGAGTCTAACACAAAGAGACGGGAAAAACTGCCGGCAATCGCGGATAATAGGAAACCAAAAGAATCAAATCACCAACCAGTAGTGTCGAAACGATGTAAGTACGAATCTAAACAGCTTTCTAAATCTTTCTGTAACATTCATCCATTAAACTGATATTAACTTAAATGTCGTTCTCGGACATGACTGGTTCGTCTGTTTTGTTTGTTTCTGGTGTTCCGTCGGCGCTTACATTGTCCGTTTCCATCTGAGTCGCTGGCGTTATTAGCATGTCAAACGATTTAGCATTTAGAGAAATATATGCACGATCAAATTACTTTCAACAGGCTAACTAACAACGTAGAAAACGGCTTCAAAAATGATGTCATAATATAGTACAAGCTTACTTGTTTTCTTTTCGTTTATGTGTTTTGTGACGTCTTCAAATACCAATTTGAAGCTTTTGAACCTCCATGCGTATCGTTCGTCACGTGATGTGGGTGTTTAAATATAGTAACAGACAAGCTTACCTATCTACCAATGTTTTTTAATCACAATGGGATTGTTTTACTCCGTTTGTGTCAATTGAGTGAATTTTGATGTAATGTACCGTCACGTTTCGATATATCCGTTCCTTTTGTGGATTTGAAACATACGCAATGTATTACAGTCGGACCTCGTTTATTCGACAACCTTCTAACCGAATACTTGGTATAATCCGAAATAAATATCAGATCCCGATGTATATTCTTAGACACGCTGAATTGAAATGGGCTATTCGAAACCATGTATTATTCGAAATACATTTTCGGACCCGATGAATTCGAATGAACGACTGTACTTACCTATGGACAATATCGTGTGAATGCATACAATGGATAGCATCAGCAAGCTGGCTCATGTAATATCTGGCTTCATCTTCATGTAACTTCTTTCTAAGTAAAAATAAAGAAAACGTATGTTATATATTTGAGCTCTTGTCAGTTGGTAATGGAATGTGGTTTGCACAGAAAATTGGAAGCAATGCTTTTGTGTGATAACAGTTTGAGTGTGAGAAAAACTGTCGCTGATATTGGGATTATATTGTTTAAAAAAAGAAATCCATTCGGACCTCGTTTATTCGACAACCTTCTATCCGAATACTTGGTATCATCCGTAATAAATATCCTTCTATCCGAATACTTGGTATCATCCGAAATAAATATCCTTCTATCCGAATAATTGGTATCATCCGAAATAAATATCCTTCTATCCGAATACTTGGTATCATCCGAAATAAATATCCTTCTACCCGAATACTTGGTATCATCCGAAATAATTATCTGCTCCTGTGTATCTCCCAAGGCACGTCGAATTGAAATGGGATATTCGTAACCATGTATTATTCGAATTGAAATTTCCGACCCCATGAATTCGAATAAACTGTATACGAATTGTACAGCCAGAAACTGTTGTTGCTTTGTTTCGAAGGTAATGAAATACTTATCGATATTCTACGACATTTGATTCGGGTTCTGTAATGTCTGACTGGATTCTCTCAACATCTTATGTAACTATCTTTATCAATGTGTAACTTCATACTTCGATCAAGAAATCTCTTTGGAAACCATTATTTATTGCAGTAATAGTATTAGTTTCTCGAATATTGTGAAGACACGTGACTTCTGGAAACACGTGAACTTAATGTGTCAATATCAAACATTATATTATTTCCTTAACTTAATCAATTATGAAATATGAATACAAGGGCCATAGTTTGATTTCTTTTTTGATGAATGATTTACACAATGTCATTTGTAACAATAAAATGCGTTTAAAACGAAGTAAAGTACATGTATTTTCATTCTTATCCACAGTTGTCTTTCCGTCCGTCCGTCCGACCGACTGTCTGTTCAATGGTATTCTAGACCCAATGAAAGATTTTCATAAAACGTTGGACCACACTTTAGCTTATCAAGAAACATATGGAGATTCCAAGATTCAATCATAACTTTTGACTTTTTCGTTGGGGATAAAAATTCCTTGGTATTGCATTTTTTATCAAACCTTACTTAAAAAAGTGGCTGTCACAAAGATTTATACTGTAATATACCAATAAGACGAACACACTTTTCATATCAAACATTGGGTGAACTTATTTGTGAGTTAGTTTGCTGCCTAACATTAATTACCACCTGCAGTTGGTTTCGATTTGAACCCCCCCCCCCCTCGGTTCTGACAGTCTTGACGGGTAAACTTCAATAAATCAATGCTGTCGACATTCTTTAATGATAACATCCAAACAGACAGTCAAACAGAGCTTAGTGATTCAGGATACAGTCAAACCTGTGTTAAAGACCACCTGCGAACAAAGACCACTATTGCAAAACCTGTAAACAAAGACCACATTTTGCTGTTCCCATGGGTGGTCTTTACAGACAGGTTTGACTGTATACAGTTAGACCTCATTTATTTAAATTCATCGGGTTCGTATAATACATGCTTTCGAATAGCCCATTGTAATCCGATGTGCCTAAGAAGATACATCATGTCTGATATTGAGTTCGGATGATACCGAGTATTCAGATAAAAGGTTGTCGAATAAATGAATCCCGGCGATTTTTATAAATTCCTTTGGTTTATTTTACTTGTTTGATATATTTTGATATAAATCTAGTTTTACTGGTTTTGTTACGTACTCAACCGTCGAAATGCAACTGTATATCAAAACACTACACTCGAAGAAGCCAAACATGCCACTTCATGTTACATTTACTTGATAAATTTCTTAAACTTTCACCTCATTGTATATGGCGAGTTATGTGACAACGTTTCTTTACATTACGGACTTTTTCCAAACCAAAAGTTAAACCCTGCTGGCATTATCCGCATAATTGTTTATAACTCTGGTTTAACAATAAGAAATTTATCTGACATCTGCCTTGAAATTGTAAATGCAAAACAAACCCAGGATACTTAATGTGAAAACAGTGTGCTCGAGTCAATGGCGATTGTCTCGAGTTCTCTCCCTTTATCACTTCTAGAGTTCGTTCCCTTTATTCCTTCTATAGTATAAGTGAATATAATGGTATTATATATACACGTACTATAAAAAGAATGTAGGGAGAGAACTCTAGAAGGGATGAAGGGAGGGAACTTGTGGCAATTAACACTGACTCACACCACTATTTACTTTTAATTAATCAATTAAGTTAATAAAGCTTTATATCATTTTATCAGGAAGTAAGTAACAACGTATAAACCATTGTTTTGATTCGATGTACGCATTGGATGCAGACAGCTAAATGATATACCGATGATGAAATGTAAACTACTCTTTTGTGCAATAATGGCCAATACTATGCACCATACTTATAGAAAAACGCCAAACAAATTAGATTGAAGTATTAGGTTGCAGACAGAATATCCAATATATCTAACTTCTAATGACTTAAGTATTCATGTTTAGCGTGTTTCGCTTTGAATTACTATAAATGACAGTCGTATGGCATTTTCAGTTTAATGAACTCCAGAGGATAGATGTAAAGTAAATAAGATATCTAAAAGTTAGTAACTAACTGCAAAAGTATGCAGATTGGATACACGTCGACTGTTCCTTGGGTAGATTTTAAACTGGAGAATTCAAGTTGATATACAATATACAATGAAACCTCACTTAACAATCACCTCAATAAGAAGACCAGCTTAACATTTAAATCAAGTCCATTTTCACTGTTTTGTCATTTTTACTACCTCAATATTAAGACCACCTCAATAAGAAGACCAGTTTAAAATTAAGATCAATTCCATTTTCACTGTTTTGTCATTTTTACTACCTCAATATTAAGACCACCTCAATAAAAAGGCACATTTTCACTGTTTTGTCCTTTTTACTACCTCAATATTTAGACCACCTCAATAAAAAGACACATTTCCACTGTTTTGTCCTTTTTACTACCTCAATATTAAGACCACCTCAATAAGAAGACACATTTTCACTGTTTTGTTCTTTTTACTTCCTCAATATAAAGACCACCTCGATAAGAAGACACATTTTCAAGGGAGGTCTTATTATTGAGGTTTACTGTACGTGTTTACCATTGCACCTTGTAATAATTTTATCTAGACACCGATACTGCAACGCTGGATATACTTATGATAACATAAACAAATGCTACAACAGAACTCCTTCAGGTAATAATTTTATCTAGGCACCGATTCTGCAAAACTAGATAAAATTATGATAACATAAATCAAATGCTACATCAGAACTCCTTCAGGTAATAACTTTATCTAGGCACCGATTCTGCAACACTAGATAAAATTATGATAACATAAATCAAATGCTACAACAGAACTCCTTCAGGTAATAATTTTATCTAGGCACCGATTCTGCAACACTAGATAAAATTATGATAACATAAATCAAATGCTACAACAGAACTCCTTCAGGTAATAACTTTATCTAGGCACCGATACTGCACCACTGGATATACTTATGATAACATAAATCAAATTCTACAACAGAGCTCCTTCAGGGTCAGACGACAGTATCAGGGTCCGCTGAAGCAAAGAAGCACGTGGATTTCCATGGAATTATTTTGTTAGGCTTAGAACGGATACTTTCATATATGTACGTTTTATTTTCAATATATCTGTAGGCCGGGGGCCCGTGCGATCGAAACATATCAATACACAGCATAGTGGCAAAATGTGAAAACAGCAAAGTATATCAATACAATGTTATACATATCATACAGCAGGCAATACTTCTCAAATTAAAGTAATAGAGTATGATCGAAAGCTTCGTTTTATTTTTGTATATTTAGTTTGTAAATATGTGGAGAGGCCAATACTCTCGAATTGGGGTAAGGACGGTGGGATGGGGCTAGTTTAAACGGTAAAGGTGGGGTTAATGATTTAATATACAATTGCTTTGAGGGCTATATACCTTAGCAGGTGAATAATGATAGTTTTACTGAAATTCTAAACGAAATGAAATGTTAGACCATTTTAAGGAAAACAAATGTCTGTAGAAAACAAAAAATCGCCATACCCCAAGCAATTATATGTATAATGAAATACGATGCCATCTGTGGCGGGAAATTAAATATTTGAACATTGTAAGATAAAACAATACATATAAGTCATCATTACGTCGTGCAGGCTTTGCAGAAATCGGTCAACAATCTGGTGAACTTGTGAAATAAACCGTATATGGCGTATTGTAGGACTACTTGGTCCGAATAAATCGTTTAAAATAAAAGAGGGTATTCAAGTTGTTTGTGGTTGGAGGTTACCTTTTATTTAAGTATTCTTTGAAGTTAACACCGTTCAGAAGTTCCAGAACTATGTAGTAATTTCTGGACGTTTCCATGACTTCAAATAGCTGCACTACATTTTTGTGAGTGATTGAGCGCAGTGATCTAACCTCGCGGAGGAATCTTCGTCGAACATCGCATTGGACCAGAACTGTTTTCTTTGGCAACACTTTTACAGCACGCTGTAAAAGAAGTACATAGCTATAATATTTCGTTTATGTTGGCGGAAAGTACCGGAGATATACGAGTTTCCGTTTAATGGACACAAGACAGGGTTTTCTGGTTTCATTATTTGCAATATAACCATATTCTCCATATTTAGACGACTTCCCTCCCTTTGTTCCTTGAAGAGTTTTCTCCCTTTATCCATTCTATAATATATGATTACAATCTCTTAACTACAACACGTTTTGTTTGTTTGGAAATTGATTATGCTTTAATAATTTGTACATTGATCGAAAGCATTTATTTATACTTGTGTTAATATTTATAATTTATGTATGCTCATGGGCAATATTGCCTTTTGCAATAAAAAAATAAAATAAATGATCTATCTCTATATGCACATGCAGTACTCTTTACGCAGCCGAACATACATCAGCAAAAAGACGATGTTTTTTACATGTGCGCATTTGATGCATTTCTGAATTGACGATTTGCATAAAATAGGTGTCGTTTGAAAGATAAATTATTCATGCTTAGAATTCATTGTTTTTCATAGATGTATCTTGATGTTTGAAGAGCGAGTTCGCCGCGGAAAGAGGTCAGGTTTGAAAAGAGTTAGACTTCTTGTATTTTATATACATATTCTATAAAAGGGGAAAGGGAGAGAACTCTAGAAGAGATCAAGGAAGATAACTCATGGCAATATCTTGTGCACTACGGTGGTTCTATTTATTGATACAGATTGATAAGTAAAGACTTACGAAACATATGAGCGCCGCTGTACGATTTCCAACCTCTCTTTTAAGCGACGTCATTACCAAAAAACGTCACATGTGACGTCACCATGTACTGACATTAAGCAATATTTGCCCCATATGGCAATATGAAAACGAAATAGATATTGTTTCCTGCTTGCAAATAGTGACATCACATGTTGCGTTTTCTTCAAAAGACGTCACTTATAGAAGATGTTGTAAATCCCATAGCAGCACTCATTTTAAGTTCAGGGGTCAAGGTCGTCACTCAACTTGTTTCATTTCCGGGATGATTTACTTACACTTTAAAGTTGACAAAAATCAAAACTGCATGGAAATTATAGTATAGAATCAATTTGTGATATTTTCCAAGAATAGTTTTAGATCAATCGTTCAGATTACATCGCTTAGCAGTTACATAGAAACGTAAAAAAAAATAAAAAAAAAATAGCATGACTCTATATACGATGTATACTCAGGACATTTGATAGCGCATACTTTCATTTAATGACTTATAGGATAAAAGAAAATAACTTGACAGGATATTATTACATGCAATACACAACACTGATGATGATGTATGCTAAATTTCATGACAATCGACTTGTATTTTCATAAAAAAAAAGTTTCAAAAGGAATAAAATGAAATTTAATGAAGTATGGGTGGTAAAAAAGTGTGCGTTTTTAAATGTACAGTCGAACCTGTGTTAAAGACCACCTGCGAAAAAAGACCACTATTGCAAAACCTGTCTGCAAAGACCACCAATTTTATCTCCCATCAGACCATTTTCAATGATACTTAATCTGTTAAAAAATAGAGACCACCTGTAAACAAAGACCACATTTTGCTGTTCCCATGGGTGTTTACAGACAGGTTTGACTGTACTGAGTATAATATTTGTTATAAACATCCGTATATTGTTCGAACAAAATTGAACTAAAATAAGAAATTTCATGACATAAACTGTCACTCTGTTAAGAGGTCCAATATCAAGACGTATCAAATTACCGATCTCTGTAGCAATTAATTATAAATTATCACGAATATTGAAGGAAACCAGGCTTACATTTTATCATTTAACTATGAATTTTTAACATAAACTTGTTTTTACGACAAATATGGAATATTTTACTATTTTAGAGTCATTCATGTAGGAAACGCATGACAAGTCATTAATAACATAGCAGTAATTACTCAAAAGCGCTGACTTGAAGTCTTTCCTATAACCCCATAATGAATTAATTGTATATATAGTGTGTGGTAAATTAATTTTAATTAGCAGAGAGTGTGTGTCTAGCAGGTTAATCGTCTCTCGTTAAGTGTGTATTCATTTTAATTTGTGTCGTCCGTTGTAATAATTATATTCAGTATAGGTGTTATACTTCTTTTCAATTTGATTCATATTCGTGACATTTCGGTACTTTTCGTGCCATTTCGTGTATTTTTTATATTTTATTGGTTGTGCTTTTTTTTGCCTTCTGCGTTTTAAATTCTGTTTCATTTATAAATACGCTGAATTAGACATCCTCCGTTGAATTAATGATGATAATTGAGTTAATAATGAATGCAAAAAGGTAATAAATTGCCGGTAAACCACAAAGCAATAAACATCTGGGTCGAGACAAAATAAGGGTTCATCTACAAACGTGTAGTTATAATTACAGTAAAACCTCCCCTAAAGACAACCTCAATATTAAGACCACCTCAAAATTAAGAACACAATTTTCAAGTCCATTTTCACTATTTCGCTCTAGAGTCCACCTCAATATTAAAACCACCTCAATAATAAGACCAGTTTTCAATAGTCCCAAGGGTGGTCGCAATATTGAGGTTATTCTGTATAACGAACCTGATCTCCAGTGGTCACGTGTTTAGCTTGTCTGACTTTGGAAAACGAACCTTCACCAATTGTCTGTCCTATCACGTAATTGCCAACTTTCTTCTTACAGTCCAGCGGAATAAACTTTTCCCTGAACAAATCTTCAAAAGTAACCTCCCTGAATCTGCCTGGCTCCATTCTATCATGGTCTGTACTTCCTATACTGTGCTTAAAGAGTTCACTTTTCTCTTTCCGTATACTGTCGGGCACGATGAACATACCCGACGGCATTCCGTCGGAACACATTATAAAATTCCTTAACGTATTTCACACTTTGAAGTAATTTGAAATCCACATATTATTAACCTACCCGACGGCATTCCGTCGGAACACATTAAGAAATTCCTTAACGTCTTTCACACTTTGAAGTAATTTGAAATCCACATATTATTAACCTACCCGACGGCATTGCGTCGGAACACGTTATGAAATTCCTTAACGTATTTCACACTTGATAGTAATTTGAAATACACAGTTTTAAACATAAACAAACTTGATGTCTTCTCTCAAGATATCGTCGCTGTATCTTCTTACGTGATTTAATATCCAAGTCATTTATTCACATCGTCGGAAAAGTATATTAACCCACGTGTATCCAATGAACAGATTTTTATATATTAAATTTCATCTAATATCTAATATTTTCAACTCATAGACAGTCATCCATTGTGAACAATATACACCTTTGGTTTATATTAAACTGTTGTTTTTTTCTCTCCAAGTATTTGTGATGAAATGTTCGTCTCTGTGTTCACATGTTGACACTTTCACTTTAAACACTGCAACACTATCCTAAAACCTCGAACGACATGATACTAAAAATGCATAACATATTCAGTTTGTTTTACATACGTTGTGATGTTTATGTTCATGAAGGCTACATTCGTTTGACATTCCTCCCAAACACGTCTTAACATTTGTTCTTTTGTAGTTTTGTGGATACAAGATATTCGTAAATATTTTTATACAATTTCTGTGTACATTAAACTATTTATCATTCGTGGTATCGGACGTTTAACGGTAGTATTTGAGTACTACCAAACATTTGAGTTCGGTGTATGTATACACAACTTGACAAAATATTCGTTATAAATATCAGCTACTGTTTAAATGTACCTATATCAAGTTATAAACATAGAAATTCAAGCGGGTATTAGCTGTTTATAGAGTTAATGTTTAAGGCAAGGCAATAGGAAGTGTAGCCAACTGAAACGATAAGCAAACGGTTTAAGATCAGACTTAGACAGTTTTGAATAAACGCTTTGTAAGGAACCGCTGATTTAAGTTAAGGCCTAAAAAAGATTACGATTGTTTCAGGTGTCATGCCCCCCCCCCCCCAAGCAAATTAAACAGGGATTTAAATGTATTTATGTTAAAAGTCAAATCCCCTTTCCTTTTTAACACGGATAATATTTAATCAAGGTGAATATAACGCTCCATAACTGGAATACCCGTAAAGCGTCTAATGACTGGGCAGAAAAATGGACCTAAAGAAAAAATCACACAAAGAAGAAATTTAACCGAGAAGAAGAAATTTTACTAAAAAGAAGAAATTTTACCAAAAAGAAAAAAATGTTGACACGCGAAAAAATATTCTACGGTCGGTGCAAAGAAAGGGGTAGGTCGGGAAACCTGAAACAAAAATATTTCTTTTACGCCTAAATTAAATTAGATTTCAATCGCTCTAGAATAAAGCTGTATTGATTATTTCTATTATTTGCGTAGATAACAAGCTCATTAACCAACGATCTGAAAAGTTTTTGTATTTAAACTATTAATTATTTAATTAATTTCGTGTTTCAAATTAAGACAAATCTCAAAAGTTCAAACTGGGGCTGTATTTTGAACTTGGTTCGATCTTAATTAGGAATTTTTTTTTTTTAATTTTATTGAGTTTATTTTTACCCCCCCCCCCCCCCCCCCGCACCCTACACCTTCGAAGAAGAGAGGGCATATTACTTTGCACATGTAGGTTGGTCGGTCCGTAAGCTTTTCGTTTCCGATCAATAACTCAAGAACCCCTTGACCTATCATCCTCAAACTTGGTCCACATTTATCTTGGGTAGCAGAAGAACCCTATTGGTGTTTGGGTCACGGGGTCAAATGTCAAGGTCACAGGGGTCAATTGTTCACAAACCGTTTCCGATCAATAACTAAACCATAAGTGGGCATAATGTTTTACAAATAACTCTTATGTCCATAAGTCATACCTAGCCAGGGTCAGACTTTCCAGCTATTTGAGTGGACAAGGACCTGTAAGTTGTCCATTTTAGCATTAGTGTGTTTTGGACAGCTTCCTTACATACAAATTCTACATCCCCGGATGGGATTCGAACCCGTAGTGGTAACTGGCAAGTGGTTGTATTGGTCAGCGAGGATTACCACTCTGCTCACCCTCTGTACACAGGCTATTCATAACATATATGATACCCTAGGCAAACTGACTGTAAAAATCCCGTACTCATGAATAATTAATGAGGTAATATCCAGCTGCTTGATCTGGCGCAAGACACACACCTCATGTGATTCGGAAATTGCCGATGAGTTACGAATGAAATCGCGGTTCTGAGCGATCCAATGAGATCGCGGCTTTCAAATCGTGTTAGGTTGCAGTTTTTTTCGAATTCGCTGATAGCTCTTTACAAGGGAGATTTATTCTTTTTTGTTATCGTTCATTTCATTGGTCAAGAAATGCTAATGAATATTCATGTTTTACGAATATTATTCAATGGGTACCGAGTATGTACTTGGCTACGGAGGTCTCCTAATATGTATTGCCTAAGTCGTGGTTTGCATAATATAACCTTTTCCTCTCTTTCCTACCTATGCAAGAGATAGATAATAATGCACAATCGTTACTTACAAATCCGCATGTAACTACTATAAAACCTCAATAATAAGACCACCTTTGAGACCATTGAAAACTGGTCATCTTATTGAGGTGGTCTTAATATTGCGATGGAATAAATAGTAAAACAGTGAAAATGCACTTGAAAATTGTGTTCTTAATTTTGAGGTGGTCTTAATTTTGAGGTGGTCTTATTATTGAGGTGGTCTCTAGCTAAGGTTTGACTGTATTGTTAAAATTCCACAGAAACAAAATGTTTTTGAAGTCAGGTGTAGAAACTGTTCACATACTTAATACAATATTTGTGCGAAGCCAAAATACGGTCACGAATGAATTAGTATCATTTGATTAGGATCGTTGAGTTAATTACAATAATGTACCACAACTGAAAAACGTTAACTAAATATTTGCATATACAGTAAAACCTCACTTAAATATCACCTCAACAATAAGACCACCTCAATTATAAGACCACATCAATACCAAGATCACCTCAATAATAAGACCGTCTCAACAATAAGACCATCTCAATAATAAGACCACCTCAATAATAAGACCACCTCAATAATAAGACCACCTCAATAATAAAACCACCTCAATTATAAGATCACCTCAATAATAATACCACCTCAATAATAAAATCACCTCAATAATAAGACCACTATAATAATTAGACCACACTTTTCAAGTCCATTTTGACTGTTCTGCTCTTTATTCAACCTCAATACTAAGACCACCTCAATATTGAGGCTAGTTTTCCAGGGTCTACAGGGTGGTCTTAATACTGAGGTTTACTGTATTTTAAATCATGACTCATGTGTCATTCTAATAGATTAACAAAGAAACTCAATGCTCAAACATATTTTTACACTTAGACAGAGGAATTGCTATGGAAGTCATGCAACACAGAAATGTCGATCTTATGTTTTTATATAAAAAAAATCTCTAAATTTGTCATTTTCCATTGTAATTTTAAGCGGAAAAATCCCGAAATTTAAAACAGACTAATCACTATTTTTTATAGCAGTATGTTACACAAATATTTCACAATGGATGCAGTTTATTAATTGTAAAGGAACGACAATGACGCTATTGTTATTTATTTCAAGCAAAACTATATGTGCAGATTGTACCAATAAACGTATAGTATAGTATAGTTATTTATTTCAAGCATAACACAGACCAGTTTTAATAATTGTTATTGTGCTTTTCAACACCAGGCCCTGGTGAATCACCCTAATATCTTGAAAGAAATACATATTAAAACTGATATCTTGCACCATCATTTTGCAATTACAGTGATATCTCAATCAAAAGATCACCATCTGTTCTTAAGAAAATCAGCCTTGTTGCTGGGATCGTCTTATTGCGGAGTTAAATGTAGAAGAAAAAAATGCATGTGTCTTAATGTATGCAGTGCCTGAGAAATCTCGTAAAACCAGTCTGACCCTTAAAATACAGCCGGGCCCTTATCCTGCCCCGATCTCTTAATATAAAATAATGTGGATCATTCGAAATGTACTATTCAAGACGATAAAAAGGTCCCAAAAATTACGAGAGCGCATATTGTACTTGCAGCATTGGAATCTGGAATATCAACAATAAAACCTCACTTTAAGACCACCTCAATAGTTAGACCACCTTAATAATAAGACCACCTCAAAATTAAGAACGCAATTTTCAAGTCCATTTTCACTATTTTGTTCTTTATTCAACATCAATAT
Source organism: Mactromeris polynyma (assembly GCA_032209605.1). NCBI lineage: Eukaryota > Metazoa > Mollusca > Bivalvia > Venerida > Mactridae > Mactromeris > Mactromeris polynyma. The sequence goes on from JASFXZ010000005.1 coordinate 4,617,317, forward strand.
TAAGACCACCTCAATATAAAGACCAGTGTTCAAAAGTCCCAAGGGTGGTCGCATTATTGAGGTTTTACTGTATATACGAGGGTGAATACAAGCAAGAAATATCTTTAAAAAAGATAAACGTCGTAGATGGAATGTTGACTTGCATTGTATGTTAAATAGAAATATTTATTAAATTGTTTAATTAAAGCAAAACAATTTAAGTTTTCCATTGAAAACAACGAATACACTATTACGCAATACAAATAGTCATCGCGTAATCTGTCCAGTTTTTCTTTAACAGTTACTGTTTTCAGAAAGTTGACAAACGAAATGTTATTTATTCATATCAATTGTATAGAGTGAAAAACACAATTTGCTATGAATTGAAAAATAACATTATGCACAATAATCTGTTAAGACTAGTTAAAACTATTGACAAGAAAAACCCTGTTTCGGAACAGAGGGGTACGCCACGGGAAAAGAAGTATCTTTCAACGATAAATTACTGAAAACAATTTAATGGCAAGAAACCATATAAATGTTTGGTAGAAAAACTATCACAAATCCTCTACTTAATACGTTTCTTCTTGCATTAAGTTCTAATAAAGACTTGTTTAAAATTGAATTATCTTTTCGAGACACCCCGCTGGTGCCTCTCCGCTTATAAAATATGAACCAATCAAATCGTCTAATGTGTTGCATAGTTTAAACAACGCGCTTCATATACAACATGTGATTGGTCTAAAATGTAAGTCAAAATTAATGTTCTACTGCTACGCCGAAAACATACGCGGACGTTAGTGAAGAACAAACTTTAAAATTAATTTTGTTTGTTTATTTGGTCTTACCTATATGTGTTTCATGGTGTGATCATTAAACATCGATGTCTGATGGTACAGTCATTTATTACATAATGTTGTTTGTCGCATGTATGCTTCAATGGCGCCACCAAACATATATAAAATATTGACGTCAAAATAACATTTTTAAAGTATTTTATGTCTGCCGACTGTTATTCAAAATGCGGTAAACATTACGTAGACGTGATATTTACGTAGTATGAGAAAATCTATCATTATTACATTGTTTATTTACTTTTGTTTCCTTGACAACAAAGTATCAAAACCAGATCATAACTTGTCTGAGTGTACGTCTTTCATTAAGTTATCATTCTCTTCCCCGTAAACTAGTTCTTGATTCACTTGCCTTATTATTGTGACCGTTAAAGCTTATACGTAGATACTGTTTGCGGAGTTAAATAGTCTTTTTATAGACAGCAGTGGCTTATATATTAGATAGGATACATTCAAGTTGGGTCCCAGATTCAAGTTAAGGCCATACCAAATTCTATCTAAGTTTAGCGTCAGGTTCGTTTTTCGAAACCTACTTACAGTGTCGATAAAAACATATCTTTAGCATCAAGAACATCTTTCTTCCCATACAGAAGGACATTATACATTAAGACATATATACAAACTACTGAACTGAACCAAAAAGCAAACAAAGTAACAAGTACTAGATTTAATGATTGTTTTCAGCTTTTGAACTTGGTCATTGGGTGGGGTGCCTGAAACATTGTGTTCATCTAAATGGAACTATGTGATGTTTTAACGCAATAACCACGACATTTTGACATTTTCAGATTTGTTTTTTGGACTGTCGAAAACCTATCGGCATGTGTACGCTTAACATAGATCCATATTGGCATGATCTTGAATAATGGGTGTACGTTCATGGCATTTTACTAATGGCATTTATGCACACACACTCCTAGATTTTTCGGTGCAGCCGTACTAACATGATTTTGCTATTTGCATATCAGTGTTGTGCAAACCAATAAAATCTTAAGTTAACCACCAAGGCAATTTCTCTTCAACCGAACAATTGATTAACCTTTCGATAAAGGGTACTATACCTTACCGAAATCCACTGAATTTCGTTGAAATTATCGAAATCCATTTTGTATTGCAATCGTAACATCACGGCATTGCTTTTATATATGGTTAAATTTACACTGAATTTACGTCATGTTTTCTCCCAGTTTTAAATTGTCATTTTTGCTATTTATCCGAACATAATGCAACATCCAACGCGTGGTGATTATATTTTTTATAGTCTGTTTGTCGTTTCATATTTCATAATCTTTCTTATATTAAACGATATCGCACAGGTAACTTGACACACATAACTAATGTTAGTAATAAATAGGGTGCGAAGAGTATTGAGCGAATATATAGCTACGGATCGTTTTCGTAATATGCCCCGGGGGTACTAATATTTCTACTTGGAGACAAAAATACAAACATAGATATGATATTTTTGCTTATATCTATTTCATTATACTACCAGTTGTCACGAAACTTTGAAAATATGTTGTCAAATTCCCGAGTAAGCTTTCTATGGAAATACATCGCATACACTGCTAAATTGAAATTTCTGAACATGAAATTCACCTATGTATTCACAAGTCAATTTCTTCAAAGCCGTTCACAAGTTATTTAGCAATTGTATATAAGGTCTCAATTTTGTTTTATTAACTGGCTGTATAGTCCAGCGTATGGCGCTTTCTGCTAAGCAGTTGGCTTGGTCGGCGGTTGTTTACCTATATCCCTTCTTCCCTCCTAGATAAGAAGGGGTAGCCGTCGACCTTGTCAGGGGTTTCGCGGAGTCGTCTTTACGCATTTTTCAGTTTGTCTCTTGTTAGAGACGAACAAACGGCTTGATGCGTGTATGTGGTCGCACGGTCATGATACGCTCCTTGTTTGATATCCCCAAGTATCGTAGCATTAAAGAAATAAGATTTTTACATGATTAATTTATCATTCACTTTCATGTGCACTACGTTATTACCACGATCCTTAATTATTAAACTTCGATTCCCGGTAGCGCCATTGACCGATTTATCGTGTTTCTCAAACATGACTTTATTTCTAGATAGGTTTGTGAAATTCAAATTTCGTTTTTTATGCTTTTCTATTAAGTACGTGTTATAAATAAGACGAAATCAGACAGGAAGCGTATCATGAATTGTATCCCATTTAGTATCAAACTATTATCAGAATAAAAAGAAGTGTATAGAAAAAAGTTATTTTCCAAATCTAAGGACGGAAATATCCAAATTTTGATATACGGCCGGTCTACGCCAGTTTGGTGAATTACCTCCCTTTTATATATGCAAATTTAAAAACCTGTTTAAATTACCTAAGGAAATGTATATATCAAATGCAAGCAAGGGAGGAGGTGGGACGTAGCGGATCAGTGGTCCAGTGGTAAAACGCTGGACTTGTAATCCAGGGATCGCTGGTTCGATTCCCCGCTCCATCACTGACCGTACTAACAGTCTTTCGGACGAGACTTTAAAAACCGAGGTCCCGTGTATGATGCTTTACATCGAGCACGTAAAAGAACCAGGGGTGCTTCTGGAACTGGGGCATCTTCTGTATCATGCACTATCCTCCAAATCTAATATGACTAACATTCTTCCGGAGGCGTCGCCCATGTGGGAAACCGGTGGCGACGATAAATAAAAGCATATACAACAGAGGAGGTGGGTTATACTACAGATATACTAATATTTTAAAAGGAAATCCTTTTTGTTTATTTTCTGTCCACGGAAATTCCCGGATACGCACGAAGGCCAATCCGAACACTGTCGGAATTGGCCGAATGCGATATCTACGAATTGGTCCTTCACTAAAGATTGTGGAGAATCAAAGTACTGGGAGTGCTTATATAGATTGTGTAGAATCAAACTAATAGGATTATATAAAGTATTAGTTAGGGTGGATGGTGAAAAAGTCATATAGCTTTCAATTTGTTGACTTTGCAGAATCACATTGCCAGGGAGTACTTTTTGGAATTGTTGTTTGATAGTTACTGGGATAAGACAGCTATTGTAATTACAATCACCAAACTAAACTAAACAGTGTATATGTAAGACAATCCCCGCTGTTCAACTCTTTAAAATAAGAGACCACTATCATTCTGTATATCAACTAATTCACCAATTCAATTAAGTCCAATTTGTTTTCTTTACTAACACTGTTCTTCTGCGACTCTATAGAATAGTAAAAAGAACATTTAACATTTTAAAGTCTAAGTATGAAGTTCAGTCATATAATGTTTAAGAATAAGGCCCCTGTTTTATATCTATGCAGTTATACGTATTGTACCATTATATCTTTATTTCTTAATATGAAAAATAACATTATTGATGACACATTCTGGACAATACAGATTTATTACAGGTTAAATAGTTTGTTTCTATTGTCTGATTTTTCACAAGCATGTCATGAATGTCGTATTTATATCTAGTTATGGATATTTTTCTCGTATGCAATTTTATTTTATATGTTTTTCCTAAAATCTATTTTTCTATTTTCCCAATTTCCGATCTTATGTTTCAAGTGGTTATGTCCTTAGCATGTATTGGTTTGAAATACTAATGTAGTATCATTTGGGCAAAATAGAACAATTCTGTCTACGTTTATATCTTGGTGAGTTTCTTGACAAATGCGCATCAAAAGTCTTTGTTACATTTCAAAAGGAAGATAATCCATTTGCGTGAAAATAAATTTGTAAGCAAGTGGTCTCCCTTGTTTGTTTGTATTATTCAAAGCGTTTTGTACTGAAATAGACATTGATTGATCTTTGAAACTTACTGACAGTTACTGATCAATGATTATCTTACGATTAAAGCTATAATCACGCTTGTCATCAGTGTCTGCACCTCTAGCTTTATCACTGACATTTTTAGCGTTATCAGTATTACCAATAATGTGGTTTGTGTAAAATTGTATTTCCATCATCAGTTCCGACAGCACAACCTTCAACAACACATCCGTCATTATCGTTATCATTATCGTCGTCATCAATTTAATCGCTGTTATCTTCATCATCAACGTTGTCATCATCATTATCGCCATTAGCATCATCGACATCATCAATATCATCATCATCAGTGTCTTCATTATCATCGTCATCGTTGTTACCATCACCATCAACATCATAACAGTCATTGTCATCATCAATGTCATTTTTGTTGATATAATCACCATCTACATCATCATCATCATAGTTTTTTTCTTCAGTCATTGTCATCATCTTCAGCATCATAACTGGGATTATAATCGTCAATACCATTATCATTAAAAACGTGACATTAAACCACTCAACCATATACCTCATTAGCAATATGAATTCTACATAAATCGACTCTTATATTAATATCGTCATCATTGGAAACATTCACTTATTAAATTTTCAAAATTGTATTCGCATGTTCGTCGATCGTAGTATTTCGTATTGGAGAGCCAAAGCTATACAAATTTTAAATACACACATAATTTGTGACAATATTGAGATATTGAATCAACTGTAGTTATATTATTGCCATCAATTAATTTTGAAAAGAGGACTTTGTCACATAATACCACTTGACCAACGTAGCAGATTAATGTTTATTTATCTTGAATTACCAATTATGAAAGCAATTAACTTGTGTTTACATACGTAGCTTTCCGTAACACAAAGTTTACCTGAGGTTAATCTAGACTGAATTAAAAATCAATTGCATTTAAGTAGAATTAAAAAACAAAAATATTTCATTGTAACAGCACTCGTATTTAATCTTTATTCGGTCCAAAAAAGATTGCGATAAACATTATGACGTATACTTCACCTTTTTCTCGTTTGTAAATCGGCTGTTACGTGTTTTTGGCATAGTAAACCTTTTTGACATTCGTCGCTTTTGTTAACATAGCGGGTATTGCTGAAACGAGTGTTAAAAACACTGGTTTATCGGAATGGTATATATTAACAGATCGATGCTCGTAGCTTTCTATCGTCGTTAAGTCTTTAGTGTTATACTTCTGTAGGGAAAGTCAGTCTGGCGCATCCGCGTTTTGTAGTCTTAGAAACGGAAGGAATTGTGTTCTTGAGTTCACTTGAATTATAGACATGGGAATCGTATGATGATGAACTGACATAAAAGGACACCTTATTTTCAACAGTGCCAGCGATTTGTATACGACAGTTCATTAATGTTTAACCACTTTGCTTGATGAATGCAGTTATTAGTGGACTTATTGGATAAGTGTCGGACGGAATCTTAATTAGATTCACACTATTGTCAGAACCTAAACGGACGGACGGCTTATTTAAAAGTTATTATATTTTTGTCTGGAAAATATTAAGGACTTTAAACTTTTATTATGACAGGGTCAGAGAATAAGTGGGAAAAGGCTGGAGACTCAGGACAGATACCAATACAAGCCAGAATCAGGGGTGAGTCAAAACATTGATTTCCTTACTCCACTTTCTGCTTTAAGTCGTTCTATGCTTGCGTTTCAAATAAGTATTATATGTAGGTTTAGTATAATGTCTCAGAACGTTTGTTTTACCACTCAAACCATTCCTCCTGTAAAATTTCTGGGTATGTATCCCTCATTGACAGTGCTGAGAAGATACAACATTACATCTGTATTATATTCATGTGTCAGTGTATTTAGTCTTTGCTAATCTACATTTTTTAAAGAGGAAAGTGACTGACAATACGTCGGAAATATGGGAGATAATAAATTTATGATAACTCATCCATTTAACATAGAAAGAACTATCTAACTATCGTATTAAAATCGGTGTACCTCTCAGAGAAAGAACTCTGAGTATACGTAACTACAGTGGCCAACATTAAACCTTCATGTCTACGGATACAAACCCATACTTAATGCAGTTGAATTGCATTTTTGTGATATTCAAAACGAAAGTAGGGTTCAATTAATTAAGTTGCGACCATATCGAGGGTTCAGTGCAAGACTATACTAACTCCTATATATATACACAGGAGTTAGTATAGTCTTGCGCTGAACCCTCGAATTACGTATTAAACGATTCATGAATCGTAATGCTTACGTAAATATGGATCGTATTTGCTCAACAAAAACGCATCTCTCATTATTACATCGCAAAATCGTCGACGATCTCACAATTTATCTTTACAAATCACGTACCAGTACTTAAACGTATTAACATAACTCGAGTTGGTGCTGACATACAAAATAGCAAATCTTTTTTGAACTCATAATTAAGTACCCGTATTCAATCGTGTGCAGCTTGGATTTGCATTTCGAATGAGGCAACATGAAAAAAGATTAAAATATTCCTCATAGGTTTGAAATATTGTATACAAAATATTTAAAACTCATTCTGACACTAATACCAGCACCTACTGTCGATTCTTAAACCCTTTTTTTCATATTGACACGAAATATTTAATAAACTTTATTTCTGTTATCTGCAGCAAGTTGTAATTTTATGACCTGCATTTTTTTTTATATATATTTACTGACTTTGAAAACGCAACTGACTGTGGGGTAAGTTAGTTTTACCAGGTGAGAATCGGTATTTTTATTATAATGTACAATGTTTAAGGTCAACTTAGTGCCGTAATTTTGAAACCAAAACATTTAAAATCGGGTGAGAATTTAAGAAAAGTTCTCTTGTTAAAGATCTTCTTTCTTCAGAAATAAGGACGGTCTTGTTATTGGCATTTTACTGTCCTATGTAGACATGTTGATGACATCATTGTGATATACAGTAAAACCTCACTTAATTACCACCTCAATATTAGGACCACCTACAAATTAAGAACACAATTTTCAAGTCCATTTTCACTGTTTTGCTCTTTATTCAACCTCAATATTAAGACCACCTCAATAAGAATACCAGTTTTCAAGGGTCTAAAGAATGGTCTTATCATTGAGGTTTTACTGCACATCTCTTAAGATATGAAAAAAATATATATTTCTGTTAGACTCTTTTGACAAACGCAGAAAGTTGAACACAAATTGTTAATAAATCAAATGTGGGCGGAGAATGACCGTAATATTTTTGACGATTGATTAAGTCAGCATAAGGAGATTGGCTGATATTCAAATATTTTAACAATTAAGTACGATTATAGTTATGATTATATAACTAGTTTCATACAGTAAAATAATGAATGAAATGTGCAGCCAATATGTCTGTCAGAAGACTACTGACAAGCTGTATTGTTCTCGACTGTTACGTTGTGTCACAGGAGATTGTCACGAGTTCTCTCCCTTATCCCTTCTAGAGTTATCTCCCTTTTCCCCTTGAATAGTTTATGTATAAATATACCAAGGAGTCTAACGTTTTTCACATCTTACCTCATTCCGCGACCGAATTTGTACTATATATACATATACTACAGAAGCTTAAAGGGAAAGAACTCTTGAATGGATAAAGGGAGAGAACTCGTTGCACTCCTGAGCGTTGTGACTACGGCTACAAAGTTTGTTAGTATTTGTCGTAAGTAACTTTAAGTAGAAGGTTTGCTTCATATTTATATCAACGCACTTCGTTTATTTCTTTTTGGTCTACTGAAATGATGGGCTTGAAAAAACGTGTATAGCAACTTTTAAAAACATTTACATCAATCCGTATAAGTATAAAATCCTTTTAAAATACTTTTCTTAAATCAACACGTATTAAAGACTATAAAAAACACTCGGGTCAAAAACTGGTCGTTTATTGGGAGGTATAATGTTGGAATATTGTCGACAATACACGGTAATCTTACATTGTGTTCAACATGTTTGTATTTTTTCTTGTTTTATCAACACTCTGATATGTTTTTTTCTTGTTGTAACGTTTACAATATTGTTATTTACGTACAACAAGGAGATTGTGCACATTTCATCGATACCACTTCAGTCTTTTGTCAATAAATAATCTTATACAAAATCATCTGCACTTAAATTTAAAACGATTTTGTTATCCGGGGTCAGAATGTGAAATCTCTGATAATCTTGTCCTATTTCCTTTATGCCGATACTTCAATTTCAACGGAGTTGTTAATTCCTGAAAGTTAACAACGTGATACAGGGAAATCTTAACATATTTTCCGCAATATATTGTCGTCTCGATAAATACACTTTAATTTTTTTATTTCACGTGGTGTTCATTTAAAGACTCGTCAACTGCAGTTGCGTATTCGGCAGGTTCCTGCGTTTTACATAAGCTGTGACAACTCTTAAAATCGGTTTGCTCCTGAGGACCTTGGGAAAATATTATAACCGAAACTTACCTATGTGAATTCACTCCTGGTGTGGTATTTACGAAATACATTAAGAAATACACAGTTCAGTTATCTTTTCCATATATTTTGAAGTGCACTTGAAAAAATGACAACTAGGTATCCACAATTTCAGCACATCCTAGAAATACTTAGCAATGGTATAAAGCAATAAATATCTACTGCAGATTGACCAGATGATAAAGATGTTGTAACTCTACTCCTCTACTCTTACCTAGTTTTGTAAAGTTTCACAAATTCTTTGGAATCATTCAACATGATTAATAGCACCAGGAGTAAAGGTGGACATTGTATAGCCATTGTAGCTAATCACTGAAAGGTTAACCCAGGTCAGCAAGGTCGGTCTTTAAGATTGTCATTATTATATTTTCTTTTTCCTTAGTTAAATATAAGGAAATCCTTAACCTTAACATTTTCATCTGTGCCATCAGGATTTCCTAAGCAAAGTAAAGTCTTAACTTCAAAGAAAATATTAATTTCATCTAAGGAAAATAGGCGGTACCTTATCTTTTAAGGGAAAACAAGCCCACATATAAGGAAAAGCTTAAGATAAGACATTTAGTGAATACCACTTAAGTACTTACTAAATATTTAAGGAAAATATTGTGGATTTTTTAAATATTACTTTTAAGGAAAATCTGACCTGAAGATTTTTTGTGAACACTATCCCAAAGATATCTATATTTGATCAGCTCAGTCACTTCTATGTATGTACAACCTCCTCGGTCATCAACATTCTTCAATTAGGCACGATTACCGGTTAGAAACACACGAGACAGTCTAGAGTTTATTATATGACTGATATGAGTCGCGATATTTTGTCACAGTCGCTGAAAAAAAACTTGACACTAGATCGGGGTTTCATCTTAATGCATTTATAATAATGTCAACATCTGTTGAACAAACAAACGTTGTTTATACAGGCATAAAAGACATTCGTTTTCAAGTACACGTTGGCAGATAATCGTTTGTCCTTTTCCTTGTTGTGATGTAATTCTAAATTCATAAAATTTATAAGTACAGTTTTTGTTAATATTGAAAGGCATTGAAAAAAGTACATCTACTGAATCCTGTATGTTTTATTTACTATGAAACAACACTAATACAATATCAGTGCCACACATGTGGTTGAATAGAAATTTCGGAATAATGTCAGCAAGAACGCATTCACTTTAATATTTATCATGCAACTACCATGGTAACAGACTGATAACACATGACCTGATAACATAAAGTGTTCTCAGGTCAATAGGCTGCTAGTAGCATGATAACACTTTTAAGCTCCGCCCACAAATTGACGGACTACTTTCATGATTCATGAATGGATCATTCAACTTGTTGTATCATTAAAAACAAGAGTTATGTCATACATTTTTATTTAAGAACTATAAACATAATATATAAACAGAATTAATAACAGCAAAAGGCAATAAATGACAAAAAGAAAACGTTTTCGAAACAATTTTAAATTACAATGCTTACATCAAATAAAAAAAAAAAGCTTAAAAAAGCTTAAGTCAAAGAAAAAAACAACAGCAGCAACAACAACAACAACAACAAATAACCGTCTGCTACAACTCAACAATGGCCTCCTTTTCAATTGAATGGGATGAATTGACTGATGAGATCGAAATTGAAGGAATTGAGAAGATTCTACTTGATATTGAGGGCAATGCCACCAGTGGATCTTGTACCAATGCAACTCCACTTACTGGTAATGATGATGAGGTTGAAACAAACAACACAGTGACTGTGGCCAGTGTGGGATTCGATTTAAGTGTTGTTACAAAGGAGGCTTTGGATGACTTTAATCACATCCAAAAAAATAAGAATACGTTAAGGAAAACAAATAGCCATATGAGACGGCTAAACAATTTCATGGTAATAAGAAAAGAAACTCGAGAAATTATCAACATTCCGCATAGAGAACTGGATGAGCTGTTGGCGTTGTTTGTTTTGTCTGTCAGGAAGGAAGATGGCTTAGAATATGATACAACATCATTAAGATCTTTCACGTCCACATTTGAGAGAGTTTTACAGAAAGATCACTATCCGTTCACCATTTCTAAGGGGTCTGGAAGACAGGGGTTTCCTCTTTTGCGTGAAACAATGGCTGTGAGTTCTTTTTTAAAACATTTTTCTTTTTCATACTCTGAAAGAGAATAAGTATAGCATAATTATATATCTTTTGTAAAGCAAGCTGTTTTAAATTCTGTAGAAAATAAGTCAGTTACCAATTACTGTACAGTAAAGTCATTTAATTTCGTTGGGACTAAATTTCGTGGTTTTGATGAAAAATGTTATTTCGTGGGGATATGAATTTGTGGATTTTGCATTTCCTTTTATACACATAAAATGGTTCAATATTTTGTCTGGGATTTAATTTCGTGGTTAAGCTGGACCACGAAATCAACAAAACTAAATCCCCCACGAAAATTAATGATTTTACAGTATTATAAATAAGGCCATAATAAAATAATGTGTGGTTCTGGTAATCCTACTTGACCTATTTTTGGTTTATTGTATAGCCATCTTTATTTTTTTAAATTGTAGATTATTGACTACTTGCTTTCCGTCAATTAATTGCTTAATAACCTAAAAAACAAAATAATGTTTGTTTCTACCCATCCGTTTCACGATGTTACCAGTACCACAATTTTTTTTGATGTTTGCTTTATAAATATAAACAAACTTAATCAGTGTACTGACAAATTTGACTTTCAATAAACATAATAATTAATTTGTTTTAAAGTCAAAAATGAAGAAACTAAAAGGTGATGGGAAAGGCAACAAAGAAAATGCTGCACAGCCAATAACAGACAGCGAAATAGAGATTCTGTATGAGAAAGGTCTTCTCGGTTCAGGTACCCCACACGCCATCATCAACACTCTCTGGTTGAAGTTTACCATCCACTTTGGACTGCGAGGTGTGGACGAGCATCACAATATGAAGTATGTATACCAATTAATTTAATACAATCAAATACTGTAAACCAATAAATTATTTCATGCAATTCACTTTTTGCCAAATTTTGCTCAATCCGCAAAATTGTTTTTTAATTACTTTCTTTACATGTTCTGCACTTGAATACGCGAATATTTATACCTGCGAATAACTTGCCAAATACGTTTGTTTACAGTAATGTTTATTATCACGGTTTTAATGAAAATTTATATACAGTATACTCACTTTTCTCCTTCATGTGTCCATCTCAATATCTCGGTTCTTTTTTCCAATTTGACTGGACAGTTATCCAAGATCTTGTTTTTTTGGCCATGTATCTCGTCTCAAATCCAACTGAAAATTGATGATTTGTTTTTATATTCGGAAAACGTGTCATTTTTTATGCAAAATTGATATTGAAATAGAATAGCAATCTTTTTTATATTGATTAAATGGTGCTACCATTTAACAAGAACCTTAAGGGTGGATTTTTTCCAGATGTAAAGCTGAAAGTATGAAAAACATGCAAAATATAGATTTTTCTCAAACAAATTTTTTGATAATTTCTAAATACTCAAATTTGACTTACAGATGGGGTGATGTCAGTATCAAATACGATGGAGATGGCACAGAGTTCTTGGAGTTAGTTGAACGCCAGACCAAGACAAGAACAGGAGAGCATTTAGACAGCCGTCAAGTTGCACCGAGACTCTGGTCATCTGGTGATTCACGAGATATCATTTCTGTGTATCGGCTTTATGCATCCAAACGCCCTCATGGTTTTAGTAAGCCTGATGACTCCTTTTACTTAGCACCAAGAACCGTCCCACTAGTAGATCATGACTGTCAATGGTTCCTCCGTCAGAGAATCGGTGTAAAAAAGCTTAGTTGCCTAATGAAAACTATGACACAGAAAGCTGGCATTAATCGCAAATTAACAAACCATTCAGCACGAAAATATACAGTCCAGAAATTAAGAGACAGTGGCACTGCACCCACTGACATCATGCAAATTAGCGGTCACAAGAACGTACAGAGCATCATCAATTACAGCAACATAAGCCTAAACGCACAAAAACAATGCTCATCAATTCTAAGCAACAATAATCAGTCCACAATTTCAAAAACTGTTCACGAATCACACAATCCAGAGTCATATTCACGCACTGAAACAACGTCTCACTCACAAACGTCAATGCCAGCTTTCAACCTTCCGGTCCAAGGCCAAAATGCCGGTTATCAATCTTTGTTTTTCGGGGCTACTCTTAACATTCAAACCATGAATGTGTATGGAAATCCTCCAACGTCCAACCAGTGAATAATGTATGGCCCACCTGAGTCTTTTTATAAACGGTTTACGCCAACATGTTGATTTTTGTTTGTCCGTGATTTCCATGTGCTTCAGCTTCTTCACCATTTTGATTTTGTTTATGCAGCTGTCGGGGCGGTTGCTTGGTGCGCATCAATTAATACGCATATTTTTCATGTTATGTATTATTAGTTGGAATATTTTATAAAACTGTGGTAATTGTCAGAAATAAATGTTTTCAATATTGTATAACATTAAAGTGTTGAAATCAGACCTGCATTTTGTTTTATATTTTGCCCATTTACAGCGAACTATTTGTTGGTGGATGTAGAGTTATGATATGTGATTTGCCGGGTCTCCGTAATAATCACATTAGCGGATTGAACACTAAATTTTAGGTAAAGACACACTAAAACATGCTCGGAAAATTAAGTTTCATGATAAATAGAATCTCAAGTTACTGTCCGGCTCGAACAATGTTATCAGACTCGGCGATATATGTAATTTTCGTTGTTTAAACGTAGTGAATTAGACGATAATTGATTTCCCTTGTTTAAGTTGTCACGATAGGTGGCGCCTCGTTCGCACGAGATTTTGAGCGACAAAAATAAGCGCCGAAGTCATTCAGCCTTGGGTACGACCAGAGTATAGACGTTTAATTGATAGCTTGAAAATGGACACATCCACGTGCGATAAAGAATACACTGACTCGTTGGGTGGAGACATAAAGAAAGACTTGAACGAGATATTGTGTGAATTACGTGGACAGAAAAATGATTTATCTGAATTGAAGAATGAAGTGAAAGGTAACTCTTTAAATTATGCTGAAATGAAAAAACTTAAAACTGAAAATGACATACGATGGCGTTTCGAAGGAAACAAAATTCAGTACCAATTCAATTCTGAGTTGGAAGACATAATGAAGCAGGGCCTTTGGGCTATAGAAAACGGGAAGCCAGATTATGCCAAAGAAGTAATGAAGGATATCGGCGACAAGTTACACATGCGTAAAAAGCATATCCGAATTGCAGACACGTGTGAAGGAGGATGGGAGACGGTGAAACAATACAAAACGAATCCGCTTGCGAGTGACTCCGAAGACGAGTCTCGTATCAACAGAGCAGAGTCACGTGCTATTAAGAGGAAGAAAAACGGCAAGAAAAATACGACAAAATCGACAACGAGCGTTAATCATGTGAGTAACAGAAATTCAACAGCTAGAGTGTTGGGTGGAGCGTCAAATTATGGGGCGGGGTATCCATTTCAACCTCCAACACCATTCAATGATACGAAATTTGGTGCCTTTCGAGGCTATTCAGGAAACCCATTCCAAAGGAATTTCAGTGGCCCAATCGGACCATGCTATGCATGTGGAGAGCTTAACCACCTTCGTAGACAGTGTCCGTACACCAGAGGTACGAAACAACCAGATAACTTCGGGAAACAGTGAAGTGAACATTGTGGAGAACCCTACTTTAGATATAAAAGATGAGTATTCTATTTGTAAAAAATTTGATTTTGACAATTCCCGTTTTACAAATGAATTTACTGTGTATGAACTGGGTCTGAAAGAAATTATTGTAAAAAATAGACTTAATAAGCATATAGAATTCTGGGAATCTATAGGTGCCGGACAGTTTATATTAGATACTATTAGGTACGGTTATAAAATACCATTTTATTCTTTACCTGAAAAATGCATGTTAAAAAACAATTTATCTGCTGTTAAAGAGTGTGTTTTTGTAAATAATGCCATTCAAGATTTATTAGATCGAGGCTTAATAGAAAAATGTGCTATTTCACCAAAAGTAGTGAACCCATTATCTGTGTCTATTCATTGTGACAAAAAACGATTGATTTTAGATTTACGAGCAGTAAACCCACATGTATGGAAGCAGTCAGTTAAGTACGAGGATCTTAGACTCGCTCTTAATTATATTGAACAAGGAGGATGGATGATCAAGTTTGACATTCATTCTGCTTATCATTTCATAGATATATATTATAAGCATACGGAGTTTCTAGGATTTTCATTTCCAGACAAAAATGGCGCCGTAGTTTATTATAAATTTTTAGTTTTACCGTTTGGTCTGGGAGTTGCCCCGTATTTATACACTAAATTTACACGACCGTTAATAGCAAAATGGAGAGGGGAAGGTAAGAAGGTGATAATGTTTTTAGACGATGGGTTTGGGACTGCAAACTCTTTTAAGACCACTCAAGTTCTAGCACATGAGGTAAAGCAAGATTTATTGAAATCTGGGTTGGTGCCAAAAATCGATAAGTCTGTTTGGGTTCCTGTTCAGAATTTAGAATGGCTGGGTGCTAATTTGGATACTAGAGAATACACTATTAGTATACCAAATCGTAGAACTGAAAAATGTATGAGTACATTATATGAAATTAATGAAAAAACGTGGGTTTCAGTGAGGAAAATAGCCGGTCTAGTTGGTCAAATTATTTCAATGAGTATAGTTATCGGACCTGTGTCCCAAATTATGACCCGTTATATAAGTATGGACATTTTACAGGCAAAAACATGGAATTCATATATTAAACTTTCTCAGGAAAGTAAACAGCAAATGAACTTCTGGCTTGATACAATGTCTTCTCTAAATAAGAAGTGCTTAATCTCTTCGGGTGCGTGCTCGAAAATTGTGTATAGCGATGCTTCAAGTACAGCTTTTGCCGGATATGAAGTTAATACTGTAAATGGGTTGTCTCATGGTATGTGGTCACCTGATGAGGTGTGTAAGTCATCCACGTGGCGAGAATTGTGCGCCGTTCTCAGGGTGTTAAAATGAATAGAATAGAATAGAATTTATTTGCATATTTAGTCCTAAAAAGGACTTTGTACAAAACAACAATGATACATATATTACAGTAAATAGCATGGTGACAAATGGCGCAAAAGTATGTAGTTTAATATTATATCGAAATAAATAAATGTAGGTAATTTTGGTCCGTTTCCGGGAGAGACAGTACGTTTTACAAGATATTAACAAATATAGTAATATAGAAGTATGCGTACTGATATTATTTGTTATGCATTAAACCGCTTTTACCAGGGTTTGATGCATGACAAACAATATCAGACGGTCAATGCTTATTTAAAGACATCTATATAATTATATAGATGTTTCCATAAGACAAAATTATACAAAACAAGATAAATGGTATGTAATAAGGTGTACGGGTATTTTTTTTTTCTTATTGTAAACGTTATAAACGCCTCAAGTCCTAAAATAGATGATACGTTTAATGTACATATAATGATCGTACACTGCTATGATACAGGAAGGTGCCGTGTATTTACAATACACTGACAAATAGGCATTACAATGTGATTTTCAACAATACCCACATGGCATTTGCAACCTTCCGTAATGTTCACAACACATGTACTAGTGCAGTAAACAAAAAATAATAAACAAATGACAAAAATAAACAAATGACAAAAACATATGACAATAAACAAGCATTAAGTATTTGTACAGTTCGGACGAAGTGTGGAAGCAAATATATTAAGATAATATGGCATGTAAGTTTCGTCTTTCAACAAAAGCATGGTGAATAAAAGTGGCCAGGTTTCTAATTTCATCAACGTTTTCGCTGGTAATTAATTGTACAAATTTAATCATGTTTGGTTTTCGCCAATAATAAGGCTTTAATAATTGTTTACGTATCTCATTATAAATTGGGCATTGAATGATAAAATGATATTCGTCTTCTAACAAATTGCATGCAATGCATAGGCGTTCGTCGAACGGTACCGGATGAGGTTTTTTCCACCGACCTGTTTCAACATACAACCTATGAGAAGACATTCTCAATTGTGACATAGCTATTCTATACTTTTTGATATTGATGACTTCGAGGTATTTATTGTGTGTAAAATTAAAAAATGTTTTAAAAAACAAAGCTCTTGATGAGTTTTCTAATCTCGTGTTAAAATCCTGAACCCATATATCGCGAATCCTCTGCTTTATCAGCGCAAGGAAATATTTATCATTGGCTACCCCTTGGTTTAACCAAGCATCGTGAAAACCAAGTTTAGATAACAAAAACTTGACTTGTGAGACCCAATTTACCGCGCGTGGATTTACTTCGTTATCGCTTTTAAGTAAAATATAAGCATGTTTAATGTATTTTCTTTCATGTGCGTAGCATATTTTCAACCAATACTTAATTATGTTGTACATTCTTGAAGATTCCATATCATACCTGCCTAGATCGCCATATACAAAATCATTTTGAGTTGACAGTTTAACACCAAGTAGACGTTTGCAGAAATGCAAGTGCGTTTTTTCAACTTCGGTTGCTTTATAGAAACCCCATACTTCGGATGAATAATTAAGGATTGGCGTAATTAATTTGTCAAAAAGTTCAAGCGTATGTTTTGGAGATAAGTCGGTGAATTTATATAATCGTTTGTTCAATTCAAATATTGCCTTGAGAGCTTGGCCAGCTAACATTTTGTCTTGCCCTTTAAAAGAACCACCTGAAGAAAAAACAACGCCGAGATATTTGAAAGTGTTAACAATCTCTAGGTCGATATCTTTATAGATAAATTTCATATGTGCGGGTAAGCGACCACCCTTTCTGAAAACAACAATTTTTGTTTTACTAGTGTTAACTTCTAGTTTCCATTTGTCACAGTACTCTGATAAAACGTTTAAAGAATGTTGTAATCCCTCACTAGTTTTAGAGAATATAATAATATCGTCAGCATATAACAAGAGGCAAATCTTTAAATTACCTATATCAATTCCGTTTACACCTTTTGTAACAAATTCACGCTCGATGTCATTAAGAAACATACTAAATAAAAATGGTGATAAGCTTTCACCTTGTCTTACACCAATATTGCACGAAAACTCTTCGCTTACTTCGTTAAAGAGTTTAACTCTTGAGGAAATACCATTATACATAGATTGTATTACTTTTAAAATATTACCTTGCACGCCATAATTAATTAACTTATACCATAGAATATCTCGAACTATAAAATCAAAAGCCTTTTTGAAATCGACAAAAGCGCAAAATAATTTTTCATTGTTATTCAGAGAGTGTGTGATTAATTAAAATCATTAGTTCACATTTTAGGTAATCAGAGAGTTAAATGGTTTACTGATAATACGGGGGTAGTGAGTATTGTAAACAAAGGATCAATGAAATCCGATTTGCAAGATTTAGCTATGCAGATATTTAATTTTTCATCAGTGCATTCTATTCATTTAGAAGTAGAGTGGGTACCCCGAAGTTTAAATACAAGGGCAGATTACTTATCTAGGGTGATAGAAACGGACGACTGGGCGATAGGAACAAATATATTTAAAAATATTCAGTTGAAATGGGGTAGTTTGGATATTGATTACTTTGCTTCAGAATACAATACAAAAATATCAATCTTTTATTCAAAGTTTTGGTGTTATAGATCTTCTGGGATAGATGCATTTACGTATGATTGGGGAAATCAGTTTGGTTTGTTTGTACCTCCAATTATATTAGTACCCAGGGTGATTAGTAAAATGAAATACTGTAAAGCTACTGGGGTGTTGGTGGTACCCGAATGGAAATCTGCCAGTTATTGGCCTATGCTATGTGACGGAAACGGCTTGTTTAAGCCGTTTGTTGTAGACATTATGTGGTTACCAACAAATAAAGAATCTTACAAACCGTGTAGAAACGGGATAGGAATGTTTGGGAATGCAGATTTAAAATTCCGTATGATGGCATTGTTAATAAAATTTTGAGACAAATCATGATTTTATGTGCATGTATAATTATAAGATTCAATTATGGTAGACAGGAATTTGTTTATTAGACATATTTAAAGCGATGAAACTGTATGTATAAGTTAGGTGAATACATTAATCAGACAGTATTGTCAGGTGGTTGATATATGCGGGTATCTGCTCAATGATAATTGTTGTGTACGTTTATGTATAATTTATATATAAAGTAGAAGACGTATGTCACAGTCTACTAGCCAGTATTGGCAAGCAAATTTGCAATTTGAAATTCAGTTTGAAATACTGCGTGATATAAACGTTTAGTTGTATAGATGCATGTATCTATACATCTGAGGACGTATATCATGGTCAACCAGCCGGTATCGGCGAGTTGGTTACTATGCACGGGTATCTGTGCATAGGGTGTCTATATTAAATAGACGGAATTAAAACTAATTAGTAAGTTAATAATTATGTCAGTATGAAGTAAGCTCATTGTTATTGATACTATATTATCAATTGATATGATTTTATACGTTTATTTTTTCAGAGATTTTCTGAAGATATAGAAGAGTTACCGGGCGTGTTAGCAGACAAGATCTCCCTGTTACCAGGCCTACTTGAAAACTCGAGAGCAAAGAACACATGTTTAAGTTATAAACGTGGACATAAACGTTGGGTAAATTGGGCTTTAAGTAATGGACTTTCAAATGGGGATATCTTGCCTGCTAAGGCGTTTCATGTAGCTTTATATTTAGCTTCTTTGATTCAAACGGCTAATACGCCAAGTCCTATTATTAATGCATTTTATAGTATAAAGTGGTTTCACGATATTTTCGATGTAAAATCGCCTACTGACTCTAAATTAGTTCAAAATGTTTTAGAAGCGTCAAAACGAACATTGGCTAAACCAATCAATAAAAAAGAACCGATTAATAGTGACTTATTGAAGAAAATGTTTGATACATTATACATAGAAGGAAATATTAAAAATCAAAGAACTGTGTGTGCATGTTTATTGTCATATGCTGGATTCTTGAGGAGCCAGGAACTGTTGAACTTACGTAGATGTGATGTTATGTTTTATTCTACTTATATGAGTTTATTTATTGAGTCGAGTAAGACTGACAAATATCGAGATGGATCGTGGATTTTAATAGCAAGAACGGGGACTTTATTATGCCCAGTGGTTAATCTGGAACATTATTTCAATTGGACAGATATGAAATGTGATTCTGATGTTTATATTTTTTCTAATTTGTCTGCATTGAAATCTGGTTATAAAATTCGAAATGATGGTAAACATTTAGCATACAGTAACCTTCGTACTTTATTCAAAGATGCATTTAAACCACACGTTAAAGATATAAGCATTTACTGTTTACATTCTTTAAGATCGGGTGGGGCTTCTGCTGCAGCAAACGGGGGTATACCAGATAGGTTATTTAAACGCCATGGTAGATGGCTGAGTGAATCTGCGAAAGATGGTTATGTAAAGGACTCTGTTGAAGAGAGGTTAAAAGTGTCATTAACACTTGGACTTTAAGAATGATGTTGTGTGTATTATGTATGTAAATCTTCATGAGGTATTATATTATATTACAAATTATTAAAATTTATAATTATGTAGAACGCGAAATAGAGCCCGTTCTTTTAAATTCAGCTGGTAGTAACACCCACAGGCTTATACCAAACTGATGTTTGTTGTTTCTTAGTTGTTATCGTGGAAGACGAACTATGAGGGAAATGTAATTTTCGTTGTTTAAACGTAGTGAATTAGACGATAATTGATTTCCCTTGTTTAAGTTGTCACGATAGGTGGCGCCTCGTTCGCACGAGATTTTGAGCGACAAAAATAAGCGCCGAAGTCATTCAGCCTTGGGTACGACCAGAGTATAGACGTTTAATTTTTTAAATACGTTATAGACAATTTCATATATGTATAATTGTTACCTCATGAAGTATAGTATTATAAACGTAATTTATGTTAAAATAAAATACAAGCTGGTAGTAACACCCACAGGCTTATACCAAACTGATGTTTGTTGTTTCTTAGTTGTTATCGTGGAAGACGAACTATGAGGGAACGTTCGTGGTGACTCGCTAAAGCTCGCCACCACAAACGATATCACCTCGCCTGATAACATTGTTCTCACCGGACAGTAACCCGAGATTCTCTATATGTCGATCTATCGAATATGTAAGCTACGTTTTGCAAATAAGTTCAATATGTTGACGAAATCGTGCAAATCATGAAATTTTCTCGATTTCATTTTTCGCATTGTTGATCAAATCGTGAAATGTCTCGATTTCATAGTTCGCGTTGTTGATAAAATCGTGCAATCATTGAAGTTCATGATGAATTTGGGACTTTCAAATATGAAAAATGAACGAAGACGTCTCTACGTCTGTTTTGTAGTGTTTCCGTTGCTATGTCAACAGTTTTATATTTACTACATAACAAAATACACGTTTTCAAGTGGAATATGCAATTAATCGTGAGTTATAAAATTCTGACACGGGTCAAATTGGGAGGGGGGGGGGAGGGGGGTAAGTAAACCTATCCCTTTGGTGAGTGGTTTCTCAACTATGGGTTTTAATTGAACTTTTGATCACAGTTAACACATTGACAGCTGTACAGAGAAAACTGCACAGTAATTTTACTTCATTTGTTTTGTGAATAAGATTACTGTACTTGATAACGTGTGATATATTGACAATACGGCAAAAATATATCGACTTCCCACTAAACACCCATTTTCTATTCACACTGTGTAATGAACTCTATGAATGCTATTAATTCATCCGTATTTCATTCTATTCTGAATTCAGAAAATATTAATTCATATCGACAAAAGAAAACATGAAATCTAGGGGTCCTAATGTGTGTTTTTTTTCATTTCGAAAAATGATATCATTTAAGGAATTGACATACGTCGAGTAAATTATGTAAGTTGTCGTTTTCTATTTTAATTGCTCTCCTCATATTGAGGCCAGATAAATAATTAGTTGGTTTATTAAAGGTGGCTCGATGTCCTAGCGCTGATATTGAAACTTAGACATATCATAAACAGTTTTCAATATATAAATAAAGTACAAATACATGTATTGCTTTAGCAATAGCTGATTTAAATTATAATCTTTATTTCAATCTTATCTGTGTTCATATACAATAAAAACGAATGTATACCTAATGACAGTACACTGCTACTCATACAATGAGTTATAAGAGATTATGTATATACACATAAAACTATTACATCAAAGGATCTACTTACATTTATATATAGACTAAACAATGATATTACGTAGTACACTGTACTTATATATAACCTATATCAACATGGAATAAAACTGAAAAACCCTGCTAATCAGTAGAACCAAAAACTGCCTTAAACATTGAAACGGTCTTCAAATTCATCACCCAATGTGTTCGCCTGTCCATGTTGATGTACAAACAACATTTCCAATTAGGATATCCTGTGATAGCATGTATAATTAGTCAGCGACTCGTAAGCCGAATTTGGCAGGGCATAGAATATGTTTTTACGCTACAAATTGTACTATAATATTTTAATAATCTGTCTTTAAATTTGATAATAATCATTTTGAAGTTAAGTTATTCTACAATTTTAGGGTTTCAACAGATTGAGGTATGGATAAGTAAACTCATTCGCTTTTTATTTTATCTATTATGAAAAATATGACATTAGACATCAGAAATTTATTTATGATAATAAAAATATAAAAATCCTGTCAGACTATGAGGGTTCCATTAATCTCTTATAATACATCACAAGCATTTATAATATGCATGGAGCGTGAATATTAAACATCGGACGTTCAATTATGTTATGCGTTCACAGATGTGAGATAAATCGATTTTTAATGTTTAATGCCTTTCCGATAAGAATATGTTCTTTTTGTGTAAGCAGATAAATGAAAAAATGCAGCAATAATGGCACAAAAATCAAAAGAAATTTTAATGTCCATACACGCGTATAATTTCCACATAAATCAAACATTTATTATGAAATTACGAAATTGAATGTAAGTTGAGAATGTATTGACATAAATTCTGTAACTAAGCAACAAATTTTCGATTATAAAATATCCAGAATTTTGACGAGTGGTGTGAGGATCAGATTGCTTTTGATGTTAACATGTATATGAACATAAGAAGAACAGGGAATGTCGTATTCACAAACAGGGTCCCCCCATACGAATCCATAAGTTACAAAATACAATAAAATTGGAAAGGGTTATTACATGTATAAAGAAAAAAAAAGGAATTTGTGGAACAACTAAAGACAATCATAGTAACATCACAGCGCCGTGGACTCGGGACTATCAGTATAAATGCTGAAGACTTAAACCGTTTGTCTGAGATCGTGTGGACGTAATTGCTAAATTATTTAATTTTAGTTACATATTGTCTCATTTTCGTCACTAAGCAACGTATTTTTGACCGATTTCGAATCTGGGTGATCACGGACGAGTATCGCGTGTAACCCACTGATGTAAGATTATCTTAGAGAATACATAAGTTACTTAAATGTTTTATGAGCGTTCTAGACAATGATCTTGTACCAATGTATTAAAGGTACATAGTCTGATTTTTTGACAAAATATCCTTAGTGATAAATATTAGAAAATTGGTGGTAATTCACTTCATACAGATGTACTCTACAACACTGCATTGTCACTTTTCTTACATGTTTACCAAAACCATGTGCCCTGTACCGGTATTTTCTATCCTGATCTAGTGTAATCTACCGCTAGCGTAAGACATGCCTGTATAGGACTTCCGTTTTGCAGTTCCAGGAGCATTTAAAAAAAAGTTACATAACAGATTATGTCTGTTAGAAGGCATTAACATGCCGTTTTCTCAAAATTATCACTCAGCATATTTTAATAGAACTTTTGACTATCTACCTTTAAAGTACACGCAACTGTATCTCCCATTAACAAACAAAGTGAATAATTAATGTAACCTTGTTTATGCTAACATAAGTACACAACGCATCAAAGATGACTTTCCGATATTCGTTCCTGAAGATGCGATAAGATGTTACAATGTGTATATCACGAAGACTACAGACAGAGAGCAAGATAATGTCGCTTACGGTTGTTGGGTTGGGCTTATCTCAGAATCGTTTTGTCGCAAAGACAAATGAGCGCTGCTATGGGATTTACAACCACTTCTGTAAGTGACGTCATTTCAAGAATGTGATGTCACTTTTTGCAAGCATAAACTAATATTTAGTCCATATGGTCACTTCGTTTTCATATTGCCGCGCATATAGGGCAAATATTGCTTACTGTCGGTACATGGCGACGTCACATGTGACGTTTTCTGGAAATGACGTTACTTAAAGAAGAGGTTGGGAATCGTACAGCGTCGCTTAAAAGTAAACCTGGGTGCTTATATCTACCATATCTGGACTCTTGGCCTGAAATTGACACAAACACGTGCAGTGTTAATGTCATATTATATTACTTACTAGAAAATAATCAAAGCGCTGAAAGCACTAAAGTTGGTCGGTATTAAACACTGGTTTGGTAATCAACACTTCCAGATTCACATAGAGTACGAATCAATCATTATAGTCCATTGTTGAACCATTAAATTTAATTGCGCAATAAAGATTACTACCAGTATTGAGTATGTTACGAGGTTACCCTTACATATGTTGAACTATTTTTAACCGATTCACTTACATTTTGTTCATGCGCCACTGCCGGAAAAGGTAGTTTTCATATTAAGACAATGCGACTGTCGAAAATTGGTTGTTCGGTAGAAAAAAGAACTTATTCAGCGCATTTATACCCAAGTACATATTCTTAAAAATGTGTCTATTGTTGAAAAAGTCAATTTCCCTCATTCTTATTGCTAATAAAAGGAGCCGTTTTAAGTGGAGATGTCGGGTATTTCAAGAAGTCAGACTGGTCACTAAATACATAACTATACAGGTGGACCTCGTTAACTCGACAACTTTCTATCCGAATATTTGTTATCATCCGAAATAAATATCATGTCCTTATGCTTGACGATTTGAAATTGAATATTCGTAACCATGTTTTATTCGAAATAAAATTTCGGATCTGATGAATTCGAATGAACGATAACCGACTGTATATATTAATCTTATTGTTGAAGTGATTTCTTTCTTTCTATAGTTTTTGATATAGTATATTCAAAGCGATGTACAAATTAAGATTAAAATCGTAAGATATTCAACTGTAGGTCAATGAGAAGACAAACTGTTTAAATAAAAACCTCATTGAATTATTTAGCATAAAAATAAAATTATTGATTTCTTAAGATATGAAAATTAATTGCTGTGAAAGATTTTTTGAATTCGTTCTGTTTTACTATTTATGTTAGTAAAAAAATAAAATTCCTTTCTTTTTAAACTTGTTGATGACGTCATCATTACAATTAAAAGAATTTCAGGTTATACAGCGCATTAAAACCCATTTTATTTTATGCGGAACAAATAACTCCATTTACTGGTATTTCTAAACATGCGAATATGCTTTGAATACAGTGTAAGGTAACATGATATATCTAGGTTAGCAACCCTCACAAGGGTATGGTATTTACATTTGTATGTGTCTCAACAGTACCTTTATCGTCTATTCTAATGTTAATTGAAAATATCATTTATATTTCAATTCATGTTACAAATTTTCATTTCGTTTACAAAGGGCGTCTATATATGATTATTTTACATGAAAAAAATATTTAAAAACAAACACAAATCTACATTGATATTTCCCATGATTTTATGGTTTCACTGTTACTTACATCAATAGATAACATTACGTTATTCAATAACTTGGGATGATTTAAATGATTATATTCATGACATACATTGTGCGAATGTCGTTAAGTACGAACATTATCGAGCGCTAATCTGTCGATCTATTGCTTCGCTCCGCTAGGGGGCGCAACTGTGCATGTATTAACAATCTAAATACGATTTCATTTTTGTTTGATTAGCGCTTCACAGGAGACGGGGTGCTATAAATTTGATTTTGTTTGATAAATGATTTATAAATGGCTATAGAATCTATTTTAAAGACGCTTTTTAATGTTATTCATACGTATACAAGTATTTTATTTGTCTAGAAATTGAACCTAAAGAAAAACTGTAGCAGCAAAGACATTGAGTAAAGGGGATGAGTTTTCCTAAATTATTTATACCGACTGCAAAACAAATTGGAAGGTGCATGCATGACGAATGTATGCATCTAATCAACGTTGTATCAGATCGAGACCAAACGTTGTAACTATACCAACAAGACCCACGTGATCTGAGTGGATTTATCAAAAAGATAGGACCTGTGAATATCTAATTCCCGATCTTAACAAGCAAGAATCGATTTTTATTATATAAAATATACGCATTTAACTGAATACCTTAATCGGATTTTATTTTAACATTTATTTCACTCATCACTTTTAAGTCACTCGATTATATATTATCATTATTTTCGTTTAATGATTGCTCGTTGCACCGAATGTTAGTTGAAGATGAACTCATTAATTTCGTAATATTAAAGAAGCCATATCATTTTATACAAATCTGGTCAGTTTGTTATTTTACAACGATTTATCTCATTCCATATGAATTGCTTCAGTTATGTATTCTATCATTTAAAGTAATATCATACTAATTTTTAACAAACATAAAAAAATTATTTCCTATAGTTAAAACTTCAATAAACATGCATTAACAAAGAATGAACTCATAATGTATTGATCCGTATTTGTTGAAGAAAGATATCTGTACATCATAAAATTTACCAAAATTTTTTTTTAACAATCATGCTATTTGACGAATTTTGTCTGTTAGTAATATATATGGTATTTTTTTTAATTTTCAATCGGTTATACATTGCAATGGTTCTTATTAGAGATGTTTTAGCCAATGTAACAACAATACTGGATGAAGCCAAATCAAACATTTTATGTTCAAATGTGCCAGATACATCTTTAAACTTCCCCCTTGTTGCACCCCCCCCCCCCCCCCAAATTATCCCCCTGTTATCTTTGTGGTCAGCCAGGCCATTCCTTGTACCACACACGGTTCCCATTCATGATTACCCTTGCACCCTCCTCAGTGACTAATGTTTTGTAGACCATTGTTTCCCGGAGGTCTTGAAACAAAACGCAATGTTTGAATTATACGCGTATAAATTCTCCCTGTAGGCGTACAGTGAGAGTTTGTTTTATTAATATTTTAATAATTCATCATGCTGGAAGTGTGTAATGTATACAGTCTCGAAAGACACAAAACGATGAATATTTAATGGGAATAATAAACTACATGCTTAACATTCAAGTTAGATAACTTATTCATTTGTTTTCAAAGTATTTTTACTTAAATACGTGAAACACATTGTCATGTTCATTTATGTATAATGTGTAATCTTCAATCCGCTGTGAAAACGTTTTATGTTTATCGTTTATATAATGTAAGAGCCTTTACAAAGATAAATTTAGCTGTTGAATTGTCATTTGTATGCGTACATGAATCGCTCTAAAACACAGACCGTTCATAGATCAAATGTGACACGTGTTATCGGTGAATATAATAAATGAGTTGTTAATCTGATAATCATTAGGAATTGTGACAAGGACAAACACAGTTAAGTGATTGTTTCTTATGTGTCGTCAATCGGAGGCCTCAAGCTAGGACATGAACCAAGGATTATTACGAATACAGTAAAACCTCAATAATCAGACCACACTTGGGGCCCTTGAACACTGGTCTTAATATTGAGATGGTCTTAATATGGAGGTTGAATTAAGAGCGGAACAGTCAAAATGGACTTGAACAATGTGGTCTTAACTTTGAGGTGGTCTTATTATTGGGGTGATCTTATTAGTGGGGTGGTCTTATTATTGAGATGGTCCTATTAGTGGGGAGGTCTTATTATTGAGGTGGTCTTTTTATTGAGATGGTCTTATTATTGAGGTGGTCTTATTATTTAGGTGGTCTTATTATTTAGATGGTTTTTAAGTGAGGTTTTACTGTACTTACACAAATCACTCTAATATCAAATAACAACATTTTCTCTTAAGAACTCTGATAGTGCCTCATGACTTAAAAGAGTGCTGAATGTTCTTCGTGGCCCGTTTTGTTAGAGATTTGAGTGTATTTTAAGATCTGGGAGTAATTATTAAGTCTGCGAGTGGCACGTGACACTCAAACACAATAATTACTCCCAAAACGTATAGCCACAATAAAATATCAAATAAATGGACAAAACAATAATATTCAGCACTTATTTGACATTTTCATCAATTTTCCACCATCAAATTGTCATTATATTTATTAAACTAATAATATAAAAAAAAATTAATTTAAAAGTTGCCGCATAACAAAAAAAAAAGTTTGGCAAAATCTACTGCAATTTTTTCCCCCGAATGTCTTCACATAGACAACGAAGTTATACACTTTCGTTATACACAACTCAATAAATTCGGTATTACGATACTTGTTAGGCTAGTTTGTTTGTTTTCATCTGGTTTAACGCCGTTTCTCAACGATATTTCAGTTATATACGGCGGCCGGTTCACCTAACCAGTTGTTCCTGGACTGAATTCTTACCAGTACTAACTTACCCTTCCACAAGGAGCCGGCAACTTCTCCCCATGAGGTGAAAAATCGACATTTTTATCAAATTTTCATGGAAGGGTATGGCCTGCCGCGACCGGGAATCGAACCCGGATCGCCGGGTTACAAGTCCAGCGCACTAACCACTGGACCACACGGCTTTGTCAGGCTCGAACTTGGATATGCTAATTTCTTTTCAGAAAAAACCAACAATGGTTTATAAACGGTCTAACTTTGGCTGTTAAATCGTTAACACAATTATTTAATCAATAATTTAATTGAATTGATTAGTATGTACTTGACGATTAACTTAGTGTTTTTGTATTTTTGTGGTTATAAGGTGAAAGCAGGTCAAACTGTTGTATACATTTAAATAATTTATGACACGAATTCAAATAGGATAATATCATGATATATACTAATCTATTGCAAAGCTCATGTAATGTTGACTTGTGGATTAAAGGTTGAAAATAAATGTAACTCTAATAATTGGGTCACCTTTCATAAAGTAGTACTCCGTGTTTCTTTCCATTACATGAACCCCAAAAAATAATCTTGCATTTTAAGGAGTTAATAAATGAATTAAATAACAATATACTGTTCATGTATAAACTATGTTCTAGATGCCTTTAGATGTAGAACATTTATATAACCGTCTCTCTTGGCCGAATGGTTTAGGCACCCGGGAGGTCGAAGGTTTGAATCCCGGTAGGGATAAGTTATGATATGGCCGCCCAGTCACGTTAATGTTTTAATTACTTGTTCAAAATCACGTGACAGTATATATGTATGTATTTCATGTTGTATAGACGATGTACTATGTATAAGTCTCGAATAAAAAATCTGTCTGTCTGTCTGTCTGTTAATCTGACATCTGGCCAACTACTCCTAGCAATACCGTTATAATATCGAGTTCAGACCCGGGAGTTGGTGCTATGTAGTACCATTTTAACGCATTTGGTACATCACGTTCGGGTATTGAACCAGCGACCCTCAGCATCCGAGACTAGGGCTCTACCACTTAACCACCAGACCGATACCATATCTCAGTAAATTTCGAATCTATTCCGACTTGTGTACCACAAATATGTACACTCAACTAAATTATAATTGATCACTTTTCGTTCTGTGATCTTTTGCAATAAAAATACATTTTAACACAAACTGACAGAAATACTAACAATCACTTTTATTACAAGCCATTGAAAACACAAAAAACGGGGGAAATTGAACACACGCCCGCAAATTAAGTTACGATCTAAATTAATAAACAGAAGCGCAGGGTTACTCATTGTGTATAAAACATCAAGTATCACAGTATTTGTGTAATATAACAATCCTATTTCAGTAAAACACATTATTAGGTGTGGATGGTTTGGATATCGTTTAATTATGAATTAAATGATACGGCGATGTTTAATGAAGATTTGCTTTCTGAAATGATATGCTTCACATTTCTAGTGTAAATAAAAGTTTGATACAAATATCAAAGTTGGAAAATCGAATAACCATTCCCTTATAGTTGCTATAGGTCTATTTGCGTAACTATTTGATCAAACGTGTTAATTGCTCGACATAACGACTCGCCAAAACAATCGGACAAATATATATAGTCTAGGTATTTGTTTTAAATCTGTTGGGAGTATCAAGTATTCTGAAAATCTCTTCAGTGTTTTAAGAGGAAATCGAACTACTTTTGTTCATATTTAACACTAAGTATTTAAATTATGCGCTCCTAGAAATGTATTCCATAATGTAAATATATCAATAACTGTAATATTTAAAAGAGAAATGAATTTGCATGTCTGTTATTTAACAGACAAATTATTGTGAAAAACGGCTGGAACAAGAATTGGATACATTCAAACTGTTTTGACAAAAAATCAATACAAAGAATATCACTTGTTCTAAAGTAGAAACTATTTTTCATAGTTTCGAAAATAAGCTATAAGAATCCTTCCGACTGGCTTCCGGTACGGATAAAAATATCCGACAGGATGGTTACTGTTTTGGCGGGAACGAGGCTCTGCCGGAAATCCAGGTCTAGTATGCAAGAAAGAAATATCTTCAAATAGACGTTCGGCGCAATCTGAAGCAAGCATATTTTTGCAATCTGAAGGTTAAGATTTGTTGTCGTTTGGTAAACACTTATATTGGCCTTGACGAAAAGTTAACCAATCCGCGTCAAGGTTACAACTGCTGTCCGGTTGAAGAGAATTTGGTTTAGTGATTAAAGTAAGATTTGATTACGCGACGCTGATATGCAACCAGCAAAGTCATGTTAGTACGGCTGCGCCGAAGAAGGAACAGGCAAATTGACCGACGAATCTTATTCTTAAAATTAACAGATGCCATTCTCAACACAACGATAGTATTTAGTAGTTTATAGTCTGCTAATAAACTATAACCAACTTTCGTTCTGTAGTCTTTTGAAATTATAACAATTCCCGGTCATTATTGTAATCTTTCTATAAAATGGCGTCAGTATATGTGTGTTTTTCTACTCGACAAGAAAAATGTATGAGGGTGAAATAATATTACTTTGGATACATGTGTATCCCTTTTAAGTACTAATTAGAATCTTATAAAACACTAATTAAAGAGGGAATAAGTTGTTACAGGGAACCCAATATACATAAGACAATGCCTCCCCATGCAGACCTAAGGGTCAACTGGCAATCCTGTATAGTGAACATGAATGTGTGTTCTCCGCTGACAAAACATTATATGGACGAAATGTTTTTCTACGACTGTTCGATTAAATGGTGTCAATCAAAGCAATGAAAGCCCTGTAGTTGTTCGGTATATTGAACAGTGGTTTTGTATTCAACACTTGCAGATTCACAGAAAGTACGAATCATTAATGTCCATTGTTGAACCACTAAATTTAATTGCGCAGTAAACATTTCTATCAGTATTGAGTATGTTATGCAGGTTGCGCTGTTTTTTAACCGATTCACTTACCTGTTATTCTTGCGCCACTCTCGGAAAAGGTAGTCTTCGTATTAAGGTGATTCAACTGTCAAAAATTGCCATAAATCAACTAAAAATGTGCAGGGAATGTATTGCGGCTTCAAGCACAAACATTACAATACGTATGTTTATTATTTCAGGACCTGGGCCAGCTCGATATTTGTTACCTAATACTGTTGGTAGAAACAACGCAGATGTTACCAAGAGACATTCGCCAGCGTATTCTTTCGGAACCCGATCATGGTGTAAGTCAATCTACTTTCTTCTCTCACTAATCTTCATGTTTAGTGTGTTGTATACTCATTCTTCTTCTTTTGTGTTGTAATAATACAGTCCAACCTCGACGAAGCGGCCTTGGGAATACAGTCCAACCTCGACGAAGCGGCCTTGGGAATACAGTCCAACCTCGACGAAGCGGCCTTGGGAATACAGTCCAACCTCGACGAAGCGGCCTTGGGAATACAGTCCAACCTCGACGAAGCGGCCTTGGGAATACAGTCCAACCTCGACGAAGCGGCCTTGGGAATACAGTCCAACCTCGACGAAGCGGTCTTGGGAATACAGTCAGACCTCGTTCATTCGAATTCATCAGGTCCGAAATTTCATTTCGAATAATACATAGTTTCGAATAACCCATTTTTATCCGACATGGCTAAGAAGATACATCGGGACTTGATATTAATTTCGGATAATACCAAGTATTCGGATAGAAACCCTGTCGAATAAACGAGGTCCGACTGTACTTCCTCTCCGCATCAGTATCAATTATTTCCTGTAGTAAGATTTTACTATCAATTTAAACTCTCAAGAGCAGCAATCTCTCAACAACTACCAGAAGGTGCGTCTCCCAAGTACAGTCGGACCTCGTTAATTTCAATTAACCAGCGTATTTTGAATAATGCATGATTTCGAATAACCCATTTCAATTCGACGTACCAACATACATCGGGACTTGATATTTATTTCGAATGATACCATGTATTCGAATAGAAGGTTGTCGAATAAACGAGGTTTGACTGTAGTGTTGTTAAGGAGAGGTTACGCTGAATGACTAGACAACATGAATTTAACGATATGAAGGGGAACACAAGGACAGAAAGTGACGGTGCCGGGGCTCGACCACGCCCCGCAGCAATACAATTTGAGTGCTCCGTCGTCTAAGGTATCCAAGCACTTGGTGCAACCTACAGGCGCTCCGGATGTTTTGAACACGCACATAATTAATCAAAGTTTTCCATGTTTTACTCAGTACTCTCGTACGATTTTGTATTGTTTTGTAGACGAACGCCACATGACAAATATGTCTCTGTGATATTCGTGGTTAGAATGGCTTTATGTTCGTAAACATCTTATCTAGCGAGGATTTTGTTTGTTGATATGTTTTCTTATATATTATTTCATACCGGCACTGTCAGATCGAACACTTTGCTCTACTGAAAGTCAAATACTTACATGAAACTATTACAAAATCTTGTTTAAACATTTAATTATTTCATATAGGACACAGCGCAGGTGTAAGAGCATTTTGTTTGATCTTAAGTGCTGTCGAGGTTGCTCACGTGATGAAGTTAAAAATGTAACATTTTTAAACGGGCCGTTTATTGTTTCTTAAAATAAAACATATACACATCATATAAACATTATGTATTTACATGTAAATCTCCGCACGTTTAATAGGATTGTTAGTGTTCATACGTTTATTTAATGTTTTCTGTTTGCATATAAATAACAAACTTTTGATTCGTTAAGTGGATGTTTCGAACCACATGTTGTTAGATATGTAATATGTTATGTTATACCATGTTAAAGTATACAACATTTATTTGCTCAGTCCGAGAACTTATTAACTGCCTCTAGACAATCCTAGTAAGTGAGCTCCTTTATTTTGAAATTCTACTACATTGTATATTGTTAAAATGTATTTGAAGCGATTGTGACAAATCTCCCGCATTCACGGTCTTATTCAAAATACAAACCGTATTATTTGCTTAATATAATCAGATTTTACCTTCATTTGTGCAGAAATAATTAATGCTTTGTACGCATTTTCTTTCTAGTCTTTTATAGCATATTGTTGTTTAAGGCATAGAGATTAATTATGTTTACTGAATAAACACACAACGCTCAATTAATTGACGTCTATCTCGGACAAAGACAGGACCGCAGTTGTCCGACACAAGTCAAATTCTATTATTTATTTTCCGAAATTGATCTAACATTTATTATTTAGCGATGCCGGAACGTAAGTATTGTGTACACAGCAAATTTCCCACAATATGACGCACATAACAAGCCTGGTGCAAGCGGTTGGGGAATTTTGACTTGTAGATATCCCCAATGATTGATTTGAAATTTGATTTTTATGAAAGTGTGTTACAGAAGTTTGATATCCTGAAAAAGATACTATGACATTAAAATGGCTGTTACTTTCATTACTCGTGCCGCATGTTACAAATATTTGAACCGCGCCATGACAAAACCTGTATTCGTGACGTCACAAACTAAGCGCTTTGTCAAAAGATGTTTTGATTTATGGATTTAAACGAACAAGGAAATATTTAAAAGTATGCATGCATTGGTGTTTTTTCCATTTGAAGAGCAGTAAATGTTTAAGAAATATGTGCATTCTTACGTCAGACGTGACGTCATCATTTTGAAGCTTACTGTGCATCTTGTTCTTAATCTTGGAAATGGTATAAAAAGATAAGACGACGTCCGATTTCAATATTTTTGGTATTAAATGAAAGCTGAAACATATATCTATTAGTAAATGTAAAAACTTTGAAAATGGTCACTACTACAGGTTTTGTCGTGTCATAGATCAATTGAATATTTTATTTTATTGCATGGTTTTTAGAGAGAAGAATTATTACGAACTTAAATGTTGCAATGTAATGCACTATCAAATGTTTTGAGGGGTAAAAGCGAAACCGTTCTATCTGGATATAAATAAAGCAGCAGATAGGTGTGTTTCTCATGCACCAATTAGCTGAAATAAAAGTTTTACTTAAATAATTAACGCAAAAATGTATAAATATATTGCTATACTCGTAAACTTGCTTTTCCACTTGGCTTATGTCACGACCACCAGACATACTCAGCTTAACAATAAACTCAAAAACTGCATTAACAGATAATTAGCGTGAACACCGGCACGGATCGATTTAATAAAAGAGCCATTGTTCAAAATTCATTATGTATGTAATGTGTAAAATACAATTTTGAAAGCAATATTAAAATGTCACGTAGGTTCAGCCGCTAATTGACTTTATGGATTAAATGCGAACTATTGTCTATTATCTCCGCTTTTAAACCGTGTTTCATTAAGAAGGCTTCTTCATTTTCACTTCCGGTATAAACCGGAAGTTCCTTTCGTTGTGTGGTGCCTTGTCATTATCGGAGTATAATATTTACGAATACATTTATTGGGTCGTTGTTGTAGGCAGTATATCGAATATTTCTAACAATAATCTAATATGTTCAATACATACATGTCCTTCTATTTGAACCTTTATAAAACTCGTCTAACGTCACTTCCGGTTCGGAATACAAACGTGTATGTATCTATTACGTTTTTCAATTGAATGATTGTCAATTGTATCATACTTTTAGATACTTTTAACGAGTTATGTTCGTGAAAGTAACGCCCAATTCACAGGATATAACTTATTAAAATATGTTGACTTTAATCCCACGTGACGTGCGCTTTGGTTGCTAAGGTCCATTCACCAGGCTCCGTGTTCACAAAGAATCAGTTTTCAGGATCAGGATCAGGATCAAGATCAAATATAGGATCTTTAGTACTTTGTAAAAAATGTTATGAAAAGCTAAATATTTTTACTTAATATTACAAATATAAACATCCTGAAAATCTTTTGTCATGCTTATTAAAAAGATGGACATTTTGGAAAATTGATCCTGATTTGATTTAGATCAGTTTCAGTCAAATGTATAATAGATTAATTTCTCAACATCATGGTGAAGTTTTGTATGTTTTCACGATGTTAATTAGAAGATTTTTAGATATTTCTGAGTGTGTTGATGAGAAGTTCTGGAAAAAGTGTTCCGAATGGCTTCATGAAAATGGCAAATGTTTTTATGGATCAACTTGATCCAGATCGGTTGATCCCTTGTGAACATGGGGCCAGACGATCCGAGGCCAAAACTGTGTGTCGATGACGTTCATTGATAAATGATGTCAATCCTTAATTATGCGCAGGCGATCGAATCAGTAATATTGCTCTCCTGTTAATTAACTTGCAGGAAGTATTAGTCGTATCTTGCCTCATTTATCATGTAACGGTTACATGTTAACATCTCAATAGCGTGAAAATCAAACCATAATAACAGCACGTCGTGCAAATCACTTTGTCCGATCAAATAGACTTTTAAATAACGTGCTTCCATTCCCACTTGATATCGCTGGTCGCGTTCCCTTCAATAGAAAAGTGATTTATGCGATTGCAAGTTTAACGAACGCTTAATATAGGAATAATAAATGATTGCGTTTGATGTTGATTGAAATTAATGGCGATTTTGGCAGGCAATGCGTCTAATATATGTGTCTGCCTGCAGTTTACAATGTCGTCTTAAACACATTATGTAACTATAATTAATTATGATTTCAAAGACCACAGAAAATATTTCTTCACCATTATGGAATTGTGGCCAAAATAAATTACTCGTATCAAAGGATATTTACATAGAAAACATGTACTGCATGTCAATCCGTTTTGCGCAATGTTGAGACATGTAGAAAACCTTTATTGAACGAAAACATTCATTAATCCTAGTCCTCGGTCATAGTAAGACTGACCAGTCACTCGACAGACTGACCGGAAACTATCTCAGATTATCAGAAAAAGGACGATTTATGTCGATTTTTATCAACATTTCTTTGCATTTAAAGTTGTTTTTCCCCAGTGTATTACTAGAATGTTTCCCATAAAACACACCCTCTGCTTAGGGGTATATCTCAGACAATTAACCGTAAATACGTGTAATGATATCCAATTACTATAACAATTTTTGTATGTCAACATTTACTCCTCGCTTTCTCGTGTTAATGAATATACAGTAAAACCTCAATAATAAGACCACCTTTGGGACCCTTGAACATTGGTCTTGTTACTGAGGTGGTCTTAATATTGAGGTTGAACAAAGAGCAAAACAGTGAAAACGGACTTGAACATTGTGTTCTTAATTTTGAGGTGGTCTTATTATTGAGGTGGTCTTATTATTGAGGTGGTCTTATTATTGAGGTGGTCTTATTATTGAGGTGGTCTTATTATTGAGGTGGTCTTTAAGTGAGGGTTTACTGTATATAATTTGAGCGACCCCTCAATTCTCTCTTATAACGCTCAAGCAGTTATATGTTATAAGTTATAAATACATCATACATTGAGAGCTTCAACTTTAATTTAGTAAAATATAAATATTTTCATTCTGTTGCCATGAACTATCGGCAGAACCTTTTTGGTAGAGTTATTCCTCTTGTACAGTTTAGCTACAAATCGAAAGTGTGCGTCGGTTTTGAAGTGGAGTTGATTAGAAGCCAAACCTATTGAGGCTTACCATGGCTAGAGTTAATGCAGTTTCCCTTATTTTTTTGCAAGAGTAGGGATCCGCCGATTTCACGAACATATTATTATATTTATTATTATTGTGTTAACAATATACCGTATACTTGTGTGTGTGTTTTTTTATTTGCCTAGCTAGCATAGTATATTAGATTAGATTCCTTCCCAACATTTTTGATATTTAAAATTATTATGTTCGTTATATTTTGTTTTGTCTGTTTAAGCATGTCTTGAAGATGGTAATAAAAATCTTACAGAGCCCAAACCCTTTTTGCTGTAATCAAACTAACGTATATTTCGATTGATGTTACAACTTTATGCGAACAATTGAATTAATTTAACCATATATGGCGATACTTTAAACATTTAAATAGTATGTTTTTATACGTAATATACGGTTTTAAACTTCACTGATCTTAAGTTCTTCATTTTTACTTTTATATATTTGCATAATTCCTGCAAAGAAATCAATTAAAATGACCGTTGTTTAGTTAATTAAATCTTTCTTAGCGTACATATGCGCATAAATTTGAATTAAGAAACGAGATTAAACGCTTTCGCCGTTTTTTTTGGTGTATCTATAATTCGTTGTATCAAATTTAATCCGTTACAAGCATCGTTGACAACCCCTTGTGTTGTAACCAAATTGCTTTGTAAACAATTTAACTGATCTACTTGAATATTTGAGTGTAAAATACTGAACTAAGTGTTCATTGATCAACTGTGGAGATGATAACCAGACAAGATTGATTACGACAGTGTCAATGTGTGTAACATTTCATGAGCAGAAAAAAATAAGATTGAAGTAGTTCTCAAATTGACATGAATATTGTTCGATAGTTGAACGAATACGAGTCTTCACTAAAGCCCTCTCACGGTGCTAGGCTGAGTACATCAATTAACTTTATCTAGTTAATTTCGAAATTTATTTATAGTAACAACTTTCTTAGTGTCAGTAGTCACGTGATTTAGGCCACGATGCTGTGGTTTTAATCTGCCTGTGGAATTGCAAACAAGGTTGACAAACAGTCGTTTGCAAGATATTCATTAAACTGAATGCGCCTCATTGTTACGCTTTAGACAAAACTTACGACTAAATCTCGTATTTAGAATGTAAGTTTTCAAGTAAGCTATGTTCTGGTCGATTTTATTTGAGTACGAAATAGTTGAACTTAAGGTGGAATTCATTGTATTGGAACTTTTTTCTTGTTACGGGAAAGTGTTTCCGTATTTTGAGAAGATAAAACCCCAAACATTTCAGCTTTGTGAACTTGCAACTATCAGATTGCACGAGCGTTATGTGAATTAGAAGATATCTGTATATCGTGTGTGCGTGCGTGCGTGCGTGCGCTGTGAGATTATAAAAGTCGCGGAATGATTGTTACTATGTTTTAGGAACAGTAGTATATTGAGATATTATATCAAAATAAGTCTGAATAAATAGGTGAAAGCGAAACTAGAACAGTATGTCTGAATATGGATAAGAAGCAGATATAACAGTTTGGCTTTCATCCATCGAAATGCATTTAAAATGTTACTGAAATCAACAATCATGAAACTTTATTGTAAATTTAGTATTTATTAAAAAAAATTATTCTTAAAGCTTAACTATAATCATGGTTAACTGTATCAAATTCTATCTCTAAAAAGTGTCCTGTTGGGATACGAATCGTAAAGTTATTTTACAACATATTTAAGAATTCGTATATTCATGATTTCATTGAATATTTGCGTCATGAACATAGCTCATACTATTGTACCTAACAAGCCTACATGCTATTTATTAATACTGAATATTGATT
This sequence comes from Mactromeris polynyma, assembly GCA_032209605.1. Classification (NCBI taxonomy): domain Eukaryota; kingdom Metazoa; phylum Mollusca; class Bivalvia; order Venerida; family Mactridae; genus Mactromeris; species Mactromeris polynyma. The sequence goes on from JASFXZ010000005.1 coordinate 4,656,385, forward strand.
ATCGATCTTATTTCAATGACTTACATATGGAAATCATTAATACATAACTTAACTTATTCTCTATTTATTGAATGATTTCATTTTTTTTCATTACCACAAATGGTATTTATTTCACTAATGTTGTTACAACGAATTCAATGCAATATTGAACCGTTTTCCGATGGATTTTTTATTAAATGAAACCTTGTCCGATTTAAGGAGGAAAACACCCCTAATGGATTCCTGCCAAAGCAAATGAAACATCGACCAAAATCGGTAAATTCCGTGTCTTTTTCGTTGAAGATCGGATGTTTCCCGAATATTTTCGTGCATTACCGAAAACGACCGATCTTCAACGGACACGTCACGGAATTTACCGATATAAGCCGATGTTTCATTTTTTGGCGGGAATCCATTAGTAGTGTTCTACATTAAGTTTTTTAAATCATATAATCATAACAGCTCATATCGACAGCTTATCACCGCTCATTCAATATATATACTCATCTACATGTACTAACATAATTATATTTAAGATAAACACATACATACTATTATATTATATACACAATTAATATATGATACACACACATACACTTATAGTTAATGTACCTAATTATTATATTATAAAAACATACATATAGTAACATGTATTATATAATATACATAAGTATTCAATAATATAAATAAACATGACTATTCTATAATACTTATATATGTAGTTATTTTTGACATACTTAACTGTTTGGGTAATTAGGACAAAATAATTAAAATAAGGAATAAAATGAAACACAAAGGGCTTCTATTTTCTTGTTTTCATTTCTTTTAGTTATTCGTGTAGAAAATGTGTTTTCGAAAAGTACTAACGGTCAGTTTTCTTATAATTGGACATATACGAAGTGTTATAATAGTTGAAATGACAAGTTAAACAATAAATCGTCGCATTATTTCTATACTTCATAACTTGTTTTTCGTCCTTGTGAGAAAACAACTTCAAAGTTTTACCCTCTTGAGATAATTGTTACATACGGGGTTATGGAATTGTATTTTATTTAAGTTATATGCAGTCCAGAACAATATAGGTATTATAGACAGCAAGCGCTTGTTAAGACGGTTTCAACGCAATGTTGAGCTGTAGCTCACAGGTCAAGGTGGCGGACCAATTGTAGCTGAATTCACTAATAAATATCAAAAACACAACATTTAATTTGAAGCAAAGTTGCATTTTCAATAGATTAACAATGCAAGCTTTACCAAAAAAGGTCGAGTGCTGACTCCTAATCCAGATGTTGGGGGTTTAAGCCCCATCATGAAGGAAACTCTTCCACGGTCTTCAACATCACTTAAGTTGACTAGTACCCAGCTTGCAGTCATAGAGAGGAAATAATATAAGTTATAAGAAATTGCTACATACGGGGTTATGGAATTGTATTTTATTTAAGTTATATGCAGTCCAGAACAATATAGGTATTATAGACAGCAAGCGCTTGTTAAGACGGTTTCAACGATACAAAATACTCAAAGCCGCCCAAAATGAGTTAGTGGATTCTGGAATAAGGGCGACGAATTGTATCATTATAAACTTCTATTTTGACTTCTTCTTTCTACAAAAATCTATCTTGATTGTTTGACAAGCAACATAGATATATATGGTACTTTGATACATTGTCTACACCGTGAAATGTTAACAACATTCTTTTCTCTATTTCTTTCAGCATTTAAATCAGATAGTCCCGGTCCAGCATATAACTTTGATCCACTGTTAGGATCAAAGGGCAAAGAAAACAAACCATCTTATTCATTCGGTATGCGAATAAAAACTCCTGGTAAGTACATGCCGGACGGACGGACAGACATTTATATGTAGATATACCGTCTCCCATTCGCCTTGGGAGCGGGAGGTCGAAGGTTCGAATCCTGGTAGGGGTCCGTTCTTATATGACCGGTTGGTGAGCCGCCAGCTAGTTAAATAATGGTTACCGTGTGCCTACCTGCGTGGTGTCTGGCATTAAAAGGATAGAAATCGGGAAGTAAATGTGCTCAGAAAGTAGATGTCTCATAAGTCAGAAATGGTTGGCCCTTTAAATAGGGGTGACACTATAATAAATAAACATTTTTCTATGCGTATGGTAAAGGAACATCCAATGAATAAATGCTAATTAGGGAAGTTTAAATAAATGATTTGGCGAAGATGTTTGAAACAGTTAGGTCCTTTATAGGAAACGGCTTCTTTTTACTCTCAATTTATTCCTTGGCTGACTTTTTATTCGATTCAATTATCAGTTTCCTGTTATTCCAAAACATCAAAGTGTATTTCAAAGCTAATGTTCAAGGAACCGGTCACACTAACCCTATTGAAATACATTAGACACACACACAAATCGATCTCATTTTCCTTCGGACAATTGCTTCCTTCAATTATTAATATCAACGGTTAAACGATGGTTATCTGCAAATATTATAAATAAATCATGAATCTTTCACAGCAAGGCAATTGTATAACGCTAGTTTACATTCAACGTATTATGCAAATTCCATATTTTATTGATGATATAATTGAATATAACCCTAGCAACAATGCATATTATAGCAAGGCTGTGTTGTATATCTGTCACTACGATTGTTTAATGAATAGCAAATATTCTTATTCAACAATGCAGGCTATGTATATGATGATATTGGTTTCCATTTTAGAAGTTGGTTAACGAACGTAATACGTTCAACAGCTAAATCAAACTATCGGCTTGTGATTTCTGACTGTCTTCCGTTGTTCCATCCGTTAAAACTCCACATTGTTAACCCCCTGATTTCCCAATAGTTGTTTTTTTATGGCCGGCCAGACCATACTTTGCACCCATCTTCTCATAGAGTAAAAATAAAACCATGTCCATAAAAATATGGTCTTTTGTATGAGGTGGTCTCTTATTTTCGAGAGGGTCAAACAAGCATTTAGGTTTTCCTTGTTTTCTGTGATGTAAAACAAGTTTTCAATGGTATAACATACGTCAAGCGATTTTATTGATTATTACATAATCTGTTGCCTGTTTTTTTATCCAACTTTTCATTATTTTTATAGCATAAGCTAGCTCTGCTTAATGTTGTGAAATGGTATTAGCGAAATCGTTCAATGCAATATCATATTGAAAATTATGCTACTAAACAACTTCCTTATTTGTCATTTGAGTTTATTAAAAATATCGAATGAAAATTCAACAAGGCAAAGAACGTCGTAAACTCATTTTATCGTACGACTTTTCTGAACATATTAGTACGATTTGACCCTCTGGTGAATACTAAGACAGGTCAACACTAACAACAACCTTACTATTACAAAAAGCTGTATTATAGGGTAATACAGGGTATGGCCTGTTCATTAAAAATAGTGATCATTTAGAAATGTTGTTTAATGTAGATGAGAAAACTAGATATCCATATAAAACTTAATACATTTGTAGTTTTTGTTTTATTTCAGTGAGAAAAGATGAAACGCCTGGACCAGGATCGTACAACACAGACCGAGCCCCACTTTGGGAGCGGACTGCACCTCAGTACAGCATGTCTCCTAGAACCAACTTGCGCAAGGTTGACAATGTGCCGTCCCCTAATTCGTATTTACTCCCTAGCACGTTAGGGGACAGAGTACCACACCAGAAAGGAGGACAGGCGCACAGTATGTTCGGCCGTAGCGAGAAACACGGCTTTGCTGAAGACTTGGCTAAAACCCCGGGACCGGCCAGATACGGAGCTTTTTCACCATCAATTACCAAACGGAAAAGTCCGGGATATTCCGTTCAAGGACGTAACTTTAGACCAGACGCGAAAAATGTTAATCCGGGACCCGGAACATACAATCCACAGAACGTGAATTCTCATTTAGAGCAATCCCCAAAATACATCATCGGTGTTAGACATTCAGAATATGTCTTGCCGATTATCTCACAGGCGGATGTTGATTAAAGCTTATATTTCGTTAGATAATTAATAATTTGTATTTAATTTGTGTTTTCAGCCGTATACGGTGCAGTGTCTACGCCATGTTCAATCATAAAATCACCGATGTTAAACACCATACCTATTTTTTATAATTTCTCTCCACAATTTTAGCAATATTTAACATAACATTGTATTACTATGTGCTGAAGCGTAAAGATGAGACTACACGCATTGTTCAATTCTCTTCACTCCTATAATCAATCTTAAGCACAATACTTTATTTCATACTTCCCGGTGGTTTACCGCGGAATTTCGGTGAATCCATTAACCGATAATTCACAGTGAAATTATAAAAGTGAAAATGACGTCATATAAATGACGTCATATAAAATGTTGTGGCATTCAATGGGGGTGGGGGGGGGGAGATTTGATGTATTTAACGAGTAAAATATAAACAGACCACTATGAACCATGAAATAAATATGATATTTGTATGTTTCGGTGTCAGATCAAGGTATTACACATCGTGAGCATCTGGTATTTGAATTTTTACTACTGACTACGTCACTCGTGTAAATATTCCGTCCGCTGCTTAGCCTACTCGATGAAATAACTTTCGATATTTCACCGAAACACACACATATCATCTGTATAACGTAACAGTAAATCGAATTGTACAATCATCCGATGATAACGTGTTTATTTAAATTTCAATTCAAGAAAATTGAAACCACCTGTCATACAATCATTGAATATACACAGTCAAAAACGTGAAATTCCAGTGCATATCTCTGTGTTCACGATTGTACGCATTTTAATCTGTGAACTTGTGAAATTCACATTTTTAGGATATGAAATGATAAATTAAGAAGTCACTTACGGTCATTCGTAGTTATGTACCATAGTATATTGCACGTGCACATTGTTATATCTGTTATACGTTACTCACATTTAATGGTGTCCAAGACGGGCCACTGTGACGGAAATTGTTTGAAATGTATTACTGAAATGCATAATACTTTTTCGAGAACATTTTTTTCTTAAAAAATTTATTGAAAACAATTGTGATATGGGCTTCATAATAAGTTTAAATCCATATTGTGACTGCTTGGTGTATTTTACTGCAATATGTCTGATATATTTTCGTTAAAGCCCTAGAAATATATTCCCGACTAAGCACCATGAAACGTTTTCCACAAACACACACACACCTATCTTCATTGTGATGTTTATCTGTTAAATGATTGTTATTTGTATAATTGCCAGTATTCTGTTTTTTTTTATCAGTATTCGACAATATGTGATATTTAATTTCGTTATATTATTTATCAACGTGTACAGTAATTTCTCGTATGAAAACCGACTGCTATGAAGGAAAGCTTATTGGGATTCCCCTGTTACTATTAATAAACCAGTAAATATCAGTGAAAACATTTGATACTTTTTACGTAACAATATCGATTTAGCATATCTACATTATTGCAAATTTGATGTATTACAGAAACCTCAATAATGCGACCACCTCTGGGACTCTTAAAAACTGGTCTAATTATTGAAGTGGTGCATACCGAAGAATCTTCATCATCAGATTAGCCGATAGTTATCGATGCGAGTGTCGCTAATCAGTGACACGGTGGTCGGAAACACTCGGAAGTCTCCGTGATTTACCGAAAATAGACTTGAGAAAATTCTGTTCTTAATTTTGAGGTGGTCTTATTATTGAGGTGGTATTTAAATGAGGTTTTACTGTATTCACATTTAGCTACTTAAACTTCACTTCATTCAAGATCCGTTTACACCACACGCAGGCAGAATATCTGGACATGTCAGTGTCCCGTTTAAAGGGAGACAAATGTGTTTCATAAAATTTATTCAAGAAAGAGTTGCTCACCTGTTCTTTATTTGTTAATATGTTTTCAAATAATATCTTTTCTATACAAGCATGTGTTGTTTTTATGTTTCCTATATATCGAACATTCTACATGTACCATCCAGGAAAAGTATAAGCAGTGATTCCAAGTGATTTGTAACAATGAACATACCCAGTACATGTATAGAAAATATGCATCACGAACTTTTGAGCGCAAGACCTTTTTACAGCTGGTGACTTAATCCACATACGCAGAAAACTAGTTCCGATTTTGCAAATTTCCGACCCACAGCTCAACTGTGTTTTGGTATTATAGTACCGAAGTATTTTTTTTTGTGTTGGCGTAAAATTATACGTTTTTATATTCATATTGCGTATGAATTTGCAACGTCTTCAATTGGAAGATTTATCTACTCGCACTACTTACAATGCCTGAACTACGTAACTTTCCAGTTTCTGCATTGAAACTGAGGACAAAAACTACTTATATTGAAGTCCAAGATACTTTCATGAGTTCTCTCCCTTTATCCCTTCTAGAGTTCTCCCCCTTTACCTTCTATAGTATAATATATAAGGAGAGAACACGTGACAATCTCCTGTCAATCTCGACAGCTCTTTGATATTTCTGTGCCACTCTACGAATGTCAGGCGGAGCACTATGTGACACAATTCAACATTTTGTGCGGTCAAAAAAATAGTTCTCGTAAACGGATTTATATCTTCGATAACTTCGATAAATTCACATAAGCAATGGATTATCGTTGTCATTTCTAGTTAAAAAACTCACATATTTCAGTCTTCATATAGCTTAAATATTAGATTCTAATCCCGTTTCATCAGCACTGCAGCGTTCACGCCGCCATATAGTTTTCATGATATTCGAATGGTATTTTCGAAAGAAGTCCCTTACGAACATCCGTAGCCTGGAATCCTGGCCAAACCTCCTATTGCTCCGCGTCGGTAAGGCCAGGCGTAATAGAATTCACGTGACTATGTTTCAGCGCTGATCAGGACTGAAGTGATCAAGATACCGGATAAAGAAAATGCGTACGCATGTCACTATCTTGTCCAATCAGATAATCGAAGTGATTGTATTCCGCCTGGCTATTCTGACAGCGTTAGCGATCAGTGAACCAGGACCCCAGGCTAGAACATCCGAGCCACTGGACGTAGTTGGCCGAGGTTTTCCGAATTAATCTGCTGTGTATTAAAGTACCGAATATTAATGCTAAATGAATCTTACTGATCGTGATTATCTTTTGGTTTCTAAGCTGGGGTGACGAACAACAATATACAGACATACTGAATAGTCGGTTTACAATAAATATTTTGTCCATATTTGATCAGAGCAGAAACTACAGATAGTTTCAACATTTACAATATTTACCTCCCTTGTTCCCACATTTACAATATTTACCTCCCTTGTTCCCGCATTTACCATATTTACCTCCCTTGTTCCCACATTTACAATATTTACCTCCCTTGTTCCCACATTTACAATATTTACCTCCCTTGTACCCACATTTACCATATTTACCTCCCTTGTTCCAACATTTACAATATTTACCTCCCTTGTACCCACATTTACAATTTTACCTCCCTTGTTCCAACATTTACAATATTTACCTCCCTTGTTCCCACATTTACAATATTTACCTCCCTTGTTCCCACATTTACAATATTTACCTCCCTTGTTCCCACATTTACAATATTTACCTCCCTTGTTCCCACATTTGCAATATTTACCTCCCTTGTTCCCACATTTACAATATTTACCTCCCTTGTTCCAACATTTACAATATTTACCTCCCTTGTTCCCACATTTACAATATTTACCTCCCTTGTTCCCACATTTACAATATTTACCTCCCTTGTTCCCACATTTACCATATTTACCTCCCTTGTTCTTAATTGTCAGCCAAATTGATAGGCAAATTTCCTTCAAGTTTATAAGGAATGTAATGTAAACGATGATAAACAGATATAAAAGAATAACATATTCATTATGCTCATGTGGGCAGATGGCTCAGCAAGTTGAAGAAAAAAAAGTGGTTGTCACATGCAAATGATCTTGATATTTTGTCAATTATCACATATTTGGAAATTACTCCTATAAGGGCTTATCAATTTTGCCTATCAAAATGGTTGACAATTCAGAACAAGGGACTCCGAGGACAATATTTTAGATGTGGGAACTATAGTTTCTGCTCTGATAAAATATGGGAACAGTCTATACAGTCGTTCGGATGATTATAATCCATTATTTTCCTGCTACGCACACGTGACTGAAATGTCGTGTGTCAAAATGCTAGACCATAATTATTAACTGACCTAATTCTCTAATAAAAAACATCATGGTACACGAAAAATATATCACAGCAAGTTAAGGGTTTTAAGTTACACGACATATGTATGACATGTGCAACAATAATCCTCGCTACTGTAAACTGCGTGTGTTAAACATCGATATTTGAATAAATCTATTTTTAACTCAGTGCAGTTTTGATAAAATACACACGTTTATGTAAACCTTGCCCGTCTTATTTAACACAGACGTGATGCACTGACTTGAAGCGTTATCACCAAATATAGATAGCGAGTATAACGATTTGTTTTAAGACAGTTCAGACACAATTCTCTTCACGGTTGTGAATGCATCACATAACACGGCAATGCGGAGTAGATATAACCTGTGGATAATTTAAATGTTCGAGCACATTATTCTTGGAGTTCAATAACTGTAGGTTATAACATGGATATGAACATGAAAACAAATGGTGGTCGTAAGAAGGTCAAAACTGAACAGCGACCAGAGGAAACGCAAAACGAAAACACGGTACAGTTGGCTGATGATGAAGATCAGATTAACACTTTCGCACGTCACACTTGGAAAGAATATTTAACTTTGATTGTTGAAGGGAAATGTTTGCATGTATCAAAAGCCATTCTTGGAACCGTGTCCCCTGTTTTCGACAAAATGTTTTCTGCCGATTTTGCTGAGAAAAATAAAGCAGAACTGGAATTACCGGATAAAAGATTCAGTGATGTGCATGAATTCTTGAAATGTTTTTATCCTGGACAAGTGAACGAGGTTTCGGAGGAAAATGTGGATCAAATTCTGCCTCTAGCAGACGAATATCAGATCACAAATGTGAAATCGGATTGTGAAAGCGTGCTTCTTTCGAGAATTGTGGAAAAAAGTGGGTCGCATAACGTATACAAAACTTTATATACGGCAAACTTGTACAATTTGCCGCAGCTTTTCAACAAATGTCTAAAACTCGCATCTGAAACTCCATACTGTGAGGTTGAATCAAGCACTTTACTGTCGGACAAGCTTAAACGCACAATTTACGAATACATGGCATGGAGTTGTCAAAAGCAGTTGAAAAGAAAGCAAATCGAAATGTCGTATCTAATAAGACAAAATAAAGTTCTTAGAACAGCGGCCCGGTATCAATTGGAATGTCCAGGTTACAAATTTCTTGACATGTCAGACCTAAGTCAAACGGATTGTGCCACTTTAAACTTTACAACACCAATAAAAGGAATGCTAACTTCCGGTATATTGATTCCGGTTGAAATCTTTTCATCGGAAGTTAAAGTTCACTTGTTCTCAACATCAGTGAAACTTTCTCTTGAAATAGACTTTAGTACAATGTGGATGGTAGATTTTACTGGAGGAGTAGTGATTAAAAGTGTAACAAACTTCCAACGCGACTGGTCAAATAAATTTCAGCTTAAATTTAGAAAAGAAAATGAATTAACCCATAAATTTAATTCAGCTGGTGTATTACGATCAGAAGCAGGATACGTGTATCACGACAATTCAGATGTTGAAATATTTCTTATCGCAAAGAGACGAAGAAAACCTAACGCGACCACTACTATGGTGGCACAGAAAAGTTAAAAAGATGAATATTGATTAATAATTAAAAGCATGCATAAACATTACAATACTAAAGGTGAAAAACAAATGGAACAGGAAATGGCACATTTGAAATTAGAACTACCCTAGACAGATCTAGAATGGAAAGGAGCACCCACAGGGAAGGATACAAATATACCAGCGGTTATATTCACGAAACATTTGAAGATTAAGATTTTCCTTAAAAGAAATGTTTCCTTAATATACATATGATTTTCCTTAAATATTTAGAAAAAACACTTAAATGGTATTCTCTTAGTCTTAAAATTTTCATAATTCTTGGCATTTTTTACTTAAAAGATAAGGTAGCGTCCGTTTTCTTTAAATGAAATTAATATTTCCCTTAAAACTAAAAATCCTTTGCTAAGGGAATCCTTGAATGGCACTGATGAAAATTTTAAGATTAAGGATTTCCTTATCATTAACTAAGGAAAATAAAATAAAGATGAGGATAATATGTGGGAAAAACTTAATATGTTTCGTTAATACCACTCCATGAGAAGTGTACGGAGAGTTGACAGACCTTACTGTAGTATCATCTCCGAACTCAGCGACATGATAATGAAACGATACAGGACTAAACGACAAATCAACGGGATAATTAATGTAATACAACATCCTAGTGCATTGGAGCTGTCAGTACAACTGCTAGGGGCTTGGCGTACGAGGATTGTCTCATTATTTCGTGGGTATTTACTGCCTGTTTTTATAAATGCAATATTTATGAAAACATTACTGCTGTTTTGTACTCGGATATTTATCTGTGTTCACAATTTCACCGACTGCGTTTAAAGTTTAAAACACGTTCTATGTGATATAGCTGTGTTCAGTCATAACTCTTTTATAAGTGATGCTCAAGTCATGATCAGTTTGATCAACTTTTGCTGAATATCTGCAAGGCAGTTTTTAGTCGCGACTCTAATTTTATTCCCTTTTTATTTGGTTCATGGCAGGAGCGGTTTCTGTTTAAGCGATGTTAAAGCATTTCAAAAGCGGAGTTCAACCGAAATGGGTTTCAAAAAACTTATTATGCAAACATGGTCTATTCAGTGAAAATGTAAATTTTATGCATTTATCCTCGCGATTTACAACTTGTGCTAAAAATAGCTTATCCCCAAACAGATCTACAAAAACATGCGGTGGTCGATTTTTGCAGCTGTTACCTCCCTTCGCGTTGAGAAGTTAAGAGTGGTAGCAGTGATAAATTTATCGAGCGGTAATGCGAGTTGGCTTGATAAATTGATGACCCCTCTATTGAACTATGGAAGTAAAGTTTTAGAATTAAGAGTCACTCAGTCTATTTAACGAATAAGCGTGCAACATGCTATAATGTAAAGAGTAAAAACCTAGCCAAAAATATTTAATATACGGTAATCTTGTAACATCGTTACATTTTACGTAATATCATTATTATATAGCTTGGTAAAACGTTAGGTTGTAAAAATAGGTACATTATACAGAAAGAACTCGACAATTATTGAAAATCGTTTCTGATTATTAGTCAGACAATTCATTAATACCCCATTTCAATAGTTGTGTGGCTTTACACCTCATAAGCTTCTAACGTTGTTAACTTTTCTTAATATATCCTTATTAAGTAACTGGGTAAAAAGTTCGGTTTTAAAAAGAATAGGTACATTATATAGATAGAATTTGACAATTATTGAACAGTTTGATATGTTGCTGATGTAGACAAGATATAGTGTGCTGTACATTACATTTTGTGTTGTATTACATTAGATATATAGCTGATGTTGACAATATTTAGTGTGCTGTATAATACATTTTGTGTTGTATTACAATAGATATATAGCTGATGTTGACAATATTTAGTGTGCTGTATAATACATTTTGTGTTGTATTACAATAGATATATAGCTGATGTTGACAATATTTAGTGTGCTGTATAATACATTTTGTGTTGTATTACAATAGATATGTAGCTGATGTTGACAAGATATAGTGTGCTGTATATTACATTTTGTGTTGTATTACAATAGATATATAGCTGATGTTGACAAGATATAGTGTGCTGTATATTACATTTTGTGTTGTATTACAATAGATATATAGCTGATGTTGACAAGATATAGTGTGCTGTATTTTACATTTTGTGTTGTATTACAATAGATATATAGCTGATGTTGACAAGATATAGTGTGCTGTATATTACATTTTGTGTTGTATTACAATAGATATATAGCTGATGTTGACAAGATATAGTGTGCTGTATATTATATTTTGTGTTGTATTACAATAGATATGTAGCTGATGTTGACAATATTTAGTGTGCTGTATATTACATTTTGTGTTGTATTACAATAGATATATAGCTGATGTTGACAAGGGTTAGTGTGCTGTATATTACATTTTGTGTTGTATTACAATAGATATGTAGCTGATGTTGACAAGATATAGTGTGCTGTATATTATATTTTGTGTTGTATTACAATAGATATGTAGCTGATGTTGACAAGAGTTAGTGTGCTGTATATTACATTTTGTGTTGTATTACAATAGATATATAGCTGATGTTGACAAGATATAGTGTGCTGTATATTACATTTTGTGTTGTATTACAATAGATATGTAGCTGATGTTGACAAGATATAGTGTGCTGTATTTTACATTTTGTGTTGTATTACAATAGATATGTAGCTGATGTTGACAAGATATAGTGTGCTGTATATTATATTTTGTGTTGTATTACATTAGATATGTAGCTGATGTTGACAAGATATAGTGTGCTGTATATTACATTTTGTGTTGTATTACAATAGATATGTAGCTGATGTTGACAAGATATAGTGTGCTGTATATTATATTTTGTGTTGTATTACAATAGATATGTAGCTGATGTTGACAATATTTAGTGTGCTGTATATTATATTTTGTGTTGTATTACAATAGATATATAGCTGATGTTGACAAGATATAGTGTGCTGTATATTATATTTTGTGTTGTATTACAATAGATATGTAGCTGATGTTGACAAGATATAGTGTGCTGTATATTATATTTTGTGTTGTATTACAATAGATATGTAGCTGATGTTGACAAGATATAGTGTGCTGTATATTACATTTTGTGTTGTATTACAATAGATATGTTGCTGATAAAGACAAGATATAGTGTGCTGTATATTACATTTTGTGTTGTATTACAATAGATATATAGCTGATGTTGACAATATTTAGTGTGCTGTATATTATATTTTGTGTTGTATTACAATAGATATGTAGCTGATGTTGACAAGATATAGTGTGCTGTATATTACATTTTGTGTTGTATTACAATAGATATGTTGCTGATAAAGACAATATTTAGTGTGCTGTATATTACATTTTGTGTTGTATTACAATAGATATGTAGCTGATGTTGACAATATTTAGTGTGCTGTATATTACATTTTGTGTTGTATTACAATAGATATATAGCTGATGTTGACAATATTTAGTGTGCCGTATTTTACATTTTGTGTTGTATTACAATAGATATGTAGCTGATGTTGACAATATTTAGTGTGCCGTATTTTACATTTTGTGTTGTATTACAATAGATATATAGCTGATGTTGACAATATTTAGTGTGCTGTATATTACATTTTGTGTTGTATTACAATAGATATATAGCTGATGTTGACAATATTTAGTGTGCCGTATTTAACATTTTGTGTTGTATTACAATAGATATGTAGCTGATGTTGACAATATTTAGTGTGCCGTATTTTACATTTTGTGTTGTATTACAATAGATATGTAGCTGATGTTGACAATATTTAGTGTGCCGTATTTTACATTTTGTGTTGTATTACAATAGATATATAGCTGATGTTGACAATATTTAGTGTGCCGTATTTTACATTTTGTGTTGTATTACAATAGATATGTAGCTGATGTTGACAATATTTAGTGTGCCGTATTTAACATTTTGTGTTGTATTACAATAGATATATAGCTGATGTTGACAATATTTAGTGTGCTGTATATTACATTTTGTGTTGTATTACAATAGATATATAGCTGATGTTGACAATATTTAGTGTGCCGTATTTAACATTTTGTGTTGTATTACAATAGATATATAGCTGATGTTGACAATATTTAGTGTGCCGTATTTAACATTTTGTGTTGTATTACAATAGATATGTTTCTTATGTAGATAAAATGTAGTGTGCTGTATCTTATATTTTTTGTTGTATTGTGATAGATATGTTGCTATGTTGACAAGAGTTAGTGTGCTGTATCTTATATTTTTTTTGTATTGTGATAGATATGTTTCTTATGTAGATAAAATGTAGTGTGCTGTATCTTATATTTTTTGTTGTATTGTGATAGATATGTTTCTTATGTAGATAAAATGTAGTGTGCTGTATCTTATATTTTTTGTTGTATTGTGATAGATATGTTTATTATGTAGATAAAATGTAGTGTGCTGTATCTTATATTTTTTGTTGTATTGTGATAGATATGTTTATTATGTAGATAAAATGTAGTGTGCTGTATCTTATATTTTTTGTTGTATTGTGATAGATATGTTTCTTATGTAGATAAAATGTAGTGTGCTGTATCTTATATTTTTTGTTGTATTGTGATAGATATGTTTCTTATGTAGATAAAATGTAGTGTGCTGTATCTTATATTTTTTGTTGTATTGTGATAGATATGTTTCTTATGTAGATAAAATGTAGTGTGATGTATCTTATATTTTTTGTTGTATTGTGATAGATATGTTGCTATGTTGACAAGGGTTAGTGTGCTGTATATTACATTTTGTGTTGTATTACAATAGATATGTAGCTGATGTTGACAATATTTAGTGTGCTGTATATTATATTTTGTGTTGTATTACAATAGATATGTTGCTGATAAAGACAAGAGTTAGTGTGCTGTATATTACATTTTGTGTTGTATTACATTAGATATGTAGCTGATGTTGACAATATTTAGTGTGCCGTATTTTACATTTTGTGTTGTATTACAATAGATATGTTGCTGATAAAGACAAGAGTTAGTGTGCTGTATATTACATTTTGTGTTGTATTACATTAGATATGTAGCTGATGTTGACAATATATAGTGTGCCGTATTTTACATTTTGTGTTGTATTACAATAGATATGTAGCTGATGTTGACAATATTTAGTGTGCTGTATATTACATTTTGTGTTGTATTACAATAGATATGTAGCTGATGTTGACAATATTTAGTGTGCTGTATATTACATTTTGTGTTGTATTACAATAGATATGTTGCTGATAAAGACAATATATAGTGTGCTGTATATTACATTTTGTGTTGTATTACAATAGATATGTTGCTGATAAAGACAAGATATAGTGTGCTGTATATTACATTTTGTGTTGTATTACAATAGATATATAGCTGATGTTGACAAGATATAGTGTGCTGTATTTTACATTTTGTGTTGTATTACAATAGATATGTAGCTGATGTTGACAAGATATAGTGTGCTGTATTTTACATTTTGTGTTGTATTACAATAGATATGTAGCTGATGTTGACAAGATATAGTGTGCTGTATTTTACATTTTGTGTTGTATTACAATAGATATGTAGCTGATGTTGACAAGATATAGTGTGCTGTATATTATATTTTGTGTTGTATTACAATAGATATGTAGCTGATGTTGACAATATTTAGTGTGCTGTATATTATATTTTGTGTTGTATTACAATAGATATATAGCTGATGTTGACAATATATAGTGTGCTGTATATTATATTTTGTGTTGTATTACAATAGATATGTAGCTGATGTTGACAATATATAGTGTGCTGTATATTACATTTTGTGTTGTATTACAATAGATATATAGCTGATGTTGACAATATATAGTGTGCTGTATATTATATTTTGTGTTGTATTACAATAGATATGTAGCTGATGTTGACAATATTTAGTGTGCTGTATTTTACATTTTGTGTTGTATTACAATAGATATATAGCTGATGTTGACAATATTTAGTGTGCTGTATATTACATTTTGTGTTGTATTACAATAGATATATAGCTGATGTTGACAATATTTAGTGTGCTGTATTTTACATTTTGTGTTGTATTACAATAGATATGTAGCTGATGTTGACAATATTTAGTGTGCTGTATATTACATTTTGTGTTGTATTACAATAGATATATAGCTGATGTTGACAATATTTAGTGTGCTGTATATTACATTTTGTGTTGTATTACATTAGATATGTAGCTGATGTTGACAATATTTAGTGTGCCGTATTTTACATTTTGTGTTGTATTACAATAGATATATAGCTGATGTTGACAATATTTAGTGTGCCGTATTTTACATTTTGTGTTGTATTACAATAGATATATAGCTGATGTTGACAATATTTA
Source organism: Mactromeris polynyma (assembly GCA_032209605.1). Lineage (NCBI taxonomy): Eukaryota > Metazoa > Mollusca > Bivalvia > Venerida > Mactridae > Mactromeris > Mactromeris polynyma. Next base: position 4,672,474 of record JASFXZ010000005.1, read on the forward strand.
GTGTGCCGTATTTAACATTTTGTGTTGTATTACAATAGATATGTTTCTTATGTAGATAAAATGTAGTGTGCTGTATCTTATATTTTTTGTTGTATTGTGATAGATATGTTGCTATGTTGAAAAGAGTTAGTGTGCTGTATCTTATATTTTTTTTGTATTGTGATAGATATGTTTCTTATGTAGATAAAATGTAGTGTGCTGTATCTTATATTTTTTGTTGTATTGTGATAGATATGTTTCTTATGTAGATAAAATGTAGTGTGCTGTATCTTATATTTTTTGTTGTATTGTGATAGATATGTTTATTATGTAGATAAAATGTAGTGTGCTGTATCTTATATTTTTTGTTGTATTGTGATAGATATGTTTATTATGTAGATAAAATGTAGTGTGCTGTATCTTATATTTTTTGTTGTATTGTGATAGATATGTTTCTTATGTAGATAAAATGTAGTGTGCTGTATCTTATATTTTTTGTTGTATTGTGATAGATATGTTTCTTATGTAGATAAAATGTAGTGTGCTGTATCTTATATTTTTTGTTGTATTGTGATAGATATGTTTCTTATGTAGATAAAATGTAGTGTGATGTATCTTATATTTTTTGTTGTATTGTGATAGATATGTTGCTATGTTGACAAGGGTTAGTGTGCTGTATCTTATATTTTTTGTTGTATTGTGATAGATATGTTTCCTATGCAGATAAAATGTAGTGTGCTGTATCTTATATTTTTTGTTGTATTGTGATAGATATGTTTCTTATGTAGATAAAATGTAGTGTGCTGTATCTTTTATTTTTTGTTGTATTGTGATAGATATGTTTATTATGTAGATAAAATGTAGTGTGCTGTATCTTATATTTTTTGTTGTATTGTGATAGATATGTTTCTTATGTAGATAAAATGTAGTGTGCTGTATCTTTTATTTTTTGTTGTATTGTGATAGATATGTTGCTATGTTGACAAGAGTTAGTGTGCTGTATATTATATTTTTTGTTGTATTGTGATAGATATGTTTCTTATGTAGATAAAATGTAGTGTGCTGTATCTTATATTTTTTGTTGTATTGCGATAGATATGTTGCTATGTTGACAAGAGTTAGTGTGCTGTATATTATATTTTTTGTTGTATTGTGATAGATATGTTTCTTATGTAGATAAAATGTAGTGTGCTGTATCTTATATTTTTTGTTGTATTGTGATAGATATGTTGCTATGTTGACAAGAGTTAGTGTGCTGTATATTATATTTTGTGTTGTATTGTAACAGATGTGTTGCTGATAAAGACAAGAGTTAGTGTGCTGTATATTATATTTTTGTGTTGTATTACAATAGATATGTTGCTGATAAAGACAAGAGTTAGTGTGCTGTATATTATATTTTGTGTTGTATTACAATAGATATGTTGCTGATAAAGACAAGAGTTAGTGTGCTGTATATTATATTTTGTGTTGTATTACAATAGATATGTTGCTGATAAAGACAAGAGTTAGTGTGCTGTATATTATATTTTGTGTTGTATTACAATAGATATGTTGCTGATAAAGACAAGAGTTAGTGTCCTGTATATTATATTTTGTGTTGTATTACAATAGATATGTTGCTGATAAAGACAAGAGTTAGTGTGCTGTATATTATATTTGTGTTGTATTACAATAGATATGTTACTGATAAAGACAAGAGTTAGTGTGCTGTATATTATATTTTGTGTTGTATTACAATAGATATGTTGCTGATGTAGACAAAATGTAGTGTGCTGTATATTATATTTTGTGTTGAATTACAATAGATGTGTTGCTGATGTAGACAATATTTAGTGTGCTGTATATTATATTTTGTGTTGTATTACAATAGATATGTTGCTGATGTAGACAATATTTAGTGTGCTGTATATTATATTTTGTGTTGTATTATTATAGATATGTTGCTGATGTAGACAATATTAAGTGTGCTGTATATTATACTTTGTGTTGTATAACAATAGATATGTTGCTGATGTAGACAATATTTAGTGTGCTGTATATTATATTTTGTGTTGTATTACAATAGATATGTTGCTGATGTAGACAAAATGTATTGTACTGTATACTATATTTTGTGCTATATTGTAATGAATATTTAACTGTGCCATAAATAGAAGTTTGCTGTTTTTTATGTTTGTGTTGTACTGAAATAGATATGTTGCTGAGGCATAAAACATTAAGTTTATTGCATATTATATTGTGTGTACTATTGCAATAGATATGTTGCTAAATCATAAAACAATACTTTGTTGCATATTATATCTGTGTTGTATAGCAATAGGTAAGTTGTGAAACATTCAAAATTAGTAGTTTTCTTATAGATTTGTTTTGTTGCATATGAAACATATCCACTGCAATATACACATAATTAATAGCAATTATTAATACTTTAAGCTACTGTAAAACAGTGAAATAAAGTTTGGAGTGTATAGTATGGTGTTAGGTACTGCAATGAATAAATTATGTTGCTTCTGCATAAGAACAAACATAAAATTAACTTTGTTGTATATGTCATTTGATGTAGTATTGAAATAAATATGTTCGAATGCTATATTAGATGGTTTTTGTTTTGCGTTCAGTTTTATTACGTACAGTTGATATTTTCATAGATTAGTCCTAGTTTACGACCTTAAACAATTCCGCCCCTTTAAGCATTTTAAGTATAGCGGAACCGTATAAAGGTCCTGTCGAATAATGCTGCTCGTTCAAATCACCCTTAATAGATCATGATTCATAGCAATGTTATTTAAAAGCAAATTACCATCATTGTCGTCATTACCATCATCATTATCATAATATTGTTACACGCATGTATTATCTAGTTGTTACTGTTTTGTTTACTGCTCGCAAATCGCTCAGCAATATATAATTTATACAAAAACATTCTATTTTTGTTCTTACTGTGAAGCATATCACGATTTTATTCAAGATAGGGAGCTTTACGTGGATTGAGTTTGCTTCCAATCTAAATAAATTTCCCCGGAGAGCGTTGTTTGGAGGGAGTGTTATATGGTCAATAATAAACAAAGCATACATTTCTGAACCTGTCGTGTTGATTTAATGAGCTTTGAGTCACATATATACAATAAGGGTCATAGGGTGACGTTTTGGGCTATTAAGGTATTGAAAGAACACAGGCGCTCCTTCTACCGTTATTATTTACACGGGCGGACATCTAGGTAGAACCATCGATAAAAGCGTAAAAGAGAGAATGAGTTTTTACAGGGAACCATACATACACAAGACATTACCTCCTCACACAGAACCCCAAAACAACAAACACCGAAAGAGCCAGTTGTATACCTTTCTCTCACATACAAATTATACATACTGGGTGGAATGCGAACCTGCAGTGGGCTAGTTTTTGGAGTCAGCGACTATAACCACTAGCTCACGGATACCCCTTATCTGCCTTAGCTTACTGTCACTTCAAAGGGAACGGCTCAACATCTTACTGTATGCGTTACGTCATTGAATAGTTTCATCGTTTGATGAGATTACAATGCGTTTATGCAAATCTTAGGAATACATCTTCATTTGATTTGTATGTTCAATGCTACATTGTTTCAAAGACAGTTGTTCCAGTATTGTGACTATCATACAGTGGTCGTCTCCCTTGTGTAGTCATGGAGTGTATCTTCCGAGATGTAATTTTGTTTTATTCCAATGTTTGCGTCAAGGGAGATAACAAATACAGAGTATATGACATAAATCCTCACAGTGGTTATTTCCCCCCTTCCGATTAAGATTTATTACTGTCTGTTGAAACAACTATTTATGTTTTACCTCCCTGAGTGTCCTCATTCAATCTCCTTAGTTGTTCTTTATGGTCGGCCAAGCCATTCTTAGTGTCTCTGTTACCTTGCGTATTTACCCTTATACCTCCTCAAATGCCTAATGATTTATGGACTGTTGTTTTCCCAGAGATCTCTGTAGGGAGGCATTGTTTTATGTACGTGGCGTTCCATGTAGCAACTTATGACCTTTTCCAAGTTCGAAACAAACAACTTCGGGTCAAGCCATCGACACATACAAAGAACAAGGAGCCTTACACTTAGTACAGTGAAAGGGGTAATGAGTGCAGTGACAATGTACTGCAGTATTCACTTCAGATTGTGCCGATTTTTGAAGACAAAGAATATTAACAATATGACTTGGGACCCTTTTTTGAGAGAGAGCGAGGGAGGGAGAGAGAGACAGAGGGAGAGAGAGAGAGGGGGAGAGAGAGAAAGAAAGAGAGAGAGAAGAAAAGAGGTAGGGAGAGAGAGGGAGAGAAATGTGTATAGTTTTATAAGGTATTTATATCTGTTTAAATAATGTCATGTCACGAAACAAACCAATCCGTGTTACAACTGTACATTCAATGTGTAGCCTAAATAAGTATTACAGCGAACAGTAACAGAACATTAACAAAGAGTTCAAACCTGACAAGCCGTGGTGAATCTTACGAAAACGTCAAAAAATCTTCATACGGAATCATTTCTCAAAATGGTTGAACATAATGACATCAGCGGGGAAAATTCTATTTACTTCCTCTTTCGCTTTCACATTTTATCTAAAGGGAGATAACGCAATCACATTGTATTTAACTCTTAATGTAAGTTTTGGGGGAGTTATCTTTCTTTTCGATATGAAATGTTACCGCTTTCAAATCGGAAATAGGTTCTGAATATAAACAAACTAGCCGAGCAGAAATACATTTATTATGGATGAAAATCCAACTACATGATATCATTAAAGATGAAAGTTGGAATTATTTCGAGTTGATGCACACTGTTCAATTGATTGTTCTTCAATATAAGAAACAAACATAAAACAAATTCAATAAACAGGTATTGATTGCCAGCAAATATTACTTATTATTGTATAATCAATGAATAAACGTTTTTGATTGGTCCAGGAGTATTTCGAGTCCGTAATATGCGATATTCACCAATTTCAACTGATATTTACTGGTTTATTTATAACAACAGGGGATTCCCAATAAACTTTCGCTTTGTTACGAACAATAAGGAAATTGTCGTGCACCCTGATATACTTTTTCCTTTTTCATAAAGGTTGGTAGAGCTCATTTATTGTCCTTGTCTAATCGACATACCATCCATGTGTTTTGGGCGAGTAAATATAAATGCGAACAAGGTTGTCGAAAACTTTAATTGAGTATTATTTGCTATGTCTTTCACAATAGAAATATTTCATATATCCACAGACTAATTAATCTGATTTTACATTGATAAGAACGTGTCAATTATTTCAACAAATACATTTATAATTTATGATTTACGTAGTGACACATGGGATCTACGTATTCAATATCTAGTTTGAATATATAATCGATTTTTCATTCATTTGTCCATATTAGCGACTTTAAATTTTATATAACAGGTTTGAAAGAAATGTTTTATAAATGAGTCTAATTAAGTTTTCTTTACTAAAGAAAATTGAAAATAAATACGTCTTCTTCAAGCAACTTTCACTACTATTACAATAAATTACAAAACATGAGTTTATATAACTACACAGACATACATGTATATACAATAAAATCTTGATAATAAGACCACCCTTGGGACCCTTTAAAACCGCTCTTAATATTGAGGTGGTCTTAATATTGAGGTTGAATAAAGAGCAAAGCAGTGAAAATGGACTTGAACGTGTGTTCTTTATACGTCATTGAATAGTTTCATCGTTTGATGAGATTACAATGCGTTTATGCAAATCTTAGGAATACATCTTCATTTGATTTGTATGTTCAATGCTACATTGTTTCAAAGACAGTTGTTCCAGTATTGTGACTATCATACAGTGGTCGTCTCCCTTGTGTAGTCATGGAGTGTATCTTCCGAGATGTAATTTTGTTTTATTCCAATGTTTGCGTCAAGGGAGATAACAAATACAGAGTATATGACATAAATCCTCACAGTGGTTATTTCCCCCCTTCCGATTAAGATTTATTACTGTCTGTTGAAACAACTATTATGTTTTACCTCCCTGAGTGTCCTCATTCAATCTCCTTAGTTGTTCTTTATGGTCGGCCAAGCCATTCTTAGTGTCTCTGTTACCTTGCGTATTTAACCTTATACCTCCTCAAATGCCTAATGTTTTATGGACTGTTGTTTTCCCAGAGATCTCTGTAGGGAGGCATTGTTTTATGTACGTGGCGTTCCATGTAGCAACTTATGACCTTTTCCAAGTTCGAAACCAACAACTCCGGGTTAAGCCATCGACACATACAAAGAACAAGGAGCCTTACACTTAGTACAGTGACCGGGGTAATGAGTGCAGTGACAATGTACTGCAGTATTCACTTCAGATTGTGCCGATTTTTGAAGACAAAGAATATTAACAATATGACTTGGGACCCTTTTTTGAGAGAGAGCGAGGGAGGGAGAGAGAGACAGAGGGAGAGAGAGAGAGGGGGAGAGAGAGAAAGAAAGAGAGAGAGAAGAAAAGAGGTAGGGAGAGAGATGGAGAGAGAGTGAAAGAGAGAGAGAGAGAGAGGGGGGCGGAGAGACATAGGGAGAGAGGGGGGAGAGGGAGAGCATGTATGCATTACAGATATCCGTAAGCAATAACTTATTAAAAAACTAAGACATTCTCACAAAATGTAACATAACGTAACCTTTATCTTGCGAGCAGTCTAGTCGTATGGAAGTTTGCTGTATTATTCCTAGGTTGAACCCGAAGTGAACTTTCATAACAATGGAATGCATCGTTTGGTAGATTCTCTTGTTCCATACATTGTCCAAGTAGATTCAGTGCTGTTTCCTTGTGTTGTAAGTTTGGTTCATCACGTATAACTTGTTGTAGTTTATGTAGAGCTCTCTGTTGTTCTCCATGCTTTCCAAGACGTCCATATGTTTTGTATTGTAGGAAGTACAAGTATGGAAGAGCATCTACCACTGCAAGGTCCATCCATCTATCATCCACTGGTTCCCTATACTGAATATCTTCTGGTGTTGACCGGAAAAATTCATGTCTCATTTCCTGAGGTACAATATTGATTTCAGAACGCATGAACATCACACAATATGATACAATATGTCTGAAATCAGTGATCTGTATTTGATCAGCTACATTGGCGAATCCTTGTTTAATTCTGGTTTGTCTGCTATAACAACTACAAACAGACATCACAACATTTCTATCATACTGCTGGTCAATATGACGTAATATAGACTCTGTGACATTTATATCACCCACACTGTAATAAACAGTTGCAAGTTTTAACCAACCAGACGATACATCGGAGTCAAGTCCAAGCTTTAACCATGACAATACAATGTCTGACAAAGGTCTATTTACTGCTGTATAGTATGATGCTAGCAGTGAACCTATTGTAGAACACAATAACGGTATCACACAACTGTATGCTTTCTGTTCTAAATAACTAGAATATGGATACTGTTGGTAACATCTGATATAATAACACAGGAAAAGTCGTAGTGTATCTTCGACATTGTTGACAACACTTTTCAATAAAAACTCTAGGTGCATTGATAGGCCTCGAACTGAGGTGCGATAACAAAGTGCACCCGAGATAAACCTTTGTATTTCTATAGGTGAACGTAGATGACGAGGTTGTACTAAATGTCCACTCAATTTCATCTGTAATCTTGTACCGACATCATCTGTGTGTATTCCAAACAACACCCTACCATCACTGCTAATGATATGTTGAATAACTTCCAACAAATTGTGTTGTTGTTCGTCTGATATTCTCTCTGCCATGAGATTGTTCTCAGGAATAATAAAGTGAGGACAGTTTTTGTAATAAATAAAGTTATACAGTACTCGTAATATTTGGTTAAGACAAAGTAGCAGATTATGTTCTTGCCAAAAATCAGAGTTCGTGTTTTCTATACAGTGAAATAAAGCGGTTTTACACATATAACTTGATATCACGTCACGAAATACACGATGTGATTTTAGCAACATTTTCATTAATACGTAGCATTTCATATGCACTATATTAAGACTGAACATTAAGTATCTCTCTGCCAACGATGTGGAAATCCTCCATTCCATTTCATCTAGACCACTAAGCTTGCTACCTACTGGTACAAGGAAACATCCGGAATTCTCGGATTCAGATTTTAATTGAGCACTAGGCCTACCACCTACGTTTCTGCGATTTATCCAACGTCTACCTTCTATTGGCCAACGTTTACAATGGAATGCAGGAACTACATCAGCATCTAAAACACCTTCTCTTACCCGCATTCCAGCTGGACCATGACGTTCAAAACCGTCTCGTGCAAACAGAGCAGCAAAAATTGTGTTTTTCAACATAACTCTCCCTTTAGCATCCATACAATAAAGATTGCTTGTGCAACAGTTTGCAGCGAGAGGAGCATCCCGTCTCAGTAGTTGTAAGAGACAATATCCAGGTGCAGTAGTCTCATCTTGTACCATTAATACATTCGTTACACCAGGTTTCCAATCTGCCCAGTCACCGATAACATGATGCGTATTGTTACAAACTAGTAAATCGACATCCGAATTAATTCCTACAGTCGTGCTTCCTTCACTTTCACTTCCAAAAAAATATTGTACTATATTTGTATTAAGTATTATATCAAAGACATCGTTCATGGATTCTCCAAACAAAGCACTAGATCGTCTCTTCATTACCATCTCATCATTGACTCCAATATCACTGAGTACTTCCGATAATATCAAAGATATGTTTTGTGGAACACTCGACATCCTGAAATATGCATAAACATTTCCTGTATTATCTACTCTTAGCTCGTTCAATCTTGAGAAAATATCAAATGGAAGAAAATTAGTTGTTATTCTGAACAATTTAATGATCTGTTGTTGAGTATGGAGTAACATAAATACTGATAAGCTCATATTTGAGTCTACATTCATTTTCAAATGAAAATATCAATTATTAATATATAAGACTAGTGTGCATCCTATCTATTGTCTGCAGTAACAAAAAATGAAGAAATGTGTATAGTGTTATAAGGTATTTCTATCTGTTTAAATAATGTCATGTCACGAAACAAACCAATCCGTGTTACAACTGTACATTCAATGTGTAGCCTAAATACGTATTACAGCGAATAGTAACAGAACATTAACAAAGAGTTCAAACCTGACAAGCCGTGGTGAATCTTACGAAAACGTCAAAAAATCTTCATACGGAATCATTTCTCAAAATGGTTGAACATAATGACATCAGCGGGGAAAATTCTATTTACTTCCTCTTTCGCTTTCACATTTTATCTAAAGGGAGATAACGCAATCACATTGTATTTAACTCTTAATGTAAGTTTTGGGGGAGTTATCTTTCTTTTCGATATGAAATGTTACCGTTTTCAAATCGGAAATAGGTTCTGAATATAAACAAACTAGCCGAGCAGAAATACATTTATTATGGATGAAAATCCAACTACATGATATCATTAAAGATGAAAGTTGGAATTATTTCGAGTTGATGCACACTGTTCAATTGATTGTTCTTCAATATAAGAAACAAACATAAAACAAATTCAATAAACAGGTATTGATTGCCAGCAAATATTACTTATTATTGTATAATCAATGAATAAACGTTTTTGATTGGTCCAGGAGTATTTCGAGTCCGTAATATGCGATATTCACCAATTTCAACTGATATTTACTGGTTTATTTATAACAACAGGGGATTCCCAATAAACTTTCGCTTTGTTACGAACAATAAGGAAATTGTCGTGCACCCTGATATACTTTTTCCTTTTTCATTACTTGTTAAATAAATTATTTTGATTTCTTTTTCAACGCTTACTGGTAAAACGTGCTAAAATTATGTTATGAGCGACTTCAAATCAGATTTGATCTCACATTGTACTCAGACGTGGCACGGCAAATTTCACATATACAACAAGCAGCAAACTAAAAAACACGAAGGAAGGGAGGGAGGGAGGGAGGGGGGGAGGGAGGGAGGGAGGGAGGGATTGGAGGGAGGGAGGGAGGGAGGGAGGGAGGGAGGGAGGGAGGGAGGGAAAAAATAATTATCTCCTGTAAGCATATGGTTTATATGTCCGTGAGTACGAAGTGTATAGTTAGTGGCTTCACAGGTGTATGTACACAGTTATTAAGACCAGGGCCCAGGATTATAACCGATACTTACACTCAGCACTGAAATCATAAAAAATACTTAATATTTGAGTCTGAAAATGACTCATTTTGAGGGTGAACAAAATGTATGATAATGTTAAATGAGTGCTGACTGTTCTTTGTGGCCCATTTTTTATGAGATTTGAGTGTAATATTAGATCTGGGAGTAATAATAAGTCTCAGTTTGGAGTGTAGCTCTCAAATCTTAAAAGTATTCCCATATCTCATATTCAGCATTAAATCTCAAACAGCATGGACCCAAAACAATATCCAGCGCTCATCTGATATGTTTCTGCATTTCAACACTCAATTTGTTCAATATCAGACAAATATTTTGTGATTTGAGTGCTGAGTGTAAGTATCCGTTATTATCCTGGGCACATCTCTGTTACTGTACTATAGTTGACATTGCGTCAGTCTTGTCAATCCAGGGAGACTTGAGGTCATCAACGCCAGTACGGAATTAACAACCGATATCTTAATATGAACCCGGAAGTTGTGAAATCCTTTCAGTACTATTTTTGTTATATTTACCTTTCTTAAAGATGTCATGAAATAATTGATCCACTAAGAAATAGTGTACTTGAGACATCGCACCAATATAGAAATGCAAAATATCCAATGTATATGATGGTGTGAAACTACGAAATGTCTTCTCTCTACCCTCGTACACGAGTACAATATCCGAAATAAATATCAGGTCCCGATATATATTCTCAAGCACATTGAAATGGGCTATTCAAAACAATGTATTAATCGAAATTGAACTTCCCAATGAATTCGAATGAACGAGGTTCGACTGTAGTTCCGTGTATCCTAATATTTTTGCAATGGGGTTTCAATACACATAGACAGCCGAGGTCATGTAGTGACTGTTCAAGCAAATTGAATGGAAGTACATCTTGGGTGCCCCTTTTTGTAATAGGCGGAATGCTGGGTAGAACCACATACCTTTAGTAAGTCAGTTGGGTAGCTCCCTCACAAACAAATTCTACATCCCGATAGTTATTCGAACCTGCAGCGTTGAGGGGCAGGTGATTTGAGCTAGACACCAAATTCCAGTTTCCTAATACATCTCGAGTTGGTTTCACGCCTCGTCACGGTGTAGGATAAATTTTTGCCTTATTCAGAACACCTCGGCGATTATTAGCATAAATGACCTCGGAAATATTCAGACGCGAAAGTAGTCCGGCAAGATGGCCGCTTTAAAGGTCTGTTGTACATGTATTCAGTCGAATAGAGATATATACGATGTTTCAGGCATTGGTGAGCCACCCAGGAAGCAGCCATCGATTGTAAGTTGCAAGAACTTGTTTCGCAATCGATGTTAAATAAATATATCGAATTATATGCTTGACGTTTACAATGTGTAATATTCTCTGTCCAAGATGTAAATCTATTTATGATCTACATCTGGCCTAGATTTCGCAAAAATACTTGTAACTATCGTGTATATATTTATCAAATGTTTCAGTTTGTGCTATTAAAAGGTTTGGAAGTTTTGCAAACCGCGCGAGAAAAAATAGGTATTTGTTCTATTAATATAAAATAATCACAATACAAGTATCTGCACTAAACAGAAACAGTTATACAGAAAAAATGTCTTAAAGATGTATCAGGCTCATCTGAACATACACTGTTTGAATTGGCTTCATCTAGTATTGTTGTTACATTGGCTAAAACATCTCTAATAAGAACCATTGCAATGTATAACCGATTGAAAATATATTTTTTACCATATTTACAAACAGACAAAACTTGTAAAATAGTCTGATTTTCTTTTTAATTCTATGATGTACAAACATTTTTCTACAAAAAATTACGGATCCGTCATTATGAGTTCATTCTTTGTTGATGCATGTTTATTGATATTTTAACTATAGGAAATACCCTTTTCATGTATGTTTAGGTAAACAAATGAACACATTATGAGCATAATATTACTTCAAGTATGTGTTTATCAGTTTTAAAGATGTTTATAGATAAAGGATTAAAAAGGAGATTTTCTGTCAAATTGTGCACATTCGATAACTGTATACTATACATTTCTATTCTAATATAAATACTTAGGTTTTAAGAAAATTTTATTTGATAGCCGATTACACTTATTTACAGTTTTTGCTTAGTGAAGTAAAACACTTAAGTATCGGACACTTGTATTTATGGTTTTGGTAAACATGTAAGATAGTAGAAATGAACAAGCTCGACTGACAAGATGTATACTGGCTGTCCTAATTACCAATGCATTAAGATTGCAACCAATGCACTTCGTGTAAAAACTTCAAAACTGTACATGCCATGAGTATACTCGAGTTACCGAAGTTCGAATGAGACATTATAAAGAATAAGTGTATATATAACGTGTACTTATGGCTTAAGATGTTTATCTAAAATGTCAGTAACATGTCTTATCAAACGTGTAACAAACGCCATTGAATCGTTTGAAAATTAATTATTTTCAGTCGACCTGCTTAAGATATTGGAATGTGATATTCTGTGAATAGATTGTACGTGTATGAGTTGTAGTGATTCATTGATTTAAATCCCTGTGGGATTATTAATATGTTAAATAGCGGTGTCAATGACATTCATATGTCATTGCCATATTGATAATAATATAACACGTATCTTAAGCTTTTATGATAAAAGTTAAAGAGACCATAACGCAATGCAATCAGAGTCACAATGTTACGAATAGGAACGATAAATATCTTTAAAAAAGATGGTAGGCGCAATCTGAAGCAAGCAAATTCGCTAATTAAAACTTGGTTTCGGTGAATTAACCGAAATTCAGTGGATTTCGGTAAGGTAACTTATCCCTTATCGAAAGGTTAACCAATCCGCGTCAATGTTACAAACGTTGTTCGGTTGAAGAGAAGTTGGTTTAGCGGTTTACGTAAGATTTAATTGGTTTACAAAACACTGATATGCAAATAGCAGAGCCATGTTAGCACGGCTGCGCCCATCCTCGGTACCCAGGCTATTCATATGTTATGAATAGCCTGGGTACCGAGGATGGGCTGCGCCAAAATACTGTTGTCTCCGGGTATTGGGACAGAAGTCGACTGAGATATGTGACCTTAACAGTATTTCAGTAATGCACGGTGATCATTTGACCTTAACAGTATTTCAGTAATACACGGTGATCATTTGACCATAACAGTATTTCAGTAATACACGGTGATCATTTAACCATAACAGTATTTCAGTTATACACGTTGATCATTTGACCATAACAGTATTTCAGTTATACACGGTGATCATTTGACCATAACAGTATTTCAGTAATACACGGTGATCATTTGACCATAACAGTATTTCAGTAACACACGGTGATCATTTGACCATAACAGTATTTCAGTAACACACGGTGATCATTTGACCATAACAGTATTTCAGTAATACACGGTGATCATTTGACCATCACAGTATTTCAGTAATACACGGTGATCATTTGACCATAACAGTATTTCAGTAATACACGGTGATCATTTGACCATAACAGTATTTCAGTAATACACGGTGATCATTTGACCATAACAGTATTTCAGTAATACACGGTGATCATTTGATCTTAACAGTATTTCAGTAATACACGGTGATCATTTGACCATAACATTATTTCAGTAGTACACGGTGATCATTTGACCTTAACAGTATTTCAGTAATGCACGGTGATCATTTGACCTTAACAGTATTTCAGTACTACACGGTGATCATTTGATCATAACAGTTTTCAGTAATACATGGTGATCATTTGACCATAACAGTATTTCAGTAATACACGGTGATCATTTGACCATCACAGTATTTCAGTAATACACGGTGATCATTTGATCTTAACAGTATTTCAGTAATACACGGCGATCATTTGACCACAACAGTATTTCAGTAATACACGGTGATCATTTGACCATCACAGTATTTCAGTAATACACGGTGATCATTTGACCATCACAGTATTTCAGTAATACACGGTGATCATTTGACCATCACAGTATTTCAGTAATACACGGTGATCATTTGACCATCACAGTATTTCAGTAATACACGGTGATCATTTGACCACAACAGTATTTCAGTAATACACGGTGATCATTTGACCATCACAGTATTTCAGTAATACACGGTGATCATTTGACCACAACAGTATTTCAGTAATACACGGTGATCATTTGATCATAACAGTATTTCAGTAATACACGGTGATCATTTGACCATCACAGTATTTCAGTAATACACGGTGATCATTTGACCACAACAGTATTTCAGTGATACACGGTGATCATTTGACCATAACAGTATTTCAGTAATACACGGTGATCATTTGACCATAACAGTATTTCAGTAATACACGGCGATCATGTGATCTTAACAGTATTTCAGTAATACACGGTGATCATTTGACCATAACAGTATTTCAGTAATACACGGTGATCATTTGACCATAACAGTATTTCAGTAATACACGGTGATCATTTGATCATAACAGTATTTCAGTAATACACGGTGATTATTTGATCATAACAGTATTTCAGTAATACACGGTGATCATTTGATCATAACAGTATTTCAGTAATACACGGTGATCATTTGATCATAACAGTATTTCAGTAATACACGGTGATCATTTGATCATAACAGTATTTCAGTAATACACGGAGATCATTTGACCTTAACAGTATTTCAGTACTACACGGTGATCATTTGATCATAACAGTTTTCAGTAATACATGGTGATCATTTGACCATAACAGTATTTCAGTAATACACGGTGATCATTTGATCATAACAGTATTTCAGTAATACACGGTGATCATTTGACCATCACAGTATTTCAGTAATACACGGTGATCATTTGACCACAACAGTATTTCAGTGATACACGGTGATCATTTGACCATAACAGTATTTCAGTAATACACGGTGATCATTTGACCATAACAGTATTTCAGTAATACACGGCGATCATGTGATCTTAACAGTATTTCAGTAATACACGGTGATCATTTGACCATAACAGTATTTCAGTAATACACGGTGATCATTTGACCATAACAGTATTTCAGTAATACACGGGGATCATTTGATCATAACAGTATTTCAGTAATAGACGGTGATCATTTGATCATAACAGTATTTCAGTAATACACGGTGATCATTTGATCATAACAGTATTTCAGTAATACACGGTGATCATTTGACCATAACAGTATTTCAGTAATACACGGTGATCATTTGATCATAACAGTATTTCAGTAATACACGGTGATC
This sequence comes from Mactromeris polynyma, assembly GCA_032209605.1. Classification (NCBI taxonomy): domain Eukaryota; kingdom Metazoa; phylum Mollusca; class Bivalvia; order Venerida; family Mactridae; genus Mactromeris; species Mactromeris polynyma. The sequence goes on from JASFXZ010000005.1 coordinate 4,687,879, forward strand.
ATTTGATCATAACAGTATTTCAGTAATACACGGAGATCATTTGATCTTAACAGTATTTCAGTAATACACGGAGATCATTTGATCTTAACAGTATTTCAGTAATACACGGAGATCATTTGATCTTAACAGTATTTCAGTAATACACGGAGATCATTTGATCTTAACAGTATTTCAGTAATACACGGAGATCATTTGATCTTAACAGTATTTCAGTAATACACGGAGTTCATTTGATCTTAACAGTATTTCAGTAATACACGGAGATCATTTGATCTTAACAGTATTTCAGTAATACACGGAGATCATTTGATCTTAACAGTATTTCAGTAATACACGGTGATCAGTTGACAACATTATTTCATTAATACACGGTGATCAGTTGACCATCACAGTATTTTATTAATACACGGTGATCATGTGATCATAACAGTATTTCAGTAATACACGGCGATCATGTGACCATCACAGTATTTCAGTAATACACGGTGATCAGTTGACAACAGTATGTCATTAATACACGGTGATCAGTTGACCATCACAGTATTTCAGTAATACACGGTGATCATGTGACCATCACAGTATTTCAGTAATACACGGTGATCATTTGATCATAACAGTATTTCAGTAATACACGGTGATCATGTGACCATAACAGTATTTCAGTAATACACGGTGATCATTTGATCATAACAGTATTTCAGTAATACACGGTGATCATTTGATCATAACAGTATTTCAGTAATACACGGAGATCATTTGATCTTAACAGTATTTCGGTAATACACGGAGATCATTTGATCTTAACAGTATTTCAGTAATACATGGAGATCATTTGATCTTAACAGTATTTCAGTAATACACGGAGATCATTTGATCTTAACAGTATTTCAGTAATACAGGGTGATCATGTGACCATAACAGTATTTCAGTAATACACGGTGATCATGTGATCATAACAGTATTTCAGTTATACATGGCGGTCTAACTAATAATTCGGCATATAAAATACGTGAGCCATTTACCGTACCCTTAATAAGACGTGCAGTTAAAGATATTTAAAATGAAAAATACATTTATTTAACGGGTATTGATATAACAAACTTGTCCAAGTAATCATACTGAGTTTGTTTAAATCCATTTTGTGACCTAATACAATTCCTACAAGTCAATATCACGCCTTCGTTGTGTCTTTCATTAAAAGAAGAACGGTGCAGTATATTTACAATATAACGTACCGACTTCAAATACAATTATATAACTTGACTTTAAAAAATTATTCTTTCAACAGCCACGATTAAAAATAAGGACCGTGTTTCTATGAAACTACAATTTCATTGTTATTTCAATTGCTATGAACCAATAAATATCACGGCAGCATTAATGTCATAAACAATTGGTAAAATCGAGTTTTAAAAATGTCTGATCAAATATACAACCGGGGGGAAACCGTATCTTATAATCCTGTGTACAAACACGGAGAGAAATTTAAAGTACTATTTGAGGACGTTTTTAAATTGTGCTCCAATACGATTAGTCGTTGAACAAACACGATTCAACTATGATCGAAATAAGATTTATTTTTTTAGGTAATAAAACGATAAAATTCTTCAAGCCCAAAACGTTTAGCAAACACTGAAGTTAATAAGTACAGTGTTGACACGAAATGGTTATTCAATGTTTAGTTGATATAGCTACGCCGATTGGGGTAGGCTTACCGTAACTCATTGACATTCATCGATGTTTGTTCAGGCACCTTTAAAATATGCCTAAAGTCTAGATAAAACATGTTTGCACTCCTTCATATATAATTAAGTTCAAATATACAGATAAATCATTCTTTTAATAATGTGATCAAACTAGAAAATTGTTCTCGTTAAAATAGCTGACATTTTTAATTAATTCAAATAATGGTTCCAAGTTTAAATTCCTTTGCTGCAAATATCTACTTGTAAATAATTATAAGGTTTACATGTAGTTGCTAATGCCGTCTCATTATTGTGCGTTTATTTATTACACTTGACATGCGAACGAACGAACGAACGAACGAACGAACGAACGAACGAACGAACGAACGAACGAACGAACGAACGAACGAACGAACGAACGAACGAACGAACGAACGAACGAACGAACGAACGAACGAACGAACGAACGAACGAACGAACGAACGAACGAACGAACGAACGAACGAACGAACAATTTGTGTCAAAATTTGCACAACAGGTTAACATATCACATCTGCTTTATTACATAACATCATTTTGTCTAGAATTTTTAACAAACACAAATATATAATGCATGAATTGAATAAATACTAACGACTAATATCTATAAAAATCGTAATCTAGTGTAAATTAACGACTGCTTCCACATATATTTGACATATTTTTATGCCAATAAAACAATAACATTCTTTCTCAATACAAACGGACCTCGTTCATTCGAATCTATAGGTTCCGAAATTTTATTTCGAATTGTACGTGGTTTCGAATAACCTATTTCAATTCGACGTGCTTAAGAAGATACATCGGGACCTGATATTTATTTCGGATGATACCAAGTATTCGGATATAAGGTTGTCGAATAAACGAGGTCCGACTGGATATAAAACACTTGCCTATGCTATCTTTTTTACATATTCCTCATTTGAATCTTTTATCTCTATGAGAGAAAAAGTAATACAATGAACATGTTTGTTAATGTCGGAACACTTTACCGGAAACTGTTTCAACACCTTACCGGAAACTTGTTCAACACTTTACCGGAAGTCTTTTCATCACTTATATTGTGAATTCCAACACTGTTGAACTATTGAACCAAATATTTAGGCCGACAATATTTCTCAAATCAAACAAAGCCACTCATTCATTCATACATAAATAAACACAAACGTTCATTTTGATTTTCGATTACTACTTTAACCAAGTAATCAATAAAAATGAGCACAGAATTTGTTTTAAAGTTCTGGATGGCCTTACAAAATGTAGAATCGTATTAACTCCAATCCTTTGTACTTACTGTAAATCACTTTTTTTCGCGACAACGTAATTTTCGCGTTAATTCGCAAATCAAGACACTCGCGAATTCAAAATTATCGCGAAAATATGCTCGTGGCGAATAAAATCATGCAAGTACGACTTTGGTGTACATCTGAAATAGTGCATACTCGGTTATGTATAGTAAGCGATGCGAGCGTATAACGATTTGATTTGTTACTAGATGCTCAAACGACAACATAAACCATTTCCGTCAATCTTAAATTCGCAACGGAGAAAAGACGTGAATTCATCATTTCGCGAAATTCTACGGGGCAAGACTTTCGCGAAAATGTGATGTCGCGAAAATAAAGTATTTTTTTCTGATTATCGTTGGAAACAATTCTCTACCCGTGTTATTGCTTGATTGCAATCACGACAAAATGGTCGTGATTCACGTATTGCACGAGGTTTTTGTCTCGTCAATAATGCTACTCTAATGATACGGAGATTTTGCGTGCTTTAGACTTCAGTATTAAATACTTCTATGCATATAATTCCACCCATTGACGTATATTTGAATTAAAACTAACATCATAATACAAAATTCACTTTACACACATCACAACCATTCACATTAACCAGGTAACGTAAATTTAGCTCACAACTCCGTTACATGTGGAATATTGTCTGACGTAAAAAAGATTCGTCCGCGTGCTTTTGACTTCAAAATTAAAAGATTGCTAAGCATATAATTCCACCCATTGATGTATATCATAATATATAATTCACTTTTCACACATCACAACCGTTCACATTAACTAGGTAACGTAAATTTAGCTCACAACTTCCGTTACATGTGGAATATTGTCTGACGTAAAAAAGGTTTGTCCGCGTGCTTTTGACTTCAGAATTAAAATACTGCTAAGGATATAATTCCACCCATTGATGTATATCTGAATTAAAACTAACATCATAATACAAAATTCACTTTTCACACATCACAACCATTCACATTAACTAGGTAACGTAAATTTAGCTCACAACTTCCGTTACATGTGGAATATTGTCTGACGTTATAAATGTTCTTCCGCTCGCGTCAATTGGATTATCTGGTAATGGTGACGGTCTCATTTGCACCGATTGTACTTCGAACATCGGATTCAGAGCTCGTTTTGGCTTGAATGTTGCAGGTTTAGACATTTTTTCCTTTGTCTCGTGCGTTACATTGTCAGTTTTCTTAGTGTCATGTTTATCCTTAACATTTTGAGGGACTGGTGTTCGCGGTGTTTGACTTTCATGTTGGTCTGGTGTCGATGACACGGTTTTGGCCGATTTCCTCTGAGGTTCGATTTTGATATCAACTGTCTGAGATTCAACCGCTTTGGTACTGATTTTATTTGACTCAGCGTGTGATCTAGGGGTATCATATGGCACTGAAGGTTCATCATCCGGGTATGAACTCTCTGAGAATTTGTTGTAAGGTCCGTATAAACTCTCATACGAGTCTATATGTTCAACGTCTTGGTAAGATCTTCGTATACCACGCATAAATTGATTATTCATTTGTTCTACGAGTGGATGCCCTTTTGAAGGCTTTGTAAAGTTTTCTTTACCTCTTGCAACACCTTTCCTTCTCTTCGCTGCGTTCGATGCCATAGCTTTCCTGATACTTGCCTCTCCTTGCGTCATATTAAATGAAGGAGGTGGATAATACTTCGCTAGTTCTGAAGGATTGATCTCGAATGGGGAATAATCTTTAAGCTTTCTAAACCTGCTTAAGCTCTTTTCTAATTCAAACGAAAGCTGCCTCTCAACTTTTGTTGGTGGACCATGTTTGCTTAGAAGAACAAACGAATTTTCTATGCCACCAACATTATGTTTGACGTGTGATTCATAAGAATCGCGGTAATCAGCGTAGTCCTCGCTGTGTGCGTCCTCTAACTTCTTTACTTTCCGAGATTTCAAACCCGTGGCGTTAATTGATAAAGATGGCAGAGCACCTGTTCTGTCTAGATGGTCATATAACGGCGTCTTGGCGCGGCTTAATTTCTGGCTTCGTTTATTCTGATACAACATACTTGCCGGACTTCCATGACGCACACTCGCTCCATGCCAGGAACCATTTAGCATTCTAGAGGGTGCTGGTGAATTGTTGGTAGGCGGGATGTGTTTGGATTGGTTTATATTTTCACCGGAAATTCTAATCTCTTGCTGTTTACGTATTTCGTCGGGCCCGATAGCTTTCGGGCTGCAGCTGTAGAAACGACTAATACTTTCTCCATCTGATATCTCGTCTAAAGTTGTTTTAGTGCGATCATCTCTCGTTATAAATCCTGGTATAATACTAACCGAATGTTCAATTTGTTTTCTATTTTTAGGATCAAGCACCGGATGTAGCCTCGATTTGGGACGATATCCAGACTCACCAACGAAGTGTTCCTTTTGTTCTTTAAAATCTTCAAAGGAGTTCACATAGAAAGTCAAAAATCTTTCGGATAATCTTGATGGCAACGACTGGGACGTCCTAGGAGGCGGAGACATAGCAACAATATCATCTGGCATGCCTTCTGATGTAATAATAGACGTCACATCTATGTCTCGATTTTTGTTCTCAGAAGTGGCGCGTGACGCGTGTGACGCGTGTGACTTTTCGGATTTAACTGTATTCACGCTAGAACATCTGTCCATTGTATGAGCAAAACTTTTTTCTCTTCTCCACACCTTTTGAACAAATGGTTTTAACTCCACTATCGGAAGAGGATCAGTTTCTTTCACTGAATTCATGTCATCAGAATTATCCAAATCTATATTAAATGACACTTTCGGCTTCGTCATTGTCGTTCGCAGTCTGTTATCAGTCATCAGCGATTTCATGGCCATGACTGGATTATCCCCTCGCCAATAGTTTAACAAAATGTAGTCTATGTTTTCCTGAGGTTTTAATATTGTTACTTCACAAATATTTTCTTTAAGGTTTTAATGCACTGATTATTTTGTATCCTTCATTACTAACACTAAGGACGCTACGTTTATCCATTTTGCGCCTAATTAAATACAACCGTCCGAAACTGCGCTCCGAGTGTTTGTCATTGAATCCCATTTGAATAAATTCATTGATATACGAACATAATCGAGAGAATAATATAAGCAGGAAAAATCCACATCGTCTTTTTATATATTATTTGCTGTTCATTTTATCGATTGACAAGTGTAAAAAATGGACCCCACTTGGCTGTTCCATTTTCATTCACAACACTGTCTCGCTAAACTCCACAACCGTTAAGTTTTTAAAATTCATAATTCAATTATGACGGCAAAACTTTAAATCTATACTTCATTGAACGGATTAACACTAGAAAAGCAAACACGGGTGTTCAATATTACACTCCAATCGTGTCCAACTCGAATGCAATTCAACAAACCCTGTTGACTTATACATTTTGACATTCCATTATTATATTCAGTTGACGGTTTAACGATTCCGAACCTTATATAAAACAATTATTCGATATATTGTAACATTAACCACAGAAGACAGCCCACCATACATTGTCTTTGTTTATTCATCGTATATAGATCAATATCACGTTACATCGCCAATGTCATTCGATAGTAGTGTTAAATTCTTCCTATTTAAATCATTTAAAGGGTATAAAGGCTCGGTTTATTTTAAGTATTTAATTTGTAAACGCATTCAAACTGCAGTTGACTGTAAATTGAGGAAAAAAGAATTGCATACCCCGCATCGGCAAACAAGAACAGTTTGTGTTAGTAATGTGAGCATAGCACTTTTGTGTATATTTTAACAATCTGTCATGCATATTTACGAACGTTATACATGCAGTTGATTTACGAGTTCGTATATTAAAAGCATTCGTGTTAAACAAGAAATAATATATTACTTCATATTAATTCATTGTTGAAAGGAATCGGCATTTTCAGAACAAAGTCAAACTGCGTGTAATTGCTTTGAGTATAAATAAACAATCACGACTGCAGAAAAGGGAAGCTCGGTGTATTTACGAAATCGTAAATAAAATGGTTTGTAAATAATAATAATATTTCCGTTGGTTGTTATACTGATAAAGCTATTATTGATGACGCTGGTACTTATGCTGCTAATGAAATTCATACCGTTAAAGAAGTTGTTAAAGTGGTGTTTTTGGAATGGGTCTTCACGTCACATGAACAGCCAATGCCATGTAGATACTTGTCCAATCAATAGGGTGAACTATAGCTGTTAGGGTGGAGGTAGACCCCAGGCCCTGTGTTCACAACATTTTTTTTGCAGGATTAGGATCAAGATCAGATATAGGATCGTTCAAACTTTGTAAAAAATGTTATTCAAAGCTAAATCTTTTTACATACTGTGACAGATATGAACATCCTGCAAAACTTTTGAGGCATTAAGAAAAAGATGGAAATTAATAAGTTATGACCGATTTTGTAAAATTTATCCTGATTTTAATCTGGAACAGTTTCAGTCATAAGTATAATACCTTAATTTTTCAACATCGTGGTGAAGTTAAGTATGCTTTCACGATGTTAAGTAGAAGATGTTTATGTATTTTTGTGTATGTTTATGAGAAGTACTGGAAAAAGTGTTCAATTGTTTCATGAAAAAGGCAAATATTTTTATGGATCAAGTTGATCCAGATTTGTTGATCCTTTGTGAACATTGGGCCCAGGGGACATATGGGTAAGTCAGCTGGACAGCAGATGTTGAAGAAAGAAATACAACAATGCCACTAACATTTAATCGAATATCTCCGTGTTTTTTAAATATTTAGTTTGTACCCATGTATAGGAGCAAAATGCACACATTTATATACAGTAACATACTCGAGTACCCGGTACATAGACAGTTCCTCTTCAAAGACTGTTTTATTTGCACAAATCAAGATAAAGTTGACGTATTTGAGAGCTTCGATCGACACACACTTGAGTAGTGCAAATGTTCTTGCAAACAAACGTTACATATAGAAGTGCAGTATTTACATAGTGCATGCGATTGGTAAGTGTACGCAAATGTCCACTTATGTAAAAAAAAATGATGATATAAAGCTGTTGATTCGACTCAATCAATCAATCAATCAATCAATCAATCAATCAATCAATCAATCAATCAATCAATCAATCAATCAATCGATCGATCGATCGATCGATCGATCGATCAATCGGTCAATCAATCAATCAATCAATCAATCAATCGGTCAGTGTGGGTAAGATTTTGACATGAGAGTCCTTTACTGTATTAGATATTTAGTATTTTAGACAATTATTTTTGAAGTTGCAAACTTCATATATATGTGTCTGCGACATTAAAGATTATTTGCCTACTAAAACCGGGTGGCTTGAGTTCCTTTCTTAAATAATAAATTCTAGAAGTAAGTCATAGTATTGCTGTAGTACATATACATCGTAGACTTAAAGATCGCATGTTTTAAAAAGACTAACTGGGGCGTTGCTATGGTATCTTTCTGTCTCTTATACAATGGATTTGATTTCGTTGTCAGTCTCATAATTAGATTTTAAGTTTTACAAATACTTGTATTAAAGCCAAGTAAGTCTTCTTCAAAGCGTCAGTCAAGGTTAAAACATTCGCCAGACAGTATTCTTTCTATGTTTCTGTCTATGTGAAATTCTCTTAATTGTGTATGCGTATCTTTTATACCTTAACAAAATTTATATAACTGTAATCGATTTACAATATATTAAATAGGTATTTTATTAGATTGTTATCTTACACCTACAAATAGAATTCAATATCAAATTGTCTCTCGATAAAATGACCAAAAAATGTTTTAAGATATGAATTTGCAATATTCCCATAGGAAGATCTTGAAACTCTTTTATTTTTCATGACGTTGAGACAATTAAATCAACATTTACAGTAAAACCTCAATAATAAGCTTACCTTTGGGACCCTTGAAAACTGGTCTTCTTATAAAGGCGGTCTTAATATTGAGGTTGACTACAGAGTGAAACAGTGCAAATGGACTTTAAAATTGTGTTCTTAATTTTTAGGTGTTTTTTGTGTGTGGTTTTACTGTAATTAAAATTCAGGTCATGTTCAATATTTTACAACGCAGCAATTATATTTTCTTGATGGCAAATAATTAAATTTCGACAAAGAACATTTAACTTATTTTACAATCTAATGAAATGCGTTAAAGTTGGCGACTATACAACGAAGGGCAGGTGTTAGTTTATATCTCATATAATGAAATGTGTCACATTTAGGCAAGTTGAAATCTCAGTGGAATTAAACTTTCTTTATGTAAACTTTGCGTCTGTAAAACATTGTGACATTTTATATGCTAGCCGTTGATTTGATTGCTCGTCGTAAAGTGCTCTCTAATCACACAGATGTAGAAAACTTGAGAGATTCAGCATAAAACACCTCCACTCATCACGCTAAGACTAAACAAGCATTGAAGGCTTTTGATTAAAGTTTGTGCGTGTAAAATGGACGTTCGTAGAAAGACAGATTGCTATCTCGATCTCTGTGTATATGAAATGATTAAATATTGTACACAGGGGATTTATCATTCACAAAACATTCACATTCAATGGTAACCAAGACAAATACTGTCTTATTTAGTCTGTTGATCAATTAACAAAACATGCACATATTAAAGAAATAATATCCGCCGGCATTGAAGGCTCTCTATTGTTGTAGACGATTGAATTTTCATTTAATTGGTTATAAGCAGACAATAACTTACATTGACCATACGTTATACAGCGTATTTTATATAATACTACGAAGATTAATCTAAGATTACAACGCTTTCGCAGCCGCAGACAGTATTCATGATATTCTCGAAAGTAATGTGATGACAAAATGATATCCTGGTGGTGATTGTAATGACGTTGATGATAATGATGTAGCTGACATTGGTGATAATATTGATGGCGATGGTGTTATGAGAATGATGATTATACCATGATGATGACGGCGGTTTTGATGAAAATGACGACGGAGGTTTTAATGAAGACGACGGTTTTTTTGATGATGATGATGACGGTGGTTTTGATGATGATGATGACGGTGGTTTTGATGATGATGATGACGGTGATTTTGATGATGATGATGACGGTGGTTTTGATGATGATGATGACGGTGGTTTTGATGATGATGATGACGGTGATTTTGATGATGATGATGATGGTGGATTTGATGATGATGATGACGGTGGTTTTGATTATGATGATGACGGTGATTTTGATGATGATGATGATGGTGGTTTTGATGATAATGACGGTGGTTTTGATGATGATGATGATGGTGGTTTTGATGATGATGATGATGGTGGTTTTGATGATGATGATGGTGGTGGTTTTGATGACGGTGGTTTTGATAATGACGGTGGTTTTGATGAAGAAGACGGTGTAATGATAAAGATGACGGTGGTTTTGAAGATGATGACGGTGGTTTTGATAATGACGGTGGTTTTGACGAAGACGACAGTGTTATGATGAAGATGACGGTGGTTTGGAAGATGATGACGGTGGTTTTGATGATAATGACGGTGGTTTTGATGATGATGACGGTGGTTTTGATGATGATGACGGTGGTTTTGATGGAGATGACGGTGGTTTTGATGATGATGACGGTGGTTTTGATGATGATGACGGTGGTTTTGATGGAGATGACGGTGGTTTTGATGGAGATGACGGTGGTTTTGATGACGATGACGGTGGTTATGATGACGATGACGGTGGTTTTGATGACGATGACGGTGGTTTTGATGGAGATGACGGTGGTTTTGATGATGATGACGGTGGTTTTGATGATGATGACGGTGGTTTTGATGATGATGGGGTTTTGGTGGAGATGACGGTGGTTTTGATGATGATGACGGTGGTTTTGATGGAGATGACGGTGGTTTTGATGGAGATGACGGTGGTTTTGATGACGATGACGGTGGTTTTGATGACGATGACGGTGGTTTTGATGGAGATGACGGTGGTTTTGATGATGATGACGGTGGTTGTGATGATGATGACGGTGGTTTTGATGATGATGGGGTTTTGGTGGAGATGACGGTGGTTATGATGATGATGACGGTGGTTTTGATGGAGATGACGGTGGTTTTGATGATGATGACGGTGGTTTTGATGATGATGACGGTGGTTTTTATGATGATGACGGGGGTTTTGATGACGGTGGTTTTGATGATGATGACGGTGGTTTTATGGAGATGACGGTGGTTTTGATGATGATGACGGTGGTTGTGATGATGATGACGGTGGTTTTGATGATGATGACGGTAATTTGATGATGATGACGGTGGTTTTTATGAAGATGACGGTGGTTTTGATGATGATGAAAGTGTTTTGATGGAGATGACGGTGGTTTTGATGATGATGACGGGGGTTTTGATGATGATGAGGGTGGTTTTGATGATGATGGGGTTTTGGTGGAGATGACGGTGGTTTTGATGATGATGACGGTGGTTTTGATGATGATGACGGTGGTTTTGATGGAGATGACGGTGGTTTTGATGATGATGACGGTGGTTTTGATGACGGTAGTTTTGATGATGATGAAAGTGTTTTGATGGAGATGACGGTGGTTTTGATGATGATGACGGGGGATTTGATGATGATGACGGTGGTTTTGATGATGATAACTGTGGTTTTGATGATGATGACGGTGGTTTTGATGATGATGGTAATAAAGATAATCATTATGACGGTATTGAGGACAATAATGTAAAACCGATAATTATGCTGAGGGTAATTTTGATAACCTCTCTAATGATTCTGCTAATGTCACTGACATGTACCTATGTTTGTTCTGATGTACATGTAAGCAATTTAAATAATAATGACCGTGATAGCAACGAAGACATGGTTTATAAATGCAGACGTATGAGATATTGATAACTATTTAAGGTACAACGATGATTTAGAATTATTTAAACAGTATCCATATTAAAGCCTGAGGTCATAATAATAAGCTCACTGCAAGATATTCAACACGCACATTTTAACAATTATTATGCTGTTTTCTCGTAAGAAGTCATTGCCAGTTCATTCAGTTCACAGTTTGTCTACATCTTTTTTCATTTTAAACTAAAAATACTTTATGTAAACCATTACAAAGTCTGAAGACACATTTGTTTAAGTTTTACAATGAAACATGTGCTTAACAACTGAAGTTCAGTGATCTGAATCGTCTGGACGCTATAATATGTCTGTAAATATATCTTCGTTAACTAGTCCAATAAATGTGACATTAAATGAAAAAATTGCAATACAGATGATTAATATAAAACGTAAAACGAAGCGTTAAATTTGTAAATATTTGGACTACATGCTAACCTGGCTATTTTATAATCAAGTACATCAGCAAATATAGTGACTATGGTTCGATGATAAAACTCAGTCTAGTTCATCTATGGTCTAGTTACTCTGGTCACTCTTCGAACTTGGAGGTTCTAGAGTGAGTTTATCATCCAACCACAGTCACTATAGTTGCTGATCCAACTACCTAAATTATAACTTTTGACTGTAATTATGTCAAATGTAGCCAGCAGGCAGTTGGAAAATATTGATTTTTCGAGGGGATCGAATTGATGAGAAGGCTCGAATCGATTAAAAAGAGGCTTAAAGTAACGAGGAGAATGAATGTGGAACACTCGAACTTACGGACACGCACACGTGTTTATGGCTGAATAAGTGTAAGAGAATTTATACATCCCAGTGTTTTTCATTTGACTGTTACATACTCAGCTGATATTAGCCGACTTTAAAAACGGACTAAAGCACGCTTCTTAAACGTCACACTGTCTAGACCTAAGAGCGTTTCACAGTTTGTTTAATCTCTTACACAAGACGTCTATTGATTGTTTTATATCAACGTTTCATCAAAAACGATCTTGTGTTTCCATAATTAAATTAAGTGTTTATACAATGACCAACATGCACATCTTCTGTCAGTTAATACGGTTACATTTTTGTTCAACACATTGTAGACAGGCGATAAAACTATTCGAGTATGTGTGTTTCGGGTACGAATATAACATTCACATATACATGTACATCTTTCATGTTACCTTAAATGATTCACTAAGATTTGAAAACATTCTATTTTTCTATACAAGAATTCAATAGTTTCTTGTTACTTTTTAAAGTTTCACTAATTCATTATTCATATTCCATGTAGCTACTTATTCTCTCTCGCTTATTCATTAATTCTCATATACATCTATCAATGAATGCATTTTCTTTTTATACGATACATTGACAATCAATTGACTTGTCACGTTCGAAGATTTTTCATAATTAATCGCTACATGACTCTTTCATAGCAGGGGGTGAACTCTGTGGTAAGTTCAAGGTTTGATATCGAAAGATTCGGCGTTTGTTTGTTTCGTTTGTTTCATCGGGTTTAACGCCGTTTCTCAACGATATTTCAGTTATATACGGCGGCCGGTTCACCTAACCAGTTTTTCCTGGACTGAATTCTTACCAGTACTAACTTACCCTTCCACAAGGAGCCGGCAACTTCTCCACATGAGGAGGAAAATCGACATTTTTATCAAATTTTCATGGAAGGGTATGACCTGCCGCGACTAGGGAATCGAACCCGGATCGCCGGGTTACAAGTCCAGCGCACTAACCACTGGACCACGACCGCGGCACCTCGGCATTGGCAGTAACTAATTTTTTCTTAATTAACACAGGAGCATTTTAAAACTCCATTATTGTTGCAGTTCATTGAGAAATGCACGAACAGTTTAAGTATGTATTACCACATATACGAAGTACGCAGCCTCGCTAAACAAGAAATATCTTGAAAAGATGGTAAAGATTTCTTGTGCAACCTAAAAAAAACCCGGGATGTTACGATTGCTGGTCAAACCAGATCCAAAAAGGATTTCGGTAAGGTAACGTACCCGTTCTCGAAAGGCTAACCAATCCGCGTCATGGTTACAAACGTTGTTCGGTTGAAGAGAGTATGGTTTAGTGGTTAACGTAAGATTTGATTGGTTTACACAACACTGATATGCAAAAAGCAAAGCCATGTTAGTACGCCTGCGCCTAAAAATCACATCTCATGCAGCACACGTTTATATTACAAGACGATGGATATGTTATGATCATATACACATCATGTGTGTTGCGTCTTTCTGTTTAGCACTTGCTTCCAAGCATCAATTCTGTTGTTTATCTGTATTCTTTCTATGAGACAGAGTCAGTATGGAGTCACCTTGACGTTTTTGGTTTTCTAGTTTTTCCATGAGATGAATATGAAGCGTTCACATGATCATGATCACAGGAGATTGTCACGAGTTCTCTCTCTTTATTCCTTCCAGAGTTCTCTCCCTTATCCCTTCCATGGTTCTCTCCCTTTATCTCTTCCAGGGTTGCCTCCCTACTCACTTCCAGGGTTCTCTCTCTTTATCCCTTATAGGATTCTCTCCCTTTATCCCTTTCAGGGTTCTCTCCCCTTATCCCCTATATGGTATATGGATACATGTATATGGTATAAGGAGTCTAACGCTTATCACATCTGACCTCTTTCTGCGAACAGATCACGAACGTAATTTATATTTCAAACGACAACAGTAAGTATACAAATCTGTCAAGCATAAGAGAAGTTCTCTTTAGAAATTCATCAAAATGGACTTAGAATGTGTTGTATTATAGGGTACCACATACATATACGTTTATTGCAAAAGGCAATATTGCCCATTAGCATACACGTAAATATCAACACAATTATGAATAAATGCTTTCGATCAATGTACACATTATTAAAGCATAATCAATTACCAAACAGACAAAAGGTGTATTAGTTAGTTAAGAGGTTGTAATATAGTTTGCTTAGCTATTTAGTAAGGAGAAAAGTGTCTCCTTGTCTTAGTTTAATTTTGGATGCACAGAAAAACAAAGTAAATGCATGTAGGTGGTAATATTATTGAGGTGGTCTTATTATTGAGGTAGTCTTATTATTGAGGTGGTCTTATTATTGAGGTGGTCTTATTATTGAGATGGTCTTATTATTGAGGTGATCTTATTATTGAGGTGATCTTATTATTGAGGTGGTCTTATTATTGAGATGGTCTTATTATTGAGATGGTCTTATTATCGAGATGGTCTTATTATCGAGGTGGTCTTATTATTGAGGTGGTCTTATTATTGAGGTGATCTTATTATTGAGGTGGTCTTATTATTGAGATGGTCTTATTATTGAGATGGTCTTATTATCGAGATGGTCTTATTATCGAGGTGGTCTTATTATTGAGGTGGTCTTATTATTGAGATGGTCTTATTATTGAGGTGGTCTTATTTTTGAGGTGGTCTTTAGTGAGGTTTTATTGTGCTTTTATGACTGAAGCATAATAATTTGACCAAAAGGGTTCTGTATTTAGGTATGCCATTAGAAAGAAACTGTATTATACAACGTGTAACTCTTGAAGCAAACAGAAAGTAATAATGTGAGAGTTACTCCCCTTAGATGAAAAATAACATTTACGGCAGAATATGTATCATGCTAATTGTTTTTAATTTAGTCGGTCAGTTAGCCGCAACACCAACCAAGCGCTATCTACTCATTTGTCATCTCAAATTCTGCATATACTTACAGTCAAACCTGTAATAAAGACCACCTGCGAACAAAGACCACTTTTGAAAAACCTGTCTGCAAAGACCACCAATTTTATCTCCCATCAGACCATTTTCAATGATATTTAATCTGTTAATAGAGAACACCTGTAAACAAAGACCACCTTTTGCTGTTCCCATGGGTGGTCTTTACAGACAGGTTTGACTGTATACCATTTGTTGTTTTTATCTTACTTATATATTTATTACTTGTTTTCGAGAAGTTTCTCTTAAAATAGCAACATTATAGTAAATCAATTGCGATATATTTCCTTTGATGTACAGCTTTCCAATTGCACAATGCATCATATCCCGTATATGTCAAACAATGACAGCAATAGACTGGTTACATTGGAAATTCGCCAATAGACTGGTCATCATATTGTGTGTGACGCATGAGTCTATTCTATATGATGGGTTTTACACGTATATGGAAATATTTTATTGTAAGACGCCTCGCCGATATTTCAAGTTTTCGTGTCTGTCGCTGACGAAATGGCGTGATAATGTGGTTTGTGTGGAAACAATTGTAGGGAAGATTGTTATTATTTGGTCGGGTTCAAGATAAACGTCCTATCTCGATTACAGTCGGCCCACGTTTATTCGACAACCTTTTATCCGAATACACGGTATTATCCGAAATTAATATAAGGTCCCGATGCAACTCCTTAAGCACATTGAATTGAAATGTGCTACTCGAAACAATGTGTTATTCAAAACAATGTGGCATTCGAAACCATGTTTTATTCGAAATAAAAATTTCGAACCATATGAATTCGAATGAACGAGATTCGACTGTATTCATGTTTGTGCCTTTAGATGCCACTGCGTTCCCTCAGTGTATTATTTAGGTCACTAGTAGGCATCCCGACAAAACACAAGCTAACTGGATGGCGTATGAGCATCAATAATAATCCAGGGGCGTAGCTTCCTATAGGCCGTGGCTTACCTTTTTTTTCGAAAAATCGCAAAAGTAAAATGGCCGAAACTGCAACAAGATATTTAAGGTATGTTTTTGATGTTATTGTAAGCAAATTTACCGAAACGAAATATACATAATGTGTTTTTCTGGATTCCAATAAACTAGGCCTACACATCAATTTCAGCTAAGCTACGTAAATCCATATTTTGAAAATCGAATCCAACTATTCCGCTTATCTCAGTCCGTAAAGCACTGAGTTGCCAGTCTGGAGGTCTTGCGTTCGACACCAACAATGACCTATGCTTTCAGGGAAAATTTGAATGAAGGAATTACGTCAAAAGTAATTTGTCCTTTCAATGTTCCATGTGGTGAAGTTGTGGATAACTTGAGGAAAAAACAAATTTGTACAGGCTGGTTCCCTAGCAACGCTGGTGAGGTCATCTGATTTTCGTACAATCATATTTTTTTTTCAATGTCATTAAACTCGAACAAAACAGCAATATCGAACCAAGGGGCGCATATTTAGCCAGGGGCCTCTTATATCATAATAGCTGAACAATTGGAATGAAGAAAATAGAATTTAATTAAACTTGGCAAGTACCGAGTCTGGTTAAATTGTAGAATATTTTTGACCAATTGTTAAAGATCGCGGTCGTTAATTAAATATAACGCGTTTTCCACAGGTTTTTAAAACACGCAACGGGACGGAATGGAACACAAATGAACGGAATGGAACACGAATGAACGGAATGGAACACGAATGAACGGAAGGGAACACGAATGAACGGAATGGAACATGAATGAACAGAATGTAACACGAATGAACGGAATGGAACACGAATGAATTGAATGGAACACGAATGAACGGAATGGAACACGAATGAACGGAATGGAACACAAATGAACGGAATGGAACACGAATGAACGGAATGGAACACGAATGGACGGAATGGAACATGTCTTTCTTCGATACAAAGATACAGAACGGTGTAACATATGGGAAATAACAGACATGTCAATTTGGTCTAACTTTCCTTGCAACCTGTACGAAATTAAATTTTCACTTTCCTTCTTTTGGTTCGGTAACTATATGATTTATGGGGTGTTTACATCTATCTAATACTGTTTATAGACATAACGAAAAATCTCGTCTGCCTAAGTAAATAATTGAAGATACTGATGTCAAAGTGTAGGAGTGTGATAAAGAAAATTTCAAAAACGTCAGCAGATATCAGAATATAGCAACTGATAAAGAACATGCACTTGATACAGAAGAAGATATCGTGGGGCATCAACCTCATACTTGTGGGAAGGAAAATGATATGTTTATCTGTCACCGATACGAACAACGACGAGGCATACAGCTACCGCTTTGTCTGTCTGTCCGCTAGTTCATACGTGCGTCCGTTCCGCATTCGTATCCGCCATGTTTCTCAACAGCCACCGACAGGAACGTTATGAAACTTAATTGGAAGCTTCACTTCCAAGAGGAAAAACGCATATTGTCGATTTGTTACATTTCGGGGAGCATCCATCGGTACTACCGATAAATTCCTGTTTATGCGTTCGTACACTCTTTGCAAAACATGCCCTCTGAAAAGTATTCGTTTTAAATTTAATCGTGTTTAATGCCGTTTTTCAACATTGTGTTCAGTTACAGACGGTGGACAGTTGACCTTATCAGTTTTTTCTGGAATATTAACGACTAACTTATAGTATAGTCCTTCCACAAGCGGGCTGACAACTTCTGCACATGAATCAGAGATTGAGGACAACTGAATGTAACCAACTGTATTAGGTATTGACATGATTGGACAAAATCAGGATAAAAAGTTTTAACCCATTGCGATGTAACCAAGTACGGACCAATAGCGATGGAATTGGCTGGGCTTAACACCCCTAAAGTACAGGGAGTCACATGACTCATGTGTGTCACTACATGAACCTAACATTTCTTTTGTTTGAAATGCACAGATTTGCACCACGCACAACATAAATAAAGACGCATTACATACAAGGCTGACAAGAATAGCGTGGATAACTTCGTTTAAAGTATTGTTATCTAAGTTAATCATGAAACTTATCAAATATATATCAACATTAAAATCAATTTCTTCCACCAAATGTGATTTAGTAGAGCAAATAATCAGATAATATACCAATATAACATTAGCATTGGCTTCAAGAAACGCAACTTAGAAATAATTCTTGAAATATTCATTTTTTTTATAAAATTAGGACTTTCTCCTGCTAAAACGCCCACGTACGAGGGTCGATCCAGAATTACGTGGATTATTTTAATAAATGAAACATGTTTCCACATAGAACATTGAAATTTTATATACATCACATTTAACATATCATATACAAATATGGAAAGTTTCACAGCAATACATGAACAATTAGATGAATTACAGAGAATACTAAACGTACGGGTGAACGCGACCGGCGCAGTCCAACGACGTATATATACAGTATATTCGCAGTACACTCTAGGTTAGCATGTCTGTTTCGTTTATTCGAATATATAGTTAAACTTCAATAACAAGACCACCCTTGGGACCCTTGACAACTGGTCTTACTAAAGAGGTGATCTTACTAAAGAGGTGGTCTTACTATAGAGGTGGTCTTACTATAGAGGTGGTCTTACTATAGAGGTGTCTTACTATAGAGGTGGTCTTACTATAGAGGTGGTCTTACTATAGAGGTGGTCTTACTATAGAGGTGGTCTTACTATAGATGTGGTCTTACTGTAGAGGTGGTCTTACTATAGAGGTGGTCTTACTATAGAGGTGGTCTTAATATTGATGTGGTCTTAATATTGAGATTGAATAAAATTGGACTTGAAAAGTGTGGTCCTAATATTGAGGTGGTGTTCTTAGTATTGTGGTGGTCTTATTATTGAGGTAGTCTTTAAGTGAGGTTTTACTGAACAATGAAAACAAAACATATCTGTGATGACACCTTTCTGCATAACATAACCCAATTAATATCTCACTTAATTTAATAATTACATTGAAAAGAAAAGAACTTTTCATGAAAAAAATATTTATTGCAAAAAGTTTTTTATTTTCCGCTAGATAATATTGTCATTTAATAAGAACAAATCGAGAACAACTGAGAAATTGTGTTCGTGAAAACTGAATGTTCGTGAAAAAAATGCTGTTTTCATGAAAATAATTAGGTTTCAGATAGCTATAAATAGAACATTATAATTGGATTTGTTCTCATTTTTATTTTCATGAAAAATAAACCTTTTAGCGAAAACTCATTCATATGCGAAAAATTCCTTACTTTTCACGAAATATTTATTTTTTCGCGAAAACTTTTATTTAGTAACTGTATGCAGAAACTGGCAGAGACGTAAGGTTAATTTGATGTTACCATTTAACTGTACGATAAAACCTCAATAATACGACCGCCATTTGGACTCTTGTAGACTGGTCTTCTTATTGAGGTGGTCTTAATATTGAGGTTGAATAAAGAGCAAAACAGTGAAAATGGTCTTGAAAAGTTAGCTCTTGATTTTGAGATGGTCTTATTATTAAGGTGGTCTTTAAGTGGGGGGTTGCTGTACACCAAGTCAAAATGGCCGTTAACTGAAATATGACAACATTTTCATGATAATTATCCGGCTAAGTGTATGCCGAAATATTCCACCTTACTTATCTAAGTGTATTTGTATCTGAATAAAAGTAAAGTGTTTATTTATTATAGTATCACACCTTTTGAAAGGGCCAACCATTTCTGACTTATGAGACACCTACTCTCTGAGCACATTTACTTCCCGACTCTTATCCTTTAATGCCAGACATCAGTCAGGTTGGCGCACGGTAACCATTATTCAACTAGCTGGGGGCTCACCAGCCGGCCATACCAGAACGGACCCGTACCGGAATTCCAACCTTCGACCTCGCGCTCCCAAGGCGGATGCCTTAACTACTCAGCCACGGGAGATGGTTACATATTCAGAATCATAGCAAAATGCACGAACATAATTTTTACATTACGGTCTGAATAGTCATTGTTAACCGCTTCCAAAGCTTGGACAAAATATTCTAGCGGGAAAGTGTACCGCAGGAACTCTTCGTTCATAAAACAGAATTTCACAACAAAGAACCTAGGTAACAACATTATATATAGTATGAAGAAGGGATATGAAGCACATAATTGTTCATACAACCACCATATGACACCATTCGGAAATCCTCGGCCAACTACGTCAAGTGCCTCGGATGTACGTTAGGCACTACTTTCGGAAATACCATTCGAATGTCATGAAAACAAGATGGCGGCATGAACGCTGGAATGCTGATGAATGTAATATTTAAGCTATATGAAGACTGAAATATGTGAGTTTTTAATTAGAAATGACAACGATCATCCATCTCTTACGTGAATTTATCGAAGTTTTTGAAATTAAAAATCCGTTTACGAGAACTATTTCTTGACCGCACAAAATGTTAGGTTTTGCCTTACACACACTAGAGGGTGTTATCCGAGTAACGAAGTTGTACGGAAATACCCGAGAGCTGTCGAGAATGCATAAGACACCTCTCATAACTGCTTTTATCGTATCCAATTCTGAAAATAAATGTTATATTGAACCTTTAGAGATCTGACGACTGAATATGAATAATAAAACCTAACGGGAAATGTCAAATATATACCTATTTCACAGCAACCACAAAACGCAAGGAGACGTACATAAATATTACACTGAAATCGTGCGGTCGCCAAATGTTACTTCGGCATTAACATTTCAGGAACTTAACTAAATTAATTGCGTGGAAATATATGTACTTATTTGGTGTGGAATAACAGTCTTGAGGAAGAAAACATTTTACTTCCGCCTTTCCCCAAGAAACTTTGCTGTTACTGAAGAACACCAGCCATAAACAGTGGAATGTGACACTTTATGACATGAAACAAATGTTTTGAGGGAATGAAACCTAATGTTATTCCCTGTTTGTTTTCATAACTACATAAATTAGCACATGCGAGCTGCTATAGGATTTACAACCTCTTCTGTAGGTGACGTCATTTCAAGAAAACGCAACGGATGATGTCACCGTTTGCAAGCAGGTAACAACATGTACTCCATATGATCACATCGTTTTCATATTGCCATATGGGGCTAATATTGGTTACTGTCAGTATATGGTGACGTCACACGTGACCATATCTGGAAATGACGCCACTTAAAGAAGAGTTTGGAAATCGTACAGCGGCGCTCACATACTCTCCGATTAGTCAAAATCTGCAGTTTCGTTTTCGTGTCTGCAATCAGCTACTTTCGGTTTGGAAGCACGTCAAGATCACACTAACAATTGTTTGTTTTGTAAAACAATACAATTTGAATGGTACGAAGCTACTATAAATAAAAAGATACAAACACGTCATGCTTCTTTAAAATGTGTTGATATAAACATTTAGTACCGATGCATTTTAGATAAGAACATTAAAACCATTTAAGAAGCGTTCTGCTTAAATGAGATTTATAACATGCATTTGAAAAGAACACAAACGACAAGTACCAGAACTTGCTAAGTGTGTTCAGACTCTACTAACATCAGCAGGAGTTGTTGCAAGGTGATCGTTTTGAAACCCCTCCAAATATATCGTGTATTTTATTGACAGTACTAAGGCTGTAAAGCACTGTGTTTATTAATTATATTTACATTTTTAGATGTATGTTAAGTTTCCCTTTCCCCACGTGCAGTTACTTTACTTGATATGACTTTTATGCTCTTTTCTCACCCTTTTTCAGCCTATGATAACTGACTTTCTTGGCTTGTTCCCATTTGGAAATCCTCGGCCAACTACGTCAAGTGCCTCGGATGTACGTTAGGCATTACTTACGGAAATACCATTCGAATGTCATGAAAACAAGATGGCGGCATGAACGCTGGAGTGCTGATGAATGTAATATTTAAGCTATATGAAGACTGAAATATGTGAGTTTTTAATTAGAAATGACAACGATAATCCATCTCTTACGTGAATTTATCGAAGTTATTGAATTTATACATCCGTTTTACGAGAACTATTTCTTGACCGCACAAAATGTTGAGTTTTGCTACATAGTGCTCCGCCTTACATACACTAGAGGGTGTTATCCGAGTACCGAAGTGGTACGGAAATACCCGAGAGCTGTCGAGAATGGGCTTGTTCCGTGATGTATTCCATCCATTGAACTCTCCCTTGTTGTCACCCCTTAAATCTCCTTAGTTGTTTTATGGTCACCCAGCCCATAAATTGCACTACTATTCCCATACATATTTACTCTAGCACCTCCTCATTGCCTAATGTTTTGTAGACTGTTGTTTTCCCGGGGGTCTGTGTGTTGGGGGGGATTTGTATTGCGTATGTGGCGTTCCCTGTAACAACTTAATCTCTTGTTCAGAACATTACATAAATTGAAACTACGTGCTATTCATGCTCGAATTGGAAATAGCAGACTGGAATGATCTGTAGTATTATCGTACAATCACATCAATCGCTACTCACGAACTAGAGATGTCCAAATGTGATGTATGAATAGCAACAAAAATGGAAAGTTAACAGCAATGGCTTTGTATATCAAATGTGTCTCGTATAGCATTGTAGATTCTTGTAGTCTGTTGTTTCCCTGGGATATGTGTAGGGAGGCATTGTCTTATGTATGTGTCGTTCCCTGTAACAACTTAATCTCTCTATAAGTTCAAACTTACAGTATGCTAGTTAATGCCATTCTAGAGGATCAAGAAATACATTACTTATTCGTGGAAGAGATATATACAAACTTAAGAACATCGTAGGCGGTAATGGGGGAATTCCTAATGCCATTGAGCAAAACTATGTAAATTTATATCTATCTAGACATATTGAATCATTTGAAGATGGTGTGTTTCAGTGCAGACTTTGATGCTGTAAGTTGTTCTACGAAACGAATTATGTATCTCAGGGTTTCCAGGCAATTAAAAGTAGAAGATAATATAAGAATTTTCTCAAAACCGACACAGCATGAGTCCGTCCCCTATTCCCTTACATGTTTACCATTGCCCCTCGTCAGTCCCTAATGTTTTGAAGATTGTTGTTTCCTTGGGGTCTGTTTAGCGTTCCCTGTCACAACGTAATATCTATTTATATAAGAAAGTATCCCGACTAAGGCGTTCATAGGTACATTTGAGTGCCGCTGTACGATATCCAACCTCTTCTTTAAGTGACGTCATTTGCAGAAAACGTCACCTGTGCCGTCACCATGTACTGACAGTAAGCAATATTTGCCCCATATGGCAATATGAAAACGAAGTGACCATATGGAGTAAATATTGTTTCCTGCTTGCAAATAGTGACATCACATGTTGCGTTTTCTTGAAATGACGTCACTTACAGAAGATGTTGTAAATAATTTTGACTTCGACTTGAATTCTTGGCGCCTCATGCTGTTACAATCCGACTAGTCATACGCACTATAAAAGTCGTAAGGAAACAGGAGTGAAACGAAAGTGCCACCGTATGAATCATCCGTATTTTGCTATCCAATGTCACATCATTAAGTCAGAATGTCAATGAGATTCAATGAAGCTTCGGATTGGAGCATATTGAATTAGATTATTTGTAAAGTTGCACTTTGTTATGAATGAAACTGTCTGGACGATCGAATGAGACTGCCAACGAATTATTTATCATTACCAAAAGGAAACACCACTGGTCAGCCAAAGTAGTTGTATTTGCGTTTATTTATCGTCGCCACCGGTTTCCCATATGGGCGACGCCTCCAGAAGAATGTTAGTCATATTAGATGTTTGGAGGATAGTAGCCAAAGTAGTGAATCATGCCCCGCATATATTCAAATATGATCATGTCTTGAAATGTATATACCAGAACATTCCAGGGAGTACCTGTCTCATTGCACCAGTTGTTCAATTATGAACTAATATAATATCTTGTGCATGTAGTATAGTACATGTATCAGTTGTCAGTGTGCCTTAATTAATATGTATAGTAATGAGACCAATATATAAAGTGGAGATTTCGGACCAAAGGTAATAAGCCATGATAATGCCATGTATTTCTGTAGTAGTCCATAAAAGCCGAACAATAATCAACATTTGAACAGTATATGAATCCCCATCTTAAAAAGGAGTGAAACATTTACAATGAGAATGTATACAGTATGTCATGACATGAAACTTAAGACCATGAATTTATTACAAGAACCTCGAAGTTTTTGTATCGGGAGAAATTGCTATTTGTTTATCCAGTGTACAAAAGTAGGTAACACATTATTCTTTCCTTAGAAAACAGGCACTTTTTCTTAAGAGAAAACGCGTTTGGAATACCTCAACTAGAGGGCTTTTACGTAGAAAGGGGACTTTTATTTTTTTTGCTGACAGTTCCAAGGCTGTAATTCGCTATATGATTGTTGTTTCTGTTTGTGTTATGAATGTGTTTTGTATTTCCCTTTCCCCTGTGCAATTCAGTCACTTTATTACAGTGTTCATATTGTTTCCTGCCCATTTTTGGCCTATTAAGGCCAGTTGTCTTGACTTGTCCTGTGATATTTTCAATCCATTTATTCCCACCCCCCCCCTCCCTTTACTGTCCACTTTGATTCTCCTAGTTATTCCTTGTGGTCTGCTGGGCCATTCCTTGTGCCTCAGTTCATTAATATGTGTACCGTTTGACCTCCTTTAGTGCCTTATGTTTTGTGGATTGTTGTTTTTCCGGAGATCTGCGTGGGGAGGCAATGTCTTTTGTATGTGGCTTTCCCTGTAGTTACTTATTCTCTCTCTTCTCCAAATATCAGTGGACTGTAACAATAATCAAACTTGACCTGTATTTGAATATCATGTGCTTAGATGCCTTAAATGAAACCAATTTCTCGCACGCGCGGACGCACGGATCGGACAGGGATAACATTGTATGCTCCTTCGCCATTTTCGAATGGCGGGGCATAACATTCAGAAGGAATTACAATTTGAAGACGAGTTTGGATGTATTTTCCCCTGAGGGGATATTTTTAAAATATCATTGATCAATATGAATAATCAAATCAGCAACTGAAATTCATTTCAGTGTTTTCGAATTTAAAACCGAGTCACTAAATTAGAGATCTTGTTTTATGGGACAAAAATGTTTTCAGATGATGAAGTCTTTCCTGATTAAATCGGACGCTTCGTTCCATTTGAATTGTAATTCTCTCCGCTTATAGAAGTTATATCATGGCTTGGGCGGCGCTGTGACAAGGCTTTATTAAAATGATTTTGTAATAACAGTTGGCGTGAAATGTTATGTCCATTTCATAATATCTCTTCCTAAGTTCTGAATGAAATGTCAAATGTTGCATGTTGTTTTGAACGGACTACTCTGTACATTTAGGCAACACATTGTTAAAAGCGGATATCTGTGTGGACAAGCATTGTGTAATGAATGTAGCGTTCCTTGTACTGACTTAATCCTCACTTACTAATGTGACCAGTAAAGCCAAACCTACATTGACGAAGTCTCTGGTGAATATTTCTATACAACTCGTACAACGTCCAATCTTGACTTATGTGGTTAACTCCTATGTTATGCGTAAAAAATGTAAAACAGCCTTATCATATAAAGAAACTTGACATTTCAGAGACGAGATCACTGTTTGACATTCTGGTAATCACAGGATATATTGACCATTTCGACAAACATCACATTATATTCAGTGATATAACGATGCACATATTAATAAACATGACTAAAGGAATCAAGCAGGAATTGTCACAGAGAGGGCACACCTCATCCCAATGGTAAATGGAAACATGAAAACACATAAAAGTACACATGTAAACACTTACAAAGACCAATGATATACCAGAGATAAGACGCCAGATAGAGAAACCGAAGGAGGCGTTCAACATAAAAAACATAAATTGGACATTCATTGATATGACCTTTTGACATCATATAATTCAAGCTTAAAGGATGCTGAATGAATAAAGTGACAAAGCCGGATGACACGACAGTCGCCATCAAGAGTAAATAGAATAGGAAGGTAACACAACAACAGTATCAATGTGGACACTTAGACAAAGTGGGAAATGCAAATGATTGCACTGATCAGATGAAACAATTCGATTACATGTTAGCAGATGCAATACATGCATTTTTCGCGTTTTTGAGGAATATTTCCGTATGGCAAATTCAACTATGTATTTTTAATTCTGCCGAATTACACCTCGCAAAAGAAAATTGCCGCGATGTTATGAAGCAATGTCGATGCCTATTCATTGTGCAAAGTTACGTTCACTATATTCATAGTTTCCACACATTAAACATGTCTTTTCACGTTATGAAAATTATAAGTTTAATGCTAAGACATGATTAAAATGAATTAAGAAGTCCATCGATTAATGCAATATGCACATAAAATACACAGTCATTCCAAATGCAAACAGAGACGTAAACAAATATACGAACGAACGAGCGAGCGACGCAAAAATGGTAAACTCTTGAATTGTCGACCGGTACGTTTGACCTTGTTTATCGTGTGTTTGTTTACATTTAGTTGACTACCGATCTCCCTGATTGCATCCGACAGGTGTGCATAAATCGGGGACGTCTCAGCACATGGAGGCAGGATTATAAATGTATGCGCTATGAAAATGTTGAAAAATCTAATCATGGTTTTATTGGAATATTTCAGATGGTCGTTTCACGGTCGTGAAGCTCACCGACCGAATGTAATGTCGGTACGAACAAAGACGAATGCTAAAGGAACATCTTCCAAAAATGGACTTCGCTGAAAATTACGAGTGTAGCCATGCTGATGAAGTCTGGTCGGCTATTTCGACAAAGGCTTAATGACAATTAACTGTAAAACAATCACAGAAATGCTGTGAATTAATAAAGGTATAAGAAATATAATTTTCTACGTTTGAATGTATGAACTAGAAGAAAATAATTTTCCTTGAATTGAAGAAATGTCCAGTAGGTGGCGTGTTAGTAAATTGTGCATGGGTAGTTTTAGGCGGTAAATAAGTCTTTCAGCTTCGGAACGTTGGACTGTTCGGACAAACACTTATTAATGTTTAAATTGATATTATTAAGCTGTTTATTTGGTTCAGCAAAATATAGTTAATATGTGTGTGTATTTGTGACTGTGTTATGCTTAAGTTAAATGTGTAAATTATCAAAATGCTTTAAGTAAATACTTATGTAATCATGGAGCATTGCAGAAGTAAAAAGATCACTTTAATATATCTGTTTTGATTCAGTATGAATGAATGTATAGATTTCTATTGTATGTATAATCAGAACATTTAATAACGTATAATGTGGGATTTCTAAATTTTCATTGACTGACTTTTAGGATCCAAGAAAAGAACTTGACATGATATTATTGTAAGTGTACGCAACATGTAAGCTAAATTTCATGACCATAGACAAGAATGTTTTATAAAAATGAGTTTCAAAAGTAATTAAATACATTTTACTTAAGTGCAGTTAATAAAACATTGTGCGTTTTTACGTATGTACCCTTGAGTCTCCTCAAGTGCCTTATGTTTTATGGATTGTTGTTTTCCAGGAGGTCTGTGTGGGGAGGCACTGATTTTTGTATGTGGCGTTCCCTGTAGCAACCTATTCTCTCTCTTTAAATGTACTGAGTATACACACATGTGACAGTCAACGTCCGAGTGTTATACGTACAGTCGTACTCAAATTTAATAAATGAATTTTTGAATTGAATTTCGTTTCTTTGTCGGTCAATTCTGAGACATGGAGTCTATAAAGGAAATACACAATAAAATGCATGCATGGAATAATAAGCTTCCACGTGCTTACAATCGTATTGAGACAATTTGCATTCCTCTATTTTATTACCGTATGGTTGTGTGCACAATATGAATTGAATCAATCCATCATTTTCAAGAGTTATTGATCGTAAACCAGTTGTATGAATGGACGGTGGACAGGGGCAACCTTTTAAAAAGTGTAGCTGAGAATAAGTCGAAATCATGAATTCGCGAAGTTATACATACACCTCGTTCGGGACGGTGAGCCTAGAGGCATTGTCCACCAATATGTTACCCAGACTCAGACTTTAAAGCACAAGTTATATTTATCAGCATTCGGTTTTCATTAAATTAAAACGAAGGCATTTCTGTATTGTAGTTTCTCTCTATACACTTTTGCCAGTTTTCATTAAAATCTATATTGTTCTAGCAACGTAGGAGCATAAAGAACAATTAACATGTCTGACTTTCCCTCTGATGGTGTTTATAAATTGGAGCCCATATGATGCTGTTTTACTACAGTGACAGTATTTTTACAATGATACGATCCAGTCGTGTATGAGTAAAACTGGTCGAAAATGGCGTTAAAACCTAATAAAAAATGACCCGATCGTTTCTTGATAACATATAATTGGACTATTCAGATGCGATAAAGATGTTCCGTACATGCGTATTGCGAACTTGCATGGTTACATGTAGTGATTTGAAAAGAAAATAACGAAGATTTGAAGAGAAAAATACTGAGACGGATCAGTGTGTTAGATGTATCTGGCTCATCTGAACATCTCTAATAAGAACCATTTCAATGTATAACTGATATTTGTTTAATATAATTATTACTAACAGACAATACTTTTTTTGATAATACAAACATCTTTCTTCAACAAATACTTGTTCATTCATTGTTAATGCATGTTATGTTTATTGATGTTTTAACTATAGGAAATAAATTATTTATGTTTGTTTAGGTAAACAAATGAACAAAAAATGACCATAATATAACTTTAACGATTATACGTGTTTATTGCTAACATAATTGCGATTAAGTGTCGATACGGTGTTCAAAAGACACATCAGATACTGTAAAACCTCACTTAATGACATCCTCAATAACAAGACCACCTAAAATTAAGGACACAATACCATTTTCACTGTTTTGCTTTTTATTCAACAATAAGTATTAATACCACATCAATATTAAGACCAGCTTTTAAGGGTCCTAATGGTGGCCTTATGAGTGTGGTTTACTGTACGTAACTTGAAAACCTCAATGGATGAATATTGATCGGGGCTTGTGTATAAACAATAAATTTAACTACACAAAACTAATTGGAGATTTAAGAGACCATATTTTAGTTGTTAGTGTACGTAATTGAATTTTTTCAGTGGGCGTCTATCCTGATAGTAGTGCTTGCGACAACAATGTCTGTGGAATTGGAGGTGTATGACTCGCATGGGGCATCATATGATAGGATAGAGACTTGCCATTTTCTGGGTCGTAGTATATTACATGTAAATGGATTAAATGCTAGAATATCACCTAGTGCTTTGCGATGTCACAGTCTTTGTTATCGTGTGTTTATTCTTTCAATTACAGTCGGGTCCGAAATTTCGAATATTTTCCTTTTCAATTTAGCGTGCCTAAGAATACTTTGGGACTTGTTATTTATTTCGGCTTATAGCTCGTATTCGGATAGAAGGTTGTCGAATAAACGAGTTCCAACTTTAAATATGTAATAAAAACAGATCTATTGATATCCACGATTATTCGGCGACTGTAACCCGTTTTATTGCTAGAAATGAGAAAGTGTCACACAGCGACGGTTATATTCACAAAACAGGACCTCTCCCACGCATATTCCTAAGCTACGTAATGAAATAAAATACAAGGCTTCTACATTTTAATAAATGCCAGAATTGAAACATTCGAAAATAACATATTTTTTTGTAAACATATTTTAAACCAAAGTAGAATAAAAAATACCTTCTCCCGCCATACTTGTTTATCATACATGTATATGTATTGTACAATTGTATCGCTTGTGCATAATGTATTGACTTTCTAATTGTAATTGCCTCTTTAGCATTGTATTAGTATTATGTACTCATGTCGTCATGTTGAACATCAACTGAGATATGTAAATAAACTGTATCTGTAACCAAGCAAACCTTAAACATCCAGTGAACCCATTCTCGACAGTTCTCGGGCATTTCCGTACCACTTCGTTACTCGGATAACACCCTCTAGTGTATGTAAGGCGGAGCACTATGTGGCAAAACTGAACATTTTGTGCGGTCAAGAAATAGTTCTCGTAAAACGGATTTATAATTTCAATAACTTCGATAAATTCACGTAAGAAATGGATTATCGTTATCATTTCTAGTTAAAAACTTACATATTTCCGTCTTCATAAAGCTTAAATATTACATTCATCAGCATTCCAGCGTTCATGCCGCCATCTTGTTTTTATGACATTCGAATGGTATTTCCGAAAGTAGTGCCTAACGTACATCCGAGGCACTTGACGTAGTTGGCCGAGTATTTCCGAATGCCAGTGAACCATCAAATCTACACAACAATAAGGCCAAACAGTCTGGAAACTGTCAGTACAAATACTAGGGTTTTTTAACCAGTTTATTGACATACCAACTTTAAACGAAACCGTTACATTCCCAAACATTAAACATTTAAGAAAATAGACAGTAACATAAACAGCAAACACTCAACAACACTACAATGTCTGTATTTCTAGGAGTGTAAATCTTGAGTTGTTTCCAATTCCTGGTTTAATTTAGTTTTATATCTTTGTTGAAAAGTCTAGTTTAGTAAATACTGCCTCCGCTCTGCAACATTTTCCCTTTCATGCACGGAACTTGCACTGAAATCCAAAGAGCAATAGCATCTTCAGCAATTATCGAAACTAATCATTGTGACTTGCTTGATTTCGTTGAATTGAAGTTTAATCAAAATCCCATTATCGGTTTAAGAGCAGAAGTGAATTTTGATTTACGAAATCATCAAAAAGCAATGTCTTTGACAAATCGTAGGACCGGTAAACACAATTTGTCTTCTTACCTGCCACTGTTGTAATCTCACTCGACTTTTTTAGAATAATAGCACTAACACTATTTATATATAATCTTGTGCAATGAAAACGCACTCAAATGTTTGCTTATTTCTTTTAAATTACTTGTTTCGTTATTTATTCGGCGCTTTCGTACTGACATTGCTTGGCTATTTGCCTATCAATGTTGTGTGAACCAATCAAAACTTACGTTAACCACTTAACCATATTCTCTTCAACCGAACAACGTTTGTAACCTTGACGCGGATTATTTCGTTTCAAGAAAGGGTACGTTACCTTACCGAAATCCTCTGAATTTCGATAAATTTACCGAAATCCATTTTCAATTAACGAAATCCACTTCTAACACAACATCTGCACTAAATATTGCTAATTTATTGTTATAATATTAAATAGCAGGTTGAATTTAATGTTCATACAAACAATTTAAGGAAAATAATGCATATTAAGAAAAAGTATAGACGATTACGTCTCCAGTGGATTTCGGTACGGTAACGTACCTTTCGATAAAGCCTATATGTGTGTTTACCAAACCTTAAAACATTATCTTGTTTATTGTTATGTATTTTGTCTTCCGAAATCGTCTTACAATTATTGCAATGGTGTTGTGTTTACAAAGAAAACATTTTGATTACGATAAAGGCGTTATTATTATTATTGTAAACATGACAATGGTGTATGAAAACCAGATGAGCATAATATTGTTTGCCTTAACAACTGCGTCTGAAAAGTAGATCTGTAGTATAGTTTAGGACGTATCTAGTGAGTAGCGTTGTTAGTTAACCCCTCGGGATATTGCCCGGTGCTGGAATTAAGAAGAGTCTAGGTTTATGTACCAGTCACTAACATTTGTATAGTTTTAATCACATAAATCGGTATGTAACAAGTTTATTAACAAGAATGTGTTATTTCACGTCTGATACAATAAGTACTGATGAACTATATTGAAACAGACTATACGGTCTATGACTTATCTCACTACGAAGTTATTTTAGTCTTATCTCTTACGAAGTCGTCTCCCCTTACAAGTATCGGAGTTACTATTGTGTAGCATAATCGAGTGACCAGCAATCGTAACATCTCGGCGATTTGTATGTTGCAATACGAATCTAAACCTTCAGAATGCAACTAATTTGCCTTTTCCAGGTTGCGCCGACCATCTTTTTCAAGATCATTCTTGTTTTTTATATATATATACAAACTTACTGACCGATTGTTTGTCCATGGCGTGGTTTTGGAAGGACATCCGCAGCCCATGACTGAGCTTCGTGAACCCCAAGTACATCGTTATTTTGCAATCATGTTTATAATGATCCATATCAATGCTCACGGGATAGCCTTAAGACTATCAAAAGCCTACAAAATACTTCAACTTATTTATGTTATGGACGTTTGAATGACGCCTAACGTCATGAAACAATCGGTCGCTCCACTGTCATGCGGTTAGGTAGACGACACCAAGAAACGCATTCAAACAACAGCAACACGGACTGCCCAGGAAACTAAGGGATATACCCAGCAACGCATTAGTCGGTCAACTGTGCGTCGTCGCTTGTAAGATGGCGGAAGTTCAGCCCATGGTGCATATAGGCGTAACGTATTGACATCAGAGGGGCGACGTAACCATGTGTTGTGTGTAGTCGGCATCTACGATGGACGAAAAGTCAATGAAATAAAATACAAGGCTTGTACATTTTAATAAATGCCAGAATTGAAACATTCGAAAATAACATATTTGTTTGTAAACTTATTTTATACCAAGAGAGGCGACGTAACCGTAAGTTGTGTGTAGTCGGCATCTACGATGGACGCAAAGTCAATGAAAATGTGTTCTTTTCGCTGATGATTCCAGGTTTTGTATATATTTGATGGATGTGATGCTTAAGGTTTGGGGTCACCGATGTGAGCTTTACCACAGATTGCTGCGTCAGACAGCAAGCACGAGGAGGATTTGGTAGTGTAAGTGTAGACCGGTATATCATAGCACCACAAAACAACTGTTTTTGTGTCCCAACGGAACGGAATAAATTTATTATGAATACTGGATGTGAAGTTATTTAAACTAACCCAAATGTCACGAGCATTGATAAAGTGAGCCAGACTAGTCCTGACCAAACACACAGATCCCTATAGGTATCTAATAAAGAGTTTGAAGCAGGTAAAAAGAAAACCTAAATGGGAAGTCATGACAAATGATCGTAAAGGCCTCCGTTAAGTGTTTGATATTTATGATAATTTAGTACAAATTCAGTAAGCAAAAGGCCTATGTGAACATAAATACAATATATGAAATTTCTTATTTGATTTGTATGTAGATATTTATGATCATTGTAAAATAATTATTTATGCGTTGTTGACGTGGTTTCGGACTCAAACCGAGCTGTAATGGTGATTTTGCATTGTTTTATTATTGGAGATGATCAACCTCAGTGGCGTTTTGTCACTGACCGTTCCAAGGCGCGGAGTTCCTATCGAATATCTACAACCATCATTTAATGTCTTGTGTCCCTTTATTATTGATGTTGTAGTATGTATATTGTTTACATGTTTGTATAAGATCATGCCTCATTATGCTGTTGTGGTGATTGTACCGTTTGTATGTGGCATTTCCTTTTCGACTGCTTCATTCATTTCGACATGTATTTCAGTAGCCGTGCTTCGATGTACTTGAGTCATTAATTATTTAAAGCATTTTAATGCTGTACGATAGAGCTACTGTCTATACCATGAACTAGATACAGAATGGCTTTAGCAAAAGTTGTGTTGCTATTTTAGAAATCTTCCCATAATTTTATCTGTCTACGTTTTTGTAAAGCAATCAAGTTCTCTCTACATTTACTTGATTTTAAGCTCATTAGGCGATAGTGATTCCCTTGAAACCTTTTCTATGAAATGGAAAATTAATACACTTATCCATGTTCTGGCATGATTATAAGAAACACAATGACACACTCTTTCAATGCGAACATTTGCTTTTCTCATCTCTACTTAATGCCACCAAAGAATGTGAGAAAGAGCATCTAGGAGAACAAATTATTTTGTTTCATTTAGGGAACTACATGAAATTTTAATCGAAGACGCATGAATTCTACGTTATCGTGATATCAAATTACTGAAATTGCTCAAAAATGATATTCAAAGGCGATCAAAAGGTTTGTTTCAATTCAAAGGACGAATTGTTGTGTAGCATAGTATTCAAATTTCGTTTTAGAGGAAGGATGATACAGAAAAGGCCGCACTCACAAAACATGATTTCCTATCAAAAATAAATCTCAATATAAAAGGTAATGCGCTGAATGACTTTCACAAAACGTTTACCTTTTCAACACAACAAACGATATTCCCGGAAAATGACGTAAGACCATGCCGGGATGTCTTTTAACAATCTGAGGTGAATCATGCGTGGTCTTAATACAAACATGTACTTACATCCGGACGATTTCAAGATGGCAGCACCCATTTATTCGATCAGCTGTTTTATGTCAGTGATGCAGATGGTTTTTCATTTACGGATTTAGAAATATTAATGACGTACAATTGGATATTTTAATAGTAACATAAACACTAGGCTGTTTATCAATTATGTTAACATTTTGCTGGTGGAGCATTACCGGCTCAACATGAAAATGCAAGGCAGATTGTTGACATTTCCGAGTTCTTGAAGGTGAATGTGTTCTGTGTTGTTCAACAGGGTTTGAGTTACATCGAAGGTTTTTGAATTATTAAGATTTTAGACTGTTATTGCACATCGTGTCTAAGATGATCTATAGTAATTGGTCAATGTCCGTCATCAACGATCTCCTTAAATGCTTGGCCAATGTTACCTACCTTATGACATATGAACGCTCCATGGGATATTTCCAAATTGTTAAATTTATTTCGGTATGTTACGTTAGCAAAAGGCTGACTGTAGACAAACAACCATAGACAATCGAAGAGGACACTGTAGGGGAAACGAATGGATTGAATACACTACAAGCTAAGAAAGCAACTAGATACAAGCCGAAGGAGGTAGGGGCACGAATATTTTATCAAGTCAAGAAACTGCACGTAGTAAAAAAAATGGGAATTTATCATTTATCTAAAAAACATAAATATAAATTATAATCATATCGCAATTTACAGCCTTAGAACTGACAGTAAAATACTGGATTTTGAATCGATTTAGTTGCTAGCTAACCACACATTTTACCGCTATATGGTCATTGATTTCCAAAATAAATTGACTAAGTAAGTCATGGTTTAAAGCTGCTGAACTGAAGGCATTTTCAGAAGTTATTGATAATCTTGCCAGTGAGATATATGATGAAAGCAAGGATGAAGTTGTGGCAAAATGTAGTTTCATCACATCTCAATTGTCAAACAGAGGACCAACCAGTCCGTGTTTCAACAGATACTCCGAGAAAGGCTGATACCAGCAATTAATAATATCTGGATTGAATTAGATGAATCTGTGCGAAACCCTCTAAAATCCATGTCCATTTTTTATTTGCTAACTGCCACTGAAACAGACGAAGCTGTAACATTATTTGAAAGTACAAATGCATTGAAAATTATGTCAATAGTTCAGTGTACGCTGCAAATGAGTATCCAATCCTAAGGGCATTGGAGACGGTTCTTGGAAGTCATAATGAATGCATTTTTGCTAATCCTTGAACTACAAGCAACATAACGACTCTCGATTGTGATGTACTTTAACTCGACATAAGTCATTCAGAATGCAGCGCGATGTGTTCCTCCCACGAACAAGATAAGTGAGTAGGCACTTGCTTCCCTCTATCTACTCATTAGGATTAAACCCAGTAGCAAAACCATGTCCCATGAAGCAATTATGATGTGGACACATAACCAGAAAGACCATGGCTTGGTAGTCAGCTAGAGGCAATCCGAAAACACATATAACATAGTAGAAATAGAGCTCACATGTTTTGAAAATTCAACGAGGAAGCTAAAAGGATGTTGCTAATACTAATACTATCCCTTCAAATTTAAGAATATTCAACATCGATAAAAAAGTAGTTATTTCTTATCTTGTCGACAGGTCGGTTAATTTAACATACTAGTTTCTCGTGTTTTGTATACACACGCTTGTATGCCAATGTTCCTGATTGCTGATAGGTCAACACAAATCGTTGACGTCTCATCACGTGATGGTTATTTTAAATATAATTGGTTGTCGTTGTAGTTGAGTTCGACGTCATCAATACTTGTATGTTGAAAACTATTTATATTGCACACGATAAGTCACGGAAACACTTCGGCTATTTACGGATATCGTGACAAGGACAAACATGATATTTTGTAACAGGATATGATGTCTTTCATAGTTTTATTTCGAAAAGGAAAGGTAATTATTGATAAATTGTTTCTTATACAAGTTTTGGTTTCAATTCTTGCGGTTTAAATGGATAAACAATACTGTTAAAGGGCATTTAAGTAAAAAGTGGATTTAGTTATTTCAGAGTTTCACATATCTCTGACATTTTTCAAACTAATAGCCTTATTAACCGTCACGTTGGTATTAATTGATAATTAGAATTAAAACGTATTATAGTTTTTTCTCAATTTTCAATGTCATAGTTAGAAATGAAATTTTTATCCCAGCACGAGTTTGTTTCATAGAAAGACATTCTTGTCTTATACGTCAACTTAGGCGTTTTTCAACATTTTCGGAATGCGTTATTTGAACAGACAATCCAAATCCGCCTGCGCGTGACCGCCAGTGAAATCAAATGGAGGTAGCCATGAAGGTATGTGCATTAGTGATATCTCCTCTCTCTAACAAGCAAACACATCCTTTATACGATAGTTCATTATTATCCTCAAAAAGCCTCCAATATTTTCCGTCTAAGCAGTAACATGCCCTACTACTCTATAGGAGTATAAGTACATCAACATGATGTAAGGAATTGTCTTATTAGGCCACACTGAAAACACACAAAGACGTTGCGAAAAAACGAAAAGCCAGATTATAGACAATGTATTATTTAACATGTTTTAATGTGGATAACATGATGAAGTATAACTAAACAACGAGTTTCTTTAATAAAACATCAGAAGTCTAACAGAAAAAAATTACCAGTTTTCACTCGATATTTTCAAACAGTCAAGTTAACAAAAGATTTCCAGAAACATACGTAAATTCCCTTGGTAATTGTTTACACTGATAAAATTTTGTTTTGGCTCAATGAACTTGAAACGGCTGGTGATGGGAGTCATAGCAATGCACTAAGATAACAATGCCAAGGCTTACTCGAAATACAAATTAACGATATGTTAACATAAACCGTAAGTATTTTATACAACTCTCCAAACAACATAAGGCAACATTTGAAGTGGTACGAGGGTAAATACGCAAGGGAAACAGGGGCGCAAGGAAGGGTCTGGCCGACCATAAAGAACAACTAAGGAGAATTAATGACGACAAACAGGGGACGATTTAATGAATGGAATACATCCATTGCAAGGTAGATTTTTCAGTTCGATAAATATTCATGCCGAGTTGTAATTTCAAAAGAAGAAAGATGTCGGACAGCTGTCAAATATAAAGTGGAGAACCACAGCAAAGGCACAAGGAGACTCAAAAAAGAAAATCATCTTATTGTTGTCATTGTGAGAGTGATTGAAGCATTTGATTTAAATAAAATGTCTTTAACTATTCCTTACTGTCCCCATAAACATTCTAATTTTTTTCTCAGATTCAAATTTAAACATAGACAGGAACCGATGTCTTGACTCGCTATTAAGTTTATTGTTGTATGAAGTTATGTCTATCTAGTGAACCATTTGTTTTGTAATAGTTCACATAGGAAGTTTGGGGGTACATGTAAAATGTCTCATTAATTGCAGATGCAAAATTAAAAAAAACATAAATCGTTGAGGATGTCATTCATTGTCAGATACGTAATTTTATAGTTTTATATGCATCAATTTCATAAACAATTAATAACAAACATATATGATTGGTGAAAGTACTCGTATGTGCCACCTTGGAATGGTAAGTGGCAAATACCATTTGGTGTTAAAGAGAGATAGGTTGTTTGGAGAACACCACATAAGACAGTGCATTTCCACACAAAACTTTGGGAAAAAACAGTCTACAAAACATTACTCACTAAGGAGATGCACGGGTAAACATGTATGACAATAAGGGGGCAAAGAAAGGTCTGTGCATCCATAGAAGCAGATAAGGAGAATTTAGGAGGACAAGTGAAGGGGAGGTTAAATCTAGTTTATGGGTGAACCCAACATCATATTTATTCCATCTTTACCTAAAAACAAGAACCTGTCTTGTAGTCGTACAAACAAAGAGGGAAACGTGTTAACAAACTGTAAAGGAATCAACCAGCACACATGCAGTGTATTGTAGTAAAGCATGATGAGGCTTGATAAACTTTTTGGTGCGGCTTACAGAGACTGGAAATACATACACAAATATGTCGAAGGATCTGACACAAAGTTGGTAAATCGCTATGCCGTAAACTGCTGATGTGAAATTCTCTGTCAAAGTATTGAGTCATAACTCCCATTTCCATGCTAATTAAGTTTGTCATTTGTGAAATGTTGTAGTGTTAAGTGCTAAATGAGATAGTCTTTGCTTAAAACACGACGTTTACAACCATACATCACTATAAAGGATGACATTTTATGGCAACGGAAAAATAATAAAGTAAGATATCCATATGTGATGTCCATCGTATAATGTGTTTGTAGAATATGCTAGTGTACATTTAATTAAAGCTGTTTAAAACTCTCATAATCATCTTCGTTGAGCTCGATAGTACGGAAAGTCTGTACGACGAAAAACCGTTCATCCTTCTTTCCAATCATATCTACACCTTATATATCACATGCCGTGCACGACTTAACATTGCTAATAAATCACTACGATTTATAAATAGAGATGTGTTGGCAAAATTAATTGGCCAACTTTTACAAGACTTGTCAATTAATTCATTTCTCATTTCTTCATTCATGATCTATTTTAAATTGGTGTTATTTCTGATCGAAATCACCGAGTTGTGGTTGAATAAACGAGTCATAGATTCAGGGTTTATTGTCAGAAATGTCAACAGGACTCTAAATCTGATGTTGCATCAGCTATTCATTATGGGGTTGAACAAAATCATATGTCTTTGCATTTTGATATAGTGATAACGTCGACTACACAACGGCTAGAGCAGACTTTGGTCCAGATCAAATAACATTTTATAAGTAATTGACAGTAGGAATTCATTCAACTTTTTAGAACTGATTATGGTGAAAGGAACTGACAGCCTATTGATTTGAACAAGTGATTAATGTTAAACAACTGATCTTAATGAAGTTGGTGTTTGTATTATATGTACGTTGAATTAAAATACATTACTGTTGTCATATCCGTTTGATACAATGCGTAAAACTGTAGTAGGGCAAAGACCTTACGCTATCTAGAAGATTGAGTCAAATAAGCACGTACCGTTACAGAAACACAGTTAATAAGTATAAATGTTTGTGGCTCTATAGCAGTTAGGGATAATATTTCGCGGCTTAGTTTCAAGTCGTACAGGTTTTTTTTTTAATCTGAGTTTTAACCAGGTTTACAACGAACCCCTGATGATTAGAACGGTGATGTTAGTTGGCGGGCGGTACCATCAGCTATTAATTTATGATAAATATACAGGGCACGCGTTTCTTCATGAGTGTTCCCGTACAATCGTTATATTGAGGGTCAATACACCGTTCGTCCAAGCTAACCGGTCGTGTTGTTATAAGTTCATAAACTGATTTGCAAACAGAGACATATTATATGTACTGACTAGGTCGCAAACCATTGAATATGTTAAACGTTAAGTTTTTTGTCAGCAGGTAAGTTATGCACAGCGGTTCTGCTGCAATTGACTGACAAATTCCCTACTGGAATCATAATATGGAGGCTAACGACTGAAAGTAAAATTATTCAGGTGAACATACTCCTATCCGAGAATCCTACCTTCAATCTACACATTGGCAGTCGATTGTTAAATTCCTCACCCTGTTTGTCCACATTAATTCTCCTTAGTTGTCCTTTTATGGTCGGCAAGTTCATTACTTGCACCCCTGTTCCTCTTTAACCTCGCACCTCCTCTGGTGCCTGTAGTTTTATGGACAGTTGTTTTCCCGGAGGTTCGTGTGGGGAGGCATAGCGTTCAATGTAGCAACTTATTCTCTCTACTATCGACTGAGCAAAACGGGCGTGGAAGCAAAACTTAAATCACAATGATTTTTCGAAACTTGTACTATTACAGTGTAGGCTGTTTGTGATCCTATACAAAACATGTTGAATAATCATCACATTTCATCTTCCCACTCGTTTCATTGTTTCCAAACAGCGTAACGTGTCTCGGTCATAAAATATAGTATAAACTACACAGCTTTCTTATCGCCCATCATCTGTGAACTATTTTCATTTCATCCTTAAACGTGACTAGATAATAACATTTGCATTGTCTGGAGACGAACGATTCATTCACAAAATACATAATGCGGCAATCTATTTTTATCAGTGTCTTCACTGACTTTGAATGGTTTGTTGCTTCAGGAATTAATAGATTGGACGTGGTATTACAGATATCTAAACAAACAGACAGGAAACACGTCCATTTCACACAGTCTGTGATATTGATGAACTACATTGCCTGTCTCTGACTTGAAGATATGTATTCATGATTCATTCATAGCCAAGTTCATGGACAATGTAACCTGACTGTCGATTGTAAAACTTCAGTTTACCACAACTGTTAGGCGCAAAATCTCGGTGTCAATGTTTTCTTTCCCCTGTGCAATTATTTCATTAAATAGTGTTCATGTTATTGTCTGCCCAGTTTCGGCCTATTGTTGCCAGCTGTCTTGACTTGTCTTTTGATCTGTTCCATCCATTAATTTCCCCCTTCCCCGTTTGTCCTCTTTGATTCTCCTAGTTTTTCGTTATGATCTGCCAAGCCGTTCATTGAGCCTCTGTTCCCTTACATAACATCCTCAAGTGTATGTAGCGTTCCCTGTAGCAACTAAGTCTCTTCCATCTCTGTTTGGAATGACAGTTTGCACTGATTGGTTACCTAGAAACACTGATTAAGTAAACTGGCAGTGGCATTCTACTAAATTAATGTTGAAAAACGGCGTTAAGTTCCAAACACAACATAATAAGGATTTGTTTAAAACACAAGTGATTAAAATGTAACGTGCTTGTGTGTAAAGTTACAAAAACAGCCATACAAACAAATATGTTTTACTGCATTAGCATTTGAATATTTCCATGTTTAAGCATACCCTAAAACTTTTTTTACATAATTATTTTGGCCCATCATACGGAGGATTCGATATTGAAGTGAAAAGCAATTATTTTGTCGACCGGTTAATTATAACGAAGTCTCTCATGTTTTGACACTTGCGATCGACCGATGTTGCATTTGACCTCTAAGAAAGACACTCTTATGTGCCCTTTGTGATTGTACTCTTTTGTTTTAAAAATCAGAAATATATGCATATACAAAGCAATAAGTATGTTAGCATTGTAGAATTGGATTCGAAACATGTTTGAACGTATTACATATCACCGTAGTATTACCTGTGTTACTCGTATGCAAACTTATCTAAAGAAGATACTGACTAGTGCTGAAAGTTCAGCTTCTCCTCATCCTGATACACACGAATTTGTCTTGTTGCAAGTCTTTCTCTTGTACATATATACATTAATCAACTGGTGCAATACTGTGTTTTAATGCACAAGAGAGACATTCAAATGGGTTTAATGCAATACGATTGCTGCATATGCTATTTTTGCCGCAAAGGGAGTCGTCGATAATACTGAAAATGTAGCGATAATGTTGACTAATATTGTTTTCGAGTCATCGACTTCAGAGGTGTGTCAATATAGTTACAGCTTTGCCCACGCGAATTTTATCGCCTGAAAGATAATATTTCAATAGCGTTAAAGGAAATGTCCAGGGAATTAAAAATGAATGGAGTTTTATTAATACACTTTGGAATAATGAATTCAGGTAATGTAATATAATAGTTGATGTGTTTGTTGAGTTTTAAAGATATTTTAGTAATCTGATGTATTGCCAAGGCAACTAAGTACTTTTAATGTGTGAATAACACAGTTCCTCTTATTCCTTGCTCTGGAACTTTTTATTATAATTCAGACACATGAGCTTGTTAAACATGCTCCTCATTTGGGAAAACCCAATCTTTCTAGGCCTCATGCTTGAAAGTGGAATGACAGTTTTTCTCTTCTCAGATGGCGATAAGGTAGTTTTAAATAAGCCAACTTGCATTTCATTTCACAAAGTACTGTCGGGTAGTTTTATATTGATGTGTTTCTAAACCGAAAGTAGCTGATTTTAGACATCAAAATGAATTTCGGGATTTCACACATTTGAGAGGATGTTCTGATTTATCGTTTTGGTAAAGAACATAAATGGCATATGGCTCATTACATCTAAAACTGTTTGATATGTGTTTTCATACCAGAAGTTGTCGCATGCAACAGTTTCTGCATGGAGCTCTCTCCAGTGACAGCGAAGTCTCTTTTAAGAAAGTTGTGAAATAAATGTTTTAATTACTGCAAATTACATCGACTATGGCGAATTAAAAACAGTTTCGTCTTCAAGCATGTCATTCCTTACAAAGTATGTAAATTGTCTGGTTTAAAAAAAAAAGTATTGTAGGTATATTGCTTATCAGGGATTTGTTTGGTTCGGTTAATCAG
This sequence comes from Mactromeris polynyma, assembly GCA_032209605.1. Taxonomy (NCBI): domain Eukaryota; kingdom Metazoa; phylum Mollusca; class Bivalvia; order Venerida; family Mactridae; genus Mactromeris; species Mactromeris polynyma. The sequence goes on from JASFXZ010000005.1 coordinate 4,730,976, forward strand.
TCTTGTCAAAGAGAATGTTTTCATTATTGTATATTTAAATCTGAAATTATTGAACATTTTGAAATGCCGATTTTAAATTGATTTGAAAGTCAAGTACGCGAGAGTCCTACAATCCGTAGACCCGGGTTCGAATCCCGGTAGCGCCATTTACCGATTGTTCGTGTTCTTCAAAACATGACTTTATTACTCTATATTTTTCCATTCGGTTAAATAATTTCAGATTTTTTCATACTCGATGTATTAAAGCCAAGATAAAGTTGAATTTAGCCAGAAACTTACTAAACATTTCAAATGTCATTTAAAACAGATACATAGTTTTGTTGTTAATGGGATGTCGTATACAATCGTCTGCAATGACAATTCAGTCTCTCGGCAGTACTTGAATATTAACTACGTTATTAGATTGGAGAAGTCCGGCGGGTGGAAGGATTAATGGATGGTGTCTAGCGCATCGTCCTCGTTCATTAATAACTGAAGTTTGGATTGGTATGTTGAATTGTATCTTGGCATTTTTGTTTAGCCCCATAGTAATTCCAAAGTTAGTCATTACAATATAGTTTGTGTAGTTATGTGGAGAACGATTATATTCTGTACGAGTATCTAAATGTATAGCAGATGATGGTTATTTGTCGTTATTTAACGTGGCATTGACGTCACTATCCTGATATGTAACTCTAACAATTGACAGCTTATTTTGCATTTTGCATTTTTGTCCATACCCATATATTAGACAAAATGTGAGCGCTGCTATGTGATTTGCAATATCTTCCGTAAGTGACGTTATGTGATGTCACTTTTTGCAAGAAGGAAATAATATTTACTCCGTATGTACACTTCGTTTTGACATATAGGGCCAAATATTGCTTACTGTCAGTATATGGTGACGTCACAACTGACGTTTTCTGCAAATGACGTCACTTACAGAAGAGGTTGTAAATCGTACAGCGGTGCTCATATGCTGAATTAAAACTTCTTGACTGTTCCATGATGTATTCTTTTCATTGGACTTCTTGTCTATCTTGATGCTCCTTTGTTGTTCTTTATGGTCGGCAATGCCATTCCTTGCCCCATATTCCGATACAAGTTTACACGTGCGCCTACTCAATGTCTAATGTCTAGTAGAGTGATATCCGGGCATCTGTGGGGAGGTTATATCTTATGCACGTGGCGTTCCTTGTAACAACTTGATCTCTCGTTCCACAATGTTTGGAGTTGGTACCAAAAGTAACAGAACAATATAGATTATACTGGGACGTTTATTGGGATTTTGCAATCAGTTCGAGTCATCCAATTAGTTCGACGCAACCGAGATTCATCAAGCCAACGAGAGTCCACTATATATTTACAAATACTCGTACATTTCATGAACTCTGTTTTTTAGGGGTGGCTGTGCATATTTGCTGCTTAACTTTTTCAATGATCTTTTGAGACATTTCAAAGGCGTTCCCTATGACAACTTAATCTCTCGTTCCTTGTACATTTGAGGTGGTTGAACCTTTACATATGGCATTCCCTTTCAGTTGTTTAAAGCAACACACTGCCCAGCCTCGAAGTCTCGAACCAACTACTCGGTCCCTTCAACACATATTGCGCTATGTGTTGCACTTTATGTCACCTCATAATTTGCTTAGCTCGATTGTGCGCCATAGTGACACGTTGCGTGTAATATTGACAATAGTGTGACAATTGCGCTACAAACTATCAGCTGTGTGTAATACATGCACTATTTTGCAGATGTTGGCCGCTAGATAATTAGCAATATGATGTACGTATTGAATACACTAAAGCCATATATGTTGGTATCCACACTGTAAATAGTTAATACATGTCTCAGTAATCCTTTAACAACCACTTAGTAGTCTACTGTAAATAATTCAATGAGTAACACATTCAGAGTGAACTTTTCACGGATACTTGCGTACAATTAGATTATTCCATCTCCTGTCTTTATCTCGCCAACTGTTCATAAAGACCATATAAGTGTATGGGGGAGTTATTTGATTATCAAATGAAATGGAGTATCGGTAAAAATAATCTCATTTGTCTGCGTATTTCACAAGTTGTATTAACCGCCCACTACCCTGCCTGTCTATCTACTTTTCTAACTAATTGTCTAACTACAAATTTGTATTTATTACTTACACTTCGTCACACAAGAAAAGCGATATAAGAGGATTTTACACGAGTGGTCATTTGCTATCGAATCTTAATAAACGAGTCTTCTAAAATCGAGTATAACGAGGATTTGTCGAGTTTTTATTTGTTTTAGATGACTTGAGTTTAATAAATTCAATACAATGTAAGATTATGGTGTGACACAACAGCAGTAACAGCTGAGTTTCGTCGAAACGTCACCTGTATCTCCTTTATGCAAGCAAAGTAAGTGTTAATCGGTCTTTTGTAAACAAACGCTGACGCAGCAAAAAGTAGTTCCGACACTTTTATTTTTCAACCACAAGATACGAGTTCAAATAATCACAGATCATATTCACATTTACAAGAAAATAATGTTCATTGAAATCGTACAAAATTGTAAAAAATGTCAACAATGCTATTATTTCACTTTAGTTAATTATCGAAAATAATACATGGGTGTTAATAACACTACACGATGTGTTATGTTATCAACCATTTTCTATATCTACATCTCTGTTACAAGATGGTATAATAGATTTAGGAGTAAATTTTATACTTAATTTTATATGAAGCTGAAGTTAAAGTAATAATATTATGCTCATTTTTTGTTCATTTGTTTACCTCTTATCAAACATGAAACATATATTTCCTATGGTTAAAATATCAATAAACATGCATTAACAAGAATGAACTTATAATGTATTGATACGTATTTGTTGAAGAAAGTTGTTTCTACATCATAAACTTAAAAAAAAAACTTCCAGTGTTTATAACAATCAGGCTATTTTACAAGATTTGTCGGTTAGTAATATGTTAAAAAAAATTTTTTTCAGTTGGTTATGCATTACAATGGTTCTTTATAAGAGATGGTTTAGCCAATGTAACAACACTACTTAATGAAGCCCATTCAAACATTTTATGTTCAGAAGAGCCAATTAAATCTTTAATGATAAATTTGCACGTGTTGACGTTTTAATGGTGCATAAATAATATTGGGGTTGCTCAAAATTGAGCCCGAAGGACTCCACCGACTCTTCGAATTTTCCCAATGCAATTTATGCACCAATAAAACATCGAAATATGCTGTTTAATCCTTAATTTCTTTTTCATGTTAATTGTTAATAAACACGCAAGTTTTATTTTTGTTCGAATTGTTATAACACGAATGCTGTAACAACCGCGTTAACCACATAACGGACAAATACACTGATCTATAAATAGTTTCATCATAAATATTCTTGAGTTTCATTGAATAATGCACCTACAGAGTAAAACAATTCACATTTAAGGCGAAACAAGCCAAGTAAATCTCATCCTCACTTTTGTATTTGTAAATATATATATGCGGCAAATTTTCAACGGTGTGATGGTAAACATGTAATCTTCCGCCCAATCAAATTTAAGGAGATGTGGCGCTGCAGTCAATGGAATTTAAAGGGATGGACGGTCAAGTTTGTTTTCGCAGCGAAATGATTTTAAATGTAAATAGCAGATACTGATTGTGAGTTATGATTTGTTACTTGGCAAAAACAATCTCCTTGTCCGTGGCCAAACCGCTTAACAGGTTAAGGTAACTAAAGTGAGGGAATGCATCTGTGCTCTATGGAAACATTTCTAATTTCTTTGATTCAGTAAGAACATGCAACCTTCAAAATGATGATAGTAACTGTGTCGGAAGGTATTTGTTTTGATGCACGTATACAAATGGATTTTCAACACAGTTGTTGAGATGTCTTACTTGAAGGTTAGCTAATTCACGGAGGTAAATAAATTGTTGCCAATTGTATATACATCGACAAAATGCTTAAAAACTTCACTACATATTGGAAGTTTATTAATATCGAAATTACCATTTTGTGTTTTTAATATGGTTTAACGCAGTTTTTCATCAATTCGTTAGTTCTACACGGGGGTCAGTTGACCGAACTAGTTTCATGGAATTAATAAACAACCAGTTATAACTTGCCCTTCCCCAAGCAGCTGACAAACATCCTAGCTTCGTTTAATTTGGTCGATTGAATAGGTGGAATGTTGGGTGCGCCCTTAAACCATATTTAAACCACAATTCGATGTCGGTACGTCCATTTTCAACCAGAATTCAAGTCTCTTTTGCCATTGTCATTGTTTACATGTCTATATGTTAATGTATGTATCCTTGTACTTTTGGGGGTGAAATGACCAGCTCGAATTCCATATTATGTTAACAGGTTGTCAAATTTCGTCTTTCTCGTAACATGTTCAAATTGTCTTTGTTTAAGACACCAGAAACTCACTGTCCTGCACTGAAACTGCACCGAAGAGAACAGTACTGGTATTGAATACTCAATTTATACTTTTGGAATCTTTACAACCTTAACCATAGATTAATTTTCCTCCGTAATTTATATTGGTGTTTTGGTGTTGTCTGAATTTTATCGTAACAAAGATCGCAAGGCGCTTGCAGAAACCAGTTAAATACCAACACAAGGACTCATTACAAAGCTTTTAACCCCGCAGTGGCGCGTTAAAACTTTCATCGTGAAGTTGTTGTCGATGATAAAACCAAAGATAATCAAAGTTCTGACAGTCTTGATGGGACGGGTCTTTGTTTTTCTTTTTGGCAGTGCCTCAGTACTTCCTGTTTGTCCTCATCAATCCTCATAAGTTGTCCTTTATGGTCGGTCATTCCTTCGTCCCTGTGCTCTTGCGTATTTACCCTTGCTGCTCCTCCTCAAATGCCTGATGTTTGATGGAATATTTTTTCATGGAGGTATGTGTGGAGAGGCATTGTCTTGTGTATGTGGAGTTCCCTCTAGCAACGTATCATCACTTTCAATACTTCCGTTGAATTAGAATTATTAATCTAAATGTTATAACAGATTAAACTAGACGGCGTTTCCATATTACACTTGTTCATCTGTTGAACAAATACTCAACATTGTCACTGATGAGGTTGTCATGACCTTTGTATGCGGTAGTTCCTTTTCGACTTCTTTTGCCATTCATGTCATTTTTTATCCCGCTAGTAATATATAGCAGATGGTCACGACGTGAACAATTATATTGTTCTTTTGAAAAGTATATGAAGAGTTTAATCAGAATTCGTAAGTCTGGTACAGCCGATACAATGATAATAACGAGTGTTGAACATAACGTAAAGATTTATAGCAAACAGCTGTGAGAGTTAAATGCATGATTATTATGTATATTAAAAAATATAAATTCAAGTAAATAATTTCACAGGGACGCATATCACATACAAATTGTGGTTGAAAATCGGAATACCTCCTTTGAACACACCAAATGGGCAAACAATCCGGTTTAAGGTTGCATCACATTTATCATACTATCGCGCAAATAAAACGACCTGTACAAGTAAGACATTCCCAATGGACAGCTCCCCAACATAAGAGACGACAAACATAGGATAAATTGCATGTAACATGTAGACACATACAGCAGAAGGTCCGTGTAGCGCGTAAAATATGCAGTGGATGACTTGAGCAATTGAAGAGAACTCGGTGAAGTAACAAAAAGAAAAAGCTGTCATTCGATTATTGTTTATGAAGGATCAAGTTGTTACATGGAATTGCAACATCATAATTTTGTAATTACAATTAATTTGATATTCTAATTACAAGTACTTTTTATGATATTGCTTAGTTTTAAAGACAATCAATACATTCAGTTATAAGAATTTCTCTTACTTTCAATGACAAGCTCAAACGATCATGTATCAGTATTGGTTCATGTTCGTCTGTTCTAGAATAACTGTTATTGTTATTAACGATTTTCAGTTCGTACACAGTTAATAAGATATCTATATTGTTTATAAAATGAATTCTAAAACGATGTACTATACGTAAATGTACTTTTGTTATTTGTTACAAATGTAACCACGCATGATATAATATCATACAATGTTTATCTGGTTTAGAATACGTAATCCAATACATTAATGAGAATTACATCATACAATCCCAGGAGGTACAACTGTGACGCTGTGATAATCATCGAGAAAAAACACGCTCACCTACACATTCTAAAAACACACAATTAGAGGTCAGTTTTTGCGATATCAATAGCGGTCCTAAGATTATAAATTCCCCACAGATGTGTCTATAAATTTCAAGCCAAAGTTTTTTATGTTCATTAAATGATATCGGATTATTAGCGGATTTGATATCATGTATATAAATATATATATACTAACATTACACTTAGAAACGTACTTCTCACATTACATCACCCACTAACATATCAGGCAATGCTTTTGAATACACTGCATTCTACATCGAAAGTTCGGTCATCACTACAATTTATGAGTGTAGACGTGGTAGCGAAATTCATAAGAAACTCTTACAAGACTTGTCCATTAATTCAGTCCATATGTCTCCATTTAGGATCTATTAGATTTGATGTAATTTCAGATTGAAATCAGCCTGTAGCAGTATATGAAAAACAGTGGGTTAAAGGTTTTTAAGGCATAATGTGTTTGTAGAATTTTAAGAATGAATGGTGGAGTCGAGCAGGAACTGCCACGTGCAAAGGACACAGCCAGCACAGAAGCTCCAGAAGACATAAAAATACAAAAAAACATATAAACAAATAAAACATTTCTTTTGTTTTAATTTTCATGAGTGAATTGGTTTGCGATCCGCTGAAAAGTGATTCACAAAATATTTAGGAGACAACGACATTTCAGAACAGCAATGGAAAAAGTAAAACACACATGTCTCTGGACCGCAATAATAACATGTTCCTCTTCTTGTATTAGACTCCAACTGAGACGGGTTCGAATCCCGGTAGCGCCATTGACCGATTTTTTATGTTCCTCAAAACATGACTTTATTACCCTTATTGTTTTAAATATGATTGTCTCAAAGGGTTTACATAAATTTCTCCAAAGACGATTTGGTGCTTTGTTATTTCATGAGGTCAGAGGAAGACTGCTTGTCTTCCGAACTTGATTATATACAGTGATCATGTACAATATAATTGTGATATTTGCCACATTGTTTAGCGCCGGAATCCGGAAGTAAGTGCAACACAAAGAAGACAACTTTGAGATAATTGAAAGTGAATTCCAGATTGAATTAAGCATTTTTAAGTTTGCTAAATTCAAATAGTGCCACTTACTCAAATTATGGTGTTGAATTTTAACACACAAGAAGAGTGGTCATATAAGATATCGGAACATCACTGAAAAGAAACGACATTGATAAAAGGGATGATGGATTTGTGCAAGAAATTATTAATGAAACAGCATATTGTTACCTGGAACTTTAAAAATATATGATCCATAAACCTGAATTATACCATGATTTGTGTATCAATTATACCATGTTTTGTGTATCAATTATACCATGTTTTATGTATGAACTATACCATGATTTGTGTGTCAACTATACCATGATTTGTGTATCAATTATTCATTGATTTGTGTATCAATTATTCATTGATTTGTGTATCAATTATTCATTGATTTGTGTATCAATTATTCATTGATTTGTGTATCAATTATTCATTGATTTGTGTATCAATTATGCATTGATTTGTGTATCAATTATTCATTGATTTGTGTTTCAATTATTCATTGATTTCTGTATCAATTATAAGAAAAAAGTGAATAAAAAGGAATTAAAGGAAAGTGTCAGTGGCAACAAGATATGTCCTGAGGAAATTGTGTAGTTGCAGAGAGACATGCCGGGTATTGTGATAAAACAGCGAAAGCATCTACAAGAATTCCTTAAAAAACAGGATATGAACGCGTTTATATCATCGGTGATACTACTTAAGTAAAATATGATGTTATTTGATTGTGATATGATAAACTTAATTGGATGGATTTCTTGCACACATTTGAATGTTCGATTTATAATAACAGATCATTGTCATTTGAAATAAAAACACTGGTTGCCTTATCAGGTTTAGCCTTATCCGATGAAAATTATGAAACATTGCTATACGAATGCTAAAGAAAAGACTTGGTAAAAAAATAGAAAGTTATGGTCCAAAGACTAAGTGATCAGTGTTCTGCTTATGTACTTATGTACGTTGTTTTTCGTATCCACAGTTATATTCTACTAAACATGCATCAACGAAATATACAGAGGAAATAAAACAATTCAAATCAAGATCTTCTACAGAGGCTTCCAAAAGTGATTATATGTGATAATTTTATGATTCAGGTTCTCAGATAACATACGTAACCAAACAATTTGCTGAAATACTGGACCTCACGAACGAAGAGCAAAAGATAAGATTTTTAACATTTTGATGTGAAAATCTGAAAGTTATCAAAGTGTGTGCAACGAAATTACAAATTAAGCGAAAGAAGGATAAGTTGTTGAAAGAAAGTGCTAACATTGTAGCTACCATTCGCTAGTCTATACAAAGCCATCTTCAAAAGAAACTTTGGAATAGCTCGTAAATAATATTGAAATGACTAATAATACTCTGCCTATCTAAAAGTGAATATTAAACTGTGGAGATAATCATTGGCAATGACTACTGTTTAGATAACTGTATCGCAAAGTATCGAGCTGCAACCAGGATTATATCTACTAGGAGCAAAACAAGCAGAATATCTGACCGACTTCAAAGAACATTAAAGGTTGTTAACAGCAGATGTATTGTTAGATGACCATGGATTAAATTTTGAAAAATAGCGTTAGAAGACTCTTTTTTGGTGTTTCAAAAATAAAATATTAGCCAGACTTAATGAGACCGCATGACTCAACCTTTATGACCAACTAGACAAAGGCGTTATTGAAAAGATTGAATTAAGATAATATATTCTCTTTGGCCGGAACAGACTATTTACACAGACTGCACTTTTAATTTTGTTTCGTTATGTATACGCTGTATTAAAGATTTTAAAGGGATTTAAACATATTTAAGTAAAGATGACTGGGTATGTGCTCCCTGTGATAAAACATACCAATGTAAGAGAAATCAGACAAAAACATATAACAGAGATATTTTAATATGGACATCTCGAATTGTGTTTTACAAGTTTTCTTGAAATTTCATACGAATCATTTGATTCTACATCAATAGTTTTCAAAGACCTATTTACATGAGATTTTGAGATAAAAGCATCTCAGGGAAATATTCATCAACAAACTTCCACTTATTTTGAAGATGTAATTGACGTTGATAGTATCATTGACACCATCAGTGAGTTGAATAATTATTTTTTGAGTTTGATGAGGCTAAAGAGTATTTCAACATTGAATTATTCGATAATGTAGCAAAGCACGACCAATCAAGCATGCCTAATGATTTGCTTGACATCAATATATGATGATATCAATATTCATGAGTTAGTAAAATATTCAAAGTAATCAACATGAAAGCCAAATAAACGAAAAGAGAGATGCCTCTGTAAAAAAGACATACTGCATATTTTTCTAAATTAATGTGATGTTGTAATGTATACAGAAAATGATGCTGATGTCGAGATATATAAAACAAAACGATGGTCATGTAGAGACATCTACAGAAACTGATGGCACAATGAGAATGAACGAACTGATAGTGATGCTTACATAAGCAATAAAAGTGATACCAATACCAAAATTGTAACTTATATATGATGTAAGTGAGTATAACTAGGTCAATGGAAGAAAATGTTGATGTCGAACAAGACACCAATAGCACAGAAATGGACGTGTTGAATACCAGAAGATGAAGAAAATAATGGTAGACATATTGTTATAAGTGATGATGACGAATATTTATCTAGGTCAAATGAAGAATACGAAGTTCAAGTTACTGAAAGCCGAGAATCGGTGATATCTGATAGTAGAATCAAGGATTACTCCTATGTTAACATTAACTCAAAGAGTGGTTTGTACTTAGTGCATGTGGTAATGTTGACTACTTTGATTAATGTTAATCTAGGAGGGAGATACAGTAAATTATACTGTTACACCCAGGAGGATATTTCGAAGTAATGTTAATATGTTTATTTTCTTCAAAGGAGAATTACCCTTATTGCATCAAATCCTATTCCGATAAAGACTCAATGCGTTTACATAATTTCTCCAATGGAGACTTGCTGCTTTGCTATTTCATGAATTTCATGATAATCTCGTTTTCGTGATTTCTTGTATTCCCTATACAAAAGGCCATCCTAATAGAATAGTCAGCGATATGAATTAATAAGAGATCAATTTGTTACATTGAACGTCAAATACATATGATAATGCCTCCCCCACATGCCATAGGGAAACAACAATCTACAAAACATTAGGGACTGATGAGGTGCAATGATAAACATGTATGGACAGAGGAGTGCCATGAATGGTCAGGCTGACTATAACAAACATTATGGGGAATTTACGGGTAGAAGAAGGGAAGAGTTTAATGGGTGGAATTCTTCACTGAACATACCACAAAAGTCAGTAAATTTTATGCCGAAAGGGGAAGAACAGAATATGTATATTATATCAAGTACTTGAGCTGCATATGGGGAAAGGAGAACGTAACTTAATAAAAAATCAAAAATATTATAATAACGACACAGCGATTTACAGCCTTAGAACTGTCATTTAAAATACAAATGTACTTGGGGTTTACAAATGTACATCGGTTTTACAGCTAGCTAATCTCACACTTAACCGCTATATGGTCATTGCTTTCTAACATATATACATAAAATGACTAACAAGGCAGTAAGTAATCACTAAAGCAATACACTATTACGCACACAAGAACATTTACGATGTATATAGCCCAATACGAAGAAACACACATTATTTTACTGACTTTGCTCTCAGTTACTGAATTATCTACACCAGCATGCGAAATAATCAAATACAAACTTATGAAAAGGCAACATAACGTGTATTAAAAATTCAAAGTTGTCTATCAGATATATTCTTAAATACTGGTGACAAGGAACGGGAATTTAACATAAAGAAAAGTTCAAGGTAGAACATTGTGTAAAATCAAACAAAACTAGTGATGATTATGAAATTTGGACTTAAAATAAAGCTGAAAATCACTACGTTATTGGTTGCACTTAAATTTAAGAACTTTCGATGTGGAAAGAAACATATTATTTGTTTGTAAAATTTGCCAAAACAATGTTTTCGTATATTACAAAAGTTTCATTTGAAAGTACACATTATTCAAAATCTATTAAATTTGATAGACGAACTATGATATGATGTTGACACTGACAAGTAATCTAAGTCATAAGAACTGTCGTTGACCTCAATTGCCCCCATCCTACTAAGGAAGTGTGGTAAAAGTGCATCGTCAAAGACATCACCTTACATTGTTATCAGTCAACATCGTGACGCTAGTTTCCCTTCTCGATATTTCAAACACCTCATCCAATTACGTGACTTGATAACCACTTTCTGTTGTCTAGACGATAGATTCATTCGCAAAGTACATAATACCGTATTCTGATCAATTTAAGTTTTATTAGCTCCTTCACTGCTTCAGAATAGTTTATTCGTCAGGAATTAATAGCGCGAATGTAGTGTAGCAAATACTTTAATAAACAGAAAGAATAAATTCCATTCTGCTTGTTCATTGCTATTAATATTCAACCTTGCGTGTCTTTAATTTTAAGATTACAAATTATACTTTGAACAACGTTTGCTAAGTGCAGTGATGACGCTGACAGATTTTGCAAAATGGAATGAAAAAGAAATAAAGGTATGTGTTCACATGACGCAAATGTTTGGCGCAGTGACTTAACTTTATTCATTTTTCGGCGAAGCCGTACTTAAATAGTTTTGCTATATGCGTATCAGTGTTGTGTAAACCAATCAAATCTTACGTTAACCACCAAGACAATTTCGCTTTAACCGAACAACATTTGTAACCTTGACGCGGATTGGTTAAAACCCTTCGATAAAGGGTACGTTACTTTACCGACCGAAATTCACTAAATTTCGGTGAAATTACCGAAATCCTTTTTTGATCTGGAGTAGCCAGCAGTCGCCAAATAAAGGCATTTTTTATGTTGCACAACACATCTTAACCTTCAAATTGCGCCGACCATCTTTTTTCAAGTTATTTCTTAATTATGTTTTTACTTTTTAAAATAAATTTTCACACAAATTTGTTTATCTTCGACATGCAAAATTCGTATTAATTCCCGAAGTGTCGATTTAAGACCAAGGACGTACGGTTAGATTGAAAAAGGGTTTTCGGATAGACAGCGCCCTCGGTTATTCGAAATAATTGTATAAATTCATCGAACCTGAAAGTAATGACAATATACAATATGAAGAGGAGTATTGAAATGTATTGATTTCCAATCAGTGATATTGAGGAATAGCACTGACTTTATATGGAAACAAAAACAATGGCTATAGCAATGTGAAACATGATTGAATCAGAACGTGATGACGCTATGCGTATTTCAGCTGAGTAGGGAAGATTCCAATCAAGAATTGTTGTATTCCAATCAGTGGGTGCTGAGAAATGTTGCAGACAAGAATTTTAATACAAAAATAAGTTGGTAATAATTCCATGAACCTGAACGTTCATTCAATCGTTGTTTAAATACTGACTGAACATGTTACCATTAAAGCGCCTCGAAGTAACCGCACATTAGCTATATCACTTTTTTTCAGAAACATGATAATAAGAACGAAATGGCTTCCGTAAGAGCAGCTAAAAGGAGTTGATAGTCTTGATTAAGTATTTTCCATTGTCATTTATTCAAGGTTGCTCCATCCCTTTGTTATCATTCACTGTTATATGGTGTTTTCAAATACTATCATATTATTGTGAGATGATCAATCAGGATGAAACATGGGCATGGTAAAATGTAATTAAAATGTCTTCCGTTTTTATTATGTGCAAATGGTTGTCTGACAAATTCTCCAAGTCATAAATATAGAGATATAAGGTCACAATATTATAAAAAAATGGGATGTTGAAATACATTATATTTTACAAAATCTGCAGTAAAATGTGCATCCTAAATGGAATGTAACAGACGGAAACAATAATTCTGCACAGTACATATATAGGAATCATACAATGGAGAAAAACAGCAGTGCATTAGTGGTGTAATTCTCAGACAGACAGGGGAGGTACAATGTACTATAATGCATTAATTAAACATAAGCTTTTCTGGACAGTTTTAATTTCTGGGCAGACAGTTGTATAAGGTATCTTGTTTCGTTTAATGAAAAGTACTTTCAGAAAGATTGAAAACACCATTAACGAGATTGTATGTGCGATGACATCATGACGACGTCCGGCTGTATAAGCGATTGTGACATTTCCTTTTTGACATTTTAGCCCAAATGTACTTTTACAGAACTTGATCGACTTTCAGCGATATCGTTATCGTACTAAATATTTCATAGCACCTTACAGAACACTATATCTTTTTTTGCACAATGGTCCTATACGTTAATTTCATTGTTGTAATTCGGCGTAGCTGTTTAACATTGATTTTGACCTACATTTTTGACTTACCAAAAGTTGTCCTCGAAGGGGACTTTTTAAAATCTGACCCATCATATTTTCACCCAAGTGGCACCAAACGGGGTTTTCGTTCACCCAAGAGGTACCAAACGGGGTTTTCGTAAGATGTGCGTTCGTTAGCAGTTCGAATTTTGCCGGAAGTAGTTAATATATTTAAGCATTTATAAAATGACACTGATAAGACAGGTCCATGATTATAGTATATTAGATCCGAGTTCATTTTGTGTAAGGATTTATTTTTACACATATTACAAAAGCATTAGTTTATTTCACATCAGTCTATCGACTCCGTTTATGTTTTTAAACGATATTTCTTGTTTTTTAATTATATGTTTTACTATCCCTTGTGAGCTTGTCTGCATGCTATTTAAAGATCTACTTCTCGTTAGCGTAATAACCCATTTGCTGTTGTCTAGACATTATATTCATTCACAAAATACATAAAACCGTATTCTGAGTAATGTAAGTCAATATATTTTACCAACACCTTCACACGATTCGTCAAGACTTAATATAGCGAATGAATACATAGCATAAGCATGTAACTTTCAGACAATCGTAAAATATCTTTACATGTATTAGACTTTGTTTCTAATTTTGTCAGCATGATTCTAAACTTATAACTGAAAATTAATACGTTATCATTTTCGCTTCAGAATAAAAAGAGTTTGGTAGACAAAATATGTCTATTGGTAATAAAGAAATAGTCACTCACCACACTTTTATGGTATATTATATCGAACAAATTCAGCTTATTGTTTTGAAATAACGAACTTGTAAATGTATTTTTGTGCAGTACACTGAAACATTTTCTAAATGGTCGCACCACGATCCTTTCCGTCTGTTAATATTTGTTAAAGTCTTAGGTTAAGATTTTTTTTAGATTGAGTCTCGAGTACAAATTGGTAAAAAAAAGTTGATTATATGTCTAAGAATTTACTTTGAAAAAAATGACAAGATAAACCAAATCAATAAGGAGACTAATTTGAGTACTAGTAATATACACAGGAGAAAGTCAACGCCAACGCTATGATCATGTATAATTATGCAGTTTAACTCGTCTTTACTCCTGCATGCGAATGCTGTGGGTTTGCAAGAGCAACACAAGCATACGGCTCAAGACTTAAGTTCGGAACTCTGAAATCTGCACGCGCAAACAGAAATAAAAAAACCTTAAAGAAAACACCGTGTGCGTGAATGCTATTTTGACATGTCTCCCGACATGCCGACAAGCTATGCAGTGTGTAGCAACAGAAACTGAAGACGTAAACGACTTCGTGTTTGGCACAAGATCGCCTCCACATTTAACGACGCAATGAGTAACGCCATGTGCAACTAAAAAGGAACATGACAAAGGATGACTCTTGGCAAACTGATATCTGTAATCGAGACATTAATGGTTCACGGCTCATGTATCTGCTGATGCAACATTATCACAACGACGCTTGTACCATGTTATGGTTATTAAATGACTGAATTGCTCTCGAAAGATTAGTAATCATCTTATTCAGTTAATTTGACGCTTGAATGTCAAAATGCATCATTAAAAAGTAATAATGTTGTAAATGTGATATCAATTAGTCTAAATTGGAATATCTTATTTTATGGGATTCGTTACAATATTTATATCTTTACACGGTTCGTTGGTTTTTATAATAATTATATAATTATACAATTATGTTGCCTTTGGTTCAAATTTATATCATACATTTTATATTACAAACAAATGATTGCGACTATTCATCACGAGAATAGAAATCGATACAGCCACAGTTGTAGTAAATTAATTCCATTGCTGCAAACTGGTTGATATCATTCTGGTGCATTTAAAAGTAGCAAATACTTATTGTCCATGCAACCAAAACAATGGACAACGTGAAAACATAGAAACAACTTAGTTTTTGAAAAGGTCAGTCAGAGTTACTTGTATTTGCCTAAATCTGACTTTAAATGTTCTAAGATTTGCATTGATAGCCTCGACCATTTAGGTCACATGGGCCATTTTCCCACAAAAGGGTAGCTTGTTGTATTCACAATTTTATTTTCAACATGACACCATGAAATGCTATGTAAATGTTTCAAAAATAAACAAATTTGTTTTGCATACATATGAGCATACAACTAAAATGCATTTGAATGGATATTGAATGAACAAAAAGACCGTTTGATTTTAAAATAAAATATGCAATCACCGCTTCAGTGCCACTGTATATTGTTATAATGTATATTCTGAATTACCACGACCTAAAAAGGAAACCATTGTAATAAAGGAAGTATCTCTTTCTCAATACAAACAATTACATTCACGCATACATTAACATACCATTGATGTGACATACATTTGGTGGACAGCCGTATTACGTTTTTCTTTCCTTTTTGTGTTATAGGCGCCACTGGCAGAACGTATTCATCAACATTTGGTCTAGACACAGTTAAGATATAGGAACATTACAATCAATCTAATTCAATATGTTCCAATATTATGCTTCAGTTATTCTTATTGACTCAATACTTCAACCAACAATGGAGTAAATTCGGAAACCAAAAGAAGAATGAACCAGGAAGCACGTTAATTTCACTCTAATTTCCGACGGATTGATCGTCAGTCTTGTGAAACTTGGATTTAACAACGCAAATTCATCACATTGCTGAACTAACTGGAAAGGGGAATAGAACTATTGGACACAATATTTAATTTGAGAAAAATTCGCACAAGTACTTGAATATAGATTGACATTTGATTGCGAAGTACAGAACACACGAATCACGTCCATGTCCATGACACTCTCAACACTACAAGGTCTTCTAGCAAATGGATACATCATAGTGCATTAACATCTCATCGTAATGACTTCATAGTGTGTAACAAGCGTTTTTTGAATCAACTGACGTGTGATAAGAATGTCATATTAGAACTGTATCACTTCCGACAGACATTATATAAGGCGCTTTACGGATCTGCCGATCCGATTTTGGCGATTTTCGAAAATAAATATCAATGAAAAAATGACTGTGAGTGTCTTTCCGAATCTCCGTTTCTGACCATTCCGTCGATTTTTTCACAGAATCGCTAAATGTAGTATCTTGTCTACACTGAACAACGATGGCCGCCATTTTCAGTTTCTTCAAAGCGCAAGTACGATATTTTGGCGACAGTTCTAACGACAAGAGCTTCTGCATGCTAGGAAAGGACACACGATTGGAGATGGTATTTCTTTTTATCTTACTGTGATGCGTCGATTGTTGTGATCCGAGCTTCGTGTTTGTCTGAAGATTAATTCGCAGCAGTTATGCATGCTTTGTTATTTGTGCCATTTTAACAGGAAGTTCTCAATTTTCAATTCTGAGTATTTGTCAACCTGGCATTTTATAGGAATTTCCTTATCAGAGACATACATTGATCAGTGTTATATGCACACTTGCGTCTCTTAAATTGTAGAAGAAATGGATTGCCCATTGTTATACTGTTTGTGATGAATAACGCATTAACTGTCAGACGAACCTGCCTGCCTGTAAACTTGCAACAATGGTTGTAAAGTGTTGATAAATAAACTGTCATCTGTCTGGTAAAAAGAAGCATTGTTTCATTGTTAAGAGAAATTGGTGGCATGTAAATCAAGTATTTTGTCATTTTATATCTATAGTATTATAAGAGAGAGAATAAGTTCCTACAGGGAACGCCACATACATAAGACAGTGCCTCCCCGCAAAGAAAAAAAACGGGGAAAACAATCCATAAAACATAAGGCACTTGAGGACGTTTAGGGGTACATACGTTTGGAAACAAAGGAATGGCTTGGCAGACCATAAGGAAAACTAGGAGAACCAAAGAAGACAAACAGTGAAGGGGGTAAACTCATGGATGGAAATGATCACAGGACAAGTCAAGACAGCTGGAAACAATAGGCCGACACTGGGCAGAAAATAACTTGAACACTATACATATATAAAGTTTAAGAATTACACAGGGGAAAGGGAAATATAACACACATTCAAAACACACACAAACTAATAACCCTTCATCAAAATACAGCATTGGATCTGTCAGTAAAAATACTGGAGGTTTAAATAGATTTGATCTGGAGTAACCAGCATTCGCCAAATATAGGCATGTTTTATGTTGCACAACACATCTTAACCTTCAAATTGCGCCGACCATCTTTTTTCAAGATATTTCTTAATTATTTTTTTACTTTGAAGAGTTTTAAAAATAACTTTTCACACAAATTTGTTTATCTTCGACATGCAAAATTCGTATTAATTCCCGAAGTGTCGATTTAAGACCAAGGACGTACGGTTAGATTGAACAAGGGTTTTCGGATAGACAGCGCCCTCGGTTATTCGAAATAAATGCTCATATGTATAAATTCATCGAACCTGAAAGTAATGACAATATACAATATGAAGAGGAGTATTGAAATTTATTGATTTCCAATCAGTGATATTGAGGAATAGCACTGACTTTATATGGAAACAAAAACAATGGCTATAGCAATGTGAAACATGATTGAATCAGAACGTGATGACGCTATGCGTATTTCAGCTGAGTAGGGAAGATTCCAATCAAGAATTGTTGTATTCCAATCAGTGGGTGCTGAGAAATGTTGCAGACAAGAATTTTAATGCAAAAATAAGTTGGTAATAATTCCATGAACCTGAACGTTCATTCAATCGTTGTTTAAATACTGACTGAACATGTTACCATTAAAGCGCCTCGAAGTAACCGCACATTAGCTATATCACTTTTTTTCAGAAACATGATAATAAGAACGAAATGGCTTCCGTAAGAGCAGCTAAAAGGAGTTGATAGTCTTGATTAAGTATTTTCCATTGTCATTTATTCAAGGTTGCTCCATCCCTTTGTTATCATTCACTGTTATGATTCTAAACTTATAACTGAAAAATACGTTATCATTTTTGGTTCAGAATTAAGAAAGTTTGGTAGACAAAATATGTCTATTGTTAATAAAGATATAGTCACTCACCACACTGTTATGGTATATTATATCGAACAAATTCAGCTTATTGTTTTGAAATAACGAACTTGTAAATGTATTTTTGTGCAGTACACTGAAACATTTTCTAAATGGTCGCACCACGATCCTTTCCGTCTGTTAATATTTGTTAAAGTCTTAGGTTAAGATTTTTTTTAGATTGAGTCTCGAGTACAAATTGGTAAAAAAAAGTTGATTATATGTCTAAGAATTTACTTTGAAAAAAATGACAAGATAAACCAAATCAATAAGGAGACTAATTTGAGTACTAGTAAAATACACAGGAGAAAGTCAACGCCAACGCTATGATCATGTATAATTATGCAGTTTAACTCGTCTTTACTCCTGCATGCGAATGCTGTGGGCTTGCAAGAGCAACACAAGCTTGCGGTTCAAGACTTAAGTTCGGAACTCTGAAATCTGCACGCGCAAACAGAAATAAAAAAAACTTAAGGAAAACACCGTGTGCGTGAATGCTATTTTGACATGTCTCCCGACATGCCGACAAGCTATGCAGTGTGTAGCAACAGAAACTGAAGACGTAAACGACTTCGTGTTTGGCACAAGATCGCCTCCACATTTAACGACGCAATGAGTAACGCCATGTGCAACTAAAATGGAACATGACAAAGGATGACTCTTGGCAAACTGATATCTGTAATCGAGACATTAATGGTTCACGGCTCATGTATCTGCTGATGCAACATTATCACAACGACGCTTGTACCATGTTATGGTTATTAAATGACTGAATTGCTCTCGAAAGATTAGTAATCATCTTATTCAGTTAATTTGACGCTTGAATGTCAAAATGCATCATTAAAAAGTAATAATGTTGTAAATGTGATATCAATTAGTCTAAATTGGAATATCTTATTTTATGGGATTCGTTACAATATTTATATCTTTACACGCTTCGTTTGTTTTTATAATAATTATATAATTATACAATTATGTTGCCTTTGGTTCAAATTTATATCATACATTTTATATTACAAACAAATTATTGCGACTATTTATCACGAGAATAGAAATCGATACAGCCACAGTTGTAGTAAATTAATTCCATTGCTGCAAACTGGTTGATATCATTCTGGTGCATTTAAAAGTAGCAAATACTTATTGTCCATGCAACCAAAACAATGGACAACGTGAAAACATAGAAACAACTTAGTTTTTGAAAAGGTCAGTCAGAGTTACTTGTATTTGCCTAAATCTGACTTTAAATGTTCTAAGATTTGCATTGATAGCCTCGATTATTGAGGTCACATGGGCCATTTTCCCACAAAAGGGTAGCTTGTTGTATTCACAATTTTATTTTCAACATGACACCATGAAATGCTATGTAAATGTGTAAAAAATAAACAATTTTGTTTGGCATACATATGAGCATACAACTAAAATGCATTTGAATTGATATTGAATAACAAAAGGACCGTTAGATTTTAAAATAAAATATGCAATCACCGCTTCAGTGCCACTGTATATTGTTATAATGTATATTCTGAAATACCACGACCTAAAAAGGAAACCATTGTTATAAAGGAAGTATCTCTTTCTCAATACAAACAATTACATTCACACATACATTAACATACCATTGATGTGACATACATTTGGTGGACAGCCGTATTTGACGGGCCATCGAATCATTACGTCTTCTTTCCTTTTTTGTGTTATAGGCGCCACTGGCAGAGCGTATTCATCAACATTTGGTCTAGACACAGTTAAGATATAGGAACTTTCAATCAATCTAATTCAATCTGTTCCAATATTATGCTTCAGTTATTCTTATTGACTCAATACTTCAACCAAGAATGGGGTAAATTCGGAAACCAAAAGAAGAATGAACCAGGAAGCACGTTAATTTCACTCTAATTTCCGACGGATTGATCGTCAGTCTTGTGAAACTTGGATTTAACAACGCAAATTCATCACATTGCTGAACTAACTGGAAAGGGGAATAGAACTATTGGACACAATATTTAATTTGAGAAAAATTCGCACAAGTACTTGAATATAGATTGACATTTGATTGCGAAGTACAGAACACACGAGTCACATCCATGTCCAAGACAATCTCAACACTACAAGGTCTTCCAGCAAATGGATACACTATAGTGCATTAACATCTCCTCGTAATGACTTCGTTTTGTGTAACATGCGTTTTACAATCAACTGACGTATGATAACAATGTCATATTAGAACTGTATCACTTCCGACAGAACATTATATTAGGCGCTTGACGGATCCGCCGATCCTATTTTGGCGATTTTCGAAAAAAAATATCAATGAAAAAACGACCGTGAGTGTCTTTCCGAATCTCCGTTTCTGACCATTCCGTCGATTATTTCACCGAATCGCTAAATGTAGCATCTTGTCTACACTGAACACCCATGGCCGCCAATTTCAGTTTCTTCAAAGGGCAAGTACGGTGTTTTGGTGACAGTTCCAACGACAAGAGCTTCTGCATGCTTGGAAAGGAGTCACACACAATTGGAGATGGTATTGTTTTTATATTGCTGTGATGCGTCGATTGTTGAGATCCGAGCTTCGTGTTTGTCTGAAGATTAATTCGCAGCAGTTATGCATGCTTTGTTATTTGTGCCATGTTAACAGGAAGTTCTCAATTTTCAATTCTGAGTATTTGTCAACCTGGCATTGTATAGGAATTTCCTTATCAGAGACATACATTGATCAGTGTTAAATGCACAATTGCGTCTCTTAAATTGTAGAAGAAAATGATTGCACATTGTTATACTGTTTGTGATGAATAACGCATTAACTGTCAGACGAACCTGCCTGCCTGTAAACTTGCAACAATGGTTGTAAAGTGTTGATAAATAAACTGTCATCTGTCTGGTAAAAAGAAGCATTGTTTCATTGTTAAGAGAAATTGGTGGCATGTAAATCAAGTATTTTGTCATTTTATATCTACAATATTATAAGAGAGAATAAGGGAATGCCACATACATAAGACAGTGCATCCCCGCACAGAAAAAAACGGGGAAAACAATCCATAAAATATAAGGTACTTGAGGACGTTAAGGGGTACATACGTTTGGAAACAAAGGAATGGCTTGGCAGACCATAAGGAAAAACTAGGAGAACCAAAGAAGACAAACAGTGAAGGGGGTAAACTCATGGATGGAAATGATCACAGGACAAGTCAAGACAGCTGGAAACAATAGGCCGACACTGGGCAGAAAATAACCTGAACACTATACATATATAAAGTGAAAGTATTACATAGAGGAAAGGGAAATATAACACACATTCAGAACACATACAAAATAATAACCCTTTATCAAAATACAGCATTGGAACTGTCAGTAAAAATACTGGAGGTTTAAATAGATTTAACAGCTAGCTAGCCCCACACTTAATCGCTATATGGTCATTGATGGCCAACATATACACATAAATAGACTAAGAAGGCAGTAACGTTTTATTAATAGCAATTAACCATTACGTACATAACAACATACGCTCTATAATTAATCCAGCAGGAAGGAACAAGCAACCTTATACTGACCTTGCTCTCATTAACTAAATTATTAATTATAGAATGTGAAATAACCATAAAATATCAAATTAATAACTTCATGACAATTAAAGTCAAACGGATAATGTAGTTAATAATTAAACAATTCTTAGATACTCGTGATAATGAAATAACTACTTCAGGTATGTTCAAGACATTTTGTACATAACATTCGTGTACTAATTTCTTGACTAAGCGCATACAACAATCTGACACATTTTGCAACTCATGACGATCTGTCAAAATCTTTCTTTAAAATCAGAAAATGTTCTGATGTGATTTGCTGGTATACCACCTTCTACCAACAGCGAATGCTTGATGGTGAATCCATTCATTGGTTGTCTGACCCAACCGTTGGACCCCCTTCTTTGGTTGCCTGACCCAACCATTGGACCAGATAGGGTGTATCTGCCTCTGAAGGACATCCTAGGAACTGATACAAATGACAAGGATCTGCCGGGGTTAAATGCTAAATCAACTCCCGCAGACACTGATAAAAACAAACAGAATATGATAGGAGGTAACACACATATATTTGTTTAGTT
This sequence comes from Mactromeris polynyma, assembly GCA_032209605.1. NCBI lineage: Eukaryota > Metazoa > Mollusca > Bivalvia > Venerida > Mactridae > Mactromeris > Mactromeris polynyma. The sequence continues at coordinate 4,753,644 of JASFXZ010000005.1, forward strand.
CTAGTTCTAAAATTAACCTATTACTTTTCGTTGTACATGCACGGAATGACCTCCCTGTGGTATTTAAGCTTCAAATTGATGTTAAATATAGACATTTCTTTTTTTAGCTAACGTAGGGAGATTCATCATCTGTTATGAATGGGGAAGAGAAGAGTAATTTACTGTAAATACCGTCACAACAGATATGTGAAATTTGTGAGTCTCGAGATCAATTATTGTACACATGTGGTTCGACACTCTCTTCCTGCCATACGTAAGCATGACTTTGTCTTTATTAAAGACAGGTAAGAGTGTGTAGCAGATATGGGACGACTTGCTGTACTGGAACAGTTTAATAGTGTTTTCATTTTCCCTGTGTTAATAATACTTGGACTATATTTTGTCAACTGATCATGTGTATTATACCCTACAGTGATTCAGTGATGGAATGTTTTATGCTTCCAGAGATAACAGTGGCATTTCGAAACGTATATTACTTCTGCGGCGACACAGTCATCCTCAGCTATACAGAAAAGGTGTTCACTGATTGGCCGCTACACTACTCAAATTGTTCCGCCAATATGTCAAAAATGTGTTGACGCTGGCAAGCAGTGCGAAATGCAATTAAAAATGGAAATCACTTGTATGTAATGCATAAATGATACCAGTTTTCACGACTCCTTATATTCATGCAGTAAACTGAGCTTCTCTTGTCCGTTTTTGAAATCTTGAAGTTTTGAAAGAGAAAACATACGTGTGCTGTAATACGACGGTTAAGTGCGAGGTTGGAATTCTGTCGAATTTGCTTGAGCCCCCAACATTTTACCGACATTTCGAAGTCTAAAGGCTGCTGTATGTCGTACCATATGTATTATGTCCTAATCATTATGTTTTGTGTCCCTCCCTGCATGTGTCGTCTACGTTTTATTTATCAAGATCTGTCTCGGGAAATTTCCGCTCTATATTTTCACTTCTTGTTAATTGCTATTTCTTTGTAAAATATGCCCATGTAATTCAGTACCATAGTTTAAATTTCATCACGCGGTTATTTCCCAGCATAACTGTAATATGATACATCGCGTTACCTTCACAAAGAAGACGAGCAAGATGACATTTCTATAGTTATTACAAATGTGGTTTTCTGGATGATTCGAAATGGTATTTGATACATTAAATTACTCCCACCAACACTTACTGACCATTTACAAACAGTCGATGCTTATAAGAATGTCCGAGGCCGAGAAATTCAATTTAAGGTAAACACCCATGAAAAGGTCACGTGGAATTCAATCACTAGTAGAATTATCTCGGGACTACTTCACTGTGATTATCTAACGATAAAGGTGAATGCCATGTTAACAGTTTGTCCTCGGAAGAGACTTAAGGTACATTGAATGTATTTTTACCGTCACAATGTTAATGTTCCATCGCCGACATATCACTTGACATCTAGAAAAGGTTATTGTATTCTCTCCGTAGTGTCAATTTTTGTTCATCTGTTTTATGCTATGTTATGAAATAACAAGAAATATCTTGAAACAAATTGTCGGCGCATTTTAAAGGATAAGATTTGTTGTGCAAGAGGTTTACGTAAGATTCGATTGGTTTACACAACACGGATATGCAATTAACAAACCATGTTAGTACGACTGCGCCGAAAATGAGAACAAATGCTGTCGGTTTTCCCCTCATCGTTTTTTTTCAACCTTCCATATTATAAATATTGTTTAGTGCAGAAACGCTATTATATCATTCATTCGCTATGCTCATATGGGTCAAATTTTCATAATTAATAATGCTTCAATTTGTAGTTATTTTCATTTCTTGGATATGAGATTTATAAACACAAAACCAAGTAGATTTATTAGGTCATTTTTTCTTCCTGCTTTCGGTCTATGATCACTTACTTTCCTGACATGTTCCGTGATGTATAACATTCATGTAACCCCTTCATCTTTGTTATCCCCCTTACAGTTTTCATAATCTTTTTTTGTGGTAGACCAGACCATTCATTGCTCCCCTATTCCCATACATGTTTACCCCTGCATCTCCTCAGTCTCTGGTGTTATGTAGACTGTTGTTTCCCTGGTGGCTGTGTTGGGAGGCATTGTCTTGTGTAGGTATGTGTATGTAAGTCCACAGGAAAAACGGGGGTAGAACCACCGCCCTTTCCTAAGTCAGCTGGCTAACTTCCTGTCTTTGGAAATGTTCGACCCTTGATAATTAAACACTTTCCGTCTTATTCAAAAAATAAATTTAGCAGTTTAAGCATTATGCTCAGCAAATCTTGAGGGTAATGTTTAGCCATTATAGATTTATAGAATATACATTCGTGAAGGGGTCCGCTTGTGTTACAGAGGTGCAGCATAGCATGGTCCTAGTGCTATCTAATACATTGTCTGACATTCAGTATTATTTACACTTTCTGAACAATAACACAGACAACAACGAGCGTAAGTATGCATATAGACGGGTGCGCAATGCACCTCAATATTCATGTTGTACCTTTTTGAGATAAGTCGGCATAAAGTGATTTTATAATATTATGATTGCCTTTAAATCTGAACGTTTTATGTAGTAAAACTTTTGGCGCGTTTATTGGCGATTGCCCAATGCGATCCGTCTATTACTGCCAGTCTGTGACAAATTGGGGATAAAATGCTTTGTGCAGAAATTAGTTTCTGGTTCTTTATTGAGCAGAAGCGTATTGCGATTGATCTAAATATATCTCTATTATAGCAAATACTACTCAAGTACAGGAAATAATAACCATTTATAGGATCGAAACTACAAAAAAGGAACAATTGAAACTAGCTTAATGCTTCTGTCTACAAAAAATAATGCAAGATCAAAACTAATTCCTTGACTCGATTGCATCATGTTATTTGATTGCAAGTTATTGTTAGCACCATCATGTATGCCATATATACATTAGATGCGACTTGGCGTTAACAGAAAATCAATTTATTGTAAAGAGAATATAAATAATATACTTCAGACGTGTAAATGATGAATGGGGGATTCTTTGTATATATAGCATTAGAAAACTTCAACGTGTCCATGCAGACCATTAATCCGCCTACACATATCTCTTAAATGAATAAGGTCTATGTATCGTGTACGTAACAAACATATTATCCTTGAATTACCATCGTATAAAAAAATATTATGAAATTTCCGAACACTTAAATGGCATTTTAATCGATTCTGATACGAAGCTTTACAAGAATCAGGAATACAATTCGTTATAAGCATTATCGCAAATGTCAGAGTCTATTGGTTTACATATTTAATTACCAAGACGAGACTTGCTAATATTGTCCTGAGATTCCAATTCCAAGTGTACATTTCACCTTGTATCACCTTGTATCACCATTCCATTGTTCTAAAAAACGCGTCTTAATTCTTCTCAGTTGTTTTGTCCTTTATGGTCGGCCAAGCGATTCTTGCGCCCCTGTTCCATTGCGGATTTGCCCTTGCACCCCCTCAAATGCCTCTGATGTTTTAGGGACTGTTGTTTTCCCGGTGGTCTGTGTGTGGAGGCATTGTCTTATATTAATGCCGTTCCCTGTATCAACTTATCTTCTCTTTAATTAACATTTTAATTAATGGAAAGCATACTAATTATATATGTATGACTGTGTTGATTAACAAAGTCACTCCAAAGCACAAGAAGACATGAACAATATACATGCACGTGGTATTCTATGCTCCGCTTCAAGGGCTACACAGTAATCTTCAACCATCACTTATCTTTGTCTTTCGGTGCTATTGTAATTGTTTACATGTATGTATATTTCCATGTCTCGTTGAAGTCTTAAATAGCAGAATATTGTGTACGTGGCATGTTCTGCTTGGCTTCATCAGTTATTTCTGTATTCATATTTACGCCTTTGTTCATCTGTATTCTAGCTATATATATCGGTCATTTGATTTGATCTTACCAGAGGACTTTGGTTACCAACCGGTACTAACTTATTCTACAACTTCCTCGTAAATCAGAGGTTGACAACAAATGACACTGAATATATAATTGTAGCCAATTGTCACAGAAACATACGCCTCCTGAGAGTTGTAAATACATGATATCCAGAAAAGCAATCCAGAGCTCTTCCCACTAAACTGACCAGGCGGTCTTAGTCTAAAATTAAGGATTCTGACAGAATGTGACTCTCGTGGGTTTTTTTTATTCATGTTTTAGGTGTTCGTTAAGTTCACATTTCCCAATGGGCAGTTTTTTTACTTTATATAGTATTCATGTTCTCACCCTCTTTGGCCTATTATTACTGATTGTCTTGACTTGACCCGTGAAGTATTTCATCCATTGAACTGTTTCCCCTTGTTGTCCCATAAATTATCCTTAGTTGTTCTTTATGGTCGGTAACCCTTATTTCCATACATGTTTTCCCATGCATCTCCTCAGTTCCCAATAGTATGTAGGTTGTTGTTTTGCCGGGAGTCTGTATGGGGCGGCATTGTCTTGTGTATGTGACGTTCCTCGTAACAATTTAATCTCTCTGTCTAAATTATGAATGCATAAAGCACAACTGTACATCAGTTAGATCAGACAAATGTTTGAATTGCAATGAGTTAAACGGTATGAAAAATACTCAGGTACAGTTATTCTAGGCAGACATATTATATGAATATATAACTGCATCTACATTTCACAGCGCACCTGGTACCATGTATTGCACTTTATTTATGATAATAAATAACTAAGTTGTGGTACGCAACAGATATATTTAGATTATTAATGAGCTTATGCAACAGCGAACAAGAAAATATTTTTTTCAATTATGTATAATTATACGATTTACATGATAATTATCATCATTCAAGTTTCAGTACATAAGTGTTTGATGTATTATTTATACTTGTTTCAAACAAAATTTATGCTTCAATGTTCAAGGATGATTTTAATTGATTGAGTAGTAAACATCAGAGTGGAGAATGAAGAATCATTAATTTCGCTAATCGAGTCAAGAATGGTCGACAGAACTACCAGAAAGAGAGTTATAAATTGGAGACTATATGAGAGAAACATGTTCTTGTATTGTATACTATAATGGGTCAGAGTATTTATTAGAAGGCGTATCATGTTTGCATTTTGTCTATATTGCCGTGACCTAAACGGCTTCTCTGCAATTGCTCATGTTTCTGCTTTTTGGACTAGCTTTGCTGGTCTGTTGTTTTATACATCTATATTCTACATGAAGTATCCAATACGGTGCTCGCCGTCTTGTTACGTTGTCGTCACCTGGTAAAAATAATTTCATTTTATAGATGTTGACAAAACAACTTATTTTGTGCATGAGTTTTAGTACGGTAACACGTTAATTAAATGCGCTTTGAAGGCAACACATGACACTTTTTAGATGCCGATGCGTCAGTGAGTTCTGTAATAATTCAAGTCCCACTGAGGATCGTAATTACAACTTCTTTCGAATCATGTGCATAATTTAGAATGTTTCCGAATTTAAGTACACCATAAAACTTAATATTTCACAAACTAACGTCGTGCCATCAAATTTCAGAATATTATATATAGAAAGCAAATAGCGGTAATTTTGGATCTTGTTTACCGGTTAATTAAACTAGTGTATCGTGTTTTGGTTTAAAATACGATTAGTTGTTGTTGCAATAGCTGTGTTTCGTGTCTTTAACGCTCTGCGACATATTTACATCGGACACCGAAAACCACGGAGCTACATCGGCAATAATGTTACATAACATCTTTTATAGGTTTTACAACAGAAATTACTTATAAATATCAAATCAACGAGTGTAAATGTTTTTCTTGTACAAGTATAATATGTTGCAAATTGTGCAGTTTAAATGGATTAATATAAGCTTATTTTATTTTTAAACACCGCAGCCCGTTATAAAATATGATTTAATATGACTGTTAATAAAATTGTTCAGCATTTATTTCAGTGACAAATGCAACGCCTGCAAGTAGTCTGCGATTAGCTCAGTGGTAAGTGCGTAAGTGTCATCCGCGAGGTCCGGGATCGATTCCCAGACAGGTCTCATCCTTCAGTGGCATTTGGCTATGGTCACCTCTCCTTAACCTTTGGATTATATTGCGAAGTTGTCAGCTGCTTGCGAAGTAGCAATGTGGTACTGGTTGATAATTAATTCCAAGAACAGTGGTAAGGTCAACTTGACGCCGTATATAACTGATAAAAATGTTGAAACATCGATTAAAACAAATATAAGTGCATGCAAGTGATCAGCCTTTATTTTTATTTCAAGTTTGAATGAAGTCATATCCCCCCAACGACAACGTGATATTCGAAAACGTGATATTCAACAGCTGTACCGACAGAGCTTACGCAAAACCTGTCAAATATAAGTAGTATATAAGGATGTATGAAGTGTGAAACTATATGCCAAAAAACCTGATATTGTGCCACTTACGTGAAATGTTCGCGTCCTTAAATTTGCATTGAGTGTCAAAATGATTCCAGTTTGACAATTTAATATCATTGACGATATTATATTAACTACTTGCTGCTTGTGAGAAAATAACAGTTTTTCTAGTTCTAAGAGTTCTTCATATGATTCCCTTGACACAACATGGTATTTTGAAATAGCAAAAAGAAACATGATAATGTGTCAATAACATATCATTTCGCAGAAACGTCATTGTCTTCAAGTATGCTGTACTAAAATAGGGGATACAGTAAGACGTGTGTAAGGCATACTCGTCTATCAACATAAGGTCGCCTTAATTCTACACTGACGTAAAACAGAGAGAATACGTAACTACAGGGAACGCCACATACACAAGACAATACCTCCCCACGCAGACCTCAGGAAAAACAACAATCCACAAAACATAACGCACCTAAGGAGGTCAAACGTTACACATATTAAGGAACAGAGGCACAAGGAACGGCCCAACAGACCATAAGGAATAATTAAGTGTATCAAAGTGGACAGTAAAAGGAGGGGAGGGGGGAATTAATGGATGGAAAAGCTCACAGGACAATTCAAGACAACTGGCCACAAAACTGACGTAAGTAGCATTTTATTAGTTTTGAGACATAAACGTTTAAAGATTGAAAAGTCAGTAATATTTTCGTCTTACTTCTTTGTGGAATTGGAGTTCAGTCTATTTAGAACAATTCTACAGGGTAACAAATCTCACCATCATTTAGAGCTCAAAGAGACCAACAAAACGATATCAAACACTCAATTTTGCCAAAAAATGACTAACGTCCCTCTGGAATTAAGCCGACGATAAATTCTACAAGTTTATAAGTTTATTAATATAACTCAGTTCATGTAAAATATAACAACAAGAGTATGTATAATATACTAAATAATAAAATACTCCTGCAAATACAATAAGAACATCAGTTCAACATGCACTAGGAGCATATGTTTACAATATATGATTCATACATATTGCGGGAGAAGGTATTTTTTTTAATTTTAAGTTTAAATTATAGATACAAGAATTCTGTTTTCGGATGCATTAAGTACGGTTATTATTTATATTTACAAATAATGTCTTTAATGAGTACACAAAGTGTCCTTGTTTTTATTATGTTATTAAAGTCTCGATCCATAAGTGATTGAAATTTTGATATGTTACGATAAAATGTTTTGTGAATGCATTTTACTCTTGACTTTTTAAAGTGATCACATTCGCGCGAATAGTGAAATTTGTCAATAATACATATTTTGTCGCTCGAACGACATTATATTAAATCAATTTACATTCCTTTCGAACTTATTTTTTCAGAATCTATTGAAAACGCTTAACAAACGAATAGTAAAATAGATAACTATATTCAGGTTCTTTTACCAGCACGCAATAACATAATGTATGTCATTAAGCAACACTATACGTATAATTATAACATGCGCTACTTATTTTATTATAGAAGAGAGATAATACGTAACTACAGTGATTCCTCTGTTACGAAGAATGAAACAACCGACGTGGGATATTATCGCACTATGCCGTTAATACAAGTTAATAAAGAATGATTTACGTTTGTTCTACTAGGGAAGATTCAGTCCGGTTTCAAGGATTGTCCTCAAGCCTTTATAATCAGTCATTTGTATTACATTCAAGACGAGTAAATGTAACATTGTATAAGAGAATAAGTTGTAACAAGGAACGCCACGTACTGGAGGCAATGCCTCCCACACAGACACAGGAGGTTTAAGGATAAACGTGTATGGGAATAGGGGTGCAAGAAAATGGTCTGGCCGATCATAAAGAACAAACTAGAAAAAATAGCGTGACAAGGATGACATGTCAAGTAAGTCAGTAGTAACGGCCAAACGAGGGACATGAATAATATATCAAGTATTGGAACTGCATATTGGAAAGTGGTAACGTAACATATATCTAAAAAAAACATGTCAGTCGGTCGATAACATTTTCGTTTCCGATCAATAACCCTTTTGATTTGCCGTCACTGGGTCAAAAGTCCGGATCACAGGGGTCAATTGTATAAAACAAGTTTCCGGCCAATAATTCAAGAAAGCCTGGACATACCCTCCTCAACGTTTGTTCTCACATTGATGGCGGTTCCTAGAGGAATTCTATGGATTTTGGTCAAGGTAACAGGGGTTAATTGTACATGAAATGTTTCTGACCAATAACTCGAGAACGCATTGACCTTCCCTCCCCTACCTTGGTCGACATATTGATTGCGGGTAGTAGAGGAACCCCATCTTGTCCAAGAACTTGATGAACTTGTAGTATCGTTCGAGAAAAAATTCGGTGGTGGACAGGAATTTGTTGCACTAAGTCGCTGCAAAACCATGGAAGGCCTACATATTCTTCACTTTGATGAGAAGAAAATTACACAGAGATCTCTTGTTAACGGAGAGATGACAATACTTCAACAGAACATATCATTAGCAAGCTCATACAGAAGTTTCCAAAGCCCACTGACCTGTTAAACGTTAGTACTTTAAGAGAGAGAATAAGTCTATTCAATGCAAAGTCACTACGACTACACTTTCCAGATGCCACAGCTGATCCAGTATGCCAGTTCTCAGACATTATATTCAAAGAAACTCACATCCTTGACAACCAGCAGAAAGGCACTCCATTCCAGGTTACAACAGCATCTTCAAACCACAAGTTATTGATAACAACTACCATGGACTGGCCTTCTATTACAGAACAAGCTTTCACAATGACTAACTACAGCTACATGCATCAAATACTCAACATCTTGAGACACAAGGAATCCAGCTGCACTTTTTGCACAGTCCATTCCTGGACTTGGTGCTTGTCTACAGTTCGCCATTGGTTACGCATCCACAACTTTGTACTGAGCTAGAGGTTTTGCTGCAGTCAAAAGAACCTGTTCAGATGACAGTATTTATTGGAGATTTCAACGTTGTTGACGCAGCACTTGCAACAGAAAACCAGTCCTTGAAATAGTTTATGTAAAAGTACTGCTTCACATTCCAGCTACCAAAACGATCACACAAGCGAGATCTTGACAGTCAATACAGCAACCGTACTTACCTCCCGACAGTGACCATCAAACCCATAGTGTGATTGGAAAGGCATAGTAGACTTTCAGTAGGTAGAGAAGATATCAGATTAATGTGACAGTAGGGAATATGTTATATTTTAGTAGGTTAGTTATAGTAGTACTTGTTATTATCAGAAATCTGTTTTTACAAGGTTATTAATTGAAACACATATATTTTGATTATACATACATTTTGTGTATATAATTATCGTTAAGTGTTGTATGTGCATTTTCATTAATGCTTTGCACTTCAATTGAAATTTACTTGTTAGCATGACTGCACTATTGCTCTTTTGTACAGACAGATACCTGATGCTAACAATTGTCATGAGAAATGAAGAATGTGGATGTTCCGGATCAGTCTCAATACCATGCCAAAACTTTATGCGATTAATCTGTTGTTTACTATGCATTAGACGCATTTGTGACAAAATACTTTGTTTAAACACAAAAGAAACACTGTGGACTCTATAACTTAAAACCTTTCCATATAAATGGATGTAAAGTGCAGAAGTTGACACACATGTAATTTGACATGTTATTCATTTAAAAATCAGTTTACACAATATTACACAGAAATAGAGAGAATTAGTAGCGAACGCCACATACATAAGACAGTGCCTTCCCGGGCAGACCTCCGGGGAAACAACAATCCATAGAACATAAGGCACTTGAGAAGGTAAAAGGGTACATACGTTAAGGAACGTTTAAAAATACCATTAGGCAACGAGTGTCGTTCAACGAGAAAGGCATGTTCTTTTTGATGCCCACATTAGATAGCAAACAAAAAGGTGTATGCATATTTTCTGTATTTTCTCGGCAAACTACGTCAAATATCCGAGAGCTGACGAGAATGTCTTATAAGAGATTACAAATTAGTTCAACATTCAGCCACAAGATAATAATAACGAATTAAATCAAGTTTTGATTCTGTTTTGATTCAAGATTGTGAAATATGTTTTCTATATCCAGAAGTGTACAATTTTTGCCCGATTGAATAAAAACTAGACAAGTAACCTCTGAACGGTGAAGATTAGATTTACCTTTCCTATGTAGTCAACCAATAATTTATCTAGCTTGACAAAAAAAGTTTCCTCTGAACAGATTTCTAGAACGATACAAAATATATTTTGCTTCTCGAATAGTAATTAAAAAACTAAATAATGTAATATACTTTCTGTTCGGTAAGCACTCAATAGGATTCCATTGCTTTTCCGATCGGGAAGTGAGTTAGTTGACCGGTATCACTTTTATATTCTAAGCTCTTTATACGTAGATGCTCATTCTAATATGTTGTTGCTGTTTCCGTGAATTTGTGTATTTCGTGTAAAACTTGGATCATGACTGAGAATATTTGCTTACTATTTTTGTCATATCTCCCTTTATATCCTTTGCTTTTCAATGATATCATTCTAACATTATAATAGTTTTTTAAGTTAAAGCGTGTGTTTCATTTGATACTTGATTGAATGTGTCATACATGTATTTTGCAAATATATGTTTACTTCTTTGTATTAATTGTACATATGTTATGCTCTTCATTTATTGCAAGTAATAAAAGTTTATTTATGTATATTAAGGGCAGGCGGCTAACTGGCTCGCAGATTGTTTCTTTTATTGTTTGGTATTTGTTAGTTGGTTATATCATTCATATTATTGCAACACAAAACTACGTAGAAATGATGACCTACCTATAGAATTTACATATGAGAAGACTGTATTTTGCAATACACTGTCAGTGTTTAAACATAAGATATAAATAAATAAAAAATGGTACTTTATCAATTGTGTATGTTTATTTACTGTCTGTAAATCAATCGTAAGCAATAACATATAAGAAAGAGTTAATTTAAATACTATGTTCATTTGACATAAGAATGTTTATGTTGCGGATTAACAAGTTCATAAACATGGCGTTATAAGGTTAATATGTTGTTATACGGAATGTCATGATCTGTGTCTAGAAACTTAACAACAGTAGCCGACTGGGTGGGTCGAAATAACCGTCGATAAAAAAATAGATTACTCAATATATATTATAGCTGTAATAGTCCATAACTTTTGCATAACTCTATAGTTACTGTCTTATTCGACGGGCACGACACATGAATACTTTTTAATAACGACAGTGTCGATGAATAGTTTAAGTGTTATATTAGTTTTCTTGTCCATATCATTTCGATATTGTTTCGGTTCCCTTACTGTGTGTGACCTCTCAGTCCGTTTGTTGTTTTTGTAGCCCTCTGTGTGCATACCCACTTTTTCCTAATTCTGTCTAGGTTTGGATGTCTGATTATTGCTATCTCTTCTTATCCTATCACTTTAAAGCATCTTCTGCTGCAATAATACCACCACAAACCGCCAATGTATGTTAAGTTCCCTTTCCCCCATGTACAGTTCCTTTACTTGATATACTATTCATGTTCTTTTCTCTCTCTTTTATTATATGATTACTTACTCTCTTGGCTTGTTCCGTGATGTATTCAATCCATTTAAGATTGCTCACTTGTCTTCCCTCTAAACTCACGACGGTCGTTTTTGTTTTTCGGCCAGACCATTTCTTGCACCCATATTTCCAAACGTGATATTCCTTGCACCTCCTCAGTCCTCAATGTTTTGTAAACTTTATTTCCCTGGGGTATGTGGGGGAGACATTGTCTTATGTGTGTGTCATTCCCTGTTACAATTTAATCTGTCTTTGTTATAGTCATAAGTTATCTCTTCATGTTCATGTTGTAACTTGCAGGTCTTCAATTCGGAAATTTCCGAGAAGCGACGATCATTTTTTATAATTCAAAATAACTGTTGAAAACAGGGGATAAAACCAAACCTTCAAAGGATTAAAGCCAAATTTTTGTTTTGAAAGTAGATCGAGTTGTATTGCATATCAGTGCTGTGTAAACCAATCAAATCTTACGTTAACCACTAAACATTAGTAACCTTGACGCTGATTTGTTAACATTTCGATAAGGGGTACTGTACGTTACCTTACCGAAATCCACTGGATTTAAAACCACTTCTAATACAACATCTGCACTATACATTGATAATTTCTTGTTATAATACTTAATATTATGTTGCTTTAAATGTACATAGAAAAAAGTCTCTAAGTTAACTATCGCATATTAAGAAAAATATAGAAGATAAACATTCTAACGAATAATTTGCATATTAAGAAAACTATGGACGTCTCCAGTGGATTTCGGTTAAGCAACGTACCGTAAATGTGGTCTATATATGTGTTAACTTGTCCTTAACTCATTAACGTGTTTTTTTGTAATGTATTTTGATTACGATAAAGGCGTTATTCTTATAATTGTAAACATGACAATGTTGTATGAAAACCAGATGAACATAATATTATTTGCCTTAACAACTGCGTCTGAAAGTAGATCTGCAGTATATCTCAAGACTTACCTTGTGTATAGTGCCGTTAGTCATCCCCACGGATAATTACCCGGCGTTGGACTTAAGAGGATTCTAGGTTTCATGTACCAGTCCCGAACATTTATATTGTTTTAACGAGATTAATCGATATATAACAGATTTATTAACATGAACGACTGTGTAATTACACGATTAATACAATACGTAATGATTAACTATATTGAAACAGACTATGCTTTCTATGACTAATCTCGCTACGTTATTTTTATCCAATCGACGAAGTCATCTCCCCTTACAGGTTTCGGAGTTACTACAGTGTAGCATAATCGAGTGACCAGCAATCGTATCATATCGACAAGATTTAATGTTCCACAACAAACCTCAACCTTCAGCTAGCAACTAATTTCTTCGCTTCTGATTGCGCTGACCGTCTTTTTTCAAGATATTTCTTGTTTGCCATTAGTTTAGTTAAGATGTACGCTACCGACTACTTGTACTACAAATGGTGTCATGGTGTACTGTTATGTAGAATGTTGTCTTTTGTGTTTTTTTCTAGTTCTTTTAAAAAGGTTTTTGTTGTTAGCTTCCTAGTTTTACGAAAATAATGTCACGATTCCAATGCCATTTAATATATCTTTCCTCTTTAGGCAAAGTCATTATGTGTTCAAATGACGTATTCTCTTCCAAAATGATGTCAATGAAATCTCCATTTACACTTCTTGATGAATTGCAAACTGAGAGTGTCAATATATTAGAGTAATCAGATGCTAAGAAACACATATTATCTACAAATAATACAGTTGTTTATGAGCTGGTGTGAACAAGACACGTATGAGAAAAAAACGTTATTAGTGACTGACGAATCACTACAAGTGTGTGAATTTTTGCTACTCGACGTACTGTCCGTATTGTTGTACAATGAAGTCATAGTCATTGTATGATTATGTGAACTAAGCTATTGTTTTCGACTATTTCTTACACTGTTATAATGGAGTGTTGTCGCTTATCTTCTTTCAGTTCTGTCTGTCGGGTTGCTTCAGTTTGTAAGGTGAAATATTATTGCTATGAATGGTGAGAATAGTGTACTTCCACTTCGCAATGGAACAGCTCATACTGCTAACGGTTGCACCAACATTGCTGATATGGCAATTATTGCATTCTTCACATCGATGAATATAATACCCTACACGCACCATCCTTGTTCATTTTGTCAGAACGTTGCTGATATGATTTCGAATATCAAACACCTTTATGGCTGACTGGTACGGCGATGTGCTCAAACATTAGTGAACAACTGCTGTTACCATTAACCTTTGAGGTTTGGACCGTAAATCTTAAACTACTAAAGTATTTTCACTCTTACATTATGTTGAGTTTCTGTCACATTCCCTTCAATAGCAACAGCGTCACATTTGTAAGACAAACATTTAAAAACTCGAGCCTTTTGGATCTCAACTCTTACACTGGCTTTTATCAGCATTTAGCACATGTCAAACTGTCACATGATACTCCATATTTTATATGATTATTCAAACATTAAATTGAATACTTCAAGAGCTAGCTAGCTCAATTCCTGAACGTCAATACGAACGAAGAACCAATGAAAAAGAAATGTGAACAAAACTGATAAGGCGTTTCAAAAGATCTTTTTATTTCGATAGTTTTACGTAATTAAAAAGTATAATAACAGACAAAGTATGTTGTATTACCAATAAGATCAATTACATCGATTACTGAACAAAGATCAAAAGGAAATAGATAAAACAGTATGTAATCTTAAATATAATCTTAAAAAGTTGTCATAAAATCTCTTTAATGTCAACAATCATTCACTGATTTACTGACAGAATAACAAATGGTCACAAAATAAAATCAATAGCACAGTTACAAGAAGCAGTTTGGTACACACGTGTAAGTGTTTATATAACTGTCGGCCTAGTTGTATAGTAGTTCTTGTATGCTGTCTTTTCAAACCTTTACAGAAGTATCCCCGCCTCTGTGTAATTGTTGTTACTTTTGCATCATGTCAAGGAGAACCGAAGTAATAAGAAGGATCGGTTTGAAAGCAGGTAAATGAATGTTATTCTTTATTTATCTCGGCTTCATATCTGTTCATCTATTGAATGTGAGCAACTATTGAACGATTCAAAAATAACATATTTCCGGTGCGTATTTCCTATACGGCTAGAAGAGATTAGCATACAAATATTTACACTCCAGGAATGTATTTCCAGATAGATTGTGGCCTACATGCGACCAATAATGTTTAACAAACTTCACAAGATGTTATAAACGGAAGTAATCGGTGGTCTAGCACTGATATCATCAATAGATACTGATCAGCATGTGCAATACAGTGTATGGATGCGAGTGCGCCGTTATAATAGCGTAATATGGGATATTTAATGCATATTTTATTCGATTATTTACGACTCTAGTGAACGGTGTGAATCACGCTGTTTCTGTCTATTTTATTTCTTTCAGTATCGCCGTGTAAATAATGCAACCGATTAGTGTGTACAATAGCTGCTTTTGAACGGCCAGCAACGTAAATTTACAAGCAAAATATTTATTTGGTCCCTGCAAGTGCGTTATAATGTGCTCTTGTCAAATGTATTCAGAAGAATCTGTTGAATCTTGAAATACATCATTGTATGTGGACACACCCACGTTATTTTAAAGCATGATTGACCATATTAATATAATATACTCTTTTGGACGTACATTGTATACATTGCGGCTTTACAAATCCATATGTAGCACAATAGTACATGTATGTCTCGCTCGAGGAGCATACACAATTGCGCTGAATTGTTAAGTAACATCATTGAACTTAACCGTAGCATTGAATTCCACTGTTAGTCCAGCTAAATGGACAAAACCCTTGATATAGTTAAATACTAGTTTTATATATAACATTCTGAAAGAAACGTATCGTCAAAGAGAAAGTCATTGCTATGATGAAGGTTATTATTTTGTCAGTTGTTATGAATGTGAATCGTGTTGCGCAGAAAATAATATCTCTTGCGAATCATTACAACTTGCTCTGCATTACTTTTGTAGAATAATCAACAAATAATTGACGAAATAGACAAAGTACAGCTTAGGGTATTTTCAATATATTCCTAACATTTCAAGTGTACTTGAGTTGTGTACAAACATTGACTACTGTTGTATTATTGTACTACACATGTTGTTGAAATCCAGGTATGTCGATTGCATACAATTTCTACGAAGAAAATATCTGAATTAAATGCTCACTGTATCTTCTATGATAACATATACTGGGTTATATTAATTTCCGAGTCCACGTGTCTAAATATGATATGATAAAATATTAACTGCTGATGATTATATACTTTCAGCTTAGTCAAACATTATTAAAGCACAGATATCGAGTGTTTGTCCTTCACAGTAAAGTAGTGTTCCTTACTCCGGCATGATAATGTCTCTGTTTGGTTGATAAAGCCCTTGTATCATTTTATATACCTTATTTATAGCGCTCATCATCTTTTTAATGTACATATCCGTCTGAAAATAGAAAAATAGAAAATATGAATCCCATATGTATTTGCGGAGTGGAAATAAAAAAGGAGATTTTTGTCGCTCCTTAATGTTGTACTTAAATGTTTTTTTTCTTCACCTACTGTATTGTAGTAAATGGTACTACTTGAGATGTACTTTTGTTTTTTATGATATGATAAGGAACTTAGCTAAATTACAAACATATATATCTCTATTATATTTATAAGGGACATAGATATATACGCAGTTAATACAGAAAAGGGAGGCGCAGTGGCCGAGGGGTAGAGTGTCAGACTCTTGATAATGAGTTCGAGCCCCGCGATTAGCGGGGTTTGTTCACGAACTTCACAATCCCTAAATTTTGCGCAAATACTAGTTGGTAGTCAAATATCATTCATTGAGAGTGATTAAGATAAGTTGTAAGAACTTGTTTCTCAATCGATGTAAAATAAATAAGTTTAATGCTAAAAAACTTAATACAGAATCGAACTCAAGTTGTTCGTTTTTAATAAGTATATCTACTTCGAGTGCCTCATCTTCAAAATTTCGTTCTTAAAATTCATTCAAATAATAGTTTACCAATATAAAATCAGATTTAGTAACAACAAATGAGTCAAGTGGTTACACTTGAATTTCCAAATATATGTTAATAGTAAAATAATTAACATGAAGATAAATGCTTGTTTATTCAAATATCTATAACCAGAGTTATTCCGAAAATGCCGAGAAGGAATCCACAAGAGATGCTATGTTTATGTATATGCTTGCAATAAATCAAAGCCTTTTAGATGTTTTCTACTTTCACGCCAAATCATACTCTTATCAGGAAGTCGACGCGGTAATGGATATAATAAGTAAAGATGGCGCAAGGACGATAAGAGGTTGTTTAAAACTATTACTCATAAATCTCATATGAGCGCCGCTGTTAGATTTCTATAACCTCTTCTATCAGTGACATCATTTTAAGAAAACGCAACATGTGATGTCACTATTTGCAAGCAGGAAACAATATTTACTCCATATGGTCACTTCGTTTTCATATTGCCATATGCGGCGAATATTGCTTACAATCAGTGCATTGTGACGTCACATGTGACATTTTCTGGAAATGACGTCACTTACAGAAGATGTTGGAAAATTTTGAAAACCGGTTGAACTGTTATTTTAATGAAAGCAGCAAGAAACTGAGACCCTGTCGTCATATCAGGGGTACTGTAGTTATATTACTTTTGTGACGATTTACCAATAAGAAGAGCTCTATATTACGTCCAGCTCATTCTCAACACGCTTCTTAATAATAAAATGGTATAGAACACAAAAAGTACCATTGTGTTGTTTGAAGTAAAAGTTTAGTCCGCATGCTTACCCCAGTCGGTTGAGAACTCGATTGCCAAACTTGAGGTCATAGGTTCGAAATACCGTGTGAGGCGTATATTATCCAATAATATGTGACTGAATAGCTCAATACATCCAATGCCATTTGTTCTCACAAAGATGTAAATTCCTTATGACATTTGAGGACTGGTTGGTAAGCCCCAGACCTTTTTAGGATCTACAAACCACCGTTCGTAACAGAATTACTACATTGCAAAAACAGCATGAATCTCAGACACAGCTTAAGTAAATGCAATTTCCAGCACCAACATGACATATACATATTATATATTTTATGCCAAATTTGTCAGCACCAGACAATAGATTAAATCTACTTACTCCCGATTCAAACAAGCACATAGTGGGGTCTTCATCTTCGCCATTTGGACAATTTATTTTGTGGTCGCATAAAGTGAAATAATCAATACAGTGTATTCTGTTCCACCTATCTGGTGTCGGGCAGGCTAACATTTCAGTGTCATCTTCAGATCTTGGGCACACTGAAAATAGAAATTTTCTATGAATAATAGAGTTAAATGTACAGGACTCCGATTAAAAATGCTTCTGGTCTGTCAAATTGGTCGAAGGAAATCGAGAAAGATTGCGATGTTAGTCATACCATCAATATATATGTCAAACAACATCATAAAAGGTTCAAGCTTTACAATAGCTATTTTCTCACAGTGTCTAGACTTCTTAAGTAGAGTGACTATGGCGTACAGTTATGGCACTTTCAGAAACAGTACCGGGTGTTTAACTAGTTTAACGACACTCCCACTCAATCAGTAGATCACTCTATTGCTCTGTCAAATAACTACATTGAGAAACTTACATGTACTTCAGATTAACCATTAAACAACACCACAGCTGTTCTTGTGATTAGACAACACAATTACCATTTTTACCCGAACTAGACTGTACAGTAATTTAACCGAAGAGAAACATTTCAGCAATACGACGGTCTGTGACATGGAACTGTCTGTGCAATTACGGGGGCACAAGACGCAAACATAAACGGCGGGTGAAAAGTACACACGCACTATCGGTTTAGTATGGAATCCGGTTAGTGCCACGATGAATGTCGTGTGGCGCGTCGAATATCGTGTGTCGCCCTTGGACATCAACACACGACATACGAAGGGACACACAACACCACACACGACATTTCGACGCAACACACGATATTCAATGCGACATTTCTTGCTACAGACGCAAAACACGACAGTGTTCAATTGACGTAATCGCATGTTGTGTGTCGCTATGCGACATACAGTGTGGCACTAAACGGAGTCCGTAGTTTACTCGGTGATTGTAGCTGTTGAGTCAACTTTGTAGGAACTCGGAGGTTCGGTAACATAAAATAAAAGGACATTGAGTATTTGCTTGCTGTGTTTGTTGTGTGTGCTATGAATTGAGCAGTTCTGTAGACTTTCGACTGCTCATGGTTTTCAGTGTTAACTTCCGATCTAAATGATTTGTGTGAACGACCAGCTGATGTTTGTAGTCAACTTTAGTTTACTAGCACTATACATAAGGCAGTGCTGTGTATCATTCATGTTTTTCTCTAATTTCGACCTTCAACGTAGGGATGTATCAGAACACAAAATATGTCAATGGATGAAATAAAAAAAGCGCTTAGCTTCTTTTCTCTCCCGATCCAATGTCATCCGTCGCATCACGCTGTGACAAATGTATTGCGGCGATATAAAATAAAGATAAGAAAATGTGAAACGTCTATAGCATGCAACTGATGCTGAGAAAGTAAATCCATTTAGACAGTCAGATCTGATATCACGAAATTAAGACATTTTACTCTATCGGCTTCTGGTGTTACTTTTGTTATACTTTAGCGTATTAAGTAATTGGTAACTCCAGCATTATAAAACAATTAACAAACAGCTTTGAACTTTGTAAAACGACCTGGTTTTACTTTACAAAGCCGAAATAAGGTCTGGGGAATTGATAACACAAAATGATGCAACGTTCCTATGAACATTAATAATGTGTAACTCTTACTGGCATTTTATGCATCTATGCATCCGTAGATAACGTAGTAAAATGATATCAATTTTGCAATATAATGTACTTAGTCAGCTAGTAGAAGTGGTATGATCCTAGCCTGGTTATCAAACTTTATTTCCCGATTTATTCGTTTAGTGTCTTGTACATAATATAAATTATCCATTGTTTCGTCAGTTGATGTCGAAATTTTAATTACTTGCAAGTATGTTGATATTTACTATGGACGCTCTGTATTTATTTCAATTATTAGTAAATCTTCAAAACATTCACTTCTGATATCAACGGAAAGTGTTACCTTATAATGTGTAAATGTTTAAGTAATGAAAATGTGTATGTACAAGTATATTAATTGTACCACATGGGTCTATGATATTCTGGTATATTTGCTCTAATCATGTTTTGTCGTAATGTATGTATGAGGTATATATATGTACCACATGGGTATATGACCTTCAGGTTGTTTGGAATAAAACTATAAATGTTATTCGGAAACTTGACGACAGTTCAAAAGAAAATTCCAGACGCCGTTCTTGAATCTGATAATCACCAAAAGATAATTGCTACAAAGTCCCGACCCCTTTCAAAAATTCCAAAGTTCGATTCCCGCGTGTTCTTTCGTGATATTAGGATACGGTCATGTCTTCCACAAAAAGTTGCCAGTAGCATCTGGCAGAGTAAGTTAGAACGGGTTGATAATTAATTCCAGAAAATCTGGTACGGTCAACTTGCCGCCATATATGACTGAAACAATGTTAAAACGGCGTCAAACCCGATGAAAACAACACACACAAAAAAGGTCCATGTTTTACATTGTAAGAAACGGTACTACAATCTTGAGTAAACGACTTTGAAAATTACGTGACCCAAAACCTTTAGTTTCTACATTCATACAAGCTTCTTGTGGTTAAATATGTGAAAGTATGTGTCTACAGTCCACCGACGGCGGTGTCATCAAGTATGGAAATTTGCACTTATTGTGGACAGAATTTATGCCATTCAACAAGTTTTGTCGACATTATATGCACATCCAGACTTACAGATGGTGCCAGGATAAAATATTCATTACCCAAAGACGTGCTTAAACGAATAACACAATGAGTAGGTGGAATGATAGAATAGAAAGACGTCCCAGGAGAAGGTATTAAAGACATATGATTGTTAAATACAGTTTCCAATTGTCTCTTGTGTATACAGTTCTGTCAAACAAGATTTTCAAGAAATTTCAAAAATGTTTAATGAGGTTAGAAAAGGTTAATACTTTGGCAGGGAAACATTCTGAAGTCTACTAAGTCGAAAACACCAGGAAAACGCTATGAAAGTTATTTCTTCTTGCAAAACAGTTTGATAGTCACTGATGTCTAAATAAACATTAAACTTTCACTAAGGCGTAACAATTGTTTGTCTCGGGTTTCCCGACCTACCCTATTTTTTTGCCCCGACCCTAGAACATTTTTCGCGAGTTAACATTTTTTTTCTTTTGGCAAAATTTCTTCCTGTGAAATTTTCTTTAGGTTCATATTTCTTCCCAGTTATTAGACGCTTTACGCGTATTCAAGCTATAGAGCATTATATTCACCTTGATTAAACATTGCACATGTTAAAAGGGAAAGGGGATTTGTCTTTTAACATATATGCATTTAAATCTGTCGGGGGTATGTTAATTAGCTTGTCTTAAAAATAATTCCGACCTACCTATATAAATTGTTTAGGCCTAAGTTGTGCAAGACATAATTTTGTTGATTGCCGTTGTGCCTTTAATGAGGCCAATTTCGACAGTTTTGGACATAGTTACTATTTACTTCAAGAAATGTTGATTCGTATTGAAATACGTAAGTTTAATGTCCAAAAAGTGTATTAGATTGGTTCACGGCATTGACCTCTTGATATTATAATTAATTTGTAAATGTGTCTCTGAATTATAGGTATATTCTTATTACAAAGGATTTCGCAAAATCGCAGTTTCCGTTTTTAATCTATGTCACCGTCAGACATAACGAAATAGAGCATACTCATTATACAATTATTCAGAGCTATACAAGGAAACAATTCGAGCTACGCACGAGTGTAATATAATAAGACTGTCCTTAATTATACGTCGCTGTAATTAATTATTGAGTTCATTATCCTTCAAATTGTTTTATGGAATGATGAAATGTCATTAACCTTTGATTATGTTTGTAGAAAGTATTGAGTGTTCAAAGTGGTAACATATTTATGTATTTATTTTTGACTCCACAAGCTTCAATTTTATTTACATTGTTCGAACAAGAGTTTATATTGTAAAAAACTTATATTTTAATTCGTAAGCATTTGATAATTGATAAAATAAAGCGTCATCATGGTATTCAGTACCAGAGTGGTGGGTGTATTCAATGTTGTTTAGCTTAAATGAATGGTAATGCATGGTCGATTGAGGAGATTAATTGGGATCAAAATACTCAAACATATGTTTGAATTTAGTGATACCACCAAGAGAAACATGCATGTTAAGATGGCGTGTGTCCAGCCACAGCTAGGTTCGAATCACGGTAGCGCCATTGACCGATATTTCGTGTTCCTCAAAACATGACTTTATAACAGTAAACGCAAGCTCGGTTATGCACACAAAGAGAGAATCAACATACGGACGGACGGTAGGGACAGCTTATCTAAAGCCGTGAACATTGTCAAATGTATTCAACCACACATGGAACCAACCATGTGCTATTTCAAAATCAAGATTTAGTGAAGACGACATTGCAAAATAAATAGTCATTAAAACAACAGATACGATTGTTCAATAAGCACGGAATTGCTTCCTACAAACAATTCGTCACGAGTTGATTGTTTGACATTTTCGCAGTAAATCAGATGTCGGTCCCAATAACATGAACAAATATCACAAGAAGCGTCATTTTATGTTCTAAATTATCTCCGTTTGCCTACAGCAAATACAAAGCACAAATTGTAAATCTCATGTGAACTTTAGATCGTAGCTGTCGGAAGATGGAGTAATTTCTATGCAAACATCGCCTCATTCTATGAATTCACACAATTAGTTTATTAATGACAGATGACGCAACTTCCTTGTAGATATGGATAAAGACGTCAAGCAGGACATGTACAACCATCCTGACATTATATCCATACGTGCAAACAATTAATTAAGCAAATGGGACACAATTTACAAACAAAACTGATGACTGAAAATGGGAGTGCTGTCTTAATTATAACATAATGGAAATACATATTTCATGCTTGCTTGAAATGTTAAAAACACTTACAGTGTTATGATTGCCTTCTGAGTTAAGCAAAGCTTTCGAAAACGTACACACATCATTTACAATCATGTCACACCATTGATAAATGTGTTCTGACGATATGATGAAAGTGAAAAGATGCAGAACAGAGGACCACCATTAATTAATTCGATAATCAGAATTTCCCTCGGCAGATCTTGACAAAATGTAAGGTAGGCACAAGTACAAAACAAAACAGACTAAGGAGGCACACCCAGAAGGCACCACAAAACAATACCAAATGGACAAGGAGGCACACCCAGGAGGCACCACAAAACAATACCAAATGGACCAGGAGGCACACCCAGGAGGCACCACAAAACAATACCAAATGGACCAGGAGGCACACCCAGGAGGCACCACAAAACAATACCAAATGGACCAGGAGGCACAACCAACGAGGCAACACAAAACCAAACCAAATGGACCAGGAGGCACAACCAACGAGGCAACACAAAACAAAACCAAATGGACCAGGAGGCACAATCAACGAGGCAACACAAAACAAAACCAAATGGACCAGGAGGCACAAGCAACAGGGCAACACAAAACAATACCAAATGGACCAGGAGGCACAAGCAACAGGGCAACACAAAACAATACCAAATGGACCAGGAGGCACAACCAACGTGCCTACACAAAGCAATACCAAACAGGGAGGGAGGGAACACAACGACCGAAACGATACGGACATTGAAATTAAACTACACCGCCTTATTCAACAGATAGATACGGATATAGATACGGCGTCTATATTGCATATTTCGGACGTATTCCCTTGTGTAATTTCTTACAATCTATCCCTACTGATGACTTATACCTGACAACAAAAATCAGATTAATACATCTGCTTCCTTTCAATGGATGACAGTATCAACATCCTAGCCATTATTAATCTCAATGAATTACTACCAAGAGAGGTTTCCTGAAACACAGCTTTACAGAACAGAATTGTTTGTTTGTCTGATTGTAGAGAAATAATCCCCAATACACATAAACTTGTAAGAAGCAACGGCAATGATAACACAATTTGTTCACAAAATGTTTCATTTATCCAGAAGAGAGCTTGTAGAATTCCCATGGTATGTTTCCAAGCAGTAATTATAGGTGTGGGAGGACAAAGTCATGGCATATAGATATTTATTACAGGAGTGCGAATTTATGATTCTTGCTTCTGTACCGACTGCGTAGATTATCCGTCTTTATTATCTTGTCGTAATGGAGCGTTCGGGATGAAACTGTGTTCATTGAAGCAACATAGGAAACATTAGCAATAAAATCACCAGCTAATTCATTTTTTTCTATTGAAAGTGGTTCGTTGCCTTAATGAGCACAGGATAAAGTGCACACACAACAGTACACGAATTTTCTTCTAATGTAATAAAGCTCATTCAAACGAATGGAATAATTGCTTTATCAGATATATCAGATATCAGAACAAATATGGAACGTGTTACTTCAATATCTGTTACTTCATTGACAAACATTATTATATCGTCTTGCGAAATAGAATCAAAATGTTTAAAAACGAAATACGGTTTAATTGCGAGTTAGCTACCGGACAGTTACAATTAGATGTTCATTTGTTCTTCCCCATGTGCAGTTCCCTTACTTGATAATAATATTCATTTTATCCCCCCACTCTATCCTTTCGGCATATGATTACTAATTTTCTTGTCTTGTTCCGCGATGGGTTCCATCTATTCAACCTTACACCCTTGTTGTCCACCTAAATTATTCTTAGGGGACTATTCCAATATACGTTTACCCTTGCACCTCCCTAATCCCTTAATGTTTCATTGCCTATGGTTTCCCTGTGGGGAGGCATTATCTAATGTATGTAACCACTTCTATGTATGTAACGTTCCCTGTAACCACTTAATCTCTAGTACAATGTCTAGCAAAACATAGTATGTCATAAAATACAAGTTACAGTAAAACTTCGAAACCTCGAACAGTTTTGGGTCGAACACAGTAGATACCTCGAACAGGTTCTTAGGTCCCGGCAAAACCCCTTCTTATTTCATATTAACGAACAGTAGATCACTCGAACGGAGATAGGTCGAACACTCGAACAGGTTTTGCGGTCCCTAGATACCATTTCATTCATTGTTCACCCCAGATAGGTCGAACAATACAATAATTCTCACCTTTCATGGACCGAGCGATATTCTATTATTTGATGACAGGTAAGATTGGTGACACGTGTTATTCGCACGTAGTGATTATTACTTGATGGTTGCACTATAAACAATACAGTGTACAAGTCATGTACTTATGTGACAAACAAATCACTTAATGGATCTATTAAATATCTTACGAAACATTAAGCTTATTTTGTATGTCTGCCACGAACCACAACTGTGTTAGTAATGTTTGTCTTAAAATAGAACTTCGTAATTGTTTACTATCTTGTCTGTATAATATTCATGTGTGTAAAAATAAACGAATCATTTACTTAAATATGTTTTAGTTTTCTTTCATTTCTTTTTTAATTATGAATAATGCTGTGACTATTGATCGACGTGCATTCTGTATGAAAACACTAACAACATACAAATGCCATGCGTTCAGCATGCTTAGTACACTTGCACAGGTGACAGTCAGTTTGTACATATACACGTATACGGTAGATGGCTCGAACAGGTAGATGGCTCGAACTAATTGCTCGGTCCGATGGCAGTTCGAGGTTTCGAAGTTTTACTGTATATGCTCTTATAAAATCATCTTCGTAAATGTCCGAAATAGGAAACACCTCACGCAAACATAAACGCAATATAATGGGACAAACGGAATATAGCTGTACCATGCTTGACAACAGTTCCAAGTTTGAACCGTTTTTGCATGCTATACAATGGCAACACTATTTCAATAGACGCATACAACCACAACAAACGATAAACTATATGAATATCGACATTATTGGCTGTTAGGCCTTTGCGGAACATTTGTGGATATGAATTATTAAGACTATATTGTTCCGATAGGCATAAAATCTCTATAATGGCGTTAAATGAACATTATATCATTCTGATGGAACCCAAGAATTCTGCATCGTCCTGATAGCTAGGAATTGTTGATTTAATATTTATTTATTGTCGATTCTTCGGAGAAAATTTCTAGCTGTAATTTTGTAGTGGGAGGACAGTTTTACGGCTTGAAGGAATTAATGGCATATAAAACGTACAATGAAATCGCGGGCTACAGGATTAGATTTGCAATCGAAGATTTTTCCGTGTCTTAATACGTATTTCGGTCAACACATACGGCTTCATCTTGCAATCTGTTTTACTTTTCATGTCGAATTGGATCAGCAAACACATTTCTGATATACGATATGGTTTAGAGTTTTACTTTTCTCAGAGACGGAGAAAAACTATTACGTTTCAACGGACAATTTTCGACAAAGTATGACTGATGTTTGGTGCAAGTTTTCAGCAACTGAAAATTAAAAATAGGTTAACCCTTTATATCCAAGTATAGCATATTTACGTTACTATAGTAATTAATTTAACTTTAACTGTTTGTAGCATTTGAAGATCAGAAGTGTTTACAACCTACAATATATTCCCGTTAAAAGGAAAGAGACTACCTAGATAACAGTATAAAAAAGAAAGTTTGCAGAGCAGCGAAGGCCACATTTACAAATCAGAATTTTGCCTGGAACTAAGCATTGTGCACGTCATTACCAATCTACAGAACATTGAATAGATATGCTAATGCAGTATTAATTCTTCCCAAATACGAAATGTTACATTAGACTTACAAATAATTGAAACCATCGTCATTAAAATAGGGAATCAGCAGTGATATTCATGTCTCAACAGTATTTGATCGCATTAATGTTTGTTTTATAACACTGCCATTGGATAATCTCTTGCGACAAAGTACTTTAGATACGTAGACCTCATAACTGTCCGTTATTGCTGATAAAATTCCATTAGAATTCTAACCTTCCATTAGATGTATTGCCCGAAGTTTCTCATATTGTTTTTATGAATGAACAAGGAAATTGCCACCAATGGCAAATATACAATAATACCAATATATCACTGATAGCCATCGACATATAATTGCCTAATATATCGTCGTGTCTATGGCAGAGGTGATGTATAGGATGAACACACACAAACAGAGGATGGGGCAGATAATGGAACAATATTTAAAGGAAACATGGACATGATTTGTTTGGGAGGTATTTTACAGGAACTTAAACATTGCATTTTAAAGCAATGTTGCAGATATATCTGGCCCATCTGAACCATAATTTTTTTAATGGGCTTCATCCAGTTCTTTGGTTACATCGGCTAAAACATTCTTAATAAGAATCATTGCAATGTATAACAGATTAAAACGATCTTGGTTTATCTTATTACTAATAGACAAAACCTGTAGTTTTTTCAATGTTATGATGATAAAAACTTATTTTGTTCAGCAAGTACGGAAGAATACATTATGAGTGTATTCTTTGATAATGTATATTTACTGATGTTTTAACTATATAAAGTATATTTTTCATGTTTGTTTTGGTAAACAAATGAACACAAAAATGAGCATAATATAACTTTAAGGATTTATTACTTCCTTACACATCTTAATAACGATAATAACCTAACACGATAAAATAGCTTAAGTCTACCATGAGCTTGCATTGTGATGCTAGTTTCATCATATTTTACTATTTTTCGAAATAATTATACTTGTAGAAGATTGCTTACACTTACACATAATGAACCAGGTGCTGACAATGATTATTAAGAAGACATTAGTAGCATCTCCATGCAATGTCTTGTAACACATAAAGCTAACATATATACCATTATGATCGAAGAGAAGCTTAACCATTGGAGCTGAAATGCCACCTCAAGTGCGCAATGAAAAGCATGACATTAAATGTTACAGACCAAACTCTTAAATGTGGAATACGTTAGAAGCAATTAGAATTGCTGTCAAAACCCAAAGGTCATGCCTCCATTATATAATGTATCGACCAACAAACTACAAGTCACACAATCAACATGACAAGATGCACACATAATAGAGACACTATAATAAACACAGTGATAAACTTCCTGACATGTTGTGAAGGTTTACAATGGTTCTAAATCTTTATCTTCACACTGTCTTAATGAAATTAAGCAGCATGACCTTTACGAGAGTTTAAATCACTAAACGCGTAGTAAAGAACAGAGAGGTAAATGCTAGTGAATATTAGATTGTCTTTTGGAAATATGTTAACTGAAATAATCTCCCTAGTAGGAAGTTCCTGTCAAAACGATTAGTATTTCATTAAGAATACATGCCAATCTAGTCAATCAAGACATGAATTAACTTAATAAGATAACTTGTGGGTGATTTGCCTCCCGGAGCTATGATCAGCATAGAAATCTAGAAATGGTAATTTGATTGTCGCTTCTGTATTAATGGAACGCTGTAGGAAAATAAGTCTATCAGACATATATGTATATGGTCTGCTAGTCACAACAGTAATACTGTAGACATCTCGAATTACAGTTACTTGGTATATCTTCATGTTCAACATTTGTACACTCCTGCCTATCCACAATGTATTTTTAGTTTAATGTTATAGTTCTATCTCTTCACACCCTGTAGAACTGCGTTTGGAGACATTGTATAGTAAATGTCGCATTCCTTGTCCTGTTCTTATTTCTTTTTTATGTTCTGCAAAGTCATACCTACTCATCCGTAAAACGTTTGATAGTCGAGCCAATACCAGACATCTGCCTTTTGCTCCAGTGTAATTTTTAATCAGAAATAGGTGATGTAGTAATATATCGTGTTTAATAACAAATTAATGAATTCAATGATACCGAAGTACATAGAAGAGAGGTCTGTCTTACATCAAGAGAGATCATTTATACTTTGTAGCCGCAAGAAATAGAACCCAACCACTAAAATCAGCTCGGTTAAATGCCCTCCAGAATACCCCTGAGATAATTTTAAGTAAACTTGACGCTCATCCAGCATAAAGCGACGTTTGCTATGCGGGCAGTGAGGTAAGCACTTGTAGATGTCGCAATTACAAACGGCCAGACCTAACGATTAGTTTTATAAGCATACTTATGTATTAAGATCAGTCAAAATGGCAATTTGAAAACAACAGGTTTTTGTAGGCATTCATTCGTGTACCAATAACGGCATCTGGTTTCGTCTACAGATCTATTGAAATACGTGACGCCACTAACAAGCAAATGCCCCAAGAAGTCTCAAATGACAAATGTTCTGACAATTATTCTAATTGAAGTTGCAAGCGCATGCAATCTATGACAAAAAGAATAAGTATAAAGTCTTCCGTAAAACTAAAAACATTGAGTCCAACCTCTAACATTCCGCTTGGTCAGGAATGACAAAAACGAAATTAGACAGTACGAGGTAGTCATTATTTGTTCAACGTTGACTTGTTGAATTTATTTTGGTTTGTTTGAAAAGTCATCAGAACAGACGTGGAAGGATTTGGTGGCAAGTAGCTGCTGCGAGGAGTTTGTAATACAAATTTTGCTTTAATATATGTAAATTCGTTTGTACCGTATTCTAAACAATGTTCTCACTAACAAAACTTATAATGTTATCCTCTGCAATAACACAGAACGCGAATTGAATTTGATTTTCATAAAACGGAAAAGGTATACCTTCAAACTAGGAGACATATTGTAAAAAAAATTGAATTTTTAAATATAAATCGATTCGAAAATACATTGTCAAAATTCAATTAAAATACATCAGACCTTTTAGTATAAATATTATTATAGTCGTCAGTGTTTGTTTCTTGTTTACTTCATTCCGTGCACCACTACTTCCATACATGTTTACCCTTGCACCTCCCCAGTGTTTTGTAGACTATTGTTTTCCTAGGGGTCTGTGAAGGGAGGGTTTGTCTTTTACATGCAGTGTTCCCTGTAACAACTTAATTTCTCTTTTACTATCACCGTGTAAATGTGTCAGTGTCACCTTTCTTAGGTATTAAAGCTTATTTGGTATTGTACATCTTTATATGCATTTATATAAAACCATTTATCATACAAATAGGAATTAACAATTTCATCTAGCCACATTAATTATCTCAAAACATCTTCGCGCACATTAATGGAAAAACAACAGTAAATCAGTGTGAAACCTGACGTTCTTGACATTTTTCTTCGCGTCAAAGGAGTCATTAACTGTTTAAGACACACCTCTCATTGATTCACCGAAATTTTCAGAAAGTTCCATATTTAGAAGTACCTAGTTTAATTTTGGCACTCCTTATATAAAGTTTCTCACTGTTATTGTTATTTTATATTCTTCTTCGAGCGTAGTTATACCCTATGCAACAATTAAATGTTTGATTAGAAACTGATTATTAAGTTAATGTGCCGTAAAATAACAACACGTGAAATATGCAACAACATAATGGAAATTCGACTGGAGAAAATCGTGAAAAGTGCATCTCATATACAATATACGAATCATTAAAGCAACAATGGATGCAATATACTTTCGAAGATAACACATGTATCAGAGAAGAGAAACATGTTATCAATAAAGTTTGAAGAGCATCACATTCGTTACAAATTCATGTGCACATAAGTAAAGCGAACAGCACACTCAGCATACAATATATACTGAATGGCATACAATGTCTACATAAATATACTTGTCTTTTTATCGACACCCCAATGGGAATGCACGAAATTACAATGAATACTTTGATAAAAATCGAGACGTATAAAAGTCAAAATAAAACGAGATACGAGCTCACTTGACGTCCCTGGATATATGAATATATGATATTTGTGAAGATTTAATCTCATGGGGCTGAACACAAGAAAACTCACTAACATATTCGTCTTATGAAGGCGTGATGTCTATTTTTGTACCTCGTATCACCACCCGAGGGAAAGTTCAAGATCTAATGAGATTCTGTTGAGAAACAATTATTATTATTAGTTTTGTATTTTCTGAATGAACAGAACATGAACATAACGTGATGTAAAATGATAAATATGAATTGTCTGTCGCAGCAAAACGACGAGAGGAATAAAGATTTGGGTGTGTGGGAATATTATTTTGCTGAGTACACGACATAAAATGCCATTATCAATTTGCATGGGGGTTCATGAAAAAGAGATTAATTCGTCTGACATATTTTTGTCCATGAAAACTATGAATAAATAGATTCGTGAATGATTCACATAGCTAGACAATGACATGAAATGTAGACGTAACTCCATTACCATACCGAATGTTTTCCTCGGATAAAATCAACTTGTCGATAAAATAGGGCAAATATCTGAAGCTAAACATATTTACAAACCGCCATTGGTTGGATTGATCCAACTATATTGACAGTTAATACAAGATCACAAAGGCGCTTTGTCGACTTTTTTAGGATAGAGTTGTGGTTACAAATATACCACAAATAAATACAAAATTCTCAAGGTGAAACTTGAACGGTCATATTTAAATTGTACAGAAAATCGCATAGAAAATTAAGGTTTTAAATTTCTGACAAAACTGCAATCATACAGATTATACCAAAATATTACAGAAACTCGCATAGAAAATTAAGGTTTTAAATTTCTGACAAAACTGCAATAAAACAGATTATTCTAAAATATAACATCAATCATAGATACAGTATTACATACGATAGAGGTAACAATTGTATTATCAGGACATACAAACAGAGGGAGGATATTTTCGGCTTCACAATGTGGTTTTCGAAAAGGTCACTCCAGAAATATTGGAATAGCTCGATATTGGAACCTACCGTACACAAGTTATGACAAAAGTCCATAAAGTTCAACCCTTCCTCGTATGCAAGTCGCATTCCGTAATTGGCAAGCCTATACTTAATAACGCGGACGATCAATGTTCATCTCTATTTTCTGTAATATTTCATGAAAATATGCGCTTATTTGACAGAAGCGAGAGAATAGTTTCTACAGGGCTAACGCCACATACAAAAGACAGTGCCTCCCCAAACAGACCACAGAGTCTCAAAATATGACACTTTGAGTCATTGGAAGAGTAACAGTCTGCATGTTAGCATATGTATGCATTACTGTGCCATATGTTGACCCTGTTATATATCTGTATTATATAAATGCCTAAGTACACGTTATTATTTGTTCTCACATTTCCCTGATTAAAAGCTGCCATAAGTTAGCATTTACAATTCACGCCACATTGAAGTAGACTGGTACTTTTAAACGTTCCATGGTTACAATTACAGGTAATCAAATAATGTGCCAACCAAAATTGCAGGAACTGTTATATTTACAACATACTTTTACACAATTACACCATATCGACTAAACGAATAGTTCGCGACATTTACATCAGTGACACGTGGTTTACTTTTTTGAAAATTGACACTTATGTAATTATGTCAAGTTTAGCCTATACTTTACATAAACTCGCATCAGTAAAATGGCACTACCCTATTATAGCATACATAAGGCTCCAATAGTTCACTCTATGATTTAATTCATTGAGTCGCAGTATTAACATAAAGCACGCCACCAATGGTATTTTATGTTCCTTATATTGCAATGGACATTAAACGACTACATGAATAAGTTTTCCTAGATTTTAAAACCCGCTGTCGTTTCGCTTACAGGTACTTGTCCTGTCACAGCAGGATTGTCCTCTAGAAGTTGTACATGTCCACTATCAATGTTTTACTCACGTTTAGCGTAAATTTAATAAAATTTCAAAATTCACGTAATAATATTTTTTTCTTCCAATACCTATATTAGAACTGCGTTTTTTGACACAGTATTTCCGGATTCCTTAATCCTAAGAAAATTCGGGATGCAAGAGTTCTGCTCATTTCAATTATTTATCGACAAAAACCATCAATGCTACAAAAACCATTATGTGTATTATAAAATACACAAAATGTTTATTTATGAAAATGTAAAAATAATCAAGATAAGTATGAAATGTTACTTTATCTAAAATAGAAACTTTGACATTATGTGTTCTTCTTACACATGGGAAATAATTGTAATGGTGTATTGTTTGATGATATGAAAGCATAAAGCACTGTTTCAAATGTCACTAAAGGCAAAAATATACGGGAATACTAAACAATTGGTAGAAATATTAACCGGAGGGAATAAGGCCATGGTAGTGCATGCTCGTTTCAATAACTAGAGCCGTCGTATATGACTTGAACATTCGCTTTGCACATTTCTTTTTTGCTGAGAGCTCCAAGGCAGTAAATCGGTGTAAGGTTATTATTTATATTATGTTTTAGATGTATGTTAAAGTTCCCTTTCCCCATACGCATTTCTTCCACTTGATAAAGTGTTCATATTAATTTCTTTCCCAGCCCCATCGGTCTATTGGTGTCAGCTCTATAGACTTGTCCTGTGATGTATTTCATCTATTAAACCCCCGCGTTTGTCCTCATGAATTCTCCTTTGCCTCCTTTACGATCGGCCAGGCACTTTCTTGTGCCCCTGTTCCCTAGCGTATTTACCCTTGTGCCTCCTGCTGTTCTTATCGACTGTTGTTTTCCCGTAGGTCTGTGTGGAAAGGCATTGTGTTGTGTATATGGCGTCACCTGTAGCAACTTACTCTCTCTTTTCTAAATGTTGTCAGAAATCTTTTTAAAAAGTGGAGGAAGGCGCCGAGTGGATTATGCCTTATTCAATACACACAGCCACCCCGAAACTTAAGGAGACATGCATAAACACTTACAATGACAACACGGGTCGCAAGACAAATTCGGAACTGATGAGAGAAAAAAGATGTACCGCCATGAAACGGTCCGTGGCAAAGTAAATACCACTTGGAGTAAAAACACTATTTATTTTAAATGCTCAGTTCCACTACCTCTCCTTCAGAGCAATTTAACAATGGATGATTAATATATAAGACAGGTGTTATATTTCAAACTTTTCATATTAGCCTAAAGCATCAAAGTGGGGATACATGTAATGGCATAAAATATTTGACATGATAAGAATATAGCATTAAATGACTTTTAAGTTAAGTGTTTTGAAGATGTTACCAACGTATACTGTGTGCTGATCAACACTGATTGGAAAGTCTTGATGAACGGTGTGATAAATCTTCAATGTCTTAATTTATGTAATTGTATCTTTTTTATCATTATTTTCATTCAAAATGGCATTTCCTCAAACCTGTCAATACTTATCACAGAATCAACTCACGTATATTTCTTACAATGGATAAATGTGTATCAAATCGGTGTTATCTTTATAATGGTATGTACATAATTTTGGTAGTAAAATCACCGAACAAAAATTCGATGGTATACTTAACTCTCTTGTCGTATTAACATTTCAGGATACGTATTATGGTCAGAGACACAGTACTGTAATTGTGTAATATATAATATGTACATTTATATATTGAGGATGGTAGTGTTAAGACATAAGGCTGTTGAAGTAGTTCAGATCTATTTTGAAAGTAGATCTCCAGTTATAACCATCAGAACAATGCAGCAAATGTATCCCGAGGATTATAAACTAACTAGGCTGCATGTTGTTCACAGGCTCGTTAACATTACTTTGTCTGAAAGCTTCTGTACAGACAGGATCGATGTGTGCATCCGTGATCGAAAACTAAATTGATCATAAACGACATATTTTCGAAAACTGTCATTCAGTAACATGATTTTGATGTCAGTGTGTGTTGTAAAATACCATATACGACTTTGATCCTCGCAGAAAACGGTAGTGTAAATAGTATAGGACTGTATTCAGCGAGACAAAATCCATTTCGCCCTAAAATGGTATCAGATATTGTATATCACCATGTATATAGTAGTGCAATGTATTAATATGACATGTATTGAAAGAGAGTTTAAGTTGTTTTAGGGAACGCTACATACGTAAGATTATGCATTCCACACATACATACCCCGGGTAAAACAACAGTCTACAAAACATTTGGCACTAAGGAGGTGCAAGGGTAAATATATATGGAAAAAGGAGTGCAAGGAATGTACTGGCCCACCATAAAACAACTAAAGATAATTTACAGGAGAAATGGGGAAGAAGTGTAATACATACTATTAATTTACATATAATTTTCTTGCAATAAACAGACACTCACAAATGGGTGAAACGTTCCACAAACGTATACATTGTCATCAAGACTGCAAATTTAAAATTCCTTTGATTATGGTTACATTTTAAAGTGTGTTAGCATATGGTCTAAATTAAATATTTGATGTATGATTTGCAACAGAAACAAGTGGAGATAGCCTACCAACACTTGATGAAATCAAGAAGATAATGAAATACCAAGACTATACATTAGTTATAATGATTTACATGTATCATAAATAAACACCTAGTTAAAATGTCTGTGATAGGATTCTAATTGTTTGACTGATTAAAACACCTAAAATATCTTTGCAATCATAAACAATATTTTAATTATAACAGTTAATTTCAGTCGGAATGCATAACCATCTTGTGAGGCCTGAATTAATTCTCTCATGATAAGACATTGTCATTACTTCTCTAAAAGTATTTCTGTATTGCTGATTCTCTTTACATTCTGCCTGGGTTATTTGAGGACAGAACATGATTGCATTATGTGTCACATTTGTTAGTTTCCTCCTTTGACTGATGTTATGAATGATAAACATGGTAGAAATAGCCTATGTAAATTATCTATGAAGTTCTCATGTTGTCAACATTATTCATGTTGTGAATATTTCCAGTGCTTTCAAAGATTGCGACTTGCCATAATGAGACATGGTATGAGGAATCACGAATGTTAACATGCATACCACTTGTAACATGGAACATAGCTTTTTTCAAGAATGTTATTACTAAATAGTAGGGATGTAAACGATAGACCGGTTAACCGTCGTTCGAACATGCGGTTATCGGTTAGTAAAATCACTAACCGGTTAGTCGTTTATTTATTTTTTATGACAACATCTACTTTTCATTTTGGAAAAAAATCTCGCAAGACATTACAAATCTCATAACTTTGTCCCTGAAAGGTGTAAATCCGCGGCGTAAGGGGGCAAGGTCGATGATCCGTAAGTAAAAGTTTGACACTATGCGTTCACTACAAATATTTAATGAAACGGTCAGTTAATTGTCATTTATGACAGTCGTAAAACTCGATTGGGTGTTCGAGAATTTAGGCATATTTAAATAGACAGACAATTTAGAATTGTTGTATTCGAATAGAGGGTAACTGTCTCTTAAGGTATATGTAATTTGAATACATCAATTTATATATCATATAATAATGTTCGAAATAAAAAATGATGTTTTCATGAAAATATTTGAAATGATTGATATTTCTTTTATGAATTATGTTCAGTACTTAGCAGAAATAAAACATAATTCGAACTAGTACTAACGTCAGAAAATAGGTCTAGTCATGGTAAAAATATACACGACAACATACGAAATAGGTAACCGGTCGGAAGATTAAACGGTTAACCGGTTAGCAAAATAACCGAATATTGACATCCCTAGGAAAAACAAGGTATGATATTCGCGAAGTATCTTAAGGTTATGATTTTTCTCAATAATAATATTTTCCTTAGTATCCACAATAATGCACTTACATACTTACACACTTAAGTTGTATTCACTAAATGTCTAATCTTAAAATTTTCCTTATATGAATTTTTTCCTTGAAGGATAAGGTAGCGTCCATTCATTAATATTTTCCTTCAAGTTAAAACTTTCCTTTCCTAAGGAAATCCTTAAATGGCCCTGATGAAAATTTTAGGGTAAAGGGTTTCCTTATATTCAACTAAGGAAGCGAAAATAAGGATAAGGACAATCTTAAGGTAAACCGTAAGTTTTTTCGGGAATACCATCCCAGGCATTGATATAATCTATAGGTAAACCATAATTATAAGCAGTCAGAGAGTTCCATCGAATAGAAATTATAACGATTCGCATGTTTCATTATACGATTTTGAATTTCAGACATTTCGAATCAAGTTCAATCAAGCTTCAGATTTATTCATCCCCTGTGCAATATATTATACAGTAATAATGATGAATAGTTGAAGCGCTTGTCGCCGAGTTGGGTTTCTTTTTGTTGAAAAGTGACTCAACGAATAGTTCTGCATATACTTGTGCTAATGTATTCTAGAACACTAAATGACATTCTGTAATGTCAATTGATTAATTTATCTCCCGTATCACATATCGTCTCTGAAAATGAATAAATAGTGACGTTTTCTTAGCCGAGAATGTCTTTAGGGATAACTAATATGTTAAACGTTAAATATTTCATTTCAAGGCGCCAAATAACACATAAATACTATGACCTCGTGGTAAAAATGTTTTTGACAGTCGATTGTCAACAGTTTAAAAAACTTTTTGAAAGACAGAAAGTTTAATGAATACCGATTATGTGGCAGTTGAATATAATTAGTCTTTTTAAGTAGCCAAGTAATTTCGAGGCCAATCGGAGCTAACGTGCTTATGGTAATATTACTTCAAAATCAATCTGTTTTTTAAATAAGTCTCGTAAACAGAATCAATCCCCATTAACCAGACTAACGTACGTCATCATTTCCAAACAAACAACCACAGTCCGGATACAAAACTATTGCTTTTCACACGATTAACAATAGAGGATATTTTTGCTTTAATTAGTTAAATATAGCAGCCACCGTCCAAATGGGCCATTGTGCTACTCTAAGCAATGGTGCGAAATAAAGCCATGCCTACGACATTAAAGCAGAATTTATGTTTGAATATGGAAGTACGTGGGTTGCTGCAAACATTTATCAAAGATCAATTTATTCTAACCATCCTTTTAGCTTGTAGCACGTCATTTATTTCTATACAAACGGTCTCTTCTACAACGTTAGTGAAAGCACATTAGCTCTCCAAACAACATTTGCTTTGTGTCGCTGTATTGATGCCGTGACACAGGGCTGTATCATCAATGAAATCATTAGCACCTTCTGTCTCTATATTTAAGCGATCATATAAAAACACGTAGATTCATTTGTCGGCAACTTTCACAGTGAAGTGATTGCTTTATTGCATGACAGTTATCGTGTGATAGGGGTATTTAAATCACAAATGACGATATGAAAACATTGAATACGCCAATTATTACATACGAAAATGTGATAAAAACCACGATCAACAAATAATGCATAAAACGTATTGTGCAGTACGCAATTCTGGAGTTTACATAAGTAGAATGAAGAGGTTTTTATATAATATTTTATAATGGCAATGTCTGATTGTAATTCCAATAAACTGACAAGAGCATGTTTGCGATTCTCAAAGGATAATGCATAATGGTTCTTCCAATAGATAAATTGATGGCTTACCGATAAAATAAATCCTATGGAAGATAACGACTTAAAACTGAAATATCTAAAGCAACACGTGACATCTTTAATCATTCAAAACCTAAGTATAAACATGGCCCATTGCTCTTCTAATACGTACTCTAACCAAATTTCAGTTGTAGCTTTAGTTTTGGTAACTGCGCGTTTTAATCATGAAGTTTAAGTTGGTTAGACCCTTTGTAAGTGGCAGTTCGTGCTCGACTTCATTATGGCAATATATGTATACACTTAGTAAAAGACAGACAAATTAATAAAAGTTATATTCTACTCTTTCTCACGTTATTATGTAACTAATATTCGTTTTGAGAAAAAATGAATAACTGACACAAATGTTTTGACACAACTTTTCATCACGCCGATAATAAAATTTCCGACCATCCTTTTCTGTTATCGATTTCAAGCTATAGAGCATCATGACAAGTGGCTTTACGATTGACTTAAATGAGTTTTTGGTCGGAAAGAATCAAGTTATAAAAATAGCTGATGAAAATGTTAGTTCTAAATTGATTTCGTTACATGAATTGTGACGATTTCTCCCAGAACCGTTTTTGACAAATTACTTTTGGGTTATTTAAGTCTAACACAGTCAATGTTTTGCTCAGGTTAAAGAGCAATTTCATAAGGTTTCGTCATAAGCGGTATTGATATACAATTTACTGTTAATTTGATGACGCTCGAGTTCTTACTTTCAACGAAGAGATGACAGCTCAATTCAACGCACTATATGTAGCAAAGTGCCGCTTTTACTTTTAAAATATATTACTTAATTCCTAGTTCCATACAGTAAGCGGATATATACTGTGTTGATGTATGTTTGGACGAAATTAATATACAAACAAAATATAAGCGTTGTTATCCACACGTGTCATGTGAATGTAATATGTATGAAAACTCGTGCAATTTACAATTACTCTACTTAGACGTGAAACAGTTACTCGCTACAATGTGAAAGATGCATCATATCAATCACAAGATATGCTTATATCAGCAAACACGACAAAGTTTAATCATTAATAATGTATGGAGATACAAAGAACATTTGTATTGAAATAACATCTTACAGTACAAGAACTGAGCATAATTATCTACACAGCGATGATAAAATAAGTCGAACAGTAAATACTACAAAAAGGGCAGTCACCCAAAGGTACAAGGGCATATGACAAATATATACATACATTTAAAACTATAGTTACGGTAGTATTACATCGCCAACAAGGTCTAAAGACCCGACATCACACCTCATTTAATGAAATGTCTCAATGTACTTATTATAGTTTTCAGTCAATTGTTAAGTGCTTGAACATTATTCTCTTGTATTCTATCCCCGTCAGCAATTAGTTATTTTATGTACTTATAATGTCCTTAACAAGCAGTCTTTATGAAATGAAGTCGAGCAGTAAATGTCAATACAAGTACTAGGCCACTACAAAATAATACCTTTCACATTTCTACATAGGATTTGTTGCACTAGTATTAAGTATTAACATCATTGCCGTGTAACACATTTATATTCTGCAAGAGAAACATGTAATCAAACTCACTTTACCTGAACTATTCGTTTAACATGTTTGTTTCAGATCGATTTCGTAACAAGTAAGCAACTTATATTTATCATTTTGAAGACAGCTTCCTTGGATACTAACCAGTACTCGGAGTTCGGGGTTCATCCACGCCCTTTGAAGGATTCGAGCTCACGTCTTTCTGATCAGGAGTCAGATACTACACCTGTCGGACATGCATGCCACAATGTATGTTTCGTGGGAATGCTTGTCTGTCGTGTTCCCGTAGTAACTATTGTTCCTATTGAAGAGTCTTGTTTCGCGCTAACCTCATTCATTGCACAATTTATATTCTCTATTTCAGCTTCAGCATACAGCAAGAAGTTTATGTATCGCCTTTCACTATCGGTATTTCACGTGATACCACATATATAACACCGTAGCTTATAGTCAATGTATTTATTGGAATGAAGAAATTAAGGCTTAGCGAATAATGAGCGTTGAGACTAATTTTATTTCCGCATCAATTTGCTCCTGTAATTCTTCCTGAAGAAGACGTGCAAGTACCAGAGTTAAGAAATATCTGTCGACAAAATAACTCCCACATAATGTACACCATGTTGCTTCGTATTGAGACAGACGAAGTTAACGTGTTAAATATAACAACCGATATATTGCTAGGACCACCAACGCACATGCCTTTTTTCACCCATTTTTTGTTTCAAAATAATGGAAGCACGAATTCATAGAAATACAAATGCGACAGCTTAATTTATATGATGCTGAGCGGAATGGCATTTAAGAAATAGTTTGATATTCGTAATATGGCAACATGTCAGTTAGTTTCTTTTATACCGATTTATTTCGGTACTTTAGGTATTGGGACATCGCAAATATGACAACAGTGCGACGCATGCCGAGTTAACATATTCATTCCCATGCATCTTTTGGCATTCGAAAAAGGTATGCGGTATCATTTTGATTTTGCTTGTAAATTGCGCCCATTTTTAATTATAATTTTATATTTTATAGACTTTCGTTATTGTGACATATGTGATTGTTTTGTTTGTATAGTGTATCTTTTACTGTTGCAATTGTTAACATGTATGCATAATTTCTATTTTTATGTCTTATTGTGCATTTTGGTGGATGTGCCATTTGTGTGTGGTATATCCCACTCGACTTCATAATTTTATTTACTAGCGTTTCTTTTTTATATGATGACAGTTCCAATGCGTAAGCTTCTTGTCTGATACTTGAAAAGTTTCCAGAAATTTGTTTCGCCATGGCAACTACAGTGTGTGTTGACAAACACATAAACTATGCATTGGAATTCTTAATCATTTACCTGTACAAAACTGATCTGATTAAAGCTTTATATCAGATAAATATATTAATTGGATTCGTAATGTATATGCTAGACTTGACATATGAATCTAATGGAACCATTAACAGCAGAATCATATCCTGAATTGCTTTCAAAAACGCTGTTGGAGTTCCTATTCTCCTGACAGATAATTAGGCGTACAACACAGAACATTCATTATCAGGTGGCCAATGTATCTAATCATTTAAATAGAAAGTTGTAAGTCACGTCGAGAACAACATAATGTTGTTTTATATAGCTCTGTCATATCATTATATATTTTCATGTATAAGGTCTCGGTGTAACAATGATATTCACTAAATCATCTAAATCATTTCGATTAAAACGATTATCGTTCTAAAGGGCATACGTACTTGCAGTAAACTAATATACCAAATGTTACTCAATACACATGTAGGTGAAGATTTGAACATCAACACAAAAATGGGTCAGCAACAAGCACGCCAGGACACTACAGAAATGTATATAATCACATTGCTGTGTCATACTTCAACAACTTATTTTTACGTTTGCAGCTTCTATGCGCTTACTAATGCCAAAAGCAGTCACAGTAATTCCATACTGAATTTGTTTAAATAATCTTCATGATGATAAGTAATCTTTATAAAACGATTA
The DNA here is from genome assembly GCA_032209605.1 of Mactromeris polynyma. Lineage (NCBI taxonomy): Eukaryota > Metazoa > Mollusca > Bivalvia > Venerida > Mactridae > Mactromeris > Mactromeris polynyma. Next base: position 4,795,568 of record JASFXZ010000005.1, read on the forward strand.
GCCTTAGGATACAGATAAGCTTTCAATTAGTTTAAAGTAAATTTACTGTTTGTAAGGATTATGTGACGCTCATTAGTATTTAGTATATTCTAAGTGTTCTCTGTGCACTTTGAATAAGGTATTAGTGTGTATCTTGTTGATGTCGTAGACTGCTGGTAACTCATACATAAGCAATCCATAGACACTTATAAGCATAGGGGCATATTTAGTGTCAGGAAACAATAGGGAAAGAGAAAGATGAATATTTTCGTACTGAACATTCATCAATTCTATTGCGTAATATTAACTTAACTAAAACTGCGAAGTTACAATAGTCCGGTTAGATCAAATTGTATTTTTTTGTCAATATGAAGGCAATGTTGCATTTAAAAACGATGTTTAAATTTGGAATCTCTGTATAAGTTAATTGACTGACAACTTGTAGAAGACACAAACTACATGAAAGATCTGTTTGTCCATGAAATGAAATTTGCTTGTTCAGTGAAATACTCTCAAATACGTATAGGTAGGGATATGTTTTTACCGTATAGGCCGAAATGTATGTACCATCATATGTATTGTAGGCGGAAGATAATGCCCCCCCCCCCCACAAAGACCCTAGGAAGGCAACAGTCTATAGGGACTGAGGAGGCGCAAGGGTAAACATGTATGGGAATTAGGGTGCACGGAATGGTCTGGACAACCATTAAACAAATTTTAATGGCACGAACACCTCACGGAACAAGCCAAGAAATTCAGTATTCACAGGCCAAAGGGGGGGGGGGGGAGAATATGAATAGTATATAAACTGAAGGAACTGCACTTTGGGAAAGGGGAACTTAAGATACATCTAAAAAAATACATAGAAATAATAACCACACAGCAATATTCAGCCTTGAAAATGTCAGTAAAAAAACTGACAGCCACCATGGTTTTGATGACTCCGCGTTACCTTACTAAATACGCCATGTCAATTTTGAAATAATTTATCGCGTATTCTGCAGCTTTAGCGTTCTGTCTCGAAATATTTACAGTTTGCTTAAAACTTAAAATTGGGATGGTGTCTCTTGAGTCGTGATATCACAAATTCAGCGTTGAAATTTTCTTTCAGGAGTTATAACACTCAGTAAAAATTCGATTTGCAATGTTTTTAAAATTGTTTGAATATTTTTTTATTACAGATAATGTGTGCACTCTATCTAAAACTCAGCAGTCTGAAATTTGATTTTTTGTTAAAATTCGCTGATTCAGCAAATTGCTGTCGACAAAATGTGTCGCTATTTCTGACTTGTATCAAATAATTGAATTTGCCGGTAATCTAACAACACCTCAAATGAATGTCGAAGTCCGGCAGGATATGTAACATACAAAGTGCACAGAAGTTGTTCACAGCACATTTTCAAGTATCAGGAATGTTGGAATAAAACTATAACAGTGACTTAAGGTTCTGATGGTTTTCTAATTCCCTTGGATGTGTTTTAAATACAATGTGTATGATTGTCTCCTTTCAACAGGCGTAAGACGTTGCAACAACCGTACTGAAATCGTTAATGAAGCTGAACATAAAACATTGATGTCTATACAACGTATCCGACTGATTCGAACATCATAATCCACGTATGCCAATGTCGTTATTTAAATTATTGCCAAGATTTTCTCTAAAAGTCAGTTAATAGGGTATCAAACTATTACAGACAGGTAAATACTAGTGTCAATAACTTTCGGACTAAATACGTAACATATCGTTTTATAAGAAGTTAAATCAATTCCATGTTCTACTCAAATCAATTCCATGTTCTACTCAAATCAAATTATATTCCAGATATGCTGAGCACAGAAGAAATTGTCCATTGTTTTGCAGCATACAAAGATGATGTATGGATTGTTTGTTTCATAAATCAGTATTGCGTTTCAATTGTTTTCGTTTGAGGTATAACATACACGTAAAAAGTTTCATTGTTGAGTATTTATTATTGATGTTGGTGGTAGTGTTGTGATTATTACTAATATCTGTACATGTGATATTCATCCCATGTTGTATTCATGGCTTGTTCCGTCGTTAATATTTCCCCTTTGCTGTCCCCCTAAAATTTCAATTGTTGATTTTCATGGCTCGCAACATCTTTCCCATACAAGTAAACCCATGCACCCCATCAGTCCCTAATGATTTTTAGACTGTTGTTTCCCCGGGGTCTGTGTGCGCATTGTCTTATGTATTTGGCGTCCCCTGCAACAACTTAATCTCTCTTACAATTCAAAATTACAATGGTACAATACTATTGCATATTTTACAGTTTTCATTTTATTTGAGTGATGGTAGGATATGTGTAGGACTGAAATGAGCCTATAACACATTTAAACCCCTCAGTGAAGTTTAGGCCATTCATCGTGCTATTGTATTTCTTTTCTCTCCATCCGTCATTTATGTTTGTATATTATGTATAGTTTGCATTATCAGGTGTTTATGTTCACCCTTGTGTATTTGGAGGTGACTGTGCATTTTGAATGTAGCATTCCTGTTCCACATTCATTTTCCTCTGTGAATATACTTTTGAAGTTGATGTTATTTTTTTGTTTGCCTTACAGTTGTTGCTAACTTAAGCACATTTTCCCTTTAATGCTCTTTCAAGCTCAGACAAGAAAACAACAAAGGATTCTGATACGTCTCTTAAGTCTTATCAATTATCAGCAACCATGTCAGTCTTGTAAAGCACATAACCAGGGAGTGATTGCGACTGTCTATTAAGGGAAATCTCGAGGCACTTGTAAAAGCAATTATCTGCTAATACGTAACTAGACATGTAGGAGATACTCTAAGCTCTTCGAAGAGCACTCGTACTAGGGAAGGAATTTCAACTTTGTTAGTGTGTTTTGACTGCAAAGATTGACAGGGTCTCGCTAGAGAACTGTATATGTTACATTCAATAAAACACGATATGAAAGAATATCTAATTTAATGTTGGAATTATAGAGACAGCATATCGGGACGAAGTTTGCTTCATTAGTAAAGTCTTGTCTACACAATTATTTAATGTTGCAATATGTGGGAACTGTTGGAGCTACATGAAACTTAAATCCTTAGTGTATAGACCAAAAATATATTTCACTTATTGTGGCAATTGTTTTTGACACAATTTATTGTTTTTATTTTCTGTATTTTGGTAGTATGGTGCCCAGACATTTGGTCTTCCATTTTCCAAGTATACACAAGCACGCGTTATTTTTGCTCATATTTAACTCACTAACCTGTATCAGACACGGCCACATCTCTTGTTCATCACACAGCTTTTATCCTTCAATCAAATCTGCAAACGTTTGCATCAAAACATCTGACGTTTCAATGAAAAACATGACAATGGAAGATTGCCTAATATTGTTTTATTTAAGGGCAGTATTAACCAAACGAAAGTCTATTTTTGTGCCTCTGTCTGGCGGTAATTCCATTTCAATTGAAGTGTACAAAAATACACCAAGAATCATCCAAACTTGCTGTTTATTTCTCTCTATGTTATAGTGTTTAGTTAGCGTCGGACAAAAATAGAAAAAAGTCTGTCATAACGGATTAGCGGTATCGTAAACTGAAATATGAGTCTCGGATGGCACACGTCACGGGAAGGATTGCAAACATGTTATTTGGACTATCTGAAGAAGGTTTTGCTGGAAATCCATAACGTGCTTATGTTATTACAAAAAACAGTCGAAGTACTTAGTTATATCACACATTTTGCTCATGTAAATATGATCATGATAAGTCTCATTACTAGCTACTAGGCAAAGGTACTAAAAGGTACTTTAGATTTCAAAAGAACTGAGTCATTGATTTGTACATAACAACTAAATTAAATAAGATTTTAACACAGTAGCTTTGTTAGCCGGGTATATATATCATCGAAATATCAGTAAGATAAAATAGTATGTACGTATATCTCGCATACTACATTTAAAGAGTCAAAATTAAAAAGTTCATTAAATAAGAAATAAACACAATGCAAACATGTTGCTAATTGGCGTAATATTAAACCCACAAGTTACTAGTTTGCGTTGTATAATTATTAATTATCTTGTTCATACCGATTGCGCTCAGTTGCTCTCTAATGAAATAATTTATATTGGAATGTCGATATTGCATGACGAATATCGGGGTATTTATTCCCGTGATTGCAACGTGGGAAGTCAAATTAATCTTTAAGCAACTCGACTATAACGTCAAATATGCATAAAACATGATTGTCTTGATTTATGGTGCAATGCGATATTTTCATTATTTTTGTGACATTCTTGTTTTACCGTACATAATGAATTTATTGTCAAGTAACAAGGTATAAACATTGTTTTATTCATTGGAGATTTAAATTAAACATTCCCAGTTCAAGAAAGCTAAAATGCCGTATCTCAAATAACATTTTATGCCGAATCGGTGCGTTAGGACCAAATGTTGTTTGCGCTTTAATAAAAGAACCTATTCCAATTTGTAGCTTGTTCTCAAAGTGTATTCAAAATGAGTTATGTTGGACTCTGTGCCCGGTTTCGAAGTATGTATATTTTCTATTCACATATCAAAATTTCCCTATACAGATTTTTATGGTATGACATGTTTCTTAAATGAGGAGACGTTATTACGTTTGAGCTATAAATGTCTGATATGAGCATAGACACAAACTCATGTCAAAGTATTACATCGTTTATCGTATTTTTAACACGTTTTATGTCGGTAATAACTATATTTCCATTACACCGATGCAGTTCTAGTCAATAATTCTGGAGCTAAATTACAGTATGTAGGTTAACACAAGGTTTGGCATATGTTGGTAGTGTTGAGTTGGTTCAGGGTCATTGGGTTCAGTGTTTTGTTAGTTCCATGCGACATCAGTTACTTTATCCAGCAATTCAAGACACTCTATCTGTTCTAATTTGTTCTCCGACACGACAATGGCTTGGTACGAATCAGAATTGTGGAAAATAAATCAAGATACATCGTTCTTTGAAAGCATTTTGATAATTATATATAAAGGAAATAGTAATGTGTTACAGGAAACGCCACATACACAAGACAGTGTCCCCACAGGGGAATACGCACATGATAAAACTAAAGATTATAAAGTAGGAACTGCAACTCTAGATTACAAATACAGATACAAGAATGTGGACATTACACAGGATATTCAATATTACACACCCCACACAGGAGAATGCGTAAAGTCCACATGATAAAACTTAGGATCATGTTGTAGGAATTCTAGAATACAAATATAGATAAGACACAGGCATGTGGACATCACGAAGAAAATTCAAAGTCTGATACTAGAACTATTTACCGTTGCATAAAATGATCTGCAAAAGAATGATATTATTTAACTACTCCTGACTTGGAGAAGAATTAATTCCAGAATTAAGTTTGGGATCAATATCAAATATAATTTCGTTCAAATTTTGAAAAATGAGATGCAAAAACTACATCAATAACACATAATGTGATTGATATGATCATTGTTCTAAATTCTTTAACTTATTGTATATACTCAAATTAATTTAGAATAATGGAATATAATGCGTTTAGACTGATTCTTGAAAATTGATCCTGATTTGAACTTGATCAGTTTCAGTCTTCAGCATAATTTATAAATATTTCAACGGAGAGCTAAAGTTTTGAATGCTCTCATTATGTTAAGTAAAGGATAGTTGGGCATTTTGCGTTTGTTCATCGGATGTATTTGTATAAAATATTTAATGGCTTTCGTAAAGGACTAATGTTTTTCAGAACCACATTGATCTAAATCATTTAGTCCTTCGTGAGCATGCGGTCTGATAGTACGATCTTACTTTGAATATTTCAAACGAGAACGTGTCATGCATACGGAATTGTTGAAGTTTAATGATTTACGCAACAAGACATTATTATTATTATTTGCGCATGGTTTATTTTTTGATCGATTAATTATATGTTCATTCTGAAATGTGAGGAAGAAAACTTTGAAAACAACATTTTATTGGTTCCATCTTTTGTATTCAATTTGTTTGCATCCGTTTTGCCTTTGCGCAACACATAATTTGAACGATCAATGAATTTTTCTCAGATAATTGTAGTGTAAAGTTAAATCAATTTTGCAATAAATTTAATAAGAACTGCATACAAAATGGCTGGAAGATTATGTAATATTCGTGTGATAACATACTATGAATAATTAACGTAGGATGCATAGCAACGGTGCATTATTCAACATCATTGAAAATATCATTCACATACAGATGTGTTATATGGCCAAGTGTATTCAATGTAGCAACATAAATGCTCAGGTCTGATCATCATTGAACCACTGATGATGAAATGTGTACTTTGGTTTAATTAACTACAATTTCCAGTGTTCCTGTTAAAACTGTTTTACTTGCAATTGGGACATTGTACCCTTTTATTTGATGTTTTTCTTTTTTTCAAAACACAGCTTATAGGTCCTAAGAATTGTACACAAAGCATTAACAATTATAAGTAAGTCTGATATGTAATTCATATTCTGTGTATAATGTTAAAACATTTACTGTACCTGGTCATTTATGTACCTGTCTAAAAACAAAAATAAATAGGGTATCCTGTTGGAAGAAAATACTTTCACAGCAAAGATATTAGCATTGGCAGCAAAGTAATTGGTATTTTTTCGATTTTCTACTCCCATTAAAAAAACAAGTGTAGTCCTTATAGAAAATACTTTTTGTATTTTTTCTTTCGTGTGTGACATCTTTTAATTCATTCTTAACAGTTATGCAATATGCTCAGGAATACACAAGCTTGCGTACTCCGAGCAAACTTTCTAATTGGTCACTTTGTTTTTACCGAAGAAACCATATAATATATTACTGTTTTATGTCTTCAAATGTTACGGTTGTTGTTGTTTATCTGTCATAGACTTTTACCTTAGGGTCAAATTGGATTAATATTTTCAGAAAAAATGTACGAAAGAAATTATTTACGAGTTATGCAAATTGTGTTTGCATCGTTGAAATCTCATTTACTGTTTAAAAATATCAATAAAACCCAAGAGACCAAACAGAAAATATTTAATATAAAATGTAGAAAAATAAATCCTGTTTTGTTAAAATATCTCAAGAATACACTTCACATTAATGTAATTTTTTTTTGATTCGTTGCCATTAGAATGAAGAAAGCATACATTGTAATTATTTTGCCACTAGATATTAAACCTTTTATTTTATTTTCAAGATGATTACTTTATTATTATAATATTATCATTATCACATTATCAACATCATCATCATCTTCATTATCATCATCTCCATCATCGTTAAACTTACAGCTGATATATGCGATATCTACTCCCCCGATCCACCCGACCAGTTGTACTTTGATGAAATATCTCCAAAAACAACCAAAGCTGTCTTACCCCGGTACCTGCCCTCTCCCGTTTCCCTCACGTCCTCCTCAACATTTCTCTTCTTCCTTCTTGTTGAAAAATAATAAAATTGGTATCTTAACATGTTGTCATCATATTTCCTTAAACAATGAAGACTCCAGGTTTATAATGGCAATAGGAATACTTGATTTCTACATCTACAATATTTACCTCCCTTGTTCTTAACTGTCGGCCATTTTGATAGGCAAAACTGATAAGCCCTTATAGGAGCAATTTCCAAATATGTGATAATTGAGAAAATACCAAGATAATTTGCATGTGACAACCACTTTTTCTTCAACTTACTGAGCCAAATGCCCACATGAGCATAATGAATACGTTATTTTTTATATATTGGATAAGTTTATCATCGTTTACATTATATTCCCCATATACTTTAAGGAAATTTGCCTATCACAATGGCTGACAATTCCGAACAAGGAAGGTAAATATTGTAGATGTAGGAACTATGTATAGGTATAAGCGCTTAAATTTCAAAAATACCAAAACGAAGTTTAACCTTTCTCGTACCCCGTTATCCACATGCAGACTAGGACGTTGCAAATATTCTCCACATGGGTTAAGTCGGGAATCAATCGTAGAAAAATTCGTCGTCTGCTGCCAATTGTATAAAACTGGATAACCATTTGGTTTGGTTAAAAGATAAGCCAAAAGCAATTTGATTGGTTGAAATGTAGTTTTGCCAAGTTATGAGCCTTCAAATTGATTGAAAATAGAGGGAACCGCAGTTTAGAGTTCACCTATTTGTATACAATTGGCTACAGATGGATAAATACAGTAAATTCAACTAGTTACGTATTTTCAGTGTATTAAGCATCTTGACACGTGATACCATGTATTTATCAACTAGTCACGTGTTTACATTGAAATAATAAAGTGTACACGTGTTTGCATTTTTTTTAATTTATTGCATTATATAAACCTTCAAGAAATGTGTTTGATTGTAATAAATATTCCGACTCTTGTATTCAGTGAATTAAGCGCATAGACAAGTGTTCACAGTGTTTCAACCAACGCTACGAGTGTATAGTGTAGAGATTCACTAGACACGTGATTGCTGCTGTATTGACACACTAAAACAAATTTGGTATTTTTCATTTACATAGCCAGCGTGTGTCATTCCTGTTATAATTTAGCATACAGTGTCCCCATCATAGATAAACACTAATATAATCAATTGATTGATCTAATAAAAGACGACACAAAACTTGCTGCTGCATGTGTATTTTTGCTTGAAAGTTTTATTTTATGAACATAGCTTTTGTCGGCGTGTAGCTTCTAGTAGTTCCAGTAACACGAGATTTATTGCCACTTATGTTTGCGGCATTACCAGGTTTACTGCTAATTGTGCCAACAACACAAATATATCCATTTTTATTATCAAGGGGCTCGTCAGAGCCAATTGCTATAGTAGACGAAATCCACGGACACTCATCGGATGAGTCATCCTAAGTATGTAATTCTGAACCGCCAAAGTCTACATACCCCTGAAGAAAGTAGTCCATGTCTAACAAAAATAGCGGTAAGCATTTGTGATATCAGCTAGAAACGGATTTGAGCTGATATCACTTACGTAAAAGAAAGAACCCCAAAGTAACTTGCTGATTAAATATTGCAAATTACAGAAAAAAATGTCTGCTTACGCCGCAGCCGTATTACGCGTGAAAAGCACTGAAAACAAGCTAGCGCACTTTAACTCAGCGGACGATAGTATACTGTAGGCAGATAATTCAGCGGACGATTGCGTAAGTTAATGTACAGTTGGCAGAGATACCTATACAAGAAAAACGGTGCAACATATAATATATCCAACGAACAATTATACGTATTTTGAAATCATGGGAAATGCAATTTCCCGTCATCGTTTTGTTTAATATCGACTATTTACGGAAACAGTTCTATTTTTTGTTTATTGTCTACTGTTAAATATTGACGATTGAAATATGAATAACGACAGGTAAAAGAGTACAGTTTAACAAAAACAAAAGTATAATATAATATTTCCCATGTAGTGAACAAAATGGCGGTGCCCACGAAAACGCACGACAACGGAGAATATACTTGAGCTACTGTGCGCATATAAGATGTGTTTGAACAGTCGCATAAAAAAGAACACTGTTGTTTCGGTTCTTCATTTTACAATGAAAAATAGTGCATTAATAGTTCGTGTAACTTGAACAGAAAGTCTAACTAGGTGACAGTTGTCAACCGCGTAATCCTTTGACAGATTGTCGAGTTTGACGTGATGATGATGAGCCATCCTTCTGACTGTCTATACGAATTCTTTGAATACAACCATGTGTGTTCAACTCATATATTATCTATACACTGACATTACAAAGTGTTATTGATAGACTATTGTGTCAAAGTGACGTCTTTGATATACAGTGAACCCATTGCTGTCAGTGCTTTGATAATAGAAAGGCAATAATAAACATAACAGATACTGTTTTTATTACGTTCATATTCTTAAGAAACACAAATAACTTGTAGAGTGTAATGTGACTATTATAATAAGAGTAATACTACTCTTTGATTCTCCTAGTTGTTCCTTATCAGACCATTCCTTGCGCCTCTGTTCCATCATGTATGTTCTCTAATGTATGTACCCTTTAGACTCCTAAAGTGCCTAATGTTTTATGGATTGTTGTTTTCCCGAAGGCCTGTGTGGGGAGGCACTGTCTTTTGTATTTGGCGTTAACCATGTAACAACTTATTCTCTCTCTTTTACGACATACGTATATCATCATGAACGCTACTCCACTAACACTCACTGAGATAACCCTGTTTCAAGTATCTAACGGTTCGTGCTGTTTTAGTGTGAATTCACCCTAACTAGAAACTGGAATTCACAAATGTTAGGACTCAAATGATCAAGGATTTTTCAACTGAAAGATTCGGCCACATGACAGTGACTCCCGCTACACTGTGTATCAATTTAGAAGATTCATGATAAATTAAGCAAATATCTGGTATTTAAGTATTTTCTTTAAGAATTAAACTTTATATATAATCGTCTCGGTCAATATATTGGCCACATATATAAAAGTAATGATTACGTTGAATTGGTCATATCAGTTCTGAAATGTCAATTTCTTACAACTATATATATTTAAATGCAATAGACAAGATTAATATACAGATGGCAAACTTCGCCGCTTTATAGATATTAAAACATGTTTTGTTTCTAAAATAGTGCTCAGTTTGTAACAATTCTACTCAGTATATTCTTTTCTGCAATAAATTGACAAGTCAGTATATCAATTAATTGTTTCTGAAAGTGAGAGCGAGTTCATTAAACCAGTGATGAATAATTCATGTATTAAGTTGCAAAGGTTTGATAATGTTGATTAGAAACGGCATACTACATTCATGTTTAGTTATTGCACAATTTTATGAAACATTATACTATAGTTGACATTTGCAACTGAAATTACCTTGAATAGTGCATGGGGTTTGAAGTTATTACAATTTGATTGATTTCTTTCACCATATACTTTATTGCTTTGCAAGCTCAAATAGATTACCATTTAGGTCAAATAATAGATAAACAAACTATCGCTAACAAGATAGTACATAGTTAATATACTATTAGTCTAATAACTTTCATTTTCGTTAGTACAGAAATAACGTATTTAATTATAATATATGTTAAGAAATTGTTATGAATATTCCGAGATAAAAAATGGACTGTCTAAAATTCAGTTTGATTTTGAAGTATCTTAAATCCCTAAGAGTGGGATATTAATTATTCATTTAAAATGTAGAACAAACAATTATCAAAACTATCTTTTGATTTTCGTCAATTCATTTACAAACACACTAATTCTCTGATTACATATGATACATCAAATATTTCAATCGTTAGACTATGAAAACTACGTCTACATTAAGTACGTCAGTCAGTCGAGTGTGGGCAAGGTTTGTGAAACCCAATCTTCGAGCGTCACTCCAGCTACACGCGAGCAACACTTTGGTGATTGTGAGTGGAGTATGAGTGGAGTTCAGGTTTCTGAATACTGGTTAGCCGTAAAGAAGTAATATCAATATTACCGCTAGTAATACTAACAGAAAGAGCTGTTATGCTGCTAATACCGCTGTCACTGATACTAATATCGATTAAAAATTAGTTTGAGAATACCATGTACTGTGTTCACAATGTCTATTGGTCAATCGTTTGTAAAACATGTATATATTGGCTGACCACATAAAACTTTGTCGACAACCGTTTTTAAGTTAATATAAACGAATCTCTTTGCCAACTGATTATAGCTCGTATATTCTTGTCTCTGAAAAAATCATTCAAATCTGTTATGACATTTAGCATAACAGTCATTTGATATTTCTAAATGACTCCTTTCCAGCTTGATCGTGTTACACTCTTCTCACGTACCACCCAAACGCTGAACATCACGAATGAACCATTGAAAGATAAAACCGTTTTAAAAATGTCATTCCTGTACATTATTTTGTCATTAGTACTAATGTACACAAACACCCCAACTTTTTCAAGTGCCAATGCATAATATACTTACAATGTAATGTTGATACGAGCGTGTCCCAAATCAATTGCTTACTTTTAATAATATTAAAGCAGACCGGATTGACCATTGGAAATTACACGAAGTCCTTGTTGACACAAACGGCATGGAGAATTCGAAGCTTGAAATCCTAACATTTAATTACATAATTGACGCAACCGAAACGAATGCAGAAAACATTCAAGGATGATTCACGTGCTGTGAAGACAGAACACACATGTTTGAAAAACATCTTGACCAATAACCTGTATCTATATTTAATCGGATCATGTCTAGACTTAATGGCTCCCGCTGACAGAAAGTCGTGCATGTACACAATATAGAATGTTACCGTTCCACCGAACAGCATCGTGTTGTACCTTTGTAGCTTCATGGACTGATTTCCAAATACTAGCTCAATTTATTAGCGTTTCTGTTGGAGACGCATAATAGTTAACATTTGGTCCATTCACAAGTAGACACGTTATAAACTATTTGAATTTGAATATTGATTTGTTTTGTAGATGAGTAAACTATTCAATGACCTTCAGTGTCATTGACTGTTCTGACATTGTGCTTGTTGTTAACGTGTTCATTGTTTCAGGTTATAATGCTAACCGTGTTTTGTACATTCGTGCGATAGTTATATTCACAACTACCATATTCCTATTTCGAAACCTAGTTATGATTTTCATTTAGTATTCGTTTACTTGTATGCATTTATTTTCAATTCTCCGTATGCTTTTAAGTTGGTTATGAAGTTTTATGTGGTGATTCCGTCTCCACTTCTTCATTCATTGTTATAATTTTTATCAAGTATTTATTCTTTTTGAAACTTTTATTCAAACACTCATGACCCATTATGCGCATACAGAGTTTACAATCAAACAGGCTGACATTATAAAATCATAATGGCAAACAACAATGAAATGTATACACATGATACATATCATATCAAGAACAGCATAACAACGTATAAGCGAAATACACAACTAAATAGTATATATATACCGACACAATGTTACTGTTTTCTGATATCTATCCAACTAGCTTTTTTATGAGTATACATTTGTAACGTACAACGGTAATTCACAATTGGAGAATAGTTTAAAGGAAGGTGTAATTGAGATGCAAAAAATACTTTTCTCCTGAATTCATAATTTTGATAAATTTTGCCAGTTTAACAACAGTTGGGGTGTCTGTGCTACTCAAAAGTTTCTGAAATTTAAAAGTCTCGTGTTTATAAACTGAAAATATGATTTGTCCAAAAACCTTTTCTTATTATCATTTATGGAAGAACAAGACACAATAAAACAATATCATTATTCGATTTTAATAATTGAAAGTGTTGTTCATGAAACCATTATCGATGAATATGTATTCTAGATAATTGATATTGCAGCTTACTGGAATATGGAAGGCTATGTAGATACTTTTGTTTTTATTTAACATGTAATGGGGATTTGGAACACAAGATTTAAAGAGTAAAGAAAGGAAGCAAATATTCAAAACAACGCATCTACACACAAATCCTTAAAAAATGTATCTGGATCATATGAACCTAAATTTGTAAATGGGCTTCACCGAGTATTATTGTTACATAGTCTAAAACATAATTTATAAGAACCATTTCAATGTATAACCGTTTAAACAATATTGTTTAATCATATTGCTAATAAACAAAAGTAGTAAAAACATCCGGTTTATGAAAATACAAAGGTCTTTCTTGACATATACAGAGAAAAACACTATCAATGTAATCTGTGTTTGTTTAGGTTAAAAAAATAACAAAAAATGAGCATAATATATCTTTAAGATTCGAAGTAAAATTACGAATAGGAGTACAAATGTGTAACATAAACTGCATCAACCAGAACTGGGGACCAGAAAACCATGGATGAAAAAGGTCTTCAAAAATTAATCTAAACAGAAGGCGAGCGGGACATGGCAGAATATATGGGACTAGGGGACATTTTAACTAAAAATAGGAAGGGGTACGATATAAAAATAACTTGAAGAGAAACTTAAAGCCAACGTAATGACCGTTATGTGGACAACACAGCAAAATGTTATGTGTCAGCTATACAGATAATTTCATACGCATAACCATTATGCTTCAGTACATACAAAATACCGATATTTATTGGAAAATGTGATTCCAGATATGAAATTTTACATTATATCACCTACAGCATTATATTACCAGGAAACAAATCAATTTCAAATTATCTCAGCTGCTTAAGAGCAATAAGCATCTTAACATAGAACTATCCTGTCATTTATTCACTGGCTTTTATTAACTTTATGATACTAAATGTTGTATTATTCTGCAGATTTGTGTCATATGTTAATATACTCAGTACATTAAAAAACGCAAACTCTTTGGTTTCTGAAATGTCATGAACTTACCTAGAGATGCAAGATAGGAACCCAACACACTATTGTTTCATTTAACGCAATGATGAACGCTAACTTTTCTTTTAATCAAGTGATATTTTCATATCATAATGAGTTTTAAAACACACTTAAATAACTCTTGAAAGAAAAATTACAGATACAAAAGTAGGAATCAAACTATGGGCTCATTTCACGTTAGCAAGTCGTCAAACTGATTTTAGTCCCCAAGTTTTAAACTGACAGTTCCAAATTCCTTTTTTAATTGTTGCACAAGTACTGTCTTATGTCTCTTTACATTCTATTTTTTTGTGGGTGGCATTGTTTTGTGAATGGAAGAGTGAATTAATTGTTCCCGGAAACGCCACATGCACAAGTCACTGCCTCCCCACAAGGACCCCCAAGAAAATAATAGTTTACAAAACATTAAGCACTGAGGTGGTCCAAGGATAAACATGTATGGGAATATGGGTGCAAGGGTAAACATGTATGGGAATATGGGTGCAAGGTTAACATGTATGGGAATATGGGTGCAAGGGTAAATATGTATGGAGTATCGGTGCAAGGGTAAACATGTATGGGAATATGGGTGCAAGGGTAAACATGTATGGGAATATGGGTACATAGGTAAACATGTATGGGAATATGGGTGCAAGGGTAAACATGTACGGGGATATGGGTGCAAGGATAAACACGTATGGCAATAGGGGTGCAAGGGTAAACATGTATGGCAATATGGGTGCAAGGGTAAACATGTATGGCAATAGGGGTACAAGGGTAAACGTGTATGGCAATATGGGTACAAGGGTAAATATGTATGGGAATATGGGTGCAAGGGTAAACATGTATGGCAATAGGGGTGCAAGGGTAAACGTGTATGGCAATAGGGGTACAAGGGTAAATATGTATGGGAACATGGGTGCAAGGGTAAACATGTATGGCATTAAAGGTGCGAGGGTAATCATGTTTTGGAATATGTGGGCAAGGGAAACCATGTATGTCAATAGGGGTGCAAGGAATGGCCTGGCCAACCATAAAGAACAACTTAGGAAATGGAGTCTTTCTTGCGCTTTTCTTCCTTATCTTCACGTTTGACTTGACAATCAAACTTTTCCCCTTTGTTTCATTGTTTAAGTATTTATAAATAGAGGTCCAAAATTATGTATGGAACGTACAAATTAAGAATACAGTGTTTCAACATATTTAACTATACAGGGACGCGATTTTTTTTTATGATAAGTATATAAGTACGTCTTGTCTATGTTTATTTTCTGTTCGTTGCCCCCTCTTCCTGTTTGTCCTTTTTGATTCTCCAAGATTCCTTGCGCCCCTGTTCCCTTACGTATGTACCCTTGAGCCTCCTTAAATGCCTTATGTTTTATGGATTGTTGTTTTCCCGGAGGTCTTATGGCGAGGCACTGTCTTATGTAAGTAGCGTTCCCTGTAGCAACTTATTTTCTCTCTTACAGATTTAATGGATTGTACAATGTGCATGGGAATAAATAATCTAAACGATGTTGAATGTCACTGATTCTTCGTATTTGAATGTAAAAACAATTTTGGATTAGCAATTTAAATTTGAATAAGATTTTCACATAATTCCCCATATCGTCTTGAGTATCCTCCGTTAATAGAATATATAACTCTTCTGAACTTAGATAATTAAATATTCATTCTAACCTAATTGACTACAAACTTGTTATGCTAATGTGTTAAGTTGGTAAATGTCAGAATAATGCCGCGAACAATTTGAAATCTTCTTAAATTCGTTGGCAGAATATGAATATTTGTTGCTCGTTTATTAATTGACTTCGAATTTTAGCAGTCGACTAGTGGTATATAATTAGCATTTGAGTGCTTTAATTACACAATTGTAGTGTTACTAACATTCGATCATGTGACGCCACGTCGCTAGGGTAAAGAATACAACAATTTAGCTATGTGTTCGGTGAAAAGGTTTTACTCATCAGGTGAGTTACCTTATTTCACGAGGTTGATTGCAATGAAAGTGAAAAAAGAGATTGAGTTGTTGCAGGGAACGCCACATACATAAGACAAATACATCCATCACAGATCACATGGAAACAACGGTCTACAAAACATAAGGGGCTGAGGAGGTGCAATGGTAACCATGAATGGATATAGGGGTAAAAGTCTGGCCGACCATAAAACACTATGGAGAATTTAGGGGGACAACTAGTGGAAAAAGTTTAATCATGAAGTACATCACGGAACAAGTTAAAAGTAAAGTATATCAGGTGAAGGGTAGAAGTAATACAGGGAATGCTACATTCATAGTCTGTGCCACCCAAAATAACGAAATGTAACTTACACACATTTGTTCTGAAGTTGTGTTAAACCGCGCATGATTTTACTGCCGTTTTCCTTTTGTTAATTGTATTTTATAGTGGGTTCATACGTAAATCACTGATCCCCATTTGGCAAGGCATCTTTATAAGAATGTTCATATTTGCTATAAAACAGAAGATTAGTATGTGGTTATTTCATAACATAAACCTTTCCAAATATGGAATACTTCAGCTCTAAATACCACGATATGTGTGAATATTCCAGGAATGTTTAAAATATATATAATTGAATTAGATAAAGCAATTTCTGAATCAGTAAGGTTCAATTATCTAATTCTTGGGGTCGTAAATGTTTAAGCATTGAACAACAATAGTCACACCCTTCAAATGTATAATTTAGAACATAGGAATGTTTAACTTATTTAAAAACATAAATTGTAAATTATTTTGTTCTTGTAAATCAATATTTAATAAAACCGATATTATATAGGTAGTATTGCAAACTTAGATTTACCTAGCTACACATGTAAGAGAGAATATGTTGCTACAGGGAACGCCACATACACAAGACAATGCCTCCCTACACATACCGGATACAACAGTCCACAAAACATGAGGAGGTGCAAGGGTAAATACGCATGCGGGAACAGGGGCACAAGGATTGGCCTGGCCAACCATAAAGGACAGTTAAGGGGGACAAACAGGGGGGGGGGGTGATTTGATGGATGTAATACATCACGGAGCTAGCAACAATAGGCCGAAAAGGGAAAGAAAATAACACCAACACTATAACAAGTGAAAGAATTGCACCTGGGAAAAGGGAAATGTAACATATATATTAAGCATAAATAGAAATAACAACGATACAGCTAATATAAAAATATTATTTAAAAAAAAGAAACTGTAACAGGACATATTTGTAAGATATTCCGTTGGAAAACATACACTAGAAAGTATATGGTGTCATTTATAATTGTAAAACTGATCTTGTACACAACCAACTGTTTTACGATGTCTCCTATTTCTTCTATGAAGTCACTAAAAGTGCCAAATAGAAAAGCAGCATAACGTATAAATATTCCAATCAAATGAAATAACATGTTCAGGTATATGTTTGTATTTGCCTTCAGAAGCTTATTGTGTATTTCAGTTTTGTATACAAGTTGGGAAAACACACAAATGTTATATAAATTATGTTGCACACATGTACAATGTACGACCGCTCAATATAAAAGTACGTCTTTTTTGGCTATATTATGAATTTATTGTACGTCTTGTGTTCCTTTAAATCTTATCAGTTATTTTTGTATTCGTTCCTTATACGAACAAAATTGTAAACCTTATTACTGGTTATGGATTTGAAGTAATAAAGAGCAATTTTGGTTGAAGGGAGAGTCTGGGCTATCGATTTTCAGTCATAATGAAATCACTTTCTCGGCTAACAATACCGATATCGTTACCGGAAATTTCAATTGTTTCCCGAGCTATTGTTTTCCTGATATTGAAATTGAATCACTAATATATCACAAAATAAAACAATCGCAAGGCGTACCTAAAGTTAAGACAATCTCCAATGAGTTACTGGTAGCGCTTGTTTTTGAATCTGTGATAAAATCTTCGAGACGATTAATACAATCCAAGATGTTTAATTTATCATGATATCAATTGTCTCCTAAATGTAATGAAGAAAACTATTTCTCCGCCAATTCCCATTAATTTGCATCAGACATCCATTTCAAGACTGAGCCCAGTCATGATGATTTAATTTCTGATAAAACAAAACACGAGTGACGTGTCTCTCAGAATATATTCCTCGAAAGATTGTGTTAATGATTGTTTGAAGTAGGGACGCAATTAGATCGTCTGATAGAGTCAGATTATAATATCGTCAAGTCGCCTCCTCATTTAAATACATCATGTGTTCAAATATGAGTCGCACTTGTTTGAATACCAAAGAGACTTTTAAATTATTACCCTCCAGTCGTGTTATCACCCCCGCACTTCGGGCAGAGATGTTTCAAAATGATATGATTCAGCGATGTCTGGTTGATATTGGGCTAGTTATCTTATGAGTGTTTATTTATGCAAAGGTCAGATTACCCACCCACACAAAGCATTAGACAATTTCAACATCATGTGTTTTACAATTCACAAATATATATTATTTATATAACATAATGTATTAAATAAGTTGTTCAGGGATGGAAAAGTGAAAGTTCATACAAAAAAACTCAAAAGCCAATCAATTTCACGATGTGTTAAAGAATACATAAATACTCCAACCACGTACAAAGTGCACTGTCACCCTAAACGCACCAGGATACATGAACAAAATGCAAACATGTAAACAATGACAAAGGCAACTTGAAAAAAGATGGTCGGCGCAATTTGAAGGGTAAATATTTGTTGTGCAACATAGAAATGCCGAGCTGTTACGATTGCTGGTCACTCCGGATCCAAAATGGATTTCGGTATAATTCAGTGGATCTCGGTAAGGTAACGTACCCCTTATCGAAAGGTTAAGGTTACAAACGTTGTTCGGTAGAATAGTAGTTTTGATTAGTTTACAAAACACTGATATGTAAATAGCAAAGCTATGTTAGTACGACTGCGGCTAAAAAGAGGCACAACACGTAATTGATAGGTTAAGATAGAAGTAGTTTATTCAAACGTCAACTGCTGGCATGTCCTATTTTACCAAACACAGTCATGTTTCAGCATAGTTTTCACCATACTGATGCGATAAAATAGTCTAATCGTTGCCAGCGTATTTTAGTCTGTTTCCGCAGTTCATTATTTAGTCAAATGTAATTGTGTAATTAGGAGACAATTTGCAAATACATGTTGCTGGAGATTACTTCACCGAAGACGACTTTGGTACAGTGTTAGGTTTTCTGATTTTGAACATAATTCGAGGGTTTAATGCAAGACTATACTAACTCCTATGTATTTATATAGGAGTAAGTATAGTCTTGCACTGAACCCTCGATATATGAACTACACTAGAATACTATATGGGGAATGAACACAATATAGAATTGAAAATAATGCAAGCACAAGCGGTGTAACGTGTTGCCGTTTGGTGGACTTTTCAGATTATCTATAATACATGGCAAATGGAGTTTGCTCCTCGTGACTGAATCTATGATTACATGTATAAGTCGCTATGTACTATTATATTCGTGTCAGACAGAAGGACGCCCCAACACATATCACCTGATTGCGACATATACGGAAAGATCAGCAAGTGCAGTAAATTAACCAATGAAGTTTGGCTAGAGGGAACAACAAAGGATAGCACAACAACTTAAAACAAACACCATGGACTCCACTATGTATACATGATGACGTTGAGCAGGAACCGCCGTGTACAAATCACAAGGCTACCGCAAAGACACAAGGCGACATGGACGTATATTCAAACACGTAAAGAAAGACAAAGGCATAAGAGTCAAGACACAACCAACGATGATAAACTAAATTCGAATCAAGGCAGTCCAGTATAGCGCGTCTGAATGGAAAGTGTTTTGTAATAAAATATGAAAAGTATGACAGATCGTGTTACACTACTGTATACACAGGTCTCAGTGAAGGTTGATTAAATAAGCTCGATAAGACCGCCTGTAATCTGGAAATATACGGAGACTTTGTGAGTGATTAATATGACGTTCCGGATGATTTATAAATTGTTTTGAAGTATCCATTTCAAGCTTCCATCCTACTTGTATTTCTGTATTGCATTCTGAGAATTGTGTTACAAATACCACAAGCTCTAGCTGATCAGAATCGAACCTTGTAATATGTTGTAAACTCCGAATATGTCTTCGTTTTTAATAGACATCCATCTTGCTACTGCATTAGTATGTTGTAATATTTCAGTGTCTTTCAAGCTTTGTATTATAATTCAACAGTGTAATATTAATCCAAACTATCAAATGTTTGTTTGACAGCTGTACTAACA
Source organism: Mactromeris polynyma (assembly GCA_032209605.1). Lineage (NCBI taxonomy): Eukaryota > Metazoa > Mollusca > Bivalvia > Venerida > Mactridae > Mactromeris > Mactromeris polynyma. The sequence continues at coordinate 4,816,155 of JASFXZ010000005.1, forward strand.
TGTCATGTGATCTAACTCGCGTGGTATGTAGTGAACTATAATGCCCATTTCTTCTCCGTAGTATAACAAACTTAGATTTACCTAGCTACACATATAAGACAGAATATGTTGCTACAGGGAACGCCAAATACACAAGACAATGCCTCCCTACACATACCTCCGGATAACAACAGTCCACAAAACATGAGGAGGTGCAAGGATAAATACGCATGCGGGAACAGGGGCACAAGGATTGGCCTGGCCAACCATAAGGGACAGCTAAGGGACACAAACAGGGGGGGGGGGGGGATTGATGGATGTAATACATCACGGAGCTAGCAACAATAGGCCGAAAAGGGAAAGAAAACAACATGAACACTATGAAAGAATTGCACTTGGGAAAAGGGAAATGTAACATACATCTTAAGCATAAATAGAAATAACAATGATGCAGTTAATATAAAAACATTATTTAAAGAACAGGACATATTTGTACGATATTCCACTACAAAGTATATGGTGTCATTTATAATTGTAAAACTGATTTTGTACACAACCAACTGTTTTACAATGTCTCCTATTTCGTCTATTAAGTCACTAAAAGGTTATTATACTGCTAAATAGAAAAGCAGCATAACGTATAAACATTCCCATCAACACAATTGTCGTGTATAGTGAAACTGCTACTTTTGTTAGATTTATAAAAAGAGAAATTTAGTTGTTACACGAAAAAGGTCTCCTGACACAGACTCCGAGACAACAACAGTCTACAAAGTTGTATAGCAATGAGGAGGTGAAAGGGTGTACATGTATAGATATAGGTGTGCAAGGAATGGTCTGGCACAAGATAAGCACAACCACAAATTTTATTGAATACTATACTAAACATGATGGTTATAGTGTATATAATTATGTAATGCTGCTTCAATACTTCCAGACAAAAGTGACACAGCTATATCAAGTTCTTCATGTCATAGATAAAACGTTTTTAATTTGCTGCCGGAATGTTCAATATTTATATTGTGTTTAAATGTTATCTATATGTTATCGTCTAATAATTTTAGGAACAATTTTACGAACATTCTCGATTTTGTTGAAGAATAATAAACGATCGCCATGGTAACAGAAATGACTTGTTTTAAATAAATCCGATCAAAACATGTGCAGGGAGTTGGTATCTTTTATTGTCTGAATCTTAATTAAAAATCAGGCTTTGGGCCAAAGACACTCCTTGTAATACATCTTCTCTTAAAAAGTACAGGCATATTTCATCATTATGTCTTTGTCTGCAATATTATGAGAAACATTGTTTGTTCTTATTCAGTTGAACCGTAGCTGGAAAATTGTATATATGAGTTTACGAATAAGCTAGAATTACAGAATAATTTAATAATTTTATCAACAACAGTCATTCATAAATAGTGTAATATTTTCAAATTGTGTTCCTGGTAACATTTTATTTATGTTTGTTATTGTGATCCTAACACAAACGAAATTAAATTTATTGATTTGAAATTGGTGCTTTCAGGATTTGTGATTGTGACGTACTTAAACATCGGTTAGAAAAAAATAGTATCTGCTACAAATTCAAAACGAGGTTCGATATGTAAATTACGCAAGTGCATTTGAAGAGATTACCGATTTATGAGATAATGATATTTCAGTTTTGAAACTTTACTGAATATGCGGGTTTCGTTCGCTCCCCATTGAATGAAGAAATTATAATTCTATAAAAAATATAACAGATAAATCCGTGCCAAGACGTTATGTAGTCAGAGCGATATTTCCATATTCAGAGCTCATTTTTGCTTCATATACGTGTGCCTTTAGACAATTTTCCAGATTCTCTTGTGAATCGAAATTATATTTTCTTAGAACAATATAATCAAATAGTTTGTGATATATACTGATAATCAATTTAATACATTTCAACCTAAACACGTCTGAGAATAAAATTTAATTATGTTTGTGTTTCGACTGCATTCAAGATAAAATTATATTGACTGTCTGACACATTTCATCTCAATATAAGATTCTAATTTAAGACTAAACGTATGTGATCGTCATCGTTTCTAGCAGTGGTATGGAATCGACATGAATGGATGAACATGAAATATGATGGATGTACAGTGCAAGGAACGATGATTGCTAGCGTCATTTCACATGTAAAGAAAGAGAGAATAGTTTGTTCTAGGGAACGCCACATACAAAGACAATGCCTCTCCACCTAGACCTCCGGGAGAACAACAGTCCATACAGCATCATGTATTTGAGGAGGTACAAGGGTAAATATGCAAGGGAACATGAGCGCAAGGAATTGCCTGGCCGACCATATATAGTATGTCAAGTGTCTAAAGCTAGTACTCCTTTCACTAACATGAATGTAGCAAACACGAATCGTGATTTGTTTACTGATAATATTCTACGGGATGCAGTGGGCAGCAATTATGACGATGTAGAAGAACTAATAATAAGAAAATGCTGGTTGTATGACAATTATATTTCCAATGTTTTATCGGTTAAGTTCGAAAAACCTCTTGAGAAAGAATTTATGTGTATCTTCGACCAACCTTTACTGATGAGTTTCCGATGTTATTTAATAAGCGCGGATACTATCTCGCATCCAATCGTGAATATTTGATTAAACAATACCATATTTAATACACATTCAACCGGTACAAGTATTCTTTATATGAATTTAAACAAGAAATCCAACGTGTTAAGGCGCATCCCATACTGTTTTTCCTGTGAATTTCTGAATTTTATCTAAAGTGATGGTATTCTACCAGTTTCATTATATTAGAAATATTGTCTCAACGAATTATGTGAACTTGGCATTAACTTGTCTCTACATTTGATTTTTGCCTACAGAGAAATTCAATTTAGCGGCTTACTAAAATGCATTTCTGTCAAAACTGACAGTTCTCGATGGTAGTTAACTTCAACAAACTCATAAAAGCATAGGTGACATATAGCTTCTACCAACGTTCATGTTGATTTCCCAAATGGAATAAAAGCCTTAAATGATAGGACTGTAATCGGGTTTGGAAGGAATTGTCATATTAAAATATTAATCAGCGTTGTAATTATTCTGACTTAAAACACCATTACAACCCACTCACTGAAAAGCGTCGACCAAACTGAACACTTTCAGTATTTATGTTAGTTCATCAAAATTTATTATTAGAGCACTTACTTGTAAAAATAAAGGAATTATAATTATCAATAAAGGAAATGAAACTGCAATATTGGTCTATGATAATAGTTTAGTATGGTGGTAAGTGCCAATGTTATAGTTTATTGATAGAACGAAGTAAAATAATTCTCAATAGAGCGGGGGGATACTAACTTGGCAAATGATTTATGTATTCCAATTTTTAATGGCGATAGCTATTTTCGTTTTTAACATTTTTATGATTGATTTGTATGTGTTAACTGAAGGTCTGCGAAAGTGATATCAGATGATATAATACTCTGTAATTTAACATTAATGTCATTGAAAATATTTGTCTATTTTTTATCAAAAATGGTTCCAAGACCAATTGATGGTTTGCAAGATATCTTTTTCTGCAGTTATACACAAACATACCTGTATAACTGCAGCTTGTCGGTTTTCGAAGAACAATACATTCAATTGTTTAAATCATTATAAAACAATCATCATCGACATTAGTTTAACCAATACCAAACGGAGAGAGCTTCAACATGCCGCGAAAATGTCAAAAACGATAAGGAAAAATATTCACTTTGATAGTTAAAATATATTACGCCATTTACTTCAAATTTGAAAGCTTCAAAGTTGTAAGATACGGTTTTCAACACCGTGAGTTGTCCCAAAACCCATTTTTTACGTTTCGTTCATTTGTCATTCTATTTCGAATCTAAGGACAATGTTGGGAGGCACGGTTTGTAAAGTGACCTTTTCCTGTCCGTCTTTTTTTCACGTCCAGTTTTTTATCAGACATTTGTCCTTAACAGTAAACATATAATACATATTATTAGAACCATTAACCTGAATATGTGTAAAAAACACGTGAATATTCTACGGATTCATTGTATCCGTAGAATATTCACGTGTTTTTTACACATATTCAGGTATTCAGGTATTCACATATAACGACAATATCAAACACAAAGGCGTAATGCCAGATAAAGCATTGAAAATATAAACGTTATTCATGATTTTGACTCATGAGTTGCCAATTAACATGATTTGAGGACATTGTATACTCTTAACTATATAAGTCTGTCGTGTCAAAATAGGATTCGAAAAGTAGAAATTTAATACGGACAAAAGAGGTTAGTTCAGTAGCGGTGATACTATAACCGATAGAAAGTTTCACGAGAATACCGTGTAGACTAAGGAATGTTCAAACAGTGAGTATATCGTGTCTATGGTGTGTTTACAAAGTTTGGTGTCAATTATTCAAATAATAAGACAGTTCGTGCGTTATGTATACAGCCAATTGTAAATAATGAAACACTTCGAAAAAGAGTTTGATACTCTAGCGCGAACACAATATGTTCAATTCTATCGTTTTGATAGATGTAACATGGCAATTTATGGATCAATATGAAATGTACGTGGATAAATCATTACGTCGTGGTATAGGACTTTAAGATATGTTACTGTAATATGATAAAACTTTCACTGAAGATGTTGCCAGTGATATCAACGTCAACTCTGATTAAAGATAGGAAATGTGAAAACTGCCCTTGGGTAATCATAAGGGAAAATGAAGGAATTGTAACCCATGCAGTTGTCATAAAATTATTTAAAAAAAGTACGTTTACAAGAGATCGTTAAAAACACCTTAGCGAAATAAAGAGATGTTTTGCTAACTTAGGTTGTTTAACAAGTGCAAACTAAATTATGCATAAAACACCTCTTTTTGCTTTTTCGTGCAAAATATAATAACCCTTTTCCCATGACAATAGGAAAAAAGTCCGAACGGAAAGTATGAGGAGAAAAGAAAAAAAAGACACAAATGTTATGCGACATTAGTTAAAACAAAAGATTAAAAATAACTTACCAATTTTTGGAATGTCAAATCCATTTGAGCCTTCGACGTCATATTTACCGAATGATCCTTCTTTCCTATTATGTAATGACTTGAGCGCTATGTCTATTATATTTGTTTCGGGATATAACGATTTAGAGAGGTCCCGTAGAAGCCTCAATCGACGGTTAAGCTTGATTTTACATCTGCCCATTCTGCATTCGCGCAGTCTCGCTTTGTCAGTAACAGAGTAAATTGGTTGAAAGCACAAATATGCCGATAACAATAAAATGCATATCTTCATTGCCCGCGATTTAGCCGGTTTTAATATCTTTCTTTACTTATTAAACTCCAAAAACAATATCGTACGCTTAACTAGTATTTTGTTATTATGATTTCTTCATATTTTTGTAACGCTGAAAATCGGTTCCCCTTTCTGAAAACGTAACACCGTCTCATACGTGCTGATAATAGTGAACCCTTTGAAAGTATTTACTAAAGTGATCAATGGAAATTCATTCGAGCACCATGAAGTTCTGTGACATTCGCTCTCTATTGAAAGTCGCCTGAACAGCCACCACCCACGAACAGCCGATACGTAGTTTCGTCATTTCAGTGTTATTGGCTCGCTAGTAGTTAATTCGTTCTAACGATTCCATAAAGCAGGCAGCGTATTTTGTATTGAAAATAGATATACTATTTCCCAGATGTGCGATAAATATTTGTTAATGAATATAGTCAAATCCTAGAATAATAAGTGAACTTATTCGACGCGATGATCCCTATATTTAAGTCTTTGTTGGACACGTGTATGGTATTTTTGTGACATATTTGCGACAGATCTTGCCTCACGTCTATTGTTGCGTGTCTGCATCACAAATACACAAGTTGATAAAACTGCCTCTGGGTCTAGTCTTCTGTCGAGAAAAATATCTTAATGTTAGTGAAATGTGAATATTTAGCAGACAGCTGACACGCTGTTAAAATACTATTTCGAAGTAATGTTGTAAAGTAATTGATGAAGTCAAGCAGGAATGCCACAAAGGACTTAGCCGCCTCAAACTATAGCATTGTGTCTTGTTTGGTAGCAGAGCTCTTTGTATGCAGTATTCCTTGTTCAACTTTTCCACTTAACATTTTTACATACTATAGGAGTGTTGGTTAAAATACGTAGTAATATTTCAAATAATTGTGTTATTTACACGTTACTGTCAGACAATTACCGACTGGAATGTTCTACCTGATAACATCAAAACGATTGATTGTATACAGAAATATCTTATTGAAGCAAGAAAGTCAGTTGAATTAAGAACCTAGCTTAATGTTTGAATCTGTGATATAACCGCTGTACTACCATCCGTTAGTTGTAATTTATTTAAATATTTAAACAGGCTCTCCAGCAGTATATACCAAAAAACTAGGAAAATCTAGGAATGAAAGTCACAGAAAACTAGGAAAAAGCTAGGGGAAAAGTAGTAAATCAATGATAAAAAGAAAAAAATATTGAAAGGAAATATGTTATTTCGCAGCCTTTTATCTATTTGATTACAATATTCAAAGGCAATTAGATTGTTTCGTTGACAGGTTACTTGTTTCCACAGTCACTTGCATGTATCACCGAAGCATAGGCCAGCCTTCTCAGTCAACAATTGAGAAGGTTAGACTATGCACCAGTGACACCAGACCAAACATTCAGCAAAGGAGCCCGTCAACTTAAACATTCAATTGTTTTTTCTTGCAAGAAAATCTCCAAAAACACATGCAAAAAGTTCTAGACCTTATCCAACATACTACTCGCCTGATGAATAAGTAGGAATACAAGGAGCTTTGTTTAAGAAGACTAGGACAAATAGGAGAAATTAAAAAGAAATCAGGGAAACTAGGAAAAACAGGAACGTTGGAGAGCCTGTTTAAAAATTGGTCTCAGATTTGTCAACATGCATAAATATTTAATTTCCTGTGTACACGAATTTAAATGAACCTTGACATTTCATTACTTCTTTATATGTAGGTGTATAATATCTTCTGTAGTGTATGTCACCCGTCTAATAAGTTTATACAGGATCCCATTGGGAAAAGGTGTTCTCTCTCTTTTAATGGGTTCTCTTGTTATGAGATTAAAATAATGTATTCTTAAAATAGCTGTTTTGCAAACAGTCTAAGCGTTACTCTCTTAAATGAAATTCAAAAATGTGCGTGGTGTTTTAATGTACTATCATCATCAGTCAGAAATTATTTTATTGTATACCTAAGCTTTGCAATAGTGATGATTATAATCATTGTGTTTTAAATTGATTCGTATGTACTGTATATATCATACTTGTAAATGGTTTTGTATCTAAATAAATGTATCTATCTATAAGTTGTCATAAGGTATGATGCAATAAAATTCAGTAACATTATCACTTGCAAAGTGAGAAAAAGAAGCCCACGGAAAAACGATCAAGTGGTTACAGGGAACGCCACATACACAAGATAATGCCTCCCTACATAGACTCCGGGGAAATAACAGCGTACGAAATATTAAGGACTGAGAAGGTGCAATGTGTATTGGATTATTTTACCGAATTTCAATGGATTTCGGTACGGTAACGTACCCCTTTATCGAAAGGGTTACTAATCCTAGTCAAGGTTACACACGTTATTCGGTTAAAGAGAAGTTGGTTTAGTGGTGCTTAACGTAAGACTTGTTTGGTATACACAATACTGAAATGAAAATAGCAAAGCCATGTTAGTACGGCTGCGACGTAGGCGAAATATCACGAAACCTTCCACATTTACCTTTTTGAACTGAAGGGAAATCATAGTTTCTGTCTACCTTATAGTGAAGTGGGAATCTTGGTCGTAACATGGTTGCGACAGTTTCAGATCATGTTTTACACGCATCGCATACATTTGAGCCATTGCGCTGTACCCTTCACGTTTTATTAAATGTCGATTCATAGCTAGTTAGTTGCTCGAAAACTTTCTCTAAACTCGGAAAATGTAATTAGAAAAGTACAACAAGCTCAGCAAGAATGTCGCATGTAGTCCGTTCCTTCATTACAGAAATTTCCTGGAAAATGTCAATTGAAAATGTCATGTCAGTCAATTACAAAATGCCGTAAATTTTATAAATAATAAACATGATAAAGTATTATAATGCTTGTTGCTGAAAACAGACTTAAATCTTACTTCTTAGATTTATATTAGAGATGGTATTTTGTAATGAGCCTTAAAGTACATAAATAGTCTGCTTGCTGATGAAATTACGGACCACTTTTCTTGCACAATGTTATGTGACACTTGTTGAAATATTAATACAATAATACTTTCTTTTTTAAGGTTACCTATATTTGATGTTACTTATTTAGCTAGATTTGTTGTACTCGCATTCCGGTTTTATATAAATATCAGATAGCTTCATTTGTGACTGTACATAATGTCAACATGAGGGAAATACTATTACCCGAGGCGAACTTTAATATGTGACAGTATATAGTGTCAACATGCGGGAAATACTATTACCCGAGGCGAAGTTTAAGGAAGGCTTTTATATTTTTCAAAATGTGTATCATTATTGTAATATATCTCTTAAGGAAAAGTGTTTTATCTTTCGGAAGGTTTATCATTATTTGGAGCGTTCAAAATGTTTTAAACACTACCAATAATATACTTGTATGATGTTTAATTTATATTGTCCACACCCAGTATAAATAGTTATATCAGTTTTTCTTACTGCTACTTAGGGGCCTTGCAGTACTACTGTTTCTTTTTCTGTTTTAAACAAACTCATATTTTCTTGCAGTTGATTATGGAAGTGGGAGCGGGTTTTAAAATAATGTTGCGATATCGTGTGCCTAATCTCTTTGTATTAAAAATAAACGCAATAAAATAGTTTAAACTAAAACCAGTATGAGTTTTAAACAATTTTGCCGCACGTTTAAGTCTTGACTGCATGTTCACAGTATTCTATCATAAAGATTCTGATGTTTGTAAATAAATAATAGCAAATTTAGTAAACGAATGAACCACAATAACATGAGTAACATTTTCACCATATATTTGGCTGACTGACGCAATATCAATACAATGGGCTTTCAATTGTGTAACAGTGGAGTCTTCCAACAAGTAACGGTCATGCAAACAAAAAAAACACATCTACATTTACATTTGATATTGCACAATTATCGAGGGAATAATTTGATCTGTTTCCCCACAATACGAGTGATAAATGACAATGTGATACTGCAATAAACATGTTACTTCAGCTTTTTTGCCAATATCATTTTCTTTGTGGTCATTTAGATTAACAGAGTTTTATATCGGCAAAACAATACGCTTTCAGTGAATAGTTGTATTTCTGTGTTGTATTTTCATCGCGGAAAAGGAGAACTGAACGAATTAACCGCAGTGAAAGCATTCTTCTTTTTTCGCATCACTTATGTCATTTGTAGCGTTTGTCAACAAAGTAAAAACATACTTTAAAAATGTAGTTTTGTTAAAGCTCACTAGTAGTACAAATGTAGTATGAAACCTGACATGAGTAATTCATAAACTGAAAAACTTATTTTTAGACTTTCCCTATTCCTGTAGATGTTTGTCCTTATACCTCTGCAACTCCTAATTGTTTCCTGTGATATGTGTGGAGAGGCGTTGTCTTGTGAATGTGTCGTTCCATGTAACTATTTACACCTTACATTAAAATGATTAAACCATTGTCTTATTTTAAAAACTAACGTTTACCTATTTTGTTTGGTAATTTGAGAAAGGCATGTACCTTTTTACTTCTAGACATGTGTTAAAACGTGTTAACGTGACATTGATGATTTTTTGAGTTATGCGACAACAATATTTTTTATTAGGGTATGTTTAAAATACGATTATAAACTGATAATGGTCTCATTTTATTGATTCGACATTGACTTAGGGAGTGTATCACTATTTACATGTCAATGATTTAGATGCATTTAATCTATATCTTCCATGAAAGTGTACTTCCATATTTGTGATATGATGTTGTTTGATGATATCGACAGACAAAGATTAAATATATATACTCAACGAACATAAAAGCGGACCATTTAAAACAATTGCTGAACAATGCATATGTTGACAAGAGATAAAAATACCTTTCGACTTTGACAAAATGCGTTCGCGAAACCAGCATCCTCATTATTTTTTACAATGTGTTTCAAAGGTATCCTAATATCAATTATGGAAAATTTAATAGTACTTAAATTATAATCACTCAGTACAAAAAATGATTTCATATAAAGGTAATTTTTCAACAGTTATCTAATCCGTTAATGATAAAAGCAATAAATAATTCATGACTCGGTTTTTAATTGTAATTATTTTTATTTTATGACTAAACGATTAAAACGATGCATATGTCACGTACTAGACCTGATTACTCCCTAGCGCCAAACTAAACCAAAACGTTACGTAAACTTGATGTGAAAGATGAGAGTTAATTAAATTAATATTCTATATGTTGACTTCGCTCCGATCACCCCTTATGCAATACTGAAATTACAACGACATTCGACACCAGTCGTCATCAAATCGAAAAACAATTACATTTCGTTCTGCTGTCTATTGATCAATGCGTCACTGACTTGGCATGCTATATAACTTTCACAAATTCCCGTCATATAACAAGCACCATATAACCGCCTACAACTGAAGGCGAAATTTGAAAATTCAATAAATCGAAAACATGATAAAGCAAGGATTTTGAAATATGGTAACACTGTCATTATTTGTAGGGAAGTCGGGCTACATGTCTTGGTCATTACTAGCGCCGCTGTTCCCATGCGTGTTTACCCTTGCACCTCATCAGTGTCTGATGTTTTGTGGACTATTGTTTTCCCCCGGGGTCTGTGTTGGGAGGAATTGTCTTGTGTATGTGACATTCCCTGTTACAACTCAATCGTATACAAACACTTAGCACTCAAATGACAAAAAAATCTCTTATTAGTCTGAGAGTTGGGAAGTGAATGTGAAAATGCATGAGAACGTGAAATGCGTGATGAAATCCTCATTTTAGTCCATTTCTTTTATTCGATAATTTATGTCCATGCTTAGGGTACTAATGTTCTAGGATGACTGGTGGATACAATTGACGATTGGGATTGCAAATACGCATTTGATGAATAGTTCGTGCCAAAATATTAAATGCTCCGTTTGAATATACCAAATGTATGGAAAATTTATCACAAAGGCGAAATACACAGAGCAAATCAAAACTTCTCAGGACACATCTAGACAAACTGGAGAATATGTTTTTTGAGTGGCTTCAATGATCGCATTTTAATACGTACCTCGTGAATCATTGCATTTTTCTCTGATTATTATCGGTTCGAATGTCATACCGTTTTGATCATAATAAGGTTCAGGGCTGTTGTTGGAGGTGAAGACGTTAACAATCGTGCATCTTGGGAAACACCAGGATTATAACGGATACATACCTTCTGCACTCAAATCTCAAATGAAAAAAAATACTCGCATTAGTCTGATAGTGGGAAATGGGAATGTGAAATGGGTGATGGTGCCGAGTGTAAATTTTCATTATATCGTGAAATCGTGAAATCGTGAAATCGTGAAATCGTGAAATCGTGAAATTGTCAAATTGTCAAATTGTCAAATTGTCAAATTGTGAAGTAGAAATCGTGAAATTGTGAAATTGTGAAGTAGAAATCGTGAAGTAGAAATCGTGAAGTAGAAATCGTGAAGTAGAAATCGTGAACTCTTGAAACTGTGAAGTTGAAATCGTGAAATCATGAAATCGTTAAATCATGAAATCGTTACATTGTGAAGTAGAAATCGTAAACTCTTGAAACTGTGAAGTTGAAATCATGAAATCATGAAATCGTGAAATCATGAAATTATGAAATCGTGACATTGTGTTGTAGAAATCTTAAGATCGTGAAATCGTGAAATCGTAAAGTGTAAATCATGAAATCGTGACATTGTGTTGTAGAAATCTTAAAATCGTGAAATCGCGAAGTCGTGAAATCGTAAAGTGGAAATCATGAAATTGTGTATTAGAAATCGTGAAATCGTGAAATTGCGAAATCGTGAAGTAAAAATCGTGAATTCGTGAAGTTGAAATCGTGAAGAGGAAATCGTGAAATCATGAAGTGGAAATCGTGAAATATTGAATTTGAAATGTCACCACCGGTCTTTCGTACTAATCTACTATGTTTACAGAATGATTCCAAAAGTTTTGAAAGCATGTTCAAACATTGTTTGACTGTAACAATAAAAAGTCATGGTTGGTGATTTCACTTCTCCCACGCATCGTGATTTAGAGATTTTTGACCCTGTGTGTTTAATCAGTGCTGAACATTTACAAATAATAGTCCGTACTAATTGTCCAACTTCAATGAAATAGTAAACGAACTCAGTTTGCGAACCAATAATGCATTGTCATTCACTAGTTCATTTATGCCATGTAATTCAATCTCTATTTATCGGTTCATTTTTAGCAACGTTTGTTTTATCTTGAGCAAAGTCTTTTAATGTTTATATTTGAAAATAGATTCTTGCTGATAATATTACCATAGTACTCCGTGATTACCGGTTTTCCGGTGTAGGCGTCCGGTTTATTCGTAAATAACGGTAAAAATAGTCATCGTACCTGGCTCACAGTACTCGTCATTGATTAACAGTCACTCGAAGCTGACACCATTAACGGCTATTGAAAATCTGATTTTGATAAATAGAAAATTTGCATAGAAAATTCGTCGTAGGTGGAGACTTTAATAGAAATTGTTGTTGCCTTTCGAAGTAAACGTTTGTATTGATAAAAAACAATTATCAGATGACTTCGATGTATTTTCGCGTAAATATTTATCCCTATATCTAGTAGAAGTATTCCTCAAGGTTACTTGCACCTTTAGAATATCGGCTGATCACTCCAACTCGTCTTTCGAGAAGAAATCCAAAGTCACTCATTGACGAACAGTACAGAGCATGTTCCATTTACTAAGACCTTTAACATTGTCTTGTGTACCTTTTGTTTTATTATTGTTTATATGTGTGCACATATGTTTTATGTCTTATTGTGCTTTTATGATGTCTGTGCACTTTGTTTGTGGCACTTCCTGATCGCCTTCATCATTTATTTCTACATCTGTTGGTTTGGTTTTATATTACATTGATGTCAATTAGATCCGCGTTAACAATATGAAAATGTAGAAGCATATTAGGTGTCTTGTTCGGAATTGAGCGCGATAACTGGGTTACTAACACAAGAAGCAGTCATTGAGAGAAATTGGTATCAGTTGTAGGAATCTGTTTCACAATTGATGTAAAACAAAAGGTTTAACTGAACGAATAAACGTTAAAGAGCGTACGCTGGTTTGGTTTTGTAAAATTAACGATGTGTCATTTCGCTCTGAACAACCAAGTACATCCACAAAGTTTTGGAATACGTAACACATTTTTGTTCAGATCAAGATGTTACACACAATCCAGTCGGATATTAAGTAATGTAATGAATGCGTGATTCAGTGCCATCAGATTGTCATAATTCAAGTGAGTTTTAGAACGTAATTTTACAGAAATAGACATTACATACACTAGAAATCAATTGCAACTAGTTTGATATTTGGATTTCACTATGCAGTGAATCAATTCAGCGAGGGAACCATTAAATGTGTCGTAACATAAGAGCATGATTCTTTAAAAAAAGAGAATAAGTTCCTCCGGGAAAACAACAGTCCATTAAACATCAGACATTGGAGGAGATGCAAGGGTGATTACGCAAGAAAACAGGGGCGCTAGGAATGGCCTGGCCGAACATAAGGGACAACTTAGGAGAATTAATGAGAACAAACAGGGGTAAAGCCATGTTGAATTGTAATTCCGGTGCTTTCTGACTGTCTGCAGTTCTTAGGACTTGCTATAACATCGAATGTAGATAGTGACAAAACAAGGAAAAATGACATGTTCGCCGGATAGATAGAAACGTATTAGGGACACACACGTATATTTTGATTTTTCAAAATGTCGACATAAAAGTTGGCATTATCAACTTCAATGTTTCAATTATCGAATTCAATGTTAGTAATACGCCAATTTTAAGATTGATTATTCACACTTTAATGTGGATAAGTCATACTACAAATCATCCGTAGTTTCGGCATACTGTGTTCTAAAATGTATTGCATGAAGTAATTGTCTAGATAATACAAAATGTCAATAGGATGAAAAAAAGTTATTAGATTCTAGACTTTTAAATTGTATGTGTGTCACGATACGCCTGAAGCGTACCACGAAACCATTGCACTATTTTAGCAACGTATCACAATATGAACCAAGATGTATTGCAATATTGTATCAACATATCACAAGATGTACCACGATGTATTGCAATATTGTATACTGAGTAAGAAAATGTCGTTTTCTATATAAGAATGTCAAGTTTGCTTTCTTTATGACAGATTTGACCATGGACTCAAATTACAAATACTACGATATCTACTAACGATATTGGTGCAACCATAGATCAGTATTTGTAATTTGAGTCCATGGTCAAATCTGTCATGTCTTCCTATGTCACCAGATCTACATGTATATTATCAAGGACCACAATGGAAGTAAGGGAATACCTATCCCTAGTTTGTGTTATCCATGTATATGACATATTGTAAGGCCATGTGACTTATGCATTTTATGATAAATAAAAATATACATCTATCAGAAGGATGGATGGATGGAAAAGAAGTAAACAGTACCTTAATGTTGATTATATGCCATGTTTCAATGCAATCCATTGAAAACTAACGTATTTTGCAACATAAACTATAATGATTATTATCTCAGTTTCCGTAAATCGTAGATATTCAACGGAACGATTACGGAAACTTGCATTTCCCATGATTTCAATATACGTATAATTGTTAATTGGATATATAATATGTGTCACCGTTTTCTTGTATACGTATCTCTGCCTACTGCTATCCTCCGCTGAGTTATCAGCCTTTTGTACACTATCTTGTACTATCATAATATTCCTGCATTGTTACACACTTCACGCGTGATACACGCCTGATACGTAAATGATCAAGTCATGTGATAAATTCATGCGACTGCGGTGTATTGATATCACGGACATATAAACATTATCACAGTCCGTGTTGATAAATACATTTGTTTATTCTGTAATAGCAATATTTAAATAACAATTGGGCTCTTTCTAGTGCGTCGGTGATGTCAGTTCAAATCCGTTTCCAGCTGATATCGCAAATGCTTACCGCTATTTCTTTGTTAGACGAGGACCACTTTCTTCATGAGTATGTAGCCTTTGGCGGCTCAGAATGTAAGACTTGGGATGACTCATCCGATGAGTGTCCACGGATTCGCCTACTATAACAAATGGCTCTGACGAGCCCCTTGCTAAAAACAACGTTTGACCCTTTGGCTTCTCTTCTTGCTTCTAGCAAATTTAATTGGTTGAACGCACGACGTAGTTATATGGTATAAGTAGACTGGCTTAATAGGATATTGTCAAACATATTTTACTAGGTAAATGGCTTCCATGAATGGTTATAACATGTGTTTATATTCCGAAATGCATATACAGGTCATGTATACGGTCGGTCATGCCATTTCTTGCATCCCTGTTCCCTTGCGTATTTACCCTTGTACCCTCCTAAAATACCTGGTATGTTATGGACTGTTGCTTTCCAGGAGGTCTGTGTGGGGAGACATTGTCTTAAGTATGTGAAATTCCCTATGGCAACGAACTCTCTGTTATATACAAATCAACATTTTTTCTGAGAAGAACATTTCCTAACATGGGCGTCTAGTCATACATTGATACGTAATAAACATAACCAATGATAACAATCAACTATCTATTATATTATTTAGATTTCCAGGTAAATATTAAGCAGTGCAGTAACGATGTCTTGTAAAGTCATACACGATAGACAAGGACATGCAATAGAGAATTACAAAACAATCGAAAAAGCAACCATTAATTATCAATGATCTTGTTCAAAAGAGATCACATTGCGTATCAATGAACATAATTCAAACTACACATTATAAAATCATTAAACAAGAAATTATTTATGTGTCGGTAATATAATGTTAGATAGAATTACAAACGTTTTCATTTTAAATTCCTAGAATTACGTGTGGTATTCTGTTCCGCGGCTATTGAGCGAGATATCGACGGTACCGTTGTCAAGTGACGGATTCACTATATAATGTGAATACTATTCATTATGTGGCATGGTTCTTCCATGCATACAATTATCATATGATATGAATTGTTATTATAGAAAATAATATATGAAAGAGTCGAATTGATGTATTTGTCGGTACAATGAGATCTTTTTATTGTCAATAGTTAATAATTTATCATAGTCATAAACTATTTATCATTTTATTGTTAAATTTACTTTAGGGAGTGAATTGCAATTTTCACTCTATTTCATAAATACGCATGGTTCATGGAAGAACCATGCCAAATAATTGATGACATACCTGTTTGTCTAATTGAGGCAATTCTGATGCCGTCAGTCAGCCAAATTGTTTCTTTGTTATAGAAAATAAGGCATGTATATAAAAGAGTCGAATTGATGTCACTGTAGTCATAATGAGATCATTTGGTTGTCAAGCCAACGGTCACCATGGTTATTCAGTCGAAATGCCATGAATATATAGGTTTCCGTTTCCGAGCTAATATGATCTATTTTATTGAACATTATTATGTATATTATCAATGAAAATAGGATTGAAGACAATTAACCTTGCTTTATACCCAAGGTTAATTGTATAAATATCATATTTTAAAGTACAGTCGCTATTTTATGCAATAATATGGAGTCAAAGTTGTTCGTCCTGGAGTAAACAATACACGAAACAGACATTCGTTACTGCCAGAGAAATCATTTTAGTTGCTCATTCAAATGTTGGGAAACAATTGGGCCGGTGCAATTATTTCACTTTATACTGTGGTCATTATTTTTCTCCCCACATTCAACCTATTGTTGCCAGCTGTCTAAACGTGTCCTCTGATTCTGCTAGTTATCCCATATGGTCGGCATGGCCATTCCTTGCGTCCCTGTTCTCCTCAAAATGCCTTATGTTTTATGGACTGTTGTTTTCCCGGATGTTGTTGTGGAGAGGCATTGCCTTATGTATATGGCGTTCACTGTAGCAACATATTCTCTCTCTTCCAAAAGATAACAAGAAATATCTAAAATAAGATGGTCGGCGCAACTTGAAGTATACAATTTTTTTGGAATCTGAAGGTTAAAGTTGTACAACATAAAATATACTTAATGTTACGACTGCCGGTCATTCAATTACGCTTCAGAAAACCCGAGACCTGTAAGGGGAGATTACTGTCCGTGTCACTGCGTAGGAGACTGGATACAAATTACTCCGTAGTGTGATTAGTCATAGACACAGTATAGTCTGTTTCAATACAGTTCATCATTACATATTGCATAAGTCGTGAACTCGCACATCCATGTTAATAAACTTGTTACACAGCGATTTATCTGATTAAAACAATATAAATGTTCGCGACTGGTACATAAAACCAAGAAAGTCTTCTTAATTCCAACACCGGACAATTCCCCTTTGTGCTGAATAACAACACTACTTACTGGATAAATCTTGAAATACACTATACACAGTGCTAACCAATCTGCTTCAATGTTACAAATATGTTTCGGTTGAAGAGAAATTGCGCGAAATTGACTTGGTGGTTAACGTAAGATTTGATTGTTTTACAAAACACTGATATACAAATAGCAAAACCATGTTAGTAGGGCTGCGCCGAAAAACAGGAAAAAGACGGGTGAAAGTTGACGTATGGGGCTTGTCACATACCAATTCTGTAGTGTCTACAACACGATTAACAGGACCGGATTACTTCTATGTTTAGCCAATTATTTCAGGTTGGTAGATTTCAGACATGGGTTGTCTGGTATGAAAATCTGAAGCATTCTGATGGTGATAGTGCGTCTCACTTTATTGTACTTATCAGAACGTTTGATTGCCTTGGCATTTAATTAGACCATAATTGTTTAAAGTGATGAGCTTCAGAAATACCTCGTTTTAGAACAAGGTCATATAACACTATAGTTCAAAGCTGTTAAGACTGAAATGTCAATACTTTGAGATCGATTTGTTTTAAATGTAGAACAAAAAGCAAAAGTTGTCAATGGTCAAAATTTCTAAATAGATTAGTGTTGTTATTATTACCATAGTGACTTTTGATAACCAATTTCCGTTGTAGGCGTTCATTCATTCATAAATAAAAGTAAACCGCGTTGTTCTAACAATGCCGATGATGTTCTGCATTCATCTATGACTTGATCGAGTAGATATTAATGATGTGTCTGAAGCAGATATTTTAATAGAAATTTGCATAGAAGATTGGACTTGGAATCATGACTGAATGAAACTGATTGTTGTCGTAGAAATTCTTGCTGGGTTAATGAGATAATACTATTACACTAATTTCTCTGTCATTCTTAAACAACGTGTAATTGTATGTCGCTGCATACAAGCGTGCATGTTATTATCAAAGGTTTAAGACAGCGCATGTAATTTTCACTATACACCATTTGCATTCCTGTTTTTAAACAGCGCATCGAATCTACAGCAGCACCTCACTGAAAAAGACCAACTCTAAATCAATAACACAATTCTCATGTCCATATCTACTGTTCTGCTCTTTATTCAACCTCAATATTAAGACCACCTCAATAACACCACCGATTTCCAATGGTCTCAAGGTTGGTCATACTTTTTCATTGTATACAACAAAACCTCACCAAATACCACCTCAATAATAAGACCACCTCGGAATTAAGAACTGAATGTTGAAGTCCATTTTCACTATTTTGCTTTTAAATCAACCTCAGTATTAAAACCACCTCAATTAGAAAAGTTGTTTTCGAGGTTCCCAGGGGTGGTCGTATTATTGAGGTTTTACTGTATATATGTTTTTGAGAACTTTTCTGCGACTTACGTCTGTTAGGAAGTAAGCAGTAGTACATGTAGTAGTAATAGCAATACCAGCAGTACTACTGATGCCGACTGCTACTAACAGAACCAGCTACTAACAGAACCAGCAGTATGTTCTACTGTTTCTACTGTTAGCAGCAAGAGCAACAGTTCTGTTCGTTCATATGCATAAAATGTAGCCCCATAGGTGTATAATTTTAAACATCTGATGTAGAGAAACTAAAGGAACATTACTGGCAATATGGAAGAAATTAAAGTGAATGTTAATATTGTTTCAGAATAAAACTTCTTCAAAACCAAACAAAAAATAAAACATAAAACGCTATTACCATTCTCTTTAAAACACAAAATGCCTCTGTATATTTTGAACAAATTACCGGTTGTTTGGTGTGAGAAATCACAGTATTGCTACCAGTACTATTATCAGTCAGAAAAGTAACACTGCCGCAGCTGTTACTGATACTACCAGTACTATTACTAGTACTCCCAAACAAGCACCGACTTATCTACTCGAGTTTTGTCAAGTATGCTATATACTATATTTACTATTACGTTTGTTTTATCAGGGGCATTATTCACAAACCTTTCAAGTCTGAAACTCGGACTTAGACTTTAAATGTGCAAAATTATATGTTTTAATTGTTTTTAAAACTATATAGTATGATGTTATATATACTCTTATTTACAGCTTATGATAACAAGCTCCTGCTATCAAAACAACACAATTTTCTTTTTAAAGTCATACCATCATCCATACAAGGTGCACTGCTGCCTCTACTGTCATACATTTTAATCAACACAAATGTAGTCCAAAAAAACTCGTGTTTCTGCTGTTGTTGTTATTGAGCAATAGTAATACTACATCTCCATGCGCACGAACACCGCCAATACAAACAGCACACATTTCTTTTTAAAGTCATACCATCATACACATACAAGATGCATTGTTACCTCCACACTGAACCTATATTGTCATGAAGTTTTAATCAACACAAAAGACAAGTACATAAACATCTCGTGTTTCTGGTGTTGTTGTAATGGAGTTATACCAATACGACGTATCCTCTTTACTGGCGTGTACCGGATATTTTGTCGCTTTATTGCAACCCTCTCTTACTTCTATAACATTCTTGAACACTTTAACCCTTTCATGTGTAATTGTCCGCAGGAATAAACAGACGAAAATAATCACCGGATAGAGCTATAAATGGATTTTCACGAACATGCAAGTGTTCCTAAAGGCGGTTTGGTGTTAATTTCAATTAACCTAGTTCTTATATATATTGTATAGCAGACAAACACGGTTCCTCAAAGACAATCCAAGCAATAAATAGTTTTCTAAAAAAAGGATCTGAATTGTGTCAACTAAATAGTGTGTTAATGTGTGAGGATCATATGTGGAAGGAACATTTTACATTCACTGTCTGCATTTGAAATGGTTTTCATATCGTGGGAGTATGTTTTATGCGCCCGTTAATTGGTTTTTCTCCCCAAAGGTGTCTCGCTCCTGCACCTTGCGAGGTATTGCATTCCTACGATGTCGTCATGATTTAATCATCATTCCCTTATGAATTAGTGTACGTTGCGATGAGACATATGTGGCAATATTTCTGTAGTAATTTGTTTGGGTGGGTGTGGTTCTTTGTGACATGAACGTCATGGCTAGTATCACTTACTTGATCAAAAATACTTTGTGCTGAACATGTTCATATTCTTAAATGAGTGAGACAGTGTAATGAAAGGAAGGTACAATTCACTAAACATTGCCTTCTCACACAGATAATCCAATGAGGAATTATTGTGACCAGCTTAGTGTTTTGTATTTTGTATTTATGTTTTTTAAATGTATGTTACGTTCCCCATTCCATATGTGCAGTAACTTGATATTCATGTTCTTTTCTCCCCCTTTCGGCCTATTATTACGGACGTTCATGACATGTTCTGTGATTTATTTCATCAATTAAAATCGTTCCCCCGTGTTAATTCTCTTTGGATGTTTTACGGTCGGCCAGACCATTCCTTGCACTCCTAATCCCATACATGTTTATCCTTGCACCTGCTTAGTGCTTAATGTTTTATGGACTGTTGTTTTCCCGGGGCGTCTGTATGGCAAGGCATTGTCGTGAGAATGTAACGTTCCCTATAAGAACTTAAAATATATCTAATTGTCCACAGACATACAGAAAGAATGAGGTTCTGGGGATATATTTACATGCATGGTACTCATTATGTTTAATACGTGCACGTTAATTCAAACAAAAACATCACGTTTTGATTCAGTTGACTTGACTAGAAACCTCCACGTCACTGATTATAGATACTAGTCCCTCGTGAAACAAACCATAATCATCTGTTTTTGATATTTCATCTGTCCATACCATGACGACTTCATACTCACTCGGCTGTTGATAGGAATGATGGTTTCGGTAACTATTAACGGCACACGACTCATTTCATACTCCTACTACTTCGTACGGGATACGTGCATTCTCATTGTTATCTCATAGATATCTGATTCCATAACAGAGTTGGTTTACAAAATCTGTAAATGAATCAAATACGGAGTGATATAATAATGCATTTTCTAATTTAGTTCGTATTTCCTCGTACATGCCAATGCCAGTTAGGATATTTCCTCCTATCAAGACTGTAAATCATATCTAGATAACAAATATATTTAAATCGAAGACAATCCCCGCCCACGACGATATCGGATCATCAACGAATTCCTGGAAAGGAAGGTCTTTATTTTGAAAATTGACCCTGACAAAATTTCATCATTAAATTTAGATCAACAATATTCGTTGGAAATTGATCAGTGTAAAGTTTGATCAGTCATAGTTAACGGTTAGTTAAATTTAAGATAAACTCAGAGATCGACTTTCCATGGAAAAAACCAGAGACTCCATAATCTTGATAGATAGCTTCTTTAAAAATAATTCCGCAAGGCCAAGCCGACCAGACTCGAACCTACATCCTCCCAGCGGAAGGCGGCACCAGCACCATCTGTTTGTTGTATAGTTAACAATAAAAGAAAATATACCATTTAGTTACGCAATACCAGGAGAAGGAAAGGGGTATTCAGGGGACAAAGAACAAAAGTTGCGTTTCAACAGAAGAGTAGAGGATGATTTCGATAGAGATTTCGAGACGACCACACATGGCGTATTCTTGGCTGGTTTTTAATCATCGATTATAGATGAGAGAACATAAGTTGGTACAGGAAACGCTTCGTACACAAGACAATTCCTCCCCACACAGACATCCGGGAAAACAACAGTCCTAAGAACATCAGGCATTGAGAAGATGCAAGGGTAAATACGCAAGGGAACAGGGGTGCAAGGAGTGGCCTGATCGACAATAAAGGACAACTTATGAGAACTAAGGATGACAAGGGGGAATTTAATGGATGTAATATATATCACGGAATTAGCAACAATAAACCGAACGGGGGTGAAAATATCATGAACACTATATCAAGTGAAAGAATTGCACATTGGGAAAGGGGAATTTAACATATAAATCGATTTAACAGCTAGCAACATGCTTTTAGAATAACCTTGTAATTCTTCATTTCACTTGCTGAGCCAAGTCATAGGCTTTAGTTTGAAATGCATTAAAGATGAAATGAAAAGAGCAATATACGTCTCTGTACATTATCAGCATGCCATTAGTTGTGATGACAAAGCTATTGTTTTGATGATCAACGTTCAGTAAAATAGGCCATACTAATATGGAGCATTGAAGCAAAGCCTCGCATTATATCATTTTTATCGACTCGTTTAATAATGTCAATAAAACATGAACACTCATGTTAGATCCTCTATGTATGTTATGCCTCGATGTTAAATATCTATGTTTGTGGTAAGAAAGATATTGTAGATACAACATATACATTTTGGTTTTTATCGACACGTTCTTTATCCTTACTGGAAGGTAGGTTCTGAAAATGCACCAGACTCTATACATAAGATACAATATGGTATGGCCAAACTACCTGGTCTAGAAGTAAAAGTATTGATGGAAACTAAGACGGTGTGTTTCTTTTTCTTTGTTTATATATTTGGATATAAAAATGCACGTATTCTATAAAGTAAACAAACCAAACGTTGCTTTGTTGAATTAGTTGATATACAGAATGATAGAGGTGTCCGATAGTGTTGAGTTGAACAGCGGAGACATTGTTTAGTTCGGTGATTGTAATTGTAATAGCTATCCTAACCCTTTACTATCAACCAACCATTCCAAATAGTGATTATACAAAGTCAACACTGCGATATATGGAAACAACCGCCGACCATAAGCAGAATGTGCACTAGGCTTGACAATACAGTCAGTATCTGAAGAATAACTGACACCTTATATACAATTTCAAAATAACTTGTCAACGACTTTGAACGAATTGGTCTTATAATGAACTAGATATAAGCAACAGTATCATATCTAAGATTGTATGTTTACCTCCACCTAGAAAAACTACCCCTGGGTCAATTTTTTTAAAAGCTGAAAACCGGCACGTTTATCAGACCAAATTTCGATTGAACATACGCGAACATTATTCAGAGAGTAGTTCTGCAGGGCCAAATCTAAACAGTGACCGTCGCTGAATTTATAGTAGCGCTCTAAGCAAATTGGTAATAGTTTTACATAAAAGGTTATAAACTTTATTTGATCAACAAGTACCATGAGATACAAAACTCTCATGCGACCATCGAGGATATGTATCTTGGTGTAATCATCTCCGGGTACTAACCTGTGCACACTGAATGACTAGTAAGTAAGCCACCAGTACCCGTATTACGTTTTTGGTATTACGTGACCATGGACTGAATCAACAGTCATCTGCACTCAAAGAGAACCCCCTAACGAAGAGCGGTATTGAGACGGATTAATCGAACAGATTTGCCATCCGCAGGCTACGCCATAACAGCCAAAAAAACTATAGTACCCGGTCCAATTTTTGAAAAATGCTATGTATATCAAAATTATATAAAATAACGTTTATTTGAAAATTTGACCCATACCAATATTGTTGAAGTACATGTATTTGTTTTACCAAAGAAATGTAAAATGTAAGCATCTTCAAACCATATTGAGGCGCTTTATCGTCTCATTGCTATCATCGTCATCCGGATGGTCTACTCGAAGTACCGCCAAATTCATCGTCTCAAGAAAGTAGTACATGTAAAGTCCTCTGAGTAAAATGGATGATTTGTCAGGGATATATTAATTGTGGAATGACGAGAGTCTTGATATAAACTGCTTTTATGGAATCTTTGGAGACTGAGTTTACCCGTGTAGTCGCGTATTAAGTTCTGATACGATCATATGGAAATCGTGCAGTCTTGCATTGGAAGCGCCCCGCCTCGAAGAACCTTCAGTCCTTTGATTTTACATAATGCAACACGCATCAACACTCCTGCTAATACCGAGGTTGCATTTAGTGTCATAACATTTGGACATCTATTCTGAACATTTTGGGAATGGTAGTATAACAGACTTATCTAATTAAAACTCTTTACCAGACCGATGTGAACTACGACATATATATGTATACATTAAGTGCGATGTCTTGTGTCGCACTAAAGAATTATTTCCGTATTTCAGGATATTACTAAACGTAATACGAAAAAAGCGAACTGATATTTATAGGAGCCGTTGGCACAGGAAAGCTATTAGAAACATTACCTTTAATAGGTAATGGATTATAAACAAAGGGATTTTGCAACTTAGCATTTCTTCGGAGACGTGAAATGTTCTTATCCGTATGATTATCATTTAATCCCAAGACAACAATCGATTACATTGAGTCAAAACAAAGTCTACTAACTCATGAAATGATACATCCCATAGAATATGGTAGAATATGCCTTCAGAGTAACAAAATGCTTTTAAATCCCTTTGTCCACATTATCATCAACCTGTTATGATTGCACCACAAAATACACATTTTGATGTTTGCCGTTTCTTTGTCTTCAACAACATAGTAAACACATGATATGGAAAGTTAATAGAACCTTAATTAAGCCCCAGACAAGGTGACTAAAGGCAAGTTAGAGACAGGACCAATCTGTGCTACAAATACCTGTGAATAACTCTGAAAATCGCCATTTGTCTAATCTGTCGCAGCTGAAACATTCTAATAGTTTACGGCGACAAACAAGGCCATGTTCACCAGAGCTGTATCTGGTTGTACGGTGGTTGTCCGATTGTCTCCCATCGTCGTAATGGTCTCATACAGTCACCGATTACCATTCCCCTTGATGAATCGTAATGACAGTCTTGCGATATGTACTGGACAATTCGAATCGCCGCCTGGACTTTACATGGCATATGCACTCGTTATAGCATGGCACAATTTAAGTAAAAGTTCGTTAACCGGTTATATGTTGAGAGAAATTTGCCATTCTTTTATAAATTCACTGACGTGACTCTTATGCACTTTTTCTCTCTCAAAACAAATACCTTTCATAATTACCTACTCATGATTAACTTTGGTTTCGTCGCATGCATGTAGCTGTCACACTGACGACTTCAAAGCAAAGACCGGCAACCGCGAAATAACTAATTAAACGACACAGTTAACATTTCCTATTCGCCTTTTTGTTTATTAATTCTCCAGTAGTTGACCGATTGCGAATCACAAGTTCAACAACAAAGGAACAGGTGTTCGGTATCACCGAGAGAGATCGTGAATGCTAAACATGTTAGTGTCTGTTTAAAGCATTGTGTTTAACTGCAAAGTATTTTAAGACCATTGTTTACAAAATCCACTTTTTGTTGATGACCGTACCTGTGGTGGGATGGGATCTATGTTATCTGGTTATTAATACATTAATTGTTTACAATTTATAGCATCAGTTTGGACTATCAATAGCGATAGTCACCCACAAAAATGTTTGAAACAAGAACCATTCATTCAAAGCTACAGGGAACGCCACATACATAAGACAGTGTCTCCCCACACGGACCTCAGATGTGAGTGGGGAGGTAAAAGTATTTTGAATGTATAAGTGCTATCCCTGGTGGATGAAATGATAACAGCATTTAATACAAGTGCGGGCGACTTTTGCGGCCACCACTCTGCACAGGAAAGCAACATTCGGAAATACTCGGCTAACTACGTCAAGTGCCTCGGATATACGTTAGGCACTACTTTCGGAAATACCATTCGAATGTCATGAAAACAAGATGGCGGCATGAACGCTGGAGTGCTGATGAATGTAATATTTAAGCTATATGAAGACTGAAATATGTGAGTTTTTAACTAGAAATGACAACGATAATCCATCTCACACGTGAATTTATCGAAGCTATGGAAATTATAAATCCGTTTTACGAGAACTATTTCTTGACCACACAAAATGTTGAGTTTTGCTACATAGTGCTCCGCCTTACATACACTAGAGGGTGTTATCCGAGTAACGAAGTGGTACGGAAATGCCCGAGAGCTGTCGAGAATGAGGAAAACAACTGTAATAATAAAAGAGAGAGAACGTGACATAGCAACTATGTTACACAACGAGACTTAAACTTTCCAAATAGACATTTAAACCTGGCACATTTACTGAACTTTTCAACTCCGTTATAATACCGACCATTTTATTGTTATTCATTGATTTATATTTTAAGAAAGAAACTGAATATATTTCCGTCTGACTTTGTAAATGCTATTCAATTCAGATATGTTGTCGTAAAAGATAGCTATTAAAGTACGAATGTTTGATTATACGACTTTGACTTTAGTTCCGCATTGAACGAGCATGCCAGATATGTTATCCTCAGAGTGCGCACGCATTATTATATGCATGCTCGCTCCGTAGCATTTCTGGTCGCGCAAACATAGACATATTTATTATGCTTAACACAATCTTACAAACCATGACGTGAATGGTTGAATACGCACGCAGTATATTATTACATGCTCGTTCAAAGGCTGACGCTGGCAAGTTTTCATAGAAAGTCCATTTTCAATGTCTCTTCTGTTATATTGTAGAACCGTTAGTCGCCAATCATTTATGATACTTCATAATCTCATTATCCTAGCAAATATTCTTATCGAAGACAATTTATATCAATGTATCTGTCTGGCATTTTCATTTTCACCTTACAGTGTATGTCTGTTCCCTGTAACAAGTTCATTTATAATTTTCAAAACATTAATATTTTAAACAAAAACGAAATACAAGTGATCATTATACCACCTCTTACGTTTGTCTGATGTCTAGTCAAGTAAGATGTAAAAGTACTTACGATCTTTCATCACAATAGGATACACGAATGACTCATTATTTACTGAAATGGTTAAACTGTTAATCATGTCATTGTTCTTAGAAGCTTCATGTTATAAACATAATTGAGCCATTTTTGCTTGAATATGTTTTTATGTCCATAGGGAAACAAATATTTTATGTTTATCACTCTCGATAACCTGGGTCCGTCATTATAACAAATACAGTGAAACCTCAATAATGAGACCACCCATGGGGTCCTTGAAAACTGGTCTTCATAGTGAGGTGGTCTTAATACCGAGGTTGAATAAAGAGCAAAACAGTGATAATGGACTTCAAAACCGTGTTCTTAATTTTGAAGTGGTTTTAATAGTGAAGTGGTCCATAAGTGAGGTTTTACTGTATATATGAAGGTATAATAAATAATACAACTTTTATTGTACTTACACACAGCTCTTAAATCAAAAACTTTGCTCTTGTGAATCAATATTAAGAGAGAGAAGTAGTTGCTACAGGGAACGCCACGTACATAAAGACAATGCCAACACAGACATCCGGAAAAAACAACAATCCATAAATCATAAGGCGCTTGATGAGGCTCAAGGGCGCATACGTTAGGGAACGGAGACGCAAGGAATGGTCTTGGCGACCATAAGGAATAACTAGGAGAATCAACGAGTGTTTGGGGAACTAATGGATGGAAAAGATCACAGGACAAGTCAAGACAGCTGGCAGCAATAGGCAGAAACCGGGCAGACAATAACATGAACGCCACACAAAGTGAAATAATTGCACAGGGGAAAGGGAAATATGGCATACGTTTAAAACACGAAAAGAAAAAAAACCCTACAGCGAATTACAGCCTTGGAACTGTCAGTAAAGATACTGAATATTTAAAAATGTATGGTAGTGTTATGAACAATTGCTGAATGATCGTTTTGGACCATTTTCTTAGAGTTTTTAGTGTAATATGTGATATGGGATTTATTATAAGTCACAGTGTAGTACTTAAGCCCAATTATTACTCCAATAGCTCATAATCACACCATCATCTCAAAGGAAACGGACCAAAACAATATTCCAATATTCCGCACTCGTTTAGGCATTTCTACTCAAATATCTACTATCTGACTAATAAGAGTTGCGATTTGAGTGCTGAGTGTAAGTATCCGATATAATCCCGGGCCCAACAGTTGCGCCTCACTCAGACACTGTGAGGTGAGCTGTACATCATTGCCAAATATGGGATTTGAACTCGCTATATTTGAACCAGGAGTCGAACCCTCTACCCCTCGAACATTATGTCTCCCAATTGTTTGTGTTATAACGAGCGCAAACTGAGAAGCATTGATTTTCTTTTCATTTACTCTTCTAACCTCATATTTAACCACTAGAAAATATTAGTAGAATTTGATTTGTACTTTATACATTTGTTGAATGAATGTTAAGAGTTTTAATATGTTTCAAATCAATAAAATACAATATCACATTCCAACCTAGTCATTTTCCGCCATTACTATTGTGAGGTGAACTTTGCTCATATTGCCCTCTTTGAAAGTGCAATATAATTCTATAAACTGCACTACAAGTATGATTCATATTTCCGGAAATTATCATTGTTCTGGTGATATTCCTTTATAATACTCTTAGCAAATGATATATACTTATCCTTATAAAAGCTACAGCGTTAAATCTGAAATTGTCATGAATTTAGTCCTGTGGGAAAAGAGAATTACAATAAGCTCATAATAAACATGATGTTTCGTTTCCTCGTGTATCTGTTTGTAGTTCTAGACTAGAATTAATATGCACCTTTTCATAAAAAATCGAAGCAGAATATATACAATGTAATGTTTGTATTGATTTCCAGCCAAATATTTAAGGGGCTTAAAACCACTGCGTACGTATATACAAAGACACGTGGTAAACTGAAAACTTAGCAGGAACGCTGCGCAAATGTTCTTTTTACAAAAGAGAAGTTGTTACAGGGAACGCAACATGCGTAAGACAATGCCTCCCCACACAGACCCCAGGAGAAACAACACCCCACAAAACGTTAAGGAGTGGGGAAGTGCAAGGGTAGGGAACGCAACATGCGTAAGACAATGCCTGCCCACACAGACCCCAGGAGAAACAACACCCCACAAAACGTTAAGGAGTGGGGAAGTGCAAGGGTATGGAACGCAACATGCGTAAGGCAATGCCTGCCCACACAGACCCCAGGAGAAACAACACCCCACAAAACGTTAAGGAGTGGGGAAGTGCAAGGGTAGGGAACCAACATGCGTAAGACAATGCCTCCCCACACAGACCCCAGGAGAAACAACACCCCACAAAACGTTACGGAGTGGGGAAGTGCAAGGGTAGGGAACGCAACATGCGTAAGACAATGCCTCCCCACACAGACCCCAGGAGAAACAACACCCCACAAAATGTTAAGGAGTGGGGAAGTGCAAGGGTAGGGAACGCAACATGCGTAAGACAATGCCTGCCCACACAGACCCCGGGAGAAACAACACCCCACAAAACGTTAAGGAGTGGGGAAGTGCAAGGGTAGGGAACGCAACATGCGTAATACAATGCCTCCCCACACAGACCCCGGGAGAAACAACACCCCACAAAACGTTAAGGAGTGGGGAAGTGCAAGGGTAGGGAACGCAACATGCGTAAGACAATGCCTCCCCACACAGACCCCGGGAGAAACAACACCCCACAAAACGTTAAGGAGTGGGGAAGTGCAAGGGTAGGGAACGCAACATGCGTAAGACAATGCCTGTCCACACAGACCCCGGGAGAAACAACACCCCACAAAACGTTAAGGAGTGGGGAAGTGCAAGGGTAGGGAACGCAACATGCGTAAGACAATGCCTCCCCACACAGACCCCGGGAGAAACAACACCCCACAAAACGTTAAGGAGTGGGGAAGTGCAAGGGTAGGGAACGCAACATGCGTAAGACAATGCCTGTCCACACAGACCCCGGGAGAAACAACACCCCACAAAACGTTAAGGAGTGGGGAAGTGCAAGGGTAGGGAACGCAACATGCGTAAGACAATGCCTCCCCACACAGACCCCGGGAGAAACAACACCCCACAAAACGTTAAGGAGTGGGGAAGTGCAAGGGTAGGGAACGCAACATGCGTAAGACAATGCCTGCCCACACAGACCCCAGGAGAAACAACACCCCACAAAACGTTAAGGAGTGGGGAAGTGCAAGGGTAGGGAACGCAACATGCGTAAGACAATGCCTGCCCACACAGACCCCAGGAGAAACAACACCCCACAAAACGTTAAGGAGTGGGGAAGTGCAAGGGTAGGGAACGCAACATGCGTAAGACAATGGCTGCCCACACAGACCCCAGGAGATACAACACCCCACAACACGTTACGGAGTGGGGAAGTGCAAGGGTAGGGAACGCAACATGCGTAAGACAATGCCTCCCCACACAGACCCCATGAGAAACAACACCCCACAAAACGTTAAGGAGTGGGGAAGTGCAAGGGTAAACATGTATGGGAATGGGGAGCAATGAATGGTCTAGCCGACTATCAAAAACAACCATGGAAAATATATAGGGACAAAAAGAAAGGGGAATAAAAATCTAATTGGCTTGAATATTGGACGGTTGTTAATTGAAAGTCTCTCATACCATAGGCTGGATCGCAATATTGTTTTTCCAGACTAGTATTTAAAATGGACATTATGTATAATCATATATACATCATTTTATATCCACTTAACTGTGAAATCATTTTCTCGATTAAACTTATAAACAAACGGAAAGTACTTAACATGCCCATTGTTTTCAATTACGCCTTAATAAAATCAAAATAGACTTCAAGTAAATTACGATACAAAACGTTTTATTTGAAGTTTGTTGAAGTGTAATTATTGTTATTTAAGTGCTCTTAACAATTAGTTTCCTGAACAAAATCTAGTTATAGTATCAAGGAAGTGAAGTGTGTTCTTTTTTAGTCGAAACTTACGTTTTATTGGTGCCTTGAATATTATTTACAGTTCATGTATTTCTCCATATAATTTGTTGCCTCAAGTGAAGTAATGGGGCAAAACCTGGGGAAATTCGAACGTTTTCTGTTCAGCCGATTTCAAGTTGCTACAAGTGCCTGTCTTTCTCCTCATTTTACATTAGAAACAAAAGCAGTCCGAAGATCGCAAATGATTTTGATGTGATAAATATTCCGAAAAATGTAGAATTAATAAAAAAAACGATTTTGAAGAATGAAATTTTTACCTTAAAACAGCTAAGTATTTTTGATAGGAATACAATTCAATGGAGTGTACTATATGTGTACTCAGAAACATATTTAATACAAAGCATGTATTGCCTCTTTAGTAAGACTAACAAACAATATATCAGTTATACAGTAGCCGTTCATTTGGCCCACGTATGATCGTTGACGACAACACATAATCTGTCAGCAACAACTTTACATATCATCCGTGAAGATTTACAGTTGAGTACACGCGACGTTGCATAAAGCTTGCCTTTACCTTGATATCGAGCATAGCCCTTGGACCGCGACACACGACATACGAAGTGACACACGACACACGACATTCCAACGCGACACACGATATCTAACGCGACATTTCGTGCTACAGGCGCGAAACACAACAGTGCGATAACGCGACATTCCTGTGTTCAAGTGCATCCCATGTCGTGTGTCGTATCGAGTGAAGCGTTCTAATGTCATGAGTCGTGTTCGAGTGTCGCTTCGTAAGTCGTGTGTCGTGGTCCAATCGCGATACACGACATTCATTGTGGCACTAACGGAGTCCGTAGAAAATAGCATGTGGACAGTATATGAACAGGATGTCTGAAGTGAAAGACATCATAACTTCATGAATATTTAGAAATGATGATTGAAGAGTATGTGTCTTCCATAGAAAGGCAACAATTTGGATGGGTGGAAATAGAGGAAAGAGAAGGTGCAGATTACCGATTACGTCATCCATTTAATATTGAAACAGTTATCAGTGTAACATTACAGCATAGACTTTCATTTATTATCTAATTATGATGTATGATAGCAGTACTATTACGTAATCCTTGGGTTGATCAGATTATAAGAAACACAGTATGAACATAGAAAGACGAGTTGTGCCTAGGAAGAGAGGAAATGTTGTTGTCACCCTGAGCACACTGTCTGATAGATGAAATAGAATCAAGTCTGTCGAATTCCTAACGTTTATTAAACGAAATCTAGAAAGCCTTAGACCCCTGAGGCAACGTTTGTGTACAGTAAAATCTCAATAATTAAACTACCCATGGGACCCTTGAAAACTGGTCTTAATGTTGAGGTGGTCTTAATATTGAGGTTGAATAAAGAGCAAAAAACAGTGAAAATAGACTTGAAGACTGTGTTTTATTAATTTTGAGGTGGTTTTATTATATGCAGGTGGTCTTTAAAGTGAGATTTTACTGTACAATATATAGTGACAAATAATCCAAAAGAATGCTATCTTTATCAGAAAAAGAAGCCTTGAACAAGTTCAAAAAGGTCGGTGCATTACGTAACTTATTTCTAGATAGGATACCATCGTATCCGAAAGATATCGTGATTCCCGTGCAAAAAGCAAAACGCATTAACAACGACGACAAAATTATACCACAAAGATTAAATCTTAACCTTTTTAATCTCGATGATCAAATAATTCAAGTTTAAATTCATTGTTCGAGCTCTTGCATTCCATATATTATTCGTTTAGAACTTGAAGCACTGTAGATGTGCAATGCATCTTCACACCTGGACACAAACTGTTGGATAAGCATGCGTGCGGTAAAACATCATTTATGCGGTCAAGTGCAATATAATTAAGTGCCTTCTCACACGTGTTTGTCCTTGCACCTCCGAAGTCCCTAATGCTTCGTGGGTTATTGTTTCCTTGCTGTCTGTGTGAGGGTGCATTGTCTTGTGTATGTGGCGTTAATCTCTCTTTCAATTCAATACATTTAAATAGTTACACATACATGAACGCTGTCATGCACCGTATCAGAGAGCGGACAGTGCATGACTTTCTGATTATTAGGGATATTTAAGAGAATAATTTTATTTTATTTATATTAGCATTTGTATAACGGCGTGATTGTTAACAGTTTCGACCAGTTTTCCGTCAGGTCTTCAATAACTAAGGAGATTGCCTCGAGTGGCTGATGTGGACAGTATATATAGCCTAATACCGAAATACACACTTTGCAGAAGTTATAAGTACTCCGATATCATATTTAGGATATTGTAATTAAATATGAATATATCAAATTGAAATTTCACACACAGAAATATCAATATGTCTGTAATGTTTCTACTAATTTTCGGCACGAAATACAGCCGATTGATTGAAATCAAGCCAATTTCATAACATTGCATAGAATTATAAAATCACAGATTAATTGAATTGGTCATTAGCGATTGTGACCGCCGTTTGCGTGGACATAATGAATTTACAAATTCAATTCTGGGAATTAAAATTAATATCGATTAGGGCCTGTTCTGCGGTAGGTTAACTCTTCATGAACACGGTTTTGAAAGATTTTGAGTGGCAAACATTACCTAGTCCAACGGCGATCTCACTCGATAAGGAGTTAATATGTGACTTTTTATTTCTGTGTGGTGGTATTAATTGGCTTGATCTCAATTAATTTGTTAAAGTTTGTGCTAAAACTTAGTAGGAACCTTACAGACAGATTGAACTGTTTATGTCTTAAATTTCAAGACTGTTCAACCCCTAGGGTAAAATATCCCCACTGTGAAAACTTTGTATATATGTATATATATGAAATGTTCTATAGAGACATGTACTTTGTATAAGTCTAAATAAAATATATATGTCAATTTCAACCACTAATTAGACTATTTCAACCCCTGTTAAAATCAAGACTCTTCAACCCCTAATAAACCAAGAGTTTTCAACCCCTCGAATATGTTTTTAATTGGACAATTATCACATTTGTTACCTGGAAAAATGTTGACAAACACGTTGTTTAAGTTTAATTTTTAAGTTTATTTACATTCCAAAATGAATACTTATGAAGCATATATACACAAAAAACATATCAATACTATTTAAAAAAAATTAAAGGATCTATTTGCACAACATGTGTAATACACAGAACTAATAAAGATATATACACACAAAATACACACAAACATTCTATCACATTTTATTTGGCCTAAAACAGCAGGTGGAATTTAATTGGTATTTAATTGATAATGTGATTTGTTATTCTAATTAAGTCTAATTACGCTGTCACTTACACTCAAACATTATTTATTTATACTGCCACACACAATCAAACACAATCTAACACTATTTTATTCACACTCAAACACTATTTAATTACACTGGCACATATATTCAAACACTTTTTATTCAAACTATTCAAACACTTTTTATTCAAACTGGCACATAAATTGACTCAAAAACACTATTTATTTCACACTGGCACACTATTTATTCACGCAGTCACAATTATAAATATAAATATATTTATAAACAATAAAACTATTATGCCAAACAATACACTTATCTGAAACAAAGGGGTTGAAAAGTCTTCGATATAGGGGTTGAAAAGTCTTAGAAATAGGGGTTGAAAAGTCTTTAAAGTAGGGGTTGAAAAAGATAAATGTAGGGGTTGAACAAATTCAAACTAGGGGTTGAAAAGTCTCAACAGGTAGGGGTTGAAAAGTCTTGAAATCAGGGGTTGGAAAGTCCTGGGGTTGGAAAGTGGGGTTGCAAAGTCTTGGGATTGAAAAGTCTGTTAGCCAACGCAAATACACTGCCTCATCCAGATGAGCTAAAGTCAACAGTAAAAGTTATTGTGCGGTGCCAGAACACGACACTACTCTAGAACATGACACTACGCCATAACATGACACTACGACAGAACATTACACTACGCCAGAACATGACACTACGCCAGAACATGACACTACTCCAGGACATGACACTACGCCAGAACATGACACTACGCCAGAACATGACACTACGCCAGAAAATGACACTACGACAAAACATGACACCACGCCAGAATATGACACTACCCCAGAACATGACACCACGCCAGAATATGACACTACCCCAGAACATGACACTACGCCAGAACATGACACTACTCCAGAAAATGACACTACGACAGAACATGACACCACGCCAGAATATGACACTACCCCAGAACATGACACCACGCCAGAACATGACACTACGCCAGAACATGACACTACGCCAGAACATGACACTACGCCAGAACATGACACTACTCCAGGGCATGACACTACCCCAGAACATGACACCACGCCAGAATATGACACTACCCCAGAACATGACACTACGCTAGAACATGACACTACTCCAGGGCATGACACTACGCCAGAATATGACACTACGCCAAGACATGGAAACTATTGTAGGCAATACAAGTTTAATACAATTCATTTTGTTCATTGTTTTAATTCTGAATAAACGAATACAAATACAAATTACAACTGTCGTTCAGTCATTTTTTGTAGAGTCATTTTGTCCGAATCTCGATCATCGATTATCGAAATGTTCCGATCGTGTATCTCTGTGTAAGTCTTAGATAGAACAAA
Source organism: Mactromeris polynyma (assembly GCA_032209605.1). NCBI lineage: Eukaryota > Metazoa > Mollusca > Bivalvia > Venerida > Mactridae > Mactromeris > Mactromeris polynyma. Next base: position 4,851,958 of record JASFXZ010000005.1, read on the forward strand.
AAAATGTTCTTATGAAATAAAGAATACGACAACAAATTGTTCACAGTCTATCTGCATTTCTTCCAAACTTGTTGAAAATAGGCTCGTATCTCTTGTCTGAAAGTTGCCGCGCATGCGCAGTAAATGAACGGATTTATTGCACAGTTCAAGAAATAAGTACGAAGGAATGTTTTATAAAGCGCCCTCTCTGTGTCCGTCATGGAAGAGAGGAAAGTTTTATTGAACGCCTCGCATGCTCTTAGCATAAGATACGGAAGAAAACTAACAATAAAGACTACAGATATAATGCACATCATCAACGCAGATTTCCTCGCCTTGTTTTGCCTATGCTCAGATCGAATCATTGATGACGCCTTCCGCTGTTTCTCGAACGTACAAAACTGACTTGTGGTATTGCTAACCGTCGATTGCTTTCGTCCTAAGTCATTGGAAACTTGACTAGGATTTTGTTGCGATACAAGTCCTACATTATTACTTGTTTCCGTACTTCCGTCATCAAAAGAAATGGCACGTGACTGGCTTTTGTTTGACATATGTGGGGCAAATATACTCATTTGGCTGAATATGCGTCTCCCAATTAAAATGTACACAACTGCCAGAAACACGAGCGATGATATAAACAGCAGCCACAATACGATTTGATAAACTCGTGTTGTTGTTGCATTTTGATACTTGTTCTGTATCGTACATTCCCGCCCTGTAATATTGGTTCCTGGTATATGAATTTCGTGGATTCCATATAAAATCACAGATGGCCAGGAGAAGAACAGCGCCACCACGACGGTAAGTGCACTCATTATCTTAGCTTTTCTAACCGAAATCTGCGCCTTTAAAGGACGACACACTCGTTGGAATCTGTCAATGCTTATTAAACACAAGGTTAGTCCAGATGTCACAATAGGCATGATTGTAGTAAATATGGTTAGCTTACAAAGCAAAGCGTTCGGATAATCAAACTGGTGCACTACGTTTACAATTTCTAAAAATAGCACAAAACAGCTGATTGTGTCTACAATTGCCAGCCACCATATGAAGAACCTTGAACTTGATTTTTGCGAGGATATTCGGTATGCCAAGCAAATAATGGTATTTCCTGGAATTCCAGTGCCCGCAATAAGTCCAAGATACACCAATAATGGAATCAATCGTTCTAACTCCTCACTGTTCAATCGAGCCAGTTCATCTTTGATTTCTGAAGCAGTTATGTTATTCATACTGTCTCCATGGTAAGAATCAAATGAGTGATTCATCTTCTTGTCGGAGTTTCACGGCAATAGTGTCAATTATAACTAAATAACACTGCATAATGGTCGTAGAAATAAATGAAATAAACAGACGTGAACAAAGTCCATAGAATATTCTTACTGAAACGAGGTCGAGGATTCGACAAATGAAAACAATTTGTATGCGCGATCGTAAGATTATTAACGTTTAAGTTTCGATTGACTTTGTATCCGTAGTCAGATTAATGTCCGCGTTGACATCGTATATAAGGCTGTTGTAAGTTAAGATTATAAAACTGCGGAAATAAAACAATGGATAAAATTTTCCGGTATATGTCGATTTCGGTGACAGGGAAACTAAAGTGTATATATTATTAAAACACATATCCGGATCAAACCATTTAAGACTACGCTCAAAACCATCAGTCCAATTAGTGTCCCCAAGTTCTTCCATATACAATTTCCATGAAATTCTCGATTTGGGCATGATTTCCGTAAAAACAGCGGTGTGCGTTCATCTTAAGTTAAACGGACAAAACCACACTTTACACGTGAGTTATATGGCTAGTAAACATGTTGAAATGGATTACGTGTATATTGACATAGCTCGGCATTGTATTAAGCAAATATTAAGGAAATAGAAGTAAGAGATTAAAGTTATATAGAATACCGTAAACTACAAAATGTCGTCAGAAGCATAATGAGCACAGAAGCATGGGATAATAAAATGTTTGATTTCTGTTAAATTCCGCCGAAGGTTTTAGTAGTTATGGCCCTTTTTACATAAATCCAATTAATAGCTCTTGCAAGGATGGGCGGATTCAATGTATATTGGACACATAAGCATAGGATAGTTATATACAGATCCAGTTTGATTTCATTTAAAACATGCCAATATTTGGAGAAGTAAGGGTCATTTTTGTACTTCAAAATTGGTTTTCCAAATAGTTTTGCTTCAAGTATTTGCGTTCTACTTGAAAGCCCATAGCGGGGACATCTAGTTACTCCTGCTATAATACCACGGCTAATCAGACTTAGACCATACCAAATTCTATGCGAACCCTAAATATACAGTCAAACCTGTCTGTAAAGACCACCCATGGGAACAGCAATATGTGGTCTTTGTTTACAGGTGGTCTCTATAAACAGATTAAATATCACTGAATATGGTCTGATTGGAGATAAAATTGGTGGTCTTTGCAGACAGGTTTTGCAATAGTGGTCTTTGTTCGCAGGTGGTCTTTAACACAGGTTTGACTGTACAGGCAAGGAAAGTGTCGATAAAACATCAACAAAATACGAGCTTTTGTTTCTACAACATCTTTCTTTCACAAAGGAAGACTTAATACAGCAAGACAAACTAATAAACTTAACAAAAACATCACAAAGTACCACGCTAATGGCTAGATTTAATCTAGCAATTAAATTTTAATGATATTTCAGCTTTTGAACATGGTCATTAATTAGCTACCTGACATATTGTTATTGGCTAATTGGGCCCACGTCTATTTTTAACCTAATTATCGGAGATTTTTGACATTTTTGGATTTGTTCTTTCGATTGTCGACCAGGTCTGACGACGCCTAAACATTCATTCATATTGGCATGGCATTGATAAATGGATTTCATGCATTAACAATTCTAGACTTTTTATTCGAATTCCTACCGTATACGTTGATAGCTCTGCACGAAAGAGTCACTCTGTGATGTTGCCTTTTTTAAAGACATGTTAGATATTTATAAAGTGGGAAAAGATATTTATAAAGTGGGGAAAGATATTTATCAAGTGGGAAAATATATCTATAAAGTGGGAAAAAATATTTATGAAGTGGGGAAAGATATTTATAAAGTGGGAAAATATATCTATAAAGTGGGAAAAGATATTTATGAAGTGGGGAAAGATATTTATAAAGTGGGGAAAGATATTTATAAAGTGGGAAAAGATATTTATAAAGTGGGGAAAGATATTTATAAAGTGGGAAAAGATATTTATAAAGTGAGAAAGATATTTATGAAGTGGGATAAGATATTTATCAAGTGGGAAAATATATTTATAAAGTGGGAAAATATATTTATAAAGTGGGAAAATATATTTATAAAGTGGGAAAAGATATTTATAAAGTGGGAAAAGATATTTATAAAGTGAGAAAGATATTTATGAAGTGGGAAAAGATATTTATAAAGTGGGAAAAGATATTTATAAAGTGGGAAAAGATATTTATAAAGTGAGAAAGATATTTATGAAGTAGGGAAATATATTTATAAAGTGGGAAAAGGATTGAGCTAATACATGGCTACGAATCGCCCCGATGTACTTATATTTACTACGGATAGGTAACAATACAAACTTATATATGGTAGGTTTGCTTGTTTCTATTTCATTATACGTCCAGTTGTCACGAAACTTTAAAAATGTGTTGTTAGATTCACGCGTAAGCTTTCCATTGATAAACATCACATGCACTGCTAAATTGAATTTTCTAAATTTAAGATTCACTGATGTTTTCACAAGTCAATTCCTTCAAAGTCGTGCACATGTTATTTAGCAGTTTAATTTACAGACCGTTTATTCTGCTTAGCACTTGGCTTGGTCGGCGGTTGCTTCTATATATCCCTTCTTCATTCCTAGATAAGAAGGGATGGCCGTTTATCTTGTATGGGTTTCATGGAGTTGTCTTTACGCATTTGTTTCTGTTTGTCTCTTGTTAGAGACTAACCAACTGCATGATGCGTGTATGTGGTCGCACGGTCATGATACTCTTGTAAGAGACTAACCAACTGCATGATGCGTGTATGTTGTCGCACGGTCATGATACTCTTGTTAGAGACTAACCAACTGCATGATGCGTGTATGTTGTCGCACGGTCATGATACTCTTGTTAGAGACTAACCAACTGCATGATGCGTGTATGTTGTCGCACGGTCATGATACTCTTGTTAGAGACGAACCAACTGCATGATGTGTGTATGTGGTCGCACAGTCATGATACTCTTGTTAGAGACGAACAAACTGCATGATGCGTGTATGTGGTCGCACGGTCATGATACTCTTGTTAGAGACGAACCAACTGCATGATGTGTGTATGTGGTCGCACGGTCATGATACTCTTGTAAGAGACTAACCAACTGCATGATGTGTGTATGTGGTCGCACGGTCATGATACTCTTGTAAGAGACTAACCAACTGCATGATGCGTGTATGTGGTCGCACGGTCATGATACTCTTGTAAGAGACTAACCAACTGCATGATGCGTGTATGTTGTCGCACGGTCATGATACTCTTGTTAGAGACTAACCAACTGCATGATGCGTGTATGTTGTCGCACGGTCATGATACTCTTGTTAGAGACTAACCAACTGCATGATGCGTGTATGTGGTCGCACGGTCATGATACTCTTGTTAGAGACGAACCAACTGCATGATGCGTGTATGTGGTCGCACGGTCATGGTACTCTTGTTAGAGACTAACCAACTGCATGATGCGTGTATGTGGTCGCACGGTCATGGTACTCTTGTTAGAGACGAACCAACTGCATGATGCGTGTATGTGGTCGCACGGTCATGATACTCTTGTACGAGACGAACCAACTGCATGATGCGTGTATGTGGTCGCACGGTCATGGTACTCTTCTTGTCTTTTTCAAAGAATCGTAGCATTAATGAAATAAGGATTTAACATGATTAACCTATCGTTATTTCAATTAATGTAACTTCCAATTCACCACATGAGTAACTACAAATAGGTTTTTTACCACGACCCGTATTTTTTGGCAATGAAGAGTAATGACATTTAGTTTCGTGAAAACGCAAGATGGTGTTCTCTGTGTTGACTTTGCAGAATCACACTGCTACGGAGTACTCTGTAGAATGCTTCCTTGATAGTAATGGGGATAAGATAGCTACTGTAATTATACTATCACCAAACTATAACGAACAGTCTATAATAATTATGTAAGACAATCCCTGTTGTTCATTTCCCCACGATAAAAGACCACTATCATTCTGCATATCAACTAAAAAATTCAACAAGTCGTAAAGCAGATTTCGTTCAATTTAAGTTTATTGTCTTTACTAACATAGTTGTTAAACTTTCTATCAATAACTTTACGATAGTGAGTATTTTTGGCCAGACCAAAGTCCATCTATGTTTACCGTCAGGGTTATTTTTGTCCCAACCTACCTACCCAACCGGTATAAACAAATTGTCGATATAAACCTAAACTTCTATTTTGTATCTACAACATATTTCTCCCCACACACAAAGGCATTATAATATTATGCATATCAAAACACAAAATACCAACAGCTAAACTTAACAAAATCAACACAAAGTACCAAGTAAATGACTACATTTAATATTTTTTCTCATCTGTTGAACATGGCCATTGGTTACCTGACACAGTGATATCAGACTGTAGCTAGTAAACACTGCAGACATGGCTAAATTCAAGGTTAATATTTATATCGTCACGGTTAATATTTATATTGTCACGGTTAATATTTATATCGTCACGGTTAATATTTATATTGTCACGGTTAATATTTATATCGTCACGGTTAATATTTATATTGTCACGGTTAATATTTATATCGTCACGGTTAATATTTATACTGTCACGGTTAATATTTATATTGTCACGGTTAATATTTATATCGTCACGGTTAATATTTATACTGTCACGGTTAATATTTATATTGTCACGGTTAATATTTATATTGTCACGGTTAATATTTATATTGTCACGGTTAATATTTGTATTGTCACGGTTAATATTTATATCGTCACGGTTAATATTTATATTGTCACGGTTAATATTTATATCGTCACGGTTAATATTTGTATTGTCACGGTTAATGTTTATATTGTCACGTTTAATGTTTCTATCGTCACGGTTAATATTTATATTGTCACGGTTAATATTTATATTTTAAAGTAACAAACTCATCCACAATATACTCATAACATTTTTTGGAAATATCATTGGGAACAATTGTTCATTTACCTAATACATGTGTCCCTATGTGTCCCGGGTTGAACACATATTTGACCATTCGTTTTATTAATGTGGTAAGTACATGTTCTTATCACGATATAATTTGCCATCGATTTGACTGGGCAATAATACCAAACGATAAAATGAATACCTACGCACACAGGAGGACACATCTATGTAATGACAAAATAGCACTTTGCACATAATGTACGAGACTGATTAACACTTCTCTCACCACTAAAAACTACATAAATGTTTATTATCATATGTGTAAATAGATAACACGTTATCATTGGAGGGAACTATTACATCAATAGTACATACGACCACGTACATATAAACCATAGATTGGAAACGTACAATTGTGTGTGTTTAGATTTGTTTGAACTCACGCGACCGTTGAGATTTTCTTCATAGATAAAATCCCACGATAAAAAATTTGCGACGTCCGCCATCATATTTTTGAATCGAGAGAAGTTGACATTTTGATCCGCCGTAATAGAGATGTCTATTGTCTTTATCAATAAATTTTTAAATCACGATATTTAGACAATTTATAATTACACAGATCAATAGGGCCAATAATAAAATATTGTTTGTTTCCCCTCCCACGACCGACCGTTGAAAATTACCCCTACCGTAAATATTTTATTGAGGTTAGCAAAAAAAAATTGTTTTCGCTATAATTGTCGGGTACGAATATTCCCGAGGTACAAAAGCTATTGGGTACGTAAAACTGGAATTGCTGGTACCAGTCAGTTTAGTAGCCACATCATTAATAAATCTATGAAGCAGGGATAAATAGATTTTAGCTACTAGTATCATATTTTACTTACTGTAATGAAAATAAATCTATTAAGATGTTGAACTATACAGAACACATTTTAAGATTGTGAAAAAAAATCTGCCCTTACCTACCTACCTTACCCTGATGGGCTAGGGTCACGGGATGGGAAACAAACATACGTTTAATGTCGGCCTAGGTAATTACACGGACATTTAAGTGATAATCAACAGAGTCAGGAACATACGAAATTGAACGGAGATTGCCGACTATCGCCGATCGATTAAATGGTGGATATTCACGATACTTATCGAGGGCGCTAAGTGCATGAACTATTTCTCGTTATCGTTTCACCAATATCAGTCTGTTTCGAATCCATGGTTTATATGTCCGTGGTTTATATTTCCGTGATACGACATACATATTAATATTAGTGTGTATATGACAAAAGTATCTCTTTTGAATATTTGCTTTGTCCTCTTTTGTCATGCATTTTGTCACGTAGCTCTTCAAATTATTCATAAAGTTCGTAGTCTATACTATGTGTGTACTGGCACGCTTTCAATGGACGCAGTCTACTGGAAACAGTTGACTGTGTATTATATGCCGTAACCGGGTTAGGATACTGTATCGGTTATAAATATTTTAAATCAAGCATTTAAATGTACAATGAAAAATCATATGGTATGTCAGAAATATAGTTTTATGTGACAGTCTTGAGTACTAGTAATATCGATGTATTGTTGGCAAATTCGAAAAAATATCGGGTCAAGTAAAGTTTTGATCCAGGAATTAATGACGTGGGGGGAATATACAATTTCAGATAAACGACACGGAGAGCACAGTGTGGCTTCATTGTCATTCAAATTATTACACTACTTTAGATTTATTGACGGAAATTTGTGGAGAGAGCGCGCGTGTGTCTCCGTTTTTCTGATGCATGCAGAAATGCGCCTCCATATTGAATTGACCGTAACGTCTATTGACGTACAGAGTGCCTTTGCTGTTCATTCTGTCACTGGAGCATACAAAACGACTTTCCATGTTATTTACTAGAGCAACAACAAGCAGCATACCTATAATATCTTTGATTTATAAAAAGTCGTGCCATTACTTTGCGAACTCCATTAAGCATACAAATTTGATTGACTGCGGTAATATCGGATAGTGTGTTTGTGCATGAAATGTCACTTGAAAAGAAAAACAATACTATTACTTATACACGTGTGTAACGCTGAAACCAGAAATGGAAAGGTATACAGCCTAGCGTTTTGTATACCCTAACGAAACCCCCGATAATAGCCAATGTATCAAAAGCCCAATAATTAGAAATGTTGTTTTTCAATATGAAGAAATTTTAGAAGGAAAGGGTCAAAAGGATGTTGAGTTTTCATTTGTTGGGGATAAAGCAGGTCATTTACCTCAGCCCGGTATTTTAAAAGAGAAAGAGTTGCTACAGGAAACGCCACAAACATAAGACAGAGCTTCCCCACACAGACCTCCGGGAAAACAACGATCCATAAAACATAAGGCACTTGAGGAGGTTAAGGGTACATACGTTAGGGAACAGACGCGCAAGGAATGGCCTGGCAGACCATAAGGAATAATTAAGAGAATTAAAAAGGACAAACGGTGAAGGGGGAAATTAATGGATGGAAAAGATCACAGGACAAGTCAAGACAGCTGGCAACAATAGGCCGAAACTGGGAATAAAATAACCTGAACACTATATAAAGTGAAATAATTCCACAGGGCAAAGGGAAATATAACATACATGCAAAACATTAAAAGATATAATAACCATACAGCGAACTACAGCCTTGGAACTATCAGTAAAAGTACCGGGTATTTTAATACTAAAGGTAGGTTTAGGACTGGTAAGATGGGTGTTGTATCATACAACGTACCAACGGCTTGGGATCACAGTGTGTCAGCACTATAATTGCTACAGAGGACACCGTCGCCTTAAAGCTAAAATGTGTCGATGGACCGAAAACCCCAACACACGCATTTGTTTGGTCAGAATCGACCCTGACAGCACTCCAAACATTTTTTGCCGACAACTATTTCTTCCCAGTTCATTCATCCATACCAACAGATTCTTTTGGGATGCTGAGCATAATTGTGTGGGTATATCGTTTGTTTGAGTATTACACCATTTCTCAACATTATCTCAGTTATGCGTGGTGATGTTTTAACCTCACCATTGCTGTTCGGTTACCGACCTGTTTGTCCTTCCGTAAGCAACAATTACGCACAAATTCTTCACATGAATATTGAGATAGGGTTCAACCTATTTTAATCGGAAATGCGATAATTATTTGATACTTAAAAAGACGTACATAGTATATAAAAGGCTAATCATGAACGCAATACTTATTGTGAACCACCTTTGCACAAACGAAGTGAATTAGTAAAAGCATTACTGTCGTGGATGGCCTTTAGAACACATTTAACGACAAAGCTTCTATTAACAGCGATATCAACATATTTCTATAGAGATTTGTGCCTACGATAATTCAAACTTTGGACAATGAAGCATGCGTTAATAAAAGCAGTTTGTCTATCAAATTCGTACGGTAAACCTCATTAGTGCTTGATATGTGCGATCATTCCGACAGGATGTGACTACAAAATTAGCTTACTGTTTGTTGAAATGTATTGTTTCTAAGTGTGGGCGATAGCAAGTTAGGAAATGCTGTACTTAGATGGCATTCATTAGTGAGTACTGTCAAACTGTTTCCATCAGAATCTACTTTGCCATCGTCTCCTGGAAAGGGTACTCACGCGAGAGTCGTGTGCTCGGGTCACGTATATTTGATGGAAACAATCTTTGGTAAGCTTTTCAGTAAATGCATCATCGACAGTATTTTGAACTTCTTGTCCCATGTTCACAAAGAATTAGTTTTCAGGATCAAGATCAGATGTAGTTTCTTTGAACTTTTGAAAAATTGCTATGCAAATCTAAATGTTTTAATATTATGTGACATGTAGGCCCTATAGACGTTTTGCACAATTCTAATGATTTAATTTTGAGATTGCATATTAATTTAGAAAAAGACAGCAATCAATGAGTTAAGGTCGATTCTTGAAAATTGATCCTGATTTTATCTAGACCAGTTTCGGTTTTAATTATATATAATTAATTCATCAACAAAAAAGTAAAGTTCTAAATGTGTTCAGCAAGTTAATATGACGCATTTCAGGTATCTTTGTATGGAAAGTCCTGTATAAAGTATTTCTTTGCTTTACGAAAATGACAAACATATCTCATGTTTCAAGATCAGTTGTCCTTTGTGAACACAGGGCCTGATACGTAGCGGTTCATCAAACAAGGATGTAAGAACAATATAAGTCTATCTGAGCGCTGCTGTTGGATCTACAACCTCTTCAGTAAGTGACGTCATTTCAAGGAAACGCAACATGTGATGTCACTATTAACAAGCAGGAACAATATTTACTCATATGGTCACTTCGTTTTCATATTGCCATATAAAAAATGCTTACTGTCAGTACATGATGACGTCACATGTGACATGGAAATGACGTCACTTAAAGGAGATTTTGGAAATCTTTCAGCAGCGCTCATTTATCAATAAGATGATATACAGGATGTGATGCATATACAATTATCGTCTGTATGTACGTAATTTCGATGTGTTGTGCTTCTTTTAGAATAAGCATTGGAAGTAAAGTCTAGGGATGTCAACGAATGGCGATATCAGGGTTTATTTTGGCTATTTAATTTGCTAATTTCTATGCCAGAATGTCCATTATAGCCATTACAGTTTCAGACGTCTAAATGCTTATCTTAAAAACGCTGTGTTTGGTTTGAAAACAATGTCTACATTTCAATTCCAGGTTGTGATTTAATTAAGCATTCATTCGTTTTTGTTCTCATTCAAGATTATCATTATGCATTTATTTGTGTTTGTACTTGTACAAAAAAAACTATAAAAAATATTGTCCGTCCGTCCGCCAGTCATTTGAATGCGCCTGCATTTTCAGTACGACACTTGAAGCCTGCAACATGTGTATTCATAACTGCGTGTACATTGTACAATGTAAATTGGCATTTCTCTATTGGCTTGTGTTTGCTCAAAAGTGTACTCAAACGTTTGCAAATATTTAAGGACTTGTTATGAAAGTCAGATTAACATTTCTCATAAATTCTATCACCGCTACCATCAAACTGTTATTAGAAACTTCAGAAGCCTTTTCATCAACCTTGTTGACACGGCTGTCGAGAAGGAAATGTCACATACATATCGCACAGCTACCTTAAACGTACGAAGAGAAATGAAACTACATAAAACCTCTATAATAAGACCACATTTGGGACTCTTACAAAAATGGCTTCGATCTCGCGAAGCATCTCAATCTGGTTGTCTTTATATTAAGATTGAATAAAGAAAAAATCAGTGAAAATGGACTTGAATATTAAGTTCTTAATTTTAAGTTGGACTTATTATTGAGGTGGTCTTTAAGTGAGATTTTAGTGTATATACAATGTACATAAACAAGATTCATTGCAAGCGCGACAGACAGAAACGTCAATAATGGATGTAAAAAGCGTACAGCATTGAAACAGTCAGTGACAAATCATACAGGCATGACATTTCTGTAGGCCATTGAAGTCATGTAAATAAAGTGAATGCCAATTTTCTTGATATGAGTAATTCCTACATCCAGACATCCCTGTGGGTCTGCACTTGCTTACAAATTATGCTAATGTCGATTTGTTCTTGTGTATAAAAATATTGTCTAGTCCAGTAAAACCCATTGTAATGTATTGACGGTGACAACTTATGCTTACGAGTATACCATTTCGTCTATTTCTCGTTCAAGCATTCTTAAACTGGAAATAATTTCCTTGCACAATGCCGAAAAAAGTATATTTCACAATGTGCAAATATTATTATTATATACCAGCTTTTATAGCGCTCATTTCATATAAAAAACACACGTTCAAAAGGGCTTTACAAACTACACATCACAGATTATGGACAAACAATACAACATAAATGAAAACAAAATTACCTTTCATAATAATATTATACTTAAAATAAATTTCCAGTGCCTAATTGTAATTTGAAACGAATACAATTTATGGCAAAGAACATTTTATAAAACATAAATTACAAAATACTAATAACAATTGTAAAAGTTAAGTTAATATAAAAAAATATATGATATACATGTAGTTTTAAAATAATATATATCGGTATTTAACATTGTCTTTTTTATAGCACTTAATTTGGTGTTATAGATATTCAGTTCCCATATACAGTGAAATATTGAGTTTTACAGTCCTTTATACCAGAGGAAGCGCATTCCATAACCTTGCAGCTGCTGTCTGAAAGCTCCTCTCACCATATCGTACCGTTCGACTTTTTGGTACCACAAGTGTTAAAGAGTTGTTTTATGATCTCAAGTTCCTGGATGGCGTGTATATTTCTAACATGTTGACTACATAAGTTGATGCTTGGTCATTGAGTGCCTTATAAGTATGTGTTAGAATCTTGTACTCTACCCTTGCACTGCACTGGAAGCCAATGGAGTCCACGTAACACAGGAGTAATGTGGTCATATCTAGATGTTCTGGAAATGATTCGAGCTGCCGTAGTTTGCACATTTTGTAGTTTGTTCATTGAGAGTTTGGGTATTCCATATAAAAGAGCGTTACAATAATCCAAACGTGATGTGACGAGAGAGTTAACAAGAGATTTGGTTGCATTCGTGGTTAGGTATTGTCTTATGTGACCTATTTGCCGTAACTGTGCAAATGTATTTCTACACACGTTTTTCCATCTTCATGTTCGAGTCCAGAGAAGCACCGAGGTTTCTAACGCTAGACGATTGCTTGATTTCAGAATTGTCCACTGACACAGAGACATTGGAAACTGATTGAGCATTGTTTTCAGATGAAAATATGCAAATGGGTAACAAGAAAACAAAGTGTATCCCTACGCCATTCGTTTACACAAATAACATATTAAGTAATACTATTACATTATAGTCAACAAAATAACCATAACACGTTGTCAACTCGCTTCTTTTTTTTCTTTCATAAATTGTATTGTCATTTCAGACATACAAATGTATTCATATATATCGGTTAGTATGGTGGCTGATTTGTGCCATGTCGTGTTGGTGGTGCGCTAAGATGACAAGTCGAAAAAACGACAAACGACTGTTTCGGCGGGTTTTCTGGTTGTCGATAATAAATAGACACTTTTGTATGGCATCGCATTGTCGCCCTCAGGCTGTAGCATTTTCGGATCGACCTTTCGGCAAGCCGCTAACATGACATCACGACATGTCACAAATCAGCCACCATATATTAAACCTATATTAATAAAGTACGAGTACAATAGTGTTCAATCTGAAATTGCTTCCGTAACGCAATATTTTCGTGATTGTAAAAAAATTATAGTTAGTTTTATTGGCTAGAATGTTTCATGTTTCATATGACATCGACACTGTAATACGAGCATCATTTTATGGATGATTCCAAGAAAAAATTGTTCAATTTCGACATGATCCAAAACAAAGACAAGTCCCTCGCTTGTCGGCGATTCTACTTGCTCGACGGCGATTCTACTTGCTCGTCGGTGATTCCACTTGCTCGTCGGTGATTCCACTTTATCGTCGGCGATTGCACTTGATCCTCGGTGATTTCACTTTTCTTGTCGTCGATTGCACTTGATCCTCGGTGATTTCACTTTTCTTGTCGTCGATTCCACTTGATCCTCGGTGATTTCACTTTTCTCGTCGTCGATTCCACTTGATCCTCGGTGATTTTACTTTTCTCGTCGTCGATTCCACTTGATCCTCGGTGATTTTACTTTTCTCGTCGTCGATTCAACTTGATCCTCGGTGATTTTACTTTTCTCGTCGTCGATTCCACTTGATCCTCGGTGATTTTACTTTTCTCGTCGTCGATTCCACTTGATCCTCGGTGATTTCACTTTTCTCGTCGTCGATTCCACTTGATCCTCGGTGATTTCACTTTTCTCGTCGTCGATTCCACTTGATCCTCGGTGATTTCACTTTTCTCGTCGTCGATTCCACTTGATCCTCGGTGATTTCACTTTTCTCGTCGTCGATTCCACTTGATCCTCGGTGATTTCACTTTTCTCGTCGTCGATTCCACTTGATCCTCGGTGATTTCACTTTTCTCGTCGTCGATTGCACTTGCTCGTTGGCGATTCCGCTTCCTCATCGGCAAATCCATTTCTTTGTCGGCCACTTGGCTTGATTCCAGGCGGTGTACTTGTCGGGAATTCCAATTGTCTACCAGCGATTCCGAGTGCTTGTCGTCCATTCCAAGTGCTTGCCGTCCATTCCGAGTGCTTGTTGTCCATTATGAGTGCTTGCCATCCATTCCGAGTGCTTACCGTCCATTCCGAGTGCGATACGTGGAACTAATTGACTCCGCAACTTCATTTCAGATTTGAACAATGACATCAAACATGGAGGTTTTAAAACAATTACCGGTATACTCTAAATGGCAAATCACTAAAATGGACAATTATGCACACAATCTTATCAACCAGAATGTCGCGGGCGGAGCTACAATTGAGCTCCTGATTTCGTTAGCGTGATTACAAGCAGTTCTGACGTCACTTATCTAGAGAGCTTACGCCTTATTTTGTTGGGTATGAGATCAATAAATTCATTAATTTCACTGAACTTGTTGAAAAACGTATATGATCGTCAGAGAATCGTGTGGTATAATTGTGTACTACTCTTTGGAAATGACTTCAACGTTTAAATATTTATCATTTAATATATTTTTTCATTACATAGCATTACTAACGCTGTAACCTGACATGCTGATGGCCTAACAATCTGATGGAACGAAAAAACTGAAACTTCTAATGCATGACATTACGGCAAGTATTCTGTTTGGTATTCCCTGCTTTGTACGTACAGTTGTTTGTAATGTTTTCGTCTTGATAGGTAATTCGGAAGTATGATTGAACAACAAATCGTGCTCAAGAGATTAAGGCTTTGTTCATCCTCGGAAAATTACCCATGATGCAAAACATAGAACCATATACAAAGATGTGTACCCGTCTAGACGGAGTCGATGTCAATTAGGGTAAGGTGGGGCAAAATGCCCATACGAGGTAAAAGGCCTACACGTAAAAAATCTGACATCGTTAGATTTACCGTGCCGCGCGATATTCTTTTTATGACGTCTTACGCAGGTGTGAATACCGCGAAAAATTTAAACATGTATCTTCAAATGTAAGTTTTTAATTCTCATTTTTGTAATTTTACACTATTTTGGGTTAACGCTGATTATTTGATATGTTAGTATTGCCTCGTACACCTTGTATTCTCGATTTGTGCCATTCGTGCGTTTGTTTGACGGTATTTATACAGTGCTTATATGATCGCGAAATTGTACTACATTTTACCAGAAATTATTTATAAGTATATAATGTTTAGAGGTTATTGCCCCTTATCAAAATGCGTTTTTCCCCATGCAAAAAGGAAAAAATCAATAAAGTTATGTTCAAATTATGGAGCTTTATCTCGTTTTGTATCTCGCGTTGCGTTAAATATGTTATACATGTATAGGTCTCGTGCAAACTTCCACGCATAGCCAGTTATGTCTTAATCGGACTCATAGTTATTATTGTATTGTAAAATAGTGCTTGATACGGGCGCTTTGCCCCTACCTTACGCTACTGCAGTTCGTTGGTCTATATGACTACTTTAAAACAAATGAGGAAGATACGTAACATCCATAATAGAGGTGGTAATAGTCATTAAGACTTAAATGACCTATGTCAAACGTATACTTCTTTACACGAGCTTGCCTTATGCGTTTATCATATATTCGTAAAAACGTAACATTAAAAGCAATATAGACGAAGTCAAAGCGATTCAAATACTAAGAAAAATAGTATTGCATACTTGACATATCTATTATATATATATATGGTATTGCGGTCCACACTCCTTGTTGCTGAATTGAACGTATATATAACACCACTTCTAGTACTTATTCGTAATTGGGAAATTTCATCTTTTCTATACAATGCCGTCAAGTGAGGCTAATGTGTCTATATGTGTAATAATTGATCACAAGTTCAGATATATTTCACACATAAAACCTTTCCATATGATCATAAAAAGCAGAAAAGACGGGAGTTTTTTATGAAATAATTTCTCCCATTGTAGTAATGAATTGACCAACAAATAGAAATGAATTAATCAGTCATCTGGTATCTCCCATGATTCAGAAATATGGTAATCACATGTTGTGAGTAATACCGTTCAAGGTTTCACTTACAAGTCTGTTAATGTTTGATTTTCCTTGGTTTTCAGGGAGTGGCTTCTGCCATCCTCTGTATATTCAATGCCTCACATAATCTGAACGACAGGAGATAGTCACGAGTTCTCGGCCTTTGTCCGTGCTCTTACATACTATTAAAACAGATAAAGGGAGATAACTATAGAATATATAAAGGTAGATAACTCTCGACAATCTATTGTGATCTGAACGATGCGAATAACGGAGAGTCTGTGCTGACATACACCGGGTCGATACTTTACGTGACATGGAATTTAGACATTTCGAGGCGCGGGAAAAGTATTTACGAGGGGTGATCCAGAAATAACCGGATTCTAGATGTATCTTTTTTACTTTACATAATGATGAAATAATACTGCAAATACGCCTCTGTTTATGCTTGATCTAAACCCGGAAAAAAATATTTCAGAAAAACACAATGGACATTCTATGCGTTACTAAGGCAACCCATTGACGTTATAGCGGGGCCGGTGTCATTTTCCGCTTTAAATTAAAATACTTCATTTACTCGTACATTTTTTCAGTTTTTGGCATTACATATATAATGCCTGATGTTTTCATCCGGTACCATCTGATTCTTCCAAAGCAATGGAAACCTCTGTTTATTTTGTACATGAATCAGAGGTGAATAATCAAGGGTGCGAATCTTCAGCTTATAAACACACATTCGGAAATACTCGGCCAACTACGTCAAGTGTTATCTGAGTAACGAAGTGGTACGGAAATGCCCGAGAGCTGTCGAGAATGATAAACACAGAGAACAATCATCAAATGGTTTTGGACATGCGTTCCGCTGTACCGATTGAGTTAACCGGACATGTTGAATAAATGTGAAGTTTGTCTCGGATATTTCAAACGACCAGACCATAACATTGTGTTTTAGTAAACTATTTAGTTTAGTATTTGCTTCCTGTGAGTAGACACTGTATACATAGTTAGCTCAGTTCATTAACGCAACCACGTATTTAAAATGTATCAAGATACTGAAATAACCGTAGTGTTCATTTGAAAGGATAAGTGTTTAATACTTCGTCAATATTACTAGCGATGGTATAATACACTTTCAACAACTGGCTTTTCCCCCATCATGATCAAACAGACCGCAATCACTATAGCATGTGTACATGTAAATAAGTAAAGACAATACAATGGGGTGAGAGATGAGGTACCTTATATCTAGAAATGTCCAAAATATTCCTGAAAGGCACCTGCGGTACTTAACAGTCAAAAAAATCACTATATATCAGGGCGCTATATGTTCAAAGGGAGGTAATCGCGAGAAACGGTCATCCTAAGCTGGGCTAAGTTATTGTTCGTATAATGCGCGTAACATAGTGTAGTTATATCATAATATGTATACACCCTTATTTATAAATTAGTATGGCACACATATACAGCTGCATATCATAATATGTATACACCCTTATTTATAAATTAGTATGGCACACATATACAGCTGCATATCATAATATGTATACACCCTCATTTATAAATTAGACTGACACACATATACAGCTGCATATCATTGAAATATATCGTGAGATGACTTTGTCACCGTATAGTTTTTATTTCACAGTCAAATGTACATAGACTGATACATGTACTTAAAACGGCTTAAAATTACATTTTACCCATACCCACATCTTAGTATATACATTAAAAGCTGACTTAAAATTACATTTTACCCATACCCACATCTTAGTATATACAGTAAAACCTGACTTAAAATTACATTTTACCCATACCCACATCTTAGTATATACAGTAAAATCTGACTTAAAATTACATTATACCCATACCCACATCTTAGTATATACAGTAAATCTGACTTAAAATTACATTTTACCCATATCCACATCTTAGTATATACAGTAAAATCTGACTTAAAATTACATTATACCCATACCCACATCTTAGTATATACAGTAAAATCTGACTTAAAATTACATTATACCCATACCCAGATCTTAGTATATACAGTAAAATCTGACTTAAAATTACATTATACCCATACCCACATCTTAGTATATACAGTAAAATCTGACTTAAAATTACATTATACCCATACCCAGATCTTAGTATATACAGTAAAATCTGACTTAAAATTACATTATACCCATACCCACATCTTAGTATATACAGTAAATCTGACTTAAAATTACATTTTACCCATACCCACATCTTAGTATATACAGTAAATCTGACTTAAAGACCACCTCAAAATTATGAACACAACTTTCAATACTTATTTCTCTGGTTTGCTCTTTATTCAACCTCAATAAGAAGACAAGTGTTCAAGAGTCCCCAATGGTGGTCTTATTATTGAGCTTTTACTGTAATGATTTCTGTAGGAACCTCAGACATATCGGCAATTCTTGAGTTTTTCAGATTTAGAAAACAGGAACATTTTCTTGGAGATTCGATCTATAAGGCAAAGATAAACAAGATGAAATGGGATATATCTTTTTATTTTCCACACAATGGCGTTTTAAGAATTCGACGATTTCATTGGTTGATCGAAGTAGAGGTATACATGGATGAATTAAAACAACACATTAATATTTCAACTGCTAACATCAAACAGCATGTATTTGGGGGAAACGAGATTAACACTCCATGTTCACTGTCATTTTCGACAGATGCATCAGCATTGGTTTAGTTGACTTCTGCAATATTCAGATTGTGTGTATAGTAACTGTTAGCCTGGATTACCTGCCCTTGCCATTACGTACTGTTATGTGCAGAGTACGCTGGTTACCATCCTCGGTACCCAGGCTATTCATAACATTATGTATATCATAATGTATGTTATGTTTGCCTGGGTACCTAGGATGGCTGGTTACCAGACTAAGTAACTGTTAGTTGGGTTTTTAATAACGAGGACATATGTCCGTGTAAATGATAAAGCAAATTCGAAAACTTTAATTTTACTACTGATTGATTACTTTATTTCCTCCAAGTGTCGGAGAGCATAACTACCGAACAAATTAATTATAGTATACAAATTACATGTGCATGTTCAAAAATAATACAAATATACATACATGTATTCCACCATCATTAGAGGCGAACCTAATCACGTTTATAGGTCCGTGGTGTTTTATTTCTTCGTCTCCACTAGACGACAACGCTAATCTAACTGAATTGTTCGTAAGTATATTAACAATACAGCATATGACGTCAGTTCCGCTCGACCTTCAAAATGGCAACTTACAGAGGTGCCGGACAATTGGTAATGTTTTATGGCTGAATGTGAATTTATTAAAATGCTTGTTGTCATTGCCCTTACTCACGTTTAATATTTGAAGTATGCCTTACAGATACGAGGTCTTAAATTATGTATTTAACTCGCATTCGCGCTGTTTTTGTTTAGTTGTCGTTGTGGATTCAAGGACAACGTTGTCAGACATGTTCGAAACACGCTAAACTTGACACCAACATTAGTTCAAAATGAAACTGCTGCAGTTGCTCACTGATTGTCGGTTTAAGTACTGTTTGACCAGTCTTTATTGACACTATCCTTCAGCTCATACCATTATTATCTGGCTTACTGGTAAGCCTCGGTAACTAGCATTACATTAAGGCTATGGGTACGGGTCCGTACCTATAGAATCGGATTCTAGGGATACGGGAGTCTCGTACTCGTAGATATCCTTCATAGGATAGACTACAGGTACGGGAGTTTTATAAATACACATACTCGGATCATATAAGTGAAAGATATTAAAAGTAAAACAAATATCAGTATATACGCTATTTAAATGTTTATATTTTGTTTGTCGTTAATTATACGACGAAACTGCCATTTTGGTTGATACTTAAACAAGTGTTGTGTCCAGCTGTTATTATAGCCGTTATTCGGCTATATTCCCAATGCCAAATTATTAAATTCAAATTTGGAAAAATACATACTTTTTGGTATTGGGAATCAGAATCTAGCCGAATAAAGGCTATAAAACCCCATTCACATGTTGTCATTATTTCATCTCTTGTTTCAGGTCCGTCAGTTTTCCACTTCAGCTGTGAGGGATAAGTTGGCTCCTGTGAGTTGCATGTTTCTATTTTATTTTACAGCTTGATCAAAAACCTTAAAAGTTCTTTAATTTTCCTGAGAATTGGATAGAATAAATAATGGAAGCATTATAATCTACCCATTTCAAGTAACATATCATATCCATTTGCGATAAATGTATTTGATTACTGTAAAGCATTTTGTGACTAGTCTGTGGGTATGTATACCTATTTGCATTTTTACATGGCATTGATGCAGATTTTTCATAGATTTGCAACTATAAGAAGTATATTTTTTAAAAATACCCAATTATATGTTTTTTTATGATGTGAAGTGGGGGCTATATTATAGGAATTGTGCATGTTGTCAAATTATTTCTATCAAGTCAAGTTGTGCATATCATCAGCACATTCTGGTTGGATGATATTTACGTCCCTTTAATGATAGAAAATTTCATTGTCTTGACAGGAAACCTTCTTTGATTTTCTCAAAAATATGTCGGTCGTATTGCAAGGGTACCAATCGCAACAATTCCGAGATCTGTTTGTTTGTTTGTTTAATCTTACTGTAATTATTTTTGCAGGTACCTTTGAGGTTGTATGGTATCGAGGGTAGATATGCTACTGCTCTATTCTCTGCTGCTACTAAGCAGAAACAGTTAGACACTGTTGAAAAAGAAGTTAATGCCTTCCAGGTAAAACATCCTCAATAACATAACAGCAGTTACCGTTTTCGTAGCTTGTATTCCAGTTTTCCTAATGACACAGTGAATTTTAAAAATGAAGTTTAAACAAAGTTTGGTATTATTATTGTGATAGAATCGTTGAATCAGATATTTGCATGTCCACGATATTGATGTATCGAAAGACAAATATCAACGATATGTTAATATATATCAGTTATATTTTTTATTCCATTAGTAGACTATTAACGCCTACTTGTCTGTATATTTATGTGCGTATGCCTTACATTTTTAAATGTTCAACTTGTATTTTTATGATAACAAAATATGCAATTTTGACACATTTATAGACTGTACCCATTCTCCTGTATTTTACTGCCATAATATCGATATATTGAACATGTGTATGACTGTTGATTATCGATAGACAAAAATTTCTTCAATATGTCGATTTTGCCTTTTACAGTCCTCACAATAATGTTTTTGATGGACTTGCAATTTCCACTTGCCCTAATTCACTTTCACTTGCCTGAATAAAATTAACAGTCAAAATAACGAAGAAACATGATGTTTTGATGGTTGTTTCGATTTGTTAAATCAGAAACGAAGTCTGGTAAAGATAGTTCATGAAAACTGGGTTATTGTGAAGACTGCTTTTATGTGCAATATTGTTGGGAAATGCGTGAGCGATGTCTTCCTGATACCATTGTTATTGTTCTGATCTTTGGCTTTTATTTTCAGACATTGGTGAAAACAGATGCAAAGTTGGCAGACTTCCTTGCTAATCCATCTTATCAGAGACAAAAAAAGAGAGGTAAAACATTTGTACTAACGTCTGACACTAACCAACTGTTTTAGTATCAGAAATGTAGTGATCACCCAGTGTCGGGATTTATCCTGGGTGTAATTTGTGTAAGGCCTAAAAAAATATATCTGTGTTTCGGGTAACCCGACCCTACCTGTCGAAAAACCCCGACCCTAGAGTTTTTTATGACCCTGGAGATTTTTTTTTTGATTTTTAATTGTTTTTGAAAAAAAACAAAAAAAACCTTTGTCCCTACCTAGCATCTTTGAGACCGTTACCCTAGACACAGATATTTTTTTTTTTACCTAAGTACTCGTGTCTGTTGCTGGCAGAAGAACAGTTAGTACTGGTTGCTATCCCAAGAACACTGGTACAGTCAACTGACCATGGTACATAAATGAAGCATATATAGTGGCGTGAATTCCTACACAGCAAGTATTGTTATGTGAAACTGACTGTTAGTCTTGCTGATTTAACTGTATGATAATGAAATATACGTATGATTTATTCTAATCTTTCTCACTCTCAGATAGCTTGTAACCCGGCGATCCGGGTTCGATTCCCGGTCGCGACAGGTCATACCCTTCCTTGAAAATTTGACAAAAATGTCGATTTTCCTCCACATGTGGAGAAGTTGCCGGCTCCTTGTGGAAGGGTAAGTTAGTACTGGTTAGAATTCAGTCCAGGAAAAACTGGTTAGGTGAACCGGCCGCCGTATATAACTGAAATATTGTTGAGAAACGGCGTTAAACCCGATGAAACAAACAAACATACTCTCAGATAGGACAGTTGTTATAATTCAACTGCAGTATACATGGACTACTCAGTACATTAATATTAGCTGTATCTGTAAAAGAATATAGGGATTGCAATGAATTTCATTGATTGAAACTGAATTTGACAACTGATGAGATTGTGTGCTGCATGTGAGACCAGTTTGTACCTCCGAGGTTACAGGAAAGAGCTTTCCATTTATGGGACTTTTACTGACTGGCAACATCTTCTTGTCTGGAATATCAGTTGTTTCCTACTACGGGAAATAAATGTGACAGGGGTTCCAATAGTTGCTAAGTCTCGGGGTCATTTTGATAGTTTTTGACTGGATTTTCCCATTTTATACCCAAATTAGAAAAATTGACCCTGCAGACAAAATCCTTATGGTCAAAATGTCGCATTTTGGAAATTGCAAGGGTCAACTCCAGCATCAACTGTGTGACATGTTTATACTCATAGACAGATTGAAACCAATTGTTCATGTTTTATTTTCAGCGGCTATGGCTAAGATTTCCGAGAGTCAAAAATACAGCAGCCTCACAACTAATTTTTTTGGTATGTACAACCTTTGGCACTTTTCGTTATTTATGCCTTTGTGGTAATTATTTTCACCCAATGTCGCCTCAATCTTGCAAGCGTCTTGGTATTACATGATTTTAATGACTGATAACCCAAAATTTTTCAGGGACTCCCGTATTGCATCGTTGATAATTATACCCCTACCAAACGAAGTTTGAAGGGGGTATATAGGAGTCGCCCTGTGGTCGGTCGGTCCGTTGCAATTTTCCTTGTCCCGAGCATAACTTGAAAACTACTGGATGGAATTAATAAAACTTCATACAGTGGTAGAGCACAATAGGAGAAAGTGCAGTGTACAAGAATCATAACTATTTTAGCTAAATACAGAATTATTGCCCTTTGTTACTTTTTCTTGTCCGGAGCATAACTTGAAAACTACTGGATAGAATTTAATAAAACTTCATACAATGGTAGAGCTCAAAAAGAGGAAGTGCAATGTACAAGAACCATAACTCTATTTTAGCTAATTACTGAGTTATTGCCCTTTGTTATTTTTTCTTGCCCTCAGCATAACTGTAGCGGGGGGTATTAATCACCTTCTAGTTTAAGTATAAATATATAGTAATAGTATTATGTAATATAAGACCAGGCTAATTTCTGTGGTTTTCTGTTTCAACAGATGTGTTATCTGAGAATGGTCGCCTTCATAAGACAAAAGGTGTTATTGGAGCTTTCAATAAACTGATGAGTGCACAAAAGGGAGAGATCATCTGTATCGTTACCACTGCTAAAGTAAGTATTTAAGGAAGCAAAGTGGTTTAGGGGATAGTGCACTCGACACTTGATCTGAAGGTCGTGAGTTTGAAACTGCTTTGAGTCTGGTTTGATTATGAACATCAAACTCCTGAATTTGTCTCAAGTACTGGTTAGTTTACCCAGGAAGCAATCATGAGAGTGACTAGTATAAGTTTTAAGAACTTCTTTCACAGTCAATGTGAAATAAATGAGTTTAATTTAAGTGTGTAAATCTTGGAATGAGATTCTGTCTGTGGTTTTGCCCTGTTGCATGAGACAAAATGATGATCCTGCAGAAATGAATAATATATAATATAATTAACAGCACTTATATAATACTTTATTTTAGCTCATAAACCTTGATCAAAAACAGTTCTGGTTTCTTGTGTGTAGTTTATAATGTGCCTAAATAAATTTAATATAGTGTGTGTGAAGTCTCTTAATATAATGAATGTCTTACCCTTGCTTTGAATTGATATATTCTAAAAAATGATAGAAATAAACTGTTTTAATTTGAATTATCAGTTGTTATTTTATAATTTACAAATGCAAAATGTACTACGTATTTGTGCATGGAAATAGTTATTTTCTCGAAAGAGTAATGCTGATGATGCCAAGTAAAACGGTATTTCTGTAAAAGATCCAATAATTAAGAAAATATGATAGTTTGAATATTTTCCATATTCCAATGAGAAATCACAATTCTTCTGTTTTTTTTACGCTTTTTTCGTAAAGCAAATGTTTCCAGTTTTCAGAGCATTTCTCCACAGCTGTCTGTCACCGACGCTTTATCTTATGTTTTTTTTTTTTTTTTTTTATTTTTTTTTTTTTTTAAAGATAACTTTTTTTTCCAAGTATTTTACAAAGCAGTGAACATACATAATTACATGATACAATTGTACATAGCAAAGTTGTCAGTTATCTTATAATTGTATAATGTACAGAAAAGAATATACAGCGTGTGTGAGTAGAAAATAAAAAAAAATAAAAAATGAGCTTTTAAAATTTTGATCGTCCAGTCTGCCAAAAATAACAAAAATCATGCATGATATTTTAAGTAAGAGGTATGAGAACATTCCATTTCAGGATAAAATTATCAAGTTTGTTTTGCATAGTTGCTATCATTTTTTCAATCTCGATGTGCCTATACAGATATAGTTTAAAACAGTTTATATGTTTATCATTTTAGCCATTAGCTGCGGCTGAAGAGAAGGAACTGAGAGCAGCTCTTCAGTTATTCGCTAAGAGTGGTAAAAGTCTTAGTATTGAGCTGAAAGTAAGTAGATTGTTGCAACAACAGAAATAGTCATATCGCAATAGAACATCTTTTTTAATTCCTATTTATTGACATTTGTTTTGCATTTGTATACTTGTTGGATGGATTTACAACCTTACTAAAGACTAAAAAGAGTACCAGTAAAAACTCTTATTTCCATTGTGGTCCTTAATATATAGTATTGTGAGACATAGTCGATTAATCAAAGAAGGACATTGTGTTACATGTTAATAAACAAATAGATAAATCGATGAATTTACAATGAAACAATAAGTTATCTCAGACAGGAATAATGGATGAAGGAGCTAAACCAATAAAATTTAACATGGTATTAAGTTACAAATTATAAAACTGTTAAAAAGGAAAGACAATACATTATTGAAGAGGAGCTTAAAATTTGTATTTTTTTTACTTTGCATTTGAAAGAAGAAATACTTATGGCATCCCTCACATCTTGTGGCAGACTGTTCCAAAGACAACAACCACTGAAAGCAAAAGATTTCTTTTCAAAACCCTTGACTTTAAGAATTGCAAATCTCTTACATTCTGACATTAAATAATCATAGTATATAATAAAAGCAATTATTTTGAGAGAGTGAATGTTAAGAGTGGAGATTTGTGAATTTATTTGACTCTTGACTATTATTGGATTTATTATAACAATGTACTGATACTTTGTACATAGCACACTATTTCGTAAAGAAGTGCCTTGGGCTATGCTCTGTGTTTTGTGTCACTTAATAATTCATCAATAACCTGGTCTAGAGAGCGTATTACCAAACCTAGAGGTAAAACTTCTGGTCTCAACAGTATTTCCCAGGAATTACCAGTATTTCCCGCCGGTCTTTTTGCCAACCCTGCTTTATACAGACGTACACTACAACATTACATTCTAACTTTCTGAAATGATTCCTGAAACTGTGAGTCCCCTATCCTATGTTAGCACTAACTCTGCGCATAGTTCAGGATAGAAAATACTGGTATTGGACACTTGTATTTGTGGTGTTGTGACACTTGCACAAGAAGTGACATAGCAGTATTGTAGAGTATACTATGTATGAAGGCAATTAACACCAATTCTCTCATATTTTAAACTAAGAATATTTTTCAAATAAGACCTTTAAAGCGAAAGAACCAGCCCTCGGTTCAGTTAAGGTGTTTGCTGCTAACGTTTTGTTACGTTTGCAATTCGGTTCCCCTTGTGCAGTGAATGTGATACAGTGGGTCGGGTATACAAAACAAAACAGGTTCGCAACTGTTAACTGTAACGGAACGCAGGGATGGTTGATTTGTGTAACTTCCACACACACTATTGAAGTATGTTCAAATTGCTGACAAAATTTGTTTTTATATTTTAAGGTTGACCCATTATTGCTTGGAGGCATGGTTGTTAACATTGCTGACAAATATATTGATATGAGCATTGCCAGTAAAATGAAGAAATACACGAAGGTTATACAACAAGCTGTCTAAACGGAACCGTGTTGTAGGGACCACGTCAGTTTTGAATTTGTGCTACATATGTACTTATCCGATTTAGTGTGATTCTAAAGTTTCGACCGTTTGTGTGAACACCAGAAAAAACGTAAAAGTGGAAAAATTAAATTAATTTTTTCTGACTGGAAGATGCGCTTGTTTTGAAATTTAAGAACTAAATAAATGGATAGATTTTGTTTATTATCTTGTTTGTTATTTTTGTCTTATTTGTAGAAAACTTTGTTACCAAGATTGGTTACATGAAGGTAAATAGAAGAAATTTGGAATTCGCTAAAAGAGGGGTTTTACCTGCATTACAAACAAACTTTAATTTTAGTTCCATTGAAGTTCCGTCTGAAGTTAAATCCTGTCTTTGTTTCCGTTGCGATTTGAGCAGGGTGTCGGCGGTATATTGTTGTTTGTACGGCAGGATTAGAGGGAAATAACCTATAATATTACCAGACCAGTCAATATGTATTACTATACTATTTGTTGCGTCGTGTGTGAAAAATTAAATAGAATGAACAACTACATGTACATACCTTTCCTAACAGGACACATTTGTGCCTCAGTGCCTAAATGAGATTGAAATGAGTTTGACTCCGCAATTAAATCTATATTCCTCATTTATTTAATTAGAATGTATTTGAATTTTCAATGGCTATGCATATCTTTCTTGGAAAAAAATGGCAATTCATTTGAAATTAAATTTGTTGTATGACTACCATTGTCAGACTTTATACAATATTTTCAGACTGGTTTGTAGTTTAGCTTAAACCTGTCCAGACTGATCTCCAGATTTTCACAGGATGATATGTGTTGTAATGATTGTGATCTGATTCATATCACACAGTGGAACTGTAACCCCTGACTAAAATTTTGAGAAATGGTCAATGATGCGATTTAGTGGAATGAAAAGATTATGATAGCTCCGTTCATGGGTCACTCTAAACACGCTAGGGTTAAAAATGGAATGTATCAAATGAATTTAATACAAGTTTTCATACTGATGTTACTTCAGTAACCCTGGAAGAAGGAAAGCAGTATAAACTTAATTTTATTGCACACAAATGTACATAATTTTCTACAATGCTCCTTTGTGCACCCTTCAGTCCAAACGAATAAAATAAAACGAAAAATGCATTTGTACGTGTCAATGGTTAAGCGCAAGACTATCCTAACTCCTATGTATTTATATAGGAGTTAGTATAGTCTTGCACTGAACCCTCGATGTACATAACAAAACTGACGGTAAGTAGTTTTTGACACAAGTTTGTTCCTCAAAAATCACAGGTGTGATGCTAGGTGCAAGTCTTTATTTGTAACACAAAAAAATTGTTGTTTGATAATCTGTATATTACACATATCACATTTGAAGGTTTTTCAACATACAGTCAAACCTGTGTTAAAGACCACCTGCGAACAAAGACCACTATTGCAAAACCTGTCTGCAAAGACCACCGATTTTATCTCCCATCAGACCATTTTCAATGATATTTAATCTGTTAATAGAGACCACCTGTAAACAAAAACCACATTTTGCTGTTCCCATGGGTGGTCTTTACAGACAGGTTTGACTGTACATTGAATACCTCAATAAATCTCAAGCAAAGAAATGCTGGCCAAACTCTCAGGACAAATACCTATCGGAAGAAGTTGATATAAGTAGCGTCTGGCATTTTATTTTGCTGTTTGTTCAACTAAAGAGGAAACATTCATGTTTGTTTGATAAAATTCATTTAATGAATATGTCTAATAATGCAATCAGGCTTCGTCTTAATATTTTACAGAGGATAAGCCCGTTCTAGCAAGTTGCTCAGCCAAATCATTAACCGGAAATCATTCTGACTAGCCCGAACTAATATAACGCTAATTTATAAAAAAAAAATATATATATAATTATGTATCTGTATAATTTGTTAAAATATTGGATCGATTTTATTTTTTCTCTATTTCCTAGAAAAGTATATTCACTAACATTAATCACTTGCCCCTTCGAGCTATCTCTCGGTCATTTCTGCTAGCCTGAAGCTTCTAGTCCCGGGCTTCAGGCTAGTGGGTTACTATGAAGACTGCACAATACCATGGTTTATGATACAAACATACACATGAAGTTATGGAATGATATGCTGAAAAAAGTAATGACTGAATATCACATAAACCTTTAAAATGTTTCTTTATAGAACACAAATTTTGTATTTAAGCCTGTCTGTTCATTGCACTGTTTTCTAACAGCTTTGCAAATTCCTGGTGGACCGCAAGCAAACACACCTATAGTCTTCCTGAAAAAATAAATGATAAATTCACTTCAATATTATTGTAAAAGCAAATTTAGGCATGTTTACAAGATATCAATACACCTGCAATGTTTACAGTTTCACCACTTTACAACCTAAATATCAGAAGTGTATCGAGTGAAACAAGGAGTTACCTAACCTGAATTGGGAGTTAAGCCAATGTGCTGTGCTAACAATTTATAGAACATGCTGTTTTTAACTGCCCGTCTGACATTGATTCTGGCTCAATTTTCTAAAACAATATACCATTGGAAAGCTTACGATCTAATTTTTTCAAAGATATACAATTAAATTTTGTGTTTGCAATCACAAGCATTGAATCAATTGTTGAATCTGACCACATATCACAAAGTTTTCCATACAAGTTATGTGAAGACACAGCAGTCAGTAATATTTTAATACTTGCTTATAATTGATTAGAATGGGGGGGGGGGGGGTGTAGAGCCTTTTGAAACTGTTAACCGATGTTTTCAAATTGGGAAAATAAATGTCCCTAGATAACAGAGTCTGTACACTGGTGTCTCCCTGAAGTGAACTGGTGTACAACATGCCACGCAGAGGGCATTGGTCATTGTTGGGAGGTGGGTCTAATTTAGAGTTTGAATTTTAAAGGGTTTAGAGAATGGAGAACTGGGCCCAGAATTATAACAGATACAATCGACACCCAAACAAAAAAAATTTTTTTTTTGTCTGATATTGAAATCTTTCGTGAGGAAAATCCATGAAAATGTCAAATGAGTGCTGAACAGAAAACTGATAGCTAGGAAAGATAAACACTAATGACCGCAGTTTGCTTTGCATAATAGCTTAAATTATAAAGACAACCATTATTTATACCTCTTATGCTGGTTTCGAATACCGGTAAATATATTGTGAAATGCTGGTCTGCCTTTTTTAAAAGTCCCAGTCAGTTGTATATTCTGAAAAAAGATGAAACAAATTAGAAGAGAGACAACTCTTGTTATATTTTTGTGCCTTCTCAACAGTTGTCTCTCTTTGTTTATTTGTTTCTAAATACAGCTTGATTCACAAAAG
This sequence comes from Mactromeris polynyma, assembly GCA_032209605.1. Taxonomy (NCBI): domain Eukaryota; kingdom Metazoa; phylum Mollusca; class Bivalvia; order Venerida; family Mactridae; genus Mactromeris; species Mactromeris polynyma. Next base: position 4,881,963 of record JASFXZ010000005.1, read on the forward strand.
AGACATCAAATACAATTTTAATGAAATTTTGCCTTAGAATAATGTTCATATTCAAACCACAGTAGATTATTATGAGTTCTCTCCCTTTATCCATTCTAGAATTATCTCCCTTTGTCTCTTCTAGAATTATCTCCCTTTGTCTCTTCTAGAATTATCTCCCTTTGTCTCCTCTAGAATTATCTCCCTTTGTCTCTTCTAGAATTATCTCCCTTTGTCTCTTCTAGAATTATCTCCCTTTGTCTCTTCTAGAACTATCTCCCTTTGTCTCTTCTAGAATTATCTCCCTTTGTCTCTTCTAGAACTATCTCCCTTTGTCTCTTCTAGAATTATCTCCCTTTATCTCTTCTAGAACTATCTCCCTTTGTCTCTTCTAGAATTATCTCCCTTTGTCTCTTCTAGAATTATCTCCCTTTGTCTCTTCTAGAATTATCTCCCTTTGTCTCTTCTAGAATTATCTCCCTTTATCTCTTCTAGAACTATCTCCCTTTGTCTCTTCTAGAATTATCTCCCTTTGTCTCTTCTAGAATTATCTCCCTTTGTCTCTTCTAGAATTATCTCCCTTTGTCTATTCTAGAATTATCTCCCTTTGTCTCTTCTAGAACTATCTCCCTTTATCCCTTCTAGAATTATCTCCCTTTGTCTCTTCTATAGTATGTATATACTTATATTGTTATATATACATACTGTATGCTATAGAAAGGATAAAGGTAGAGAACAAGTGACAATTCTCTGTGATTCAAACTTATCTTGTGATGTACAAAACAGGACATGTAGACTTGGATGTATTCTTATGTACATTATCAAACATACGCTAATTAGACCGTTCCTTTCTTCTTAATCATAATTGATATAAATATTTACCTGGTTATGTTTTAAATCATCTGAATCTCCAGTATAATAAACATCCAGTTGTACTGTCACCTTGTTCATCAACTGAAAACATTAATGAAATTATTCATGCATATCTACAGGGGTTCCACGAGGTGCTGAATGATAATGTTTGACCGGATTTTACCATTTTATAGCCCAATATGTATGATTATAAATTCTTACTACAAAAAATGATACTATTGTTGAAGAGAGGTTGTTGCTCAAGAGAGCGCCACTCAAGATGTACATTTCTGCACTTATCAATGTTTTGCCCCAGGGGGGGATTTACTAGACTTTAGACAAATTTGACGTGATGAATGATTCCAGGTCCTGGGAAATAGACTGCAAAATTTGTTAAAGATCCCAGAATTGAGGAATTAGCATCTCCCACTGTGGGGATTTAGTAAAATGCTTGGCTCCAGAGTGGAGAAATACACCAAAACAAGACAAATTGCCTAATTCCCCTGGGTTAACCCACCGTGCCTCCGCCCCCAGGGGCAAATTATTGATAGGTGCATTATGAAAGTATCAGAATAAAGTTATAAATTAATACATAATAAACATAAAATGTAACTATTCCTACAAGTAATGAAAATATCAATCCACCAGAACTATTTTGAAATAATTCTTAATACACGCCATCTTCGCAACATCAACAGTAATCTATTTCCTACTTCTACTCAAATAACGAGTATAAGAGAGAATAAGTTGCTACAGGGAACGCCACTTACGTAAGACAATGCCTCCCCAAGTAGCCTTAACTAGCAGATCAAGGTACCGATGGCAGCAAGAAGGCAGGGTACAATGTTCTATTTAATTTCATTTTTCAACTACAGTAAAACTTCACTTAAAGACCACCTCAATAATAAAAATATATAACACAATTTTGCGTCCATTTTCCCTATTTTGCTCAAATCAACCTCAATATTAAGACCACCTCAAGGGTCACAATGGTGGTCGCATTATTGAGGTGTTACCGTATATGTCTGTACACTTTTAAAATAATTCTTTTTCACATGAAAATGCTATATATATGCAATCACTGTGGTAGTACCCTTGTTATTCAATGATTACCCAGCATACCTTTTATACTTTCTATGACAGCACAGTGTTACCTCAATAATAAGACCACCCTTGGTTCTAGTCTTAGTTGTGAGGTGGCCTGGCTATTGAGTTTAAATATGGATGAAAACTTCAAAAACTGGCCCATCAAAATATTGTCTTGTTAGTAAAGTGGTCTTAATTTCAGTGTTGTCTTTCTTGAGTTTGTTAGTGTTTGTAAATGCACAGAACGGTTGTCAAACACTTCACTGGATAAACAGTAAAACCTCATTTAAAGACCACCTCAATAATAAGACCACCTCAAAATTAAGTCCATTTTCTGACTGTATTGCTCTTTATTCAACCTCAATTTTAGGACCCCCTCAACATTAAGACAACTTTTCAAGGGTCCCAAGAGTGGTCTTATTATTGAGGTTTTACTGTATATCATGCGAGTATATTGTACATAGATATATCCTACCTTGTCAATACATTCTCGAACAATAGAAGCTGTGTTTGTCAGAAATCTCTCATCTCTTGCCGTACATATAACATGTATGAACTGTATTTTTCTCTTGGCACTACAAAAATAACCCACATCGTATCGTTCATTGTACGAGGAAAGAATTGTATTATGGGTCGTTCACCTTGTATTGATCTATCCCACAGGTACTTGAAACAAACTATTTTAATGTTCTGTTTGGCCTATTTATTATAGTAAAATGACATAGAACATGTTTTCAAGTAACTGTGATCTATCCCTTGTGGATATACAAGCAATCACTCTTTCTAAATGTATATCTGATTATTAAAATGTTGCATTTACTACTTTTTGCATCGAGTCATTGTGGGTAAGTTGGTGAGGACTCAAGAGTTTGTAGCACATATTTTAAGAAAAAAATAATGTCACACATGTCGCCTCTATGCCACCGTACATTCCTGAACCAATCAGATCGTGAATTTGTATCACACCTTGGGCGTGTTGGAGTCGCAAACTTGACAATCCCTGAAATAGTTCTGTCTAGGGCCAATATACACCGTCACAATTCATTGTGAAAATAGACAAGTTTAAAGTAAACCGAATTACAAGTACATGATTACAGGCCCTTTTCTGTCTATTTTGGGAAAAAGACCCTAAATAAATTGGGAAATTTGCGTCGTAAAATTTGCCAAATTGGGGAAAAATTTAATCGCTTCAACTCCAATTTTGGAAATGTTCATAGTTTAAAGAACATGCTTTTAATATCTACATTTTATATAAACAAGCATTCTAATGTACATTTCTTACATCAAGTGTCAAATTTAAAGACACAAAATGTCCACTAGCATTGATGACAAAAAGGACAATAATGGCCAGAGTTATTCAAAGAGCTTCAAGATATACCAGGTCGCTCCGGTAGATAATTTTTCGTAAGTGATTGGGAATTTTTTTTCTGATTGGGAAAAAAATAATATATTTGTCTTTGGGAATGGGTTCAGACAGTCTGACCCGTGGGAAATATAGAAAAGGGCCTGGATTATGTTACCTTTGATCCGCTAAGTGAATCAGATGTGATATAAATGGCGTAACACCCACACCTCCAGCAATACAGACAGCAACTTTATATTGTGAGATCTGTTGCATGGTGCTGCAATACGGTCCATCAACCTTCACCTCTGGGTAACTATAGAAACAACAAGATTAGTAATATAACGTAGTATTACCTGATTCCTCATATAAATACAAATCTGTTATTTTGACTGTTACCCAAAATAACCATGAAATAACTGTATAGTATAACATATTAAATTTTATGATTTTGTATTTCATATACACATGTACTCTCCTTTAGCATCGAGCGCTTATTTCGACATTTCCATATTCAATATTACAGTCGAACATCGTTTATTCAACAACCTTTCTACCCGAACTAAATTTCAGATCCCGATGTATCTTCTTAGGCACGTGGAATTGAAATAGGCTCAGATTCGAAACAATGTATTTTGTGAAACAATATTTCGGACCCGTCGAACTCGAATGAACGAGGTCCGACTGTATTTGAATGTAACGGTAGTGGAATCAACGTGCTGTGAGGAGCGTATGTACTCCATATAGCTACAACATACAGGTCAAAAGTGTTAATGCACTATTCTATTTCATATAGGAGTTGATAAAATCTGCTGGATACATCGTATTTTAAGTTTGATTGCAGTATGGTATAACACTTACTATTCAACAGAATTAAACTTTCGAAAATGTCGAAATTCTCCTGTAAAAAATGATGTCCATTGTTTCAGATAACTTCATCAAAATGTAGTGAAGATTTTCAAAATACAAAATGGCGGTTTAGCTCTTTTGACCAGTATATAATGTAGACTGGTCCCAGAATGTACACAAATCTACATGTAGTACAAATCAAGGACAGACAGCGGAACAAGTCTACCTGTTTCTGTTTCAATAGTCATATGCTAATGTCACCCTTCACATATACATATACGCAACTTTAGCCTTCAATTTGTTCCAAGTATTAAAGGTGTTTGATTGTTACAAATGATTAAATCATTTTCAAAAAGAAATTAAAACATATTATGGCCATTGTATTTATGAAATTATGTTTGAGAATGAAAATACAATTATTTCTTTATAATGTCACCGTGCAGACGCGATCAAATTTTAGTTGCGTTATTAATGGCACGGCGTATATATATACCAAAAGGCCATGGTGATTTTCTTCCGAAACTGAACGCAAATTTAATTCTTCATGACAATATTCAACGTGGTTACAAATTTATTTCAACCTGTTACTCGAACGAAGTGCCAGTTCTTGCGCATTAAACCAATCACTCAACTGAGATACTTCTTGTTTTTCTGTAACCTGTCGCGCATAGTTTATGTTTGATCAAATTAAGGTAAGCTGTTAACACTAAATTGTCTGTCCTTGTGTAGAAAACTGTCAGAATGTGTTGACTATGTGCGACCTGAATTCGACAGAATGACGTTCGTCGTTACAGTGGAAAATCGACGTGACAGGTTTTGCTATCGATTCCCACTGAAAACATTTGGACTCAAACTCTTCACAGCAATTACTTTCCGTGGCGGCGAAAGAGATTCGTACGGTGGCACAGAAGTGACATCCGCAACACTTTATTTATATTGTAGCCACAACTTAGTAACTAATGCGGATGTCACCCGGTGCCACCGTAGATTCGAGCAATTAACAGCACAACAATTCAAATTTCTGCGTAGAGGCAAATATCGAGCTAAGCACGGAACCGGTCAAATTTCTGCACGGAGGTTGGTATAATTTAGTTTCCAAAAAAAAACTTCAAATATTGACTGATATAATAGTGAATATATTGGGATTGTTAAATTTTAAAGACCGTTTCTTTCTCATTTACATAGCCGTGAGTAAATATCTTGTTAAACAAAAATAATCGATAAATAAAAGAAATTAGTATAAACAGACAGAGGTTGTTCATTTGATCAAGTTTGAAAATCGATAAATCTCGTGTTATTTCGAGCCGTGATGCTGTTTTTAGAAATATGTCGTATTTTTTTTTACGTTTCTGGTCATTCATAGTAAAAATATTTATGATAATTTCAAATTTTCTATTTGTAGTCACGAGAAGCTAATACATTCGGATCTCATTCATTCGAGTTCATCGGGTCCGATTTTTATTTCAAATAATACATGGTTTCGAATAGCCCATTTCAATTTGACGTCCCAGACTAAGAAGATACTTCGGAAACTGATATTTATTTCGGATGATACCAAGTATTCGGATAGAAAGTTGTCGAATAAACGAGGTCCGACTGTATCTGTCTTCTGTATAAGGAACGTATCTAGCGGGTAATTGTTTCAACGTCTCGTCATCAACTTGTCTCACTGTTATTCAATTAAAGAACAAGTGTCCCAGGTCTAACAAATATTCATTTCAGGCTAAATTGAAGACACACTATGTTACCCGGCAGACCTGGCGAGGCATTAAACCTTCAAGATGTCAGAGAAATATATTGTGCGTGTAAATAAACGAACCTGACAGAAGAGTTCTCCTCACTAATTGAACCTGGAACCATAGGTAGAACTCTGGAGGCAAACCGTTCTGAAATGAAAAAAAACATAGTCAGTTTTGCTTAACGGTATGATTGAGGATCCAATCAAAGTTGTTACCACTGAATCAGTGACTGTAAGTTTTTCCTTTAAAGTGAAAAGTTATTTTTTCCGAAAAATAATACAATGTACTTACAATAACAAATATTGCATTAGTATAAAAAGGAAAACATTCCATATATACTACATGGACATTATACAAAGTATTGCACATGTTAGCCCCGCATACGCGTCTCTGTACTCCGACTTGTACAGCGACAGTATGTGACGTCCGTGGCTGGACTATGAACATGTGAACACTTACTAAACTAAATGAGCATGCACATGTACAATTTACGTCAGGGGGGAACAGGTGGTCAAGCTTCTGGGAAGGCAGCATGTCTAAGTCAGCATTTGAAGTCTCTAGCTTTTTGCCATGTAATTCATTTTCTTGTAATGTTAAATAAGCTTATTTTGGACAACCACAATGAGGCCCTTGAATTTGAGACTCCTCTTGATTAGATATGGACAACACTTCTTCGCTAAATTCTCAGCGGTTCCAGACCCCCGATCCGCCCTCTGATTCCACACACGTACATGTAATAGTGGACTCGAAAATGCGATTAATTCATCTAATTCGAAAAACAAAAGGTCGGATTTCGAAATGCTACTCAGTCTTATAAAAACAAAGTCAGAAGAACTATGATTTTGGAACGGACATTGACTATATATTTTTCCTAATTGACATTATTAGAAACTAGACATATCTTGAAAAAATGGCTTTCCAGTTTGTGAACACTAATCCTAAATGTACTAAACCACTTTCCTATTTGCTCGCCATCTATTCTACTGAAATAGTTTTAATGTTCAGACTTGTGTTTTTACTGTATACGCCCTGCGTTTCCTGTGAAATCTAGATTGTATTTTATTAAGCGCACAGTTTTTGTACAATCCTTTTTGTCTTTATAACTTAAAACAAGCCGTTAGATTAATGTTCATGAACCTGGGTTTTCAAGAGTTTAAGTACACACTGTATGTAATCCTAACATCCTATTAATTTTATAGTTTTCATTTGGTAGACAACTTTCTCTAAACGCTTCTTGGGTTTTTGTAAGAGGAGTCTACCGCTGAGAATCATGAAATTGGTATTGCATATACTAATTGACAATAGTCGTAAACAAAGGATAGCGCCCCGATAAACACGCAGGAGGTTGTCACGAGTTCTCTTCCTTTATTCCTCCCTGAGTTATTTCCCTTTATGATATATTTTTTCAACTTGAATAGTCTCAAAGAGACTTTTAATACTGACATTAAAAGTCTCTTTGAGACTATCCTAGTTGAAAAAATTATAAGCTACATCAAAGAGATTGGCTTTTACAACAAACTATGATAATTTTTTAATCCATACTTACATATATTACATTTACCGGTGAATGAGGATTGCCTCGCTCACCCTGGTACAAAAAATATATTCTTACCCTAATGATCCCAATTTTTACTCACTATATTTACACCAATTTAACATATACAAGTATGTGTCGTAACTCTTTTTAGTTTCACATGTTTTTTACATTCCTTGCGCGCTAAATGACCGAAGCTGTCGATGCGCCATAAAACCACATATAAATAAATAAATATGATATCCCTTCTATAGTATACTGTTGGACCTCCGAGTCGTTTATTCGACAACCTTTTATCCGTATACTCGGTATCATTCGAAATAAATGTCAGGTCTCCGTGTGTACATGTGTATCTTCTTAAGCACGTCGAATTGAAATGGGCTATTCGAAACCATGTATTATTCGAAATAACATGTCGGCACCCGGTGTATTCTAATGAACGAGGGTCGACTGTATGTGTATAGAGTTCTCTCCCTTTATCCCTCTTAAAGTATATGTATTAGGGATAAAGGGAGAGAACTCCAGAAGGAATAAAGGACGAGAAATCGTGACAAACCCCTGTGGACGAACCTGATACTGTTCAACTGAAAGCATTAGTGTTTACTTCCTAGTAGACAAATCATTGAGTTATTACACGTATACATAATGTTGTACATGTATCTGTTTTATAACAATATTATTTCCCAAGACAATAATCCTCACTACCTCACTATTTAAAGATTTAGAACATTAGCAGTGCTGCATATTTCACACGAGTGTCAAATAAACGAAGAACAAGTTTTAAACTGAAAATATGTTACCGCAACTAAATGGTTTATAATGTTCACTTAAAACCTTCTTTCTGATTGAGATTGACAGTTTCATCAGATGAAGACAAGACCTATGCCTTTATTGACAAACGTTTTAAGTATGGCTCAAACATGTTTGTGTATAAAGTTTTAAGTATTGTCTCAAACATGTTTGTGTATTAAGTTTTAAGTATTGGCTCAAACATGTTTGTGTATAAAGTTTTAAGTATTGGCTCAAACATGTTTGTGTATAAAGTTTTAAGTATTGTCTCAAACATGTTTGTGTATAAAGTTTAAGTATTGGCTCAAACATGTTTGTGTATAAAGTTTTAAGTATTGGCTCAAACATGTTTGTGTATAAAGTTTTAAGTATTGGCTCAAACATGTTTGTGTATAAAGTTTTAAGTATTGGCTCAAACATGTTTGTGTATAAAGTTTTAAGTATTGGCTCAGACATGTTTGTGTATAAAGTTTTAAGTATTGGCTCAGACATGTTTGTGTATAAAGTTTTAAGTATTGGCTCAAACATGTTTGTGTATAAAGTCTTTAATATAAAACATATAAAAGTCGAGCAGGAAATTCCACATACAATTTAACAGCCATCCCAAACGTCAAGGGGGATAGGGTTGGAGCGTAGGATGTCAATAACGCATCCTGCAAGAGGAGCAATAAAATATCGATCACGTGCACAAGGAAACATTTTACGGCCGCCACAGCACACGCAACACTATTGTATGTCCCTGAAGTTAGTATCGACATTAAGTTTAGTTCCTTTACTGAATACCAAAGGTGAAAATGAGACATTGTTTATTGAGAGGCATTACACAGTTGTCTGATTTCATATTATAATCTGCTATAAGCCACTTTAGCTGCTAGACAGCTCTATAAAATCATCTGCACATATCAGGCAATTGATTTTAGTGTTATTTAATACAATAGGATGGCCCGTCCTGTTCGCTGCTACAAAATAGTTTGATGGTCATTGACGTAAATTTACGCAAGTTTGGACTGAGGTATTTGTTTTGTTTTACTCAAACATGAAGTTTAATGGCTTCAGAGAGACAGTTATCTACAATTAGACAGTTCAATGTATTCTGGTAAAGGTTCTGTAATACATCAAAGCACCAGATACAATTTTGTTTAGTTTCACAGACAGGACATTATGTTATATTGTATCGAACACATCCGCGAAATCAAAAGAGCATGATTAGTTAATGCTATAAAACATAAAGCAAGTGGATATTTATTTAGTTAACTTAATTTAGCTACACAAGTTGTTAAGTATTATTATGCCTTTATAGTTTAGATAATTATTTGGTTTCCTATTTGCATTATGATGTTTGATATATCATAATTTCCGACCCAAAGGATAGTACGCATAGAACAATGCGCAAATATTTCCTCGGACGAATTTTAGTTAATTATGATTTGTGAGAATCCTTTATGTCGATAAGTTAACCATTAATATAAATTTACATTTGGAGTCAATCGTACAGTAAAACTTCAGTTAAAGACAACCTCAATAATAAAACCACCTCAAAAATAAGAACACAAGTTTCAAGTCCATATTCACTGCTTTGCTCTGTATTCACCCTCAATACTAAGACAACATCAATATTAAGACCCTATTTTAAGGGTTCCAAGGGTGGTCTTACTATTGACGTTTTACTGTACTTCTTAATTCTTCTTAATTGTTCGCCTTAGGGGCCTGTAGTTTCGGACAAGAAAAATAGCATGGTACCATTGTGACATTTGGTTTTGATACACGCCACAATAATACATATGTCTTTGCTATGTACTATAATTATACATTATTATCCAAGGTATATATATGTTACCGCACAAAGGCTGTCAAGCGGTCCTTATTTTTCCTACTTTTTCCTTATTTTTTTTATTTCTTCCTACTTTTTCTAAATTTTTGGTCCAAAATTCCTTAAATTTCCTACTTTTTGGGTTCAAATTGTGTACTTCACAGAGACATTATAAAATAGTTAGAAAATGGTAGTTTATTTGTAGCATCTTTTCATTGAAGACTTGAATCATCTTGTGAGACTGTATAGACTGGGGGGTGCAGACTGTGGGCATGTGGCTGCTTACTTAATGATCATGCCAAGGTTAAAGATGTATAAGAGTCAAAAGACCTGTGTATGCAGTCTCGTCAAGATGTATTCTAGTAAGCAATTTATGTCTGTGAGTAATGCAAAGTTCTACACAAACGTATGTAAAAACTCCTAATTTTTTAATACAAATTCCTTATTTTCCCTACTTTTCTCCTACTTTTTGAAAGAATTTTACTTGACAGCCTGCGCACATATCATGTATCACATATATTCCATGCACATACATTACCTGTCCAATCTCCAGATGATTTTATCCATATTTTCAATGTGTGTCCGTTATTCTTTGAAGGAACCTACAATATATTTATGTAGCAAATGTTAGGTGATGAAAAACAACCAATAAAAAGGTCAGTATCTTTTTCGTCCGGCTTAGGTTGGGTTTTAACCTTTAACCCTTAGAAGTTTGGCTCAGAGACTCATTTATTGATAAAGTAAATACAAATGTCTGTGCAGTACTGTGCTATGTTATGCATAGGTCACATTAAGCTCATGGGCAGTTTATGGGCCCCATAAGGGCCAAACCATTGAGAGCCCGTGGGTATCGGCATTGGCCCGCACGAATTTACGAAGAATTATGAACCCGTACGATTCCCGTATAGCTTGCAAGTTGAGCATGCACAACAGTAATGCCTCAGTCAGATGAGACCCCTTCGGGTGGTCCCGGGCACGTAGGACTTTGAGAACTGTACGCGCATATGACCCTTGGGAAGTCCATGCGCCAGGAGCTTCATGTGATCGAGGCATTGACATTGCCTATAACATAATTTGATTAGGATTTAAAAGTTCAATGACATCATTGACTTGGACGTCGAACCATATATTCACTGGAACACTTGAGTTTTCTCAATTAATTAACCTACATTTCTGTTGTTTATCACATACAATCAGAGTGTTTTTGCTAGGAGATCATTTTGTATTATGAAATTTCGTGATTATAAAATGTATTCAATTGATCAATACATTCATTTAAAAGAAAATTATAGTGGCCACTAGAATGGTATTTGAGAGTTATAAGAGTAATTTCAACTCAGCGAGGAGGACAAATTAAATGTACTCATGTGCAAAGTATTAAAGAGGCAATCAAATGCATTTCGACGAGCTTTAACGCCAAACCAAAACACTATTTTCGAATTCCTTTGAGTTCCTTTAAATGTTTGGAATTTCAGTATTCAATACTTGTTGCTATTGGGTTGTAAACAGAGTTTATTTCTTCCGAAAGATGTTTGCGAATCTAGGGACATTACACAATCATCTAAGCATGTTTTATATTATTTGTTTATCGACTATTCAAACTGAACAGCTGCAAAGCTGCGAAGAAATCTAACACACATGAAGTTGAATGATAAATAACAGACACAGATGAAACTGCTATGCTTAATTTCTCTGGAGCCTTGGAATAGATGTTTACATTGCACACAAAATAAATGTGCACTGTCAAATTTGCATTTTAAAACATATGGCAAAACAGAAGCTTCCTGGCGCAAACAATCCGTAAAGCCAAAATGACGTCTTTTCATCAGATTACAATAAATAAGTTATATATCAATGAAGCGTCCATGTACGCTATGCAGGACAGTGATAGTAAAAAGCTATGGGGCTTCCGTAGTTTAGTGGTTATGGTTGCTGTTTTCAAATCACTTGCCCCTCACCGCTCTAGGTTCAATCCCACCCGGGACATAGAAGTAGTGAGAAAACCATCCAGTCGGCTTATGAAAGATCGGTGGTTCTCCCAATGTGTTCGCCTGTCGCCTTTCTGCGCCCTTATTGCTAGAATGGTCACTAGATGACCCTGGCTGGTTATGCGACTTAATGCCCCATGTCAGTGACTGACTGATTCATAAACTGGTAGGAGCTAGCTCTGCATACGTAATACGTATACTTCTATCGAATCACACTCAAAGAGGTATTTTATCCATGAGCAAAAGATGGCAATCTATTTAACACTTACAACCGGTCTCTTAGCTGTGACATTGAACTAGATGTTGTTGTTAAAGCTATTTATCCGATAATATGGAGATTTGCTCTAATGTAACTTCTACACATGGAGATTGAAACAACGATGATAATGATTCTTTATTATTGGTGTTGAAATATCGAAGAAATGGGATCAATGTAACGTTTGGTGTAAAAGTCCACTTGAGCTCAATATTTCGGCCAAAGGTGGCCTTTTTCTAGAGCAAAGAACACAATATTACACAATATTAGTATACAATAGGCTTGTAAGCGTATTTATTAAATTCTGTATTCTTTTTTTATTACAATAATCAGCATATACTCATGTGTCCAAATATATGCTGGGATACAGTATACTGCACTCCTAAATGACCGAGTATAATTGTTGAGTGGTGACTATACACAATGTTTTCATTTCTCGGGACAGATGGGATTTCATTTTACAATTTCTAGTACACCTACCTGAACGATAGAAAACGGGTGCCATTCTAATGTTGATACCACGCTACAGTTTATGAAGACATACTGTAATTAAAAAACAATGAAATTTCTGTACAGTAATGCAAAAAACCATAGCCACTTTTGAGTCTCCGTAACAAATACCAATCATTTTGTAATTATTTTGTGTTTTACAATTTATGCGAGATTCAAAAGACTTAAATTTGTATTTAGCGAAACTATGGGAATAAGTGCATGGAAACTAAACAGGCAGAGTGGATTTTGACTACTAATAAATTACACTCTGAATTTAATCCGGTATAGTCAAGGGATTTCGGATTTCCAGGAATGTCCTTGTCACCGTTTTTATTATACATGAACTACTAAATCATATAAAAATCCCAACACGTGTTTTATTGCGTGAGTTTTCCCTCCGTGTTGATACACGCGCGCAGATTCTCATAATTTTCAATTTGGAAAATAAAGGAAACGCTGTTGACGCTTGTCTGTATCTGTGTAGAAATTGACATGAAAGCAAAATCACTTCCGGGTTTAGTTTGATCTGTGACTCTGACAATACTCTCAAAATAGCGTTACAGTAAAACCCGTGGAACTATTGGAACCCTTGGATACCTTGGAACCCTTGGAACCCTTGGAACCCTTGGAACTCTTGGAACTATCGGAACCCTTGGAACCCTTGGAACCCTTGGAACCCTTGGAACCCTTGGAACCCTTGGAACCCTTGGAACCCTTGGAACCCTTGGAACCCTTGGAACCCCTTGGAACCCTTGGAACCCTTGGAACCCTTGGAACCCTTGGAACCCTTGGAACCCTTGGAACCCTTGGAACCCCTTGGAACCCCTTGGAACCCTTGGAACCCCTTGGAACCCTTGGAACCCTTGGAACCCCTTGGAACCCTTGGAACCCCTTGGAACCCTTGGAACCCTTGGAACCCTTGGAACCCTTGGAACCCTTGGAACCCCTTGGAACCCTTGGAACCCCTTGGAACCCTTGGAACCCTTGGAACCATTGGAACCCTTGGAACCCTTGGAACCCTTGGAACACCTTGGAACCCTTGGAACCCCTTGGAACCCTTGGAACCCTTGGAACCCCTTGGAACCCTTGGAACCCTTGGAACCCCTTGGAACCCCTTGGAACCCTTGGAACCCTTGGAACCATTGGAACCCTTGGAACCCTTGGAACCCTTGGAACCCTTGGAACCCTTGGAACCCTTGGAACCCCTTGGAACCCTTGGAACTCTTGGAACCCTTGGAACCCCTTGGAACCCTTGGAACCCTTGGAACCCTGGGAACCCCTTGGAACCCTTGGAACCCTTGGAACCCCTTGGAACCCTTGGAACCCTTGAAAACTGGTCTTCTAAATGAAGTGATACTTATAACGATTCTATTGTATATATATTATGTACTCACCTGACCAGCAGCTAGTCTCATGTCGTTTGCAATCAGAGAAACTTCAATAACATCATTACATACAGACTTGACTTCACTTATCTCCACTGATTTGGACCGTCTAAACATACGACATACCATATCACAGACATACAGCAGTAAAGGCACACACATCCAAATCCACGTCTGCAAGAAACCAGTAAATAAACTCAGTACATTTAAAAACGCACAGTTTTTGTCCTGTGAAATGTTTGTTAAGTGTTATTTCATTGCATTTTGAAACTCACTTAATATGAAAAATATCGAATCGAATGCAATTTCGTAAAATTTGATTCGTTTTACGTACTTAGTGATGATGTACATTATATAAAAGATAGATTACGTTGTTATAGGGAACGCCACATACTGAAGACAATGACTCCCTACATTGACCCCAGGGAAACAACATTATGTACAAGGGGAAACATGTATGGGACCAGGGGGGGGGGGGGGGGGGGGGGCGCAAGGAATGGTCTGGTCGACAATAACATACTCAACAATCCGAATAAATATAAATTGATACGAGTATAGAACAATACTACACAAGTTTGTTTTGAGTAACTGACGCATTGTTTTTACGAACACTGGTATGTATTTGTAGTGTAATTGCGGACTTGAAGAATCAGTCCCTGGATCATGCGTCTTTTATACTATAGGACTAATTATTTAAACCATTCCTGGGAGCCTTAAGGTTCACGCCCCAATCCTTTTTTTGAGACGAATTCAGTCTTAAACGTAAAATATCGATTTTTTTATTTTTTATTTAACAGAAACAAAGATTTGGGCAGTATGATATCGACACATACAACTCGTAACTATGCGTCTTCAATTAATGAATCAATTGCCATATGTGCGGTTCTTTTACTTGACATAATATTCATGTACTTTTCTGTTGTTCTGTGATGTATTTCAACTATTTAACCATTCCCCCTTTTTTGTCCCCCTGGATTCTCCTTGGTTGTTGTTATGGTCGGCCAGACCATCCCTTGCGCCCCTATTCCTTTGCGTGTTTGCCCTTGCGCCTCCTCAGGGCCTAGTGCTTTGTAGATTGTTACCGCGGGAAAATAGTCGTTATGAGGACATAAGTACGCACAAAACATAAAGTAATATATATTGTTTGGCGTTAATACTATGTGACTTCATACAAAATACAGTTTCATTGGTCATCGATAATCCATCAAAACGTAGCTAACTTACGGCACAAGTAATAGAATATTGCATTGTGACCATTGTGACATAGAAATTGTCTGATAACTCTATCGACAATCTGTCTATCGGGTTACATCAATATTATCCACGCCAGACAGTTTATTGCTCGATCAATTTTTATTATCCAATATGCCGATATATGATAATTGGTCTTTTATGCGCTGAAATTCAGACGCCATGAAAATAAATGAATTTGGAAAGGTTATCAAAAAACAACACGTTACGTCCGATAACAGTTAAGTGTTAGATTTGATATTTATAAACTGTTGTATTATTAATTCGATGCAACAGCACAACAAATATTACTCTATGTTATTAATTAACTCAGCAGTTTTTGCGTTGATAAAACGAACAATACCGACGCCGGTCGACGCCAGATTCACACATAGTGGCAAAGGTTGGTCGGAATGAAATAGCTAGGCAAATATGGAATATGGACTTAGTTAGATTGGCTTGGTTTTGTATCTGACATTTCCCACTTGACTTCAGTACAGTAAAACCTCACATAAAGACCACCACAATACTAAGACCACCTCA
Organism: Mactromeris polynyma; assembly: GCA_032209605.1. NCBI lineage: Eukaryota > Metazoa > Mollusca > Bivalvia > Venerida > Mactridae > Mactromeris > Mactromeris polynyma. The sequence continues at coordinate 4,897,837 of JASFXZ010000005.1, forward strand.
AGATAAAGACCACAATTTTCAAGTCCATGTTCACTATTTTGCTCTTAATTCAATCTCAATATTAAGACCACCTCATTAAGAAGACCAGTTTTCAAGAGTCCCAAAGGTGGTCTTATCATTGAGGTTTTACTGTATTTTTTTATCGAGAATTACGAAGCGTATTATATTGTGGTTACGTAAAACTTAACTGCATGTGGTAGGTAGAATATAATTACAGTCGGACCTCAATTATTCGAATTCATTTTATTTCGAATAAAACATGGTTTCGAATAACCCGCTTCAATTCGTCGTGCCAAATAAGATACATCGATACCTAATATTCATTTCGAATTACACAAAGTATTCGGATAGAAGGATTTCGCATAAGCGAGATCCGACGGTACGTATATCTTTTAAATAAAGGTCTATAGTGATTTTTGTATTATTAAAAAAACCTGTCTTTGGAGACAAGTGATTATTTATATTTGTGAATCACGGACATATGCTTAAAATTCGATAAAAGTATACTTAAAGAGAAAGCTATTGACATTATTCAAAATATTTATGTTTTGGCAAGCCCAGGTTTGTGAATCTTGGTGGTTGACACAATGTATTAAAAGTTAAATCCATGTTCCAGTGAATTTACATAATCGGTATCATTACAGTACACTTAAGACGACCTTTTATCCTTTGCACACTTAATTTATTGGGCATCTGATATCGCAGCACATTTGTTCAGCCATATCATAAGAAAATATTGAGAAATCTTTGATATTCGAGTCTGAATGATAGACGTAAGATTACACTATTCGCTGTCTCTTGTACCTACCAGTATGCGTTTTTGATGAGCATGCAAATAACATATGTCATGCATATTACTCTTAAAGACAATAATATGTCGTATTTATTATGATATAGTATCCGTGATGCATTTGCTACGTTACCTGACATCCTATATACCCAAATTCCGGCGGCGCGCTGCATGACATAGCAGACACATTACTATGCAGTTCGAATGTAACATTGTCAGTGTTTGCTGCTTCTGATGATGCATGTCCTGGTGATGAAAGGTTTCCAGTTTCCTGTATACAGCCTGGTCGATGGAACTCTGTATTCATTTGTTTTCTCAGCGGTCCCCTGGCAGACAAACATGCAATAAATTTAAATAAATAATTTGCTTACTTGATAAACTTGAGTCCATACAAGAACATTAATTCCTATCAATCGATGTGTATTTCCCAAAATGAAACCAATGTGTTTTATTATGTATACGAAATGCAATTTGTCTTAAGGAATATGAGTTTTTTTTAATAAATGCTTATATTTTATTCATGTTATTTCGCGGATACCGATGCATCCATCTTACATACATCTGATAAGAATCTATAAAGATGTACTATTGAATTCATAAATGATCTCCTTTCTGGGAATGTCTGGGTATATGTTACGGAATGCTTCCGTTTTATTCCCTTGAAACATTGGTATTATGACATTTCATATATAGGAATATAAATCGGTGGAATAAATTCATGCCAATCATTGGTCATGTGATATACCAGTCACGTGACGTATAAAATAAAGATATGACGTAATAACATATGAGCAAGTAATGCAAATGAGGCTTGATTCAATTCTCTTTGCATCAATCAACTGACACCGAGAGGGTCACAATTATTATACATGATTTTCCTTTCTATATTTCTTTCAAAGGAAAGTCCCTATCAGCCAGCAACATAGCAAGGGGAATCAATACAGCGTGGTACAGTGGAACACGCTTATAACGAATTTCTGTGGACCTGCAGATTTACTTCGTTATATCGAAACTTTGTTATATCAATACAACAAAATTTCAATATAACCGTGTAGTAATACAATGAAATATAGAAGAGCTTGGTCGGGGAATGAAACGTATTATCCGATATTTCGTTATATCCGAGTACGTTGTAAGCGTGTTCCAGTGTACATACCATTGATGAAAAAAATGTAAAGTGGTAAAAATGAATAAACATGTAGAAGTGTACAGTGAAAACCCAAATAATGAGACCGACATTGGTTTTGAAGAAACTATGTCTTATTAATGAGGTTGTCTTAATTTCGAGGTGGTCTTTGTGTAAGGGTTTATCCGTTATGAAACTGTTCCCTAGCACCAACTGTCGCGTGATATTGGACGTTCAGTCGGGTATCTTTCCGTAAAAGAGTTAACTATTTACACTGTATGTTTGAATAATTATGTAATAAGAGCTAGAATTTATACTCAGTACATTTAAAAACGCACAACACAGATTTTCTCCAGTATGTTTCACTTACATACTGATACTAGAAAAGTGAGGTACGTTGCATTATTTCATATTTATTTTCAACAGATACGATATATTTTATTGCAAATATTGGGTATCTTCATATATGATAAGTTCCAAATTGCAATAAAAGGACGCTTTACAAACATTTCGTAGGGTCTAAAACTGTGCGTTTTTAAATGCACTGAGTATACAGTCAAACCTGTCTATAAAGACCACCCATGGGAACAGCAAAATGTGGTCTTTGTTTACAGGTGGTCTCTATTAACAGATTAAATATCATTGAAAATGGTCTGATGGGTGATAAAATTGTAGGTCTTTGCAGACAGGTTTTGCAATAGTGGTCTTTGTTCGCAGGTGGTCTTTAACACAGGTTTGACTGTATATCAATTTGATATGAATAACAACACTGTTACATACTTATGTCCATGTATGACCAGCAAAACATAGAAGAGTATAAACAATCGATGGCTGTACCAGAATATGTTAAATGAGCGGCGTCTGAAACGATAGGGATAAAATATTATTCAAATCTTCGAAACTAAAATTGATATTAAGTCATTTTTGGGAGTGTTATTCACAAATATTTTAAGACAGAATATCTCAGACTTTGACTTGAAAATGGTAAATGTTCAAATTCCTCCCACGTTGTTATTACAGATATTTCCAAATACATGATTTCATTGGTCAATCTTATGTAAAACATGATTTCATTGGTCAATCTTATGTAAAACATGATTTCATTGGTCAATCTTATGTAAAACATGATTTCATTGGTCAATCTTATGTGATACATGATTTCATTGGTCAATCTTATGTAAAACATGATTTCATTGGTCAATCTTATGTAAAACATGATTTCATTGGTCAATCTTATGTAAAACATGATTTCATTGGCTGATCACCTTGTAGTTTGCTTACGAACCTTCTAAAGTGAATATAAACAGACTATACAGTATGATAACTATTTGGTCATCAAAACCAATTAAAATGAACTCAACATGTAATAATTATCATATTTGTGAATAAACACTCAGATGTAGTATCAATGTAAAGCCTTATGTACTGTATAATGTCTAAATTAGGAGATGCTCCTTTTGCACATGCTACAACCTCATCATTGTATATCTCCACTTGACAAAGTACGTTTCACAAATTGTTTAATAGAAATGTAAGGGAAAGGTCGAGGGTGGCCATCGACGGAACACACTAAGCTTATTGGCTCGTTCAATTTGTATTATATGTTAATAAATAAGTGATTTGATATTGGCCCTGTTATTTGTCCGAGGGCAGTCGTATTGGCTGAGAAGCAGGGCCAATACGAAAAACAGGACCAATATGAAATTGAAGTTGTTTGATTGGCTGAGAAGCAGGGCCAATACGAAAAACAGGACCTATATACAATTGAAGTTGTTTGATTGGCTGAGAAGCAGTGCCAATACGGAAAAAGAGGACCAATATAAAATTGAAGTTGTTTGATTGGCTGAGAAGCAGGGCCAATACGGAAAAAGAGGACCAATATAAAATTGAAGTTGTTTGATTGGCTGAGAAGCAGGGCCAATACGGAAAAACAGGACCAATATAAAATTGAAGTTGTTTGATTGGCTGAGAAGCAGGGCCAATACGGAAAAACAGGACCAATATAAAATTGAAGTTGTTTGATTGGCTGAGAAGCAGGGCCAATACGAAAAACAGGACCAATATGAAATTGAAGTTGTTTGATTGGCTGAGAAGCAGGGCCAATACGAAAAACAGGACCAATATAAAATTGAAGTTGTTTGATTGGCTGAGAAGCAGGGCCAATACGGAAAAAGAGGACCAATATGAAATTGAAGTTGTTTGATTGGCTGAGAAAGCAGGGCCAATACGAGAATGACGTTTTTCATTTCTCTGATCGCCATCTTGAAAATGTGTGCCGATTCGGACAATCTGTTTATTTTTTCTTGCGCGTCGAATGCATATAGTGTCCTATGCCTATACAACAGTCTTTGGTCAACTAACAAGGCCTGTACGAAATCACTTGATAAATAACATTATAATACTAACTTGCAATTCTGATGTGGTGGACATAGAACTTAGTTATGTTATACATTTAATCTGACAAATAATACTAACTATAACCAGAATCCGTGAACAAATAATCAACTACATGTACAACTATCTTCTGTCACAAGTATACTTACCTTACAAAGTGTAGACTTGTCAAAAACAATACAATTAACGTGAGGATCAAACATACACCAGTGATTCCAGTCACTGAAACGAATAGACAACATAACATCATGGAAACAGTATACAGTAAAACCCTCAAGAATGAGACCACCTTTGCGACCCTTAAAAACTGGTCTTTTTATTGAGAAAAAAAATCATAAAAAGTAAAAAAAAAGTAAAAAAAAAAAAAAAAAAAAATGAGACTGGTCTTTTTATTGAGGTGGTCGAAGATTAAGGTTGAAGCAAGGGTAAAATATAATATACTTATTGTGTTCTTAATTTCGAGGTGGTTTTATCATTGAGGTGGTCTTTAACTGAGATTTTACTGTATAGTCATGTTGTGAAAGAAAGTATGGACCTTTGACTCGGAGCGAGTTTTTGTTGTTGGTGTTGATAATAGTGTTGCTAATGATGAATATGATGACAGAGAATTAAAAGACATTTCAGTAAGCACAGCTACACTATTAAAATGCCATTAGTTTGCTATACAATTATAAAGTTATCGCAAGTGTGATGTCTGTCTACTGTAATTCGGGAGCGCTCGCACTGCAGTAAATGCAAAATGGTGTACAGACATTTAATCGACTTGCCAGCTTCATTTTTTAGACTCGTTTATATTAAGTAAATAAACACCGTGTCCACCGTCTACGCCGCACTTACGGAAACTACGCATATAATGCGGTATATCGTGTGCTTCATTTCCGGCTTTTCCTGAAGATCTTGTAAACAAACGAGTGTGGTAAGCAAATCCGTGTATTCTTATTGAAAGTTGACGTATTCAGACAGGCATTATAGACAGTACGACCGACAGATGATTGAAGTTTCCCGTAGTAATGTTATTCTGGCCATTAATACTGGTGTTTCTTCAATCATTCGAGAAAAGCGACGGATTAACAATGCACCGTATTATTGGCGTAGTTGCCGTGTATGCGGTGTACACGGTGGCCACGGTGATAAAGGGACATCTTACTTTCGCGATGGTCAATCGAAATTCGGAAGGACCTACGTTTGGTCATCTATTTCAGCCAATACACATCAGTGGCTACACACTATGTGTGTGCTTTTTTATTATCTACACGTATACTTCAAAGGATCACCTAAATTGCCTGAGTCTCGACGAATACTACATATAACCTGGATCAAAATGGAATACTCATTCTTGAAAATAAAACTGACAAGAAATATTGATGAAGTACGCAATTGAATGAAAGTTTGTTACATGGGGGAATGCAAGAAACATTCAATTAGCGTGATGCTCTGGCTTACCTGTGCCGAATACGATGTTGTAGAAAGACTGAAAATAAAAGCAAAACGTTTAGTAATATTGTGTTTGTTTAATCAACATGTCTTTGAACGATAATGGAACACAGTGAAAGTAAACGGTGTCCACTTACAAAATGTTAACATTTAAATCTGATCAGAACTTAGGACATTTAAAGTTTGAAACATCTTGATATTATATCTTGGAGCACTTCTCATTATCATTTGTACATTCGTTGTTGCGCGCATTAACCACATCTATTAACAGCACAGATAGACATCACAATGAAATAAAAAGTAGCATACAGTAATATACAAGGGCCCAGTACTGATACAGTGGTAGAGGGGGTAGAGACTCTGACTTCTGATCCAAAGGTCGTGAGTTCACATCCCGGCTAGGGCGAAGTTCATCCACTGACTAAACAATTCCTGAACTTGATGCGAGACACTGGTATCATTCATTGAGAGTGATTAACATAAGTTGTAATCACTATTTCACAATCGATGTAAACTTCGAGGCGCAGTAGTCAAGGGCATTCGGAAAACCTCGGCCAACTACGTCAAGTGCCTCGTTAGGCACTACTTCCGGAAATAAAAAACAAGATGGTGGCGTGAACGCTGGAGTGCTGATGAATCTAATATTTAAGCTATATGAAGACTGGAATATGTGAGTTTTAACTAGAAATGACAACTATAATCCATCTCTTACGTGAATTTATCGAAGTTATTGAAATTATAAATCTTATTTACGAGAACTATTTCTTGACCGCACAAAATGTTGAGGTTTGCCACATAGTGCTCCGCCTTACATACACTAGAGTGTGTTATCCGAGTAACGAAATGGTACGGAAATACCCGAGAGCTGACGAGAATGTAGTCAAGGGGTAGAGCGCCGGACTCCTGAGCCGAATGACGTGAGTTCGAGCCCCGCGATTAGCTGAAATTCATCACGAACTTCACTGTCCCTAAATTTGGCACGAGTGCTGGTTGGTAGCCGGGCAGCACTCATCGAGAGGGATTAGTATAAGTTGTAAGAACTTGTTTCACAATCGATGTAAAATAAATAAGTTTTAACAAAACGTCAATGTAAACTGAACGAATAAAAACTGCACATACCGTTTGGTCTTTTGGAAAAGGATTCACATCTGGGAATTCAGTATGAAAATTATCACAGAAGCTTTTTGCATTGAACACATGGGCAAGGACATGGACAGCTGTGGAAATAAGTACTAAGGTCAGTACATATCTAGTTAGCAAGATTGAATCTCGGAATGTCATGGTCTGACAAAAGCGAACATAAGTCATAAGAAATCTTGATTCAGAATGCTGCATATCTTTGGACAGTAATTTCAGAAGGTAAATAAAACGTAAACGTGAAACTGACATGCTATTCAACAGGGAAAGGGTTGAATAGAGAGGGGGTAACCTAGGAAAGACTGAGAGTCACGTGGAGGAGACAGGGGACAGCGTAGAAAGGAGTGGAGGAAGTTCAAAGAATTGTGAGGCAATTCAGAGAAGAAAGCATACAGTGCTTTAAACGAGGGAAAGTTCAGAGAAAGAGGGTTTGTGCAGAAAATATAGGGATTGTGCGAGAAGAGAGGAAACTGTGTAGAGAAAAGAGGGATAGATCAATGAAGACAGGTAGTAGTGCAAACAGGGCGTAAGGCAGAAAGCGGAAAGTGTAGAGAAGAGAGTGAGTAGTCGATAGAAGATAGGGTAGAGTGAAGAGAAGAAAAGGGGTAGTTCAGAGAAGAGGGAGCAATATAGAGAAGAAAGGGTGAAGTGTAGAGAAGATAGGATGTAGTGTAGTGGAGAGAGGGTAATATAGAGCAGATAGAATGTAGTGTAGAGGAGAGAGGGTAATATAGAGAAGATAGAATGTAGTGTAGAGGAGAGAGGGTAATATAGAGAAGATAGAATGTAGTGTAGAGGAGAGAGGGTAATATAGAGAAGATAGGATGTAGTGTAGAGGAGAGAGGGTAATATAGAGAAGATAGAATGTAGTGTAGAGGAGAGAGGGTAATATAGAGAAGAGAGGGTGTAGTGTAGAGGAGAGAGGGTAATATAGAGAAGAGAGGGTGTAGTGTAGAGGAGAGAGGGTAATATAGAGAAGATAGAATGTAGTGTAGAGGAGAGAGGGGCTAGTGTAGAGGAGAGAGGGTAATATAGAGAAGACAGGGTGTAGTGTAGAGGAGAGAGGGTAATATAGAGAAGAGAGGGTGTAGTGTAGAGGAGAGAGGGTAATATAGAGAAGAGAGTGTGTAGTGTAGAGTAAAGAGGGTAATCTAGAGAAGATAGGGTGTAGTGTAGATAAGACAGGGTAATATAGAGAAGATAGGGTGTAGTGTAGAGAAGAAAGGGTAATATAGAGAAAATAGAATGGAGGGGGTCTGACACAGGAGATAGGGTGAAGGGTTGGGAGGAGAACGAAGACATACTCCTACATTGGTGTAGTAGTGTAGAAGAGAGAGGGTAATATAGAGAAGATAGAATGTAGTGTAGAGGAGAGAGGGGCTAGTGTAGAGGGGAGAGGGTAATATAGAGAAGAGAGGGTGTAGTGTAGAGGAGAGAGGGTAATATAGAGAAGAGAGGGTGTAGTGTAGAGGAGAGAGGGTAATATAGAGAAGAGAGTGTGTAGTGTAGAGGAAAGAAGGTAATATAGAGAAGATAGGGTGTAGTGTAGATAAGAGAGGGTAATATAGAGAAGATAGGATGTAGTGTAGAGAAGAGAGGGTGTAGTGTAGAGAAGAGAGAGTTGTAGTGTAGAGAATAGAGGGGGTAGTGTAGAGAATAGAGGGGGTAGTGCAGAGGAGAGGGGGTAATATAGAGAAGAGAGGGGTAGTGTAGATGTGAGGGGGTAATATAGAGAAGAGAGGGTGTAGTGTACAGAAGAGGCATAATATAGAGAAGAGAGGGTGTAGTGTAGAGGAGAGGGAGTGAAATAGAGAAGAGAGGATGTAGTGTAGAGGAGAGGGGGTAATATAGAGAAGAGAGGGTGTAGTGTACAGAAGAGGGATGATATAGAGAAGAGAGGGTGTAATGTAGAGCAGAGAAGGTGTGGTGTAGAGGAAAGAGGGATTAGTGTAGAAAAGTAAAGGTAATGTAGAGGAGAGTGGGTATACTGCAGAGAAAATAGTAAATAATGAAGAGAGGGTGGTTGACAACAGAGAGCGGAGTGGAACAGAGAAGAAATGGGTAATATAGAGAAAATAGAACGGAGGGGGTCTGACACAGGAGATAGGGTGAAGGGTTGGGAGGAGAACGAAGACATACTCCTACATTGGACGTGGAGATTATCGTTATCAAAAGAAATATTCAATGTAAATGAAAACTGATAAATGATGAGTTATTGGTTGGACTAGACATTCTTAACGCTGGATGACTTCATTATAAATTCAGTTCCGTTCATTATGCATACAACTTGAACATCGAAACGTACTTTAATGTAACATTCTTGCTTAAACAAAGTCATATTGTTAAAATACAAAATGTAGTACTCGTCTCATCATATTAGATAGTCGTGCAAACGTACATTATACATATAACCCGCGGTTTGTTTCAATATCATCATAAGAGTTAATATCCTGAGTTAGCAACACAAAAGTAGTTAATACATTTGATATGAAATTATACACCAACCTCAAGCTATCATTATGCAATTAAACACATAATTATTTATTTATCAAGAAAATGAAACAGTCTTTATTGTACCGATTAAATAAATGATACTTGCCTGTCATTTGAAGTATAATGTAACCAATAAATATGTGGAATGCTTTTGTATTAATCGTATACCATCTCGTGTCTATATTCATCTACAAAACATGATATCATATTTTTAGGGTTGCATTAAAATAGTTAATTTACATTAAGCTACGTGTTTTTGTGCATGTTACATACTTATAAAACCTAGAAAATGTCAACGGATTTCATTTTAATTCGAATTTAATGTGCTTATACTTGTAAACACTACTTGTAGCCGACTGGTGAATTTATGTAAAACATGATACATATCAACTTAATATTACTCTCTAAACATTTTAAATGTACCATTTCTACCTCTAAAACGAAGAGGGCTTAACCATGTGGCAGAGTCACAAATGTTCTATCTCCATTTTGACCAAAACATGGAGTTACGTACCTTCGTGAATTGGCCCCTTCAACTTGAATGAAGTAAAATGATAATAGATTGAAACACTAACGTTGGTAACATTAATTTTGACAGTGGTAACGGAATTTGTAAACTATGTAATCAACCAGTGAATGGCAGCGAATGCCACTTTTTTTGTGCCTTGGCTTAGTACTGATGTACTTGTCTTGGCCCTAAGTGCTTGTATCATAAATGAACAGAGTAATTTATATTGCTGAATTTGCCAAGAACTTTGAACTTTGCTCAATAAACAATAGAAAACAGTAGATCTCGGTGCCCTGTGTTTTTACACATTAGATCTATTATCACGATTAAGTATTTATAACAACACCGGTGGCATTAATCCCCCGACGTTTAAGTAAAAATTTCGTTCAGACGAAGTATTTCACGTCTATCGGAAAGTTTACATATAACGAAAGCCGATTGTAATTGGTTGCTCTACGTGATTACAGCAAATTTAATATAATTGCGATCCAGACAGAGATACGAACGTTTTGACACTGTGCATGAGTGCACGTGCACCGATGTTTTAACACATGGAAACGAAGCCTACCTGTCTGGCGGAGAAATATAGCATCCTGAGCAGTGACTGACACATGGGGAGTAATATGATTGCACAATTCAGGTTGATAACAGCTGCAGACCCACGTGCAACACATAGCCAGGACTGTAATAAGAAAGAAAGGTGGTATCATTAATTAAATTAATCAATTAACTCGATTAATCAATTTGGTTAAATATATACAGACCATTCTGTTGGCATAATCATGCAAATGGTCTGATTATGTAAATAGCTGAATACAGTACACAATGTGTGTTTAGCCATGGCATTACCGCAAACTTATAACTACAGTAAAACCTGAGTACGTGAAGACCATCTCAACAATAAGACCACCTCAACATTAAGAACACAATTTTCAAGTCCATTTTCACTATTTTCCGGTTTATTCAACCTGACTATTAAGAACATCTCAACACTAAGACCCATTTTCAAGTCCATTTGATCTGTTTTGCTCTTTGTTTAACCCCAGTAGTAAGAACAACTCAATAAGTAGACCAGTTTTTAAGGGTCCATAGAGTGGTCTTATTATTGAGGTGTTACTGTATATTTGTATATGTAAAGTAACCATCGCGCACAAATATTCTTGTTACGGTACAACTTTCAACACTTGGGCGCTTTTTTATATAATATTTGAACACTATACTGTAATATGAAAATTCTAGTGATACGTATCTTTAAGCTACCTGGTACAATGACAGTCTAGTTCTAGTCCCGAGTAGTACGGAGTTTGATCACGGACTTCACAATCCCGCGATTACTGATTAGTAACCCAGGCCCAGATTACACGAAAATACTTAACTAAGCAAAAAAACTTAACTAATCTTAATTGGCTATCAAACGAGTTTTCTTAAAACCTGTATTTTGCATTAGATATTAATTGAATAAATTTATCGAAATAGCAAAATTTGACAATATTTCTCCTCCTTTTAATCCTTTATTAATAAATATCTTAATAATAATACACTTCAGAATGTACGCAGTTATATTTTCTCTATAGCTAGACTATGTAGATACTGTTGGTTATTTTATATTAACACAACAAATACCTTATATTTCTCGCGCGGATGTAAAAACTTCAAAACCTTTCGATTACACATGCTGAAAAAATTGATATACTATTGAAAACCGTTACTGACTTCATAGTTATGTATTTTTGTGAATTCGAGGCTAGGAAATAGTCATAGAGTTTTATGAGTATCCGTTGAATGAGGCTTGTTTTATCATCGATGTAAAAAGATAATTAAGCTAATTTTTTTTTAGTGATAGTACCCATGGTATCACAGTTTCTTTTGGTAATTAAAATATTCTTACCCCAAGTATTTGTTGTAAGTACACGTATTCGGGGCCATCCCTGAATCGTACGTACGTTCTCCAAAACAGTACACCGCATATTGCGTACCAGACGAACTGAAATTAATATTTACGATTCTAATAATGCACTCGGATTTAATATCGAATTATGATATAATTTCAGGATCAAACCCTCATAAGTAACACAGTGGGAGATATGTAGATATATATACTCAGCATATTTAAAAACGCACATTATTGTACATTGTGATACGTCTTTTAAATATCATTTTAGTGTGTTTTAAAACTCATTTTGATACGGAAATTTGGCGTTCATCATTGCGTAAAATGAAATAATATCATGGTACATTTTTATCTCGCATCCCTGGGTAAGTTCATGAAATTGGAGAAATCTTACTTTCTGCGTTTGTAAATGTACTGAGTATATATCATACAGTCCTTCAGTACGATAGTTCACTTTCCCTCAACCACGCTAGTAGTTCAGCCGCAAATATAATAACAAAGAAACTATTGATAAATACAATACAATAATGTTTTACGTCCGTTGTAATTAGAATACGTTGACTATATCTGAGAATACAACGACATACACTCATATGCGCACATGACGAATTATAAATATAAAAGTAAAGTAATATGTTTAATTATTATAGTGTCACCCCTACTTAAAGGGCCAGCCATTTCTGACTTATGAGACACCTACTTTCTGAGCACATTTACATCCCGATTCCTATCCTTTAATGCTATAGGCACCAGGCAGGTAGGCGCACGGTAACCATTATTTAACTAGCTGGCGGCTCACCAACCGGCCATATCAGAACGGACCCTACCGGGATTCGAACCTTAGATCTCTCGACCCCAAGGCGGATACATTAACCACTCGGCCAAGGGAGTCGGTTATTTATAGAAACATACCAAAATGAAAGAACATATTTTTTTACAATTATTGTGGCGAGTTGAAGTTGGATCACTCAACATCTTCAAAATCAATCACCAAGAATAATCCCCGTATTACAATAATGTTAACAAATCAATGATATGACAATGACAAAAAATATTGTAAAATCGTACGGGTTTTAGAAATGAATTATTTTATATAAAATATATGCACTAACACTATCAAGTACAGGGGAACGCCAAGTAAGAGACGAAACGTTATATATAACATTTAAAGGAAATGTCACGAAAAAATGAAAATATTCTTGTTATTCATGAATTAGAAAAAGTAATTAAAAAAATTACATACTTGAAAAAAAAGTAATTAAAAAAATTACATAATGAAATGGTTTACATACTGTAAGTGAAATTGTTTTTGTAAGTGAAATATCGAAATTGTTTAAATACCGTAATGTGAGAGAAAGGCTGAAATTGTTTAGTGAGTGAAATTGTTTATGTAATGTGAGTACAATGTGGTAATTGTATAGTAGTGTCTATGTTCAAATGTTAATTTTTGTCTAAATACGATGTAAAAGAAACAATAAAGACATAAATGATACTTAAAAAAGAAAACAAAGTAGTAAAACTCAAAAAAGGAAAACTTACTCTTGTCAGATATTTTAATCCATAAGTGTAACATAAGCCCAATTTCACACCCATTCTGTCAAAAATCATTTAATTCCAGTTGTTAAAAGTTCTGTAGATAGTTTAGTATTTTGGTATACAAAGAAAACAGCTGACTCGCTTATGAATGAAATAGTTAAGCACATTCCCCGCCTACGGCAGAGCACGCTTGCACGAGTGACTAATCTTACTTACCTGTTTTTGTTATCAGTTAATATATATAGCCCGTACTCCACAAAGACCTACACTAAGGTACGTATGAGATCAGCTGCCTTTTTGAAGTGCTTGTTTACTTTTTCTTTCAAACCCAAATCGTCTTGGAGGCAGATGTACTAAGATGAACGGCCGTGTCGAAAAAATTCGGTTTAAACATAGTTTTAAATATTATACAGCCGGACCTCGTTCATTCGAACTCATCGGGTCCGAACATTTATTTCGAATAATACACGGTTTCGAATAGCCCATTTCAATTCGACGTGCCTAAGAAGATACAACGGGCCCTGATATTTAATTCGGATGATACTAAGTATTCGGATAAAAGGTTGTCGAATAAACGAGGTCCGACTGTATTATACTACTTAGTGGTGATGTGTATATTTCGTTATGACACAGTTTCCAAGTGAGAGTTCCGCCCAGTGTGACATTTCATTGTAGTTAACATTTGTGGAAAATTATTTAAAAATTATTGCCGGAGGTAACTGAAAGTGGACAGGAACTGATTTTGTTACGGACGAACGGAGAGACAGACACATGGACGACAGCACGAACAGGTACATGACTCCAACAATCTTGGTGGATATATGATAATTACAATATGCAAATTCGATTTGTTTCTGTGCAGTGGGCTTTTTTATAAACTATTCTATTTGAGGTAAACCGGTAATAAAAATCTCGTTTAAATGAAAATTATTTGTCTTCATCATTTCGGGCTAGTTTTCAAGTCCCTCCATGCGTGTGCTTCCATCTTTATCATTTGTCTAAATCTTGTTAAGGTTGTTGTTATACATATTTACATATTATAGTGTCACTCCTACTTAAAGGGCCAGCCATTTCTGACTTATGAGACATCTGCTTTCTGAGCACATTTACTTCCCGATTCATATCCTTTAATGCCAGGCACCAGGCAGATAGGCACACGGTAACCATTACTTAACAAGCTGGCGACTCACCAATCGGCCATATCAGACGGACCCCAACTGGGATTCGAACATTCGACTTCCCGCTCCCAAGACGGATGCCTCAACCATTCGGCCATAGGACAGAATTGATGAATGTGGCATTCCCGGTACTTCATATTTCACTTTAGTGATGTACCCATAGCAGAAAATGTTAGATATAAATAACCTTGTTGGAACTTAACGAACTCTTATTTAATTAGGATACCTATTTAAATCGCATTCAAATTATCAACATATATTTCAAGCTGGAGAAATTAAATCATTAGCTGTAAAACACGTTTATTCATTCTACCCAACGACTATATATACAGTAAAACCTCAATAATATCACCACCTTTGGGACTTTTGAAAACTGGTCTTCTTATTGAGGTGGTCTTGAGATTGAGGTTGAATAAAGAGCAAAACAGTGAAAATGGACTTTGAGGTGGTCTTATTATTGCGGTGGTCTTTAAGTGAGGTTTTGTTGTATCACTTTTCTCAGCCCATGTAGAAATTATATTATATTTTAAAAATAAAAGTTCTTTATGTAAACAAAATATTGTTTTGTAAAACGAAGCCCATAGTCGATAAGTGTATTTGTGAATACAGATTAAAACACAAGTTTCAGCGGTCACTAACCCCGTGGTAACAATTATTAAAGGATATACTGGAGAAGTCGAATATTCCTCTAGAAATCCAACGGAAATCTCTTATCCACCTACTGCAAGAGAGAAAGAATAACAAAACATAATACTGGGCGTGGCACTTGCTTTCTTTCAAAACGAACTGCTAAGCTGCAAAAACTTCATAATTACTCTTAACTCGATCAAAAGATAAAAATGTGTTACAACATATTCTTGAAAACTACGGCCGTTTTTTGTTAAGACTCATACGTTCGGTATGGTACGATAAATTCTACATAACTGACATCATCAAGGTACCTGCTATTGCTCAGAATTCAGGAATCGTGACGAATGAATCAGCTGTGGAACAGAGTGTTGATAAAACAGGTGCGAGTGGCGGAAGTATCAATATCGCCTTACTAACTGTAACGATTGCTGGGGCCGTATTCACCGTTGATTGCGGTAAATTTGGAAAGTACGGGCGGGTAACCCAGGAACACAGGGCCCGTATTCACTAACGTTTTCAGACTGAATCTCAGACTTAGACTTTGAAATTGTTAATTTTCATTTTGTTCCTACGTTATTGTTACACAATATATTTTGATAAAACATGGCAAAAGTGTAGAGTGAGTAACAAGAAATATTCAGGTAAGAATGTATCCGTTTAATTATAATGAAAACGAAATGCTTGTGAATTTAATTTTTGCAATTTCAAAGTCTAAGTCTGAGATTGAGTCTTAAAACGTTTGTGAAAACGGGCCCAGGTTATGTCAAATGACCGTCGTACAGAGTAAATAAATTTTCTTCGTTTGGAGTTATTTCCCTTGGTAAGAATTGTGTCTCAGGCAGGTATTTGTACGATATTTTGTTTAAGTATAAGTAAGTATAGGCGCTAAATGTCCATTCAGCTCCGAGAACGACCGACAGTTCTACATCTTTCCTTTTTTAAAAACATGAATTCTACGCAGTTTTAACTGTGAAATAATTTGATCAATTATTAAGACTGATATGTATTACTATCATGTGCATTTATTTTGTTAATGTACGTATGTATCAGCCGTGTATCAATATTTGATTATTGTATAAACTTGTACTGGGTAATTTCTATATTATCTACTTATGTTAAGATTTGTTAAATTATTTGTAATATGTGGCTGCGACTGCGACTAGTGGGCTAGTGGGTCAAAAATCACATTTTAAGTTTATTATGTAGTTGTAACCATTGATGTTTAAAATTCCAAATACTGAAAATTTCAAGTTGATATCTTGAATATTAACAGAGTTATGACTATTTTGTTGTTACTAAGTAACGCTGATTTCCTACAAAATTAGACTATTTCCATTCAAAATCTAGTAAACATTAGGATATAATAAGCACATTTAAACAATAAACGAACAAATCATATATAACTTCATACTTGCTTATTTGTATACCAAATATTTTTATTGTCATTAACTGTAAAATAACGACTGACATTTTTTATTATAATGAATATACATTTGCATCGTTTTATTTATATGACGATACTACATATGTATGCAGTCGGACCTTGATTATTCGACAACCTTCTTCGAGTCCGAATACGAAGTATCCTCCGAAATAAATATCAGGTCCCAATGTATCTTCTTAGGCATGTCGAATTGAAATGAGCTATTCGAAACCATGTATTATCCGACCCGATTAATTCGAATGAACGAGGTCCGGCTGTTAGTATGCATTTATATATACAGTCAAACCTGTGTTAAAGACCACCTGCGAACAAAGACCACTATTGCAAAACCTGTTTTCAAAGATAACCAATTTTATCTCCCATCAGACCATTTTCAATGATATTTAATCTGTTAATAGAGACCACCTGTAAACAAAGACCACATTTTGCTGTTCCCATGGGTGGTCTTTACAGACAGGTTTGACTGTACATGTATACAGTCAGTCGGTGGTTCCCACGACTTGTACCCCCCCCCAATTGTTGTCATTTTTATCCGAACGTTGGTGTATTAATAAAGGAACTTGCTTGAAATACTGTGGAAATACGGAGCAAAATTCTAGAGTATAAAAGGCTGTATTTTGGCTAACGCTACGTAATAAACTAGCTCGATGTAGCATGTAAAAAGTTTCATCATAAAAACAATATTCGTTGAATGAGAATACTAGTTATGGCGTGCAATGAATTGCAATCATTCCATACCATTGTATGCCCCTTTTATTACATACAGCGGTTTTACGACAGAAACAAATCATTTATGACCGTCTGGATGCGCCGACTATTTCTTATGTGCCATAAAAATACATGCCACTGACCGTGTGTCTACACATGCGGCAAATCCTCTTATGCACCATCTTAAAATAACATCAACGATGGTTTTTATTAGTTAGATAGATTTTATTTCAACATTGAATATACACTTGTCATGACAATATCAAATCAAGACGTATATACATAGTTTTCACATCTACAATATTTACCTTCCTTGTTCTGAATTGTCGGCCATTTTAAGAGGCAAATTTCCAAAGAGTTTATGGAGAATATAATGTAAACGATGATAAACGAATCCGATATATAAATCAAAGCGCTGAAAGCACTGCAGTTGTTCGGTATTGAATACCTTTTCTGTTATTCGTACGTAACTTCCGTAGTTAATACTCAAACGTAGTTAATACGCAAAAGTAGTAAAGCGAGCAAACGTAGTTAAGCGATGCGACTGTCGAAATTTGCCATAGAACTAGTTGTTCTACCGAACAAATGAATGCTCATGTGGGTATTTGGCTCAGTAAGTTGAAGAAAATGTGGTTGTCACATGCAAATTATCTATGTTTTTTTTAAATTTTCACATATTCCGAAATTACTCCTATAAGGGCTTATCAGTTTTGCATATCAAAATGGCCGACAGTTAAGAACAAGGGAGGTAAATCTTGAAGATGTGGGAACTATGTATTAGTAACAACACTATGTTTGAATCAATCAAGCCATATCAATCAACATTATATGTTATGGATAACACAAAAACAAAATTAAACAAGATTGTGAAATTGAATTTCATCAGTGATATTAATGTACACCCTAAAACCAGGTTTAAATCCCCATGCTTATGAAACAATCCGCTAAAATACTTTTAATCGTATAGTTATGAAATAAATGAATACATTCGGTGCATGTATTGCCTTCGCTTGAGACATTACGACATAATCAACGGTTCATGTTACATTTTTTTGTGATCGATTTGCATTTTCACCTCAACGTTGATGGACATTAGGCAGACGCGTCACGCGATATCGACGGAGAACCTAGATATTTTTGCAACTTTCTTGCAAATGAATTCACACTTTAGCCGGGAAAATGACGGTTGTTGAGTTGTTTTTGTTTGATACTGAAATATTTGTAATTATCGAAAAGTATTGCACAATAACTTTTTATTTGTCCAACATGGAGTTAAGTTATGCATTGTAACATTCTCCGTATATAAAATATATACATTTTCATCCACAATTTTAACATTATTTACAACTTTTATACCATGCGGGAAATCATTATCAACTTATTTTTAGAAGATAGAGAATAAGTTGCTACAGGAACGCCACATACATAAGACAATGCCTCTCAATACAGACCTCCGGGAAAACAATAATCCATAAATATCAGGCATATGAGGAGGCGCAAGCGTAAATACGTAAGGGAATATGGGCACAAGCAATGGCCTGGCCGACCATAAGGGATACCTAAGGATAATGAAAGAGGACAAACAGGGGGGTTTTAATGGATGCAATATATTACATGTACAGGAAAAGTCAAGACAGTTGGCAACATTAGGTCGAAAGTGGGGAGAAAATAACACGGACACTGTATAAAGTGAAAGAACCGCACAGGAGAAAGACAAACCTAACATACATCTAAACACAATCTCTGAAACAAATTATATTATGAATATGATGTAACTGACAGCAAAAATCTGTTGAAATCAAATCATAGTTTATTATTGATTTTGTGCTCATGAGCTGTTGGAAACAAAGCCAATTTACTAAGTACGCTTGGGAATAGATCTGTCACAAGTTTGCATATTTGTAACACTGGAATATTGCGAAATATATCCAATGGACCCGCTCACCGGAGTATCTGAGAACGTTTGTGGCTTGCCTTACATTTAATTCACGACAAACATTCTGACAATGTTTCATGTACATAAGGTAAAACATATGACCTTAAAAGTAATAACAAAATAATGCTATAACATTTCATACTGACCTAGTTTTTTACCCAGCATTAACCAATTTTAACCAGGACTTGTAGCCTAACCTCGTGATCAGGCGAGTTAAAATCTCAACAACCAATGAATGCTTTGTATACAAAAGAATAAATGTTGACAAATATCCGCTTTCATAATCACCTAGAGGCATAATAGGAAAGTAAGACCAGCTATAACATTTTTATCGCAACGTTCGGTTTCATCCTACGGCCACCCGACGCATATCCGTTACATTCAACGGTAACACCGATGGCGGACTGAATACCGGCAGTGACCTGATACACCCTGATACACGCTGCAAGTAAGATCCTTATTTCATCGTTTAAATTTTAATCTTGTAACGTATCAGAAGGTGAATAACACTTGACTTGAAATTCGTATAAATAACAGTCATGTCTTAACAAACAGCATATTCCACCGCCTTCACCAAGAGTTTAAAAACAAAGTTATACTATTATACCGTATATTACAAGAATACATGAATCAAATACGACATTCATATATTACTGTTGGCTGTTTATTACATAAAATTACCAGAACACGTTAGAGAGACAATGGAGAGATTTACGTGTCCTCATGGAGTGTTCATCCGTGTAAAGACATTACAGTTGTCTGGTTTGTATACGGTATGAGGAATAAGTGTTTTGTCTTTGAATTTGACCTAAATACTATTCATTGCGTTAGTTACAGAATGAATTTGTAAACATGTATGGTGTTCTTTTATGTGTATGCACTACAGTATTTGATACATCAGGTGTTTGGATGACGTATGTTATAGTCAACTCAAAAATACTCAGCTGTAAAAGAGAGATTAAGTTGTTACAGGGAACGCCACATATACAAGACAATGCCTCCCCACACATACCCAATGGAAACAATAGTCTACGAAACATGAGGGATTGAGAAGTACATCCAGTCCAATGCTTTGCGAACGTGGTGTTGCTAAATTTCTCTTCGCGGCTTATTGTTGATCAGTCCTATGATGTTTACCACACCTCTTCGTAGTTTTATAAAACATATCCCCTCTATATCTTTTCATTCTATTTCGTCAACTGAGTAGGAATACACTGGATTGCGAATATGACATCTGTTATACTTTCAACATCCTTTCATATAACGAACTAAGACAATACAAGTATAATACAAATGTCACACTGTGAAACAGATCATGTCTATCTTGTATCCTTTGGTCTATAATTACGCGTTAGACAAGTAACTATTTCAAGAATGGATAAATATCATAATTATTGGTTGACACAGTTGGAACGGTGAAAGAACCTCCGTTTATCTCGGAATTATAAACTGTCAACTCATTCTCACGTTTTAATGATTTTGCGAGACATTTATTTCAACACTACAACACTGGGGGTAACACTCGGTTAATCACCTTTACATTAAAAGTGACAAAATGTGGACCAGGGACACATTTACAAATCAGAACTTCCAAGACTAATCTGCGATTGGGAGATAGGGATAAGAAGACCACACCAAACAGACCAGTGGGTGCATACAAGGGGGACATCAAACAAGACTTAAACGATACGGACAATGAATCCTAGCAATTCAGCATCACCAACGAACTAAACAAAAACATGAACATTGAATGACACCGGACTGCACGACAATCCACAGGATAATTAAGCCAATACGATCGTTTCCTACTTAACGATTTGACATTCCTTTTAATAAAGTTTAGTTTCTAGCAGCAGACAATGAATCAAGTGTTTCCAGAAAGTGCCGAGTTGACAAGTAACTTGCAATATTACTGTGAATTATTGGTTTTGATAAAGCCAATGTTTCCTTTGTGGTTTTGAGGTAAAACTTCCAAGAATATTTGTCGAAAGAAATTCTATTTTATGTCAAGGCTTAAGAGAATTCTGAACATGTTACATGTAGTATAAATCATTGGCTTTTAACTTCAGCATTGCAGTTAGAAGCTTTCCATTCATATCATTCATTTATTTCCCCGTGCCACATTCAAGTGAATCTATTAGTTTCTTTTAAGATGTACATGTATACTACAGAAGCTGGCTACTTTCAACGAATGTTTGAATAATATTTTGCGAAGGCTTGAAACATGATTGTTGGCACTTCGTGTGCCTAGGGGTCAGTTCATTAATTCTGAATAATATTAAAATACTGGATATTTTTGGCGTAGCTGTATAACATTGATGTTGACCTACATTTTTGACCAACCAAAAATTGTCCACAAAGCGTGTTTTTTTTAATCTGACCAATCATATTTTTAGCCATGAGGCACCAAACTTGGTTTTTGTTCACTCAAGAGGGGGTTTTCGAAGGATGTGCGTTCGTTAGCAGTTCGAACCTTGCCGGTAGTAGTTAATATGTTTAAGCATGTATATATATAAAATGACACTGATAAGACCGGTCCATGATTATAGTATATATAGATCCGAGTTAAGTTTTTGTAGGGATTTATTTTTCAACATGTTGCAAAAACCTTATTTCATTTGACATACCGGAACACATGATTTTAACAACTTTTAAAAGATATTTCTTGTTTTTTTTATGAGAAACACTAAGTCTTCAGTTAACAGTCTATTTCATTACATAAATTGTTGTCAAGATTACATGATTTTTATCAAATTTTGTTTAAAAAATAAGAAACAGTCATATTTATCTGATTTTGACATTGTTTAACAGTTGTGCAGCTGAACTGAGGTGTTTTACATGTGAAAAAAAGCTATTTTAGTCCAGCATAGCTTTTTGTGACATCGTCCAAGGATTTCATAATTGGCCTTAAAAAACCGTCAGAAAATCAACTGTATGTCCTAATTTCAAACGAATATGAAAGAAAAACCAGCATGGTGACATACTTATATTTTTGTACCATGTTGTTTATAAAGGTTTAAAGGTTGCCTTTGCAAAGTTTCATCAACTTCTTATTAAAACTTCATTTGGGTGTGTATTTCTTTAAATACGCGTAAAAAAGTCAGAGGAAAATTCATTCTCACATTACCAAAATTCAAGTAGACATTAGAAGCGGATTTCGTTTGATGTTTTGAGGGGATACACATTCAATACATAGTTTACACTTTATCTACATAATTGCCTCGTTATGGATGTAATTCTTCATTTGGTTGCTATAGAAGCGTTTATTACTGTATCAAATGCAAAGGTTGAAGTGAGTTTTTAATGATTTTGATAGCAGTGTGACTGGGGCTATATACTCGAACATAATTTGAAACACTTGCATATATTGTGCAACTGAATTCCAAATTTCATTGCGGTTTATAGCTTTCGTGTTACGCTGGAAATATGACGGCTTATGTCGCAGTATGCTGAAGTAACGATCGTAATCAACGGGTCATATCATAATGTTTTTTGTTGAATTTGCAATTTCGCCTCATATTTGACAGACAGTGCTAGACAAGTCACGCACTATCTGTTGCAAAATATGTATTTTTTGCAAATGGATTTGTGAAACAATTCACGCTCGGATCAGAGAGATGAAACTTGTCGCAGCTAATTTTATCAGATTAATATTGATAATAGAATTAGAATAGAAGGCATGCACGAGTCAGCTACCGCACAAAGGATCTCTCACAAACAGACGGTTTATTACATATCACATGCAATGTATGTATTTGTACAAACTTTAGCTGTGACACCGGAGTGGTAGTCTGAAACATACGCCATAAAAGTCAGTATAGTTGGAAGTAGATGGTGGTTCTAAAAATTGTTTGAAGGTACAGTCAGACCAGAAGATGGTGTGATATTAATGCAAATAGATTAAACACTAAGCATTCTGTATATTAAAAACAAATATGATAGATACAGGCAGCAATAGCTTCGTGTACATGAGGATATATATAGAGCCTGACGTCTATACACGTATTTGGAATTGTCGGTTTAATGTTTCTTATTGTCTCGAAATCTTTTGAACTGGCCCCTTATCTATGAGTTAAAGATATGGATATTCTGACACGTGTCACTATATCTACTTACCTGAGTTAGTAATACATGATGATATGATCAAGCTTTAGTTTATGAATATATGTGGAACTGACCAGAACTGATAATGGAACATTTAGTGAGCATGTTTATACCATCAAAATGAGCGTAGAGCATGATTGCCGTATTCTCAGTTTTCGTCAATATTGGCCAGGAACCAATGACAACGACAGCGACACAGCAATAGGTCTGTCCAACTCAACCATTGTATTTTGATCTACGAAGACGATGACCGCAATATGTGTCAACCGAAATAGGTTGTGTACTTAAATATGGATATGCCCCCCCCCCCACTTTCCACCAAGACGAAGTAATATTGCCATTTTGTGTGATTAAACTATTTGAAAGATCTAAAAGGATATCAACACGAATGAAGAACATATTGTTTTGCAAAATATGTATAAGAAAGTGTAATGGCAAGCCTAGAAACTATTAATTTAGAAAGAGACTAAAATAGCTACAAGGAAATCAAATTCAGTTAAAATGAACAGCTAACCGTTCTTGGAGGAAATAAATTAAATGTAGACATTGTCAAATTGATTAGCATTGTCACTTAACAATTAACGTGTCTTTGAATGTATTCAGTTTTGAAAATTGGAAGATTCAACTGAGGGGTATTTGTAAAACTCATTTGCTTCTTAGTCTGCAATAAACTTCAGGCAATTTGATTTGTTTTATATCGTGCCGAAATGTGCAGTGAAACTGCAGAATGTTTCTAATTTTCAATATTAAATTTACATCGAATATATAGATTGCGCAATGTCGACATTGTGGCATCGCTCAAAACAAATCCACCGTCAAATTGTCTGAATGCTCTGAATAAAACATATTTGTTTTTGACAAGTTTCAGAAGAAATTCGGTGGATTCACTTAAGGCGACATCAGAATGTGCTTTATAATGTACTTTCAAAGGCACTTTTAAATAATAGAATCCGTGGTTACTATTTTCTCATTTATTTATAATCGTAATGAATGAACCGATTTAATTCGAAGACAACGTTACAAACACGAATTATACATAACATACGAGGCAATTTAAATTTCGTCTGAATGCCATCTGAGCTCTCTCCATCATCAAATATTAACAAGATGTTTGGTCTCCCAGCTACTTCAATACAAGTGTACAATATGTCATACAACGTGAACCCCACGTTTTACACTGATCGAATTGAATATTGAACATTAAGATTTCTTATACTAATTTAAGATTATTTTCTGCAATAAAAGAACAACACGAATAAGGGATCTGAAAATAACTTTCTGAGAGAAAAGAAGGCATTTGTCTACTTTGGTTTTATCATTCATTTTGAATCAGTTTTATCATTTGTAACCTAATACCTTGTTAAATTTTATATGTTTAGCCTTTTCATCCATTATTCCTGTCAGAGATAACTTATTGTTTTATTGTTTCATCGTTTTATCAATTTGTTTATAAACATGTAACACAATGTCTTGACTGTGATAACTTTATTTATAACTTATAATTCTTCCTATGTCACACAATACTATATATTAATGACCACAATGGAAATAAGAGTTTTTACTTGTAATCTTTTTTGTGTTATCCTTAACATATAATGTTGATTGATATGGCTTTATGGATTCATGCATATTGTTGTTATTAATATATGTCTTAATTTTATATTGCCATGTAAATTGTACATTATATGTTGGTATTCAGACATTTACCTGTGATCTTTGTGAGGTGACATTGTCATGTAATGTTGCTTTCATTGATACAACTTAATCCTTTATTTACACTCACTTTTCTGTTGCATCTTTTAAAGATTACGAATTTATAAAAAAATGTCTATCTTTAATCCTCATCGAGGATTGAATAAAACTTATTCCCAATAGGATTAAGTTTTGAATTTTGTCTCTTTCAATTTAGAAAAAAAATTATTTTATAACTTTTAGATATTTGATCTGTATCACTCAGTTCAACATGCACGTTTTATGTGACATTTCCAACTCAATATCTTCAATCGTTTTTTATTAAGAACAACATGAAATTTCAATCCAAGCAATGCAAAAACTTGGTTCCAAGACATTTTCAGAACTTGAGCTCTATTGTATTTGCACGCATATTTCGACATGTAACTGGAAATATAACCACTTTAGATTGTCACTTTGACGGAATAAAACCTGATCTTCAAGGTCAAATGAATATAAAAAGTCGCGTAGGAAATACATCACACATCAAACACGGCCATCCCAAAAGGAGAGGTGAAAGGATACACATACAAATATATGCAAAAGGTAAAAGGAACAGGACACAAACACAGATAATGAGTGAAAGTAGGAGCATCGACTTTGAACGATCTGTGGCAAAGGTCATTGGAGGTTTTAACCTTGTTTAAGAGTTCACACAAAATACAAATTTAATTCCTTTTTGTAGCAAAAACGGAACATGTAAACCTTATATTTTATCATACCAGGTTTGCGTTCAATCCGATAAATTTTTCTTTAAACTAGTCTAAATATTTGTGTGTGTGTGTGTCGAACATTCAGACTAGTGGAATTGGTCGCCGTTTTTGTATACATTTTCTTGGTTATTCACCCTTGGGTCATATGAAATTATTTTACCGTATTTGAAAACCGCTCAATAACCTGCCCTGCATGTATGACTAAGGGCACCAACAAAACCAACAACTATGTTTTCAGCAAACGTAGCAACAATATCCTAGGGGTTTTACTACACGTCTTCTGTAATTATCCCTTCTAATGCTTCTGTTTCTGGTATTGTCGTGCATATCGTTTTGTGATTTTTTACACACTCATAGATCGCTTTTTTGGTCTTAAGCTATATTTCCAAGAATATGCAGAAAAACCTTTAAGCTTGACTTTCGTTTATCGACAAAAGCATATATCATTCTAATATTAATTTCCACTAAACTAAGAGAGATTAAGTTGTTAGAGGGAACACCACATACACAAGATAATGCCTCCTGGCACATACCAACGGGGGAACGACATTCTACAAAACATAAGGTACTTAGGAGGTGCAATGGTAAAGATGTAGCAAGGAATGGTCTGGAAATAGAACGATCAAGGTCAAAATCCACTCTATCTAATTGTGTTACAGCGGTGGTTGAATATAGTTATTGATTCAAATATTGTTTTACTGACATCATCTAATAATACAGCGCGATAATGTATCCGAGTATATCCACTATATATCGTAGTTATAGCGACATTAACAAAAGGGTGCAGACACATTTCCAATATATTTCAAATTAAGGTTCTTTTCAAAGTTGTCCGATTTCCCATGAGACAGAACATCGAAGAAAATCTTCAAATCATTAGCGTATATTTTGAATTTATCTTTTGATATACGCTCGTTTACAAACAGACTAGATAAAATGAAAACCTGACACAATATTCGTCGTCTCTCCCAAAAAATGTTTTAGGACAGGGATTCACCATGCGTTTAATGCAAAATTGAACAATATCATTGAAACTTCCCTAAAAGAAAAATAGATTTGTGTTGACGATATCATTGATTTGCACTCATGCCGTGAACTTAATGGCGTGTTAGCACGCATACAGAACTGCACAACGATGTGGACATCGAGCTGAGATGTCTTGAACATCCCGATTTCGGAGCGTTACCCGAGAAGTATAAAAGACTGTGGAAAATGCGGTATACCCCATTCACAAAACAGAGTTGAGCTGTACAGATACACAGAGTGGGGAATAAAGAAATGATAGGACGTGGAGATAAAACTAAAGTAGGAGAAGTATGTGGATACAAACGGTACTGTTCAACAAATAAACAGAAATAGAGCAGCACAACGACATCACAGCCTTGTAACTGTCAGTATAAATACAGGGATGGAATACAATCAGCTTGATGGCATGCCAACCTTGCACGAAGCTGTTACATGAATGGTTTGTATTCAATGATAGTCGATAAACAATTTAGATACCATCTACATGAGATACACACACGGTGTCGATTAAGCACATTGTAGTTTCAATAAAAAATAGGTATTTATATCTTAGACATTTAAAAATGACAAAAAATGAATCATATCATAGTTATTCCAATAATATAACTATACACTTGAATAGAAGATAAACATGAAACATAAAAGCATTTAAGGATACTAAAAAAAATAATGTATAACATATAACATATAAAACATGTAACATGTACTGATGGTCGCTATACGTTTCCGTAGCTTTACTAAAAAAGAAAACATCTACGAGAATAATAATCAAATATAGATATTTCCGAATACTAAGTATCCTCCGAAATAAATATCAAGTCCCAATGTATCTTCTTAGGCATGTCGAATTGAAATGAGCTATTCGAAACCATGTATTATCCGACCCGATGAATTCAAATGAACGAGGTCCGGCTGTTAGTGTGTATTTATATAATTATATACAGTCGGTCGGCTGTTCCTACGACTTATACCCCCCCCCCCCAAAAAAAAACCCACAACAATTTGTTTGTTTGTTGTCATTTTAATCCGAACGTTGGTGTTTTAATAAAGGAACTTACTTGAAATACTGTGGACTTACGGAGCATAATTCTAGATTATAAAAGGCTGTATTTTGGCTAACGCTACGTAATAAACTAGCTCGATGTAACATGTAAAAAGTTTCATCATAAAAACAATATTGGTTGGATGAGAATACTAATAATGACATGCAATGAATTGCAATCATTCCATACCATTGTATGCCCATTTTATTACATATAGCGGGTTTACGACAGATACAAATCATTTATGACCGTCTGGATGCGCCGACTAATTCTTATGTGCCATAAAAATACATGCCACTGACCGTGTGTCTACACATGCGGCAAATCCTGTTATGCACCATCTTAAAATAACATCAACGATGGTTTTTATTAGTTAGATAGATTTTATTTCAACCTTGAATATACAATTGGCATGACAATATACAATCAAGACGTATATACATAGTTTTCATATCTACAATATTTACCTTCCTTGTTCTGAATTGTCGGCCAATGTGAGAGGCAAATTTCCTTAACGTTTATGGAGAATATAATGTAAACGATGATAAACGAATCCGATATATAAATCAAAGCACTGAAAGCACTGAAGTTGTTCGGTATTGAATACCTTTTCTGTTATTCGTACGTAACTTCCGTAGTTAATACTCAAACGTAGTTAATACGCAAAGTAGTAAAGCGAGCAAACGTAGTTAAGCGATGCGACTGTCGTAATTTGCCATAGAACTAGTTGTTCTGCCGAACAACTGAATGCTCATATGGGTATTTGGCTCAGTAAGTTGAAGAAAATGTGGTTGCCACATGCAAATTCTCTATGTATTTTTTCAATTTTCACATATTTCGAAATTACTCCTATAAGGGCTTATCAGTTTTGCCTTTCAAAATGGCCGACAGTTAAGAACAAGGGAGGTAAATCTTGAAGATGTGGGAACTATGTATTAGTAACAACACTATGTTTGAATCAATAAAGCCACATCAATCAACATTATATGTTATGGATAACACAAAAACAAAATTAAACAAGATTGTGAAATTGAATTTCATCATTGATATTAAAGTACACCCTAAAACCAGGTTTAAATCCCCATGCTTATGAAACAAACCGCTAAAATACTTTTAATCGTATAGTTATGAAATAAATGAATACATTCGGTGCATTTATTGCCTTCGCTTGTGAGACATTACGACATAATCAACGGTTCATGTAACATTGTTTTTTTATCGATTTGCATTTTCACCTAAACGTTGATGGACATTAGGCAGACGCGTCACGCGATATCGACGGAGAACCTAGATATTTTTGCAACTTTCTTGCAAATGAATTCACACTTTAGCCGGGAAAATGACGGTTGTTGAGTTGGTTTTTGTTTGATACTGAAATATTTGTAATTACCGAAAAGTATTGCACAATAACTTTTTATTTGTCCAACATGGAGTTAAGTTATGCATTATAACATTCTCCGTATATAAAATATATAAATTTTCATCCACAATTTTAACATTATTTACAACTTTTATACCATGCGGGAAATCATTATCAACTATTTTTAGAAGATAGAGAATAAGTTGCTACAGGAACGCCACATACATTAGGCAATGCCTCTCAATACAGACCTCCGGGAAAACAATAATCCATAGATATCAGGCATATGAGGAGGCGAAAGCGTAAATACGTAAGGGAATATGGGCACAAGCAATGGCCTGGCCGACCATAAGGGATACCTAAGGATAATTAAAGAGGACAAACAGTGGGGGGGGGGGTTGATGGATGCAATATATTACAGGAAAAGACAAGAGAGTTGGTAACATTAGGTCGAAAGTGGGGAGAAAAAAACACGGACACTGTATAAAGTGAAAGAACCGCACAGGAGAAAGGCAAACACAACATACATCTAAACACAAATAGATCAATCAATACAATACATGCTATTTTTAAATGATATAATCATTTATCGACGCCTAAAATACAGCTAGCTAGCAATATTGTGGATAAGACTTTCACAATTTCTTGACAGAAACTATCTTAAATCTAGACACTTATCTGATATGGATCATTTTGCATAATGATGAAACTATACTCAATATATATCAGAATTATGTCGACATTTATCAACTAGGTGTGCAGACATCTCTCAATAAATTTCAAAATATTTCTTATCGAAGCTGTATGATTTCCCTAAGGGCAGGCTTTCATAAAAATCATTTTAACATCATTGGTTTATTTTCAATTTATTATTCGATACAATCTTTCAACTGGACTAGACAATAATCAAATATGTCAAAATGTTCGTCTTTTATTTCATATTTTAGACTGGGGAATGAATTCAAAGCAAGTTTATAAAATATTAAAATGAAATTCCTGAGATTTATCTCTGAAACAAATTATATTATGAATATGAAGTAACTGACAGCAAAAATCTGTTGAAATCAAATCATAGTTTATTATTGATTTTGTGCTCATGAGCTCTTGGCAACAAAGCCAATTTACTAAGTACGCTTGGGAATAGATCTGTCACAAGTTTGCATATTTGCAACAATTGAATATTGCGAAATATATCCAATGGACCCGCTCACCCGAGTATCTGAGAAAGTTTGTCGCTTGCCTTACATTTAATTCACGACAAACATTCTGACAATGTTTCATGTACATAAGGTAAAACATAAGACATTTAAAGTAATAACAAAGTAATGCTATAACATGTCATACTGACCTAGTTTTTTACCCAGCATTAATCAAACCAGGACTTGTAGCCTAACCTCGTAAAATCTGAATAACCAATGAATGCTTTGTATACAAAATCATAAATGTTGACAAATATCCGCTTTCATAATCATCAAGAGGCATAAAAGGAAAATAAGACCAGCTATAGCTATTTTTTCGCAACGTTCGGTTTCATCCTACGCTCACCCGACGCATATCCATTACATTCAACGATATCACCGATGGCGGAATGAATACCGGCAGTGACCTGATACACACTGCAAGTAAGATCTTTATTTCATCGTTTAAATTTTAATCTTGTAACGTATCAGAAGGAGAATAACACTTGACTTGAAATTCGTATAAATAACAGCCATGTCTTAACAAACAGCATATTCCACCGCCATTACCAAAAGTTTAAAAACAGAATTATGCTATTATACCATATACTACAAGAATACATGAATCAAATACGACATTCATATATTACTGTTGGCTGTTTATTACATAAAATTACCAGAACACGATAGAGAGACAATGGAGAGATTTACGTGTCCTCATGGAGTGCTCATCCGTGTAAAGACATTAAAGTTGTCTGGTTTTGTATACGGTATGAGGAATAAGTGTTTTGTCTTTGAATTTGACCTAAATACTATTCATTGCGTTAGTTGCAGAATGTATTTGTAAACATGTATGATGTGTATGCACTACAGTATTTGATAATCAGGTGTTGACTAGAATGACACAAATGTTGGGATGACGTATGATATTGTTAACTCAAAAATACTCAGCTGTAAAAGAGATATTAAGTTGTAACAGGGAACGCAACATATACAAGACAATGCCTCCCCATACAAACCCAATGGAAACAATAGTCCACGAAACATAAGGGATTGAGAATGTGCAAACTTAATTGTACATCCAGTCTCAATGCTTTGCGAACGTGGTGTTGCTAAATTTCTCTTCGCGGTTTATTGTTGATCAGTCCTATGATGTTCACCACACCTCTTCGTAGTTCTATAAAATATATCCCCTCTATATCTTTTCATTCTATTTCGTCAACTGAGAAGGAATACCCTATATTGTGAATATGGCCTCTGTTATACTTTCAACATTCTTTCATATAACGAACTAAGACAATACAAGTATAATACAAATGTCACACTGTGAAACAGATCTGTCTTGTATCCTTTAGGTCTATAATTACGCGTTAGACAAGCAACTATTTCAAGAATGAATAAATATCATAATTATTGGTTGACACAGTTGGAACGGTGAAAGAACCTCCGTTTATCTCGGAATTATAAACTGTCAATTCATTCTCACGTTTTAATGACATTTATTTTGGGATAACACTCGGTTAATCACCTTTACCTTGAAAGTGACAAAATGTGGACCAGGGACACATTTACAAATCAGAACTTCCAAGACTAATCTGCGATTGGGAGGAAGGTATAGGAAGACCACACCAAACAGACCAGAGGGTGCATACAAGGGGGACATCAAGCAAGACTTAAACGATACGGAAATGAATCCTAGCAATTCAGCATCACCAACGAACTAAACAAAAACATGAACATTGAATGACACCGGACTGCACGACAATGCACAGGATAATTAAGCCAATACGATCGTTTCCTACTTAACGATTTGACATTCCTTTTAAGAAAGTTTAGTTTATAGCAGCAGACAATGAATCAAGTGTTTCCAGAAAGTGCCGAGTTGACAAGTAACTTGCAATATTACTGTGAATTATTGGTTTTTATAAAGCCAATGTTTCCTTTGTGGTTTTGAGGTAAAACTTCCAAGAATATTTGTCGAAAGAAATTCTATTTTATGTCAAGGCTTTAAGAGAATTCTGAACATGTTACATGTAGTATAAATCATTGGCTTTTAACTTCAGCAATGCAGTTAGAAGCTTTCCATCCATATCATTCATTTATTTCCCCGTGCCACATTCAAGTGAATCTATTAGTTTCTTTTAAGATGTACATGTATACTACAGAAGCTGGCTACTTTCAACGAATGTTTGAATAATATTTTGCGAAGGCTTGAAACATGATTGTTGACACTTCGTGTGCCTAGGGGTCAGTTCATTTATTCTGAATAATATTAAACTACTGGATCTTTTTGGCGTAGCTGTATAACATTGATGTTGACCTACATTTTTGACCAACCAAATAATGTCCACAAAGCGTGTTTTTTTAAATCTGACCAATCATATTATCAGCCATGAGGCACCAAACGGGGTTTTTGTTCACCCAAGACGGGGTTTTCGAAAGATGTGATTTCGTTAGCAGTTCGAATCTTGCCGGTAGTAGTTAATATGTTTAAGCATGTATATATATAAAATGACACTGATAAGACCGGTCCATGATTATAGTATATATAGATCTGAGTTAAGGTTTTGTAGGGATCTATTTTTCAATTAAGACTAGGTTCGAATCTAGGAGAAGCTGTATCAATGTCATCCAAATAGCTTTTAAAAACGCGTAAACAAGTCAGAGGAAAATTCATTCTCACATTACCAAAATTAAAGTAGACATTAGAAGCGGATTTCGTTTGATGTTTTGATGGTACACACATTCGATACATAGTTAACAATTTGTCTACACTATTGCCTCGTTATGGATGTAATTCTTCATTTGGTTGTTATAGAAGCGTTTATTACTGTATCGAATGCAAAGGTTGAAGTGAGTTTTTAATGATTTTGATAGCAGTGTGACTGGGGCTATATACTCGAACGTAATTTGAAACACTTGCATACATTGTGCAACTGAATTCCAAATTTCATTGCGGTTTATAGCTTTCGTGTTACGCTGGAAATATGACGGCTTATGTCGCAGTATGCTGAAGTAACGATCGTAATCAACGGGTCATATCATAATGTTTTTTGTTGAATTTGCATTTTCGCCTCAGATTTGACAGACAGTGCTAGACAAGTCACGCATTATCTGTTGCAAAATATGTATTTTTTGCAAATGAATTTGTGAAACAATTCACGCTCGGATCAGAGAGATGAAACTTGTCGCAGCTAATTTTATCAGATTAATATTGATAATATAATTAGAATGGAAGGCATGCACGAGTCAGCTATACCGTACAAAGGATTTCTCACAAACAGACAGTTTATTACATATCACATTCAATGTATGTATTTGTACAAACTTTAGCTGTGATACCGGAGTGGTAGTCTCAAACATACGCCATTATCAAGTCAGTATAGTCGGAAGTAGATGGTGGTGTTAAAAATTGTTTGAAGGTACAGTCAGACCAGAAGATGGTGTGATATTAATGCAAATAGATTAAACACTAAGCATTCTGTAAAAACAAATATGATAGATACAGGCAGCAATAGCTTCGTGTACAGGAGGATATATATAGACGTATATACACGTATTAGGAATGGGCGGTTTAATGTTGCTTATTGTCTCGAAATCTTGTGAACTGGCCCCTTATCTATGAGTTAAAGACATGGATATTCTGACATGTGTCACTATATCGACTTACCTGAGTTAGTAATACATGATGACATGATCAAGCTTTAGTTCATTAATATAAGTGGCACTGACCAGAACTGATAATGGAACATTTAGTGAGCATGTTTATACCATCAACATGAGCGTAGAGCATGATTGCCGTATTCTCAGTTTTCGTCAATATTGGCAATGACAGCGATACAGCCATAGGTCTGTCCAACTGAACCATTGTATTTTGATATTTGAAGACGATGACCGCAATGTGTATTAACCGAAATATTTGTGTGTACATAAATATGGATGTATCCCCCCACTTACCACCCAGACGAAGTAATATTACCATTGTGTATGATTCAGCTATTTGAAAGATCAACACGAATGAAGAACATATTGTTTTGCAAAATATGTATAAGAAAGTGTAATGCTAGAAACTATTAATTTAGAAAGAGACTAAAATAGCTACAAGGAAATCAAATTCAGTTAAAATGAACAACTAATTGTTCTTGGAGGAAATAAATTAAATGTAGACATTGTCAAATTGATTAGCATTGTCACTTAACAATTAACGTGCCTTTGAATGTATTCAGTTTTGAAAATTGAAAGATTCAACTGAGGGGTATTTGTAAAACTCATTTGCTTCTTAGTCTGAAATAAACTTCAGGCAATTTGATTTGTTTAATATCGTGCCGAAATGTGCAGTGAAACTGCAGAATGTTTCTAATTTTCAATATTAAATTTACATCGAATATATAGATTGAGCAATGTCGACATTGTGGCATCGCACAAAACAAATCCACCGTCAAATTGTCTGAATGCTCTGAATAAAACATATTTGTTTTTGACAAGTTTCAGAAGAAATTCGGTGGATTCACTTAAGGCGACATCAGAATGTGCTTTATAATGTACTTTCAAAGGCACTTTTAAATAATAGAATCCGTGGTTACTATTTTCTCATTTATTTATAATCGTAATGAATGAACCGATTTAATTCGAAGACAACGTTACAAACACGAATTTTACATAACATACGAGGCAATTTAAATTTCGTCTCAATGCCATCTGAGCTCTCTCCATCATCAAATATTAACAAGATGTTTAGTCTCCCAGCTACTTCAATACAAGTGTACAATATGTCATACAACGTGAACCCCACGTTTTACACTGACCGAATTTAATATTGAACATTAAGATTTCATATACTAATTTTAGATGTTTTCTGCAATAAAAGAACAACACGAATAAGGAATCTGAAAAATAACTTTCTGAGAGAAAAGAAGGCATTTGTCTACTTTGGTTTTGTCATTCATTTTGAATCAGTTTTATCATTTGTAACCTAATACCTTGTTAAATTTTATATGTTTAGCTTTTTCATCCATTATTCCTGTCAGAGATAACTTATTGTTTTATTGTTTCATCGTTTTATCAATTTGTTTATAAACATGTAACACAATGTCTTGACTGTGATAACTTTATTTATAACTTATAATTCTTCCTATGTCACACAATACTATATATTAATGACCACAATGGAAATACGAGTTTTTACTTGTAATATTTTTTGTGTTATCCTTAACATATAATGTTGATTGATATGGCTTTATGGATTCATGCATATTTTTGTTATTAATATATGTCTTAATTTTATATTGCCATGTAAATTGTACATTATATGTTGAAATAAATCTATCTATCTATCTATTCCTAAAATATTTGGTAAATTATACCAAGTACATACATGTAGTATAACAGTGTAACAACTTCATCTCTTTAGCATGTTTTGTATTTCCAACATTCTACCCTTTCTTACCCATCGTGTTGCCCCCTCCAATTCTCCATGGTTGTTTGATGTTTGCCCTTACCCCTCCTCAACTCCAAATGTTTGGTATTCAGACATTTACCTGTGATCTGTGTGGGGTGACATTGTCATGTAATGTTGCTTTCATTGATACAACTTAATCCTTTATTTACACTCACTTTTCTGTTGCATGTTTTAAAGATTACGAATTTATAAAAAAATGTCTATCTTTAATCCTCATCGAGGATTGAATAAAACTTATTCCCAATAGGATTAAGTTTTGAATTTTGTCTCTTCCAATTTAGAAAAAATAATATTTTATTACTTTTAGATATTTGATCTGTATCACTCAGTTCAACATGCACGTTTTATGTGACATTTCCAACTCAATATCTTCAATCGTTTTTATTAAGAACAACATGAAATTTCAATTCAAGCAATGCAAAAACTTGGTTCCAAGACATTTTCAAAACTTGAGCTCTATTGTATTTGCATGCATATTTCGACATGTAACTGGAAATATAACCACTTTAGATTGTCACTTTGACGGACATTTCTTTGCATCTTGAATAAAACCTGATCTTCACGGTCAAATGAATATAGAAGTCGCGTAAGAAATACAACACACACAAAACACGACCACCCCAAAAGGAGAGGTGAAAGGATAAACATACAAATATATGCAAAAGGTAAATGAAACAAGACACAAACACAAATAATGAGTGAAAGTAGGAGCATCGACTATGAACGATCTGTGGCAAAGGTCATTGGAGGTTTTAACCTTGTTTAAGAGTTCACACAGAATACAAATTTAATTCCTTTCTGAAGCAAAAATGAAACATGTAAACCTTATATTTTATCATACCAGGTTTGCGTTCAATCCGATAAATTTGTCTTTAAACTAGTCTAAATATTTGTGTGTGTGTGTCGAACATTCAGACTAGTGGAATTGGTCGCCGTTTTTGTATACATTTTCTTGGTTATTCACCCTTGGGTCATATGAAATTATTTTACCGTATTTGAAAACCGCTCAATAACCT
Source organism: Mactromeris polynyma (assembly GCA_032209605.1). Lineage (NCBI taxonomy): Eukaryota > Metazoa > Mollusca > Bivalvia > Venerida > Mactridae > Mactromeris > Mactromeris polynyma. Next base: position 4,934,671 of record JASFXZ010000005.1, read on the forward strand.
GCCCTGCATGTATGACTTAGGGCACCAACAAAACCAACAACTATGTTTTCAGGAAACGTAGCAACAATATTCCAGGGGTTTTACTACACGTCTTCTGTATTTATCCCTTCTAATGCTTCTGTTTCTGGTGTTGGCGTGCGATATCATCGTTTTGTGATCTTTTACACACCCATAGATCGCTTTTTTGCTGTTAAACTATATTTCCAAGAAGATGCAGAAGTTCCTTTAAGCTTGACTTTCGTTTATCGACAAAAGCATATATCATTCTAATATTAATTTCCTCTAAACTAAGAGAGATTAAGTTGTTAGAGGGAACACCACATACACAAGACAATGCCTCCTGGCACATACCCACGGGGAAACAACATTCTACAAAACATAAGGTACTAAGGAGGTGCAATGGTAAACATGTAGCAAGGACTGGTCTGGAAATAGAACTATCAAGGTCAAAATCCACTCTATCTAATTGTGTTACAGCGGTGGTTGAATATAGTTATTGATTCAAATATTGTTTTACTGACATCATCTAATAATACAGCGCGATAATGTATCCGAGTATATCCACTATATATCGTAGTTATAGCGACATTAACAAAAGGGTGCAGACACATTTCCAATATATTTCAAATTAAGGTTCTTTTCAAAGTTGTCCGATTTCCCATGAGACAGAACATCGAAGAAAATTTTCAAATCATTAGCGTATATTTTGAATTTATCTTTTGATATACGCTCGTTTAAAAACTTAGCAAACAGACTAGATAAAATGAAAACCTGACACGATATTCGACGTTTCTCCCAAAAAATGTTTTAGGACAGGGATTCACCATGCGTTTAATGCAAAATTGAACAATATCATTGAAACTTCCCTAAAAGAAAAATAGATTTGTGTAGACGATATCATTGATTTGCACTCATGCCGTGAACTTAATGGCGTGTTAGCACTGTTAGCTGAGATGTCTTGAACATCCCGATTTCGGAGCGTTACCCGAGAAGTATAAAAGACTGTGTGGAAAATGCGGTATACCCCCATTCACAAAACAGAGTTGAGCTGTACAGATACACAGAGTGGGGAATAAAGAAATAATAGGACGTGGAGATAAAACTAAAGTAGGAGAAGTATGTGGATACAAACGGTACTGTTCAACAAATAAACTTCAAATAGAAATAGAGCAGCACAACGACATCACAGCCTTGTAACTGTCAGTATAAATACAGGAATGGAATATAATCAGCTTGATGGCATGCCAACCTTGCACGAAGCTTTTACATGAATGGTTTGTATTCAATGATAGTCGATAAACAATTTAGATACCATCTACATGAGATACACACACGGTGTCGATTAAGCACATTGTAGTTTCAATAAAAAATAGGTATTTATATCTTAGACATTTAAAAATGACAAAAAATGAATCATATCATTGTTATTCCAATAATATAACTGTACACTTGAATAGAAGATAAACATGAAACATAAAAATCAGCATTTAAGGATACTAAAAAAAATAATGTATAACATATAACATATAAAACGTCTCATTTTTGTGACATGTAACATGTAGTGATGGTCGCTATACGTTTCCGTAGCTTTACTAAAAAAGAAAACATCTACGAGAATAATAATCAAATATAGATATACTAGCTTAAACATAAAGATTGAGATACATTAAGTTGATTTCATTAGATCGACAGATAGGGAATTAACAAAGATAAAAATTGTCACTCATAAAACATTCCCGATCTATAACTCCAACACCGTTCTAGATCATGTAGACAGCTTGAATGAATAATGCCAGTGTGAAGTTGAATTGATATAGTGTTTGACGACAATATATCTTCGTTGTCTGTTATTACACGATGAACACATAGACATTTTCTTGACATGTGAAGCTGAAATGTATTTAGCAAGGATCGAGTTAGATGTATATGTATCAAGGGCAACCAATGTTAAGAAATACATGTTCAACGTAAACAATAGATTATTACAGTTCTCTTTCAGTTACTTATAGTTGCCGACCCATTATACCAGTGTATCAGAAGAGAGATCAAGTTGTTACAGGGAACGCCACATACACAAGACAAGTGAAATAATTTGTACAATTATAAGATTGGTATGTATTACTTCCATTTGCATTTATTTTGATAATGTTTGTAGGTATCAGCCGTGTATTAATATTTGATTATTGTATAAACTTGTACTGGATACTTTCTATAGTATCTACTTATGTTAAGATTTGTTAAATTGTTTGTAATATCATGAATATACATTTGCATCGTTTTATTTATATGACGATACTTCATATGTATGCAGCCGGACCTTGTTTATTCGACAACCTTCTTTCCGAATACTAAGTATCCTCCGAAATAAATATCAAGTCCCAATGTATCTTCTTAGGCATGTCGAATTGAAATGAGCTATTCGAAACCATGTATCCAACCCGATGAATTCGAATGAACGAGGTCCGGCTGTTGGTTTGTATTTATATATATACAGTCAAACCTGTATTAAAGACAACCTGCGAACAAAGACCACTATTGCAAAACCTCCCTGCAAAGACAACCAATTTTATCTCCCATCAGACCATTTTCTATGATATTTAATCTGTTAATAGAGACCACCTGTAAACAAATACCACATTTTGGGTGGTCTTTACAGACAAGTTTGACTGTAACTGTATACAGTCGGTCGGTGGTTCCCACGACTTGTACCCCCCCCCCTCATTGTTGTCATTTTTATCCGAACGTTGGTGTTTTAATAAAGGAACTTACTTGAAATACTGTGGAATTACGGAGCAAAATTCTAGATTATAAAAGGCTGTATTTTGGCTAACGCTACGTAATAAACTAGCTCGACGTAACATGTAAAAAGTTTCATCATAAAAAAAATATTCGTTGGTTGAGAATACAAGTAATGGCGTGAAATGAACTGCAATCATTCCATACCATTGTATGCCCCTTTTATTACATACAGCGGTTTTACGACAGAAACAAAAATTTATGACCGTCTGGATGCGCCGACTATTTCTTATGTGCCATAACAATACATGCCACTGACCGTGTGTCTACACATGCGGCAAATCCTCTTATGCACCATCTTAAAATAACATCAACGACGGTTTTTATTAGTACAATTGACATGACAATATAAAATCAAGACATATATACATAGTTCTCACATCTACAATATTTACCTTCCTTGTTCTGAATTGTTGGCCATTTTGAGAGGCAAATTTTATGGCAAGTTTATGGAGAATATAATGTAAACGATGATAAACTAATCCGATATATAAAAAATAACTTATTCATTATGCTCATGTGGGTATTTGGCTCAGTAAGTTGAAGAAAAAGTGGTTGTCACATGCAAATTCTCTTAGTATTTTTTTCAATAATCACATATTTCGAAATTACTCCTATAAGGGATTATCAGTTTTGCCTATCAAAATGGCCGATGGTTAAGAACAAGGGAGGTAAATCTTGAATATGTGGGAACTATGTATATGCAACAACACTATGTTTGAATCAATCAACACTATATGTTATGGATAACACAAAAACATAATTAAACAAGATTGTGAAATTGAATGTCATCAGTGATATTATTGTACACCCTAAAAACAGGTTTAAATCCCCATGCTTAATGAAAACAATCCGCTAAAAAACTTTTCATCGTATAGTTATGAAATAAATGAATACATTCGGTGCATTTATTGCCATCGCTTGAGGCATTACGACATAATCAACGGTTCATGTTACATTGTTTTTTTTATCGATTTGCATTTTCACTTAAACGTTGATGGACATTAGGCAGACGCGTCACGCGCTATCGAAAACAATAATCCATAAATATCAGGCATACGAGGAGGCGCAAGCGTAAATACGTAAGGGAATATGGGCACAAGCAATGGCCTGGCCGACCATAAGGGATACCTAATGATAATTAAAGAGGACAAACAGGGGGGGGGGGGGGATTTAGTGGATGCAATATATAACAGGAAAAGTCAAGACAGCAGGCAACATTAGGCCGAAAGTGGGAAGAAAATAACATGGACACTGTATAAAGTGAAAGAACCGCACAGGAGGAAGGCAAACACAACATACATCTAAACACAAATAGATCAATCAATACAATACATGCTATTTTTTAAATGATATAATCATTTATCGACGCCTAAAACACAGCTAGCTAGCAATATTGTGGATAATACTTTCACAATGTCTTGACAGAAACTGTCTTAAATCTAGACACTTATCTGATATGGATCATTTTGCATAATGATGAAACTATACTCAATATATATCAGAATTATGTCGACATTTATCAACTAGGTGTACAGACATCTCTCAATAAATTTCAAAATATTTCTTATCGAAGCTGGCTGATTTCCCTTAGGGCAGACTTTCATAAAAATCATTTTAACATCAGTGGTTTATTTTCAATTTTATATTCGATACAATCTTTCAACTGGACTAGACAATAATCAAATATGTCAAAATGTTCGTCTTTTATTTCATATTTTAGACTGGGGAATGAATTCAAAGCAAGTTTATAAAATATTAAAACGAAATTCCTGAGATTTATCTCTGAAACAAATTATATTATGAATATGATGTAACTGACAGCAAAAATCTGTTGAAATCAAATCATAGTTTATTATTGATTTGGTGCTCATGAGCTCTTGGAAACAAAGCCAATTTACTAAGTACGCTTGGGAATAGATCTGTCACAAGTTTGCATATTTGCAACAATGGAATATTGCGAAATATATCCAATGGACCCGCTCACCCGAGTATCTGAGAACGTTTGTCGCTTGCCTTACATTTAATTCACGACAAACATTCTGACAATGTTTCATGTACATAAGGTAAAACATAAGACATTTAAAGTAATAACAAAGTAATGCTATTACATGTCATACTGACCTAGTTTTTTACCCAGCATTAATCAGGACTTGTAGCCTAACCTCGTAAAATCTGAATAACCAATGAATGCTTTGTATACAAAATAATAAATGTTGACAAATATCCGCTTTCATAATCATCTAGAGGCATAATAGGAAAGTAAGACCAGCTATAGCTGTTTTTTCGCAACGTTCGGTTTCATCCTACGGCCACCCGACGCATATCCATTACATTCAACGATGGCACCGATGGCGGAATGAATACCGGCAGTGACCTGATACACACTGCAAGTAAGATCTTTATTTCATCGTTTAAATTTTAATCTTGTAACGTATCAGAAGGTCAATAACACTTGACTTGAAATTCGTATAAATAACAGCCATGTCTTAACAAACAGCATATTCCACCGCCTTCACCAAATGTTTAAAAACAGAATTATGCTATTAAACCATATACTACAAGAATACATGAATCAAATACGACATTCATATATTACTGTTGGCTGTTTATTACATAAAATTACCAGAACACGATAGAGAGACAATGGAGAGATTTACGTTTCCTCAAGGATTGCTCATCCGTGTAAAGACATTAAAGTTGTCTGGTTTTGTATACGGTATGAGGAATAAGTGTTTTGTCTTTGAATTTGACCTAAATACTATTCATTGCGTTAGTTGCAGAATGTATTTGTAAACATGTATGATGTGTATGCACTACATTATTTGATACATCAGGTGTTGACTAGAATGACAAAAATGTTGGGATGACGTATGGTATAGTTAACTCAAAAATACTCAGCTGTAAAAGAGATATTAAGTTGTAGCAGGAAACGCCACATATACAAGACAATGCCTCCCCACACAAACCCAATGGAAACAATAGTCCACGAAACATAAGGGATTGAGAAGGTGCAAACTTAATGGTATATCCAGTCTCAATGCTTTGCGAACGTGGTGTTGCTAAATTTCTCTTCGCGGCTTATTGTTAATCAGTCCTATGATGTTTAGCACACCTCTTCGTAGTTTCACCTCTATATCCTTTATTCTATTTCGTCCCCGAACGGGTCTGAGTATGAATATCCTATATTGTGAATATGGCCTCTGTTATACTTTCAACATCCTTTCATAAAATGAACTAAGACAATACAAGTATAATACAAATGTCACACTGTGAAACAGATTATGTCTATCTTGTATCCTTTTGGTCTATAATTACGCGTTAGACAAGTAACTATTTCAAGAATGAATAAATATCATAATTATTGGTTGACACAATTGGAACGGTGAAAGAACCTCCGTTTATCTCGGAATTATAAACTGTCAACTCTTTCACACGTTTTAATGATTTTGCGAGACATTTATTTCAACACTGGGATAACACTCGGTTAATCACCTTTACCTTGAAATTGACAAAATGTGGACCAGGGACACATTTACAAATCAGAACTTCCAAGCCTAGTCTGCGATTGGGAGGAAGGGATAGAAAGACCACACCAAACAGATCAGTGAGTGCATACCAGGGGGACATCAAACAAGACTAAAACGATACCGACAATGAATCCTAGCAAACCAACTTCACCAACGAACTAAACAAAAACATGAACATTGAATGACATCGGCCTTCACGACAATGCACAGGATAATTAAGCCAATACGATCGTTTCCTACTTAACGATTTGTCATTCCTTTTAAGAAAGTTTAGTTTCTAGCAGCAGACAATGAATCAAGTGTTTCCAGAAAGTGCCGAGTTGTCAAGTAACTTGCAATATTACTGTGAATTATTGGTTTTGATAAAGCCAATGTTTCCTTTGTGGTTTTGAGGTAAAACTTCCAAGAATATTTGTCGAAAGAAATTCTATTTTATGTCAAGGCTTTAAGAGAATTCTGAGCATGTTACATGTAGTCTAAATCATTGGCTTTTAACTTCAGCATTGCAGTTAGAAGCTTTCCATCCATATCATCCATTTATTTCCTCGTGTCACATTCAAGTGAATCTATTAGTTTCTTTTAAGATGTACATGTATACTACAGAAGCTGGCTACTTTCAACGAATGTTTGAATAATATTTTGCGAATGCTTGAAACATGATTGTTGACACTTCGTGTGCCTAGGGGTCAGTTCATTAATTCTGAATAATATTAAACTACTGGATCTTTTTGGCGTAACTGTATAAGAATGATTTTGACCTACATTGTTGACCAACCAAATATTGTCCACAAAGCGTGTTTTTTTTTAAATCTGACCAATTATATTTTCAGCCATGAGGCACCAAACAGGGTTTTTGTTCACCCAAGACGGGGTTTTCGTAAGATGTGCGTTCGTTAGCAGTTCGAACCTTGCCGGTAGTAGTTAATATGCTTAAGCATGTACGTATATATAGAATGACACTGATAAGACCAGTCAATGATTATAGTATATTCATATCCGAGTTAAGTTTTTGTAGGGATTTATTTTTTCAACATGTTGCAAAAACCTTATTTCATTTGACATACCGGAACACAAGATTTTAACAACTTTTAAAAGATATTTCTTGTTTTTTATGAGAAACACTAAGTCTTCAATTAACAGTTTATTACATTACATAACTTGTTTTATTGTGTATATTAAAATTAGTTTAAGTCACATTAAGACTTAGAATTACGTAAACACGTTATAGGTTCGAATCTAGGAGAAGCTGTATCAATGTCAACCAAATATCCTTTGAATACGCGTAAAAAAGTCAGAGGAAATTCATTCTCACATTACCAAAATTAAAGTAGACATGAGAAGCGGATTTCGTTTGATGTTTTTAGGGGACACACATTCAATACATAGTTTACACTTTATCTACACAGTTGCCTCGTTATGGATGTAATTCTTCATTTGGTTGCTATATAAGCGTTTATTACTGTATCAAATGCAAAGGTTGAAGTGAGTTTTTAATGATTTTGATAGCAGTGTGACTGGGGCTATATACTCGAACGTAATTTGAAACACTTGCATACATTGTGCAACTGAATTCCAAATTTCATTGCGGTTTATAGCTTTCGTGTTACGCTGGAAATATGACGGCTTATGTCGCAGTATGCTGAAGTAACGATCGTAATCAACGGGTCATATCATAATGTTTTTTGTTGAATTTGCATTTTCGCCTCAGATTTGACAGACAGTGCTAGACAAGTCACGCATTATCTGTTGCAAAATATGTATTTTTTGCAAATGGATTTGTGAAACAATTCACGCTCGGATCAGAGAGATGAAACTTGTCGCAGCTAATTTTATCAGATTAATATTGATAATAGAATTAGAATGGAAGGCATGCACGAGTCAGCTACCGTACAAAGGATCTCTCACAAACAGACGGTTTATTACATATCACATGCAATGTATGTATTTGTACAAACTTTAGCTGTGACACCGGAGTGGTAGTCTGAAACATACGCCATTATCAAGTCAGTATAGTCGGAAGTAGATGGTGGTGTTAAACATTGTTTGAATGTACAGTCAGACCAGAAGATGGTGTGATATTAATGCAAATAGATTAAACACTAAGCATTCTGTATATTAAAAACAAATATAATAGATACAGGCAGCAATAGCTTCGTGTACATGATGATATATATAGAGTCTGACGTCTATACACGTATTTGGAATTGTCGGTTTAATGTTTTTTATTGTCTCGAAATCTTGTGAACTGGCCCCTTATCTATGAGTTAAAGATATGGATATTCTGACACGTGTCACTATCTACTTACCTGAGTTAGTAATACATGATGATATGATCAAGCTTTAGTTCATGAATATATGTGTAACTGACAAGAACTGATAATGGAACATTTAGTGAGCATGTTTATACCATCAAAATGAGCGTAGAGCATGATTGCCGTATTATCAGTTTTCGTCAATATTGGTCAGGAACCAATGACAACGACAGCGACACAGCAATTGGTCTGTCAAACTCACCCATTGTATTTTGATCTTTGAAGACGATGACCGCAATGTGTGTTAACCGAAATATGTTTGTGTACTTAACTATGGATATATCCCCCCACTTACCACCCAGGCGAAGTGATATTGCCATTTTGTGTGATTAAGCTATTTGAAAGTTCTAAACGGATATCAACACGGATGAAGAACATATTGTTTTGCAAAATATGTATAAGAAAGTGTAATGGCAAGCCTAGAAACTATTAATTTAGAAAGAGACTGAAATAGCTACAAGGAAATCAAATTCAGTTAAAATGAACAACTAATTGTTCTTGGAGGAAATAAATTAAATGTAGACATTGTCAAATTGATTAGCATTGTCGTTTAACAATTAACGTGTCTTTGAATGTATTCAGTTTTGAAAATTGAAAGATTCAACTGTGGGGTATTTGTAAAACTAATTTACTTCTTAGTCTGCAATAAACTTCAGGCAATTTGATTTGTTTAATATCGTGCCGAAATATGCAATGAAACTGCAGAATGTTTCTAATTTTCAATATTAAATTTACATCGAATATATAGATTGAGCAATGTCGACATTGTGGCATCGCTCAAAACAAATCCACCGTCAAATTGTCTGAATGCTCTGAATAAAACATATTTGTTTTTGACAAGTTTCAGAAGAAATTCGGTGGATTCACTTAAGACGACATCAGAATGTGCTTTATAATGTACTTTCAAAGGCACTTTTAAATAATAGAATCCGTGGTTACTATTTTCTCATTTATTTATAATCGTAATGAATGAACCGATTTAATTCGAAGACAACGTTACAAACACGAATTATACATAACATACGAGGCAATTTAAATTTCGTCTCAATGCCATCTGAGCTCTCTTCATCATCAAATATTAACAAGATGTTTAGACTTCCAGCTACTTCAATACAAGTGTACAATATGTCATACAACGTGAACCCCACGTTTTACACTGACCGAATTGAATATTGAACATTAAGATTTCTTATACTAATTTAAGATGTTTTCTGCAATAAAAGAACAACACGAATAAGGAATCTGAAAAATAACTTTCTGAGAGAAAAGAAGGCATTTTTCTACTTTGGTTTTGTCATTCATTTTGAATCAGTTTTATCATTTGTAACCTAATACCTTGTTAAATTTTATTTGGTCAGCTTTTTCATCCATTATTCGTGTCAGAGATAACTTATTGTTTTATTGTTTCATCGTTTTATCAATTTGTTTATAAACATGTAACATAATGTCTTGACTGTATTTAACTTATTTATAACTTATAATTCTTCCTATGTCACACAATACTATATATTAATGACCACAATGGAAATAAGAGTTTTTACTTGTACTCTTTTTTGTGTTATCCTTAACATATAATGTTGATTGATATGGCTTTATGGATTCATGCATATTGTTGTTATTAATATATGTCTTAATTTTATATTGCCATGTAAATTGTACATTATATGTTGCAATAAATCTATCTATCTATCTATTCCTAAAATATTTGGTAAATTATACCAAGTATATACATGTAGTATAACAGTGTAACAACTTCATCTCTTTAGCATGTTTTGTATTTCCAGCATTCTACCCTTTCTTACCCATCTTGTTGCCCCCTCCAATTCTCGATGGTTGTTTGATGTTTGCCCTTACCCCTCCTCAACTCCAAATGTTTGGTATTCAGACATTCACATGTGATCTGTGTGGGGTGACATTGTCATGTAATGTTGCTTTCATTGATACAGCTTAATCCTTTATTTACACTCACTTTTCTGTTGCATGTTTTAAAGATTACGAATTTATAAAAAATGTCTATCTTTAATCCTCATCGAGGATTGAATAAAACTTATTCCCAATAGGATTAAGTTTTGAATTTTGTCTCTTCGAATTTAGAAAAAATAATATTTTATTACTTTTAGATATTTGATCTGTATCACTCAGTTCAACATGCACGTTTTATTTGACATTTCCAACTCAATTACTTCAATAGTTTTTATTAAGAACAACATGAAATTTCAATCCAAGCAATGCAAAACTTGGTTCCAATACATTTGCAGAACTTGAGCTCTATTGTATTTGCATGCATATTTCGACATGTAACTGGAAATATAACCACTTGCATATTGAATAAAACCTGATTTTCAAGGTCAAATGAATATAGAAGTCGCGTAAGAAATACAACACACATAAAACACGACCACCCAAAAAGGAGAGGTGAAAGGATACACATACAAATATATGCAAAAGGTCAAATGAACAGGACACAAACACAAATAATGAGTGAAAGTAGGAGCATCGACTTTGAACGATCTGTGGCAAAGGTCATTGGAGGTTTTAACCTTGTTTTAGAGTTCACACAAAATACAAATTTAATTCCTTTTTGAAGCAAAAATGGAACATGTAAACCTTATATTTTATCATACCAGGATTGCGTTCAATCCGATAAATATGTCTTTAAACTAGTCTAAATGTGTCTGTGTGTGTGCCGAACATTCAGACTAGTGGAATTGGTCGACGTTTTTGTATACATTTTCTTGGTTATTCACCCTTGGGTCATATGAAATTATTTAACCGCTCAATAACCTGCCCTGCATGTATGACTTAGGGCACCAACAATACCAACAACTATGTTTTCAGCAAACGTAGCAACAATATCCTAGGGGTTTTACTACACGTCTTCTGTAATGATCCCTTCTAATGCTTCTGTTTCTGGTATTGCCGTGCATATCGTTTTGTGATTTTTTTACACACCCATAGATCGCTTTTTTGTTCTCAAACTATATTTCCAAGAAGATGCAGAGAAGTTCCTTTAAGCTTGACTTTCGTTTATCGACAAAAGCATATATCATTCTAATATTAATTTCCACTAAACTAAGAGAGATTAAGTTGTTAGAGGGAACACCACACACACAAGACAATGCCTCCTGGCACATACCCACGGGGAAACAACATTCTACAAAACATAAGGTACTTAGGAGGTGCAATGGTAAACATATAGCAAGGACTGGTCTGGAAATAGAATTATCAAGGTCAAAATCCACTCTATCTAATTGTGTTACAGCGGTGGTTGAATATAGTTATTGATTCAAATATTGTTATACTGACATCATCTAATAATACAGCGCGATAATGTATCCGAGTATATCCAATATATATCGTAGTTATAGCGACATTTACAAAAGGGTGCAGACACATTTCCAATATATTTCAAATTAAGGTTCTTTTCAAAGTTGTCCGATTTCCCATGAGACAGAGCATCGAAGAAAATCTTCAAATCATTAGCGTATATTTTGAATTTATCTTTTGATATACGCTCGTTTACAAAACTTAATAGACTAAAGACTATAGACTAGATACAATGAAAACCTGTCAAAATATTCGTCGTTTCTCCCAAAAAATGTTTTAGGACAGGAATTCACCATGCGTTTAATGCAAAATTGAACAATATCATTGAAACTTCCCTAAAGAAAAATAGATTTGTGTAGACGATGTCATTGGTTTGCACTCATGCCGTGAACTTAATGGCTTGTTAGCACGCATGCAGAACTGCACAACGATGTGGACATCGAGCTGAGATGTCTTGAACATCCCGATTTCGGAGCGTTACCCGAGAAGTATAAAATACTGTGTGGAAAATGCGGTATACCCCATTCACAAAACAGAGTGGAGCTGTACAGATACACAGAGTAGAAATAATAGGACGTGGAGATAAAACTAAAATAGGAGAAGTATGTGGATACAAACGGTACTGTTCAACAAATAAACAGAAACAGAGCAACACAACGACATCACAGCCTTGTAACTGTCAGTATAAATACAGTGATGATGGAATACAATCAGCTTGAAGGCATGCCAACCTTGCACGAAGCTGTTACATGAATGGTTTGTATTCAATGATAGTCGATAAACAATTTAGATATCATCTACATGAGATACACAAACGGTGTCAATTAAGCGCATTGTAGTTTCATTAAAAAAATAGGTATTTATATCTTAGACATTTAGAAATGACCAAAAATGTATCATATCATTGTTTTTCCAATAATATAACTGTACACTTGAATAGAAGATAAACATGAAACATAAAAATCAGCATTTAATTAAGGATACTAACAAAAATAATGTATAACATATAACATATAAAACGTCTCATTTTTGTGACATGTAACATGTACTGATGGTCGCTATACGTTTCCGTAGTTTTACTAAAAAGGAAAACATCTACGAGAATAATAATCAAATATAGATATACTAGCTTAAACATAAAGATTGAGATACATTAAGATGATTTCATTAGATCGACAGATAGGGAATTAACAAAGATAAAAAATGTCACTCATAAAACATTCCCGAACTATAACTCCAGCACCGTTCTAGATCATGTAGACAGCTTGAATGAATAATGCCAGTGTGAAGTTGAATTGATATAGTGTTTGACGACAATATATCTTCGTTGTCTGTTATTACACGATGAACACATATACATTTTCTTGACATGTGAAGCTGAAATGTATTTAGCAAGGATCGAGTTAGATGTATATGTATCAAGGGCAACCAATGTTAAGAAATACATGTTCAACGTAAACAATAGATTATTACAGTTCTCTTTCAGTTACTTATAGTTGCCGACCCATTATACCAGTGTATCAGAAGAGAGATCAAGTTGTTACAGGGAACGCCACATACACAAGACAAGTGAAATAATTTGTACAATTATAAGATTGGTATGTATTACTTCCATGTGCATTTATTTTGTTAATGTTTGTAGGTATCAGCCGTGTATCAATATTTGATTATTGTATAAACTTGTACTGGATACTTTCTATAGTATCTACTTATGTTAAGATTTGTTAAATTGTTTGTAATATCATGAATATTCATTTGCATCGTTTTATTTATATGACGATACTTCATATGTATGCGTCAGACCTTGTTTATTCGACAACCTTCTTTCCGAATACTAAGTAAATAAATATTAGGTCCCAATGTATCTTCTTAGGCATGTCGAATTGAAATGAGCTATTCGAAACCATGTAGTATCCGACCCGATGAATTCAAATGAACGAGGTCCGGCTGTTAGTATGTATTTATTTATATACAGTCGGTCGCGGTTCCCACGACTTGTACCCACCCCCAAAAAACAACAACAATTTGTTTGTTTGTTGTCATTTTTATCCGAACGGTGGTGTATTAATAAAGGAACTTACTTGAAATACTTTGGAATTACTGTGCAAAATTCTAGATTATAAAATGCGGTATTTTGGCTGACGCTACGTAATAAACTAGCTCGATGTAACATGTAAAATGTTTCATCATAAAAACAATATCCGTTGGTTGAGAATACTAATTATGGCGTGCAATGAAATGCAATCATTCCATACCATTGTATGCCCCTTTTATTACATACTGCGATTTTACGACAGAAACAAATCATTTATGACCGTCTGGATGCGCCGACTATTTCTTATGTGCCATAAAAATACATGCCATTGACCGTGTGTCTACACATGCGGCAAATCCTCTTATGCACCATCTTAAAAAAACATCAACGATGGTTTTTGACCATTTTGAGAGTCAGATTTCCTTAACGTTTATGGAGAATATAATGTAAACGATGATAAACGAATCCGATATATAAATCAAAGCGCTGAAAGCACTGGAGTTGTTCGGTATTGAATACCTTTTCTGTTATTCGTACGTAACTTCCGTAGTTAATACTCAAACGTAGTTCATACGCAAAAGTAGTAAAGCGAGCAAACGTAGTTAAGCGATGCGACTGTCGAAATTTGCCATAGAACTAGTTGTTCTACCGAACAACTGAATGCTCATGTGGGTATTTGGCTCAGTAAGTTGAAGAAAAAGTGGTTGCCACATGCAAATTCTCTATGTATTTTTTAAATTTTCACATATTTTGAAATTACTCCTATAAGGACTTTTCAGTTTTGCCTATCAAAATGGCCGACGGGTTAAGAACAAGGGAGGTAAATCTTGGATATGTGGGAACTATGTAAAAGTAACAACAATATGTTTGAATCAATCAAGCCATATCAATCAACATTATATGTTATGGATAACACACAAACATAATTAAACAAGATTGTGAAATTGAATTTCATCAGTGATATTAATGTACACCCTAAAACCAGGTTTAAATCCCCATGCTTATGAAACAAACAGCTAAAAAACGTTTAATCGTATAGTTATGAAATAAATGATTACATTCGGTGCATTTATTGCCTTCGCTTGAGACATTACGACATAATCAACGGTTCATGTAACATTGTTTTTTTTATCGATTTGCATTTTCACCTAACGTTGATGGACATTAGGCAGACGCGTCACGCGATATCGACGGAGAACCTAGATATTTTTGCAACTTTCTTGCAAATGAATTCACACTTTAGCCGGGAAAATGACGGTTTTTCAGTTGGTTTTTGTTTAATACTGAAATATTGGTAATTACCGAAAAGTATTGCACAATAACTTTTTATTTGTCCAACATGGAGTTAAGTTATGCATTATAACATTCTCCGTATATAAAATATAGAAATTTTCATCCACAATTTTAACATCATGTACAACTTTTATACCATGCGGGAAATCATTATCAACTTATTTTTAGAAGATAGAGAATAAGTTGCTACAGGAACGCCACATACATAAGACAATGCCTCTCAATACGGACCTCCGGGAAAACAATAATCCATAAAACATCAGGCATATGAGGAGGCGCAAGCGTAAATACGTAAGGTAATATTGGCACAAGCAATGGCCTGGCCGACCATAAGGGATACCTAAGGATAATTAAAGAGGACAAACAGGGGGGGGGTTAATGGATGCAATGTATTACATGAAAAGTCAAGACAGCTGGCAACATTAGGTCGAAAGTGGGGAGAAAAAAACACGGACACTGTATAAATTGAAAGAACCGCACAGGAGAAAGGCAAACCCAACATACATCTAAACACAAATAGATCAACCAATACAGTACATGCTATTTTTTAAATGATATAATCATTTATCGACGCCTAAAACACAGCTAGCTAGCAATATTGTGGATAACATTTTCACAATTTCTTGACAGAAACTATCTTAAATCTAGACACTTATCTGATATGGATAATTTTGCATAATGATGAAACTGTACTCAATATATATCAGAATTATGTCGACATTTATCAACTAGGTGTACAGACATCTCTCAATAAATTTCAAAATATTTCTTATCGAAGCTGTATGATTTCCCTTAGGGCAGACTTTCATAAAAATCATTTTAACATCAGTGGTTTATTTTCAATTTATTATTCGATACAATCTTTCAACTGGACTAGACAATAATCAAATATGTCAAAATGTTCGTCTTTTATTTCATATTTTAGACTGGGGAATGAATTCAAAGCAAGTTTATAAAATATTAAAACGAAATTCCTGACATTTATCTCTGAAACAAATTATATTATGAATATGATGTAACTGACAGCAAAAATCTGTTGAAATCAAATCATAGTTTATTATAGATTTTGTGCTCATGAGCTGTTGGAAACAAAGCCAATTTACTAAGTACGCTTGGGAATAGATCTGTCACAAGTTTGCATATTTGTAACACTGGAATATTGCGAAATATATCCAATGGACCCGCTCACCGGAGTATCTGAGAACGTTTGTGGCTTGCCTTACATTTAATTCACGACAAACATTCTGACAATGTTTCATGTACATAAGGTAAAACATATGACCTTAAAAGTAATAACAAAATAATGCTATAACATTTCATACTGACCTAGTTTTTTACCCAGCATTAACCAATTTTAACCAGGACTTGTAGCCTAACCTCGTGATCGGGCGAGTTAAAATCTGAACAACAAATGAATGCTTTGTATACAAAATAATAAATGTTGACAAATATCCGCTTTCATAATCACCTAGAGGCATAATAGGAAAGTAAGACCAGCTATAGCTGTTTTTTCGCAACGTTCGGTTTCATCCTACGTCCACCCGACGCATATCCATTACATTCAACGATAGCACCGATGGCGGAATGAATACCGGCAGTGACCTCATACACGCTGCAAGTAAGATCCTTATTTCATCGTTTAAATTGTAATCTTGTAACGTATCAGAAGGTCAATAACACTTGACTTGAAATTCGTATAAATAACAACCATGTCTTAACAAATGGCATATTACACCGCCTTCACCAAGAGCTTAAAAACAAAGTTATACTATAATACCATATATTACAAGAATACATGAATCAAATACGACATTCATATATTACTGTTGGCTGTTTATTACATAAAATTACCAGAACACGTTAGAGAGACAATGGAGAGATTTACGTGTCCTCATGGAGTGCTCATCCGTGTAAAGACATTAACGTTGTCTGGTTTGTATACGGTATGAGGAATAAGTGTTTTGTCTTTGAATTTGACCTAAATACTATTCATTGCGTTAGTTGCAGAATGTATTTGTAAACATGTATGATGTGTATACACTACAGTATTTGATACATCAGGTGTTGACTAGAATGACAAAAATGTTGGGATGACGTATGGTATAGTTAACTCAAAAATACTCAGCTGTAAAAGAGAGATTAAGTTGTTACAGGGAACGCCACATATACAAGACAATGCCTCCCCACCCATACCCAATGGAAACAATAGTCTACGAAGCATTAGGGATTGAGAAGGTGCAAACTTAATGGTACATCCAGTCCCAATGCTTCGCGAACGTGGTGTTGCTAAAATGTCTCTTCGCGGCTTATTGTTGATCAGTCCTATGATGTTCACCACACCTCTATATCATTTTATTCTATTTCGTCCCCGAACGGGTCTGAGTATGAATACCCTATATTGTGAATATGGCCTCTGTTATACTTTCAACATACTTTCATATAATGAACTAAGACAATACAAGTATAATACAAATGTCACACTGTGAAACAGATTATGTCTATCTTGTATCCTTTTGGTCTATAATTACGCGTTAGACAAGTAACTATTTCAAGAATGAATAAATATCATAATTATTGGTTGACACAGTTGGAACGGTGAAAGAACCTCCGTTTATCTCGGAATTATAAACTGTCAACTCTTTCACACGTTTTAATGATTTTGCGAGACATTTATTTCAACACTGGGATAACACTCGGTTAATCACCTTTACCTTGAAAGTGACAAAATGTGGACCAGGGACACATTTACAAATCAGAACTTCCAAGACTAGTCTGCGATTGGGAGGAAGGGATAGAAAGACCACACCAAACAGACCAGTGGGTGAATTCAAGGGGGACATCAAACAAGACTAAAACGATACCGACAATGAATCCTAGCAAACCAACTTCACCAACGAACTAAACAAAAACATGAACATTGAATGACATCGGCCTTCACGACAATGCACAGGATAATTAAGCCAATACGATCGTTTCCTACTTAACGATTTGTCATTCCTTTTAAGAAAGTTTAGTTTCTAGCAGCAGACAATGAATCAAGTGTTTCCAGAAAGTGCCGAGTTGTCAAGTAACTTGCAATATTACTGTGAATTATTGGTTTTGATAAAGCCAATGTTTCCTTTGTGGTTTTGAGGTAAAACTTCCAAGAATATTTGTCGAAAGAAATTCTATTTTATGTCAAGGCTTTAAGAGAATTCTGAGCATGTTACATGTAGTCTAAATCATTGGCTTTTAACTTCAGCATTGCAGTTAGAAGCTTTCCATCCATATCATCCATTTATTTCCTCGTGTCACATTCAAGTGAATCTATTAGTTTCTTTTAAGATGTACATGTATACTACAGAAGCTGGCTACTTTCAACGAATGTTTGAATAATATTTTGCGAATGCTTGAAACATGATTGTTGACACTTCGTGTGCCTAGGGGTCAGTTCATTAATTCTGAATAATATTAAACTACTGGATCTTTTTGGCGTAACTGTATAAGAATGATTTTGACCTACATTGTTGACCAACCAAATATTGTCCACAAAGCGTGTTTTTTTTTTAATCTGACCAATTATATTTTCAGCCATGAGGCACCAAACAGGGTTTTTGTTCACCCAAGACGGGGTTTTCGTAAGATGTGCGTTCGTTAGCAGTTCGAACCTTGCCGGTAGTAGTTAATATGCTTAAGCATGTACGTATATATAGAATGACACTGATAAGACCAGTCAATGATTATAGTATATTCATATCCGAGTTAAGTTTTTGTAGGGATTTATTTTTTCAACATGTTGCAAAAACCTTATTTCATTTGACATACCGGAACACAAGATTTTAACAACTTTTAAAAGATATTTCTTGTTTTTTATGAGAAACACTAAGTCTTCAATTAACAGTTTATTACATTACATAACTTGTTTTATTGTGTATATTAAAATTAGTTTAAGTCACATTAAGACTTAGAATTACGTAAACACGTTATAGGTTCGAATCTAGGAGAAGCTGTATCAATGTCAACCAAATATCTTTTGAATACGCGTAAAAAAGTCAGAGGAAATTCATTCTCACATTACCAGTAGACATGAGAAGCGGATTTCGTTTGATGTTTTGAGGGGACACACATTCAATACATAGTTTACACTTTATCTACACAGTTGCCTCGTTATGGATGTAATTCTTCATTTGGTTGCTATATAAGCGTTTATTACTGTATCAAATGCAAAGGTTGAAGTGAGTTTTTAATGATTTTGATAGCAGTGTGACTGGGGCTATATACTCGAACGTAATTTGAAACACTTGCATACATTGTGCAACTGAATTCCAAATTTCATTGCGGTTTATAGCTTTCGTGTTACGCTGGAAATATGACGGCTTATGTCGCAGTATGCTGAAGTAACGATCGTAATCAACGGGTCATATCATAATGTTTTTTGTTGAATTTGCATTTTCGCCTCAGATTTGACAGACAGTGCTAGACAAGTCACGCATTATCTGTTGCAAAATATGTATTTTTTGCAAATGGATTTGTGAAACAATTCACGCTCGGATCAGAGAGATGAAACTTGTCGCAGCTAATTTTATCAGATTAATATTGATAATAGAATTAGAATGGAAGGCATGCACGAGTCAGCTACCGTACAAAGGATCTCTCACAAACAGACGGTTTATTACATATCACATGTAATGTATGTATTTGTACAAACTTTAGCTGTGACACCGGAGTGGTAGTCTGAAACATACGCCATTATCAAGTCAGTATAGTCGGAAGTAGATGGTGGTGTTAAACATTGTTTGAATGTACAGTCAGACCAGAAGATGGTGTGATATTAATGCAAATAGATTAAACACTAAGCATTCTGTATATTAAAAACAAATATGATAGATACAGGCAGCAATAGCTTCGTGTACATGATGATATATATAGAGTCTGACGTCTATACACGTATTTGGAATTGTCGGTTTAATGTTTTTTATTGTCTCGAAATCTTGTGAACTGGCCCCTTATCTATGAGTTAAAGATATGGATATTCTGACACGTGTCACTATCTACTTACCTGAGTTAGTAATACATGATGATATGATCAAGCTTTAGTTCATGAATATATGTGTAACTGACAAGAACTGATAATGGAACATTTAGTGAGCATGTTTATACCATCAAAATGAGCGTAGAGCATGATTGCCGTATTATCAGTTTTCGTCAATATTGGTCAGGAACCAATGACAACGACAGCGACACAGCAATTGGTCTGTCAAACTCACCCATTGTATTTTGATCTTTGAAGACGATGACCGCAATGTGTGTTAACCGAAATATGTTTGTGTACTTAACTATGGATATATCCCCCCACTTACCACCCAGGCGAAGTGATATTGCCATTTTGTGTGATTAAGCTATTTGAAAGTTCTAAACGGATATCAACACGGATGAAGAACATATTGTTTTGCAAAATATGTATAAGAAAGTGTAATGGCAAGCCTAGAAACTATTAATTTAGAAAGAGACTGAAATAGCTACAAGGAAATCAAATTCAGTTAAAATGAACAACTAATTGTTCTTGGAGGAAATAAATTAAATGTAGACATTGTCAAATTGATTAGCATTGTCGTTTAACAATTAACGTGTCTTTGAATGTATTCAGTTTTGAAAATTGAAAGATTCAACTGTGGGGTATTTGTAAAACTAATTTACTTCTTAGTCTGCAATAAACTTCAGGCAATTTGATTTGTTTAATATCGTGCCGAAATATGCAATGAAACTGCAGAATGTTTCTAATTTTCAATATTAAATTTACATCGAATATATAGATTGAGCAATGTCGACATTGTGGCATCGCTCAAAACAAATCCACCGTCAAATTGTCTGAATGCTCTGAATAAAACATATTTGTTTTTGACAAGTTTCAGAAGAAATTCGGTGGATTCACTTAAGACGACATCAGAATGTGCTTTAATTGTACTTTCAAAGGCACTTTTAAATAATAGAATCCGTGGTTACTATTTTCTCATTTATTTATAATCGTAATGAATGAACCGATTTAATTCGAAGACAACGTTACAAACACGAATTATACATAACATACGAGGCAATTTAAATTTCGTCTCAATGCCATCTGAGCTCTCTTCATCATCAAATATTAACAAGATGTTTAGACTTCCAGCTACTTCAATACAAGTGTACAATATGTCATACAACGTGAACCCCACGTTTTACACTGACCGAATTGAATATTGAACATTAAGATTTCTTATACTAATTTAAGATGTTTTCTGCAATAAAAGAACAACACGAATAAGGAATCTGAAAAATAACTTTCTGAGAGAAAAGAAGGCATTTGTCTATTTTGGTTTGGTCATTCATTTTGAATCAGTTTTATCATTTGTAACCTAATACCTTGTTAAATTTTATTTGGTCAGCTTTTTCATCCATTATTCCTGTCCTGAGATAACTTATTGTTTTATTGTTTCATCGTTTTATCAATTTGTTTATAAACATGTAAAACAATGTCTTGACTGTGATAACTTTATTTATAACTTATAATTCTTCCTATGTCACACAATACTATATATTAATGACCACAATGGAAATAAGAGTTTTTACTTGTACTCTTTTTTGTGTTATCCTTAACATATAATGTTGATTGATATGGCTTTATGGATTTATGCATATTGTTGTTAATTATATATGTCTTAATTTTATATTGCCATGTAAATTGTACATTATATGTTGAAATAAATCTATCTATCTATCTATTCCTAAAATATTTGGTAAATTATACCAAGTATATACATGTAGTATAACAGTGTAACAACTTCATCTCTTTAGCATGTTTTGTATTTCCAACATTCTACCCTTTCTTACCCATCTTGTTGCCCCCTCCAATTCTCCATGGTTGTTTGATGTTTGCCCTTACCCCTCCTCAACTCCAAATGCTTGGTATTCAGACATTCACCTGTGATCTGTGTGGGGTGACATTGTCATGTGATGTTGCTTTCATTGATACTTGATCCTTTATTTACACTCACTTTTCTGTTGCATGTTTTAAAGATTACGAATTTATAAAAAAATGTCTTTCTTTAATCCTCATCGAGGATTGAATAAAACTTATTCCCAATAGGAATAAGTTTTGAATTTTGTCTCTTCCAATTTAGAAAAAATAATATTTTATTACTTTTAGATATTTGATCTGTATCACTCAGTTCAACATGCACGTTTTATGTGACATTTCCAACTCAATATCTTCAATCGTTTTTTATTAAGAACAACATGAAATTTCAATCCAAGCAATGCAAAAACTTGGTTCCAAGACATTTTCAGAACTTGAGCTCTATTGTATTTGCATGCATATTTCGACATGTAACTGGAAATATAACCACTTTAAATTGTCACTTTGACGAATATCTCTTTGCATATTGAATAAAACCTGATCTTCAAGGTCAAATGAATATAGAAGTCGCGTAGGAAATACAACATACATAAAACACGGCCACCCCAAAAGGAGAGGCGAAAGGATACACATACAAATATATGCAAAAGGTAAATGGGACAGGACACAAACACAAATAATGAGTGAAAGTAGGAGCATCGACTTTGAACGATCTGTGGCAAAGGTCATTGGAGGTTTTAACCTTGTTTAAGAGTTAACACAGAATACAAATTTAATTCCTTTTTGAAGCAAAAATGAAACATGTAAACCTTATATTTTATCATACCAGGTTTGCGTTCAATCCGATAATTTTTTCTTTAAACTAGTCTAAATATTTGTGTGTGTGTGTCGAACATTCAGACTAGTGGAATTTGTCGCCGTTTTTGTATACATTTTCTTGGTTATTCACCCTTGTGTCATATGAAATTATTTAACCGTATTTGAAAACCGCTCAATAACCTGCCCTGCATGTATGACTTAGGGCACCAACAAAACCAACAACTATGTTTTCAGCAAACGTAGCAACAATATCCTAGGAGTTTTACTACACGTCTTCTGTAATTATCCCTTCTAATGCTTCTGTTTCTGGTATTGTCGTGCATATCGTTTTGTGAAAACTATATTTCCAAGAAGATGCAGAAGTTCCTTTAAGCTTGACTTTCGTTTATCGACAAAAGCATATATAATTCTAATATTAATTTCCACTAAACTAAGAGAGATTAAGTTGTTAGAGGGAACACCGCATACACAAGACAATGCCTCCTGGCACATACCCACGGGGAAACAACATTCTACAAAACATAGGTACTTAGGAGGTGCAATGGTAAACATGTAGCAAGGACTGGTCTGGAAATAGAACTATCAAGGTCAAAATCCACTCTATCTAATTGTGTTACAGCGGTGGTTGAACATAGTTATTGATTCAAATATTGTTATACTGACATCATCTAATAATACAGCGCGATAATGTATCCGAGTATATCCACTATATATCGTAGTTATAGCGACATTAACAAAAGGGTGCAGACACATTTCCAATATATTTCAAATTAAGGTTCTTTTCAAAGTTGTCCGATTTCCCATGAGACAGAACATCGAAGAAAATCTTCAAATCATTAGCGTATATTTTGAATTTATCTTTTGATATACGCTCGTTTAAGAACTTAGCAAACAGACTAGATAAAATGAAAACCTGACACAATATTCGTCGTTTCTCCCAAAAAATGTTTTTGGTTTCACCATGCGTTTAATGCAAAATTGAACAATATCATTGAAACTTCCCTAAAAGAAAAATAGATTTGTGTAGACGATATCATTGATTTGCACTCATGCTGTGAACTTAATGGCGTGTCAGCACGCATGCAGAACTGCACAACGATGTGGACATCGAGCTGAGATGTCTTGAACATCCCGATTTCGGAGCGTTACCCGAGAAGTATAAAAGACTGTGTGGAAAATGCGGTATACCCCCATTCACAAAACAAAGTTGAGCTGTACAGATACACAGAGTGGGGAATAAAGAAATAATAGAACGTGGAGATAAAACTAAAGTAGGAGAAGTATGTGGATACAAACGGTACTGTTCAACAAATAAACTGAAACAGAGCAGCACAACGACATCATAGCCTTGTAACTGTCAGTATAAATACAGGGATGGAATACAATCAGCTTGACGGCATGCCAACCTTGCACGAAGCTGTTACATGAATGGTTTGTATTCAATGATAGTCGATAAACAATTTAGATACCATCTACATGAGATACACACACGGTGTCGATTAAGCACATTGTTTTTTCAATAAAAATAGGTATTTATATCTTAGACATTTAAAAATGACAACAAATGTATCATATCATTGTTATTCCAATAAAATAACTGTACACTTGAATAGAAGATAAACATGAGCAATAAAAATCAGCATTTAAGGATACTAAAACTTTTAATGTATAACATATAACATCTAAAACGTCTCATTTTTGTGACATGTAACATGTACTGATGGTCGCTATACGTTTCCGTAGCTTTACTAGAAAGGAAAACATCTACGAGAATAATAATCAAATATAGATATACTAGCTTAAACATAAAGATTGAGATACATTAAGATGATTTCATTAGATCGACAGATAGGGAATTAACAAAGATAAAAAATGTCACTCAAAAAAAATTCCCGAACTATAACTCCAGCACCGTTCTAGATCATGTAGACAGCTTGAATGAATAATGCCAGTGTGAAGTTGAATTGATATAGTGTTTGACGACAATATATCTTCGTTGTCTATTATTACACGATGAACACATAGAAATCTTCTTGACAAGTGAAGTTGAAATGTATTTAGCGAGGATCGAGTAAGATGTTTATGTATCAAGGACAACAAATGTTAAGAAATACATGTTCAACGTAAACAATAAATTATTACAGTTCTCTTGCAGTTACTTATAGTTGCCGACCGATTATACCAGTGTATCAGAAAAGAGATTAAGTTGTTATAGGGAACGCCACATACACAAGACAATGCCTGCCGTCGCAGGCACCCGGGAAAACAACAGTCTAAAAACATGAAGCACGGAGGAGGTGCAAGGATAAACATGTATGGGAATATGGGTGCAATGAATGGTCTGGCCGACCATAAAACAACTAAGGATAATGGGGGGGGGCAACAGGGGAAAAAGTACATCAGTATATATACCTAAATCATATATGTTATCATTTGACAAAGGGTTATAAAATATTATATCGTCGAAAGAAAATGGTTTGAAATTTTGCAAGCAACCACCTACCGCTGCGTGTGACGCAGTTATTTAAATGCAAAGAAGAAAAAGAAACATCGGGCATGTGTAAAGACTATATTTGAATAATGAAACCGTGAAACTCAATGTTGTCACTCTGCTCGGAAATATCATTTGTTTGATGGATACAAACATGACAACTTATGTTGCAGTCGGGTTCTTGAAGACATTGATTGATTACTTTATTTCCTCCAAGTGTCGGAGAGCATAACTACAGAACAAATTATTATACATATTACATGTGCATGTTCAAAAATAATACAAATGTACATACATGTATAAAACTGTTGAGGGAAGTCAGGTTATATTCCACCATCATTATAGGCGAACCTAATCACGAAACGAAAATGCTAGATTACCTTAGATGGACAGACATTCTTAAAGTATAGTTACAACACACACAACACACACATGCACGTATACATATATACATAAACACATGTATGAGTTGAATTGAATTGAACATACACATACACACATGCACTAACAAATACACACACTCATATGATACGCAACACATACATACGTACACATGTATACATATACACATACATACATAAACATATACATACATATACGTACATCTAAACATACATATTCACATGCATACGTCAATTGAAGTAGCTAATTACGCATATAATCGTAATGATCTTCAGGTTACAAATACGAAACATATTGCGGAGTGCCTGCAAAATGATATATAAAAATACATAATACTCGCATCCGTATAAAGCTTTTGGTAACACCCCGGCGTTGTATATAGTTCTTGAAGTCACAGGATTAAGTACATGGGGACTTATTCCACTATTGCTTATACTCAAATACGTTCCTCTGAGTTTTGTGCAGGCACTATTAATCAACTGTTTTGTTGTTAAGAACTGGTCACAGATAACACCTAGATGAGTATAACTCGAAGATTCATTGATGACTTGATCTCCAAGTTTAAACACTGTATTGTCTACTCTGCTTCTCTGTTCATTGAATACAACCACCGAACACTTGTCTGCATTGTAACTATATCACCATTGTTTTGAATAGTTATCACATATTTTGAGCATTTTGTTAAGACCGTTCACAGAATAGGAAATGAGAACCATGTCGTCGGCCACAGTTAGAGAGCTAAGTTTAGTATCATATAAGCAGATACCTGCACCAATTTGTTCCAGTTCATTGATAAGTCCATTAATATAAAGCAAGTATAGCAGTGGAGAAGTTATACCGCCTTGTCTAGTGCCTTGTATGATATTAAACCAGTTTGAATGTTTTCCTTGGTACCTAACACAACTTGTCATGTTCGTATAAAGTGCATTAAAGGCTAAAAAGGTCGTAGAGTCAATGTTTGTTTCCGTTAGCAGTATACAATATACAATTGATAGATCAACATATAACAGGTGCTTCGGATGAAGAGGTTATATGCAAAGAAACATGCCGAGTTATAAGGACTTGTATACGGTAATCGAACTAAATTGCTCGTGAACAATTTACATTGACTTAAATGACTCTCTTCAGAACAAATTGCTTTAGCGGTACTCCGATTTTCTCCCATTTCATTCATTCATTCGTTTTATGACTGGCATTCCTTTATCCCACATAATTGTATATAGTATTACATGAATGTGCTTTTACTTGATCATGACTCCTTGTGTTATTTCCTGTTCGACTTCTTTGTTCGCTGTTACTAATTCCTGCCCGTTTTAATACTTTACAGGGTTATAATGGCTTTCTTGAAACATTTCCGATGATTAAGATTTCTATTGTCATTTCGTTCAGTTGATTTTTATTTACAGTGTTCCTTAAATGATTTTCATAACAAAACGCTCACATGTAAGCATAAATAAGGCTTAAGGTATAAAAGAGGTTCCTGTAACCGGTTCAGATTTGATGATAAACGTTTACGGAAGTTTAGTGGCTGGATAAACAAATCTATGAAAAGCAGGCAATTATTTTGCTTGAGAGGATTTATAATACTGTAGGGTGTTTGTCACATAGGACGATTTCTGTCAACCTAGTCAGTAGTAGTATGATTGTGAGCTTTTAGCAATCCAACGGCTAAACGTTCACCAATGATAGCATGCAGTCAAGCTAGTTAACATCCCTTTTCTGTATGTTTCTTAAAAGTTTGAAGAGCGATAGATGTACTTTAAATGTACTCTGTAGAATTCTTGATTCGTCTTTTATTACGCCGTATTGCAATCAGCGGTTTTGTTATAAATAGGAGTTTTGGTCGACTTCCGAGGCAATTTAAATTATTCCCAAATTCCATTCCTGCTCTATTCGGCATTAACAATTAAAGAATCGTTACCAGCAGCAGGATATTTAGACGAGAAGCTAATTGCATTGTTGGCACTATCAGACTTGCAGCCACTAAAAGTGTGCATTAAATAGAGACGTTAAAATAAGGACACTACATACCGACGATCTTATTTCACAGTTACATTATTAGTTTCTAGTTCGTAGAATCATTTAACAAAGTTCATTCAGAAAAAGAACACAGGAACACAGAACACCATATAGCTCCACCTGCGTGATATATTTGTGCGTAAAACAATCACCAGACAAACTGGTGACTGTAATCAATATTGTTATTCTCGAAGTCTTAAAGATTTAAATTTAAATCAAAAAAATATAATCATGCGTAATTCTCTAAAGGCACAAGTTAACATGGAATGTGTTTCGTGTTATGTAGTATATTTTTTGTCAACAGAACGATAGCTTGCGTGATTTTCTGACGTAATCCTGTTTTATGACCTGTCGCCGAGGACAAACATTGAAATACTCGTATTTTAGTTAACATCTGTCGAATGCCCGTTTGAATCGAGCCCGGATTATTTGTTTGGTTAGGAAGCCTAGGCAGAACGAAACCTGAGACGCTCCGTTCAATTATCTTCGCAGCATGCCCTCTGCTTATTCGCAGATTTCCATCAATAGCAGATGTCCGCCTTCATTTGTAAATACAATTGCATAACATGTCGTAAAGCATACTTAAAACTACACCTTTAAGCCCTCCTGCCCAATGTCAGGACTCCCGCGCAAACATTATAAGTATAGTACGCCTCCATTGTATGATTACTGACCAAACAGTATTTAGCATATGTTTTATTTCATTTGTAAGAGAGATTAAGTTGTAACAGACATCGCTACATACATTACACAATGTTTCCTCACACAGACCCACGGGAAAGCAACTCACTACAATACACTAGGCACCGAGAAGGTACAAGGGAATAGGGGTTAAAGAATGGCCTGACCGACCATAAAGTAAAATAGCGCAACATACTCCTGACTATAGAAATGTTTTAAGTATGATTTATCAGTCTTGCTAAACGGACGATGCTGCATTCCGATATGCATATATCAAACATTTACGCGAGTCAAAATACGAACGATTCTTAAAAATATAATGTTATGTTCTTTGTTAAATCCGATTTTTCCTTCCCAAATGACTCGGGTCATCTTTACTGAATAATGTATGAGCCAGGAGACACATTTTGTAATGAGAACCGCTATAAAACAATCAGCGCCATCGACAAAACATACTTTGATTATCCGACTAATGATATACTAGTGTTAGATAAGAAAGTAAACTCTTCCGTACATAGCATTAGTAAAATAAGGCATGTTCATTGTTTATATGGCACATATTATATCAAGTTTAAAGTTAAATGGATGAAAGCAAACTCTCGTCGTAGCTATACTAAGTAAACTTGACTTCCCAGTTTTGAAATATTACGTCGGAAATGGGAGTAAAATTCAAAGTCATTGCTACAAAAGCAACCACTGTTCATATGATGAGCACTTTGCCAACTACAGAACAATATAGAGAAATATGGTAACAATTGTGTAGATGATTATCGCGATGATCAAAGAACTAAAATGTAATGTGTTATTCAATAAACTTTACTAAATGTGTTTAATGTGTTGTCCCATTGGTGGCGAGCATGGTTCAAATGTATACAGCGACCACATGAAATAGAGCAAGAAGACGAGAAGGAAATTCGAAACACCAAATGCACGGCAACCAAAAAATACAAGAAAACATGAAATATAGATATATGAAACGCATCAGTAAATCAGGATTTGTGTAAAAATAGACATTCGTTTTAATAAATATAAAAGGCAAAATGGTATGCATAACACAAACATAAATAACGAATGATAGTAAGAGTACTGCCTTGTAACGGAGAGTGGCAAAACTCCTCAGGGGTGCACCCAACTTAACAGTTATTATTATAATGATTCAAACAAAATAACGGCATGAATAGCAAACATACCACCTATGACAAGACAAGCTTAGGATAATGCATAAATGACAAACATATAATGTACAGTGGTTCCATAAAGCCAGACAAAGGTTCACGCAATGACATATCTAAAGCCAGTCTTAAAGACGTACACTAGTTTACATCAACAAGCACAATTGTATAACAAGAGACAAGAGGAAGACTACCGAACTGTTTTTAAATTCTAAGTTCTGTAGACTGAGCAAATTCAAAGTAATTACCAAACGGTTTTCGAATACACAAGTCACAGCCAAACTTCGGTCCTATCTGTTCAAAGCTAAAAGATAAATGAAAAGCTATTAATAAAATCTATTAATTAATCGTGTACATTACTCGTGATGTGAACACATATTCAAGTTGTCTTCATTTATTGATTTTTCAATTAATTATCATAAATTAAGGTAAAACATAATAACAAATAAAGACACTTACTTTATCAACTTAACATCCCTTATTTACGGACAATTGTTTATATTGGAGTAAAAACAATGGAAAGCAATGGGAGGGTCATGCTCACAAATCAGAACTTTCCTAGATATATGAAACAAAGGAGGAGCCATCCACATGATGGTACACAAAAACAGTACCGTAATGATAAGGATAAGAAAACCACACAGAGCAACACCAACAACAATGTCAAACAGGTGAAGGACACAGGACTCCTTGACAGAACCACAAGATAATTAAAGCAATATGTCTGTAAACTAGTTTAACAGCGTGCTAGCCTCGCACTAAACCGTCGTATTACCAAGCATCTATGTATGCAAACAACATGTATGTACCAATGTGTTAGAAAGTAACCTCCTCGGCATGAAACCAATTACACAAATTAAAAACACAGAACTTCAGAAATGATACCATTGTGTTGAATTGATTAAACTTGGTTGAAATGCGATACGGTGTAAATAGCATTTATGTTTTGTCTTGATAAGCACGTGCTATGAGTTTGACAGAATTTATAAATCAATGCATTTTATGACAAAACAGTGTACGTGATCCAAGATATTAAATACGCAAAGGACAAGCTTAGTACAAAATGTAATGAGGAATCCCAATCCACATGGCCGTAATTTTCCCAATCGACTGAAAATTCTCGTTCCAAACCATTTGTTGGTGAACTAATTTCCCTTCGGTTATTGGGAGACGTGTCAATCAAAGTACGAATTCGAATGCAAATAGAAAATCCCGAGTGTAATATAAGCCTTGATATTGAAATGACGTATTTGGGACACCGAGCATGTTGACTGATAGCCATATATCAACCAGCGTGATTTTCCTCGTTCACAAAAGACAGGTATATTGCACATTTCCGCTCGTGGAACGTCAGAAATCGCCGAATGAAGAACGTTTTGATTCGCGAAAAAATCCACTTATGCAGTCTTTTTAATTGCCAATGGTTAATTCATGGACACATTTTTGATAGAATGTGCCTCACTTTATGCATACAACTCGATTCGAAATGTGTTTAATTACATGGAGATGCGTAGGGATGCGTATGTAAATAAATGAAGTGTGTATGCAAAACGGAAGACCTTAGTGACAAAACAGAGAATATAACTAGTTCTCTAGTGGAAAGTCGTACCTACTTGTGTGACTGTGCGCTCTGTTGCGCTCATGTTATATTTACTACAATACGTTTTGAGTGCAAAATATATAATATGAATATGATTCAGTTAAACTGTTCTGACATTTACTTTTATGTACAGTTCTTGCTTTCAAAAACATAATGTGTCCGTATTGGTTTCTCAGTCCCATTTCTCTCTAAACCTTTACCGACCCAAAACACTGTATTAACACACTGTTGGTAAATGTATAATAGAAATATCGTTTCTACTGTATTATTATATTGTGTGAAAATGGAAAACAATAGTTCTTGCTACTTATATAGGTAAGACACTTTTATGTAAACATCTGTTCATGTTTTGTAGTCTTTTTGATTTTATTAGTATTGTTTGTACAAAACAAAAATATTTGCTATCTACAATATTATGTTAATCGAATGGTATGAATCGTTTAAAACATATCTCTGTTTAAAATAAGTTCATAATGTGGCGTTTTCTTCGCATTTGTCTCGACATCCGCAAAATCCGTGGTGAATATTATAGAAGAAGCAATCTGTATTTGCCACTAACGATTTCAAACGTTTCATAAGACACAACATCACGTTAATCCTTTAGTCAATTGCTTTCTCTAATGTTCTAGTGCGTAGTGCGCGTATCACCTATTTGGTGTACACAGACTTTAACATACCGACTTCCTATATGAATTATTTTTCTCTATCATTTGTACTTATCTGAATGCAATAACACATTAATTCTAGAACATAATCATTTCTTATTGATCGCGTTGCGATAGAGAATTATTCCAAGACGTGGTCGTCGTAATCGGATAATACAGTGATTGATTATCAGATGAGATTATGCACAGACACAATTATTTATATATCTCTAATATGGTCAGGTGATGCTGTAACATATTTAGTATTGGATTGGTCTAACTAAGTTAACGAACGGCGTGAATGAGAATTAGAAATATTAAAGTAACCATTGGATAAAGCAATCTATTTGTAAGAACAATTGGAAGATTATGGGCTAGCTATTAATCTTATTTAATTGACCCCAAAGGCTCATTTCATGTGTTTTGCGACTTAATCGCTTTCGTAGTTAGTTAGTCTATTAACAAATGTTATATCTTCATAGCATGTAATTCGTTACAGCAATAGCGACACATTGTCGCCATTTTATATCAACAGAGCTGATCAGTAGTTGATTAGATAGATATACAATTTATTGGTGTTAACCTTTTCATAATATTTTCGATAACATAATCATGTTATCGTCTCGGTATGAAGATGCCGGAATACATAATTAATGTAAAAACAGTGGCATCTTGGGTAATCTTACCACGACCAGACTTGTGTGATACTTGATTACCATTGGACCACCGACTGAATTGGATTGCTGGAATTCTTGTGGGATATTAAGAACACTGGAAAATTTATTAATATCGAAGTATTGTGTAAAGTGCGTAAAGAAGATAATTATTACTGTCGGCTAAACGCTTGGAGAGTATTATATGGTCGTCATCTCCGTGTATAACCCATTTAGTTTTTACTATGATGCTCGCTTTGTTAAATAAGCGGCTATTGTTCTATATTTCTGATAGTCCTGCAATACATCATCGAAATTAATATTTCGGTGCAGCTCTGAGTCATAAGGTTTTGAGGAATGTATTAAACAGATTTTATTCAATAAGAAGTATTGATTTTATATTTAAAATATATTTCAATTCGCACCGATAAAACGTGGACATGAATTGTCAATTTGGTGAAAGGCTACAATTTATCAAATTTCGCAATTCAATTTCCGAAATTTAAGTATTCTTGCTTAGCTTTTTCGACAAAGCAATTTTAGTGGAGTGAACATGTAGCGCTTCACTGATTAGATTATTGCATTTAACATATCAGCATGTCATTTTCTCCCCTTGTGAGCAATTCAATATACTCTGCTTGAATACCAGAATGGGATTTACATTTTGAATCGCCAACTTATATTTGAATCAATTTGCTAGTCACGACAGTGACTTTATTTGCTGTAAGAGAGTAAACTTTAAAATATTTTCACTGAATATTAAATTTTGTAAAGATCATTGATGCAAACAATGCAGGTTTCTTGTGTAACCCCCTTAGTTAACTTGTTACTCGATATTTTGTACTTAAAGTATAATATGTATTTGTACTGACAGTTCCAAGGCTGTAACTCGCTGTATGGTATTTCCCTTGTACAATTATTTCACTTTATATAGCGTTCGTGTTATTTTCTCTCCACTTTGTGACTTTTGTTACCAGCTGTCTCGACTTGTCCTGTGATGTATTCCATCAATTAAATCCCCCTCTTTGATAATCCTATTTATCCCTTATGGTCGACCAGTCCATTCCTTGCGCTCCTGTTTCCTTGCACCTCCTCAAATGCCTTTTGTTTTATGGATAGTTGTTATCCCGGAGTAACAATTGTCCTCCATGGCCGAAGGATTGTGGTCACTGATTTTAAATCACTTGCTCATAACCGCGGGGGGTTCGAATCCTACTGTATATATCTTATGTGAGGAAGCTATCCAATGGGTTTAAGGAAGTTCGGTGGTTCTACCCAGATTCACATCTATGCCCTAACTGATGATAGCGTCTTCCTCGGCCCTTAAAACTGAAAAAGTCACTATGGCTGATTATTGAAGCATTGTAAAGCACCTTGTCTCCGTCTCCTTTCCATTATAAAACAATAGTAGTCGGTTAGTCTATTGGATGTTGGTATTATACTTCGATGGCTATGTGTATGTATCAAGTTTAATCGAACTGGAACAATTCAATGCACCATTCTCAGAGACAGATTGTCCTTCTTTACCCTTTGTTGTTTTTCTCCCAACAATACCGATCCTTGTGCATTTATTTGGATTATTTGTTTGTGAGTTCGTTCAATCACTAGGGATTGTCATGGAAGAGTCATATTCATGGAAAATAATTAGTTTCTATGGTTCCCATGACAATCTCATCCAATAAATGAACGTGATATTTGTTATATCGGTTCCATACAAGGTACGCAGTTGCCATATTAAGGCAAATAATTGGCCACGGAGCGTACTTAAATGATAATGTTGACATTGATGAAATAACTGCTGCTACGGAAATGGTTATATTCACATAATATTCCCCTCCAATAAATCAAATATTATCCTGCAGGTCGAATGAGGCGAATCTGGACTTTGTAATTACACATAATTGCAAACGTTGTGCTATTCAGACTGAACGTAAACCAGACATTGTTTATACCGATAATGTTATCATGCTCAAAGCAGTGTGAGCAGGTATAACACTGTCCTGATAAAACGCTCTTACAAGAGTGTTAAAACCTTTCCCTGTTTTGGTTCTTTAGTGGTGCTGTATTTGTGTAACATGATAGTTTTTAGTTTAGCCATTTCATTGAGACATTATTAAAGAGAAATGTATTGTACTTGTAAATGTTCTTGAAGGAGAATAGCGTATAAGCCCGTTTTAATCACACCTTTCCATATCCCCGCACGTTTTTTTTTGTCAGTGTCCCTTTTATTTTAGTTCTATTGCATACTTCTCCACATATACCTCTTTGTATCCTAGAGGCCTAGTTTGTCAATTAATCCCCACTGCAGCTGTTTGTCACGTGTATGGTCTATTACATACGTGTTTGGGTAAAATTTTGACTACTCTTCATGAGCTCTAGATTCTGAATAGTCATCGAGTTCATGAATTGGGTCATTGTACATTGGTTAGTTAAGTGTGAGGTTGGGTGTGTCTTTAAACCAGGTTTAAATCTCCTAATGTGGTTTCTTCTACTTCCCTGTCCAAAGCGCTACCAGTTATTTCACCCATTACTTAAGTCCGTGCTTTGTCCGTTTGCCTTTATAGTTGTTTAATACATGTATGGTTATGCCTGCTTGTATTTTCGGGTGACTGTGTACGTGACATTGCCTGCTTTACCTCTTTATTCATATTACTTTCAAAATTACATTGTATCAGTTATATTGTATCAGTGTGACTTTCCCTTTGTGTGTAAACATTTCAAATGAATCATCGACACCAAAAATGGATAATAAGATACAAATAAAGCGCATTCTTTTTGCAATGCAGGCACATTTCTTGACGTAAATCTGAATTTCAATGGAATTTTAGAAAGAACAATAACATGTTATTGAATATTAAAGTAGACATACTTCTTCACGAACTGGAAATATGTGAAACATCACGTGAATACAAGCCTGCAAATATCACAATCAGATCTGTTTGATGATTAATAGAATTCAAAAAGCCACACCATTATGTCGCCAATGTTATCAGCATACTATTTCCAAACATTACAGCTCAAGTTTCTGAGGCAGAGTTTTAAGGTAGAGCAATATGTTGTTCCTTGATCATTTGCTGTCCTACAACAAAATAAACAAGATACCGACATCGAGAAACCACTCACTTAAATTAACGTAAACAAAAAAACACCAACATTCAGAAAATGATACTACGACGGTAACAAGTTGGGCTAGAGGGTAAATAGGGACATACTAATGGGTAAACGGAAAATCCTAAACCTCTCGATACAAAGGCGCTCCAATAAGTTCCAAGGCGTTCCAAGGCGTTTCAAGAAGTTCCAAGGCGGTATTCGTATCTGCATGCATCATTTAAGTTTGTGTCATGACCTTTTTGCATTTGTATTTATTTGTTTACTTCTATGTACATATTCCTATGTCTCCCATATCACTGACTTTCTTGACTTGTTCCGTTCCTTGCACCAATATTCCCATACATGTTTATCTTGCACCTCAGTGCCTAATATTTAATCATAACTGTTGTTTTCCCTGGGATCTGTGTGGAGAGGCATTTGTTATGTACGTTGCGTTCCCTGTAGCAACTAAATTTCTCTTTTCATGAACATTTTTATGAATGCTAGCTTAATTACTATAACAAATTGTATATGGCGTTCCATATATCAATTTAATCGGGTTTTCCTTATGCTTTTGGGGCGGCTACGTATTTTGAATGTAACATTTCCTGCTTGACTTCTTCATTTGGTTTTGTTTCAAAATGTATTAAAGATGTATCTGGCTCATCTGAACATAAAATGTTTCAATTGGCTATATCCAGTATTGTTGTTACAGTGGCTAAAACTTCTCTTATAAGAGCCATTGCAATTTCAAACCGATTGAAAAAATCGGCTTTTTATCATATTACTTACATTCAAAACCTGTAAAAAAGCCTGATTGATAAAAAAACTAGAATGTTTTTTAAATTTTTTGATGTAAAAACATTTTTCTTCAACAAATATAGATTAATACATAATGAGTTCATTCTTTACAAATGCATGTTTAGTGAAGTTTTAACAGGAGGAAATATATTTTTCTAGTTTTGTTAATTAAACAAATGAACAAAAAATGAGCATAGTTTAACTTTAAAAGCGAGTTAGTAGTAGTACACTACATCACTGAACAGGGATGGCCATATCCATTCAGAGCCCTAGGTAAAAGAAATATAAAAACGAAAAGGTATTAAAATACCCATAAAATCAGGGTTTGGGGATAACAACGGATGAATGCGCGGTACTTAAAGAGAACCTAAGCAACATAAACCATAGGAAATGATCAATTGAAGCATTAAACACAGTTTTCAACTCGGAAAATCACATATATTTGATATTTGCTTAGTTACATTATAGCAAACGTTATAACACATTAAAAAAAGGATTATTCGAATGTTAGTTACGGTAACAGTTACGATTACTGAGTTGTAACAATTAAAACATAAGTAAATATAATTATACTCAGTTTAAAATAGTGCGTTTTTGTGCATTGTGTTGTTTTATGTGAAATCAATGATTATATACCGATTTAGTGTGAGGTTAGCTAGCTGTTAAATCGATTTAAACCCTCAGTGTTTTTGCTGACAGTTCCAAGGCTGTAATTCGCTATATGGTTGTTGTTTCTGTTTGTGTTTTGAATGTGTTTTATATTTCCCTTTCCCCTGTGCAATTATGTCACTTTATATAGCGTTCAGGTTGTTTCCTGCCCAGTTTCTGCCAGCTGTCTTGACTTGTCCTGTGATATGTTCCATCCATTAATCCCCCCTCCCCCTTCCTTCCACTTTGATTATCCTAGTTATTCCTTGTGGTCTGCCGGGCCATTCCTTGTGCCTCTGTTCCTTAACATGTGTACCCTTTGACCTCCTTATATGCCTTATATTTTGTGGATTGTTGAGAAAACTGGCTGGTGTATGTGACGTTCCCTGTAGTTACGTATTATCTCTATTTTTATTTCTAACTTACAAATATATGTAATTTTTGTACGCTCGCTTACAATGTTGCGGAATACATCAAATCCAGACACAGTTCCGTTATCAACTGGTAATACATCATTAGAGAATGACGGAGACTAGTAATTGCAGTTCAGTTATGCATTGAGGATAGTGTCGATAAATAGCAAAATAGAAGCAGTCTTACGCTCAAAACATTTGATGACTGCAATTTATCAGAGAGTATATTACTAGTTTAAAGAATGTACATAGAGAATAACGAATAAATCTCATAAAAAAATGCATTAAAGTATGCACATTTTCAACCACTTACATTTGTCCAATATTGGAAGTTATTGTATGCTTCATTTGTTTCGTACCTTAATATATTTTGTACCACATGTGACAATGCGTTTAGTTCAGAAAGAAATTCATTTACTTTCGCACCGGTCGATCTAACAGTCTCAGAGCATGTGGCATATATATAATTTGATCCGTTGCTGAAGGGAGAGATACATGCTTTAGCACAAGACAATTCACTTTCCATACATTGAACCTTGGAATTTACCAAACAATAAAATCTTAAACGTATTAAAGTGAAACATTCACAAATTAAGTCTTCCAATATAATTATGCTGTGTGTTAGGAATAACCATACATCATTTCTAGTTTTTAGACGGTCGTTTACCTGTGACATTGCATGACTGTATACACACAGTCACTCCTTTATACAGAAAACATACAGACGCCAAACAAATGTCACAATCCTCCGACGACTCTATCAAATCACTGCTAGAACATATAAATATTACCACTCCGAAATGTGGCATGTGTCTAAAGCATTTAGTCTACATGTCACATCAGGAGAGGACATTGTGTTTGGTGACAGCAAACTGGAATTGATAGCGGCAGTCTCAAAGACAGTGCATTCGCGTGAGAGAATATTTCATGCTTATGTGTTTCATGATAAGATCAGATCGTCAATATATTTAAGGTCTGCTGTCTCGGTTTTTTTTTTCAATAATGCAAAGGCTCGTAGCATGTGAGTCAGAATCATTTGTTTTCAGTCATGGGCACCGTTACTGTTTGGTCGAGAAGATTAGAAACACAAGTATGTAATGATTTTATCTTAGTTTTGCGTGGATAAGTTCATCGTATTGCAATAAAGCTTTTATAGGACAAATTGTCCTAATATGTGAACAAAACCCTTTCGACGAAGAAGATGTCTTTTCCTGTTAGCTGTACAATTGGTATGGTCGGACGTGGTCACAAACTATTTGGTATTACATTTATACATCCGAACCTTCCGTATGTAATCCGATTTGATTAAGGAAATGCTATTCCTGGCACAGAATGATGCCAACAACGCCTGAGTAATGTGGACAGATTCATTAATACTATTCCCAAAGAGCTTTTCAATCCAAATTTATCGGCGACAGAGTATTTGCCGCCCTTTTCTTCCCAAGTATTTTACTTTATGTAGAATGCAGTGTCTGTCTCTAATCTGTAGTTAATGCACCTCCAATCCGCACTAATTCCATTTTAGAATTGGGTCTATACTCTGATAATCTTACAGATATTCAGAACATGGCAGAAACTACAATTTGGTCACATTGGTATGACAAGTTATCTTTTAGAATTAACTTCCAATACTTAATTTAAATAGGTGCAGGCATATACATTTATTACACACCCGTTTTGTGTTGTTTCTTTCTTGAGGACTTGGTGTTAAACTGTTTGTAATGTAAAGCTATTTTCACTCTCTTTTCTTTTTCAAAAAGAATTTGAATTGCATTTCGATTACCAACATGTTTAATCAATGTACCACCACTGCATAACGAGTTTACACTGACATAAAAGCAGAACTATAATATGAACTACAGAAGCACGTAGGTACGGTTCATGTGTTCTTGTTCTTTGATTGTATCTACATTTACCCCTTTGGAAATAGTCTCAATTAATATCTACTCATTTCTTTTCCATATAATGCCAGTATAAAGCACACGACAGTCGTTACAATATACTATCGTTGGCCAACTTCTTATGTGTTCTTAGTCCCAGACAATATCGTTATCTATAATTCATGTCCTGTCATGTTAATATACACTGATCATTTCTCACATGCCACTTTAATATTACACTATATTACAGTAAATGCTTCTGATTACACAGGAGGTATAGTAATTGATGAACATTTAATATTAGCATGAAATTAGTGAAAGCTATAGA
Source organism: Mactromeris polynyma (assembly GCA_032209605.1). Classification (NCBI taxonomy): domain Eukaryota; kingdom Metazoa; phylum Mollusca; class Bivalvia; order Venerida; family Mactridae; genus Mactromeris; species Mactromeris polynyma. Next base: position 4,974,476 of record JASFXZ010000005.1, read on the forward strand.
CACGGATACACGGATGTTCTGTGAAAGGTAAAACAAATGTGAACAATGAGTTTTTCATACTGTCTTGTCTGTCTGCACTGGCAGCTGAATGTGTGGATGTGTGTATTGTGTTGCATTATGGTGCAAGTATTCATATATCCTAATACATATGGTGATGTTTGCTACTACTGGTACATTTTGCTGGCGAGGAATGGTTGTTATCAGACAGCATTGCAAAGAGAAGAAATGAAACCTATTGGTAAAATGTTGGCAATGCCTACTGTTGTAAAATCCTGACTCAATTTGTTTGCCCGCACAATTTGCGATATACGGCGTGTGACAAATGGTACCATAGTCTATTACTTTCTCAGTATTATTTACACAGACAAGTATTATGATTTAATTAAGGTTTGGAAGCGTACAATGAACACGGAGTTGGCAACGTTTGCATGCTCGCTATATGACTTTTTACACTACTGTAAGTTGCTTGCTACAAGATATAAACCAGATTTCGTTGCTACAAAAACTGAATTACAATACAAAGTTTGCCGTATGGAGACGAGAATTTCATTTCTTGGCGATAACATTATAACAAAGGCGCTCGACCTTATACATTGCTCCCCACATAGACAACACTTCAACTTCTACAATTGTTCGTATTGTCATACTGCAAGCCTGGTTCGTTGATGATGCAATACATGTACATTTTTAATTTATTTCGTATCTGTATGCAATAAATTTACTCTGGAAAGAATGGAATGGAATGCGAGACTTATCATGTTACAATTACGCATGTATCATAATATATCGTTCCTAACAGTAAAGTTTTCTTTGATAAATTATTAAGTACACAAAATTTTGTTTTAAACATTATGTGCTCACATAATACATGCATTGCTCCTTCGCCATCTGCTCATATCTTTAATATATGTTCGATGACTGTTTGCAATGAAATATGCTCTCAAAGAGTTAAAGCAAAAACGTGGTACCGTATTTATGTGAATGTCTGATAATATTTCCGTCTAGTTCAACAGATTGTTCAGAGATCCATTGGGAGCATTGTTTAACAGAACTTAATATGTCACCAAAACCTAATTGTTCCGACAACACCTTTTAGGAATCTCATTAGTGTCTAGGGAATGTATTCTATCATTCATACTGTAATGGATGGTGATTTAATATTAGATTCCCGATATCCTTTATTAAGGAAATAGATTTACTGGCAAACTGCGTATGTACTTGGTATTTACAAAAAACATATGAGCGCACTTCACGTTTCATGACCATGTGTGTTTTCATCTGTTGAACGTTTGTAATAATTTAATTAATTATTTAGTTTGCAAAACTAGCGTCGGAAATAAATCATTTCACGTCGCGATGGTGATGAAATATAAATATGGTGATACCCTTTGTTTGGTCATGTTTGCTTCCCTGTACGATAAGTGGCATATAACAGTTAGTGCAAGGTCGGCATGCCGACAAACCTTAGAGTTTAGTCTGACTGTTGTTACATAGGCGGTCATTGTATTGCTTAGTTTGTCTCCATGTTTAATAGAAACACTGTCCTCTTTGATTCTCCTAGTTAGACCTTATGATTAGCCTAGCGTATGTACCTATTAACCTCCTCAGGTGCCTTACATTTTATGGATTGTTGTATTCCCGGAGGTCTGAGTGGTGAGGCACTGTCTTATTTACGTGGCTTCTCCTGTAGCAACTTATTCCCTCTCTTTTTAGAGTTGTACGGCCCATCTATTAAAACTAGCACCCTCGTGACCTATCCAAGTAAGCGTTTAGATTATATGGATATTAAATAGTTAAGTAGCATTTAAGATATTTCTAGTCATCATGTTAAGGGCCTAGAGCAACTAGTGTGTTTATTATTCATAGTATTCATGTTTATACTCCCATGGCAACTGTTATAAAGATTCCATTGGATGTCATACAAGATGAGCACGATAAATAACATTAGCAAACAATATTAATGTAAAAAGTATCATTGTAGTCTTGTGGTCTGAGGGATATTTCCATTGGTACAACAGCTATTGTACAATCTAATTGAATGGTACGCCACCTTGTGTACCTCGTTTGCTGTTCTTCAAATATAACTTCGTTTGTTGGAGATACAATTCCCAACATACGCATATCTTTATTGACTTTTTTGTCTTCGCTTAAAGTAGCGAGTTATTTTTCTTCTCTTCACTGATGACTACACGATAGTTTTAAACCATAAATTGTATTTCATTTCATAATACAGCTTTCTATTTGTTTGATATTGCCACGTTTATGAACCGAAAGTAGCCGTTTTTAGACATCAAAAGCGAAAGTAGGAATTTTCTATGAATTTAATTAAATTTTCTTAGAAATTGGAGTGGTTGTCTACGAACATTAAATGTCAGCATGTATATATATATCAATAACGCTTATCATTGATTACAAGAATTACAAAAACTACACACCGCTTGAAAACCTGTAGATAATAACCGCTTGCGTCAGAGGTTGGGATCAGATGGCTGGTGATCTCCTACATTTTCAAATCCTGTTCAGATAGATAGATACTTTTATTTCCTCAATGCATGGAGAGCAGAACAATATATACAAATTTAAGCAATACAATAGTAAACAAACAAATCATCAACAAATCATGGAGTCAGAATACAGTTAAGAATTTAAGACAAACAGGTATGGAAATCCGTACATATAAGAAACACGTGTAAACGATGTACAAATACATATCTGAAAAAATATCAAGAACATTTAGCCTAGCAATACACCATATTGAAACGCGATTTAATTGCATTATACAACTAAGTCTTAACGACAGCGAAACAAAAGACAAGCGTGTTCATAGCACTCGGTAAAACTGATATTTGTTATAATTGTAATTGAGAATAAGATGAGTTCAAACAAGAACGAAAGACGACAATAACTAAGTTTACCTTAACAAAGTTAAGACACTTTAAGTGAAATGCAAAAAAAATATTTATGCATGTATATATAGCTATATCTAGATATGTATAATGTATTACTATTATGATATATTAACAAAGTACACGTTTATCTCATTAACAGCGGAGATCATGATATCTCCATACGATAACATCATTCAGTTCTCGTCGTGTATAATTTTTTTGCGTTCAGTAGTCCAGTGTTGAAAATGATTGCGCCGCATCATAAAGGAATGAAGAAACGTATAGCTAGTAACGACAAATCTGAATTGATAATGTCGATCATACAAGTAATGATGAAGTTAACATACATGAATATGAGGCAATTAATTGGATGATTAAGTTTAATGGTGTTTGTCTCATCTCACTGACCTTTTAAAAAACAGTTTACAGTAAAATAATGAGTTTTTTTGTATTTTTTAACAAATACCCAATTGTGTAGTTGTAGAAGATTTGATAGTACTTGAACCGATATCATCAAATGGTATTGTGGGTGTTTCAGGACGTTTTATCCATAAACTTAATCTAAGCTAGTACTTGTTTCTAACTTCTTGGAATGATTCCATAAAACATTGCACCCAGTTCCGAACTTTTTTATCCCAGTTTTATTTACATCTTTCCCATAAATGAGTCTGTTTTCGTCATATTCATTTCCATTGGGACATTTGCATGAATTTCCATCCTATTGAAACAATTTCTTTCCGTCATTCTAGACATTCTTAAACCCCATCAAAATATATTGAAGACCAATGCATACAGTCCTCAACCTATTTGTATTACATTTCCATTTTTCATATGTCCTTACGGAGCAATTTCCGTGAAGATGGCCATTTACAAGACAAAGAAACAGTAATAGATACAACAATAAATAATACATTATTTAATCTACTCTTAGATGAAAAACCTAAATATTTCTTAACCACAAACTACCATTGATACTCTTGTGAATATGATGCAATATTAAAGCATTCGATAAAGCACCTAAGGTTATACATACTTGTATACTTAACATAAGTCAGTATTACTGTATGACCATATGGGTCTATTTAGGGAGGCATAGTCTTATGTATGTGGAGTTCCCTGTAACAACTTAATCTCTCTTTCAAACCGCTTGTCTTTGAAATTACATGCCTTTTTTGGTTTTGTGGTTGCGCTTTGAGTGTGACTTGTCCAGCTCGACTTCTTTATTAATTTTAGTTCCTGAGGAATGTATATTTTCCATTATTTTCTTGATGAACATATCTTTCTTTTTGTCTTGAATGTTGCATTTCAATCGCTATTACTCACTTAGACGATGAATGTAATGTACAATCGACGAAATGATACAAAAACTAAAGTCGACAACTCTGACAACATAACAGGCGAATTATCTTGAAGTTCTTGAATAATATTACAGAGCGGCGGAATATTAATAATGCCGTCGGTTGGATCTCCAATTTGCAAGTTCAAACTCTTTATACCGATTGCAAGCTGTGAAAGAAAAAAATATTGAAATACAGGAACAAACCACAAAACGGCATACAGTAAATAACGCAAATGGAACTGGTATTGTGCGCTAATTTGCCATTAACCATAATGACAATAAGCACACATTGCTGCTTCTAACATAAAACTGGTATTGTACGCTAATTTGCCATTAACAATAATGACAATAAGCACAAATTGCTGCTTCTAAAATAAAACTGGTATTGTGCGCTAATTTGCCATTAACAATTGTGACGATAAGCACAAATTGCTGGTTCTAATACAACAATCAAGAAATAGAACAGAAGAGACGTGCAGTCTACTTGCAACCGAATTATATCTTCATACTATAATATTACACCAATATGAGCCTAATTGAATTTTCCTACTCTTTGAATAGAATTATAGTCCCGAGAGTGTAATACTTTGTTTCCTGAATGCATCAACTTTCTTCTGATATAATATACTCCATCATTGAACAAAATTGCTAGACAAATTTTGGCTTCATTTGACAAATAAAGCCTTTATGTACGTGAATATATCAAAATAAGTATGTAATTTTGAACATAACATAGACATAAATACGTGATTTTAGAGACTCAATATCCATAATAATATAAGTGCAAACTTATGCTCCTGTTAAACGAATAAAAGTCTCCATGAGAAGTATAACTTGCACAGGCACTAGCTTATGCATGCGGATCTGTTTACAGTGTTTAAAAAAAGTACATGATATTTAGAACTGATTCATTCGTATTTGCCATTGTATTCTTTCGTTAAAGTAATTCACCAAAAGAGGCATAGGAATTATAGCACTTATTATGTATTCAAATATTACATGGTAGTTTTGGCAATCGAATATACGGTCAACCTATCGAATGAGTATTCGAGCATTTCGACATTCATCGATTACAACAACGGCATCACCTGTTTGCTCATCATTATAATTTGAGCGCCTCTGCACGATTTCTAACCTCTTCTTTAGGTGACGCCATTTCCAGCAAACGCCACATGTAACGTCACCATGTACTGAAAATAAGCAATATTGACCATATGGAGTAAAAATGGTTTCCTGCTTGCAAATAATGACATCACACATTGCCATTTCTTGAATTATGTCACTAACAGAAGATGTTGTAAATCCTATAGCAGTGCTCATTTCTTCCTGCACATATACATACACCATGCCTGTTTGAACAGCTTTGTTACCAACAGAAAGAAAACTGTTGTTGCTATTCCAGCTTGTTTATGAAAGTAGAAGCAATATCTAAATCTCTTTATACCCATCATAATATAACAATCAAAATTATAAATCATTTTCTCATGAACTGTACGTACGGATGAGAATAAAGGAAGTAAAACTAACTCTAATTCATGCGGTAGATTTTTGTTGAGCTAAAATATGCAGAACACAACATTCAAGCAGTTTTATCATAATACAATATTTACATGGAGAAATATTAATTCAACATTTTTCATATTTGTAAAATCTCCGCGATTACATTATTAATGACAGGAGTGTTAAAGTTTCTCTCATGGACCACTTGACATGTATAAACACCTGTAGATATCATTTCACATGGATCACGTCCTTCAAATTAATGATGATCACACCATTGAACTATAATACATTTGCTTTTAGCTACCATACATTGATATCTTTTTTTATCGAATATTCGAATGCCAAGTCTGTTTTCGAGTATTCGGACGTATACACGAATATTGGTATTCGTTGGCACCCCTAAACAATTTCGCTCGTACCTACTACAGTATAGTACAGTATAATACTTCCATGCATTGTAAGATTCAAATGTATCAACTCTAACATTAAACATAGTTTCCCATTTTATGATAATTGTTTGCAGGTCTTATTTTGTCCCTATGAGTCGTTCGTTTACTTCGCTTTGTTTTAATTTCCGACGATGACTGTTTAATTCTTTCTTCAATAGCAGACACACTGAACAGTTAATATCTACATGATACAAACTTCTCAGCTAAATTATTTTAAACGACAACATTTAATATTCCTATACATCCCTATAGACTCATTGACTATAAGAAAATGGCCATTTCCCAGACAAAAAGCGGTGAGGAGTTAACCACATTTCTGCCAAAATACATCATAATACTACATGTATTGAGCTCTAGAGTATGGATATAAATCATTTTTGCCTTAGATATTCTGGTCATCGTGTAATATTGTAGTCTAGCTATGTTATTCACATTATTGAATAAGTCCGACTTTCAAGACAATGGGAAATTATTTGGTATTGTTTCTCAAGTTCAATTTAAAATGCCAATAATAAAAACATGTACTCGTATACTATTACAAACATTCTATGCCTGTATATCAAAGGAAGGACAAAGTTGTTACAGGGAACGCCACATTCACGAAACAACGCCTTCCTCACCAGATCCTAGTGAAGCACCAGCACATAGAACACCAGGAGTTGAGAAGGTGTAAATGCAAACAGCAAATAGGGCAATAAGGAATTGTGTGGCTGGTTCTTAAAGCCAAATAAGGAGAGATAAAGGTGACAAGAAGGTGAGAAAGAGAATGCATTACAGGACGAGCAAAGGTCACAACTTGGCCAAGACATTTCAATTTTCATTTTGTTGGACACTTTTTTGAAATATTTTTAGTCATATATTTGTAAAATGTACTCGCGATGAAAAGCATGTACTTTTTGTAACTAAGGTGGAACTTTGGTATTTGAAAATTGAGAAATGATTAATTAGGCCAGCACTGCTTTATATATTTTTACACAATAATCGTAATTCCGTTTACAAAATTATCAGCTTAGGAGTTGACATGATTGTAACTTCTACCGTCAGGTCGAGAATGGCAACTTATATTCAAATAATATTAACAATAGAATAGAAGTGTAGCATACAACATAGTCCAGCCACGGACGTCACATCTCTATACTGTCGCTGTACGTCTGTTACGAACGACGCGTGTAAAGGTCGGTGTACAGAGACATGTATGCGGGGCTACATACAACACGACACTTTGTTTGTCTAGATTTGATATATCGCAACGGAATTCTTGCTAATTGGCGATATACTGCGTTTTTGATGAAAGAGACACCGATAGTGATCATTTTTCCGTTCTTAAAGTGAACTGTCGCTGTTGTAGTCACGTCACGGCACTGGCAGTGATTTATAGACCCAACACAATTGTCTGCTTAAAAGATTTATCGTTGTCATTGTCGATACGCGGTATAGATAGAATAATGAAATGTTGTGTAGCAATGTTACCATTTACTGAATATTTGAAATAAATGCAATTCGCACATCGTGTGTATGAAACTAGCAAAGACAAAGCCTCTGTTATCTTAACTTGTACCTCCTTCCAAAAACATATTCCCTAACAAATGTCAAAATATACAGACTTAATTGCAATTCTCTGATATAATTAACTAATACAGACAAACATAACTCATAATTTCTTCTTTCTCTTACATAGAACCCTTTTAACCGGGAAATGCAGGTGGCACGAACTTGTTCTGTTCAAAGGAGTCTCCGGATCAATGGGGTTTTGTACAATATAACCGGAAAAGTGCTAGGAAAACACAATTGCCATTACTCTTCTGCTATGAACTTTGTTCCTCCTACGTTAATATCATTGCATACGATTTTGTGGGCAAAGGAACATTATAAAGTATTCCTGAAAATGTTTCAAGAAAAAAACTAAAAAGGCTTTAACGCAAATGGATTTTACTGGAGACTTCAACTCAAATTATATAATAGGCTAATATCGTGATTTGATAAATGGTTTTCCACCAAATGAATATGTTGTAAATATTGGGATATTACCTATCGGCGATACTCATTATTTGCTATCATTTATGTATCATATTCACTCATCTTTAGCGTTTGTGTATCATGACTTCCTTTCCTCTATTATTGAGTTCTTGTTTAAGCAATGCCCCCAGTTAGGTTTTAGTGTAGCTAGAAATGTTAGAACACGGCGAATTTCACAACACTGAAATTGTTCAAATTATCATTTTATAGTGTCCTTCTCGTCATGGTTGTTGAGTTTTGCTGAAGTATTGTCACGCCATGCTCCTGTCGTCAATGAGTTTTGTATACGGTATTCAATTCAAAAGTATGTCCATTCTTGACAGTATCATTAACTCTGGAAGAGCTCAGAAGTACATTTTTGACTTTTCTTAACAAAAGCTAGCTTTTAAGAACATTGCAAAAGTATCCATTTCTTGACTAAACAGTATGTCAATATTGTAAATTCGTAATATTTTAGTATGTTTCTTCTTTCGATGGAAAAAATAAAAGAAATTCATTGTGAGCAGATAAATGAAGTGGATTGGATTGTATCACACATGTGTTACAGATAATGCCATTGGAAATATGTTGATCTGCATTATTTTGAAATAAACCTTGAACTTATTATATTTCGAAATTTCAATCAGTACTTAAACGTCTGTCATGATCAGCTTACAGTATGCCGTTAGCGTTTCTATATCCATTACTCAGACATTGCTTTTATCATTTAATTCATACGTTGTCAAGTTCGATGTCTAATGTAATATTTCACAATTTATATAAACCAATGTTCAGGCTGGAATATAGTGGCGACCTCGAGCTGTAATAATAGCGTATTTATAGGCGCTTAACTTTTAAACAATATTTATATCACAATGGTGACTTAATGAATCATAACTATGTTTAAGTTATAGTAAGGAAGAATCCGATGAGTGCCTTACTTACTACATATTGCAATTAGTAATGGACATAATGAGATCCTACAATGACGCCACACATGTGTTATGATATATAAAATGTTTCTGTTGCAAGGTTAGATCATAGGCGTAATTGAAGTATTTTAATTATTAAGATAAAATATTTGAATACGACCGGTGTCGTGATGATTTCCAAAATCCTGACAAATTTATACATTTGTACTTAATAAGATATTAAGTTCAACCATAATAAGATATTGAATTGTTCCAGGGAACGCCACATGAACAAGACACTGACTCCCAAGAAAACAATAGTCTAAAAAACAATAGGCTCTGAGGGGGTGCAAGGGTAAGCATGTATTGGAATTTCGGTGAAAGGGTAAACATGTACGGAAATAGGGATGAAAGGGTAAATATGTAATGGGAATAGGGGTGCAGGGATTGGTCTGACCGACCATAAAGAAAAAAATAGGGGTAAACATCTTTAAAACGGTGATCGGCTAAACTTTAAATAAGCGAAGATATTGTAGTTTAATTTAGGTCATGTGTTAAAAGCGTTAGACTCCTTGTAAAGTATATACATAGACAATAGAAGTAATATAGGACAACCGCCTAAGGATAGGGACCCATCCGCATTCTTTAGTGTTTTTTACAATTTTTAACATTAATTATTTAACCAAAGCCAGTTATACTTGGTCAAATGCTAGATATTGAAAAATCAAACGGAATATCCCGTTATATTTTGCTTTAAGTGTGGCTGTAGAGATTGTTTGTAGCTTTCAGTGTTCGACTTCGTCATTCATTTTCGACTTATTTGTATAGACGTTGTATATCTCTGAAATACACTAAACGACATCAATATTTTTTCCAGTGTGTCTATTAAACACTTTCACTCATACATAAGAGTAATGTAAGAAATTCACTGATTCAGAATAATTTGAAATTCAATTCTACTGAAATAAACAAAAGGTTTCTCAAAACTGCGATAATGGTCTAAATGTTTCAAGTTACTATGCAGTTTGTTCTGTTACAACATTTGGCACAATAAATATCACAATAAATTATGCGATAAAATATCAGGTACGTGTGACACACTTTGAACATCTCTGTACGAAACATGACCGGTCAGCTCAGGCAGTAAAACACAGGACTACCAAGCTGGGTGCGGAATGGTCGGAACAGTTTCAATTCTGTCTGATACTATTGAAGATAGTACATCCAAAGTCATTTGTATGCCAACGCTGATTCGAGTGAAGAAGAAATCAGTTGCTTGCAGATCAACAAGTTATGGCTGGCAACCAACGAACACTGGTCAAGGGGCCCTATTCACAAACAATTAAGACTGAAACGCTGACTTAGACTTTAAATTTGCAAAAAAGTTAAATTTACCAGCCTTCTGATTTCATTATATCTGTACGGATGAATAATTTTCAGAAGAATTCTTGTTACGCACTGTTCAAACAACGTAGGAGCAAAATGAACATTTAACTTTTTAAAGTATAAGTCTGAGTTTGAGTCTTTAAATGTTTGTGAATAAGGCCTATGCCACCGACATCCGTTCGGAACTAAACTTCATTAAACTCCCACATGACGACAATATTTGTAGAAATGGTATCGTTTTTGGAACACTTTGTAAGAGCAATTTAAACATGGTAATATTCACAATTAACACTTTGGTTCAAAGTGTTTGATAAAGCTATCACAATTATATTTTACAATGTTTTGTTTTCTTTGCGATGTTGACACTGTTTTACCATCAATAACTGTTGATAATTATTGATCGTACAATTCAAGGTTCCTACTGATTATACTTGTTCTTGTTAATCTCTTAAACCGTGTACAACATATCTATATTCGTCTGTTTTCACGCCACAAACGTGAATGGGGGTAATTCCAGTTGCATAATTTGTTACGTTGCTTCATTTGTACAACCAAAACTGTTTCAATAAATACAAGTAAACTGACACGTGTGAAGTGATTTATAAAAGCGTGGTCTCTCATCACTCTATAACTTCATTGTTGCATTTCTGACTTGTTACGTATGTATACTCCTACGTGTTGCTATTTCTGTTGCTGTTAATTCGCCTTTTGAGAGTTCCAGTTTTTCCAGTGCTGTTCCTGTCCGCTTTCCAATTTGTTCATCCATCACTAAATTTAAGGAGCATCTGGTGACTTCATCACTAGAATACCCTTTCATAATCGTTGTACATAACGAGCTTTTGAATAATTTGTAAACAACGAGCAAAAGACTTGTTCTTCAACAACTAACGCGCATGGTAAAATGTGCAAATACGATGTTTCTGAAGATAACTCTGAAACAACCTATCTTCATTTGCAAGGAAATATTGCAGCAACATGTCTCCCAATGCGAGTAATAGTATGTAGATAATTGTATTGTATACTGTCACACGATACATTACGTACTCCCCTAAGCCTACCTATGTTCTTTTTAGACACGTGATTGTCTTGTTATTACAATATGTTCTGTTATTGCAATACTTTCATAAACCAACAAGGAATAGCATCAACCATTAACAATTTTATCAAACTTTATGGTGTCTTTTATGTATCTGATGTTGTTGAGAATCAATTGGAAAGGTGTTTTGTAAACGAAACTAAATGCGTGTCTGAAACACGTTCATGGTCAGTAGGGGAGAAAGGTTTTACAATTTTGAGCCAATTCCAAATATTTAAGTTTGACAATTAATCGATTGACATATTTGGTTATTAACGATAACAATTAATCGGTAAGACAGTATCTATTTAGTATATCATCTACTTCTACATTATAGTTTTCCAACATCCAAACGACAATTGTGAAAGTGCATATCGCTGTATAAATTACTTGCTTCTATATTATTCCATAGAATGGTTCCATAACATAGAGCCATACTCGTGTTGATCATTCTTATAAATGAGTCTGTTTGCGTCATGTTTTGTTTCCACTGGGACTTTTGTATGTACTTCTTAACAATCGAAACAATTTCCTTACGTCATCCGAGTCAATCTAAGACCTATAAAAAATAACACTTGGAGAACACGCGTGCCCCGTTCTCAACATATTACTGTATTACATTTAATTTTTAGTTGTTTCCTCTGTCCCCAAGGAGCGATATGTACCATGAAGAAAAAGCCAGTTTCCAGACATTCAGCAACGGTATCAATAAGTCACTGAATAAAGATATATTCTACTGTCAAAGCTTCAATATTCGGAGTATTCCACTGCAAATGATAAATCACCATTCTAGAAGTATGAATAAATACATGTTTGCAACGAGCATGTTTTCTCTTCTATATTTACTGACGATGTGCCGTTTGTATTTCATGTGTCAAAATGTGTCGTGATAATTTTTTGACAAAATTGAGAGCCTGTAGTTTACGGTCTGGACGAATTGACAAATGGGAGGAAGAAATACATCAAACTGTAGCCAATAATACAGAATTAAATTGGCCATGTCTGAAATCCCTCACGTTCTACAACATTTCCACTAATGAACATATTATTGAGTATATGATAAATGACATAGACTGTGTTTCATCTTGCTTTGAACAGTCGTTGTCAGTATTTCACTCGTTAATGAATAATATATAAATGCTCATTAAATGTCTAACCGTTTTTGTTATTATTCATTTTTGTGATGACTGTAATCTAGAAATGCATATATAAATACTAAAATCAATTTTGATTTAACTAACAGCCTAGCAGATTGTTAATTATACATTCATACCTATATAAGCAGTATAATACTCATGTTTTTGTTCATTTCTAAACATACATATAAACAATATAGGACATGAAGTTAAACTATTAATGAATATTCAATATAATAATGTATTCCGTTGTATTTGTCTTAAAAAGAAGTATATGATATTTAATACTTCAAAAACAAGATGCTTAGAATTGGTAGTGTTTGTTAATAGATGTTGTAAGCAAATAAAGCGACAGCGTTGTACGAAGAAGCCCGATCAAAGGGGCCAGATACATCTTTAAATCTTCAATTCAGCAGTTCCAATGATTCATTTACTTTTCATACTAGTGCAGGTAGAAATAAGTGAAATAACCATATAAGTAGCCTAATGGATAATGCAGTACTCTCAAATTTTTCCATGCTGTTGCCATTAACAATAGTGGCAATAGTCATTAAACATAGCTTTTTATAGCAGACAGGAAATGAGTGATGGTATATCTCCTTGCAATCAAATCACTTCTGTATACTATAATATGAACCGTAAATAGTTGTGTAGCCTTAAAGTGTTTAAATGTAACTTTCTTCTGATATCATATCCTCCATCATTGAACAATTGTAGCTACAATTGACAAACAGAGAGCTTTAATGTTCGCGAATAGATCATGATGAACACATAACGTAGACATACATAAGTGATTTAGAACTCAATTTAGTTTTTTGATATTGGTGAATGATTATACATAAGTTGACCGAATTGAAGTATTCTGTACTATGTTTGCCGATAGGAGGCTGAATTTGCCATACGTTCGGTGAAGGAGTTTGTGGCTAACGTTTCGTAACGTTTGCATTTTTGTTCCTCGTGTGCAGTGGATGTAATGCGGTGGGTCAGGGATTCAAAATAAAACAGTTTCATAACGTTCGCAATTGTTAGCCGTGACTGAACGCATGGTGGTATTCGATTATTTAAAAGCTGCTCCTGTTAGACTGTACTATCTAATTCATGATTGCCATTGCACTCATTTCAACCTACGTAAGTCATAAAACAAAGAAAACTTAATAAAACATCTCGGACTCTCCTTTTTCTATCTCTTCATTATCCTGCTTGTAATCAAATGTATACTGTTTTTGTTTACTTTATTCGTTCCGCATAATGTTTTTGTTTACTTTATCATTTCCGCATAATGTTTTTGTTTACTTTATCCTTTCCGTATAATGTTTTTGTTTACTTTATTATTTCCGCATAATATTTTTGTTTACTTTATCCTTTCCGCATAATGTTTTTGTTTACTTTATTCTTTCCGCATAATGTTTTTGTTTACTTTACCCTTTCCGCATAATGTTTTTGTTTACTTTATTCTTTCCGCATAATGTTTTTGTTTACTTTATCCTTTTCGTATAGTGTTTTTTTTACTTTATTCTTTCCGTATAATGTTTTTGTTTACTATATCCTTTCCGTATAATGTTTTTGTTTACTTTATTCTTTCCGTATAATGTTTTTGTTTACTTTATCCTTTCCGTATAATGTTTTTGTTTACTTTATCCTTTCCGTATAATGTTTTTGTTTACTTTATCCTTTCCGTATAATGTTTTTGTTTACTTTATTCTTTCCCGACGATATCAATTTGTTTCTCCTTTCTTTAACACTCACACTGAACAATCGATGTGTATAGAGAACCTTCTTCTCAGCTAAATGATATTAGATATCAATACGTTCATATTCCTGTACATCCCAATAGACTCGTTTATTTTATGAAAATGGCCAATTCCCAGACGAAGAAACTGAGACGAATTAACCACTAATCTAACATTGTACTACTATGTGTATTTGAGCCTTCAAGAATTGATATCAATCAAATCTGCATAGAAAGTCATTCTACGCTATGTCACATGTCTGCAAATACGATTGAATCAAATTCAGAAGACGAATACTTGAATGTAATGTTCAGCAAAGTTTATGATACCCTTAGACTATAATTCCTGATATTCGATTAATTATTGATGCATCGTTACTTTTAAAGTTGCATTATAATAATGTGGTATTATTCTACAATTTACTTAAAAAGACAACGACAAAATCCCGACATATATATTATCTTGATTTCTATAATTATCTTGATACATCTGCATATTATGACGTTGGGAGTAGATCATTAAGTCAACGTTATATTTCCCAATTACAAAATTTTAATATAACAATGTGTAAAAGTGCTGTTACATTACATGAAATAAATAAAATAAACAAGAAACATCTTGAAAAAAGATGGTCGGCGCAATGTAAAGCAAGCAAATTAGTTGCAATCTGAAAGTTAAGATTTGTTGTGTAAAATACAAACAATGCCTAGATGTTACGATTGCTGGTCACTCGATTATGTTACCATATAGTAACTCCGATACAAGTAAGGGGAGATGACTTCGTAGGAGATGGGATAAAAATTACTCCGTAGTGCGATTAATCACAGACAGTATAGTCTATCTAGAATCTTCTTAAGTACAACGCTGTTCAATTAACAGAAGTGTTGACTAACAACACAACTTACTAGATAAATCTTGAAATATACTATAGATCTACGTTCAGAAAATTGATTTCGGTAATATAACCGTAATTCAGTGGATTTCGGTAATGTAACGTACCCCTTATCGAAAGATTAACCAATCCGCGTCAAGGTTACAAACGTAGTTTGGTTGAAGAGAAATAAGCTAAGTGGTTAATATTAGACGTGAATGGTTGCCACAACACTCATATGCAAATAGCAAAGTTATGTTAGAATTGCTGCGCCGAAAAATGATTTCGTTCCAATTTGCTAAATATGTACATGTATTACAATATATTAATTTCTAGAGCATTCTCAACAATTGCGTCTCATTTTATTTTGCCTTTTCGGAAGACAAACAATTCAAGCTAGTGAATATAAATCATTTTAGTTAATATCTCCGTATCTCACGAGCAAACATATTTAGAATGGACTCTAGGTCGGAAAAGCGATTTTCAAAAATAATCAACTGAAGTAACCCATTTGTGATACAATCGTATGTACTTCATTATACGCCCTAGAAGTTGTTAATATTTTCCCGTCGAAATGACGAATATCCCAACAGTAGTTTAGTTATATACGGCGATTAGTTGACCTCAATAGTGCTCCTGGTTACCAAACAGTGAGAACGTGCTCCTCCTCAAGCAACGGACAACTTCATCACCTAAATCAGAGTTAAAAGGTGGAAGATAAATTACTGGATGCATAATACGCCTTTGTGAGGTTTCGCCGAAATAGAACAAATATGTACCATATAAAAATAGTGTTTAGATGAGTGATATACAAGACATATTAACGGACAGTTAGAAAACAGAGACTGAACAGGAGCACACAATACAACATTTAATTGTCCTTATTTGACACATCACACCGAACTTTTTGCTAATTGACGAATTGCTGTGTTAGTGATGAACGATCCACTGGTTGTGACATTATTTTGTCCTTAAAGCAAACTGTCGCGGATGTAGACTCATCATGAGACTGGCAGTGATTTATTGACCTAACAAAATTGTCTTTTTTAAAGATATATCTTTGTCATTGTTGTTACGCGATGTAGATCTAGAAATGAATTGGTGCCTTTAATTGTCATATCATGTGTATGAAACTAAAGAACTATTCTATGTTATCTTAGCAAGAATATCATACAAATATTATTTCATTACAAATGACTACACACACACACATACAAATATGCCATTAATTTAATGGAATTGGCTATTATAAACTTTTTATACGCAGACAAGCCTAACTCATGCTTTCTTCTCATTTTCAATATCACTGGAAAAAGTACCAGGAGAACACAATAAAATACATTAAATTTATTTACTTTTATAAACTTTAACCCTGCTAATATAATCGTTTTACAGAGAAGATGGTGTTTTGTTCAACGGCTCCAATTTTTCAAATTATTTTAAGAAAGGCGTTTAGGGTTGAACGGCAATTAATCTTCATATGTGTACTTTGACGTTTGCTTTGTATACTAGGTGGTTTTACGCGAATGTCCCTCTCTTTGGGTTGTCAATTACTTTATTCAGTTGCCTATACAGTGGGAAAATAAAAGGGATTTTATTAAAGACAACGTTTTGTATTGGTATGAGTAAAATGTGTCAATGTCAAGACTAAAACTCAAATAACGAAGGTCATGGATAGATAATGATTAACAACCAAGTAAATATACTGTAAATGCTGGTGTTTTACCAAAGCCCGTCCCAAGACGACATTCCAAGTTTTACTCATATTTTATTGTTTGTGTCTTGCGCTCTTTCTTCCTCTGTGATCATGTACATGTTTGTATATATTTCATGTTATAATCTTCTAATAACCAAATTACTTCTTGTTTATATCGGTTTAATTGTAACGCGAGCATAATATATAATTATGAAAGAACTTAATAGTGTCGCTTGAACTTTACAAATGTTAAAACAAGATGAAGTTACGACATTGCATCGGTCCAGAGTATCATTCAATATCGTCTTTCTAGAGCAATCTCAACGATTGCATCTCATTTTATTTTGCCTTTTCGAAAGACAAACAATTCAAGCAAGTGAATATAAATCATTCTAGTAATGGGTGTTTTAAGTTTGCGATATTCAGTCGTAAAAGTGTGTCCATTTTTGATTAGAATACGTCTTGAAGGACGGTTGAATTTAGTCAGCGATCATGGACAGGATCATATACATGTTCTCTGATGGCGATCAGAGAAGTCCAAGTTTTGTTTTGTTTTCCTCGATCTAACTTAGCTTTAAACAACATTTCATAAGTCTCAATTTCTTGAAAAAACACTATTCCAGAATCGTAAACGTTTGTTCTATCTCGGCGAAACCCCACCAAGGCGTATTGTGCATCCAGTGATTTATCTTCCACCTTTTAACTCTGATTTAGGTGGAGAAGTTGTCCGTTGCTTGAGGAGGAGCACTATCTCACTGTTTGGTAACCAGGAGCACGTTCTCGCTGTTTGGTAACCAGGAGATCAGTTGAGATCAACTAATCTCCGTATATAACTAAAATACTGTTGGATATTCGTCATTTCCACGGGAAAATATAAACAACTCCTAGGGCATAACATGGACTGCATAGGATTTTATCAAAAATGGGTTACGGATAATTCCAAGCGAACTAACTAAGTTAATCTGCATTAGTTTGAAGCAAACATTAAACTTATTTGTTTTCTTTATTTCAATCAATACAATAACGTCTGCCATGATCTGCTTACAGTATGCCGTTAGCGTTTCTATATCCAATACTCAGACATTGCTCTTATCTCTAATTCATACGTTGTCAGGTTTGATGCTTAATGTAATATTTCATTATTAGTATGAATACAATGGTCAGACCGAACTATGGTTGTAAGAGTAAAATATTTATAGATGCCTAACTTATCATAAACATAACGAAGGTCACAATGGTCACTCAATGAATCAAAACTATGTTTTTTAATGTAAGTAAGGCAAAGAGTGTATTCTTACTATATGTTGCCATAAGTAATGGGCATAATGAAATCCTTCAAGTTTTGTCGAAAACTGTCCTTCCTGTATCGTAGTTGGTCAGAAGGAAATAATTCCTTTCTTTATAAAACTTTCATTTCTCATCCTTTATAAACTTAAATATCGAAAATTTTGTGAACATGTTATAATTTGCAGAAATTCATTCAAATGTAAATACCCTTTTGCTTGCTACCGAATGATTAACGACATTTTGTTCAAGTGGGCGTTGACTTTAGGTTTTAAATGGTTGTATTTACGCATGACTAGGGCGTGTAATTAAGATAATGGATAACTTTCTAATCCTCCCAGTTAACGAAATATTATGCTTAAGCATATTCGAATATCGTTCCATTCAGTTGGGATTTTTATAAAGTGGAAATTAGACAGCGTAATTATTTTTAAATTACTCCCTGTCAATAAACCACAAACACGTTATATATCACTTGTCTTGATTTGTTGGTTAAAGTGGTATTCACTTAAAAACGACATATTAATATCAAACCTCATGTAACAACCTTTGTAAAAAAAAGATTCATTCTCTTCTCTGTAAGAGGATGTAGCCTTTGCCATTTGCAGATCATTGGTTCAAATTTGATACAACAGTCACTATTGTATCTATCTGGATTCTCAAAGTGTTGTTCAGTTTGCAATATCGACACTGTTTTAACATGGAATACTGGTGATACTCATTGACATATCTATCATATTTCACACTGATAATCGAATATAATTGTTCTTGTTTATATCATCTTCTATTATACTTCATATTTATATCATTCTTTTTGTACGCTAAGTCTTGAGATTCCACTGGCGTAATATGTTTGTTGTTGGTACAACAAAACGGGTGTAACAGATACTACAGTTGATCATTTTTATAATTGTTGCAATTCGTACTAATAATATATATACATACGCCTTCGGGTTGCTATTTCTATATCGGTTAATTCACCTTCAAAAAATTTCAGATTTTCAACCATCACTAACCTTTAAGAAGTATCTAGTTACCTCACAATTAGAATGCCTTTCATGCCCGTTGTAGGCAAAATCTATACCGATCATTGTCCTCAACGGTGCGGAAATGTCAAATAGAGAACAACATGGTTTACTATTCAAAATGAAGTTGTTCAGCATGTAATTACTGAAGGGATCATTAATACATTAAAATATACAGTATAAACTCATATATGCTATACGAGTTATTCTATATAAATACACAGACTCAACCTTATGATAATGTTGGTAGTACACCATAAAACATATCTATAGCGAGAGATTAGACAACACATCCCATTAAGCAGTACTTTAGTTATTTTACAGTACTATAGTTGTTTCACATACATGTAATACAAATTAACAATACATTATCTTTATAAGAGTAACATGAGAACAAAGAAGGATAACGCACAGAGAGCATATCGAGGGTTAAGCGCAATACTATCCTAACTCTTATGTATTTATATAGGAGTTAGGATAGTCTTGCACGGAACCCTCGATATAGTTCCATTGAGATTTGACATGTATCATACTGTACTAGATTAAGGTTATAAATCTAACTCTCAATGAACAAGGAGTAATGAAGATCCATCAGCTGTAAATTTTATTTATTTGCAACAAAAGTTGGTTTCTATAAATAAGCATTAATTAGGTACATAATTTCAACATTTTGTTACTATAAGGTTTAAATTTAAAATTCGCTAATTTGCTGAACAAACTGAATTAATTGAAGTTGTATAAGCACTCATTACTTTTTTCATATTGTTCTCTGTATTAAAACTGTTTGAAATTGTTTATACCTTTCCAATTTCGAAGAATTTCTAATATCAGAAAACTAATTAGGAAGAAACTCATCTAAATTATGTCAAGAGTGCTATTTTATTGAACAATGCTAACTTGTAGACAATGCTGTATATGATTAAATCTCATAATTCTGGTAACATAGTTTATATATTGAAAATCCAAGAACATTTATTGAGTACATTGAGTACATCTTCCTAGTTTTGTAGACCTTAGATAACAAGTTATCGCCTGAATTTACAATCTAAGCCCAATATTTAATTATTCTTATTTTCCTGGAGACAATGACAGAGAATCGACCATCTCACCATAAAACAGTTTTATTTGCAGTTTAGGTTCTAATACCAAGAACATATTTAAGGAAATTTAAATGAACTCTCTCAATAACAGGAGTTATTTGGAATCCCCAGATCTTTGAACCATTATTAAGAATCAGAACTACTGTGGAATCAAACAATATGATTTATAGAACTGTGCATAGGCATGATATCTAGTCATTTAAGGGAAAGAACTTTCATGGCTTGTTGTGAAAGTGATTTTGAGTTTTATAAAAGCAACCATTAAATTATATTGTAACCCCTATATAACTAAACGTATCTATATGGTGTAGCTTACTTCTTCCATTCAAATAGATGTCTATATATTTTTATCGAACCACATTTAAATGCATTGACAATATTGTATGCACTATTAATTGTAGTATCGGAATTGTCACCCTAAGTACTCGGCGTACTTTATTTATCAATCAGAGGTTGAAGACCATTTGGCGAATAAGAAAAAAAACCTTATCATCAGCAACTGGTAAACAAAAATATGCAGCTCCTCAATTGATATGCTATCTAAACGTCCCCGTTTATACCCTGTGTACATGTAATTGTTAAACAAGAAAAATCTTGAAAAAAGATGGTAGGCGAAATTTGAAGGTTAAGATTTGTTGTGCAACATAAAACAATGCCGAGATGTTACGATTGCTGGTCACTCCAGATCCAAAATGGATTTCGGTAAATTCACCGACATTAAGTTGATATCGGTAAGGTAACGTACCCTTTATCGAAAGCTTAACAAATCCGCGTCAACGTTACAAACGTTGTTCGGTTGAAGAGAAATTGCCTTGGGGGCCAACGTAAGATTTGATTAGTTTACACAGCACTGATATGCAAACAGAAAAATCATGTTAGTACGGCTGCGCCGAAAAAATACAAACAGCAAAGGTGATAAGGTTTCACCTTGTTTTACACCTGTATAACTATCGAAGAAACTGCTCAGCGTGCCGTTTACCTTACACATGATAAATTAACTACATTTTCTTGAAGACCGAAGATTAAACAATTTTATGTAGATACCGTTTCGATTATCCAAACCAAACACCTTTTTGAAAAATATAAATGAAAAAAGAGTTTTTTATAATCATATTAATAAATGTTTGTAAAACAAACAAAAAGTTATAACTTTAGTATGTTAGCTTTAATTCCAAATTCAGACACGATATTAATTTCATCAGCCCATGACCTTAGCTGATTATCAAAAAAAGAAAACACTTCGCAAAAATGCTAGTATGAGTTTTTCCTCGATAAGTTTTTACGTCCTTTAAAGTTACTTTTTTGGTACAGGTATTAATAACAATTTTGTCCCGCTGTCTGTGTATGAACTTTTTATAAACAAACAATAGATTTGTGCTCCAAAGGATAACTCGCATTGTAAAGTGTGTAAATATGAGGCTTCTGTTGACAAATCTAAAAAAACCTATCTACATTAACAACAACAAATTGCTGCAATATGGCTCCCATGCGAACACTGATATGTAGATAATTGTATTTCATACTCTCACACGATACATTAAGTATTCCCCTGAACCTACCAAGATTCTTTAAAGACACTTGTTTTTCTTGTTAATACAATAGATTGGGTTATTGCAACACTTTCATTGTCGAACAAAGACTTACATGAACCATTAACTAGTTTATAAAACTGAATGGTGTCCATTATGTATCTTACGTTGTTGAGAATCAAGTGGACAGGTGTTTTATAGCACAAAAAAGGATCAGCTTTACAATTTTTTGTCAGAAGAATGATGCGTTTTATACCAATAATTGCAAAATTGACGTTTTCTGTTGTTAACGAAAATATTAATCGGTAAGAAATTCTCGATATAATATATCATTTATGGTTTTACTTAAAGTCTTAAAGGATAGATTAACCTGTCAGGGAACGCCACATACACAAGTCAATGTCTCCCCGCAAAGACCCCCGGGAAAACAACAGTCCACAAACATCTACTCGCCATTTTCGGCAGTGCATATTTGGGTACAAATTAAGAGTCTGTTTTATAATTTCCTATCATGGTTCCATCAAACAGTGCACCCTGTCTCACCACCCTTCTTATAAATGAGTACGTTTGAGTTATGTATTATTTCCATTGCGACACTTTCATGTATTCCAAATCAGTCGAAACAATTTCCCGACATTTAAGACATTCTACAACCATCAGAATTAACACGTCAAGAACAGTGTTTCGTTCTTAACTTGTAAATACATTTCATATTTGTTAGTTTGATCTGTCCCCATAGTGCAATTTGTGCCATGAAGACGACCAGTTCCCAGACAGGGAAACGGTTCCAAATGGGTTCGAATGCCGGTAGCGCCATTGACCGATTTTCATGTTCCTCAAAACATGACTTTACTTCAATATAACTACAGCTGGTGTTAAGTGCTGTATGGTGGATGTAAAAAATCGGCCCGTACTGAGTCCAAAGTGTAGTTTACCTTAATCAACTTTATATAAGTTAAATTTACACGAAAATGACGTTAGGTCAATGGCAATCCGTAGACCCCGGTAGCGCCAATGACCGATTGTTCGTGTTCCTCAAAACATGACTTTGTTTCAATAAGGCACTTAATAATTCATATATAACAATGTCATAATTTCAATATATTAAACATTCCACAGCAATTTATAAATCGTCATCCAAGATTTATGAAGAAATGCCTGTTTGCGCTAAGCCATGTTTTGTCCATGTATACTCGCTAACGAATTGGAGTTTCAAAGGCCGATTGTAAGTATGTTCAATATCGGCTTGAAACTTAATAATTTTGTGCCAAATATGAGATATAGTTGTAGGCCTGGCAATGTAATAATGTCATACTTGCTATTTGCGTCATCAAATTCGAGAGCATGCAATTAACGGTCGAGACGACTTGACAAAATGGAAGAAAAAAATAGATCAAAGTGTAGCAAATAATACAGAATTAAGTTGACCATGTCTGAAATCCCTTCTATTCCTTCTAATGAACATATTATTGGGTGTATGATTAATGACATAAACCGGGGTTCGTCCTGCGCTTATAACAAGCGTTGTCAGCATCTTCATTCGATAATGAGTGTTATTAAATTATTATGGAACATGCATTGTATTGATAAACTTAAAGTTCCTGAGAAGATTATGTTCGTTCCATAATAGTTTGTTTACACTTGCTTGCGTTGTGTCGTTAATACCTAGCAGCCATCGTTATAACTCACTTGTATTGTGGCTTTAACTTGTCGTGACTGGTCCTGTGATCTTTTCCTTCCATAAATTCTCCAATTCCCCTCCCTTTGCTGTCCACTTTGATTCTCCTAGTTATTCCTTGTGGTCTGCCGGGCCATTCCTTGTGCCTCTGTTCCTTAACATGCATACCCTTTGACCGCATTAAGTGCCTTATGTTTTGTGGATTGTTGTTTTCCCGGAGGTCTGCGTGGGGAGGCACTGTCTTGTGTATGTGGCGTTCCCTGTAGTTACGTATTCTCTCTCTTTTAATCCAAGAATACTGTCATTAAATAAATACTAAAATAAAACTTTCCATTTTAAGCAAGAACTTAATAGCTTAAATATTCGATCAGAAGATCTAATGATTTATTTTAATTTCATACTAGGTGGAAGTATGACGAAGGCAATAACTATAAAGGTAACCTAGTGTATATACAGCAGTAATCTCGAGATATTCTAAGTTATTGTCATTAACAAAAGTGACGATAACAACAGGACACAGCTTCTTTTAGAACAGTCAGGAAATATGTCAGGATTGACGTCATGTCTTCTTGGGAGCATTTCGCTTGAATGTTTTGTAGACTGACAAAAAGTAAAGTCATTTGATGTGGTTAAGTTATAATACAAATGTACGTACATACTCGATTAGTGTACACATTTGCATGAGAAATTGAGGCTTCATTTGAGAAAAAACAGCTTTTATGGACATGAATGGATCATAAAAGACATGTTATTGTGATTTTAGAAATCAATTGATATTGGCGTATGATTATTCTCCAGTTGACCGAATTGAAGTTGCATGTAGGCTGAATCTGTATTTTGATGTTTTAAAGATAGTATGTGTTATTCTATAATACAAGTGAAGTGTTTATTTATGTTACAGAGTCACCCCTACTTTAAAGGACTTACAATACACCAGTCCTACTGTCTGAGCACATTTACTTCCCGATACCTATCATTAAATGCCAGACAAAAGGAAGGTAAGCACACGGTAACCATTATTTAACTAGCTATGGAAATAAGTGAAAATCATTTTTCTCTTTTTTGTGTTATCCTTGGTATTGTGTGTGCATTTCATGGTTTCTATTGTTTATGCATTGATAATAATATTTTATAAGTTGTCTGCATTATGTAGTGCCATGTTATGTTCATATTTTTACCGAATAAATCTATCTATCTATCTGGCGGCTCACCTGACGGCCATATTAGAACGGACCTCTACCAGGATTCGCACCTTCGACCTCCCGATCTCACGGCTGATGCCTTAACTATTCGGCCAAGGGAGACGATAATTTTCAAGTCATGACTGTCGATGCATTCAGTACAAATTACGTTAGTCATCAAACAAAGCAAACTAAGTATTACATCTAGCACTTGCCTAGATGCTATCTGGTTATGGTTAGATAAAGTCTATAATGTTTTCGTTTACCGATGATATATATTGTGTCTCTCTTTTCTATTACAAACATACTAAACAATATAAATATATAGTGGAGCTTCGTCTCAGCTAAATGATATTAAATTTCAATACTCTATATTCCTATAAATCCCTTTAGACTCGTTAATTTTATTACATTGGCCATTTCTCAGACAAAATAAAGGCGACGTATTAACCACCAACCTACAGAAAGACATTTAACTTCTGCATGTATTTGAGTTCTCAAAATATGGATATAAATCAAAAATATAGATTACTTATATATGACCATATTTCAATAGTCGAACATAACTTCGATGTTAAATGCAAATACGATTGAATCTACGGCAGATCGGGAAAAGAGAGATAATAAGTTGCTATAGGGAACGCTATATACATAAGACAATGCCTATCCTAACAGACATGGAAAACAACAGTCCATTACACATAAGGCATTTGAGGAGGATCAAGGGTACATACGTAAGGGAACAGAGGCGCAAATACAAATTAACGTTCACCATCATTTTTTATTGACCGTGAAGTATATTTCTCCGGTTAATTCTATTACTGTTCCTTTTAAATATGATACGAACATTTGTGTTTTGTTCTACAATTTAGTTTACAATGTCAATGACAAAAGATATTTATGTATACATTATGACTGTGAATAGACTATTAAGCCAACTTTATATTTCCAAATCTCGTTATTTGAATATAACAACGTGTAAAAGAGTGTTGATATATTCGATCGAAAAAACAAAATAAACAATGATTAAGTTCCAATTGGTAAAGTATTTATAACAATATATCAATTAATACAACACTCCAAACGATTACAGCACATAAAATGTAGTGCCTTGTATAAAAACATAGAATTCAAACAAGGGCACATCAATCCTTCTAGTTCATTTATTCGTATCTAACGTAGATCAATATTGCGTTTCAAAAATGGTAATCAAAAGGTATCGTTGCCACACATGATATTCAAGACATATTAACGGAAAGTGGGAAAAATCTGAATGAAGTGTAGCAAACAATACAACATTAAGTTGTCCATATTTGACATATCACAACAGAATTCTTGCTAATTGACGAAATATTGTGTTTGTGATGAACGAGACACTGATAGTGATCAGTCTTCCGTTCTTAAAGTGAACTGTCGCTGTTGTAGTCACGTCAGGAGTCTGGCATTGATTTATAGACCCAACATAATTGTCTGCCTTAAAGATTTATCTTTGTCATTGTCGTCATGCGATGTAGGTAAAGCGATCAATTTGGATTTAAGTTGTTACAATTACTATACAATTGTGTACGTTTCCACATAGTTCTCCAGAAAGCAAGGAACGAGCAATCATTTACATATATATACCTTCAAATATTTTATGAATGTCTACTTTAAAATAACTTTTCTTAATGCGTTTGAAAGAGGCATCATCGTTATCTCTTACATGAAGTCTTAAATAATAATATCAATCGAAAGCTAAGATTCTGTTTATATTTATGTTTCTCGTTCTACATCTGTATCATTCAACTTGTCTGGCATAAAACTATGAAAACCAGCTGCCCATCTATTTCTGTCATAACACCTACTCATTCCAAGGCAACTTCCTTCATTTGATTCAAAGAGAATTCTGCTTTTATGCAATGACAAACAAATACCATTTTGCGTATAAAAATTATGTACGTCCTCAAAACATACGGTAAAATCCGTTTAAGGTGGTACCTTTGCCGTCATGACCAACGCTCGCGTACATAAATTACTAAAATGTATATTTTTGTAAAATCATGATATAGTATGTTTGTTCTCCTTCTGAGTCGAAATAGTAGGTATATATTGTCTCTTTGTAAAGTTAGCTATATATTTACGCAAGAATTTCATACTGTTACTTGAAATGTGGAAATTATTTGAGGTCAAAATTATGATTCCGTTTACACGGTGAATTTACGACATGGAATTGCTCTAAAGTATCATTGAATAACGCCTTTCCATTTGTGGCTGTCAGTCGTCGAGTATTTCAGCATTATTGTCACGCTATGTTCGACATTAATCCCGAAATAAATGGATCTTTCTAAGACTGTTTTATGTGTATGATATTCTATCGTAAAATTATGTTCATTCTTTCTAGCTGTACCAAACGTTGAACTCGAATGGAAGTTAACCCCGTATATAAGTAAGAATAAAACGATTGTTGTTGCCCTAGATCAGTTAGTGAGAAAAGGTATACATTATTAATATGGTTCGATTTTTGAACATACTGTTCATTTTATTCACTGTTACTTGCTGAATCATTGTCCAACTTGATAAGTTGCGACATCATCCTCAGGAATTATCACTTTGATAGTTAACGGCAACTTTAAGCCGACTGAAGCCTAGCAGTGATTGTATGGATAAAGAATGCAACATATAGTTGCTCTTATAAAAGGACAACCCTGTCTGATTAAATCCAGAGATCAATGTTTTTATTTTATATAACTATCCTGATTTCTTTATGAAAAATGTGCCAGTCAAAGTTTTCCACTAATGTATTTGTTATAATCTACATTCCTCAAAAATGTACATTAAATACATAATATTGTATATTCCTACTTTATTTCAAAAGAAATTATTTTCCTAGGGAAGATATGTTATGGATTTTACCAAAGACAGTACGTGTCATGCGCTTATTTGAATTAATTAAAACCAAATATTGGAAATACCTTCCCACAATATCATGACCGAACATTGGCATTTGCTGCAAGCATCATCTTACAGTATGCCGTTAGCGTTTCTATAACTACTACATAGAATGTGCTCTTATTCCTAATTCATACGTTGTCAGTTTGCACACTTGGCGTAATATTTCAATACCATACCAATTTTGAGTTACGGTCGACCGACTGACTTCCTTCAGAATAATAGAAAAAACTGTTTTAAACCGCGATTAATCAATATATGTGAACAGTATATGTCGTGTGCAATCACACAATAGTGATCAGATCTTCTTTTGAAAGATGATACAACTGTTATTTTTCTGTTATTACTATTTCATTAGCATTGTTTAAGGTACACATTCGTCACATGGAAATAAGGAATGGCTACAACAATATCTTATAATTGAAACACTTAAAATACTGTGTAGAGATATGTTGAGTTAAAAAGTAGTATTAGATTCAATGGGGATTATATGCACTTCTATAGTTCTTAGGGAGTGTTACTGCAAACTGTATTTTCTGTAATTCTGGACAATCTAGATTTTGTAGTATATAATTAATTGGAGTGCACGCACTTAATGGCCGCTTATTAAAATTGTATTGTCGGATGCAGCGATTATACAAGCTGTTGCATTACAATTTGGGGCGCTTGTATGAAATACTTTTTGGAATACAGCAAAGGTGCGATATTTATATTAATATACTCACCTTACTATATTCTGCAGTAAAACTTGATTATAATATAGGTAATTCTAGCCATTATATTGTTTAACTGCATACTTAAATGGCAAATTCTTGCAATAGTGATACTTATATAATTATAGTGATACTGATGGTAACATTACAATTAGACAGATAATCAAATAGCTTAAAACATAATTCTAAAAGCATGTGACGTGATATTTACCTTTATATTTTTTATATTGTTTTCCTCCTGAACTTATAATACAACCGTATGTTCGATTTATGATCGGAGTTAAGATTTGTACAAACACTATTTCCTGTAGGATTAACTGATAAGATTTATCGGTCTGGAAATATCTCGACAGACTTTATATTGACATTTTTATATGTGATCAGTTAGGATATGCAAGTCCAGGTCAAACTTTAAGCGTTAAATGGGATCATTAAGTGGAATTCACGTTAAGCTATATGATTGAACAATATACTGCTGCAGTCTGGAAAACATGCAAATCTTATTTGAATTTTGTCTTCCAAAACTATATATACTTAACAAAATGAGAAACTTCCGCTAAGTTTGCTTGAACATAGCTGGATGAAAACAAATCGGGGGAATCATTGTTATATATGCGTTCAAAGAGTGTTCAATGATGCATCGTTTGGTGCAAAAATGATGGCCAAAGGTTAACAGAAAATGGGGAAATTTTGACCAAGTGCGGTAGGGGTTTAAAACAAAAATAACACTTAATAACGGATATGACCACCTCTTCAATTGAACACTGCAGTGCATCGCCGGTGTTGATTTCTGACTTGTCCTGTGATCTTTTCCATCCATTAATTCCCCCCATACTGTTTGTCTTCCTTGATTTTCATAATTATTCCTTATGGTCTGACATGCCTTTGTTTTATGGAGTGTCATTTTCCCGGAGGTCTGTGTGGAGGGGCACTGTCTAATGTATGTGGTGTTCCCTGTAGCAACTTATTCCTTCTCCTTGATTACTTTGACATTAACATGGGCGAACAAGGTGAACTGGTCTCTCCATTATTTGTGAATGATATGAATTATTATTTGAAAAAGTTACGTAACGCAGAAAAATAATACATTCGAAGATAGTATTACACTTTTACACTTGGCATTTGTTTAATAACTTTCGCAATATAATGATTACTCAACAACAATACTAAAACTAGCAGCATATGTTTTTTTCGCTACACAAATTATAGTCCTATAAATAAGACCCTACATACAGTATTTCACATTTTGACATTTTTCGGTTATGTAGGGTCTTATTGGCTTCCTATCAATGTACTTTCCGACACGATTCTG
Organism: Mactromeris polynyma; assembly: GCA_032209605.1. Classification (NCBI taxonomy): domain Eukaryota; kingdom Metazoa; phylum Mollusca; class Bivalvia; order Venerida; family Mactridae; genus Mactromeris; species Mactromeris polynyma. The sequence goes on from JASFXZ010000005.1 coordinate 5,004,205, forward strand.
TGTCGCTCTTTTCCCACTAAGTTTGAACTATCAAACAAGACCATCAGGGAAATTACATTTCCAATAGCTCAATTGATGCTTTCTACACCGGATAAGGTCAAGAATTCCCAATGCCATGCGTTAATCGTATAAAGATGTGCATTTGTTTCCGTCTAGTGCAGATTTCACAAAGATTCGGCGTAATGGCTGCGCAACAAACCCGGTTAATTAACACGGTTAATATTCGAATCGAAAACTAAATGAAATTATGTATGAGTGAAAAAGCCGGATAATCATCAACACACAATGACACATCTGCAAAATATGTTTTTTCATCCGGAGATTTACGGTGATGCAAATTTCGTAAAATGCTTGGATATATGTATTTCTCGTAATTACTTATTTAACTCGTCAACGTTTTTCATGAGATGTTATGATTCGGCTGTACTCCATCGCTATATGATGCGTCTTTCTTTTCGCCCTAACTTATAATAAGACTACAACAAGAGATTTATCAAATATTATCTTACAAATATTAATAATTGTTTTAATACGACTTACCATGCTGCATGTGTTTTAACATAACAACTGTGTACACAATTGCGTTAATGATCGGTTTGTAACAAATCTTTGAATGTTTGAATAGTGAACTTTTCTTCAAATTTTGTGATATTCGAAGCTAGACTTTACTTGGAATTTTCTTTTGAAAAGCAAACCTACGCACATTCGATTTCTAAATATTGTTGACAATTTCCATTATGTAAATAATACACTCAGTCGGTAATAGATTCTTCGAAAGAATATTCGAATTTCAACAGCTGTAATCAGACGACGTAGTTATCTTTAATTTATATTCTATCAATAAACCACTTCCGCGTAGAAGTTCTCTAAACAACAGATCAGTAAGTTCAGACGTGTTGATACGAGGTATAATTCCCTTTGTAATTCAAATGTGGAAATTTTACATGATGCTATTGGTGACTATTTTGTTGTCGGTAATGTACTTTCTTTAGATGTTCGTGCTTCATTTATATCAGAATATTTCGTGAATTTTATCTTCATTAAAAATCCGCATTTTATGTCGTCAGCAAACGGTTGTTCTGTTTTAACATTACTGTTCCTCATTTCTTCACTGTTACCTTACAAATACCATGGTTAATACAATGGTATATTTAGACCGAGACAATTATGCTTTACATACCTCTTTGCATGTTGTAAACATACAATGACAACATATAATGACAATGTCCCGCATGGACCAAAATAACCAAAAGTGCATTTTCTACCACGTTCAAGAAATAAACGTGACTTTGCTTAGACTAATCAATTACTTGTTCTTTCTGCTTGATATATTGAACTTTACAGTATTATTTATGACGTACTGTTTTCGTGGAACACGGCAATTCAGTTCAACGCCTGATAGACGAAGAAGGAAATGTAAATAGGTTTCTTCCATATATGTTGGTGTGAACGTAGGCTATGGGCTGATGATGTATAGCAGGTAAAGGCTCTTATGACTATCGTGTAACGTAAAATATAGACAAACGGCTTATATTGTTAAAGTAGTTTGATGCTTCTGTATTTATTCCAACTTGAAGAATTGACACTTTTGAACATCGTATTTGCAAACATTGGTCTAATATCGATTGCTTAATTTGTAATAAATATTGCACTGATATAATTGTAAGAAAATGTATTTTTAAAAGAAGGAGGAGCATAACGAATTACAATAGGTGCACTTAAATTGTCCTCGAACATTGATATTTTAAATGTGACAAGCAACGCCCTCTAAACGCAATAATATTATTTACTATTGTCAACAACAATAAAGGGATATTCGAATTCGTCCGGAATGCCACTCTTACTCAAAATAGTCACTCGCCAACGATTTATATTCATTTCTTATGACGTTGAACCTAATCTATACACGATGATGTGTCGCTTCCACGGACGATGGATCGCACACTTAAAGTTGGCTTGTTTCTTTGCTTCTTGGTTTTAAAATATTTTACGACTGAATTTTAAAGATGTATCTGGCACATCTGAAAGTAAAATGTCTGAATAGGTTTGATCCAGTATCGTTGTTACCTTGGCTAAAGCATCTATAATAACAACCATTGCAATATGTACAACCGATTGAAAATATCTCAATTCATCTGATAATAACGGACAAAACTAGAAAAAAGTACTTGCTTGCTAAAAAACTGGAAGTTTTTTTAATTTGTGCTATACAAACTTCATTTATTCAACAAATACAGATGATTACATAATGAGTTCATTCGTTGATAATGTATATTTTTTGATATTTTAACTGTATGAAATACTTTTTTCGTGTTTGGGTAGGTAAACAAATGACCTCGAAAATTATTTTAATAATTATTGCCTATCATATCATAAATTGTTTTCACAAAACATATTGTATGTGTTTAAACCTAGTACTAAGTTACTACAAATTGGTGTACTTTCGTTTTCCACTTGCAAAAACACAGCATACTTTTTAGTTTGGATTGCAGCATAATTAGTTGGTTAGAATAATTTGTATTGCAAAAACTGTTCAACAGATAGATTAAAACCTACATGTGTGAAGCAATTTGAAAGCTTAATTGAGAAAGTTATAGTCTCTCGTGACTCTGTAACTTAATTGTTGATCATACGGACAGAGTAATTATGTCTACTTTTCTTCCAGTTTTCTATTTCTGTTGTTGCTAATTCGTCAATTATGGAACCAGATTATTACTTACGTAATGAGCTGTACTAGTTTTTTCCCCTGCTGAAACTTTGTCACGTGACGATGCAAAACGTACGTGATTTATAATGCTCCATTTTGTAAACGGAACATTGGGTAATGTGTGCTGTTGTTTGTTGTTGGTGACACCAACACATTTCATTAAGCAACAGCTATGGTGTAAAAGAATATATGTTTATTTGGATATTGTCATGAATCAGTTCACAAATGTTTCAAACTGCAACTAATTTAAAATGCTTTACAATTTGTAGACAAACTGCGATGCGCCAAATTAAACATTCAAACCAAAATGTTTGATTGGCTACTTTGGTATTCAGGGAATATTCCCGGTTTATTCATGTTGTCAATCCTAATCTAGTTGTTACACTTTCATCTAATGGTCCCGATGCTTAATTAGAACTCGAAATATCAGCAATTAGTAAAATGTAATGTTGGTACTTTCCTTTAATTAATTTTAGTAGTACTAACCTCACTAGCCGAGTTTGAAATATTGCATTCATTATCAGGGTTTGTAAATAAATTATGTTATATAGCTTCTAACGTACGTTTCCACTTATAAACATCTATTTAGACGAAACATACTGAGTCATTTCTGGAAAACAAACGCATACTGCACGTGAAGCCGGTAATGACACCTACAATGTTTTGCATCCAATTGTCAATTTAAACATTTCATTACATGTTATTTGATTAAAGTTATCAGCATTCTTAACGTCGCTACGATATCAAACTAACACAACAAAATGTTTACCATTTTCTTTAATTGTATTTCAAGTTAGGTCTGATCTTGAACACTGACGTTTAAATGAAGTTTATACCAGGAAGATTGTAAGAATATAACGGGAAAGTTTACACACATGTTTAGGACATAAGAGGTGACTTATATTTGTCGAAATGATAGTCAGAAATGTCAGTCCTCTAAATGCCTGAATGAAATATTACGAGATGCTGCAACGATTGCTTTAGTATTCCTTTACGGTTTCTTTATCCACAGTACAGACACATACAGATGATCAATTCAAGTCCATTGTAGTTTCGAAAACATCGTTTAAATCAGTTTCCCATTGTTATATTTAAATTATCAGCCTGTTCAACAACGTATCATTCTAAAGAATACATTCAATTATACCATATGCTTAAGAATGGGAGGTTTTACTATAGCGATCATTGCACTAGACTAAGACTGTACTAACGATAAGGTGTCTTATATGTTATTACGAATAGTACTGTCCCACAGCACATTCAGTGCTTTGATTATGTATATGAAAACTCGATTTGCAGACATAATGCAATGTTGTGTCAGTTTTCCCATTTGGTACCATGGCTTATTGGACTGAAAATACTCCGGGTCACGCGTCCTATTGTTTGGACGGGGACCAGTGTATTGCTGGGGCTCTATAGTCTCCGTATTCTATATATATATATTGGTTTATCAGATTATTTCAATTATTTCACCATCAGTGTATAAACCACCGACGACAAAAATCATGGACGAGCATATAGAATATGTTTCTGTTTCTCGGGTGTTCTACGATTTTTTATGCCCTCACCGTTCGATGCGAAAAGGCAAAATATGGTACCAATTTCTGTTCGTGTGAAAAAATGGTTTCTGATCGATAACAAAAAGGAGGGATGGATTTAATTCATATTCGGCTCATAAGCAAATGACAAAAAAATACGTATCAAGTTCGGTTTCGGTTGCAATCCACCAATTTTAATTGAGTAATTGCCCATTTCGACTTAGAAAGTAGTTTCCAATCAATACCGATTGAAAAGTCTATAGCGGTGGAATCCGTGTCGTTTTTTTCCCAGTCGTTTTTGTAATCGTTATTTGTTGTCTTCCTTTCTGTAAACTAACTACTGCAAAACGTATACTTCCAACCTACGAATATGTATTTATGCAAACGGACCGAAATTAAATTGGACGAGGTTTTTGTTTGTGGAACAGAAATTGCTCAACGAAATGCTTAATTTTGTGAGATTTGTTCCAGACTTAAATAAGAAAATCGTGATATTTATTTACTTCCCATTAACATTGCTGTATGTGCGTACTGATTAATTCCGTCTGCGTCTCACAAAGCCCGCAACGTCTGCTGTCGTAATTTCTTCAACTGTGGCGCAAGATCTTTGCTTAACTAATTTCAGTTTTATTTTCGTTTTTGTTTCATTACTTTGGCGTGAGTCAATGCATAATATATGCATTTCTCCTGAGTTTAGAGACTAATGAATTGTTCTAAATTGCCTTTCCTGAAACACCATTGTGAGGTTGGCGTTTTGTGATTGGAGGCATTTAATTTTTTTGTTCATTACTACTTGCTTCTTCAGTTTGAAATTTCTCCTTGTATGTTACTTTGCACAACATTTTACATGTTTTCCTGATTCAACTTGAATGTTTGCCGATGTTCCTTATGTCGGATACATTTTTGTTCTAATGAAGTTTGTTGTTGAATTTTTATTTTACATATGGATGCTTTCGGTGAGCGTGTCCTATTTCTTTGAATTTCATCTTATACACTGTGTCCCACTATAAAAGTTTATACATTGCATTAACAGTTGTGTTTTACATAATCGCAGTCGAAAATAACGTCCACAGTCTTCGTGGCTTTTATTGTGATAAAGTGATTAAATTGTTCCTAGGAACGCCACGTGCATAAGAAGATCCCTCCCCTAGAGAAACAGCAAAATGTCTTCAAAATATTAGATACTCAGGAGGTGCAAGGGTAAACATCTATGGAAAAAGGTCTGGCCGATCACTAAAAACCTCTATAGCTATAAAGGGGATACCAAGGGGGAACGGTTGAATGGAATACACCTCGTAACAAGCCAAGAAAGTCAGTAACCATAGGCTAAAAGGGGGAAGAACATGAATAGTATATCAAGTAAAGGAAATTGCACATTGGGAACGAGAAACTTAACATACATCTGAAAACATAAAAAGAAATAATGACCAAACAGCGATTTACAGCCTTGGAACTGTCTACATATCACTGGTATCGTATGTATTAATGTTTCCGTTTGTGTAGAATCGATCATTATTCCGCTGTTGACTATCATGTTAATGCTATGTCACATTCTAATTAATACGGATGTAGTGTGCTATTACAAGAAAGGATAAATAACAGTTTTCTATTGTGATAAGATTGACGACACTATGGCACGATATATTGTACTTAATAAAATTGACAAACACTATGTCCACAAATTTCTTTACAGGATCGCCGATAGACTGAAACTTTGCTTCACATTTGTTAACTTCATTGCGTGAGGCAAACATATTTTTGAGATCTCAATATTACCCTTATCTATTATGTGTTCTATAATATGTTCTTTCCGTTTGTTTGTTGGACTATTTATAGATTTAGGAATACACTTGATTCTTCATTTTTTAATATGCGTATTTGATACTTCATTTAGAAATTAAGGCATTATGCCCATGATTCATAATTACAAGTTATATAAATACATACATTTAGTTAAATCAAAAAATAATATATGTTTAAATTTCCAGTATACGTCATTCTTATAAATATCACTGTACATTTTTATCTACCATATTTGAAGTTAATACTTAAGTAGGACAACACACCTATGAATATATTGTATAAGCATATAAAATATGCATGTTGACATGAATTTAGGAATAAGCGATGAGAGAAAAGAATGTACATCAAACGCTATTTGATTTATAGCAATAATAATTAATAAGAATCATTGAGGTAATGTAATACAGACTAAGAATACAAAAAACAAAACAAAAAAACACAATCATTTCAATACAAGCACCGTCGTAAAAACCCTTGAAGTACCGGTCTGGTATTCAAGCATGCATAATGCTCATTATGATTTTCATTGCCATTATCTCTCCATTAGTTTAAAGATATATTATGCTCATTATTTGTTCTTTGTTTACCTAAACAAACATGAATAATATACTTTATCTTGAAAAAACTCTCTGTATTCGTCGAAAAACAACGTTTGTATTCTCATAATTTGTTTTTAAAACTCCTGTTTTTTATCACTCTGGTATTTTTACTTTATGTTTCGGTTAGTTATATGATTAAACAAGATTGTTTTAAATGGTTATACATGGCAGTGGTTCTTATTAATGATGTTTTAAACTCTGTAACAACAATACTGGATGAAGTCCATTAAAACGTTTAGGTTCAGATGAGTCTGATACATCTTTCTTTAAATCTCACGAGTCTAATAGGGAACATTAAACAACCGAATTGCCACCGAAGACAAATTACTCATGCTTGAAAGTGAATCTGTAAATGAACACATTCAAAACTATTGTAGAACAGACCAACTTAGGAAATGAAATTAAAGTGATTATTTGTAGCAAAAGCGCAGACAGAATATGAGAATATAATTACATTGCAGACAAGAAAGCATAATTGAGGTGAGAGAAATCTCTGTAAGATGTCACTGTATGTTCATGTAGGTTGGGAAGAGTTTAAAGCATAATTGTTATTGCATATCATCCCGAGTTATTTGGTGCGTCAGTAAATTATTCAATGATTTAAGACGTAATATTCTGGTGAAAACGGCACGACCTTTTCAAACAACTAGCGTCAAACAACGTTGAGCAACAATTTACCCTTGGAATATAACATACCGAACCTTTGTACTAGTAACCGGGTATCAATTTTAAATAATTGAAAGCTGATAAGAATTCTACGAAACAATTAGAAAACACCCTTATCATTTGTCAAAGCAAATGGGATTTTGAACTATAAATAACCATTGGCACTTAAATAGGTTAGTAACATTCATTATAATGATATTACACTCTGTGTCAAACAGAATTTTATATTCTGCCTTTTAATGAACATTTTATACTCATGCATGTATTAATTTATATAATTAATTACAGCACACAAGTTGAACATCCATTTCTCTAATTTCCCAGACCATTTTCTGTTTCAATAGCATCAAGTCATACCGCATCCTTCTTAACTTATGTTACGATATTTGAATGTTGAACACTTGTCGATGTGTACATATTAAACTATCGTCCATATACTTGAATATCTGAATCAGTCTCAATGTGGTACGGCACTTTATTGTTGCAGTTTTATTAGCCAGTATGCACCCCCTGTCTCCCTTGGTTTTGGTTGTCGACCAGAACATTGAACTTGCTCCCCCATTCTCATACATGTCTACCCTTGCATCTCCTCAGTCCCTAATGTTTTGTATGCTATTGTTTCCTTAGTGTCTGTGTGGTGGAGGCATTGTCTTATGTATATCGCGTTCGCTGTTACAACTTAACCTCTCTTTCACGATGTAAACATGAATACGGAAATCGAGCAGTGAATGCAATCTACATAGTGCGCAGCCATTCCAAAAAAAAGTAGATTCATGGACAGGGATAATCATGATTAAGTTAGCTGTGACATGACGATAGAGCGACAAAAGTTAATAAAGTGACTAAACGTAAAAGGTTGACATGTAATGCGGCTTGGCGTATAGCAATTTGGTTGAATTGTGAATGTTTTTCTTGAATGATCAAAGACAGAGTATACCAACATACAACTAATATATTCGTTGAGTGCGTTGACTTCAGACATGTTTGATTGAACTGATATTCCATTTTAGAAATGCTGATGTTATTTATGTGACTGTCTGCTTGAAATTGATTTTGAATTTTAAAAGTTACCGCAATTGTTAGTGCATACGAATTAAGAGTCAGAAATTATATTGTATAAGTATGACATGTTTGGAATTTGTTAATTTGAGATGGTCAGTCAGATTGTGTAGTGTAATGTTGTCTAAACATTACACACGTGGACAGTTATTAGTCTTGATTTACCTTTAGTTCGTTAAATTGTGTTATTGATTACATTTTACGTTAAAGCCCCGATGATTTAATATAAAACACATGGCATGTGTTTGACCTTCGCCTCGATTAATACACTTTCAATGACAGGTGTTTTTTTTTAATATAACATCAGATGACCGCATTGCAATTCTCAAGCTTAACCATGCCTAAATTGTGGATGAATCATCGGAATACCAAAGATTAGTAGCTGTTGATTATACGTTTTACAAAGAAAGATCAAGTTGTTATGGGGAAGACTACATTCACAAGACAATGCCCCCAATCAAACCTACGAAACATTAGGGATTGAGGACGTGTAAGGACTAAACATCAATGGGAAAGGGGAAGTATGAATTTGTCTGGCTGAAACATAACCGTGAAAGTGTCTTCTATTTTACGACTGTGGCTGAAATTTCAGTTCGCTTATCAGACTTTTTGTAAAGGCATGCAATGTCTTAATAGAGGACGATTCTTAACATACGGTCATAAACAACAGCTTTCGGACAAACATATCAGGAACCAACGGCTCCTATCAGATGGGAGCAATCGACGTGTTGGGGAATGTTTTGTTAAGGTTTCTTTCCCCCTGTTAGATAGACGTCCCAGTGGTGTAATAATAATTTGAGGCATTGGAATAAAACAATTACCAGTAGTGATCCATAATGGTACCTAAATGGCATTCTGACACCGACAGTCATTAATTGCATTTAATTTGATGTTAAGACTGGTGCAGCCATTTTCAAATGAGACAACACTCACCCGCATCACATTTATTTTCTTGCTATGGAAATGAAACATATAGGTCTTCGCTGTATCTGTCCTTAATAACCCACATAAGGCGTATAGCGGAAACTTTCACTCTGTACTCAAATATTAAATCACAAAGTATGATAGTGGATATTTTGAATAGGGAAATAGCACGAAAATGTCAAATAAATGCCGAATATTCGTTTGGGACATTTTCTTTTTGCGATTTTAGTGTGATTATGAAATATTGGAGTAATTATTAGGTTTAAGTGCTACACTCCATGCTCAGACTTAATAATTACTTCCAGATCTCATATCACACTAAACTCTCTAAGAAATTCGACCACAAAAAATATTCAGCGCTCATTTGGCATTGTCATACATAAGTCATTATCAGACTGATAAAAGTAGTTGTGTGGTATGAGTTCTGAGTGTAAGTATCCATTATAATCCCGGTCCCAGAGCTCGACGAAACGCAACACTGTCGCATGGGATAACTTGATGTCCCACAAAATATTTAAACAACACTGAATGATAAGTGGTTACATTTAAGATTACATTTAAACCAAAAAGTTGAATTCTGCGTATTTGTTTCGTTGGAACAATATTTCAGTATAACGGTACAGCATAGTTTCATCCATGTTTATAAATGTGTAGTCTGTCTTGTAAATCTAGTGTAAGAATAGAGTCGTTAATGATAATTTAATTCCAATTTTTGCATCAGTTACAGAAAGTGTTGCCTTTATCAATATTACTTTCTTCGTCCTTTACTGCCAATGTCACCTTGTCTGCACCTATCATTTCAAATGTTTTGTTTTAGTTGAGTATAAATTAGTATAAGTATTTGACACTTTAGATCGTTTATTTTCACTCGAGAACACCAGATGAAAATACATGTTGGAAAATATTGACAACAGACTTCGGATACACACTAACGACATTCTTAACTAATTCCTAGGCATTACAGAATATCTGCATCTTATGTACACAAACCAAAGGGCGACATGTATTTTGTATAAAACAATGTTTAAACAATGTAATCAATTTCTCGATGGTTGAGCAGTAGTATGCGCTATTAAACTAAAACCATTTTTTATTCCGTAATCAAATATTAAATGCTATACAAACAGTGTTGAAGAAAAGAAACAGTATGCAGTACTTATGTTTGGGTTCTTCTAATTCTTAAAGTTGTATCTTGCGCATCTGGATATAAACTGTTTGAATTGGCTTCATCCAGTATTGTTGTTACATTGGCTAAAACATATCTAATAAGAACATCTTTTTTACAAAAATACCGATCAATACGTTATGAGTTCATTCTTTGTTAATGCATGTGTAAAGATGTTTTAACTTAAGGAAATGTTTTTTTTTCATGTTTGTTTAGGTAAACAAATGAACAAAACATGAGCATGATATAACTTTAACAAACTGGTGTTTTATTGATTTCAGAATACGTGTTTGAAGTAAAAGTAACCACAGGCACTATATAATAATGCTCAATTATTACTGCCGTCACATCATAACATATTGTTCCACCTGCTTACCGTTAAAGAACGCACGTCTCTCTTCTAACAGTTTGCTATTTCTGTAATCCTTCCGTAATTATGGTAACGTATTATTTTACTTATGTGTAAACTGTAGCTTGGGCGCCAGTCAATGCATATTGTATGTACTGCTTCCGTGTTTCAAGACTAATGAATTGTTTTCAAATTACCGCATGCCGCATTCAAACACAGTTCTGTTGATTGAATCGTCCAAAAGAGTATTGAGAGTCTAATATATTATCTTTTCTGTTTCATTTCTATAAGTATAGACAACATATTCATCGTTTCTAGAACATTTGGGATATATTAGCATACGAGCGTGTTAGAAATCTATTGTGTAAAAGAATGCCGTGTTAACATAACTAACTGAAGCGCTCATATCTCCATTCTATACACTTAAAGTACTCTCCATTGCTAGAAACACACACTTGTAGTTTGTGGATCCATGTCTGGAAAGCGTCACGGTATTCTGATTGAGGTATACCACGAAGTCACTGATAAACGACAAAACAAAGAGCATACCGTGACTGATATCTACGACCAGAGAGGAGGTCTTTCGACTTGGGATACAGATATAAGTCGCACTGTGCAAGGTCTTGGGAGCATTGGGTATGTGGTAGCAATGTCACTTTCTCTCCACAACTTCGAAAATTTCGTTTCAATATCAGAAGTGTTTGTATACTATGTGTAGGCAACATGTAGGATATGTATGATTTCTAGCAAGACTAAATCGGTAATTGTGTCAAAACAAATGTTATGCACTTTCCAAATATAATTATATGCCTCCGTTGTGTCTAACCCGAAAGGCGAATATAAATTATCCCGTCGAAAAGTTGTAGTACCCGATAATTATCAACCGACAATTGTGTCGCCTTTGTTTGAATATAATCGATCACATCATCCTGATTCTGTGTTAATGCTATGTCATTTACTACTTCCGACCATCAGGGTGTGATATTGCAAGACTTGATAACTACCCACACGTTTGCACAAATATTGATTACGTTGCAAGATTATACACTTTACTAATTGAAATTGGATATTGCTATGTTACCACATGTCTTTTGAATCTAACGCATCAGTTGCCAATTCGTTTATGCAAAATCATTTGTTAGCGGTTTGGCAAAAGCCGAAGCTGATATATTGGTGCAGCCATTGTTCATGGTATCGTGATAAGCTAACTAAAATAAAATTAGTCTTATTTTTAATGTTTTTTCCCGTCTGTATGCAACTGATATTTTTATACCTCCAGTAAAATTATATTAAGTACAGTCTCATTTGCCCAAGGCTTCCCATTCATCCGCCGATGGCGTAAACTATCATTTTTTTTAATAAACCAATACATCAAATAGTTTCTTACATAATTATAATACAATATACACAATAAGCATTAATTTCCAAACACGGAATATTGTATAGGTGTTCACCAATACTATAACAATGCATTGTTTGACCTTGTGGACGTGCTATAAAGTCATGGAAGAGAGATTAAAGTGTTACAGAGAACGCACATACATAAGACAATGCCTCCTTTCATATATCACAGGGAAACACCAATATAAAAAAACACGTTAGACTGAGGAGGCGCAAATTAACACATGTACTAAACCAGGGTTGATTGTTTTCAACCGCATAAATGTTGACAGTTACATTAAATTACCCAACGTGTCTTCTCTATGAGACCAGTCCGTTTTGCAACACTCGGTGGTTCATGAGTGTACTACCGCTGCGTGTTTCAATAACGAGCAAGCTCCTAACATTGCGGTCATTATGAGCATTTGGGAAATCATAATTCAGTATCTAGTGACGTTTAGTATTGTGTCTGTCACAACTTATAGGCAAGTGCATCCGTAAACGTATCAAAGTAATATATACTATGAACAATTAAGCTCCTCCAAAAGGCATTTACGATCATGACGCATATCCTGTTTGCGGGAAAGACTCTCCTCTATCAGATGTTATTTTATGTCATCCAATGACCTCACCTCAATCGCTGTAAATAATATATTGATTTGGTCTACGATAAAATATTTTTGATTTGCTAGACATAACATATTTGTAAATATGTGTAATACATGTATCCAGGTTAGGGTAAGGTCAATCAAACGAATGCAGTTTCTCCTAGCATAAAGGTATAAGCGATAATAATTACGTTTCGCATAACATTTCACTTCAAAATTGCGTGTAACTTTAGTATCTAATGGTCAAATAAATGATTTGTGTCAGCACGATTGCCGGCCAACCACATTTACGCAATTTGAATATAACTTAACTATTGAATATCTATTAAGTGTACATCGTAAATAAATGTACGAAATGGCACCAAGACACAGACGAACAGGAATGGATACATTTGATCAGTCATATTTTTAATTTTCAAGTTTATTATCACAGACAAAAATAACCTTACAAGATTGGATTGATCAAAAGGCATAGATTCTTGTCAAAATAGCAGACGGAAGCAGCGAATATAATAATGATATATGTATATCAAACAAAGGAGCATACTTTATCAGAATGGTTTTGTTCTGAAATAGAGTTGTATTGCATGAAAGTTGTAAAGCAATACTTCCTTTTTTCAGACATGTGGTTGGCATGCGGTCAAACTAATGTAAGCCTTAAATGTTCATTCTAATAGTTGTAAAAGTGTTCTGCCCCTGTGTGTCTATGGTTCCCTTTATATTTAATTGTTGCGCAGTCCTGTTCCTCTCCATTTTATTCTATTTTATTTTTCATCCTTTTCCCATTTTTAATTTTATTGTTCCCAAATCTCCCTCCTATTTCTGTTTTATGCTCAATCTAATTTCCCTCCGATTAAGTTTCATTTAATACCCCTCCCAATTGTCGGTTTTATCTAACAACCTTAGGATCTATGTAGGTAAAAGGCCGTGTTTTATGTTTATGTGTAATACCAATTCCCACTTTAAAGGTACATAGTCTTTTTTTTGACAAAATATATTCTTAGTCATAGATATGAGAAAATCGTTGGTAATTGCCTTCAGAATCATGTACTCCACAACACTGCATTGTCACTTTTCTTTCATGGTTCCCAAAAACGACAACTACAAGTGTCCGATACTGGAACTTTCTATCCTGGTCTACACGCCGAGTTAGTGCTAGCGTAGGAAATATCTGTGTCGTAGTCTTGTTGTGCAGTTTCATGAAACTTTAAATACTAGTTAAAATGTAATAATTTAGGCTACGTCTTATTGAAGGCATTAACATGCCGTTTTCTAAATGTTAAAACTTGACGTGTTTTGACTACCTGCATTGAACTCCACATTATAAATTTAAAAATATATTAAACGGTCCATTTGAATTTACAAAATGGTTATGTTCATACAGGTTTGAGACTGAAAATATGTCACAAAAGAAACATAATTATATCTAAAGAACATTCGATAGTCATATTGCTTCAGTAAGATCTAATCTCTGGATTATAATTACTTCCTGTATTTTCCATTAATTAGCATCTAATCTAGGAATAAAATAACTAATGATAAATTTGGTGGTGGGTTCTATTTGTGGTGTATTATATTTTAATAATTTGTGTAAATGTTCGTTGCATATATCGTGATCCAAAGGTAGACAAGCGTGTCTAAATAAACTGTAGTAATACACGACTACTATTTTCAAATCTAATATACACCATTATAGCGAATCGTATGTTTTACACATTATTCAACATTTTAAACTCATCATTTCCATATGCTTTTAAATCACATGTACTTGATTGATATATGTATTCATGTTTTTCGTACCCGAGACGCATTTATAATGATTATTTTAGAATATGGTATCTCCCTTGGTTATTTTTCTCATTTTTTAAGTGTAAACAACAATGGCAATGTAAAGAAGCTACAGTAAAAACTGTTGTTGCCAAAATCTCATTTAGTGGTTGAATAAAATTGCATTGTACATCACATGTTACTACCTAATATTTTCAAACTTAACTCAATACTTTTAAGAATTGTCAGAATAAATGTCTTGAGAAAACAAATTTCAGTCATTTAGATAAAAACGTCCATTATTAGGATACTAAATGCCAAATATTTGCGGGGATCACTTAATTTATTTAGGAAAGTGCTCGTCAACATTTAGTGCCGTTTCTGTTTCCTTATGCTTGGATGCTCAAGTACTTAAAATGTGCAATCTGTATTTTACACCATTAACAATACTTTCACAGGAAGGCACAACGGCACATATTCCTTTGAAAACTGGAATAAGCGTTACTTGTTAATTTGAACACTTATGAAGCAAAACCTCGATGAATACAAACTTAGAAGTTAGTTCTAACACATATTCTTTATTCATTGCTCAGATGCTGTCTGATGAACATTGTGTTTGTCCTTGTGGTAAACATCTACAAGGTACATTCGTAATGGTACATTCTGTGTAATGGGATCATGAGATTGTGTAGCAACACGAGTATAAAACATTGTAATCGCATTTTCGTCTTCTTTCCAGTTGTTTATGTATTCTAAATCTTACAAAACCAATTATTTGTAACACCCCAGATTATATTTTACAGACAGTTCAAATAATTCCAACATATATTGACAGATATCTACAACTAGAAGATGAATTTATATTCGAAGTCGTCCTGTGGGAGTCGACTGTCTTTAACAAACAGTGATTCGTTATTTCTGTAGACTTCATATTCAGATATATCCACATATATCACTTTGTTTATTTTCTCAATGCAATTTGACGTATTTCGGTTTGTTCCTTTTCCTGTTTATATGAATGCAAATATTATTCGTACACTTATTGGAATAAAGATGTTTAAAATAAAATATAATCACAAAACTTTTGAAATCATAATCTATTTGGTCATTGTTTTGTTTTGAATATTCATACAAGGCATTTAAATATGCAGATACGTTGCTTTCCGTCTTAAAATTTAAGAATTAAAAAAAAGCAATTTATTGTCGTGGCATCACTATGGTGACAAAGCCTATCTTTTACAAATACAGGTATGCCATTTTCGACAAACTTCTCACCAGTGTAGTACTAAGGTCGTTTTTGTCATTTCGTCTTCACTCAGAATATCCGTTATTCATTGTATGTGTTTATTTAAAATACTATCCGCCACACATAAGGTTCATCTGACGGATAACCTTTGTACAAGTAGACTTCTAAATTCCTGTGTTGTGGAGAACGAAAACCATACAATATTTTTGAGACAAATTAGGTAGGTAGATTATCTGAAAATTTAGCATGTAGTATTTTTCACATATTCTGTTTATTATACGATTATAAATCTGCATACTGATTAATCCCATCTTCTGCTGCTACCAAGCACTTTTTCCCTTGTTATTTTGCCTGCGGTTATGTAAGGTACAAGAGTATCTCTCATTAATTGAGCCTTAGTTGTTTTCGTTTACGTGTAATACTGCGGGCTTTACATAAAAGCATTCATTTCTCTCTCGTTTGGAGACTAATTAATTGTTCTTAATTAGTTTTTGTTGTCATTCTCCAGCAAGAAAGTTAAAAGTTACGTTGATTAATGTTTTCACGCGTGTTTTTCGTGTTCATCGTCATATGCTTCTTCAACAAATACAAGACAATACATACCCACACAGATATTAGGGAAACATCAGCATACCAAACATCCGGCGTTGAGGAGGAGCAAACATCTATGGGAATTGGAAGAAAGGCATTGTCTGACTGATAATCAAAAACAACCATGGTTAATTGGAGGTGACAGCAAGGGAAAGAAAGGATGGAATGGTGGGGATACATTACTGGACAAGCTAAGATGTTTTGGGGAAACACTACATTTGACCTATACAACAACAGGCTGAAATAAATGTTGAGTGCAAAAACGATTTTGATGTTTACTTAAGTTAAAGAATAAGAAATAGGTTTCTATATTCGTTGATTGTATTTGTAACTTTTATAATCATATGAATAGAAGAAACATTTAGACATTATCTAGACCGCAGTGTTTTCACTGGGTTAGTTGTGCATTAACGCACAATGTCGTTCTTGATATATTATGCTAAAAATAATACAACAATGTCTGTCAACAGCGGCGTATTCCAATAAATGTGGAATAATGTGCTATTCACCAACAGGAGTTACAATTCGGCCATACGTATCTGGGATATAAAATATTCAATAACCACTGGCAATTTGATTTGTATATACTGAAGCACACTATATTATACGCACATAACATACTAAATTAAACGTTACTACGAACATTTATGATCCAGGGGAAGACATTTATGGTTATGATGTATGTCCTGTTCGCGGGATGGGTTCTCTTTCAGCCGGTACAATACCGACATTATTGTCAGTAATCCATTTCATCGTCCTAATACCGTGGTGATTTATGACTTGCAGATTGTCTGTGATAAAAATGTTTTGTAAATATGTGTTCGGGCAATCACGGTGATTTTTTATGGAATATCTCAACAACCAATATTTTTCCTTTAGATATTATGATAGTGAAGTGCGAGGTTGGCATGTTATAACGGTGATTTTAATCCCAAGTACATGTGTTTGTGTTGACAGTTCATAAAACTGTGGGCATTAGTTCTTGTATTACCTTTATTCTGTTATTGTATGGTGTAGTCCCGAGTCATACCATAGTCATGCTTTAGATGAAGTCATGTTTTGAGGAACACGAAAAATCGGTCAATGGCGCTACCGGGATTCGAACGTTGGTAATGTTGGTTTCCAAGTCCTTATCATTTCGGTCCGGTTTTGTGTTCCTGTATGTTCTTCATGGCCCGTTTTGGTACAAACATGATCCTTTTTGTAGCAAATATAGTGTTAAGTACTTATATTATAGTTATAATATTGCATTATATTTGTGAGATTGTTTCGTCTTTAAGGTGTACATAACATTTTCACTAAACCATTTTCTCTCTTCTATTTTTGTTCTTAATGTGTTCTAAAGCATAAAACACTTGTTTTTGTCTTCAATGACAGACGGAGGCAAAATCTTATTCCAATATATCTGAACAAATGCCCACAAGTATGAGATAAATTGATGTTCAACGTTATCCATTGAGAGTTATATTCCCCAAAAATTAACCGTGTTTGATAGTTTAGTATGCACAATTCAGAAATTGGTGAATATGGAAGTCTTATTTTAATGTAAAATTATCTATATTGCTTCAGTACTTAAGTAATCAAGTCAATGAATTGGAGTTGATAATTTAAAATGCTTGTTTTAAATGCATTAATATAACACGCACTATCAAACTACTTACAGTTATTTGCAAAGCGTAAGCGACAATTTTGAGTTTTAATTGTTGCCAATTGTGTTAACAACAAACCTATCCTGTCTGCAAACAAGTCCAAAAAAGACAAAATTTGTGAAGTAATAGTTCAATTCACACAAATACCAGTATATCATGTGACGAACATTAATTTAATATATTTCCAATGACCTGCGGTTTTACACAATATTCTCAGAGGATTCACACCTGCCATGACCTGACATTTTCACAAAGAATACTAACAGACTTAAGTTCGTTTTTAGATTAGACTGATTAGAATATAATGTCATTAGTTTGCGCTGCATTATGAGTTTCTCTGAATTTTATATCGCATTTAGGCAATATTTGGTGTTGAAATGTTGCAAATCAAGATGTTGCAGACACATTTTAATTCACATAGGAACACAGTATTAACGCTTAAATCGTAACATCCATTACCGTCTCACTTCACTTTTGCATATTCCCTGATTCATATTCTCTCGTCGACAAACAATCCTTTATTATGTATGTATATGTATTGTGTACATATATCAAAAACGTTTGAGTTTATTCCATTTATGTTACAGAGAAAATAAGTGAATGTTACTTAAGACATAAGTATTGGTGCAAGCCACTGTGCTTCTTTATTACTCCTTGTAAAAATCGGAAATATATGAGCGATACTATGGGATTTACAACATCTTCTGTAAGTGACGTCATTTTAAGAAAACGCAACATGCGATGTCTTTATTTTCAAGCAGGAAACAATATTTATTGAATATGGTTACTTCGTTTCATATTGCCATATGGGGCCAATATTGTTGACTGTCAGTACATGGGGACGACACATGTGACGTTTTCTGGAAATGGCATCACTTACAGAAGAGGTTGGAAAACGTACAGCGGCGCTCAAAATTGTTTAAACTGATTGTGTTCTGATGATGACAGGCAAACTATTACTCGGTTGATAGCAGGTTTTTTTCTTCATTTTATGCACATGTGGTCATGGAGTTTGCAATGATTGGTAGTTTCAAGAATTATCTTTAAATATGATGATCATGCACGTTGTTATATGCAAATATGTTGTAGTTTTATTGGTTAATATTTTGAGTTATAGCATGAATACATGTTAGTAGAAACAATAAATAAAGACAACCTTTTTTGAAAAAGTTTGCTTGCTTCAATTCGTTTTAATATATTCAACAATAACAGCATGCGTGGTAAAAATCGTTTGTACATGTAACATATTCGATAGAATAAAATAAAGCTCGTTAATATTCTTTTAAAATGTGAATAAAACACAATTATGTATGAAACTCCATCGTGGCATTGTCCATTGACTCTTCAGAGATTTCAATAAAAGCATTACATAACATGGACTACTACATTAAAATGATATTTAGGCATTTATCTGTGTCTAAATTATGTATAATAAATGATAGTTGGACCTGTCTACTTCAAACTATATCAAAATACGAGTATATTAAAACTTCGAATCGTTAAAAAACAAATTTTATCCCGTAGTCCTTTTGATATGATTCTAATTAATTTTAAAGCACATATGACTTCTTCTAACATAAATCCTATTTTCACCGTACTTTGTGTTGAAACTGTTCTACTACCACAACTATAGAAAATGTATCGATTATACTTTATCTTATTGATCAACATAACATTGTACATAAAGAACATACAACTGAGAAAATAATTTGCAATAGTGACTAGTCCGTAGGGATGTATAGCACATTCAATCACGTCTAGTGGTCTACAATTAAACTATAGCTCAGAAAAGAAGAATTTATTCATTCCAGCCCATCGTTAACAATGTGCAAATTTGAACAAATCAGCATCCAGATTACAAACGAAATTTGCTTCGACATTTAACTTCAGATTTGATTGGATTACGCACCGCTGTGACTCTAGTAGCAAATGCAAGCATAATACAGCAGCGCCGAAAATGTTTCTTTGGTTTATATAACTTGGTGTGTGAATGTTCCCTGCATTAGCTAAAACCTTCCACTGTATAAGGTTAGCTAGTGCTCTTAGTACTTCAATAAACGTTTTAAAATCAGTCATGGTTTAATGCAGCCGGTAAGTAGAAATCTACTATAATGCATATTGTCTTCGTGTTTATAGCTTATGTGTACTTATACCCAAACAATGTGTCATTTACCAAACAATGTGTCCCCATTTTCACTCAAATTTCTATTGGATATTATATGGAAACAAAACGGGGGGGGGGGCGGTAATCCATGACTGCAAAACAAGCAAACGTGCCAAAGATGTTGCCAATGCATTATCCAAACATGGAAAGCCAAAATGTAGGTACTTCTCGGCTTAAACCAGTTTGTCGTCAAGCTAACCTCAAATATGAGTGTGATATTTGCAAACATTTCTACATTTCCACGACATAAAATCGTTCGATGCCCACTCAGTAAATGTTAGATGTATGACAGGAGTATATATTCGAAATAATACTCATCTGTCAATCTAGACAAAATAAGATATGACATCTTATACCATGCTTTGTTGGGCGAGATATTGTAATTGTCTTGAAAACTGATATCTTTCTTAGCACAGTCTTCAGCTAAAGATTGACTTACACACAATTATTCAAGATGTATGTAGCAATGTACTTTATTCACAATAACGGTTGATAGTATTACATGGTTATAACAAGGAATAAAACATTCGAGCATGAAATGCCGCATACAAAGTGAACAGACACTACAAAAACAAGTAAGGAGACATGACAAAATATCAGACAAAAATGATATAACATTTGTTTTTTAATTGTTCACTGTTTATTAGTTGTTGGTCACAACTTTATGTTTTCGTCTACACGTATTTGTTTCTAATTCATTTACTTGAGATCTATTGTATTAAAATAACAGACGTTTTAACAAAAGACGGCTCCATTCATATATGAACATTATATATTAACAAGAAATATCTTTAAAAAAGATCGTCGGCGCAACTTGAAGTATGCACATTTGATGCAATTTGAAGGTTAAAAATGCCTAAATGTTACGACTGTCGGACATTCAATTTCGCTATACTACAGAAACTCCGGGACATGTAAGGGGTGTTGACTGCATATGAGACTGGATAAAAATAATTCCGTAGTGTGATTAGTCATAGACACAACGTAGTCTGTTTCGATATTGTTCATCATTACTTATTGCGTAAGTCGTGAACTCATACATTCATGTTAATAAACTTGTTACATAGCGATTTATTTGATTAAAACAATATGAATGTTCGCGACTGGTACATAAAACCAAGAATGTCTTCTTAATTCCAACACCGAACAATTCCCCGTGGTGATGACTAACAACACTACTTTCTGGATAAATCTTGAATTACACTATACATAATGTTAACCGATCTGCGTCAAGTTTCTAAACATTTTTTGTTGAAGAGACATTGCGTTGGTGTTAACGTAAGATTTGATTGGTTTACAAAACACTGATATGCAAAAAGCAAAACCATGTTAGTACGGCCGCGCCGAAAAACATACAAATAAATAATAAAAACAAATCTTAGTTAAAATCGAAGGCAACATTTGAAAAATAAAACTGGCTGATATAGCACACTTGGACTATAAACCTAGCAATCTAGTGGTTTGTGTACCAATGCGGCTTTCCTGCTCTGCAAGTACTCTAGTTTTGTTACATGCAATATACTTTTTTCTATAACATCAACGTATAAATCAAAAAGTAATTATTTTGTCTATGTACATGTAGGTCATCGCCACGCTTTGATGATATAGTTGTGTATCAATATTGAAACAGAATCTACATTGCGTGTTCTTTTCCATCCATTAATTCAGCCCCCCCCCCACACCACACACACTGATTGTCCTCTTTGATTCTCCTAGATATTCCTTATGTTCCACCAGGCCATTCCTTGCGCATATGTTCCATTACCTTTGTACCATTGAGCCTCCTCAAGTGCATTGTGTTTTGTTGTTGTTGTTTTCCCGGAGGTCTGGGTGGGGAGGCACTGTCTTATATATGTGGCGTTCCATGTAGCAACTTATTATCTCTCTTTCAATAGTGTAAGTTCGCATCAATCTTTACGTGCTTGGTTTGTACCCCGCTTCATTCAATTTATACTTTCTTGGAAGCGAGCAAGGCTACTTTTTAGTTTGTGTTTTGCGTCCAGAGTATCCGTACTGTGGTACTTGAATCTTCGCTTGGAAAATCACAGGTGTTTGGTATGAACCGTGCATATCACACATTCACCAATGTGGTCAAACTTTGCGTTTTATGTTCTATTTTACAAGCCCTTACTGATATTTTACTCGATAATAGGAACCGCGCTACGTTCGCATCATATCGGACACTTTTATCAACAAAGTTCAATAAACGTTTCGAATATCGACATGGTTTGAAAGTGAATGATTTATTTTGAGAAACTTTTAAACTAGACAATGACTGGCATTTGAATTTCCAAAGTCGACAGTTCTGGATGCATTTATTAAAGAAGCATTAAATATTGTCCCTACATTATTTTTAGCGCTCTCAGAAATGGAACTGTATATCACTGTCTAAAATTAGATTTGTTCGGTTCTATCCATTCCATCCATTCACCCCCCTCTGTTTGTCCTCATTAATTCTCATTTGTTGCCCTTTATTGTCGGCCAGGCCATTCCTTGCGCCCCATTTCCCTGGCGTATTTACCCTTGCACCTACTCAAATCCCTGACGTTTAAGGACTGTTGTTTTCCGCGGAGCACCTTATTCTCTCCTTAGGCTTTTTGGTAAATGTGTGCATGAGGCATTTCCTGCTCGACTTCATAGTCTTGTCTTGAATCTGTTCATGTCTTTTGTTTCAAGGTTAAGGTTTGTTAAAGGACATTGAATTTACAACCTTTCAAAACTTAATGTGTTAATGTCGAATTTGGGTAAATCGCCGGATTGGGAAAACATCTGGGAGTGATTAAACATATTAACATTTTTCATAATAGCATAGGCAAATGAGCAGAATTGGAAGCTTAAGCTAATGACCAGATTAAATATAAACTGTTCAGTAACATTTATATTATTTCAAAGATTGTCTTTTTTTGTATTTGAAACTAGTGTCAAAGTCGTTCTTCCACGCAGTTTGTTTTTGGCCTATCTAAAAATAAATACTTAGCTTCCCGTAAGGGAATTAAAGCTCTAAATGTAATAATGCACTTCCCGATCGGGAAACACTAACGAAGTTTCTCCGAATGTTGTTTGTTACATTGTACACATTTTGTACTAAAAATACCCCTGGAAATGCTGAAGGCCAGACATAATTTCAAACAATTACTCTTTTCCCCATAAAAACGTAAACGACTGTGGAGAGACTGATCTACGTGATATTAAATAGTATGATCTCAAAATAGTTATAACTAGTCGTAAATGTATGAGTAATTTGTGTAAACGAGACGGAATACAGAAGTCGAGCAGATAATTCATAATACACATAGCAAATAGCATAGCCATCGCAAAAGCAGGAAGAGCAAGGCTCTAGAAATCTACCAGACCGACGTCACGGACAAGTCTAATTGCCGATTCGGGCAAGTTGACAGTTGAGCTGGACTTAGTTCAGGACAAGTCTGTTATGCTGCTTACTTAACTGTTAACTCTATTACATCAAACGCCTTTCTATCTCTCACTTATTGTATTGCCACATGTTCCAAACAAATACACATACATACAACATTTGTGTTACTTCTCTCTTGTACGCACCTCAATCTTCTATGACGATAATAAAGCAGCAGAAACGTAGCGTGACCAATTAAAATGTTACAGTGTTTATGCTCGGACAACTAGCCTCCTGTGTCGGACAAGTCACAATTAACATGTACACTAGGCAGGAACACATATTCTAGAGCCCTGAAGAGGCAACAATTAATTACGATGGCAAACTTGACGCAAGACACAAACATGAGTTTGAAAAAAAAGTATGTCAATGGGGAATCCACTTGAACTGTCAAATCCCAAATAATAAATAATTGAAGTTTCATTTTAATGCAGCCACTCCACAAATATGTCAGAAAATGCTTGCCGACGATTCTATTAGTTTTCATCAACGTTGTTCTTTACGGTTAAAGATGCAACCAGCTCGATTATAGATCAATACTTATTTATTGCATGTTATCCTATATAAGTTATGAGTTTTGTTCGTGCAATATAGTAGTGCAATATAACTCCAGTATAGACATTCAATCGAGGGGTCGACAACCTAGCATGCACTATATCAGGAGCATAACTTCAAGACGCTAAGGGAAGATTGTCATAAGTTATAACTTTCATTAGGACTATAGTGTTTAAAGCAGGGACAGTTGCTATAGAACAAGCACTTACTGTAAACACTAGCAGACTTTTCAACTCTACTGTCTTTCTAACTTTCATTTTTCTGCCGATTATTTTTTTCTTTGAATTATTTTGGAGATTTGCAACAATTATTCACTGACGTTAAAATGATGCCCTCCCGAGTATCGTTTTGAACATAATCCAATCAGAATGATGTATTGTCGGATTAGGAATTTCTAACTACAGGATTATTTGCAGATCTCATTGGTGATTTATGGCGTTCTGCAGCGACAGGTTAAGTATCCCCGCTGAAATATTTGATTTAACTATTTTTATTTTTTTATTTCATGTTTTTGATTAAATTGTGATTTAGAAGCTGAAATTGAATTATGTGGGATTAAAATGTAATAAACTGTACAACATTATGGGACATTTGCATGCAAATTGTTTTTAATTATTTAAATTGCAGTCTCAGAAATTGCTTCCTTTCGCTCCATTTATTTCAATCAAGCTTTATAACACAAACGAAAGTAATTCAGAATTGATTTATTTTCTTTCTTTTTGTACAGTGCATTAGCAAGCGAGAGTGTCTGGCTGCTTTTGGCTTTCATATTGAATTAACATATTACAACCAGGAGGTAACCTGTGTTTTTGTTTCTCTTAAATCCTACATTTGTAGAACAAAGTGAGAATGCAATAAAGGACTCATTACGTAATGATGTTATTATGTTAAAGCATAAAAATGCATGTGCTCAATTAACCCAGCAGTAAAAATTTAAACCAACATTAAGGAATTAGTCATTGGTGGACATTAGGAACAAGAATATAATTTGAGCGATATTAGTTCAAATTATAAGCCCATTTGTGTATGAGGAAAAGCAAGTTGTGTTTTAACATCATACACTTGTGTGCAGTACTGTGCAATGTAGACATTACCTATACGTTTGATTCTGATCTCGTACAATCACAACCCTGAACGTGCTCCTCTCTTTAGCTAGATCTCTGACTTGGGACGTTCAGATTTAGGATGTTTTCACTTATGTCGTACTATGGCCACACACTCAAACCTAACTAGGGACATTGATTTGGCGATGTGTTAAATTTAGTATTTCAATTGTGAGCAAACAAATACGACGTATGTGGTCTTGAAAAAAAATTAAAGACTACTCCATATTTTAAATACCTTCGGGAATCGCCAAGTTGTCACCATACCGTGTAAGTGTTAGAAACAAAAAGTGAATCTATCTATTATGTAGCAGCTAACAAAATTAACGACATCCCGGAATTAATCATGGAGGAAGAAAGTTCGGTTTTAAAATAGAATGAAGAAGCGGAGCAGGAAATCCGAAATATAAAGAACACAGCCACTATAGAAGCACATGGACTCGTAAAAATATGAACAAACAAATACAAAGACAAAAAACCAAAGACAGGAGACTCAAAAGAATGACACTATTACTTGTTCATTGGTATAATAGAAAGATGTTCGTAAAGTAACTATCGATAAGAGAAGAGATTATGACAGAGTGATGATCATACGTTTTGATTAATGCGCATATTCGGCGCGGGGTAAAATGTCTAAGAATATTATACATTCAAATGGTAAATATGGCATTGTATGTTCATAGCTTTAATATATTGGTGCTCAAATTGATAGAATAAAAGGCTTTATCTTACAAATTGAATGGAATTGTGAACGTTCATATCGATATCCCGTATTTGTTTTATGTTTACATGGTATTGAAAACAAAGCAAATCTTACCAGCAAAGTATTAAGGAAGGCTTACAGTTTGTACATGGGACGCCACATTCACAAGACATTGCATCTCCGCAAAGATCCAAGGAAAACAAAATCACTCAAACAATATAATTGGGAAGCTGTAAAGTGATGAGGCGATTAGGAATTGTCCGGTTTATTAATCAATTAAGGAGTGTAGACTTTTGTAGACTTCTGTGTAGCTACATCATATATATTATCACACATATACTTTTTTATCCAAATATATTTAATTGCGGCATAGCGGGTAACTAATACAGACAGCTCATCGTTTTTTCTCATACTTAAAGATTTCCTGTCAAAAAAACAAAACAATATTATAACATCGGAAAATTACCCATTCTTACAGTTCATCATTGAATAGTGACGTTCATGTGATAGAAATTGTGAGGTTTGAATGAAATGTCCTGCGAGAATATAGCATTGCATCACGCAACCTTGCAAGTGGTGTCTTGTCTTACGATTTTTGCATTGTTTTCTTTGATGAGACAGGTTATGAACACATGTTGGTTTCTAGCAACACAGCAACATGAATTATTTGGTTTAAACTTAGGAATATCAATTCTCAATAATTTATAAGTTTACCTTTTGTTTACGTATTGAACACCGATAATATAATTATCATGCTAGACAATTCCTTTTTTTTCCTTCCAATATATGTTTACCCTTACGCCTCATAAACTCCTGATATTTCGTATGCTGATGTTTCCCTTGCATTTGTGAATGGAGGCATTGTCTTGTGAACGTGGCGTTCCCTGTTGCAAATGATTCATTCCTTTATGTATCAATGCATTGTTAAAAAAAACTGTTCAGTGTTTGTCCTCGTATTGGTTAGTGCTGTTGCATTTCTGTAAAGAAAAATAAATATTGTGTACCACCAACCTAGCATATCTAAGTTAATGTTTTTGCTAAAGATCCATGTAAACTTCAATGCATCTTTTCGTCGCCGGTGAATCCTGTAACATGTTTATATGTAATATACGGTATTCTTATTTTAGATATTTTGCATCATCAAATTCATCTACCTGTGATATAATATTCTTATATAAATCTTCCGCAAACTTAACCAAATCAATCCTGAAAACCGTTATCACTGAATTTATCATATATTCTATATCCGAAACCGTTACAAAATTAATGACGTTTCGTAAGTGCTACAGGATCTATTGTTGGCACAGTGAATGATTAGGCAGACAAATTGCAGTGTATATCTTATCTCATTAATACTAACAATCTTGTCTGACGTCCATCCGTTTAACCATATTTGGCGTGTATTGATGACAAAATCCCATAACGCTATATTATCTACACTTTGTTCAAAGAAAGCTACAATTAGTCTGTGCCAGTGCTTTGTCATAAATTACTGATATATGTTATTTCTGTTGTTATAAAGTATGTCAAGGTCTGGTGTTACAGCTGCCAAATTTCACATATGATGTTGTTGTCATGAGCTTTTAAAGTAAGATTATGCTCATTTAGTGTACATTTGTTTACCTAACCAAACATGAAAACTATTATTTTATATACATGTAGTTAAAATATCAATAAACAGGCTTAACAAAGAATTAACTCAACACGTATTAATCCATATTTGTTAAAGAAAGATGTTTGTATATCATATTTGTTTTTTTTTTAAAACTCCAGTTTTTTAACAATCAGGCTATTTTACAGGTTTTGACTGTTAGTAATATGATAAAAAAGATTTTTGCAATCGGTTATACATTGCAGTGGTTCTTATTAGAGCTGTTTTAGCCAATGTAACAACAATACTGGATAGAGCCAATTCAAACATTTTATGTTCAGCTGAGCCAGATACATCTTTCAAGATTATTAAAATTTGAGCCGATAATTGAATTGAATAAATGCAAAAGCATCATTGTACAAAATTCAAGAATCAAGCCTCATTCAGTTTGAAATACATGTAAGTGTTGAGTACTTTGTACCTGGTAATTTCTGCGCGACATCGATCTACATTTTTCTTACGCAATGAATTTAAAGATATACCCGTATTCGCAAATTTGCTGCAGTAGTTTATTGCAATTCTGACTATAATATAACATAGAAAGTTGTAACTCAAGTTTACTATTTATCATTTTTTTAACACCAGTTTGTGGCTTTAAACATAGTCACTAAAATGCAAGTTCATATAACTATCGATTTGGAATTATTCATGTTCAATGAATCCACAATGTGAATTGCGACGTGTAGTATTAACCCACAAAAATAACATGCATCATACAAACATGAGATAGATTTTGGATTAGTCAATAAAAAACACAAGCAAAACCATATTAATCGCAATATATCCTAAACATCTTCACTATGTTTACTGGAGAAACGTATGAAGTACGTGTTATATGATGGTTTGTCAGTTAACACGAATTGTATGCGTCGTACCATGTGCTCGGGAATCAGATTTATCAGTCAGTCTATTTTTCGGTGAGTTTGTTTACTCTTGTGATTAATATCACTGGCTTTATTTGCTTCCACACGATCCCGACACTGGTAAATAATGTTAGACAGCTTCATTGATAGATACAGAAATAACATATTATGCAAAGACATGAAAAGCGGGTAATTTAATTTATATGTAGGTTTTATACATATTTCTCTCCTATCATTTGGTAACACTTTGATTATGTGTCTTGAAATCTAGTTATAAGGTATTGAAATGCAACGAGCACTGCAAATGTGATAGACTTGGTGGTAATTTACATTCTATATTTTAAGAATAAAAATGGATATAGTAAATCACTAAAGAGTTTAGTATTGATATTCTTGTGAAAATGTATTATTTAGTGGTTGGGTTGTTTCTGTTCAGACGCTTGTGCTACTTTCATCACAGTGGTTCGTAAGCCAATCAAATCTAAAATTAAATTTAGAAGCAAATAGTCGGCCGAACTGCGTTTGTAAATTGGACGCTGATTTGTTCAAATGTGCACGTTGTAAACGCTGGGCAGGAATGGATTAATTCGTTTGCTCAAGACATAAGAATGCACGTTTCCTCAAGTATGGTTTGAATATAGACACACATTTCTACGATTGTGCTACACATCCTTCCGGACGGTCACTTTACTTTTAATTACTGCCGAATTATTGTCGCAGTTTTATGTTCTTTGTACGTCAAAATAAAAACATGGTTATGATAATCAGACAACAGTTATTAATACGTTTCCTATAGTTGTGATAGTCAAACGGATTCAACACAAAGTACGGTGATAACACGATACGTAAATGTCCGAAGAAAGTATCTTGGCTCTGCAATAAAGAAGGCTTTTTTTTACCAAATCAAGAATAAATATTGCTACGCTAGCCTTCATCAATTCGAAAGTTTCAATATCTTTGATAAATTTTAAAGTACACATGTTCAATTCTTATTTATTACACCTAGTATCTTATCTTGAATTTAGACACACGATAAATGCAAAATATCGTATAAATAAACCAGCTCAGTGATTTTATGGAAATCTCTGAAAAGTCTCTGAGTACTCCGCAATGGTCTTGTAATTTAGTTTTGATGCACATTTATTCACGTGCTTTATCAAATTTCATTGACATTTCTACCACACATGCTTTTATTGCTGAATATATTAATAAGTAGAAACAAATGCACGAAAGCAGAGTTTTAATATTCCTTGTCGTAATTGATTGATTCTATTAACATGACCGTGTTCGTGCTATAATTTTTTCACTATTAAAACTACAACATCTTCGCTTATTTCATTTTGCAAAGCTTTTAAAATATGTCTTGTTTTATGTTGGATATTTTCTTAATCAGAGCCTTGTATCAATTGTGTGGTTGTGTGAAATAAAGTGATATAAAAATATTTGAATTGACTACACAAATATTTCAATTCCGCGGCGTAAGACATATTATACCATTGTAATTATGTTTTTGTTATTTTTTCCTATACATTGACTTCTGATGTAATAGATTCTTCGAATTCAAACTTACACACAATCACATTTATTACTAATAATGTCATTTGAGATACCGTTTGTACGTATCTGTGTTTTTTTAGCTCTATAATGATGCAGTGATGTATGGTCTTCTTGAACCTATCATTTCTGTATTGTTGTCTTTCCTCTCCATGTAGGTGCCCCCTGGTCCGTTTGTTGTTTTTGTGTTATTTCTCTCTCTCTCTATGCCGCCTCCCTTTGTCTAGCCCTTTCTCAGTTGTTCTGATGTTCGGATGTGGCCGTTCCTGTTCCATTTTATTCTATTTTTCTGTTAAAATCATTTTGTCCTAATCGTTGTTATTTATACGAATATGTTACTAGGTGATTTACAATACGTTTTCAAGACACTATTTGATTAACGTTTCTTGAACTGGACCAACTTGTTTTATACATTTTAACATTAATATAGAGGCTTCCCTAATCTTAGTGGATTTCTTGTTAGCTTTGATAATTACTGCATTCGAATACGCTGAAGACGAATTTCTTATACAATCAATTTTATCTCAAAATGGTTTTATGCGAAATTTTCTGTCAGACATCTATTTCTTCGCCTTATGCTAAGGCATTTTGTATTAGCTAAAACAGGGAAATAATGAAAACAGTTTATTGGAATGGCTGACAATATATTTTACATAATCGTGAATTGAGGTACCCTGACACGCGAATAATTTCCGTTTTAATCGTAGGCTTCAAATACATTAATCGGCGAATGAAAACAAGAAATGTTAAAGTTATCGTGTTAAGATGGAGCTTCATATTGCTGAGAGTGTGAACAATTTATTGCCTACTGATAGCGTGCTCAGCATTATATGAAATAAGAAATATCGTGAAAACAGATGGTCGGCGCAATCTGAAGCAAGCAAATTAGTTGCGATCTAAAAATTAAGATATGTTGTGCAACATAAATAAATGCCGATATGTTACGATCGCTGGTCACTCCATATCGGTAAGGCAACGTACCCCTTATTAAAAGGTTAACCAATGCACGTAGATGTTACAAACGTTGTTCGGTTTAGCAGAATTTGCACAGGGGTTAACCTAAGATTTGATTGGTTTACAGGACACTGATATGCCAAAAGCAAAGCCATGTTAGTACGGCTGTGAGGCAAAAGGGTTGTTTCAACGTTGACAATAACAATGAATACTTCGGTTATCATGGTACTTTTTTTTAAAATGTGCACGCAACATACTCATTTATGTGACTTAAGATATTGCTAAAATACGCAGAAAAAAGGATTCAGAAGCCAGTTAATTGAATTCTGTTCATGAAAGCCAAAAATAAGACCAATAATGCGTCAAGCTGATATGGAAAACATTGACATTCATTATATAGTTCAATGTCAGCGAAGGATAAAAGAGAAGGAGTAAGTTGTTACAGGGAACGCCATATACATAAGACAGTGCCTCCCCACACAGAACTCCGGAAAAACAACAATCCATAAAACATTAGGCACTTGATGAGGTTAAAGGGTACATACTTTGGGAACAGAGGTGCAAGGAATGGCCTTGCAGACCATATGGAATAACTAGGAGAATCAAAGAAGACAAACAGTGAAGAGGGGGAATTAATGGATGGAAAAGATCACAGGACAAGTCAAGACACCTGGCAACAATGGGCCGAAACTGGGCAGAAAAAAACCTGAACACTATATATAGTGAAATAATTGCACAGGGGAAAGGGAAATATAACATACATGCACAACTCAAAAAAAATAAAAAAATACCATATAGCAAATTACAGACTTGGGACTGTCAGTATACATACTGGCGTCAAGTTAACGGTGATCCAAATATATCCGATTTGCTCTTAGTTTGTATGTTCTGTAACTTTCTTTAGTTCTTCCATCACTAGTTAAAAAACGGCAAAATGTTCAAGATTTGAATTTAATAACAACCGAGAAACATACATCTAATCTCGGCATATATTGACAAATATTATAGTTTAATGAGGAATAAATTTCTAAAGTATCCCATAGGAATCACTTTATTCTTTATCATCCAGAAAATGTGTTAAACTTCGCAGACATTTCGTCTTTGAAATGTTTCTGGAAATTAGATTACAACCGATACTTCGTCTGTCTTAGAATTTCTGTCAAGTTCCTTGTTGTATACATGTAGCTTTTCTTGTACTGCAATTTTAACATACTTAACCAAAGCGGTGAGGGAACCGAGTTTCGGCAAATTTCCAAGTTAAAAGAAATATTTAAGGTGTTACGGGGAACGCCACATGCACAAGACAAACCGTCCCCAACCCGATCACAGGGAAATGCCAATCTACGAATCGTTAGGGATTGAAGAAATGTAAGGGCAAACATCTGTGTATATGGGGAAGTAAGGAATTGACAGGCCGACTATCAAAAACAACCTCAGAGTATCTTAGGGGGCCACAAGGGGCAAACTATGGAAATTATGTAATACACAACAGAACAAGCAAAGAAAGCAAGTGGTCATGGGCCGAAAGGGGGAGAACATATATACTATATCAAGTCTTGGAACATGCACACGGTGAAATGGGAACTCAACATTCATATTAAACATATATAAGAATACTAACTGCACGATTTACAACATAGAACTGCCCGTTAAATACTGCGGGGGTTAAATCAATTTAACAACTTGCTAACCAGTTGTTAGCAATACTGTTTGCTGTACATGTGCTGTTTGCTGTATGGTTTTTATACATACATATATATTATTTATTTATTATTATATTCTTCATTTCTTATTTCTTACAATATGATAATACACTTTAGTATGATGAATGTTTTGTTATGCTGCTCAAGAATATTGATGCACGTAGTTCTTTTCGAATGAAAAGCCATGGTGTTCAAGAATGTCAACTAACCATTAAATAAAAGTTATTCTATAGTAAATTCATCGACCGAAAGACAATGGAAAATGCGATGTTGGTAATGAGAGGCTCTTAAATAATGCCTTGTCGCTTACAGAAAAACATTGAAAGCGACTAAATTCGAATCAAACATGCTTTATTGTAATTTACAATAGAAAATGACTTTCATATGAAGAAGGCAATACACATAGCTAGTTCTTAAACACATTGTCAATATAAAAAGGTCTTGTCAACATACCAAAGTCTTGTATTCCTTTTTCATTTCTGTAAATGTCAAGAAAATAATTGTCACATTACTTAAAATATAAAAAATAGAATTTCTGCGGCTTCTGTTACAAACTAGAGAATATTAACATAATGCCATCTGACAATCAGAGAATTTTTCAACGAAATTGAATAAATGACAAGTACAGAGGATCAAACAAAGACTTTTGAAAATTTATCATCTGTCTGAGTTATCCTTCGTTATCGCATATTTAGTGGTTTGTAGTAAACTCTACACGTATGATATTTCATATTTAGTAGTATCTACAGTTTGTTTGTTTCATCGGGTTTAACGCCGTTTCTCAACGATATTTCAGTTATATACGGCGGCCGGTTCACCTAACAAGTTTTTTCTGGACTGAATTCTAACCAGTACTAACTTACAGTAGTATCTACAGGGTGTTAAAACATTTGTTCACAAAGTTTGAACGTAAATAAATAAGAATAATGATGTGTACATTTTTCATGACGAAAGACACACCTTTTTCGCGAATTTCTGTTATATTTAGAATGAACATGCTGAGGTAAATTGCTGGTGTATTTAGATAAATATTAAAATTGAAATTTTGTGAACGAACTTTTTAAACACCCTGTATACAATTAAGACATACGTGCGTTACTCACCATGATCTTGCAAAAAGTGAACATTAGTCATCAAACAACTCAATTAGGCATTCAATTCCAGGCGAGTTATCAAACACAAAGAACCATACTAAAACTAACGAAAGGTGTTACCAAATTAGCCTCCCTCATGAAGAGACTCGTGTTTAGCAAATACCAATTCACTTGCAGTAGGTTTAATTTGATTACAAAGATAAAATGTTTAATCCAATTATCTATTCAGTCTGACGAATAATATGCTTGTATATAACTTTACAATACTGACAATTCCAAGGCTGAAAATCGCTGTGTGACTATTTTTTTTTTACATGAATGTTGAGTTCCCCGTTTCCCATTGCAGTTCCTTTAATTGATATAATATTCATCTTCTTCTCCCTCCCCCATTTCAACATATGAGAATGAGATGGTAAACTGACTTTCTTTTCTTGTTCCATGTTCTCCCTTGTTGTGTTCCTACATTCTCCAAAGTTGTTTTGATGATCTACCAGACCATTCCTTGCACACATATTCCTATACATGTTTACCCTTGCACCTCCTCAGTCCCTAATGTTGTATAGACTGTTGTTTCCCTGGGGTCTGCGTGGAGAGTCATTTTTTAATTATGTGGCGTTCCCTGTAACAACTTAATCTCTGACCAAACATTATGGGGACACAATGGGGAGGTGGTTGGATGGACAGTTTGAAGTACAACAGATACATTCACTGTAATTAAAACAAACATAGTTTCCTTTTTAATGTTTTCATAAAATGATCACATACTGGAAATGGACAATAAACTTATTTTGATAACATTGATTGAGTGCATCGTATATTGTATTTGTAATTTAGCCAATATGGTATTTAAGAGGGTTTAAGTAACGACACTATTCTTGTATGATAGTTTTGTAAGTTTTCATTGAAATTGTAAAGCTCATTTTGAGAGGTGGAGTTAAATTCAAATTTAATTTTGATGTTTATATTTTATTATTGTTAACTAAATTTCTATGGTTTAAATTTCACAATTATCGTGGATGTTATGTGTATGGATGCTTATTTGAATATGGTACATGGTAAAGAGAAACACCTTTTCGTACGCACACGTTTTTTGTGATTGGATAATGGTACAGTTGTATATCTTATTAGATACCCTGGTATTTCCATAAATTATTACATAGACTATAGATAAGATAAGCATATAAATAACCATAAATAATCATATCAATCATTTGTTTCGTTCGAAGAGAGACCGAAAAGATGTTCAATCGACTGGACACCAGACGCAATATTTTTACGACTGAAGCAGCCAATAGTGAAAACATTAAATCTGGTTCTTCACAAGATTGAGTTATTTGTCAATATTGCAGGCGCTGCTTGATAATGCTGATAAAATGTGATATTAGCTCTGCTAAGCCTTTCAACAGTCCAGTCTTGACTGGTTCCGAGCGCAGTTCGAATCGAATTAGAAACATATAAGGCAGATAACCAATGAAAATACAGGGATTGTGGAATTTTTTAAACTGTTGTTCATACATGTTTAATGTCAGAGCGTAACGGTTTATAGCGTTAGTTTGGGGTTCTTCAGTGACAGCAAATTGCCTTCGAATAGAATAGGTATTTCTAAAAGAATATGTCCATGAGCAAATTGCACTTACCGGTCAGGTTTGCACATGGCAAAGATGAATTGCGTTTATTTGCGTTTATTTGTCATCGTCACCGATTTCCCATAGGAGCGACGCCTACGAAAGAATGTTAGTCATTTTATATCATAATAAAAATAAGAGTAAGAACAGCTGTTAAGTTCACACTATTAATTACAGTTTACAAATTCTACAATATGGTTATGACATACATATATTGTTATGCTGTATGTATATATATAATGCTATATAATGACGCTGTTTTGGTCCTCGGTAACTTTAAGGGTCATCTTTAGAACACATTAGTAAACACTGCTGAATTTATTCGGTTAGCTTCAGCAAGCATCGAATAAATGTCTTAAACTGAATGCTTTATCTAATCAAAGTCTATATGTACATCAGACGTTATTATATGTATTTTATGACGTCAACAATAATCGACTATTATGACCGTTTAATAGGGTTCATTTTGCATTTTTAGAGAATAGTTAGTTCTAAAGATAGGTATTGTAATCTTCTTCGAGTTATAAAATGTTCGTAGCATAGCAACGTCTCTTTGTGTGGCTCACGTGTGGAAATCATGAAGCCTATAACTTATAAAACATGCCGCATGGTACTTTTCAGATGGTTGTGTTTGTTTGCATGTGACATTTCCAGTGTGTCGTTTTACTGCATTGGGAAATTCAGTTATGTGCAAACACCATCATAAATATAAAATCATTAATGTCACTACAACTTGGAATGCTCTGTTGTTTAGCTCAAGGACATGTGGTTATGACATTTTCACGGTGTATATGTGAAATTTATAAACGTTTTACAGCTGATAAATGGTCGTTTCTAAACGTTCTTGTTGTATTAGAGAAGTGATAACAATAGGACAGCCTTAAGACATGTTTCTTAGATGCAGTTGTCAGATACGTGTTGGTTTTCTCTGATCGTATTTGCATTCTCGATTAATATCATACGAAATTTCTTTCGACATAAAATCGAGACATGATTGACAGTTTCGGTGCTGTACATATTTACAGTACAAAATATATTTGGCAAGGAGACAATCGAGTTTTCGAACAATGTCTCTTACATTGGAAGTTGAAGCACAATCAGTTTGTTTTTTACCCTATATTCACGTAATAGTCGACATGGATGGTATTTATTTTCAATATGTATGTGTCTTCAAGTTTAAACAGTGGAACATTTGAATAGTGTTAATTCGACGTCTGCGAACTTTCATTATGGAAATCACTCAAAATTAATGTGTATGTCCCTTTTGCCTTTATAAATCGTTACATGTAATTACAAGTAGTTATATATTCCAAGTTCCGTAGTGCGATTGGAGTGAGCACGTTCTTTATATGTGGAATTCATGTTCGATGTATTTTTTCCATTATTTTACTGCAACTGTTAGCGTTTTTTGGTGATTATGTAAAGCAATATCTTCATGTATGTTGCTTTCAGACCTGTTGGTTCTACACCAAAGCCATTGATTGTGCCACTTTGTATTGCAGAGCAGCACACGTTGTATTCTTTAGTTGCTGAAGTTTAGCGACCATGTATGAGTATAAACATCGTCCAAACATACAAACATACAAATATATATAACATTTTGTTAAATGATAACATCTTAAGTGTTGTTTTAAGAAGCGTTATAGCTGAAAAACTTTGTTATAATTTTGAATTCATCACTGAACTAAAACATCGGACGATGAAATACTTAATATTGACATGTTTGCGCCTTTTCAAAGCATTCACTACCATCTGCTGAATTACGTCCACATCTTCTACGACGCGACATTACGTAAATGTTGTATCTCTTGAGAGTCCAGAAAAAAAGAATTAATAAATCAGAGTGAAAAATTTCAATAATGTCTATACAATATGTCTAGCCGTTGTTCTGAGTATGATGAATGCTTAATATGAAAATAAATTAATGAATTAGTTCCCATTGTCAGTACGTCAATCGATGTATGGGCAAATGAAAGCACATTTATGTGTGGAAATTACATTACTTAATAAGTACTCTTATTCACATATTGCCCTTTTTTGTACAGCCTCTATTTACAGATGAATACACTTCTATTTAACACAAATATTACTATAACGAAATATACTGAATGCTACCACAGTCGAACCTGTCTTAAGATACTAGTCAGGGGAACACAAAAAAGAAGGTCTCTTAAGACAGGTGGTCTCTTAAGACAGGTGGTCTCTTAAGATATGTGGTCTCTTAAGACATGTGGTCTCTTAAGACAGGTGGTCTCTTAAGATATGTGGTCTCTTAAGACAGGTGGTCTCTTAAGACATGTGGTCTCTTAAGACATGTGGTCTCTTAAGACAGATGGTCTCTTAAGACAGGTGGTCTCTTAAGACAGGTGGTCTCTTAAGACAGGTGGTCTCTTAAGACAGGTGGTCTCTTAAGACAGGTGGTCTCTTAAGATATGTGGTCTCTTAAGATATGTGGTCTCTTAAGATGTGTGGTCTCTTAAGACATGTGGTATCTTAAGACAGGTGGTCTCTTAAGACATGTGGTCTCTTAAGACAGGTGGTCTCTTAAGACAGGTGGTCTCTTAAGACATGTGGTCTCTTAAGACAGGTGGTTTCTTAAGTAAGGATACAGTAAAGTTGACAAAAACATAAACGTTAAGTACAATGCATTTTATTTAATATTTAAAACATACTTTATTACAGCTATTAAGATATTTATGAAAGACACAGAATAGGTAAAGTCAGGAAAACATTTTAATCACAATAATTTGTATGTAATAAAATCTATAGAAATCATTAAAACATAAAATCTTTTCGCCTTTAGCGGTCACTTAGCAACGACACTGTGTATAAAAATAAAAGATCGGCAGTTGCGTTTGACAGGTGGTCGCTTATGTAGATTAATATAACGCTAATCACTCACGGTGGAAATCAGAACTGTTGTAAAAGACAAAAGGTCTTTACCTGATCCTGACCTTTATGCATAAATATATTACCCGGTTCTTACGCAGTATATATCAATGTCCACGAGCGATTCTTGCATCATCGGTCCTTCTCGTTGTTTATAGAATACCACGTGCATATAATACTTCACGCGTAGAAAGCTGAAAATAAATACAGAAAAGTAGTTAACTGTGAAATTCTAGGGGGACAAGTTAACCTGTACAAGTTATATACAATAACAAAGGCAACTTTAAATGACACGTGAACTTTTCAGTGTCTTTCAAACGTTTAGTTGTAGTTCTATACACTATCCATTTAGTGGCTATTGTATGCAGTGGCTTAGAATCCTTGTGCAACTATTTAAATACCGTGTAATTAATTGTTGATCAAATCTTATCGGGTAACATTCTATTTATGTTATGTATTTATTATATGTTTCAACATAAATACTATTGGACAAAAGGGTAAGGATTTAAAAAAAATTGCACACAACAAATGCTGTTTCTAAATATTCATACATTTCCATTATACTCCTGTTTTGGAGATTCGACCGAAGTGCTCCAAAAACGGATGTACATGTAACACTATACACATTCATAAGTGTGTATTCGTGAGATACATTTAGTAAAATCAATACATGAACACAATCATATGGGTGAACTGTATGTGGAGAACGAGTGCTTATACAAACAATACACCATTATTCTTGATTACCAATTTGACTAGGAGGAGATCAACATGTGAAGCATGACGATCAAACATCGGGAGTAATGATTTTTCTCTTGGTGATCCATCATAGAATTACATAAGTGCGTCGAAAATTGACGACCTGAGAGACATTTCATGAAATTATTTATGTTATATTCTAATGTAAAACCAATACTATACGTTTCATACATAATGGTA
Source organism: Mactromeris polynyma (assembly GCA_032209605.1). Taxonomy (NCBI): domain Eukaryota; kingdom Metazoa; phylum Mollusca; class Bivalvia; order Venerida; family Mactridae; genus Mactromeris; species Mactromeris polynyma. The sequence goes on from JASFXZ010000005.1 coordinate 5,043,465, forward strand.
TATGGTACTTTTAAAATTCATACTTTTTACCAACAGTTTTCTGTATTTCGTTTTCGACAGGAAACACGCTTGGGTTTTTGTTTTATTTATGTATTATTGTAACTTTTGTAAACAGTTAATGCTTCTATAAATATTGTCATTTTGGTCAACACACATGTTTAATTTAATGTAAATGTTACTTCTCCGCAACTTTATATGCTTGAATTATCCTGTATATACATGTAATTGTAAATATGTTGTCCCAATTGGCCACGAGGCTTATTGGATTTTTAAATTAAACTATCTATATATGTTTGATTATATCAATCGAATGACAAAACATACCTTGCTGATCTCCTATTTCTGTAATATTTGCCGATCAATTGCTCTTGTGTTCAACTTTGTCTTTTTCTGCATTAATAGCATTTAACCTGGCCAATACAAATTAAGTTCAGGAATTTTATTACGTAACTCGTTCGCACTCACAAACATAATAAGACACGTCCGACCACATATGTTTAGCTATACGAGGTATATTTCATAAATTTATTAAACTGTGACACGCGCTGTTCAAAAGGTACTCACTTCTTAATTTCTTTTACTCAGTCCGTCGAAGTACTCTCCCTGAGTTCTATACTACGATTGTTTTTTAACTCATTATGTCATTAAATGTCCAATCTGTTTCTTTCTGGACTTACAGAATTTAAAGATATTATTAACATTTGAAATCCTTCTTTCATACAATGAAATACTGAATGATTATATGTTCGTTTTTCCTTGGGCTTCCTGTTCCGGATATTTCAATTTTTCTTCCTGAGTTTAAGCGCAGAACTGTTTGGATGTTTTTCTTAAATCGATCTTAACATATGAAACATTTCCTTTGCATAGAAGCATTTGTGGGTCAATTTAAGAATAAACACGCTTTTGTAATTCTGAAATGGGTTTTCTGCCAGGAGTCTTAAGAAATATGTGCTTAATGTAATCATTTCATGTCCATGTTCTTTTTGCGTTTTTTTCCAATGTTTATTACTTCCATCAACACTAAAACATTTTATGTTCGCAAAACGGGAACATTTTCTATACGGGACTGACAGAAAGCATCCGTGATGGCCAAATAAATTGTAGCATCATAACACGCAAGTACTTTCTGTTCTTGAAAACACAACTGTAGGCTAAGAATATATCCGAGTAAGCTCTACACAAGACATAACGGCACATATATACTTTTGCTCCATTTATCGATTTCAAAGAACCGCACAGTTAACGTACATTCTCTTCGTCTATTTTTCATGTTATATCTTCTTTGTCGACTTCTTTGTTTATCTTCACTATGTAACCGATATGTATATCACGTTTTACGCCCGAAACTAGCGAACACTATATCCATTAATATCCATAAAGTAATATGGATTTATATTTGATAATCTATACCGTTAAAGAATTTGCGACCAGTCATTGGATTTCAGAAATTGATAATGCTGAGCGAGTAAAGGTGAGCGTGGGCTTAATCATTTTTTCTTATTAAATATACAGTTTTTCCTGTAAATGTTACGAATGACATAATCGTTTCTCGTCTCCTGTTGACTGATATTAAGAATAATACATCTTATGTAAGAATATACTGATAAACATCACTATATATTTCAAATTCATATGGGAGTTGAATTTCTCCTCATTATAGATAATTTGTGAAGAATATTTTGTTTAAATTTACGTCGTGGATATCGTTACTGCATCACTCTTTTGTGGTTGAGACCTTTTCATTCATTCACAACCTTTGCTTGTATTAACACTCAAAATGATTTGATGGTACACACATTTGCACTAACTCATTCTCTCGCCTAAATGTCCATATACAACCAAATCTCACTAAATAGGAAATACAATGCCATTTGCATCAAACACACAAATTCAAGACAACTGCGAAATGACAAGTTTCTTTGAATCTGGCGATGTAACAGTCATAAAAGTTAAAAGTACTTTGATTTAATATTGACTTAATAAGCAAACTGATAAGATACAAGAATCAAAGGCATAAAACATGAGGACAAACGTATCAGTCAACGCAGGACAAGATCCTTAGTAAATATAATTCGAAATATTAAACATAACGTTGCAAATATTTTGGAATAGTTACAGCAAACATTTATAGACATGTTTGAAACAGAAAGATACATCTGCGTTTAAATGATATCAAATACATAAGGTAATTTTCACATTGTTAACAGTCATATCAATGTTGAATTAACGATCGTATTAATCGTATTGTATCGACTAATCATTAACTCGTTGTTGTTATAATGAATGTAAGAAAGCGTAGAGTAAGGAACACCACATTTACAAAACGAGGCCTTTTCATAAGTCTTAACCATCCCATACCCGACACAATGCTTCTTTGTTCATAGTTGTTAGTAGCTTTAATGGAAATAAACATTTAGCAATAAAGAATGAAGGAACACAGTGTTACCCATTGTAATTGACTTGTTGTATAAAAGAAGCAGATATTCAATCCACAAATTCATCTAATATTACTATGTCCATATCATTACGCCACTTCGTCTTGTGCAAATAGACTTCAATCATATTTGATCCAAATAGGATGACATTTTTCACTTTTTCGCAGTACTTGTTGCTCAATAATCGAATATAGTCTCCAAATCTCGGTTGCTGATAAGGAATACAAAATAATACATAGAACACAATATTCATTACAGTTAATTATTTCTGCTATATGCTTATGACCTACATATATTGTTATATTATATATACATACATACATATGCCTATATAATGACCCAGTTGTGATCCTCGGCAACTTTAAGGGTCATCTTTAGAACACATCCGCTTTTGAAATTATTCGGTTAGCTTCAGCAAGCATCGAAAACACGCCATTAAAATGAATGATATATTTAATCAAAGGCTACATGTACATCAGGCGTTAGTATGCGTATTGTATGACGTTAACACTAATCGACTATTATGACCGTTAAATAGGATTCACATTTTGCATGTTACGCGAAGAGTTAGTGCTTTAGATAGGACTGGTATTGCGATCGTCTACGAGTTATAGAATGATGGTAGAGAAGCATAGTCCATTGAAGTGGAGCAAGTATTGAAAGCTTGAAGCCAAAACTGTACAAAACATGTCGTCTGGTACTCTTGTGATGGCTGTGTTTGTTTGCATGTGACATTTCCTGTTTCAGTTCCTTATTTACTTTATAGCTCGAATGAGATTCGAAGTGTGTCGTTTTAGTGCAAAAGGAGAAATTCAGTGATGTACAAAAACATCATACAAGATAAAATCATTAAATTCACTACAACTTGGAATGCTCAGTTGTTTAGCTCCAGGACATGTGGTTATGACATTTTCACGGTGTATATGTGAAATTTATAAACGTTCTACAGCTAATAACTGGTCGTTTCCGATCGTTCATGTTGTATTAGATGAGTGATAACTATAGGACAGCCTTAGGATATGTTTCTTAGATACACTTAGGTGTTGGTTTTCTCTCATCGTATTTGCATTCTCGATTAATATCATACGAACAGTTTGTCCACATAAAATAAGAGACATGATTGACAGTTTAGTTACCGTACATATTCACAGTGCAAACAATATTTGGCAATAGAGAAATCAACAATTGTGTTATCGAATAAAGTTGAAGCACAATTTATCATTCGTTCTTGCCCTGTTTATTTACGTTATAGTCGACATGGATGGTATTTTATTCAACATGTATGGGTCTTCAAGAAGTTTTGACAGTGGAGAATTTGAACTGTATAAATTCGACCTTTCCGAACTTTCATTATCGTAATCACCCATAAGTTATGTTTATGACTTTTTTGCCGTTATAAATGTTTACATGTAATTACATGTAGTGATATATTCCAAGTCTCGTAGTGCGTTTGGAGTGAGCGCGAATTTGTGGAATTTCGTGTTCGAGTTCTTTTTTGTTTTATTTTCTCAACAAATGTTTTCGTTTGTATTTGTTGGGTATTGTGAATGATCGTGTATTTATACTGTCTTCCTTTATGTTGCTTCAAGACCTGTTGGTTTTGCGCGATCTTCAGCCATCTTCTGAACCATTATATATTATACAACAGCACACATTGTATAATTTAGTTACTAAATTATAGCGACCATGTATTAAGCTGTATATATCGCTGTATATAGAAGTATGGTTATTGTTTCATTTTCTGTTTTGAATGTATGTTAAATGTCCTTTCCCCCAGTGAAATTATTTCACTTTACATAGCGTTCGTGTTATTTTCTCCCCAGTTTCGGCATATTGTTGCCAGATGTCTTCACTTGTTCTGCGATCTTTTCGATCCATTAATTCCCCCTAGTTGTTCTCTTTGATTCTCCTAGTTATCCCATATGGTCGGCCAGGCTATTTCTTGAGCCCCTTTTTATGGATTGTAGTTTTCCTGGAAGACTGTGTGGGGATGTCTTATGATGTGTAGCAACTTATTCTCTCTCTTTTAGTATATGTTTATCACGCTCTATCCGTTTAAGTACACAGATATATATTACATTTTGTTAAATGATAACTTTGGTGTTGTTTTAAAACAGATGATAGCTGAAAACATAATTTTGAATTTTCCACTGACCAAAACATCGGACGACAAAATACTTAACATTGAGATGTTTGCCCCTTTTCATAATTTTCCTTACCATCTCCTGAATTACTTCCATATACTCTACGTCCCGACATTACGTAAATGCTATATCTCTTGAGAGTCTAGAAAGAAAATAATAATAAATCAGAGTGAAAAATGTCAATGAAGTATATACAATATGTCTAGCCGTTCTTGTGAGTATGATGAATGCTTAATATGAAAAGAAATTCATGAATTAGTTACATTTTTAGAATGTAAATTGATATATGGGCAACCTAAAAGAATAGTGCGTGGAAATTACATTACTAATAATTACTCTTAATCAAATATCGCGTGTTTTGGTACAGCGACTATCTACAGAAACACAAACGTTAAGTACAATGCATTTTATTTAATAGTTAAAAAAATACTTTATTACAGCTATCAGGATATTTTATTAAAGACACAAAATAGGTAAAGCCAGGTAATATTTTAATCTCATGAACATGTATCTACTGAAATCAATAGAAATCAATAAAAACATAAAATATTTTCGCCTTTAGCGGTCGCTTAGCAACGACGCTGTGTATAAAAATAAAAAGTTTGATCGCTTATGTATATTGATATACCGCTTAAAACTCACGGGATGAAATCAGAACGATCGTGAAAGATCGTAGGTCGCTTGTAAAAGGTAGCAGGAAGGACATGTTCGACTGTAAATAGACATACATTTAACGTCTAAATCTATAAAATGTATAAGGAAGATTGGCAATCCGATTGTAAACATCAATTTTAAATAAAAATGCAACAAAAATACTTAAATCACGTAAATTTCATTATTGATTCCCTATTGGCATTAATAGTTTCGAACTCAGTTAATTTGATTCAACCTGAGAAAATTGTTTCTGTATTATCTTGATCTGAATTCAAATGCTGAAAAAAAACAGTTAATGGAAATATAATTGACTCCTATAGCCACATGTGCTATTGAAATGTAGAAATAAATAACGTTTAAAAGAAATGGCGTCTTTTTTATTATTTGAATAGTCGTAAATATGATTTCGTTTCAATGCAGTGCAATGACATCCTATGCTTAAATCAGAAGTAAATGTAGAAGTTTATATGTTCAAACCTCAACTATAAAATGTTTCTGCAATTTACAACTTGTACAATTTTACCTGATTCTGACCTTTATGCATGAATATATTACACGGGTCTTACGCAGTATATATCAATGTCCACGAGCGATTCTTGCATTATCGGTCCTTCTCGTTGTTTATAGAATACAAAATGCACAATGTGCTTATAATAATTCACGCATAGAAAGCTGAAAATAAATACAGAACAGTAGTTAACTGGGAAATTCTAGAGGATCAAGTTAACCTGTACAAGTTATATACAATAACGAAGGCTAAGGGAACACAAAACACAACTTTAAATGACACGTGAACCTTTCTGTGTCTTTTAAACATTATGTTGTAGTTCTATACAATATCGATTAAGTGGCTGTTGTATGCATTGGCAAACATTGCAAATTGTGTAATAGATTTGATACTCTCTTATCGAGTAACACTGTTTATATTGATGATATGCATTTTATGTATGTTTTAACATAAATACTATAAGACCTAAATGTAAGGATTTTAAAACAAATTGCACAAAACAAATGCTGTTTGTACACGTACGTATTCATAAATTTCCCATTTGACAAATAGTCCACTCTTGTTTTGAAGATTCGGCAAAGGTGCTCCGAAAAGGATGTAACACTATACACATTCATAAGTATGTATTCGTGTCATACTTTTAGCTAAATCAATACATGAACACAATCATGTTGGTGAACTTTATTTTGTAGGATGAGTGGTAATACAAACTATACACCATTATTCTTGATAACCAATTTGACAAGGAGGAGATCAACATTTGAAGCATTACGATCGAACATCTCACCCTCTCCTGGTGATCCATCAAAGAATTTCAAATGTGCGTCGAAATTTGACAACCTTGAAGATGACATGTAATGATATTCGTTATGTTATAATCTAATGTAAAACCAAAACCATACGTTTTATGCGTTTTATATTTGATTATATTAATCGAATGACAAAACAAACCTTGTTGATCTCCTATTTTTGTATTACTTGCCAACCAAATGCTGTTGTGTTGTCTATTACTGCATCATGATTATTTAACCTGGCAATCACACATTACGTATAGGAATTTTATTATGTAACTCGTTCGCGCTCATAAACATATTGAGACACGTCCGACGACCATATATTTAGCTACTTTTGGCGATAAGAGTTTCGACAAATCGCATACCATTATGGTCTATGTATAAACATAAGTGAATACTTAGGTTTTGCTGCTTCTTTTTCATAAAATACAAATATGTTTCTCTCGTTTAGATAAAAAAATAATATAATTGTCCAACGACATCATATCCATTATGTACACATGTTTATACTGTAAATGAAATATATAACATGTTCACAACAAACTGAAAAAAGAAATAGCATAATGCTATTGAATTTCAACCAAGCGCGTAAAACCATTCGCTTAGGACGATGTAATCAAAATAAGAGTGTTTCCTGGGGAAAGCATATTTATATTATTTTCTTTCATATGAAGTTGTTATGTTTGCTATAATAACACTATTCATAGAGCTTAGTGAAGCAATCATTTTGCAAGATAAATTTCAAAAAAGTATTGGCAGCAAGTGAACCTACGCCCTATCGTGTTAATCGTATGTATTTCCTAACAATATTTTTTGACTCAAACAACCATTTTCTTTACTACGACTGTTTTCAACCTATTTCGTCTTTAAATGTCCAATCCGTTTCTTTCTTGAATTACAGAACATTATTAAAATTTGAAATTCTACTTTCATAGAATGAAATACTGAATGATCAACTGTTCGTTTTTCTACGGATATGTCAAGTTCTCTTTCTGAGTTTACGGGCAGAACTGATTTAATATTTTCCTTGAATCGCTCTTGACACGTCGAACATTTCCTTTGCTTAAATTCATTTGTGGGTCAATTTAGGAATAAACACGCTTATTTAATCCTGGAACGGACTTTCTTCTTGGAGCCTTTAGAAATACGTGCATAATGCAAACATCTTGTGTCCGTGTTCTTTTTGCCTTTTTGTCCAATGTTTATTACTTCCATCAATACTAAAACATTTTATATTAGCAATACGGGAACATCATCTGTACGGGATTGACAGAAAGCATCCGTGATGGCCAAAAAATTGTAGCATCTTAACACGCAAGTACTTTGCTGTTCGTGCAGGCACAATTGTAGCCTAATAATATATCCAAGTAGACTGTACATAAGGCAGACTGGCTTTTACTATACTTTTACTCCATTTATCAATTTCAATGAAGCACACAGTTAACGTACATTCTCTTCGCCCATTGTCCATGTACTATCTTCTTCGTCGACTTCTTTGTTCATCTAGACAATGTAACCGATATGTGTTTGATGTTGCACTCCCGTAACTAGCGAACACTGTATCCATTTGGAGTGAAGATACAGAAGTATTTGCTGATCTACACCTTTAGAATTCGAAGAAATTGATAATTATGAGCCAGACAAACGGGCGAAAAGGGAACGCATTTATAGTTTAGTGTTTACCAGTCTAGAGAAAAGGACCATTAAGCACATTTACGTAATACTTTTAAATATCTAGTTTTTCCTGTAAATGTTACGAATGACATATTCGTTTCTCGTCTCCTGTTGACTGATATTGACAAGACGTAGGCACGATGACCTTCATATTGGAATCAGTAGAGAATGATTCATCTTATGTAAGAATATACTGATAAATATCTCTATAATTATATACTAACGAATCCATTTCAAAATTCCTATGGGAGTTGGTTTTCTTCACATTCTAGATAATTTGTGATGAACATCGCAGACATTTTGTTTAAATTCACGTCGTGGATATTGTATAAAATCGTTACTGCATCGCTCATTTGTGGTTGAGACCTTTCCATTCATTCACAACCTTCGCTAGTGTTAATATTAAACACGATTTGACGGTACACAAAATCGCACTAAAACATATACATAAAACAGTGCCTCCCCATACAGACTTCCCGAAAAAAAACAGTCCATAAAACAAAATACATTTTAGGAGGTGCAAAGGCAAATACGCAAGGGAACAGGGCCGCAATGAATGGTTTGGATGACCACTAAGGAGAATAAATGAGGACAAACAGGGGAGACATTTACTGGATGGAATACTTCCCAGGAAAAGACAATTGTATTTAACAATGGCGATGTTACAGTCTTACAATTCAAAATTACTTATTTTTGACAATGACTCAATAAGCAAATTGATAATATACAATAATCAAAGGCATGAATATGAGGACAAAGGTATCAGTCAACTCAGGACAAGATCCTAAGTAAATAAAATTCGAAATGTTAACATAACGTTACAAGATATTGGGAATAGTACCACCGAACATGTAAAGACAAGTGCTTGACACAGAAAAGGACATTTGCGTTTAAATAGTATCAAATGCATCAGGAAAAATCCCACATTGTTAATAGTCATATAAACGTTAAATCAACGATCGTGTTAATCTTATTGTATAGACTAATCATTAACTCGTTGTTGTAATAATGATAGTGCGAATGCGTAGAGTTAGGAACACCTCATTCACAAAACGAGGCCTTTTCATTATTTTGTGTCATCGCATAGCCGACACAATGCCTCGTTGTTCGTAGTTGTTTGTAGCTTTATGGAAATAATGAATGAAGGAACAAAGTGTAACCCGTTGTAATTCGTTTGTTATATATAAGACGCGACTATTCAATATACAAATTCATCAATGTCCAGATCATTGCGGATGTTACGTCGCCTTGTCCAAAGAGACTTCAATCATATTTGACCTAATCGGATGACATTCTTCACTTCTCGCAGAACTTGTTGTTAAATAATCGAATGTAGATTCCAATTTTCGGTTGCTGATTAGGAATAAAAAAATAATGCATAGCATGTACCAAACATTGCATGCAAGAGGTATCGAAGATAATATTATAGATATTCGAGAATGATTTTCACCAATGCAAACACATTTGTCTGCATTTATATACAAATAGGTGGGTTATAAAATTTATCAGTTTTAAATTTAATATTGCTACTGAAACTTATTTAGCTGAATAGGTCTGAACGGAAGACTTACGTTGTTGCAGCATCGTAAAATGATTTATTATAATTGTTTTCTTGAAGCACAGGATTTATCCTTGCCTAAGGTTATTACGATATACAAAACCTTGTTTCCCATGAATTTATCGTCGTTTCGTGCATTGTTTTCTCCAGAAAGCATCCAAATGTAATTATATGTTCTACACTGACAGTGTAGCGATGTCGCAATTGAAATGTCCATAAGATAAATTTGTGTTTGCACTTTTTCTGCTTGATCTCCTGGGGATAATGTTATTTACCACGTGTAGTGATTAGGAACTTCTTGTTGGTACGTTTTACACCAATGAACGAACCACAAATGAGCAGCATCTCGCTGTATTGGCGTTTATGATGATTCTACGTACATATTGACTACATTTCAAGATCATATCCTCCCTTGGGATGAATGTCCTGATCCAACGCGTTTTGTTTTCACGCCCACTGTCTGTGTGTTTCTCACGGTCCGTTTGTTCCATGTGCCTCCTCCTCTTTATCTGGATCTGTTTAAGGAAGTTCTGATTTGTGCATGTGACCTTTTCTTCCCAGCATCCTTTCACTTCTGTGGTTTTCTTTAATAATGTCCAGGTTATTGGCTTCAAGAAAACAGCTGTCTTTGAATGTGCATGTTATTATTTTGATCGCTAAAACACAGTGGCAAAATAGTATTACTAGTAATCCTTATAAAATACTGTCATTCTACATATTGTACATGTATATTGTATGATGCAAGTTCGAATATTTGTTGACAAGTCAATTTGCAGTTTCAATTTATAATATTACAATGCGAACTATATATTATAGTATATTGAGCGTTTCTGAACATTAATTCTGACATCAAATTATGTTTAAATTGATACGAAGTCCCAGCTGCCGTCTCCTATATTATCTACAAATCTTATATTACGAGAGCATACAATGTCGTGTATTTAGAAAATATACTGCGAAATAAATATATGATAAATCTGAGCGAAAGTATCGGTGTGTGAAATGACAATAGCCCATCAGGGGTCATTTAAAGGAAGTCATTACATAAATAACACACAAACACACATGTAAGTATTGCTCAAGTCGTGTAATAACGTATAGTCAAATCTCCCTCCCCCCCCCCCCCTCCCTGGTTGTCCTCATTAATTCTCCTTAGTTGTCCTTTATGGTCGGCCAGGCAATTAATTGCGCCCCTGTTCCCTTTTTCCTCTTCATATGCCTAATATTTATGTTTTATAGAGTGCTGTTTTCCCGGAGGTCTGTGTGGGGAGGCATTGTCTTATGTATGTGGCGTTCCCTATAGCAACTTATTCTCTCTTGCACTGCTAGTAAGCAAATAGTGTTAACAGTTCAAGCTTTCGGAGAGCCTTCGTACGTAATGGCACGAAAATACGCATTATAAAATTGTCTTCAATATTTAAACAGTCCAGTTATATACTATAAGGGCGTACATCATCCATTGTCATTTGAAACATTGTGAGCAAAAACATAATGCTTCCAGTTGAAAGTCCTACACAAAATCGAAATTCGCTTATTTGTTAGTTTGCCACGATCCATTTGCGACATTTATATTCTTCCAATCCGACTAATTTGGCTTGATTTAACATTAAAGTTGTTTAAGACGATTATTTCAACGCATGAAGTATTTTCTAGACATACATCAAATTTGTTTTTGAACCTATACTTGCTTTTAAATGAAATCTTAAAACATTACAGACGCAGAAATGTTGCTGCCGTTGAGTATTGTTTGAAAGTAATTAAAACGCATTGGCGTCGTAGACAAAGTACAACCTTCAATAGATTTGTGTGAATAGATTTTAATACAATTATTATTCAGCTTTGATATTTATTTCACGAGTCTTACAGAACTGTTTTGTGGTATTGCGTTGCGGTATTATCGCTGATTTCTGATATCGGTTTCTTTTTCTATTAACGGCGTTTATTAATTATAAAATAATCTTACAAAATCTTACTGTGATTCTATATTGTTTATTTAAATGAAGAACTGAGTTTTAATGAAATTAAATGAATGTTGAAAATATTAGCATGTGAAAGTTCACTGAACGGTATCTCCTTGCACAGATACACTGTACGAAGGACACGAAATAAAGCTAACGAGAGTGTGATCTAAATAGACGAGAAGGAATAAGTTGCTGCAGGGAACCTCACATACATACGACAGTGGCTCCCCACACAGACCTCCGGGAAAACAATAATACATAAAACATAAGGCACTTGATGAGGTTAAATGGTTAGGAAACATAGGTGCAAGGAATGGCATGTAAGACCACAAGGAATAATTAGGAGAATCAAAGAAGAAAACATTGAAGGGGGGAAATTAATAGATGGAAAACATCACAGGACAAGTCAAAATAGCTGTCAACAATAGGCAGAAACTGGGCAGAAAATAACCTGAACACTATATTAAGAGAAAGAAGTGCACAGGGAAAGGAAAATATATCAAACATTCAAAACACAAAAAGTAAAAATAACCATAAAGTGACTGTGGTTACAACCCAGTATTACAGTATTCCAGTATTACAGTATTCCAGTATGTATGAGCCATAGTAGTAAGATACGACTATTATTTGAAAAAGAAATGATTTATGAAGTCAAGCAGAAATTGAAGGGCACAGCCTATCCAAAAGTTCAAGGAGACGTTCATTAGATATTTGTACTTTATACCTAAAGTTGATTATATTTTGCGTAGAATTTTTCTGACAATAAAGTCTGATAAGGCAGTGTCTGTGTTTACTCAATATTGCTATGCTAACACGTAAATGATTAATTCCGGTTGGGTACTGTCAGAAACTGCAATTACAATAATTGGCTGACGAAAGCTCACGGTATTTGAGTTAAACGAAAGCCTGATGGTGACATTCAGCTTCAAGAATTCGAGAATTCAACTTCATGATGAATAAATCATGAATTCGTGAAAGTAAAATCGTGAATTCGTGAAATTCAAATCGTGAAGTTCAGATTGTGAATTCGTGAAGTTTAATTCATGAAGCTGAAATCGTGAATGCAAGTAGCCGGAATGTCACCACCAGGCTATCCTAGTGTCGCTGTACAATTCACAATTGACAAGGCATGACTCCCTCTTGTGCTTCAGGTGTGGCTGTCCACTTTTATTCATGGTATTCATTTCGAAGCGCAAGGTTGGATCATCAGTTGGAACGTGCGTTTCATCCCACGCTGATTGAGGTTCACAGTATAATATTTCGTCTATATAGCCCCAGTAATATGATTATGTACTTTCGGTTGCTGCTAAATGTTTTCTCATATTTCACACGCGAAGCTTGAGAGCAATACGTTCCTTGAAGTAACAATGGAAGGATAAGGGATAAAAACAGTCTCGTTGAACAATCGGTCAAGCAATCTAGTTCAATTATAGGAGGAAGAATTCATTTCAAATTTATTCTGAAATGTCAACTTTTACAATCATCCAGTTCATATAATACAGTTCGTAGACATTTTGTCGTTCAATGAAGTTGTAACTGTTTAAGAGCTACTTTTGTTTCAGTTGTTCATTAAGCAAGCATCCATAGACATCTCGACGCTGAAATCGTGAATGTGTTCACTGTTCGGTTTTTTTCAAACCGATTTCGAACATAATATACCGTCTTACAATCATTCCTTCAATCTATTCTGTTAGAGTTTGTCGCAGTTCCTTTAAACCATTTCCCCCTTCAATGATTCAAAGATTCGGTTGGTGTGGCAGGTCATGTTGGTACTGGTTGATAGCTCTGAAACCCTGTTTTTCAGCAAGCACTTGACGATTTCCAAACATGAATCAGATGGGTATGGAGCGAACTGGGTGTGCCGAAATGTATGGAACTGGTTTCTTTCAACTAAATTAATTGTAATATCGCCATTTACTATCAAATTATTATGTTTAAATATTGTTATTCATGTTTTCGTTGAAGAAATACTATAGTCAAAATCACTGTCAGTTGTATTAAACACTGATAACAGTATTGAATTCATTAACAAATAAAAATATCATTATTGACCAGTTTCTGCAAACATATCACATACATTACGAAACAATAATGCGTATGAAAAAGGTAAAATATTTAGTGACTAGTGTGTCGTGTTAAACTACACTACGTTTAAATGTCTTAATCATTTGTTAATGTGGACAAGAAATATTATTTCAACTTACAAAATATTTAACCATAAACAGAACACTTCAATTATGCGTTCCTTAAGGGTATAAAGTTCAACTATGTTATCCGAATGCTTTATAAGCATATCATTATATTCATACTTTCCGTATTAAAAGTTATGTATCAATGACATTCACATGGTGGTAAACATTGAATAAGACATTATTCTTATACAATTCATTATACATTGAATATCAGTTTGTAAAATCGCCTGTGTTTGTTTTGGTAACGTGTGGATTCTGCTACTGATCATTCCAAGGCGGTACTCCATCTTTCATGTTTATGTATTGTCCCCTTTTCGCTTTTGTAACTGTTGAAATGTATGTATCTCTTCCATGTCTTCCTGTTCTTCCAAGGCTTGTGCTTGTCCGAGTACTTTGTATGTTGCATTATCAGCTCGATTTCTTTATTCATTGCATTGAATATGCGCCACGATATAAAAGCAGGTGCACTTGTATTAGGAATGGCGTTTAATAAGACATCATACTTGCATACCACTAACTGCGTAATGAAATTCCTTCTTTAATTGTACTTCAGAAATCAACCTACATGTACTATAGTCCTACATATGTCATTGGAACAAGTATGTAACACCAAATATATCCGATTGTATTGAAGCCATAAATGACAGTCTAATACTTTGCTTCGTTGAGCGCGATATTAGTGTATCGTCATATACTGTCAAATCGAAGTTTCCAACATAAACGTTATTTCAAAACGCCTTTGGAAAGTAGTTTGGTATCTCAGGACTTAAGCGCATAGGATTTTTGTGAGGCAAATGTGACTCGCCTTCCGATGAATGCCACTTCATGTATTATTTAAGTATTTGAGAATTTATAACATTATTAAGAAATGAATAGGATTCTAGTCGATAATCGTGCTTTATGCAATGATAAGCAGACTAGACAGCATTTAGCGTGACGAAGTCTACGGGATACTGGAACCATCTGCATATTAAACTTAACTTTTTATGCGTTGTTCAAGTTTATAAATATCAGTCACACAAAGTGAGGTCTTTTAATGTCATGTCTTTTTAAGTATGTCAGAGCCAGTCGCTTTAACAAATATTTATTCTATACATTTTGTTTAAGGAAATGAGAGACATTTAATACTAATATTGCCCTTTTATGCACAAGTACGGTCGAACCTGTCTTTAGAGACCACTCAGGGGAGAAATATGGCATTTTAAGACAGATGGTCTCTTAAGTAAGGATACAGTGAAGTTGACAAACGCAAGCGTAAAATACAATGTATTTATATCATATTCAATTAAAAAGATTTGTTGCAGATATTAAGGTATTTTATGAAATATATTAAATAGGTAAAGTCAGGTAAAATGTTTTAATCACATGTACATGTGTGTAATAAAAAATATTGAAATCAATACAAACGTAAATTGTTTAGCCTTTAGCGGTCGCTTAGTAACGCCGCTGAGTTTTAAAATAAAAGGTCGGTAGAATATGTAGATTAATATAAAGCTTTCAGAACGGTCGTTAAAGACATGAGCTTGCTAGTAAAAGGTGGTCGGAAGTACAGAATCGACTGTTTACCATGTTTTTTATATCCATACGATTTTTCAATATCATAATAAGAGTAGTATTACGTATTTATAGTGCTAGACAATTGTTATGATACTTGATGCATTCTGTGAAATATTTTTCCTGGCTAACAAATGGTCGACACTAGACGGTTGGGTTGGCAAAGTGTACGAGAGACGTCAGAAAGATCAAGAATATGGATCAAACATAAATCATACACGCCAGTTATGCGTTTGCTTTCTATCATTGTGTTTACATTCCTGATTAATATCAAACATGTTATTTGTATCCTGTATACCGATATGACACCGGCTAGACGGATTCAGCGGTGCGCGTTTCCACAATACGAAACTGCATTTGGCAGAGAGAAAACGAGAAATTAATTTGATAAATTGGTACCAAACATTGCGCGTTCCAAAAAATGATTACTATGCAGAGTATGCACATTTGCCTTTCTGTTTCTTTTGTATTCTTTTTTTCTGAACGAACACGTCTATAGGCTGGCAGAGCACGTTGCTGTCGGGTATGAATTGGACTTGTTTTACTTAAGAATCTTTAGCTGAGAAAATCATGATCGCGTCTCCTATAAACAGTTGTATGGGACGTCTTGTCTTTTCTTTCATTTCATCGGCATAGTGATATTGAGTTATCATGTTTCACTTAAAAAGTTAATTCCGGTCCTTTGTAGTTTTCGATGTCCCTCCTCCATACATTTATTTCTTTCTCTCACTTCATTCTTACATTATCACATACATGTAACTGCAGGATCTTAGTCTCCCATGTTGCTTTCCTTTCTTATTTATAATTATGTCCACGGAAATACTGTTTTTATTTGCATGTTATATTCCTCCTTCGATAATATACTTGACGCCATTAAAAACGCAACAATTTGGACTAGGCGTTTTACCAGTCATCTATGTGTTATTTCTTGTTTAAAACTTTACTAAACTCTAGACCATTTTTATTCATTTAATAAATGATTAATTTTATGAAATTATGTTACAGAAATAAAGAAAAGAATTGCTTTTGTATGTCCATTTATCTATATGCACGATTTTTGGTTGCGTTTTAAATGGCGTTAAGTGCATGTCATTTTTGTCCTCTTTGGTACATATTATATGAGTACTTGTGAAAAAATGTATGAAGAAGTAGAGCATAAAATGCCACGTACACAGTAAACAGGCACGACAAAAGCAAAGGGAACACATTTTAATAAACATAGTAGGGACATGTTATTGGGTGGGTCTGCCGGGTTGGATGTCAAAACACATCCTACTAGAATGTGTATATGTACATGGAGACTTTTTGACGGCTGCCACATCGCACATAGAATATTATTTTGTTCATAAATGATAAACTCTGGCTACAAACTAAACTTCATAAATTGCAATTATTGTTTGTCGAATGTTATGGATGTGATGTATGTTCTGCAGCTTGTAAGATGTTATACCATTCGATGTATATGGAACATTTTGTAGTTTGCATTGTTTATATACGATGTGACAATCCTGAAGACATGATGCCACAAGTACTTAGTCGATGTCCACGAAGACGAGCTTGACCTCTTCATTTACTTTTTGTTAGAGTGCTATATGTCCAATGTGTTTAGTATTGAAATAAACTGAGGAAAGATAACATTGGAAATACCAATTTCACAAAACATAGCATTCCTTTACATATATTTAAGGCTATTTAAGTCTTGCGAAAATGGTATGTCGTTCGCTCTCCGTATTTTAAAAATACTTATATAAATGGTTTACTGTTACTGACAAATTTATTTATCTAACGTTTGCTCTAAAAGCATAATTACACAATATCATGTGTCTTGCTGAAACCAATGATTAACTGCACGATTGTATTAATCGAAATTCATGCTAAAATATGAAAATATATTGAATTCCAACCGTAGTTATAATGATGAACTTAACTTACTGTTTGTCTCATGCACATTTGTGTCTTTTAGCAAAACGTGCGCACTAGAGATTCCTTAATGCATTTTATACCGTTTGGAAGAGTAATGCATTCCCTCTGGTTATCTGAGACAGACTGTCATGAACTGTTACGTCTTTTTTACAGAATTGCTCGCGAGGATGCCCTTAATGTAATTATTTTTAACAATCACCAAATTACTGTCGTCCTTGAGGTGTCTGTTGGATCATGTCCCGTTTTCCATATTGCGTTAATTCTTCTAAAAAGATTACTGTATAATGTTTTGTAATTTTGAACACTGATGAAATATGCTCTGAATTGCAATTGCTGGCCGATCTTCAGTTCTACTTTAGTCATTATATACTATAGGACTATATCTATCCACTTCACTGTGTCTCTTACTAATTATTTCACGCGACATACGTCAGCCCAATGTCGAACACCCAGCTGCCATCTCATAAATATCTTTTCATATTATATAAGACGCGACTAAACGTAAATATGATGTCCCCGGAGAGTCTGGAGTGAAATATTAATACATCAGAGAGAAAATCTCAAAAAGCCTATACAAAATGTCTAGTCGCTGAAATAAGTATGATCTATGCTTAATGCATGAAGAAACTAGCGTATTTGTTACCGTATTAAGAGCGCCAATTGATATATCACAGAGATAACGTTTGCCTTTAGAAATTGCTCAAATTGGTCACTTACATTATCAATAAATAAAGAAGTCGAGCAGGTAATGCCATATTCAAAGTGCACAGCCAGCAAGCAAAGCAAACGCACAATGAGACATACACATTATACAATGTAAACAAATACAAAAGCAACTGGAGTATAAGTCATAAACATAAACGATGGTTGCAGATAAAAGTACCAATTCAGTGGCAAACACGCATTTCATTTGTTTTTAGTTCCATCCTTTTATTGTAATACAGCCATGAATACATTAGTGCCCTTACTTTTATGCGCATCTGGGCATTTAAGTTGTGAATGTTTACTGAAGTTAGAACAGGTCTGAAATACAGGAACATTTACTGATTCCGCTTATTATCGTTCAATTGAAATAACTTAAAATTCAGTGTAATCTCAACACAACATTTGGCAAAACAGTTATTGTAGCATCTCTAGTTTTCCAAATTGTTTTGTAGAGCGAACGATGCTATAATCATCATGAACACATTGATGAGAACTAGTGATTGTCCAGTTGAAAAAATAATAAATCATTCAACTAGGGAAACAATTGACTGATTCATCTTTTTCAAGGCATTATCTTTTTTCGAACGCAGCCAATTTCTCTCAATTTAACCCTGCAGGCGGGATTTTTCTACGGAGGTTTTAATGATAATTGCATTTTCTTGATCTGCTGTTCCAGTGCTACAAGTGTGTTTTAGTCCCATAATTGCCTTATGGGGCAAAAATTGCTTTTGTTAACAAACGAGACAGAAAAAATATTGTACCAGGGAATTAAAAACTACCAACGTCTTTCAATCATGCGCTATTTTATTCTTTAATTATATAAAGCGTCAAAAGGTTCAGCTTGAGATGTTTAGATGTTGATTTATCATTATATTCTTCATAATGAAAGTTTTGATTAAAATGTGTTAAATGTTTGAGATAACTTGGTTTGTGGATTTATATCATATATATGGTGATAAATTGAAGAAAGATTGAAATAAATGGACTGGGTTATTGTTCCATCAGACATTCCACAATCAAATTATTTTCAGACTAAGAATTCTAAGCACATAGTAAAATTGAATTATATACGAAAGGCGTATAAATGCATACATTCGTTTTCTGTAAACTCGCTATGTCGGTGTAACATATTCGGTGTTGATTGTGTGACAGTTTTAGTCCCTGGCGAGTGGAAACCCAGACTTGGATATTACAGGTTTGGGCTTTTTGCCACAGTCCGTCCCATTTATGTCCGATCTATTACTTTATCATATATGAGTAAATTATCAAATACTTTAGCAAATGATTTACATTTACAAGACCATGTGTCATGTGCAGGCTTTAAACCAAACGTTCAAATGTCAAGGTCACAATTAAAGGTTCGACTCCTGGTGTCCTTTATCTTGACCACTGAGTAATCTTGTCATGAGTTGAACGGATATTTAAATAAATCGACAAATAGACAGGAGGTCATGCAATTTGCAAAATAAAATGAGTAGCCCAAAGGTCAAAATCACTGTCAGAGGTCAAACATCTATGGTCTGTTTTCTTGTCTAGTCAACAACTTTATCGTGCATGAATTGAAATTACAACGCGGTTCGACACAGTCATGAATTATCACAAAGCAATGTATCATTTGCAAGACTAGAAGCACCAGCTCAAAGGTCAAGTTAATTTTGCAAGTCAAATTTAGCTCCCGTTCCTTAAGTCCATATCTTGATACTTGAATTACTAATCAAACAAAGCTTAAACATCGACACAATTTAACTCATGACTGTAATGTCTAATACATTTGCCCTGAACCAGTTGGGGACATTGTATTGCTTGGTAATACATTCATCACTCGTTTCTCATAGAGTGCGTCAATATTCTTTTAATGAATTGGGAATGAGAGTCAGACATTATTTGAAAATTCCACACACTTGAAAGTGATATAAAAGTTAGTCGGTGGAATGCATGAGTGAATACGTATTTTATTTTCACTTAAACTCTTTTTTCCTTGACACACTTTTATAATGTTGATTTATATGGCTTTATTAATTCCGACATATTGTTGTTACTTATGTATGTGTTAATTTTATATTGCCATGTAAATTGTATATTTTCTGTTGAAATAAATCTAAAATCTATTTTGTACCATTTTACATAAAATGAATTTAAGGTAGACTGTAGATAAGACATCCGTGTGCATGTATTCACGTTAATCAACACTTTTTATATCAAAGGTATATAATATACTCCAGTTTACTTCCCAGTATCTCATCAATATTCTTTGTGTCAAAAGCTAATGTTGCTACTTTTTGTGAGAGGGATTTGGGAGCTTTTGTTCAATCGAGAATTTCATGCTTCTGTAGCTAATGTGTTCTATACGTTGGGTTATTTCAGCTTTCACACTGCACGGAGACAGTCGCTATTGGTGTTACTGCGTTAACAGGAAACATCGGCTCGTGCTCATATCCGATAGTGGTGGTCATTTCCACTAATGTTCATATCCGATAGTGGATATCATTTTCGGAATGATGTACCGTTAACACCATAGGGGACACGGGAAATGAAGACTGTTCTATAAAGGGATAATTGCCAGTTTGACAATGCTTGGAAAATATTGGAGACAGGTTAACTTATCTCGGAAACATTGGATTCAATCTTGATTGGATTTTTATTTACGATGTGGATATATGTGAATATATTACAGCTGTATTTCATCTTATTGGAGATAGCAAGGAGTCATTGTGTGAGTACATCAGAATTTTTTTTGTATTAAATACGTAACTTTTCACTTTCATTTATGATGTCTAAAAAGTTAATTTATTATAAATCGTCATTCTCTCGCGGTTTTTGTGGTACCTATGTTTTCCCGTTGTGCCAACTACATAGATTTCTTCTGTGGTGATTGGCCTCTTCAAAAGGTGTGATAGCTATGACCCTGTATTATATCTGAGTGCTGCCATGACAAAATATGTATTAGTGGCTTAGGTTATGACATTGAGTATTACATAATCAAAGTTTTGACATCACTAAGTAAACGCTTAGTCGGAAGATGTTTTGGAAGATTTATTGTGAATTATAGAATTAAACGAATGTGGAAAAATGTATGTGTTGCATATTTTGTTGTCTCCATTTGAAAGGAGAATATGTTTAAGACTTATGTATACGAGGATGTTTTATAGGCATAATTGTGATTTATATAATTAAACGAATGAGGAAAAACTTTCAAGTATCGCATACCTTTTTGTTGTTTTCATTGGAAGAGCAGAAGATTTTGATTAAAGAATTATGAACATTCTGACAGGACGTCATCATTTTGTAGCTAACTTTTGCATCTTGTTCTTAATATTGGAATATAAAAAAGAAAGTAGAAGTCCGACTATAATATTGTTGGTATTAAATGAAAGTTGACATACAAACCCGACAATGAACTCTTTGGTCACTATTGCAGATTATCATGGCACAGCTCACGTAATTATATAATTATACTGACCACCTATTGCTTTGTATTGTTTATTTTTAACATTTTAAACATGTTTGAATTGTGCCTTTAAGTCAAATGACATCAATCATGAAAAATATTCATTCTCGATTCTTGTTCACATGATTTTGCCATTTTATGTATTCGTATTCCTTGAAAAGACATCATACTATACTTTTCCTGTCTTTCACATACAAACATATGTTACGTTTTTATTCATCTTTATTTTTTTAATTTTGTAAACTGGATGTTTGTTGGGAGGCCCTGGATAAGTTGATTGGATATTCTGGTCGTCAGCCATTCTCATAATTTGGATGATTATACAGCTTAAGATTATTCTGAACACTTTGGTAGTCGACTTGTTCCCATTCTCATATTTGTAGTTTTATTTATACCCAATCGCATTTTCTTCATATTGAATTTACAGCCTTCTCCAAGTTTATTTTTGGGTTCCCCAAATCCGTTTTTTAGTTTTATATTAAAATCCCATCCCGATATCTGTGATTTGAATTCTTATCACAGGGATGTGTGAATGTTAACTGTTTCAAATTTAAAGGAAAACACGCATATAGTTGCATTTCATTTATTTTCACGAAGTACAAGTATAAGTACACAATATTTTTCCGCCATAATAAGAGGATAACATTGTCAAAAACCTTAAATATGTTTCGTACGCGTGTCAATCTCAATCTTATAGCAAAATTTGCCGAACCATTCTGTTATACTTTTTTAAATGTGTATTTGTCGTACATGCGAATAACATATTTACTGTGTGTAAAATGTGTATCTATAGTTTTATTTTCAATCGTCATTGAGTGCTTATTTGGAAATACTGTGTTCATTTAAACGTGCGTTCCTCCCTTTAATTGATAACTCTATTGAATAAAACAAACATGTAAATATCTTGCAAATGTGTGTTTAGGCTCATGGTTTACGTTATTATGTATAGTTATCAGTTCATGTTCCCTCGTGTTTCTTAGGAGGAGATTTTGTGCTTTGCATGTAACATTTTCTGACTGTTTCAATGAGCTATTTCTACTTTCACACAGAATTAATGTTAACGTTATTTGTCTCAATGTTGATTTATTTTTAAACAGAAAAATCTGCATAGCTCTAAATTTGTACTACTTTTACAAAATGGTTACTGTGGCAACTACTTTCTTCTGTTTCTCTGAAAAATACATATCAAGATTTGTCAATAAGTCAATTAAGGTGATATGAAGTGTTCTATAAACATTACTATTGTATTAAGCACAATAGTCAATGTTATTGTATTGATTGATGCAAATATTGAAATGAAATAAAATGTGAAATTCATAAAAATGCCTTTTTACATAAGTTTCTAAATTGGCCTCAAAAACTATTTTCCGACGTCAGATTTTGAAATGAATCTGGGGATATATGTCTTTCAAATGCAAGCAAAAACTAAATTTTAATGAATTTTGCCATACGCGCCAAAATCACAGACCCTGGCTCATTTACATTTGTCTTGTCTCCTTCTGCTTTTGTGATGTCTGTGCGTTTTGTATTTGGCATTTCCTGTTCTTCTTCGTTGTCAAATTCTGTATGTATTTTTGCGGTTTGTTTTCACTAATGGTCACAACTGCTCCGACGTATTTGTAAAAAGAACGTTCACAACAATTCCCATTCTCGGCCCAGATTTTATTTTATAACATTATTAATCTCTGATCGGAATCTCCGACTGTTCATTTAACAGACAATTCCCAACAGACCACAATTGCCATATATTGGAATCGACGTCAGAACAATTCATCGGTCCTGCACAGAGTCAGTTGTAGAGTTCCTCCTTAGGGAATCTCTGATTATATTTAGCCACACTAATGTTAAGAAAGATTCAGGACTATATTATTATAGCTATTATACTATGAACATGCACATTTACTTTGAGATTTTTCATATTTTGCCTTACACTCTAAATAAATAATGTGAAAAGTGCGCTCAAAATTCGAAGCTGTCAATGCGCTATACAAAGTTTTGTTTATCAAATGAATGTATTTTGTTTATTTATATTTTCCTCCCCGACATGATTCCATGATTCCATTATGTAATTTGAATATTAACTGTAATGTGTTTGATATGATGATGTACGTTATGGTTCTATTGCATGTAATGTAACATAATTGTCATGCTGCAAAATGACTCTGGTTCCCAGAAGATTCGTTCAAGAGAAACTTTTAAGCGTCTTACCATCTTTTTGTTCCTCTTCAAACTTAACACTAGCAATACTAAATCCTTCCTGTGTAGTTACAGTTGTTTTGCCTGTGCAGAGTGGTGGCCCACACTCAAATGAAATGTTGCTATTATATTATCCATCATGGATAGTACTTCTATTGTTTTCCTTCCCAAATATATATATTGATCTGTGTGTAAAAGAATTGTCTTGTGAATGTGACCTTCCCTATCACAACTTAATCCATCCTTTACTTACAAAAGTAAAACAAACAGTAGCCAAGCGCAAGCCATATTCACAGTAGAGTGTCTCTCCATACAGCCCCTAAGAGAGAATAATTCGTTACAGGGAAAGTCACGAGATGAAAATGAAATATAAAGAAGGAAAAAATAAAGACAAAAAAGCGGGTCTGCGGAGCAATACAGAACTGCAAAACAATTACAGTGAAATAGGTACTTGACAATGCTACGGATCACATTCTCAGAACTGTCAACTCATTATTAGTGAATGTATGTGTATGTATTTAGGTAAATATCATTACGGTTTCATCTGCATAATGGCCTGTATTGTTACAGTGCCTCGCTCCGTCTTATGTTCTAAATGGTCGTATAAACACTTGCCATCATTAAATAATGATAATCATAATTATATTAGTGGCTTCTGGTGAATATATCTTTGGACCTGACATTTTGTCATCTCTTGTGTTGCGCTCTTGTTTCATTGTTACCTTTACAGATAATAATACATTGAATACTGATATATTAGGTTGTCAGTGAATACTTTTTCAGTTGTTGATGTATCACTTGAGCTTTATGTGGCGCAATGCTATGCATGTTTGCTAATCATGCATACAATATTAATTTAAATTATAGCCATAGAATCAAAGTTGAACAGACAAACAATAGGATGTGCCTTTTGGCCACATAAATATCTTTAACTTCTTCATGTGTTGAGTTCGTTGATGATGATGAGTAGTTTGCTTTTCTTGTCCTCGTTATTCCGGTAATGGTTTCTATCCGCCCTCTGCATGACTCCCTAGCTCCAATTTTCTTATTATAACACAGTTACCTCACTAATGTTGTCTGTGTTCAATCAATACACTACTGACACAATCTGCCATTTCCATTTTTGTCTGATTTTTATCGCGACATGGGAATTTGCGGATTGCTAAACCGGCTCTGTAATGATTGCTTTCTTAATTATTATGCAATATATTACAACTTTATATTGTTCAGCGTACACATAGTGAGATTTTTCGCACATTTTTGCACGAAACAATTTGCCCTTGGTTCAAAGTGGAAACAACTTTTCAACAATAATTATTCCAGGCAACATGGCATTACACTGTGCCTTTGTTCTTCAGTTGCTTAATCATTAAGCACATATTTGCCTGAATTCACTGGTGAGAAGTTGTATATGGATGTGTTCTACATACATTGTCCTTAGTTCGCCGTCAGTTTATCTTGTGAAGTTGTCCAGCCAGACTTATTGCAAAGGTCGTTATATCCTTGTGATAGTAAAACTGGTGTGAGGTTGGTTGCTCCTTTGAGCCAGATTTAAACGCACAGTGATATGTTTACCCCTTGCCGTTCCAATGCGGTAATCCTATTACATGTTCGTATGTTTTGTTTATTACTCATTGTGCTTTGATGACTGTGCAGTTCGTGAGGGTCATTTCCTGCCCGATTCTAGTATGCATTTCTTCAATACAAAATACTGCGGCTTAATTACAAAAATACCACTTTTTGCCAAGAAAAAAGCTCTAACCCGTACTAAAATGTCTGATACTGAATAATATGGTGAGCATTTGCCGCCAAAAATATCTGTTTCAAATACAGAATTGAAAAGAAAGTTCCCAGCATTAGGAGTTTCTGTCTACAGCATAACTGATAAATGATATTTTGATGTAAATGCTGAAATAAATGGAAATCCAAAGCGTGTCTGGACTATATTCCCTCTGGTAACTGGCCTTTGTTAAAAGTCTGAAATATTAAATTATAAGCACACAGGTTTATGCAACTGAACAGGAGCTACAACGGGTTGCGTATTGTACCATGCATAATTAATGAGACATTGCTGCAGAAATGCTGTAAATCCTCCGATTTCTCTATTTTACAATGAGGGGGTATCACAAAGGAAGGGTCTCTAGCCCAAAAAGGGACTCACATAATCTAAAAAGCTTGGTATTTAAGGAACGAAGAAAGGCTTTAAAATAAAAGTAAACATAAGAGGCATGGGAACGGGTGTAAAATGTTCACATACTGTCAAAGAATTTCAATTGACCACCGGTGAATAATGATCGTACAAATAAATTACTTGTTTGTCGAAATAATCAGCAGAAAGACCATAAGGAAGGATTCATTTGTTGCATAGAACTCCATATTCATAATACAATGCCTCCCTACACGGATCCCAGGGAATATCAGCATACAAAACATTAGAAGTTTTGGAGTTGTAAGGGTTAACATCTATAGAGTGGTAAGACCAATGCTCGGCGTAAATAGGAACAAATATTCTGCAATATTAAAAGTTTCAACTGACCTTTTGATGTAATCAGCTCACAAACTAAAGCAATCTTGGATTAATCTGCGTTGACTTTACACATGTGAAATAACCGCGATATAAGCAATATGCCGTGCTATAGATTGAACGAGTAAAACGTGTGTGGTGTGCAACAAAATCGTCGCCTTTGGTGCATTTGGTATCGTTGAAACCGTCGTTTCAAGTTCTTTCTATCAGTACTACCTATATCGTTCTGGAATGCACATAACTTAAATAAAATACAATTCCATAACCCCGTATGTAACAAAACTACAGGTAAAACTTAAAGTTGTTTATCTCAAAATGACGAAAAACAAATTATAGGGTTCTGGAAATAATGCCACGAAATGTATCGACGCTCGGCGTACGGTAGATTACTTGTTACATCACCTTTTTGGAAAATATATAGTGTAAACGTTAAATGGATAAAACGTTAATATAAAACAAAAGAAATTGTAATTGGTACATAATAAACAGTTTATCTTGGTCAATATTTCAATTTTCCAGTCTTTAATAAAAAGATCACCGCTGCCTTTTGCGTACAATTTCATTCTTGTCTTTATGAGATACTGGTCTATGCGTATGTGCTGATCAATAACTTGTCGCTGGTTTAAAAGTCCCTTAAGGCAATTGATTTTATGTACGCTATTTGCGGCTTGAGTCCAATCAGAAACTCTCATAGGTTCGAAGCTACTGTCAAGTTTTGCAATTAAATCCATGATTTAAATAGGTCTAATGACATGTAATTGTGCGTTTTATTGTAGTAGAAAATTCACATAGATTCCAGAATAGTTCCTAGTCTTTCTCTGTCGACTAACAATGCATTAAGATTGATAAATGTAAAACAGAAATTCTTCCATTATAGTTTAAAATATCTCATTAAGCAGTGGAATTGTTGATAGAGCGCTTACATCGAGATAAGTATTTAAATAAATTGAAGTTCAACGGAAATTAAAAGACATTACCTATTCCTATAATTCCTATTACTCTTAAATAATTGAGTAATTACTGTGTTGAACGTATAAAGTCTTTTAAAACATGTGCTTTGTTCTTAATGTATTTCTATATTTCTTCATTACACTGCATGGCTTTCGTGTCACGCCACAATTAAAGCGAACCATAAAACCACAAGAACAAATCTTTAATTAGACTCAAACGCATAAACAGTAAGTGAGACCTTCGACGAAAAAAAAATAGTTCAGGCACAACCTGTTCCATAATATTCTATTTAAATTTTATTATTTTAATGTAACTCGTAGATATAAAAGATGAAGAAACACTTTACAATTTCCAACTAAAGTTAATTATGGAAGAGAACTGGAATAATGGGTATATAAGCAAAAGCAATTCAACCAGTCAAAGTCGGCTATTACACATAGCAAAGAAGTCCTGCATAATTGTGCAAACAAAGACATAAACTGTTCAGAACACGAACGACAAATTATGGTAGAATCTTAAACTACAGAAGCATTAACTATTTATATTGCAATGCACGGTCTAGATACGGAGTTCCACGGGAAACTAGTCGTCTTGATTGAAAATATTTTTTTCCAACATGAAAGCACAGCTTTGTTAGATGTTTTCATCCAAGTAGTAATCAGATATTAAGAGCTTTATTCCCTCAGACAAGGCACATACGAGGAGATGTTAAATCAAATGTAAATAATGAGAATAATATTGTTGAAAGCCTCCCGTCAATTTCTATCCGTCATTCTACAAATAACATAATGGACAATTCTATTACAGTCACATGGTAAAGTAATCATTATAATAGCTTTTAGTGTTGACTCAATGCGAACACGAAGCTTTTGGGACACATTCAATATCTTTTGAGAATAATTCAGCGTGCAGTTGCCTTCTAAATAAATTGACATCGTGACATCAGAGTAATAGAATGGTTGATTAACCATCGTATCAAAACTTGTTCGAATCATCTAAAAGCCATTTAGAATGTCCCGATGGATAAATGATGAATAGAAACATTTACATCAGATAAATTCTTGTCAGCTTTCATCAACTATTTCCCTATCAAGTGCACTCATGCCTTTGAATTGGCTTTATGGTTAGTGAATACGGTAATATTTATGCGTGCTTTATGAATCAAGTGCGAAAGTATTTTATAAGTGTCTGTTGTAGTTTACTCAGTTCAGATGACGAAAGCAAGCGTTTTCTACTGAAATGCAACTGATTAACATAAGTACGATTTTAGAGGCTTACAGTTAGCGATACTATGTGTAATGTCGGCAAATCAGGCTGTCCATACAAAGCGTTTGTATGAACATTGTTGGACTGAGTTAGTTGATGCGAGACAGTGTACGTTTGTACATGAGTGTCCACGTCTGTGCTAAGCTGAGCAAGTTGATGCCCGGTGGTGCACATCTGTACATGACTGTGGCAGTCCATACAACACTATTTGAGTGGTAAAGTAGATGCAATAACGTGCAAATCGGTACAAAACAGTGTACGTCAGTGCTAGACTGGTCATTTCGATGAAAGTCGTGGCAAGACTGTGTAAGACTGTACAAAGTGACACAGTGTGTATGCAAGGCTCTTTAAGCATGTTTAGACGTTCAAAATTAGAAGAAAACGGCCGATAAACTATATCGACTGATCTATGCAGGAAACAAACATAGTGAACAAAAGATGGGTTCCAGATTAAATGTCTAGTACGTATACCAAGTCAGACACAGTGTATGTCTTTAACACATTAATTATTTAAGTCATTTCAGGTATATGGCAGACTTTCGACAGACAACTTATCAGGGTACGCCCGTTTGAACGAATCTAGACGTTTGGCGTTTTTTCTCTTACGGGCTGCGAGCGGGCGATTGATTTGAGAGACGATGAAAAACTAAAGTAATGTTCTTCAGACTCTTAACGAGACTTAAAAACGAGTGTATCAACAAACACTTCAGGTTATGTTAGGTTAGGCAGTCTGTCTGGCACAGTAGGTTTACAGTTTACATCAATGAGTACGTCCACATTACCGCTTGTCTGTGCTTGCTCAGTATCTCGAGCAAATGCAATGGAATATTAAATAACATTCAATAAATACAGTTTCTTATGAAACGTCGCATGTAGAGTCGCATCATTATATAGTTCTGATGCCCTTAGTGCAACCTTTCCATAGCGGCCCTGTTTTGGTCAACAACTTCTCTTAACTCCCCATAGTAAACATCCACTGCCAAATTAACCTCAGAGTCTTTAGAACAACACCTTTTCAACTACATACGAATTTATTATCTCCCAAAGGACATTGCTCTGGAGAGGATGCCTAGACATACTCTGGTAGTTGCCAAATATAGATTACATGACGAGTTATTGTTTGTTTTTGTATCTTTTTATGAGTCTTTTTCGGCGCAGCCGTACTAACATGGTTTTGCTATTTGCATATCAGTGTAGTGTAAACAAATCAAATGCTACGTTAATCACCAAGGCAATTTCTCTTCACCGAACAACGTTTGTAACCTTGACGCGGATTGGTTAAACTTTCGATACCTTACCGAAATCCACATTATTTCAGTGAATGTACCGAAATCCAATTTTGATCTGGAGTGAACAGCAATCGTAACATCTCAGCATTTTTTTATGTTGCACAACAAATAGTAACCTTCAAATTGCGCCGACCATCTCATTTTCTAGATATTTTTGTTTATTGAAAACTTGTACATTGAACTACAAACCAAACCACAGCCAAGACATTTTCTTAGTATTGCCAAAAATAAGTTACATAACGAGTTATTGTTTGCTATTGTATCTGCTATGAGTCCTTTTTATTCTAAACTCATTTAAAACGTGTACATGTATTGAACTACAAACGAAACGTTGCGAATAATTTACACGCGTTCTCGTACAATACCATTGGAGAGAGGTCGCGCTACCATCGACCAAACATTCTGATGTTGATCCAAACAATGCCGGTTTCATCTGACTCATTATCTAATGATCCATGTATCAATTCGAATCATGACGGTATTGTATTGAATCATCTGATTAACGTTTTGTATTTCTGAATAAAACAATCACTCGCTGCATCAATCAAATAATGAATCGAATTTCTAATGATTTGCTGTTCAATAATGTATCGGCGAATTGTGTGAAACCATTAGATGTAAATTATATCCGGCAATTTGCTAATAGCTTGGCACATGTAGAACACACGTCTAGGCTATCTGACATCACACATCAAAAACTAATATCATACAATACAAATTATCGTTCCAGACCAATTTCCAACGGGGAAAGCTCAGAGGATAGAGAGCACGAATGTTAACGTAAATGGCGATTGGTTATCGTAATACTTTGACTAAAACTTGATTTAGTCATTTGTTCCCGTATCTTATTCATAAGGAAATCTTTTATAAAAAAGTATGTTGTTGTATAGTTAACACACAAAGCAAACGCTAACAATACCATTATGATATTACTCAGGAAAAGACCAATACGGGATAAGCATTAAATCATGAGCATTACCTATGGTTTAATGTTCTGTTGTATTTTTTGCTTACTTTGGTATAATATAGGGTTCAAGTTTAGAAATACTAAATATATTGAATATGATTGGCGTTATAAAGCGGTTTGGTATTTTAGCAGTTTAATAATTTCTCTTTGCTCATGCATTCACTAGTTCTTAAGATAGATTAAGTTGTTACAAGGAACACCACATACATGATAAATGCCTCCCCAAAAAGACCCCAGGAAAACAACACTCTATAAAACAGTAGGGACTGTGGAGGTGCAAGAGTAAACATGTATGGGAAGAGGAATTCAGGGAATGGTCTTCCCGACTATCAAGGACAACAAGGGGGATAACATTATATAATTGTTAGTTAAACCATTGTATGAGTTCTTATACCTTTGAACCGAGTGCATTTCATGCGTGATTTCCTTTATAGTTTTCAAGGTGACAAATAATAAAACGGATTAATTTCAAATTATTTCTAGCTAGGTGTTTTTACCTTAACAACATATTTTGCCCAAATCTTCCTATTTTACATTTGATTTCAAAATTGACCTTGCCATCTAACCGGCATGGTCGAAAATACATTTTCTGCATGTCAACATTAATGCCAAGTTATTTGAAAAGCCTTCTTTGTATTAAATATTTATAGGGAGTAAAGATTGCTTCAATGACTTTGCTATCATCATATCATATTGGTATCGAATCGATTGTGTCATAAGAATGTTCTGCTAGTCACCTATACGTGTACAGGAACTTAAAACTCAACCATCACGGAAATACGTATAACTAATTATAAGGACAGACGGACGACCTAACAAAAACATTTTTAGCCACAAAACTGTCTTTTGTTGAGGAATTATCATTAACATCACGTTTAACATTTGCAGACGAATTTAGAAAACACTTTCTCCTAAGACAATAGCGCTTTACAATGATGTATTACTGTAATATACACCTACAGACTTACTTAAATCAACATCTTGAGTATGCTGTGATAGAAACGACACCGACATCAGAATAACATCATTGATTTCTCAAAGTTTAAATTTTGGTCAAGAAAATTCAAGTTAGTGATACATTCGATGAAGTAAGTCTGTGGATAATTATGTTTCCAACCAATGTCGAAGACGCTTAAATATCATTTTTAATCAAAGTCAATGTCGCTTAATTATGCTACTCGCCTGCGTCAAAACTGCTTAACTATTCACGCAACCAACGCCAAAGGCACTTAATCTTTGCAATTTCACATTGGTTTGGGTAGTTTTTCACAAATGTCACATGCGATTAGTTTATGCCCTTTATCAATGTCACATGCGCTAGGAGTATGTCCATCGTCATTATCACATGCGCTAAGTTTATGCCCTTCACCAGTGTCACATGCGCTAGGAGTATGTCCATCGTCATTATCACATGCGATTAGTTTATGCCCTTTATCAATGTCACATGCGCTAGGAGTATGTCCATCGTCATTATCACATGCGCTTAGTTTATGCCCTTCACCAATGTCAGATGCACTAGGAGTATGTCCTTCGTTATTATCACATGCGCTAAGTTTATGCCCTTCACCAATGTCACATGCGCTAGGAGTATGTCCATCGTCATTATCACATGCGCTTAGTTTATGCCCTTCACCAATGTCAGATGCACTAGGAGTATGTCCATCGTCATTATCACATGCGCTTAGTCAATGCCCTTCACCAATGTCACATGCGCTAGGATTATGCCCTTCACCAGTGTCACATGCGCTAGGAGTATGTCCTTCGTCATTATCACATGCGCTTAGTTTATGCCCTTCATCAATGTCAGATGCACTAGGACTATGTCCTTCGTCATTAGCACATGCGCTTAGTCAATGCCCTTCACCAATGTCACATGCGCTCGGATTATGTCCTTCCCCAGTGTCATATGCGCTAGGAGTATGTCCTTCGTCATTATCACAGGCGCTATGATTATGCCCTTCATCAGTGTCACATGCGCTATGATTTTGTCCTACGTAAGTGTCACATGCGCTAGGATTTTGTCCTTCCCCAGTGTCACATGCGCTAGGACTATGCCCTTCGTCAGTGTCACACGCGCTAGGACTACGCCCTTCATCAGTGTCACATGCGCTAGGATTATGTCCTTCCCCAGTGTCACATGCGCTAGGATTTCATCCTTAGCCATTGTCACATGCGCTAGGATTATGCCCTTCATCAGTGTCACACGCGCTAGGACAATTCCCTTCATCAGTGCTCACCAATGTTGGCGCTCCCCAGTACATCAGGTGCTTGGATTATGTTGCTCATCAATGTCACGGAAGCTTGGAATATACGCGCACTAGTACAGTGAAAGATCGGATTATGTTGCTCACCAATGCCGCGGAAACTTGGACTATGCGCCCACCAGTGTAGCGGTTAATGTTGCTAATCAATGTCGAGGAAGTTTGTACTATGCCTTCAACAGTACAACGGGTGCTTTGATAATACTACTCACCAATGTCGCGGAAGCTTGGATTATGTTGCTCACCAATGTTGCAGAAGCTTGGATTATGTTTCTTACGAAAGTTGCGGAAGCTTGGATTATGTTGCTCACCAATGTTGCAGAAGCTTGGATTATGTTGCTCACCAATGTCGCGGAAGCTTGGATTATGTTGCTCACCAATGTTGCAGAAGCTTGGATTATGTTGCTCACCAATGTTGCAGAAGCTTGGATTATGTTGTTCACCAATGTTGCAGAAGCTTGGATTATGTTGCTCACCAATGTTGCAGAAGCTTGGATTATGTTGCTCACCAATGTTGCAGAAGCTTGCATTATGTAGCTCACCAATGTCGCGGAAGCTCGGATTATGTTGCTCACCAATGTCGTGGGATTTAATGACTTTCACCACAGTTACAGTTGTTTGGATTAACCCGCTCAACAACCTCACGGGTATTATATTACGTCTTTGACGAGTGTCACAGGCATTTGAATCACGTTGCTCACCAACAATAGCAGGCTTAACTTCGACATAGACCTTTTTTGTAACTGACTGGCTTTTACTTGAAAGCAAACCCCCAGTCATTCGTTTTAACGTGTGAATACCTCAAACTGTATTATCGACGACTAAACAGATTTGTTGGCACCAAGTCATGAATATTAAAGACCCAATTAGAGGTATTGCCATAAATGTTGACAATAAAACCCATCCTTGAGACCTTTCCGATTATACTTAGGACGTCACGTGGAAGTGTTGTTTTTTTCTTCTGAAATTAGAATCATGCCTGCATTTTATTACCAACTGTTAAACTAATGTTTAACATAACGATAACTAAAGGTAAGAGAACGAGGGCGTTGCAATTACGTGCACATAAGTTTGCAGTACCATACACGCGCCTCATACAGACACGTGTGAAACAAATGGCAAGGTAGACAGAGTGATCGAGAGGCGGATCACCTGACTGATGATCCGTATGTCATTCGATCGAGCCCTGCGAACAATGGGTTTGACCTCGAACATTTACAGTTCCTGAATTTGACACGAGGTCTGGATAATTAAAGTAACCCTGGAAACAGTCAGACTGATTTGTCTAAATTGTATAGAATTTGTTTTTCAGTCGATGTTAAATACTTTCTACCGCCCTATTCTTATACATGTTTGCCCTTGCACCTCATCAGTGCCAAATATTGTGTAGACTGCTGCCTTCCCGTTGGTCTGTGTGGGGATATATTGTCTCATGTATGGGGCGTTCGCTGTAACAACTAAATGGCATTCATGAGTACATCATTATCCTGTTTTTTTATATAGTATGGTGGTGTAAGGGTTGGGCGCCGGTCCTGATCCGATGCGTATGTGTTTCCATTGCCATTGCTCTCGCCATTGACGAGTATTTCTATGTATTTCACAATTCCTTAATTAGGCGGTGTAAGCACGCAGAAAACAGTCATAAAGAGTGAAATAATATGATTCACAACTGAGGTGAAGTAATTCAATTTAAGTTAGTGTTTATATAATTGAAATCTGAAACACAACAAATAAGATCACTAAAAACATGCAACATACGTGAAACCCTGACGTTTGAAGGCCTTTTCAACAATACACAAGAGACAACGAAAGGTAAAGACGATATTTCAATTTTCGTTCAAACGATAGTAACAATGAGTGTGTACAAGGGAGTTGAGCAGGTATTGCCACACACTAAGAGAACAGCCACGTCAAAAGCACATGGAGACATGAATAACAGCAAACTGCATAGAGAATTATATTTGCAACATTCAAAGCTCATATGTCATATTAATTCGTTCCATCATGCCGGAAATTCGCGTCAGATTTTGATTTGGTTAAAATGCGAATTATTTGTCTGTAAATGTGTGCCGTCCATATTTCAATCAGAATTATTTGACATTATAGCTCTGAAACATCGCCATGGAAATATCAAATTAATATTTATGTCATTCTTGATAAAGCCATCAATTCAAGTATCAGGTTGAATATTAAGTGTTATTGCACCCGTTTATAAAAGTCTGTGAATAGCATTTGCAGACTTCGTCGATCGCTTAGTATTGCCAGACATTTCAGATAAGTTCAGGCTTCATAAACTGTATCAACGAGTGCTTGCATGTAGGCCTATGTGCAAGATGTGATTTTGTAATTGTTTTGTTAGTTAGTATAAATGCGCAGGTTTTTGTATGTTCGTTCAAAAAGATTTCAACTCGCCATATTGTATTGGAAAATAACTTGATATAGATTGGGCAAGTCGATGAAATATGCAATATCTATAATGTATGCTAGGAAAGAGTTATAACTGTTAAACAACATTGCGTGTTGATTATCAGGTCTGTTAAAAACATATTTTATATAACATGTTACTAAATAAAATTCAAAATTTTCTATGTGATATGAGGTTAAATAGTTATATAAGCGTGTAATAAATAAGCCTTGTTAAGATAATTACGATTCAAGTAAAAGAAGCTTTTATTCTTATTTTCGTCTGCACGTACAACAGTTTATAGCATTAGTAAGAATTATTTATTAAACTTGAAATTTTCTCAAATCTAGACAAATTCGCTTAAGTTTATAAAAGCGCTTCTTGGCGACGTATTTCTATCACTAATGCTTACCACACACCGTGCATCAATTTGTATTATATAAATAGGAATCATTTTATGTGAATTATAATGCATGCAATATACTATCGAGGGACAATCATTCTAAATTTTGAGCATATTTAAATACAACAGTTGACAAATATCAGCTTCGCCATTTTCTGTATTATTAACTGGTAAGCAAAGGCGTGCGCCTTGGCAAGTGTTCAACTAACTTAATATAGACAGATAAGCATAATTGTTTTATATTCGGTCCAATGGCGTGATTATGAAAATAGTTGCAGTAAATATTTTGCTTCATTTATGGCAAATGATTAGTGATTGTTTTTCGGCGCAGCAGTATTAACCTGGCTTTACTATTTCCTTATCAGTTTTTGTGTAAAACAATCAAATCAAACGTTAACCACTAAACCAATTTCTCTTCAACCGAACAACGTGCGTAACCTTGACGCGGATTGGTTAACCTTTCGTTAAGGGATATGCTACCTTATCGAAATGCATTGAGTTCTGGTGAATTTGGAGTGACCAGCAATCGTAACATCTCGGCATTTTTTTATGTAGCACGAAAGCTTATCCTTTGAATTGCGCCGACAATCTTTTTTAAAGATATTTCTTGTTTACTGGTGACTTTCTAATAGTTGGTGACAAATGTGGCATTGAAGCTCTCGATGAATTAATATTTATATCCGTCATTGTTCGCTTTTATACAAGTCCGTGTATTATTCATATTGCGCGATGGCATGATTAGTTAAGGCATATACATTATTTACATGTATGAATCAGCTTTGTCCGCTGATGAAGCATCTACTCCACTGTGATGTGACACATTAACATTTCATACGAATGATGCACTAACTGAAAAGCCATTAAAATCGATCAACGCCGCTATCAGGTTCTTTAATCTTCACATTGAATTACGTTGAATGGTTATCACATAAATCTAATCTTCCATGGTATTTCCGGATTTGTGTTACCTTATTCATGAACGAAATGAAATTTTAAAAGATGGTAACTCAGGACAATATGGTGTGCATTTAAAGCATTAGGTGAATTTCAGTAAGCCTCGTGCATAGCAATCTTCTAATTATATTGGTGAGCAGTAGAACAGATCAGATAATATTAAATATCCAAAGGTTTCTATTGAATAAGGATACAAAATGAGTGCATGTATGTGGCGTTTCCCGTAACAACTTAATCTCTTTTGTCTATCATTTAAAGCAGAAGACATAGTAGCTTAAGAAGGCTCTGGTGTTTATCAATCTTTATGATTTTAGGTAGTTTTGCACTTCATTTGTAAAATGTTCTGCTGCACTTCTTTGGTCATGTTGATATTGTACCAATACAACCCCCCCCCCCCCCCCCCCCCCTAGTGACAGAATATTTTACAATTACCAATTTGAAGGCCCTGGTCTTCTGAGTTTCTGTCTTTTCGTAAGCGATCTTGTATTAAGAAATGTTATTCTGTTTACCTCATGCATTCATTTAAAGACGGCCACTTAGTATATCTAATTAAATAGTTTGAAACTAAAGTTGCGTTAACTGTTGTAACATAGAGTGTATACCAGCCATGGGTCTTGTTTTCTCCAAAGGAATGTTGAAACCATTTAATGATTTTCTTTTATAAACACTACTCTTGCAAATCCAATAATTGAAAATCCTGTTTTACACAATTTCTGCCGTTCTATTCTCGTCTTTATTTTTTGTACCACTGCATAAAACGTTCACTCAAAATAATAAAATATCAAGGTTCTTATCACCCATAAAACAAATCTGATCCATTTATTCTCCATTGTCTAGGGATACCATTGAAATGCTATTCTCGTTTCCAGTCACATAGTTATCTACAATTTCAATCTTCACGTAAAATTGAATGTTATTCACGTCAATCTGCTTTCATACAGAGCTTAAGAAATTCAACCCCAGTTATGTTTTCTGAGACAATACGTCGCTTGATTGTTATATTGATCTGTGTCCGTTTTTGTGTTTTTTTTAGAAAAACGCCTCTGAAGTTTGTAAAGTGTATTTGCACTTATATTTAACCGGTCGATTATGAAAACTGAATAAACAATATACATCGTAATTACAGATTTATTCTCTGTAAAACGCCAAATGCATGTTAATATTTTTTTCGATAATAAACAATTTGTGTTAAGACATAGTTCAGTTTGGTTAGTTTTCAATTATGTTTCTGTTATAGTGATTTCATTGGACATGACTCAATATGATACAGTGATCAGTACTGTCGTGTGATCACATAATATTAGAAAACTATATCATTGGATAGGCCGGATCTATCTCAAAGAAGAGTCTACATGAAGGGATATAGCTCATTATGACAGTAAATGAATGCAGCGTCATGTGGTCAAACAAAGCACAACTGTTTACATTGATTAAGTTATCTATCACAGTACGTTCTAGGACATACCACAACCAAAGAGTCAAAAGTGTATGTAGAAAATGAAGATAGATCAGGTTAACTTGGTAAAGAGGGTCATAATTTCAATAATAAATGATCATGAGATATCTCTACGGGACATATCCAACGATTTAGAAAAAGAAAATATGCTATTACATGAAACGCCACATACACTGGACAATGTCTCCCCACACAGACTTCCAGGAAATCAACAGTCTAAAAACACTATGCACTGTGGAGGTTCAATGGTAAACATGTATGGGAATAGGCGACATGCGTATTCCTAAATATCTCATTGTTTTCCAAATTTGAACTTAGATCGCTATGAATACGTGAGGAGGAGGTTATTCAACAGCTGCTCCCTAAGAACCATTACTCTTGCTTTTCCCCTGTTTTGTGTTCTTAATCAACATTCATTTTTACACAATATAAAGAAGGCGCTGAGTTTTATTTGAGAAGTTTCGACGTTAGTACTAAATGCTATAATTTGTCTATCGTTTTTTATTGTTTAAACTGGTGTTTTTTATTTATAATTTACTGTACTTTCAGGCAATTCAAATTGTTCGAGAAATTTTCGTCTATTTCGATCTACAGTTGTTTTTTGTAGACAAAGAGTTACCATGCGTATTCCTAATTAATTAATTTCGTGTATCTGTCTGAGAAACCGCGTACTTAATTACATGATGGCTTCCTTGTTAATTGTGATGCATTATATACTTAGGAAGATGCATTATTTATCTTAACTGAAGAGACAGAGATAATTGTTAAACTCATTGAAATCAATAAAGTTGTTTTAAGTAAAGACAAAGAAGGGAATGTCGCACGTGCTGGTAAACATCCCACTGACTGACACGAAATTAAAGCAATATTTTGTAAATAGACGTCAAATTAAAATGATACACACACGATGTCTATTACGTTTGAATAAGCTGATGAAATACATTACTTTCTTGATTCCAAGTTATCAATGTAGATTCCAAAACATGAATACAGACCAACGTACAAATAAAGCCCACACTATGGAAAAAGAAATAATGTTGAAATGTTTTACAAGTCAAGTCTGAAATTACTTGACAAAAAAAAAATAGCAGGTGTTTTTAGGCTTTAAAATTCCATGTACTTTGTATGCTATTTGTATGCTATAATTTAATTATGTATTTCATTAGCTTGAAAAGGCAAAGTAATACAGACATCAGGACACAAATTAAAAGCTTGTTACATAATGGAGCGTGTGTTGTTTGGACTGGATGATTACAGTATTAACGATATCTTTATTTCACGAAGATATCACAATAAGTTACATTTGTAACTTTTTTACAATGTGGTCTTCAAACAACAACAATGTAAGAAATCAACATTAAAATATCTACACATATATACAACATAATTATAATGCAAACGATACCATCAAAGCTACTAAACTTATGATAATCTTAAAATAAAACAACCACAGACACCTCACGTAAGACACATGTATGCAAGAATGAAATATTATTGATTCAGCATTAAATAATTCCTATAATTATTTTTGAATGTAAAGAGCATGTTCTTGTTATTGGAGGCATGCTTTGGCCATATCTCGGAATAAACTTAATGTGGTCAATTCAACAGTAATGTAGCTTTAGCACTTCTTGCTTTAATTCGTATATATAAGGTTTTATCTTGCGAACGCTCGTAATTTAGTTGTATTAATTATTTATGGGTATTTTATCGGTTGGTTCAATGATGTCAGTTTCTCCTTTTGGTAACGTCAAATCGTTACTTCATAAGTTAAACAGCAATTTGTCTGACGCAGTCCTGTACACACACTATCTTATAGATTAACTTAATTATAATGATTGCAACCACTGAGACTACTTAGTACATAGGGAGCCAGTTATAGAACTCCTGTCTCTATTAACTCTACGAGTATATTATCAAACGCTCGTTGAAAGTAAATTACATTCTCCCCATGCTCGATAAATGTCAATGCACTTTATCTTTCCATCGGACTATGTTGTTAAAAAATTACTGATAAGTTCATTATGGTCCAAATGCCTTGGAACAAATATGTAGGTAGAACGTCGGAAAGCGACAGGCATGGGGTGTCGTAACTTTACTCGAAATATGAAAGATTAGTTTTGGTGTGTGGTTTTTAAGATGAGCAATTACTTGGAGTTATTTATGTCCTATATGTATTAGTAATCTGTCATACTTTATTACTTTATGTAATGCATGTTTCATCCAATATTGAAGAAGATACGCTGCGGGAATCACTACTAGTCGCAGAGATGACAGCTTCTCCATCGAACTTTTGTATACACCGAACGATGATGAAACATTATTTTTAGTTTGATTTATTGATCGCTGATGCGAATCAAATTGCATATTTAAACGTCCTTATAATGTGTAGTCATGGTGAAATAGCTGCCTTTTTAATATGTATTACATTACTAGTCAATGTGTAGTTTATATTTTCTTTACTTCATTCGACTATACTCCGGATTGGCATAAATATTGGTATTTCCCTCTAATCCTGCGTTACAAACAACAATATACCGTTTACATCGTGCTCAAATTGCAGGACAGGATTGAGCGCCTAACTGAACTTCAATAGATCGAAAATATGAATTTGTTTGTTCCTCTGGTAAAAAATCATTTTTAGCGAATTTCGGGTTTCATCTATTGTCATTCACCTTTGAAACATGTGGAGGAGTAGGCAGTTGCTTGTCAAGGAACAGGGTATCCCAAATTTGTAAAAGGGAACAACTGACTGCGGAATATAAGTGAAATATTTTTAAACAGCGTAAACCTTCATCTCAACATTCATCATGTGGAATAGGACAGTGAAACAAGCTGAATAGATAAGTAAATCACTTTGAGTTCGTTTTGTTGGTCATGTGTATGTTCGTTCACGGATAACATTGTGGCTTTATGTGACCACTATTATGGTTCGTGTGAGGTTGTGTTATAACTTCGCCAAAATAAATATATGCATAGCTCTATGAACAATACTTTGATTTGGTTTCGATAAATGCACCATGTTTTTTCGCGAACCCGTCTACGTGATATATAAGTTTTCATTCTATTGCACTTTACGCCCAAATATACATTGTATGTCAGAGTGGTTCTGTATTTACATATTCGTAATACTCATCAAAATAAACCCTAGAGAATTAAAAAATGTGTATGAAACAACAAGTCGGCATTTTCACAAAGTAATGTTTGCAAAAATGCAGACAATTTCATGAGAAAAACGAAACATTCTCTGTTTGCTCTGCAAGGACTACGTTTTAAGCCTGCTGTTACAGTGGCACCAATATTCTCCAGACGCACATGATTATAGTCATAAATAGACGATAAATGCATTCCTTGCACCTTTACCCTACATAAAGCTAACAGGCGTGAATATTCCATCGGTTATTGCATTGTAATTGCAATGTTTGGCTTATAATATATTGTAATGCATAACGGTTATAATTATAAGTTGATAAAAAGTGATAAAATTATGAGGTTCTTCTTTTGCAGAGCAGTAACATTATCCACAGATGTAAAACGTTTGGAATTTGTAAACCGTGTTGATGTTACAACGGTACATCAACAAGCAACACGTTTACACACATAAGCTTTTCACACTGAAGCGTTTTTGTGAACCAGTGACTTTAAGTATAATATATTGTGTGCTAAACTTGCACAGAAATTTCGAGTATGCATTTACCTTTCCATCACCTAAATAAAACGAATAATGTAAATAAGAACATTCCCTGTAAAAAATCACTTAAGAGACAATCATACCGTGAAACATCATGTCAATATTATCTGTACCATTACGTGTATATGAACCACTGGCATGATAAAGTTCAGTAAAATAAATATTACTTCGAGGGTTCAGTGCAAGACTATTGTATTATATAAAAACATAGGAGTTACGATAGTCTTGCGTTGAACCCTTGACTTATAAAAGTTTTCTTATGTTCTCACTTGATTAATAAGTAAAGAAAATGCACACTTTTTCAAAAAATGCCAAAAAAATAACGGCGTTTTCAAAATCTGTCATCTGCCTTTCTAAATCTTACAAAAGTTAATATTCATTTATCTTCCTGTTTACTTCTTGAAATAAATTGAAACTTATTAACATGGTATAGACTCAACTGTCAGCAAATCGACACCAACAAGTTTAATTTGTATGGAATATATTACACAGAATGTCTGCTTGTAACATGTCCAGGTTCCATTATAAGTTTCTCAATAACGCTAAAGAATTTAATTTGTAGCATTCCGGTGACTTGAGAAAATGAGCTTTTTGGATGAGGGAATCCAGTCACATTTCACGAGAAACCTTAGGATGGATTAAAACGATACAATCCTTCAGTCGCTGTTAATGCTGTTTTCGCAATATGCCCAGAAAAAAGAGAGAAAGCATCTAATGCATTCATGCAAGCTATAACAGAAAACGCATTACATTCGTTTTTTATCGATTATACCCACTTTAGAACAATGACGCTGGATACTTTACGCCCCAAGCTCTCTAATTTACACAGTTTTATGAAAGATGATGGACTGAAGCGGCTCTTCTAGATCAACTAATAACTGTTCCAATGGCGACCACAGATTCATCATTTGCTAATGCGAGCAATTACTTGAAGATTTCCCAACGGAACTATTGCTGTATCCGTCGCTCGCTTAACGTATAAATAAATTAATGTGACTTTTTCGTGCCGTCCGAAATCATCATTACCGAATATGTCCTCAGTAATGTCTTCATTTGAACTATAAATCTTTCCTGTTACTGGCGTTAACTAGACATTCATATTTCCCGTGTCTGCATTGGTGCTCCTGGATATTTTATTTTCCGCACATTGTTATTTTTCGTAATATTACGTCTGCGTCTTCTTCAGGTCGTTATCTTTTTTTCTAATGTAAACACAAGACGATGAACTACACGCACTATTCTGGAAGCACTCCGTCGTATATTTAAAGTAAATATAGAAATTGGACAGGATTTTTTGTATACTAAACCGCGATGCGATTTGAACAGTACAAAGAGACATAAAACAAATAAATAAATAATAATTTGCAATTCACAAGTTCACCGATGGTAGTGCACGCTGTCGTAGACTTGTTTAAACTAATTAAGAATTGATGACATTCCAGGAAACGCCACTGCATCATTGGTAACCAAACATATATTTTTTTAAACAAAAAAACTAGCACTTTTTGTGTCTCTCATTTTACCTAATATAAACGTGATGAAAAGGGGGCATAACAATTGTTCATGAACTGTGTATGTCGTAAGTTTGTTATTGTCTTACCAAAAATCTGTTTGTTTTGTAATAACACGTTATTATTGTTGTTGGAATATAACGTGGGTATGATGTAGTTATGAAACCGAATACGTCGTTTTGGATATAATGCAATAGTTACAATCGTCTAGATGGCATTTGTTTAGCGATGTATCATACTATACTATATCTACCAGCCGGCGATGTTAATAAGGAAGTATTAGTTTTGATTTTAACAACACTATAAAGATCATTTTGATACTCAACTTTGTATCCTGTTCTCACTTGGAAATATACGCAACGCTTATACATTATTGCAGTTTCAGCAACACCTATAGTATGACAGTCTGCAGCGGTCATTCACTCTGCTATTATATAGGTTAAATGTTTGTGTTCTTTATTTCTGTTGTTGGTTTGTGCCCGTAACGCTTTATCAATCTACAATATATTTATTAAATTGTCTTTATGTCTTTTTCAGGCACCAGGAAGTTTACAGGTGTTTCAAAAGAAGTGTTGTAATGGTATTCTAGGTTATGCGATTCCATACACAAAAATGCCTTGCTCCGAAATGCGGTGCTGTAATAACACAGAAATAGTGGCCTTAGAAAGAGTGAACCATGCGGTTGGCTTCTGCTTTCGATGTATCGTAAGTTATATATTTTTTGTGAAACATATTGGTTAAATGGTCTGTCTTATG
Organism: Mactromeris polynyma; assembly: GCA_032209605.1. NCBI lineage: Eukaryota > Metazoa > Mollusca > Bivalvia > Venerida > Mactridae > Mactromeris > Mactromeris polynyma. The sequence continues at coordinate 5,087,644 of JASFXZ010000005.1, forward strand.
AAACTGTTGTATATGGGTTCCATTTTGGCTAGGCTTTTAAATCACAACTACTTAAAAAGGTCTTGTGGTGACTCTTTTCGTTTTCTTTTCGATTGAGGAAGGCACCTGGTGTCCATCCCAACATTGTATCTATCACGGGAAGGCACCGAGATTGCACCACTGACCTTCATCAAGCCGGCTGGATGGTTTTCACATTTTACACATTTGAATGCCCTGGTTTGTCTCGTACTTGAAGTATATCGATGAAAACTTGATCACCAAAATAGTAAATACTTGAATAATACAGCAAATCCATGTATTTATGACATGTGCTACCAAGCGGTCAATTTATCTTGCCATCATCGAGTGCATTAAACCCAACTAGTGGTATAATCCGACACGTCGAAGTAATGGAAAAAAAGCGAGGTCCAATGGAGCTGTTGTTACTTTGTTAAAGTATCGGAGATTTGTGCGTCATATGATGTAACGTAAATATGGGTTCCCATATAATATCCAGGTGGTTAGTCAGAATTTATGATGAGATTGTCTCAGTTTTTGATCGATTTATTCAGTTTTTACTGATCAATTTTGCCATGTTGTGTCTGCATAACAATGACATCTATCATTCTCCTTTCAGCCTCATGCCGTTAGTGAATCATTCGAATGCTTCTCCATCGGACAAAAGGTAGCAGCAACCAATGAAACAACAATGTACTACGAACCTAAGACTTGTTGTCGAGGCCTAAAGTTTAAAGTATTTACAAACATAGACGACTTAGGATTGGTTATTAAGTGTGTGACAAGGTGACCAGGAGTGTAATAATGGTATCCATTTTCTCTGATCAAACATGTCATTTATGACTTCTACCATATCATGTTCAGGAAACAAAACGTCTTGTGTGTTTTATGTGTTTTGATTAATGTATATGTGTTGTTAACTAATGCGCTGTTGCGCAAATTGACTAATGTTCTGTAAAGATAAAAAGAAAACAAAAATTAACCCAATCTGCACGGTTCTAAACATACTGGTGGGTTATTTTCAGGTTTCATGTTAAAAAAGTATTTTCTGTTTTCCTAACCGCGCACAGATTGGGTATACAGAGGTTGTACTATTAGCAGATTATATTGAAATGTACATTAATACATTCCATTGGTGTTAGTCTGCGATATTAGTATTCGTAAATGTAGAAAGTGAAGGGACAAATGGTACACATTCGGAGTTATTTGTATGTTTTGTCAGTCATGCCACTCGGTATTGCGAATATAATCTTAAAGTCTCCGATGCCTCCTTGCCTCCGATTAATATTTCGATAATAGGATTTGATAACTTCGTCAACCAGGGATTATAGCTGTCTCGAGAACTGAGCAACCTACGCACATAAGCCGCAATGTTAAAATCACTGACACACCTGAATGACAAAGTTTTTGTAAACCAGCAATAATTTTGTGGGCGTAATAATGTCATCGAGTAGTTTAATTTGTCACGCATTTTTCGTTAGATGATACCTGCTGATGTGAATGAAGTTCTGAGTACATGTTGCGTAAATGTGAAATAAACGCTGCGAACGTCGTTTTCATGTGCTGTATCTAAATCAATGAAAATCAGAAAACACAAACTACAGTGTATGTTATTAAATGTTCTTGTTGTAAATCAGCCGTTTGGTTTTGACTCTAACTATTCCTGTACAATTTGAATTTTGTCTGCGGTGTCTCGGCGTGTAACAGAGGTTTGAAAACGTTGACAATAATATAGTTACGTTTTTGATGTTCGTTTATGCATCGTTATTCGTAATGTTAAAAGTGTAGTTATATATTCATTTTGCAATACTTACCAGGTTTTCTTATTTAATTAATTTTTAATTCCCCGTTAGAGATAGAAAAGATTAACTTAGTAGTAGGTTTGATTAAACTGCAAACCAATTAATCCTTGTATTTTAAATAATATAGACAAAAATAAAGGTAATTGGAATACCAATGCCAACCCTGATGATATTGTCTTTTACTGAAAGGGATTACACATTATGGTATTACATGTTTTGTTTTTGGTGTAAAGAACGCCTTATCTAACTTCTGTTCCTTCGATAGCATCCATTTCTCTGCAGATGTTGTTCACGTCTGTGAATGTATGTTTATTGCTTGTATGTATACGTTCATATCATCATTGTGAATTGTTCTGTTCATTATCATAATGCTTCTTTATATTGTATGTATACGTCTCATCCTTATTACGTACATCATATGTACAACTTATTACTGTGTTACAGCCCTATGTTTTATCAGGTCATATGAACATCCGTCTTACGATAGCGACTCTACAATGTTTTCATTGTATTCATATCTTTCATTAAATTCATCAGTGAATATAGCGTAGATGCAATACAAAGTACTGACAAACTTACTGCATGGGTTTGCAAATAATTATATTAACTTGTCGATTTTTTTATTTCTTTTCCTACCGATTAGTTATTGGCCACTCGTTCCAAAGTTTGAATCTGTATTTAGATATTTTTGCATTTTGACATATCAAGTGGATTTTGAAATACTGTTGGTAAAATATAATTGTGATTTAACTGTCGTTTTGTTGTTCAAAATATTTAAATCTCTATGATATTGTAAAAGTGCTGTAATTTGTTACTCTGATAGGATCAGTATAAATGGAAGGCAATTATGTTTTGATAATTTGATTTATTCGAAATAACAGAAAGTTCTTAGCGTTTGCAAGAACGATACGACAATATGTATTACAAAATTTATTTCGGTATATGTTTTTGCTTATTAATCTTATTTCACTCTCCAGAGAATTAATTTCTCTGCCAGAACTCTGACAGTTGGAAATGCGTAAATCTTTACATGCTTTTGGGTACGTCTTACTTTATATGCATGTCTATTATATTTTCTATTTAAATAAAACTATTGCTGAATGTCATTGTTATTTTATGCTCTACCCAGATACTTCCAATATCTTTAAATAAGTCCGATCTTGAAAAATTAGACCGATTTAACAAACACGCCATGTCCAACAGGCAAACTTTGCAGTGTGATGCTGCTTTTGATATCCCCTGTAAACTTGCGACTAACGTATTTAAAGAAATGGTTTTGTTTCCATGTAGGTCACATTGCTAAACAATGCAGTACGTATTCAAACTCTTCATGCAGCAATATACTATGTGTATAGCTGTGACATTTCTATAAAGGTGATGTATTTAGTTTATTACACAGGAGAGGAAGACCGATACGTCTGGATTCTCGTCCAGTCACAGTCCTGGCTTTGTTTGTAATTATGAACTATGCGTTTGATCTTACTGAAGTATGAAACTAAGATATCCACCCACTCGTCTTTTATTTGTAATATAAAGAAACATTGTGTTATGTTGTGTGGTAAAACATAGTTGAGAGTGCGGTTTAGTTTCAACTATTTTTTTATATCGATGGTGAAACAAGTTAACAACATTATAAAAGTACGATGAATGCTTCCTGAGTTAATATCCAGTGCTCGCGGCTAATGTTTGTAATTCAAGAGAGCTATATGAGGGGAAATATCGATGGAAGTATATCCACTTTTGTATTGACATGTATGATGAAACCAGCCTTGCTTTCAATCCTGGACTAGTTGGAAACTAACATTCCCTCTTTAAGGCAGATAAAAGGTACATTTTGGGTATTAAAGGTATTTTCTATTAAAATATGGTAAGTGATAGTTTTGCGAAAATTGCATATTAATGACTTCACACAGATATACTCTAAAACATTGCATTGAAACGTTCATGGAACTGCAAACACGAGTCTAATACAGTTTTTTTCCATGCCATCTCTCTATCTCGGCGCGTATGTCAGGATAGAGACATTTATCGGACACGTGTCGTTGTGGTTTTGGAAAAGTGGCAGTGCAGTGTCGTAGAATATATCTGTATGAAGGCAATTACCACCGATTTTTCACATTTATGACTGAAGCTACTTTGTCAAAAATAAGATGTACCGTTAAGATTTTGTCTAAGGTTATTCTCGATATTTCTTATAACTTCCTAAAGCTCCTGTAATTCTTTCAGATAGAAATTGTTTGACAAATTGAGACGACCGAAAGTTTGGCACGTGCCGCTAAAAGCCATTGATCAGCCAACGTCAAATAGGCATTATTATTATTTAATTAACACAATAAATCACGATGAAAGATTCCAAGGTCATACTCGATCTTACCAGGAGGGACAGGCATCAATAATAAATAATGAAAGAATGATTGAATAACTAACGATTTCAAAACATTAAGGCGAGGTCGTGTCACCTATATACTTTGATGTAGGAACATTTGCAACAATGTATTTTACCATTAAAATATGGACTCTTGGATTTAGTTAGAGCTTTTAATGTTTACGTACCGGTGTTTTTGAGTTATGTGTAGAGGACAATCGAACATGGCAAGTCAATATTAAATGAGCCCCGCTGTACGATTTCCAACCTCTTCTGTAAGTGACATCATTTCCAGAAAACGTCACAAGTGATGTCACTTTTTGTGAGCAGGAAACAATATTTACTCCATTCGGTCACTTCGTTTTCATAGTTCCATATGGGGCAAATATTGCTTACTGTCAGTATAAGATGACGTCACATGTGACGTTTTCTGGAAATGACATCACTTATAGAAGAGGTTTGAAATCGTACAGCGTTGCTCAAATGAAGATCTATTCTGAATTGAGCGTCAGCACTGACATCAACAGCCTCTATTCATGTAAAACTTGGCCATCCAACACTGCATTGATCCTGTTGCAGGAAAACATACCTTTTGATGAAATATTGATAATGAATCCCAAACATTGACATTTTTGTAGCATATAACCTAGTTGAACATTATGTAGAAATACATTCTAAAAAGAGTGACTCGGTATATAATTTTCACACTAGGGCTATATATACATATTCATGTATATGTTGAAAATATATCGCTGAAATCAATATTGCATCGGATGAAGTGATGTGACAATGATGCTATTGCGTTTGCTAGTCCTGGGTTTGATCTTATGTCTTTATTGAAGACGATACAATCGAATAATTATTCAGTGCCAGCGCTTTTTACTGCACACAGGAGGTAAATACGAGTTATCTCCCTTTATCCCTTCTTAAGTATAAGTATAGGTGTAAAACAAGTTTGTTCACAGAGTTTGAATTTATATTAGATGAGAATAATGCAGTATATATTAGCTTTGCTTCGTATAATGGAATATACTGGGGGTTTTTTCATGAATTTCTGTATTATTTAGAATTATCGTGCAGAAGTAAACTATTGGTCCATAGTGACATAGATAAAAAAATAGTATTCAAACTTTGTGAACAAACTTTTTTAACCATCTGTATATAATTATAATATCATTATGTATACATAAAAAATTATACTATAGAAGGGTTAAAGGGAAAAACTTTTGAAGGGATAAAGGGAGAGAACTCGTGACAATCTCTTGTGATTCCTCCTTCTTCGCTATTTTTGTTGATATATCATATTTGATTTCTTTAACCAATTCAACACAGCTCTGTTCTGCACAGCTATTATAACAGAAATACATATTTCATGCGTTTTTACAATGTGTCGCATAACTGCGGTTAATTTGTCAGTCCCGCTTCACTCTTGGCGTCAATTTGCGCCACATGATACAACAAAAAACTAATCGTGATAAATTTTTGAAAGCGCTCTTATTTTGGATGGTATGTACTAAAAAATGTTTTACGCAACACATGCGCAATAGTTTGTATTTGTCTTAAAAGCAACGGTGATTTACTTCAACTAAGAACGAATTCCAAAGAGGAACTCCCAAGCGTCAAACCGTACCTTACGTTAAAAGTTTCGTATGCAGTCTTAGACGTGGTATGTAAATACTCTTGAGCTGCTTCGTGAATCGATTATTATGGCTGACTGTTGAGTTACTGTACGCAATGCAGTTAATGGCTCGACAGTAAGTTAAAATATACAGTTGTAATTCCAACTAAATTACATCTATATTTTTTCGCTGTACACAAAGTGAAACGCATTGTTTAGCCGTTTAAGATCCAAATAAAGTCACTGGTTTTGAGTGTGTATTAAAACATATTGTTCGGATTAGTAATTCATGATAAATGTCCAAAGTTTGGAATAATCAAAAGTCAATGTGTTTTCCTGCACCAAAATCAATTATTATTATATTGTTAAAGTTTTATGCCATTTTTCAACAGTATGTCAGTAACGCACGGCTGGTCAATTGATCTAACCAGTACTATTCTTCCGCAAGAAACAGACAGCTCCCCCATATGAATCAGAGGTGTGAGAATGATAGCTTTGAAATTCATCATTTTCAATCAAATTGTCGCGGAGTGCATGTATACGCATCACTGGATTTGAATCTACGATCTCAAAACTGGCAGGCACGTGCTCTATGGACTGAAAAAATGGACAGGATGCAAGAAAGTCAAACACTTCCGCTTAACAAATATTATGAAGTACACGATTTAAAAAAACATCATCTATCACTGAATACAGCGCTGGTAAGTTACGATAATCAAGCATTCTAGAAGCACTTCTATATGGAACAGCACAATGTATAGTATTACAATTATATTTCTCGATTCCGGGGAAAATAAACATCGTACGTACGCACAGCAAATATGAGCATCCGTAAAAAGTAGTTTCCCCCAATGAAAGTTATAACAGATTGTAGGAGGGGGTAATGGAGGCAAGTCCTGATCAAGATATCTCCGATTTTGATTTTGTAGCCCCTTCTTTAAAAACGATTTCTATATATTTTTTCCTTTCATGAAAATCCTTCACTTTTTCACACTTAATAGAAAAAAGTATGAGGAAACCAAAAATGAAAAGAAAAAAGGGGATCACCGTGCTCGTTTTTAAGATAAAAGGTCATGTTTTGACTAGGTGTATGGATATTGTTTTGTGTTCTCTAGATTAAAAGTTGCACATCACAGGATTCAATTTATACTCAAATATCACAACCATTTGTTACTTACAGTAACATTTTCCTTTAAAATTATTGGCAATAGGGTTATTCTAATAATTAAGCATGATGTATATATTAAAGAAAGATATAATCAGATACAAAATACTTTTATTGACAGTTGCTGGCGGGAAAGACGAGTCTGATTTGGCCGATAAAAATACAGTTTTCAACACATTTTTAGAATTTTCAAAAAAATCCTCCCATGCATTTTTTTTATTTTGATATTTTTTATAGGTCTGTACGTGTGTAACATATTGCAATAAATCATGGGGTAACCGTGTTACTTTTTTTGCAAGATGGCAGTGTATGAACCCTGTGCCAAGCAAAAATCAAGCAAAATCATTGATTAGACAACATTATAGTCATCCTATTTTTCCCCCAAACTCATTTAAAAACATTTAAACATGCACATACTTTAAAGGTCAATGCAAAGATCAAAGCTTTTGTCAAATTGGAATTTTTTATTAAAAAATTAAACATCTGGTGTCCTTGACCTTTACATTCAATCTGGAATTGTGGTCATTTTTACCTAATCTATTGAAATATGACAAAGATATTGAAATGGCTAGTTCACGAAGGGTCAATATTTGCACTGGAAGTAGTTTGATAACATTAGTCGTTAATAAAAGCATGAAGAACAAACATCAAAAAAGAAAAGACAAATATAAGATATATTTCAATACGTCACCATGGCAACCCAAAATGAAACCCATATAAAATGCTATTTTTCTGATTTATTTGATATAAAGTAATTCCTTTTTAGTTGTTGCATAAATCTAATCCATTTCAATATATGTTCAATGCTCTAGTGCAAAACTCACTTCTATCAGTTCAAGATCTATGTTGCCATGGAAACCGAATTTATTCCGTTTTTAATCATTTTCATTGAATATACAATTATGTATTTTCAGACATCATAATATGCATATCAAAATACAATTATTCAATATGGTATACCTATAAAACAGTTTTTATTGATTGCAATCCTTTTTTAATATGGAGAAAAATATTGTTTACTGCTTGCAAATTGTGACATTACATGTTGCGTTTTCTTGAAATGAAGTCACTTACAGAAGATGTTGTGAATCCCATAGCAGCGCTCTTATAAGATTTACTAGATTGTTAAAGGCGCTAAATCAGTGACAGCTTTACGATAAATAATTTGCGCTTTCTTGAAGCTGTCTGGGGGCATCCCATCCGGCCTGTGGGCGGTGTCTGTTCGCATGTTTCTATTGAATTTAGGCGTTATGGGAAATAATTATGTACTAATGTGTTCAAAGTACAAGGTGTTTTCTATAAACTTGTTGTGGTACATGTGCTGCCTATGGTGTTTAAGTTTATTAAATAGAGATTAAGTTGTTACATGACAGGCCACATACATAAGACATTACCTCGCCACACAGACTCCAGAGAAACAAAAGTCTACAAAACTTTAGGGATTGATGAGGTGCAAGTGTTGACATATATGGCAGTATTGAAGCAAGGACAGACAATCAACAACATACGGCAATTATTTTAGGATTAATTTCTAAAGTTAATACCCATTTTACTCGTTGGTACATTGATTCGTGTTAAGTGAAATATAATTAAAAAAAACCTCAAACCTACATGTTTGTACAGTTTAGTTCCCTTTTTGATTAGTTAAATACGTTCCCCATTATACAAGGGACATAACTCTTACAATATGTAACGCACTGGTTCTACCCCGATTATCGTTTGTTGCATGAAGAATGTTTAACATTTTATATTGAAACATCTGTCCTCGGGTTACAAGTTAAAACTGTTCTATTATTTTACCTGGATATATGACAATTTCCCAATATAAATCAGAGATTGCGGGCAACTACCCTCTGGTTCATTTACTTCATTCAGTACATACGTCTCTAACGGAGTAGCGATTTCAGTCTCCGTTCAAAGGCCTCCCCCGGAAAAACAATATTGCTTTCAGATTACCAAGGGGTAGGATGAAATCGAATTGAAATTGCCATGATTTCAAATAATTAATAAGTATCACATTATCACCGTCAGTGAGGGCGTTGTCTAAGCGGCGCGTGAATTCGGGTTCATGTCATCCCCTGTGGAAATATAAAATTGATTTCAGAATACTGGGGGTGACTTGAATAGGGGGTATCTTGAACACTTTACACCGGCCTTCAAACATACGAACCCAAATTTTCAGTTAAGTATCTCGTTAAATAAAATAAGGTATAGCTAACAATAACAGAATGTCATCTACTCGAAAATAGTTCAACTATAACTAAAATGATTTGAAACACATGATGTGTTTCATATTGTATTGTGCCGTACGAAGGATTGTGTAAACGTGTTCCAGGTTAATCTGATAGGAGTTTGTCTGCGATCCAATTATGCTGTCCAGGAGTTTTGGTTACATCTTGAAAATCTTGGTGTCCAAGGTATTTATGTGCTTTAAATGCCTCTGCACTACATTGGTAGTTACATATTATAATAAAATGTATTTGTTTCAATGAAGGAATTTCAAAGATAAAAAAACTATCCAGATCTAGAATGGAAAGTGTTTTAAAAAAATAAGATGTAACGAGGACACTGTAACTGTTCGTGTCATTTTTACATCTTAAAAAGTCAAAACATGGCTTTTTAACCAACCTACATGGCTGATAATTAAATGTCATTACTCTTCATAGCATGATCCATACAAATACCAAACAATTCTTTCTAATGGAGCCTCTATTACTTTTTGACAATTTGTATGTCAGCACTCCCCGTACTTTGAGTCTACACGATCTTTGGTGGAGGAACAATTCGTAGATATCGCAATCGGCATATTCCAAAACTTGTCGGTTAAGCCTTGGTGCGTTTCAGTAGAAACTAACGAGACAAACAGAATCAAATACGTAAAGACGACTCCACAAAAATCCTTACAAGAGCAACAGCTATCCCTTATCACCAAGGAGGTTAGAAAGGATATAAAGAAATAACAGCCTACCAAGCCTATCCCTTATCACCAAGGAGGTTAGAAAGGATATAAGGAAATAACAGCCTACCAAGCCTATCCCTTATCACCAAGGAGGTTAGAAAGGATATAAGGAAATAACAGCCTACCAAGCCTATCCCTTATCACCAAGGAGGTTAGAAAGGATATAAAGAAATAACAGCCTACCAAGCCTATCCCTTATCACCAAGGAGGTTAGAAAGGATATAAGGAAATAACAGCCTACCAAGCCTATCCCTTATCACCAAGGAGGTTAGAAAGGATATAAGGAAATAACAGCCTACCAAGCCTATCCCTTATCACCAAGGAGGTTAGAAGGATATAAGAAATAACAGCCTACCAAGCCTATCCCTTATCACCAAGGAGGTTAGAAAGGATATAAGGAAATAACAGCCTACCAAGCAAAGTCCTAGAAGCATAATGCGCCCTACGCTGGACACCTTAGATACAACAGCTAAATTACTTGTGAACGACTTTGAAGGCATTGACTCGTCAATACATCAGTGAACATTAAGTCCAGAAAGTTCAATTGAGCCGTGCATACGGTGTATTTTAATGGAAAGCTTACGAGTGAATTTGACAACATATTTTCAACGTTTTGTGACAGATGGTCGTGTAATGAAATAGTTGTAAACAAAATTTTCATATCATAGTTTATATTTTCAAATCCCTGTAGCAAATGTAAGTACCATTGGGACATATTACGCAAACCATTCGTAGCTATGTATAAGTGCGATCCTTTTCACACCCTATAGTGACCTGCTATATCTTCATGACATAAGCAAGAGGAGGGAAAAACATTTAGCTGATAATAATGTGTCAGGGAACCAGTGACCATGTTCAAAAGCTGAAAATATAAATAAATCAAGTTATTTACTGGTCTTTAATTGGCGTTGTTTTTGTTAACTTGCAGTTTGTATTTAATGTCTTGATGTACAATGGTTTTGTTTGTGGGAAGAACAAAGCTGTCGATAGAATAATATTGTATCGACACTTTGTTAGTAATGTACCTGACGCTAAACTCGGATAATGATAGCAGTAATTATTGGGCGTAACGATACACCTCAATTCACTCAAAGCTCACTGATAAATATAATCATATTCAACTAAAATTGGTATTGCCAGTAAACAAATAATAGAGATCCGTGTTATTGCTAATCATACACTGACAAAAGTAAGACGCAGATCTAGAACCATTGATAGAGTTCTACGCTCATGTGCGTCACTTTAGTAAACAACTTTTGTAGAAATGCCATTCGCTAGATAAATCCAGCAATTGATAAATCCAGCAATTTACTACATATCCATTTTCAGACGCTGTTATTAAGGAAACATTAATATGTTCATCACGTTTTCATACAATCGTGTCATGTTTACAGTAAAAGTAATAACGCCCCTGTCGTGATTTTCTTTGCAAACCTTACACCTAACACCATTACAATAATTGTATTCATTACTTTGTTTCTGAAGAAGAAAATACAAAGCTAAGTACTCATACATGTCATTTTTAGTTGTGGTAAACAGATATATCGATTTTATCGAAAAGTTGACCTATCCGCGTCAGGGTTACACACTTAGTTCTGTTGAAGAGAATTTGGTCTAACGGTTAACGACAGGTTTGATTGGTTTACACAACACTGTCAATCAAATAGCAAATTCATGCTAGTTGCCGAAAATATTAAAGACCTACCGGTCGTAAGACAGGGTTTTTACCTTCAATTCGTCAAAAATCAAATCTTAACGGTTTTCACCAGCATACAGAACTCAAGATTCAGAATTGATTTCAAATTTCACACGTCGTGTCTCAACGTCAGGGTGATTAATGTTATTTCCACGATTTTGTATAAATAACTGCTAATTTATCAAATACGAACATTTTTTTCGGCGCAGCCGTACAAACATGGCTTTGCTATTTGCATACCGTTTTATGTCAACCAATCAAATCTTACGTTAGCCACTTAACCAACTTCTCTTCAACCGGCCAACGTTGTTAACCTGTCATAAGGGGTACGTTACTTTAAGGCCCTGTCACACTGTCACGAGTTACCACGAGTGCATGTGAATTATAACTCGCCGAAAATGCCACGAGATGACCGCGGTTTCCGATGCTGGGTACATCAGTTCGACACCTGCTCGAGTTCTCTTCCATATGAATACGAGAGTAGTACGAGATTCTTCTGTTAAACTCGAGTTTAAGCAACATCGGTACGATCTGTGTACGACACTCTTTCGACAACCACAGAGATTTCTACGAGGACTTACGAGTTAAGGCAAGTCTAGACGAGTTCTGCCGATATGTGCACGATATCATGACGAGTTATTACGAGTGAGCTACGAGAAAGGACGACACATGGCGAACTGGGTATAAATACAGATGGTGCTGCACATCAGGACTAGATCCCAGTTGATCAGCGTAGGTGACGCTTCGTAGCAATGGCAGATAGACTCAGAAACCTCGAACTTCTTGCCCAGATCGAAGAAGGTGATGCAGAAGATGATCTTGCGATTGCTCAGCTTCTACAGTACAGGCAAAACAGAAGAAGGAGAGCCCGCAGAAGATATTGGGTGAGGCCATGGATTATGAGACGAAATGATTTGGGGCATTATGACCGACTTATGCATGAACTTGAGAATGAAGATAGACATATATGATCACATTGAACTCGCCGGAAATCGCAACAGTCTCGAGGACATGTCGAATGGGTACGTACAAACCCATAACAACTCGAACGAATCTCGAGCCGAGATCGTAATAATGTCCTCCTGAGTCGCTGCTGAACTCGTAGATTGTCGAGTGACTTTTTGACGCGGCGAGAAGTGGCGACAAGTGAAGACATGTCTTATTTATTTATATGTGGTTTTATGGCGCATCGACAGCTTCGGTCATTTAGCGCACAAGGAATGTAAAAAACATATAAAACTAAAAAGGTTTACGACATATACTTGTATATGTTAAATTGGTGTAAATATAGTGGGTAAAAATTGGGATCATTAGGGTAAGAATATATTTTTATGTACCAGGGTGAGCGAGGCAATCCTCATTCACCGGTAAATGTAATATATGTAGGTATGGATTAAAAATTTATCATAGTTTGTTGTAAAAGCCAATCTCTTTGATGTAGCTTATAATTTTTCCAACTTGGATAGTCTCAAAGAGACTTTTTATGTCAGTGGTATTGAAAAATTGGGAACGGACTGGTTGAAGGTCAACACAGTCGACAAGAAAATGTTGTACTGTGAAAGGAGTATTACATGGAATGCAGTCCAGTCTAGCATCCTGGCCAAACAACCAGGAGTGTGTAAGACGTGTGTGCCCAATTCTCAATCGGGCTATTAAAACCTCTTCTTTTCGAATGGGCCTGTACGCAGGTTGCCATTCTCCAAGTACTGGTTTCACTGAGTACATCTTGTTGTTGTCCTCTGTATCCAACTGGGATTGCCACGAAGATTGAGTGCTTGATGAAACAGCAGATTTAAAATCAGAAGAAGGAACTTTAACATCTGAAATGGGTAATGTCAAGGCAGACTTGGCATTTTTGTCGGCTCTATCATTTCCCTTGATACCGATATGACCCGGGATCCAACACAACACAAATTATCTTGTAGTACTTAGTCTTGAAATTCGTTCAAGGATTTTGCAGATCATAGGGTTTTACCACAAGTGTTCGAGTTTGTTCGACACCCCTACTCGTACGACAATTTTAAACCGTTTAAAGTTCTCGCCACTGCTTGCCGAGTACTTTCTTTATGAGGAGACATGTCTTCGACATGCAACGACAAGGCTTCGAGTCCAACACGACACATGAAGAGTTTAGGCGAGTTGAAACTCGCCACAACTCGTAGCCGAAACTCGCTACAGTGTGACACGGTCTTTACTTAATTCCACTGAATTTCGACGAAATAACCGAAATCTATTTCTTATTTGGAGTGACCATCAATCGTACATGTAACATCTCGGCAATTTTTAATGTTGACATTGAAACATGGATGTCCATATACATCTTTTATAAGGAATTAAAGTCGCTGTTGCTGTTACTATAATATCAACTGAGCGAGTAAATGGAGGGTGATACGTGAAATGTCGCTATACAAATGTGTTATCGGATTACAGCTTATGAAACTGAAATGTATTGGCAATAATGTGTAAATATTCCGTATTCTCATCAATGCTTGCGATATTTTCATTAATCGCCATCGACGATGGTGCAAATATAAACGATGAAAAAAGGATTGGCACTAATTCTTTGTTCAAAAACTGCACCGTTGGTGAACTTTATTATTATGCTCGATACTCGGAGTTATCCAAAATGATGACTTGTGAAAGAATTCCAGGCATACAGTTTATAGTTCCCATGGTATCAAGTAGCCGTTCTACATCACCGTTGACCCTTTCTTATGTAGACAACTGTAACAATTTCCCGGATAACGAAATATATGGAGTACTTCCTATTTTTCACCGTGACGTCGGAATTCATTTCAGGAATATTCATTGTTTGGTGGCAAATCATAGACTTGCAATGGACAAAGGCACGTTTGTAAATATTTCGTACTTCATGCCGTGGCGAATCTTCGTGTCTCAAGATTGCTTCGATCGTAATATACAACTTGTCAAACACAAGGCGTACACAGAGTTGCTCAATTTGCTGACAGCTAGTAATGACTGTTCACCGAGTTTCTTACCTCCAAGAATTGTATATTCCAAGAATGAAACGTCCCGATTTTATGAGACTTTGCACACGCAGTGTTCTGACTCGGGGCAAGTGACCTCGGTCCAAATATCACAACTTGTTTGTAAATTATGCGTCTGGCTTTTTAATGAACATGTTCCAGCTTGTGAAATTTGGACTATATCCAGGGATGTCTCGATAAGCGAAACCGCATTATACACAAATGTAGTTCTCCATGCTACTGGCATTCAGGAAGTGCTTTCTCCTTTTGCTTACCAAAAATGTATAGCACGGGTAAGTATTCTTGTTATTTTAATCCAATCATCCTTCTGGGTGAATTCATATCTTCTGGTGCTTCTGAGATGGCTGATTACTTTGTATTTGTCATTTCCATTCATTTATATCAAAACTGAACGGGAATTTTATCAGGTCGAAGCACTTGTGCTTCTTTTGAAAACATTATATTTAATCGGTTTGAATACGCTCTATCGTCGACATTGTTCTTCGCGTAGTTTGTAATCAACGACAATATATCATGTATTTATTACAGGGATGTTTTATAAATCGTTGTAACAACAGTGATCTGGGTCAAGGAGACGACTGCTTTCAACCAATCGAATACATAGACGGTGTGGTGTCAGAAATGTGGATAGAGCATCAATTGCCCGACGAGTTGTCTATTCGTGAAGCTATTGTCTCACAGCTCAGTGATTATATTCTTAACACCACGGATAAGGTGATTATAACATTTGTTGGTGACACAAGTTCGTCCGAGAAATCAATGGACAAATGCGCATCACGGAAGATAGTAATCGTGACAAAGGTATATGTTCGTATAGATGAGCTCAGTGAAGTACTTAATACCGTAAAGGAATTGCTTATCTACGGCTCGGTTAAAATAACTTATCAAAATACCAAATATTCTGTCAATCTTTACGGTAATCCGATACCTTGCAAGAAGAACAAAGTCACTGAAAATAACACCCTGCCACTAAAAGAAGATGAATACAGCATATACATTCACTTGGGGGTATCAATTATTGCTACACTTGTTCTCGTGTTTCTATCTGTGGTTTTTAAACACATCAAATCTAAATGTTCACGCAGCAATATTTAGTCAACAATATCCACCACCTTTTTTTCGGATGTCGAAGCTCCTCTCATATACACTTTTTCGGGGCAGCCGTATAAAGCTGGCATTTGCTACACTCCATTCATTTAACAACTTGCATATTTCGAACCAATCAGCGTCCAGTTTACAAACACTGTTCAGTTGTTTCGACACTTTTATTTTTAGATTGTATTTGCTTATGTTTCGCTGAAGAAATATGTTTGTCTTTCACGGTCCTACATACATGACACTGTGTACTTCGCATCTTTTACTATGTCGCGACAAACAATCTGTGATTGAGTATACTAGTTTGTTAATACCAAAACTGTGTCAGACGGTGTTAGACTGCGATACTATTTCCCTTAATTTGTGTTCAAAATATGTTTTACTACGGTCGTACCTCGTTTATGCGACTATTTTCTATTCGAATACTTTTGTAAAGAAGGGTGTGTGTTTTGTAAGAATTGTTTTCATGGCAAGAAATATATTTTGTACTTATTTTGTATATTAATTATGTCCAGGAGATTGTTTAAATATAGTATACCTGTATTGTTGATTGAGTATTAAATAAAACAATAGCATTGAAATTGAGAATATACGTGTTTGAACCGTGATAAGTGGAAGATTTATTGAAAAGTCCCCGTAAATGAACACGCCAAAGATATATTGTCCTCGATAGAAAGATTTTCAAATTTCTCACGTCGTGTCTGAACGTCAGGGGAAGCATGGTAGTTTACGATCTCGTATAAATAACTGAATATAAATCAAGTACAAACAGTTGTATTTCTTTATTTTATTGAATGATTAGAATTACATGAAAATGGAAATTTCGGACTAAATAAAATTAAATGGAAATGATAAAACATAGATAATTCAAAGAACCCACTTTACAAATCATCAAATTCACATTTCATTATTTTATTAGATTTATATTTGTTTATAACACGTATAAGTCTAATATTTACCATAGTTTTAGCTTGCATATTTTACTATATAAATTCAAGAATACTGACCAGATACCCTCATAGAGTAAATACTAACACAGCGTGACCTTTAGGAAAACAATATGTGAACTGTAAGTAAAATGTTGCATTTGGCCAGTGTGAGAAACCACGTGGTTTTTAGTTGTTCGGTAGTTGTATGTACTTTTTTCCGGAAGTTGCGCAAGAATAACAGGTAAATAAATCGGTAATAAATAGTGCAACAACTGAGCGTAGCCTGCAAAACATACTCAATACTGCTCAGTTAAATGTAATGGTTCAACAATGGACAGTAATAATTCGTACTGTCAGTGAATCTGGAAGTGTTGAATACAAAACCAGTGTTCATTACCGAACAACTGTAGTGCTTTTAGTGCTTTGATTAACAACTGTTGCTACTGCAGACAGTCGAACTTGCCTACGTGCGGAACTTCAAGTCGATGTTACTTTTTTATTTCTTGACTTATAATATGTCTACGCAACTGGCTAAGTTCTGGCCTTTGTCATTCTATAGCATTATATCACATTGTATCATGCAAAATCCGTGTTGATATTTGAAACTTTACCAATGGGTTGAGACACTTCAGATTATGTTGTTATGGCAACTGGAAAAACAGAGAGGGCTATATGACAAATTGAATACTGAATTGTCGTCCAAAATGTCACATGATTGTGGTCTGGTACCGGATGATATGGATAAGAAAATCACTCTAGCTCCTCAACGCCAATCCACAGTGAGTTCGAAAGTCTGATGTTTATAATATTACTCAATTAAGTTTAAATATTTTTTAAAATAATACATTGTGTTGTTTTGGCTGTTCAACTCTGTACTATTTTTAAAATCATGTTAGCATCGGACATCGAAACTAACCATGGGCCGTTATCGGATAAAGAAGAAATCATGCAGTTAGTGGCTTCATATCGAGACATGATGATTAGGGAAATGACAGGTTTGCGAACAGATACAAGCACGATACAATCGGATGTTGAAATGGTAAAACGTGATTGTTCAGAGATGAAATCAAAGATATTTTCTATTGAAAGACAGCAAACTGATTTTGAGGTGAGAATGTCGAACTTCGAAGAAACATTGTTGGATTATGGAAGCCAGAAAGAGTCATTACAACTTGATGTAGAGGCAATGAACGAAATAGTTGAACAAAAGGTTGAAGTTATGAATAAGTTAGCGGACCAGATTGAACAATTAGATATTGAAGGTCGGAAAATAGTGTCAGAGTATTCGGCCTAAGTAAAACAGAATCTGATCACAATTCTTTAAGAGAAAATATCATTAACAATGTACTAGAGGCTAGTTGTCCACATGAATCTTGGGTTGATGAAGATATAGTTGATGCGTTTCGAGTAGGGAAAACATCAAAACGGCATTCCTCGTATTCTTATTGTAAAATTAGCAAGCTTTAACAACAAAATGTAACTGATGCTGATAATTTGTCATCAAAATCATTTGAACAATAGCAATCAGGCCGAGGCCTATCAGTTGTTAACATTGACATTCTATCCTGCTTATGTTGGAATATTGACGGGTTTAAAACAAAAGTATCTGATTCCGACTTTACTAATTACCTTAAGAGTTTTCATATATTTGGTCTACTAGAGACGTGGGAAAATTCTACAAATGAGTATTCCAAGGTATGGCAGTCACATGAATGCATTTCTTACCGGCAACTAAACGAGCTAAACATGGTAGATCAATGGGAGGCATAGCTGTATATATTTTGAGAGGTTTAATGCAGTACATAACAAGACTATGTGCAATCAGTGACTTTACTATTTTTCTAAGAATTGATAAATCCCTATTTGGTCTTAATAAAGATGTCATATTATCATTCATTTATCTACCACAATATAACTCACTCTTTTACCTTACAAAACATGCGAAAGGTATAAAGCTTTTCGATGAAGAATTACTTAATTTAGGCGTTGATTTAAATTAAATTAATATTGTGTTATTAGGTGACCTTATTGCAAGAACAGGTATCACGAGTGAAACAATTGAACCCGATATAAATATTCCCGCCCTAAATGAATTTCAAAAAATATTTCAACGACCTAGCAAACTTGTAGTACGCAGATCGTGTGATGACACTTTGAACATACAGGGTAGAGATTTGCTAAATGTGTGTGCATCCCATTCTTTAGCCATAATTAATGGCAGGCTAGGTTCCGATAGTACTGTTGGTCACTATACTTACATAGGACCTAACGGTTGTAGTGTAATTGACTACTGTATTTGTAATTATGAAAGCGTTGACATCATTTGTAAGTTTGAAGTGGAACAGAGATCTGAATCGTGTCATATGCCACTGACATTAAACTTCAATCTCCACATTATAAATGAGTCAAATGGTGCACTATCTCAACATAAAGCAGAGACAGAAGACGGTAATGAATCATCTGTGTACAATATAAATGAAAATAATAAGGATGAATTTGTTTTGGTATTGAAAGAGGTTTTCTCAAATGACGTCGGTTGTAAACTATGTTTAGATATAGAATCCAGTGCTAACATTAATGAAAGCAAAGTTGACGATATTGTAGAAAACATACTTTTAGCTTGTAACACTTTTACAGATAGTAAGAAACGAACTGGTGTACATCATCAACCTTGGTATGACAGAGAATGTAAAAAGCTAAAGGTTGAGAGAAATGAAATGCTAAAGAGTTTTAGGCTTTTCAGAAATGATGAAAATTTAAGGCTGTATATCGAATCTAGAAAGAGTTACAGAGATACATGCAGACATAAAAAGAGTGCTTGTGGTCAAAGGGTACTTAAAAACCTTACTGTCAATATAAACACCGCAAAGTCATTTTGGTCTTAACTGAAAACGATGTGAGGAAAATCGACACGAATTGCAAATGACATTAAAACAGACCAGTGGCTAGAACACTTTGAAACACAAGAGCAGAAGGAAAAGCGGGTCCAATTAGCGACGGAAATTGTTGCAAAGTTTGATAACTGTGATGAAAGGCGCCTAAATGAAATCGTAACTGGCGATGAAACTTGGATCTATCATTTTGAGCCAGAAAGCAAAGAAAAAAATAAGGTTTGGGTAGCCTCAGCCGGTGATCGCCCAGTTATAGCCCGTAGATGTAGAACTGTAGGCAAAACTATGTATGCCATTTTCTTTGATGGCCATGGTCCGGTGTTGCAGGTTGCTGTTCCAAAAGGTTCATCAGTCACTGGGACATTTTACAAAGAGAAAGTATTAGCAAAGGTCGTCAAAGTGAACGAAGACCGCCGCCCGCGCACAGGCATGCGGGGCCTACACCTACTACATGACAATGCACCGGCACACAAATCTGCCGTAGTGACTGCTTATTTACGCGAAACAAACTTTCATGTCATAGAACATCAAACATATAGTCCAGATCTAGCTCCATGCGACTTTTGGCTATTTCCAAAGTTGAAAGACATGCTAAATGGCCGTCATTTTGTCTCTTGAACCAGTATTGGCTGCAGCGTATATCAATGTCTACAACGTATACCTACTTCAGACTATCACGACGCTTTCCGGATGTGGATACAACGCTGCAAAAAAAGTCATTTCAACTCAGGGAGAGTACTTCGAAGGACTGAGTGAAAGAAATTAAAAAGTGAGTACCTTATGAACAGCGCGTGTCACAATTTTATGAATTTATGAAATGCCCCTCGTATTATCAATTTTCTTCATTTAACTCTAAGACAATATATACGACTAGATTTTACTTTTATTGATGGATGCAAAGTTATGTCACTATAAATGCACCATGAGCTATCGGATTATAGGTGTCCAATGAAACGGAAATGTATTGGCAATACTACGTAACTCGTTATGTAACGTATCTGTGTGGTATTCACTTGTTGAAGTATCATTGTTCATTGACTAGAATTAGTGATAATTTAGTTCGGATTGTTCGTGTGCGACATCACCATAATGTTGTGTTAATCATCGTGTTTATTTTCCAATACAATATATAAATGTAGATACTAGATACTACCAAAGGTAAAAGGAAAACCAATGGCAGACTATGTGCAAAATAAACATACTAAGCGTGTGTCGGATTATGGCGGAAATATAACAAAACTATACTCGACAATAATGTGTAAATATTCCATATTCTCATCAATGCTTGCGATATTTTCATTTATCGCCATCGACGTTGGTGCAAACATAAACGATGAAAAAGGTATTGGCACTAATTCTGTGTTCAAAAACTGCACCGTTGGTGAACTTCTTTATTATGCTCGATACTCGGAGTTATCCAAAATGATGACTTGTGAAAGAATTCCAGGCATACAGTTTACAGTTCCCATGGTATCAAGTAGCCGTTCTACATCACCGTTGACCCCTTCTTATGTAGACAACTGTAACAATTTCCCGGAGAACGATATATATGGAGTACTTCCTATTTTTCACCGTTACATCGGAATTCATTTCAGGAATATTCATTGTTTGGTGGCAAATCATAGACTTGCAATGGACAAAGGCACGTTTGTAAATATTTCGTACTTCAAGCCGTGGCGAATCTTCGTGTCTCAAGATTGCTTCGATCGTAATATACAGCTTGTCAAACACAAGGCGTACACAGAGTTGCTCAATTTGCTGACAGCTAGTGACGACTGTTCACCGAGTTTCTTACCTCCAAGAATTGTATATTCCAAGAATAAAACGTCCCGATTTTATGAGACTTTGTACACGCAGTGTTTAGACTCAGGGCAAGTGACCTCGGTCCAAATATCACAATTTGTTTGTAAATTATGCGTCTGGCTTTTTAATGAATATGTTCCAGCTTGTGAAATTTGGACTATATCCAGGGATGTCTCGATAAGCGAAACCGCATTATACACAAATGTAGTTCTCCATGCTACTGGCATTCAGGAAGTGCTTTCTCCTTTTGCTTACCAAAAATGTATAGCACGGGTAAGTATTCTTGTTATTTTAATCCAATCATCCTTCTGTGTGAATTCATATCTTCTGGTGCTTCTGAGATGGCTGATTACTTTGTATTTGTCATTTCCATTCATTTATATCAAAACTGAACGGGAATTTTATCAGGTCGAAGCACTTGTGCTTCTTTTGAAAACATTATATTTAATCGGTTTGAATACGCTCTATCGTCGACATTGTTCTTCGCGTAGTTTGTAATCAACGACAATATATCATGTATGTATTGCAGGGATGTTTTATAAATCGTTGTAACAACAGTGATCTGGGTCAAGGAGACGACTGCTTTCAACCAATCGAATACATAGACGGTGTGGTGTCAGAAATGTGGATAGAGCATCAATTGCCCGACGAGTTGTCTAGTAGTGAAGCTATTGTCTCACAGCTCAGTGATTTTATTCTTAACACCACGGATAAGGTGATTATAACATTTGTTGGTGACAGAAGTTCGCCCGAGAAATCAATGGACAAATGCGCATCACGGAAGATAGTAATCGTGACAAAGGTATATGTTCGTATAGATGAGCTCAGTGAAGTACTTAATACCGTAAAGGAATTGCTTATCTACGGCTCGGTTGAAATAACTTATCAAAATACCAAATATTCTGTCAATCTTTACGGTAATCCGATAACTTGCCAGAAGAAAAAAGTCACTGAAAATGACACGCAACCACTAAAAGAAGATGGATACAGCGTATACATTCCCTTGGGGGTATCAATTATTGCTACACTTGTTCTAGTGTTTCTAACTGTGGTTGTTAAACACATCAAATCTAAATGTTCACGCAGCAATATTTAGTCAACAATACCCACCACATTTTTCGGATGTCGAAGCTCATCTCATATACACTTTTTCGGCGCAACCGTATTATGCTGGCTTTTGCTACACTCCATTTCATTTAACAACTTGCAGATCTAGAACTAATCAGCGTCCAGTTGCTTCGATACTTTTAATTTTAGATTTGATTGGCTTACGCATCACAGAAGAAATATTTCTGTCTGTCACGGTACTTCTTCGATTCATTGAATGTGTCGCGACAAACATAATCGTTTCGCCCAAACAATCAGTGATTGAGTATTTGATACCAGTTTTTACTTTCCAAATTGGGGTCAGACGGTCTTCGATTTGCAAAACTATTTCACTTAAAAAAAAGTCAATAAAACATGAACACTCATGTTAGATCCTCTATATAAAGCAAGTACACACATTTTATTGTTTTATTTTCCTTATTATTGAATGATTAGAATTACATGAAAATGTATTCATCTGACAAGATAAAATTTAAAAAAAAAATTATGTAAATTATAACATACAGATAATTCAAAGAACCCACTTTACAAATCGTAAAATTCATATTTCATTCTTTTATTACATTTAAGATTTGATTTTTTACACTTATAAGACTAATACTAAGGCTAACCTTAGTTTCAGCTTGCATATTTTCTTATATAACTTCAACATACCCAAATACTTTGACAATTGTTGCTACTGCAGACAGCCGATTGTTGCTACTGCAGACAGCCGAACTTGCCTACATTCGGAACTTCCAGTCGAATTATTTTTTTGATTTCTTGACTGATATTTACAAAATGAAGTGTATTCTACGCGATAGGCTTAGTTCTGCCCTTGGTCACCCTATATCATTATATTATATTACATTGTATCATACATAATCCGAGGTAATATTTGAAACTTTACGAGGGTCGAGACACTTGAATGTATGTTGTTGTAGGCAACTGGAAAACATGTGACAGAGAGGGCTATAGAACAAATTGAATACTGAATCGTCGTCCAAAATGTCACGTGATTGTGGACTGGTACCAGACAATATGGATATGATAATCACTCCAGCTCCTCAACACCAATCCAATGTAATTTAAAAAGTCTGATGTTTATAATATAACTGATTAAGCTTAACTCTTTTTTAAACAAATACATGGTGTATGACATTGTCTGCAATTGTTTTGCAAGCATAGGACTGGGTCCCAGGTTTGGACAGCAACTAATGTTGTAAACACAAGAAATGTTGTAAACACACGAAATGTCGTAAACACAAGAATGTCGTAAACACACGAAATGTCGAAACCATACAATAATGTCGTAAACGCACGAAATGTCGTAACAACAAGAAGTTCGTAAACACACGAAATGTCGTAAACACAAGAATGTCGTAAACACACGAAATGTCGTAAACACACTAAGGATAACACACAGTTATATATCAAATACATTTTATATTTATATAAATTTGCATAATGGAGGGAAATAAGCAATGGTTTCAACAAGTTCTACGTAAATCGAAACAATGATACTGATTAATCAGGGACTCATATATAACGAAATAAAATGAAAAATATCTGTTTATATAATTATAATGCTTATAAAAACATATAAATGTAAAATAATGATAAAAATACCCACATTTATTCAGACAGTTGCAAACTTAAAAACAAGCATATGTTCAGTATTGCAATATTCCATTGTAACCATTTATTATTTTCCATAAACTGTTAAGAATATTGTGTTCAACTTGAAACAGTTAGTAATAAAAACTATGAGTACATTTTTAATAACAGCACGTATTAAAACATCAATAACGTGTGAAACATGTTTTTTTTACATTTATGCGAAATATTTCTAAAATATGTATCACACGTGACTCTGAGAGTTAGCTCAATTTCAAAAAAAACTTTTGTAACATCTTTCACACGACAGGCGAATAAGTAATTGCAATTTCAATCCATTTCTCAGCCCATATTTTCGACGGATTTAATAAGTGTAAAGATATTAAAAAACACGCTTTACAATATTAAGTAAGACATATAAACTGCCAAAGAAAACATCGTTATATGAACGCTGGCTGCACCGGAAGTTGTTCCAGTTTTGACTGGTTCGGTCTTTTTCACCATCCACTCATATCCAGCCGTTTTTCCCTGCTTCTTCAACTCGGGTCCAATTCTTTCTCTTACAAGCGTGTTATAGTCGTTCAAATATTGAATCTAGACAGGAAACACAATATGTTATTTATGAATGTCAGATCTTAAAGTTACAATTTTACATAATAATGTTTTGCACCAAGACAATATCACTAATATTCTTCATTTTACTCTAAGACAATATATACGACCAGATTTACTGTAATTGAAGAAAGCAAAGTTTTTCTTGGTTAAATAAATTGTAATTGAAAACACTTTCCATAAATAATATCTTCCTAATTGTGTTTCTTCTAAATGCCATTTCATGAAATATTGAAGTTTCCATAATAGTCATAATTGTCTAAATATAGTTATATAAAAATATATTAATTAATACACAAGAAATCGTTAATTATGACGATTACGGCGGATCAAAAAGTCAACTTCTCTCGATTCAGAAACAAGATGGCGGACGTCGCAATTTTTTTGATCTCGTAAGAAAATCTCGCCGCTCGCGAGAGTTCAAGCAAATCTAAACGCACATAGAAGTATGTTTCCAATCCATGATTTATATGTCCGTGGCGATACCAAAGGTCATGCTACTACTATTAGATGGACATTTTATTCAAATTAAATGTGTACAGATCTTCTCGCTGTCAACAATAAAGCGACAGCCACTCCTGTTAGTTGGAAACCCCATTACTCTTTTTACGAGGAAAGTAAAACATACACTGGTCAAAAGTTCTAACCGTCAGGAACTATTTAGAAATATTTTATCACATGGTGTTGAAAATCCATGGTTGCTGTAAACTATATCATTTACTTATCCAATGAATTTAACTATCGACACATTTACCCTGCCAAAATTATGTCCATCTTTACAGATAACTTTGTCATAATAAAGTGGCGATTCTCAAAATACAAAATGGCGGGTAAGTTCTTTTAACCAGTACTCGATAAGGTAAGACATTAGTATACATTACCTGACTTTTGCTAAGTAAATCAGTTTTAATGAGATTTGGTTCATAAGGCACCAGTGTCACGTGCTCGAATGTTAAGAAGTGTGTCCCTGGAAATGAGAACTGAAATAAACAAGAAAGTCACGACTTATATAAAAAATGAGCTGAATTTTATGTAACATTTTATACATTTGGTCAAATAAGATCGATTTGGATAACACCTATGAACGTCTACAGAAGCTAGTTTCAGTGAAGTAAGTCAAACTTTAAACTGATTAAGAAAACAGGGGATTTGTAGACATGCTACAAGCAACGGACAGTGTGGAAGAAGGCACACCCAATAGAATAATTGGACTTGTGGACAAGGCATATAGAAATACATTGTTGATAAGAAAAGTGTGGCTTAGATGAGAGGCAAAGGGTTGCAAATAAGGGGCTGTTACAGAGATAAGAGACAAAGGTTAGCGAACTCGGGGTGTGACAGAAATGTAAGGCAAATGGTGGCAGATGTGGGGTGTGACAGAGATGGGTGGCAAAGGATGGCAGATGAGGAGTGGGGTGTGACAGAAATGTAAGGCAAATGGTGGCAGATGTGGGGTGTGACAGAGATGTGTGGCAAATGGTGGCAGATGTGGGGTGTGACAGTGATACAGAACAAACATACTAGACAGTCAGTCGTGAAATTCACTTCATATGGATGGGATAGTGAGGCAGGATAGGACAGTGGATAACACAAAGAGGGGGACTTGACAAGGAGGCCAAGCATGTTCATCTAGTTGATACTTTGTAAACAGGTTTTCTATATTTTCTTATAATAAATAAATAATGTACATTCTTAACCAGATCAGGTAGGAGTAGATTATTCATAGTCTGATATTTCAAATCATGATATTCGAAAGAAAGAAATCATTGAATATAAATGTGTTGTAGCCGCTTATAGCAATAACAAAACCTGCCTACCGTAGTTGTTGCATTAACAACCCTAACGATGTTTTCCAATCGTATACCAAACTTTCCATCTTCGTAATAACCAGGTTCTGAATTAAATGATAGACGTTTTATAGACAAATGAAGTGCATGAACATCACTTTATCTTTTTGATGAATTAAGACATATAACAAAATTAATATATTGAAGTGTTTTTCAAATGATAAAATATGTTACATAACTATTTATTTAATTGTATGAACATGACTAATGTTTATAACACTTATCGTAAAAAAACATTTATTTATTATCACCCCTACTTAAAGGGCCAGCCATTTCTGACTTATGAGACATCTACATTCTGAGCACATTTACTTCCCGATTCCTATTCTTTTAATGCCAGACACCAGGCAGGTGTCCCTACCGGGATTCAAACCTTGGACCCCCCCCCCCGCTCCCAAGGCGGATGCCTTAACCACTCGGCCATGGGAGACGGTATAATATGAACACCGGTAGTTGTATATTTAGAATTCAAAGAACGTACTATTTCGACGAGCTCGGCGATTGTCTCCGAGGAAGATTTGTGAAGATTAACTAGACTAAGTGTCATTTAACTGTTTTCTTATTATGATGATAATAACAGTAAAACCTCGCTTAAAGGCCACCTCAATAATAAGACCACCTCAAATTTAAGAACACAATGTTCAAGTCCATTGTCGCTGTTTTGCCCTATATTCAACCTCGATATTAAGACCACCTCAAAAAAGAGACCAGTTTTCAAGGGTCACAAGGGTGGTCTTATTAGGTAGGTTTTACTGTATATCAACAGTGATAATAAAAATAATAAGGTAACAACTGTTGGATTTACCATCAGAAAAGAACTGGTTCTCGTCAAGAGGATTATCTCCAACAACTGTGCTTCGTGACTTGGATATTCTACCAGGACCTGAAATTGTAAAGCACGATAGAAGATACCACGTACTGAATACCGACAGACAAAAATACCTCGTACTTCAATGTACGTCAATATATTGAAAATTCTACAGCTGATTACTTGGAAATTGTAAAATACGAACACTTGTATCTATATATCTAGATAAACATCAATGCAAAGTTAATCTAAAGAATAATTTTGACAAATATCCTTAGTAATAAATATAAGAAAATTGGTGGTAATTTACTTCATACAGATGTACTCTACAACACTGCATTGTCACTTTTCTTACATGTTTACCAAAACCACAAAGACAAGTGTCTGATACCGGTATGTTCTATCCTGACCTACGCTCCGAGTAAGCACCAGCAGTAGTTGTAGTTCCAGGAAAGTTATAACCATGTCAGTATCTCAAAATTATTAAGTAGCATATTTTGATTGAAAATCAGACAGGGAATCTACCTTTAAACTAAACATTAAAATGACATTTCCGATACAGAGAATGGGAAGTTTTCAGAAAGTCCCTAAAATGGTAATTGTACCGGGAGTTTACTGTACTCTAACACCGTGTAAATACCTTCATGCACACTCAGATACATTCCTATCCCATGCCCTGTACCGTGTCTGTATACAAGACCAACATCCCACAGTGGACGTCGGGCAAACCCATCCAGCTGATGACCTGTAAACAGTGATTATAATTTGAGCTACAACCTCTTCTGTAAGTGATGTCATTTCAAGAATGTTAAAGATACAAGTTGCTCCGACGAGGTTAATTTAATCCATTTCATGAAATGTTCCAGACAAGGAAAATGTGTCACAGGTGTGGATTGAAATCAAAATGATTGTGTTTAAACAATTGTTTATAACATTGAATATTGTCGCAGCTGCAGAATATGCATGTGCTGACGTAGAAGACGGTTATGATCATGTTGCTTCAGAACCAAGAGATTCAACCGTTAATTATTAGTTCTGCTCATTTCGGAGTATAGAACAGCACATGTAACTATGTACGCGATTTACGTACAAGGAGTATGTGTTGGATTTTAGCCGCAGAAGTCACATGATGGATGATTGTATCAAGCGGTATCACATGTTAAAATGAAAAGTTGTTTCGCGGAAAAATATCAGTTCTACGCTTGACTTAAATACGTCTATTTTCTTGAAATCAAATTGTCAGTATTTATTCGAGTGCGCTAATTATTTGACAAAACCGGCATTCGATGATTTGTTCTAACATTTTCCATCGTGTTTTTTAGTTAAAGCTATGAATCTGAGAAGATGCAAATGAAGATAAACCTGATGATGTAAATTATGATTAACCAGATGATGTTAATGAAGGTAAACCCGATGATGTAAATGAAGGTAAACCTGGTGATGTAAATTATGATTAACCAGATGATGTTAATGAAGGTAAACCCGATGATGTAAATGAAGGTAAACCTGATGATGTAAATTATGATTAACCAGATGATGTTAATGAAGGTAAACCCGATGATGTAAATGAAGGTAAACCTGGTGATGTAAATTATGATTAACCAGATGATGTTAATGAAGGTAAACCCGATGATGTAAATGAAGGTAAACCTGGTGATGTAAATTATGATTAACCAGATGATGTTAATGAAGGTAAACCCGATGATGTAAATGAAGGTAAACCCGATGATGTAAATGAAGATAAACCTGGTGATGTAAATTATGATTAACCAGATGATGTTAATGAAGGTAAACCCGATGATGTAAATGAAGATAAACCTGATGATGTAAATGAAGATAAACCTGATGATGTAAATGAAGATAAACAGGATGATGTAAATGAAGATAAACAGGATGATGTAAATGAAGCTAAACCTGATGATGTAAATGAAGATAAACCTGGTGATGTAAATGAAGATAATAAACAAATGTACATACCAACGAGACCTTTGGGCCATTTAGCTTGGAACAAATCTATATGTCCCATCATTACACGTGTATAACACTCCTGTAATATAAACTTATCTTGTGAGTAGTGGAAAATTCAACATAAACATAATTAACAGAATAGGTGGGCAGCCCTACGTACCGACCTCAATATCAACTGCCGATTTTGTTGTATATCAAAAGTCATAATACACTGCAACTCCGTTACACCGCGGTCCATTATAACGCGATGTCGTCGTGGCTCCCGATTATTTTCATGAAAAATCCTAAAATTTGTCAAAAAAGGACGAAAAATTGATCAAAATCGTATTTTTTCACGATTTGCTGTCTGCTCTTTCGCGAAAACACGTGCTGGTATCGAACCATAATGACTTTATATAAAGGGAGATAATTTGAACATTTTTCATGTTACAATAATGGTTCTCGTAATCGGCATTTCATTTATTTGTCAGTCATAATATTACTTTTCTTCATATTTCCTTCAAGTTGCATCTGAAAAGTTTGCCTAACATACACTTAAAACAAGCCGTGGAAAAGGGAGATAAATATTCTGGACATTGTTATGTACGGACGGACGGACGGATCAAAGCAAAATAGGTTAGTTTCTATCGTACGTATCCAAACACATTTCATTCACATGAAGACTTGAATTTTGTCGTTAAATGTGTCAGTTAATTGCATTCTGTATGTCCGTGCGACGAAGTGATGTAAGGGACTATAATTATACTTTCAGTAGCATCAATCTATTTATGTAGTTTACAAAGAAAAAAATATTTTGTGGTACAATCTCATGATGGTACGACAGCCTATTAGGGCCACTGATGACCAAAAATGATATTTAAAACTCGTAAAAACTCCTATAAAGTCGTTGTAACAACTTTCAAAACGCATAATTTTGTAGCGTTATTTTGAGTTTTATTTTTTTGTTTGTTTATTAGTGGCTCTTACAGGCTTTCGTATATGATGATATGGTGGATCGAAGATTCTTAAATATATATTTTGTTTCTATGGTACCCGGGAGATTTACCTTCTCATAATCACTAGGTGTACCAAAATGTAATGTTCGTGTCACGTCTGTGGTTCCATCCCTGTAGAAATAAAGGATACACATCTTATTAACAGAACATGTACAACTAAACCTCACTTAAAGACCACCTTAATAATAAGACCACCTCAATAAGAATCCCAGTTTTCAAGTGTCCCAATGGTGGTCTTATTATTGAGGTGTTACTGTAAAGCATAGGGATAAGCCAAACATTAATTATAATAGACGACAAGCATTACTCATTTAAAGCTGCATCACATATTTTACGTAAAATATCTATTTCGGTCACTAATGTACGGTGGCACAGAGGTGACATCCGCAGCACTTTCTTTATATTGCGGCCACAACTTGGTAACTTGATAAAAAGTTACTAAGTTGTGGCCACAATGTAAATAAAGTGTTGCGGATGTCACCTCTGTGCCACCGTACTAATGACATTCTTGCCAATAAAATAGTTTATATTTCGATGAATTTCACGTAACTTCTTAAAAAATAATCATTTCACATTTCTATTTCTAATATCTTAGTATTACACTCTATGAATTATTATTTGCCAGGTCACGATTCTTGCACTTTTATTTCAGGAAATGGTAAAACATATAAAATATGTCTATTAGTGTCTGTTAGTTTACAAGGTACTGCGCACTCTCTCCCTCGTTGTTCAGACAATTAAAAATCACAACACCACACTACACAATGTCTTTCAACAGACCAGTGCTGAATCTTCAATTCATATCCTAAATACGCGAAATTAATAAACGTGAAGTAATGAATAGTTTTTTTACGGCAACCAGTAGAACTTAAACCAGTTTTTTCTGGAATTAATTATCAACCATTAATTACTTGCTCTTCGACAGGCAAATGACAAGTTATCCACATGTGGAGGACATGACCGAAGCCTATGTCATGGAGGAACATAACCTACCCAACCCGGGAATCGAACCCGGACCTGCTGAATAACAGACTAGTGTTCTACCAACTGAGCTACTCGGGCGGGCTCGTAAAATGGTCATATATTTTACAAATCCAAATCACATAAAAAATTTCATAACATTAATTTGATTCAAAATGATGTAAAAAATAGTTCACTAATTCACGTTTATTAATTTCACGTATTCAGGGTCCGATATGAATTTACGATATGTCGTCATTTCACGTTTGTAGGTTATGCAATAATAGAGAAGTCACCACTGGTAGTTCGTTCTTTCTACAATACTAAGTGTATTCTATACTAATATCATTCAATTCTCTGCTCAATGCAAGTGCAAAACATGATATAAAAATGAAAGCAAATTTCAAAATATCATATCATGCTAAATGAATATGAAAAAAATATTAATTAATGTTAAAAGCCATTAAATTGTACCATGCAGCTGATCTCAGAAAATAAGTGGCAAATCCAAGCAATACAATTCCTCAGCATTCATTAAGTATGGAGCTATTTTCAGTTGAAAGATAATGTTTTAAAAAGCCAATGACAGTAATATCTACTTCATAAACAGGTCTAACGAGAACTA
The DNA here is from genome assembly GCA_032209605.1 of Mactromeris polynyma. Taxonomy (NCBI): domain Eukaryota; kingdom Metazoa; phylum Mollusca; class Bivalvia; order Venerida; family Mactridae; genus Mactromeris; species Mactromeris polynyma. Next base: position 5,119,490 of record JASFXZ010000005.1, read on the forward strand.
GAGCTCTGTGTCCATATGATTGTGGGAAATTATCAGCGTCACTGTAATGTAACATCATTGTATCTTGTTCAAATGGTAGGAATCTTGAAATCTTTGGTGAGAATCACAGGAGATTACCATGAGTTCTCTCCCTTTATCCCTTCTATATAGTACTATTATGCAACATACATAAAGCCCTCACTTAAAGACCATCTCGATAATAAGACCACCTCAAAATTAAGAACACAATTTTAAGTCTATTTTCACAGTTTTGCGCTTTATTCATCTTCAATGTTAAGACCACCTCAATATAATGACCAGTTTGTAAGAGTCCCAAATGATGGTCTTATTATTGAGGGTTTTTCTGTATACTATAGAAGGAATAAAATAATTCGAGACAATCTCCTGTGGGGAAAATACTTATAAGTATGCTATTTGATAAAGATGTGAAATATTTTGACAGTGTTTTCCTTTATTGAAATGCATCTAACTATTTCACTATTTACTACAATGACACGTGACATGATTGTAGCTAAAACCATTGACATTTTCTACAATTATCTGCAAGGTAGATTTTATACAAAACAAACGTTGATTAAATGAAATGAAAATGGTCACAATTATGTAGAAATAACTCACAGATACTGTCCTCCAGAATCAAGAAGGTAGATATCGCTGGTGGTTATTGGAATGCTGGTTAAGTTAGACACCGAGTAGTGAATGATTGCACCGTTAGGACCAGAACTAGATATTGTGGAAAAACTCACACCTCTGTTGTAGTCTTGTTGGCTGAAATAAACGTTAGGTGTTAATCACTCATTTGTCAAGATCAAACTAGCCAAACTACCAAATCCCTTCCAAATTGGACCGGATTGCAAAGTGTAGGCCTGCGTAATTGACTGGCAATGTAACATCCCAAAGGGTAGGCGAGTAAATAGACGCGGTGCAACGCCATACGCCTAATCGCACACTAGAGGGCGCCTTGGTAGTTTGATGGATATATGGTGAAATATAATCATGCAAAAATAACATAACACTAAGTCGTACAACGTGCGAAACATGGAACTATTTTCTCTCGTGCAACGAGCACATCGTGGAACTATTTTCTCTCGTGCAACGAGCACATCGTGGAACTATTTTCTCTCGTGCAACGAGCAAAACATGGAACTATTTTCTCTCATGCCACTTACAGGTACTGACCGCCGGTGTCGAGTAAGAAAAGTTCTCGTGTATTTAAACTTCTATCACTAATTGTAGATGGGGTATAATGATTTTGAGCCCCGTTTGGTCCCGATGATGAAATTGGAGCAAAGCTCTGACCCCTGTTGGCGTCTTGACCTCTAGAGATGAAATTACAGATAAATGATCCAACAGTTGTATGCATATAAACAATTGCTTACCACACGAGAAAGTAAAGATGTTGTGACGTGTCAGTTTTTTAAACAGATAATAATCGAAACTCGGGCAGTGTTCGTCGTCGAATTAATCATACAAATATTTTAATCGTTCAGTCACTGTCATAACTAAAATATATATCCGGAAGTACCTGAGTGGCAATGGTATAAGCCACTTCGATGCAATAGCTAAAGTGAATGACCGGAAATACCCGAGTAGCAATGGTATAAGCCACTTCGATGTAATAGCTAAAATGTATGACCGGAAGTACCCGAGTAGCAATGGTATAAGCCACTTCGATGTAATAGCTAAAATGTATAACCGGAAGTACCTGAGTGGCAATGGTATAAGCCACTGTGGTGTAATAGCTAAAACGTATGACCGGAAGTACCTGAGTGGCAATATTATAAGCCACTGTGGTGTAATAGCTAAAACGTATGACCGGAAGTACCTGAGTGGCAATGGTATAAGCCACTGTAGTGTAATAGCTAAAACGTATGACCGGAAGTACCTGAGTGGCAATGGTATAAGCCACTGTGGTGTAATAGCTAAAACGTATGACCGGAAGTACCTGAGTGGCAATGGTATAAGCCATTGTAGTGTTATAGCTAAAACGTATGCCCGGAAGTACCTGAGTGGCAATGGTATAAGCCACTGTAGTGTAATAGCTAAAACGTATGACTGGAAGTTCATGAGTGGCAATGGTATAAGCCACTGTAGTGTAATAGCTAAAACGTATGACCCGAAGTACCTGAGTGGCAATGGTATAAGCCACTGTAGTGTAATATATAAAACGTATGACCGGAAGTACCTGAGTGACAATGGTGTAAGCCACTGTGGTGTAACAGCTAAAACGCATGACCGGAAGTATGCGAGTGTGACTTCTTGTATTAGCTCGAGAATATTGTTTTATTATATATTCATTCCAATATTTATGGCAGGTTTTTATAATTGTACCATAATTATGACCAAGAATATAAGTAAGTTAACTACATGTATATTGTTAAGATAAATTGGAAATGATATTTGTTTCCAAGGTATCAATTATAAAATAGATTTGAATTTTTTTTACACTAAACATTACAAATCACATATAATTGCCTGTATATAGACATAAACAGAAACACAATGTTTTAATGACTGGTTTTCTAGTATTCTTGTCTTGTTAACAAAGATATAATATATTATATACATACATTAAGCCAGTCTTAAAAATTGTTTGTTTACGATAGCCCGATCATTCCTATGTTGTTCCCGACTCAATAAGTTTTAGTCACTCTGTTCAGATTTTTGTATATCACACGGCCTAATGTTTCAGAATGCTGCCTTACCATTGGTCAATTCTAAGACTAAAATTAGGAACAACCAATCAGATAAGTGATTTTTGACAATGGTAGATCGGCGTACCATAAGCAAACTATTTAATTATGATGGCTCTATACGATTTTTTTGTCTCGTTGTTGATGCGACGGGATGAAAATTATGATTTATTGCTTAAATCAAAACCTCAGGTCAGGTTTTGTATAATCTTGACAGTGATAATTGACAATTACTATGTCTGTTACATCCTGTATTCATATTAGAAGCAGCGTATAACGTTTATAACAATTTTCGAACCCAGTATCTTCCACAGGAGATTGTCAGGAGTTATTTCCCATTATCTTAGCAAGAGTTTTCTCCCTTTTTGTCCCTTCTATATATATTCTGTAGAAGGGGAACATAGAGAGTACACTAGATGGGACAAAGGGAAAGAACTCCTGACAATCTCCTGTGATATCTCTACACAAATACTGTCAAGTATGATACTTATGATTCAATTCAATCTGTATGACAGAAAAAGACAGTTACATGGCCTATGTGACCATATGTACCTTCTATATTGGTCAAGATCTTGAGCTGCGGACAGTTCTGTCCATTCCTTCCCTTCTTTCACCTCCTTCTCTAGCTTGGCAAGGAAACTAATCAACGCTACCGCGTCCCTGATCTACAAAGTATACAATAGAAAAACATAGCTCATGTAATAGCTTATAAACATACATTGATTACAGTAAAACCTTAATAATTAGACAACCCTTGTGACTCTTGAAAACTGGTATTCTACTTGAGGTGGTCTTAATTTGGAGGTTGAAAGAACGAAACGGTGAAAATGGACTTAACATTTGTGTTCTTATTTTGAGGAAGTCTTATCATTAGGGTGGTCTTTAAGAGTACAACTGGAACTGTATAATACGTAGTTTTCTTTTCGATTCACTTTCTAGGAGATTTGAGTGTGACTCTTAGAATGGTTATGATCAAGTCTTACCCTCAAATCACAGATATATATATTCACACTCTAATTCTCAAGAAGTCGGACACAAAGAATATTCAGCAGTCAGTAAGCATGGCTATTTCCACCAATCACTTAAATCTGTAAATTCGGACAAAGCAGAGTTTGATATTTGAGTGCAGAGAGTAGACTAACGGTTATAATTCCGGCCCCAATCCGTTATAGAGTTAGACGGCCGCCCAGTTAAATCTGTCTGTAGAGTGCCGTACTATTATTAAGGGGTCGTGGGTTCGAGCCCCACATCGGGCACACTTTTCCCTTTGATTTACTACAATGGTGACAGTGGTGTTTGACGGCCCATGGTGGTTGAGCCTCAAATGCCGGAAGGGAGAGGAGTGTAGTGGTGAGGGGTTAGACGGCCGCCCGGTTAGCTCTGTCTGTCGAGTGTCGTACTAGTGTTAAGGGGGTCGTTGGTTCGAGTCCCACATCGGGCGCACTTTTCCCATTGATATTCTACACAACATAAACTTACATGTGATTTTTTCATTCCTTCAACTTCAACCGAATTCTTCTTGCTTTTTGCTACTGCTATCGGCGTGTTTTCCTGATGGATTTTACTCTGAAATAGAAAATGTCAATGAAGATTAAAATAGTTCATTAAGAGTCATTGTGTGAAAATAATAGAATGGACTTTTGTAGTCTAACTTGATATCCTATGCTACCAAAAGTACATGTATTTTGGACGTTACTAGTCATTGTTTTTCACTTTGATTTAGTTCCTTTTCTTTTAAAATAAATTGTCTGGCAGGATTATGTCCAATTCGATTTTCGATTATAAGTTTTCAAACTGATCCGATAATCGATTATGACATGTTTTCCGATTATCCAACACTAATTTTGAGCCAATCACATTTCATCACAAACGCAAACATACCTCGTTCACCGCTGAGTAAATAGCAAAGTTGCACCTAAAACTTAACCACACTTTGCTAGCTGTATTGGACATGGATGTGACGTCATTTTTTACAGTTGATGGGTCATATTCCTTGACCTAGAACGTAAAGAAAACACCGTCAACATGTTTAACAAACAATATCTTTTAAAAACGATGGTTGGCGCATTCTGAATGCAGCAAATTTGTTGCAAAATGTAGGTTGTGATTAGTTGTACAACATGGCTGAAAACAAAACAAACCAAGAAAAAACAATGTCAAAGTTCATTTTTGTTTATTTTTTAAACGAAATCTGTGTCACGAATACAAATGTAGTTGAATTAGTTGATATACAGAATGACTGTGGTCCCTTATGTTGGGGAGTTGAAGAGCGGGGATTGTCTTACATATACGATTGCTGGTCACTCGATTATCCTTACACTATAGTAACTCCGATACCTGCAAGGGGAGATGACTGCGTAGGAGATTGGATAAAAATAACTTCGTAGTGAGATTAGTCATAGACAGTATAGTCTGTTTCAATATAGTTCATCAGTACTTATTGTATCAGTCGTGAAATCACACATTCTTGTTAATAACCTTGAACATTACATATTAATTTATCTGATTAAAACAATACAAATGTTCGTGACTTGTACATAAAACCTTGACTCTTCATGATTCCAACGCCGGGCAATTTCCCTAGGGTTAGCTTACAAACCTGCTTACTAGATGAATCTTGAAATATATTATAGATCAACTTTAAATTTTACACGCAGTTCATCTGGTTTTCATACGACATTGTGATGTTTATAATAATAATAATAACGCCTTCGTGATCAAAATATTTTGTTGCAAACATAACACCATTGCAATAATTATGTTCATTACTTTGCTTCTGAAGCCAAAACACATAACAATAATCAAAATGATGTTTTAAGGTTTGGTAAACACATATACAGGCCTTATCGAACGGTACGATACCTTACCGAAATCGACTGGAGACGTAGTCGTATATATTTTTTCCTAATATGCAATATGTCCTTAGATATTTTGTTTGTACATATAAATCAACCTAATATTATCACAAGACATTAGCAATTTATGGGGCAGATGTTGTATAAGAAGTGGATTTCGGTAAGGTAACGTACCCCTTATTGTACGGTTAACCAATCGGCGTCAATGTAACAAACGTTATAAGGTTGAAGAAAAGTTGGTTTAGTGGTTAACGTAAGATTTGACTGCTTAACACAACACTGATATGCAAATAGCAAAGCCATGTTAGTACGGCTGCGCCAAAAAAAATGCGACTACCTAGCAAAAGGTAAGCGAACAGTGTCCATGCAATGTCTTCAGTTTTCGCGGAAAAGCGAAATTGTTGTACATGATGTACTACATGTATTCTATATGTCAATTGAGAGTATATCACGTATTGAGGCTGGTGGAAATAAAATAAAGGTACTTAGTAAGAATCTGGGCCCAAGAATATAATCGTTACCAAGCACATCCTTAAAAGTGTTTGTTTGCAGTTACGCGACCGACTCATGAAAAATGCCGCGACTCAATTTATTTTTTCAGGTTCATCTTATAGCCATTACAGTACTAAACAAAGAAATACCCCAAAACTCTACCTACTGTGTTAGTAAGGCTAATCACTCTTGAGTTGAAATTGCTGTATAATTATTGAATTGTCTCCCTTTAAAATAGTGAAAAGTGAGCAAGTTGACAGTACAGGACATGTAAACCACAGGAGAGTTCCCTCCCTTTATTTTATTTAGAGCTCTCTCCATTTATCCTTATATTTTGAACCATACAAAATGCTATGTATAAAGGGAGATGACTCTAGATGTGCCAAAGGGAGGGAACTCGTGACAATCTTCAGTGCTGTATACAAAGACCGTTTGAGTACACAATTAAACAAAAGCTATCAGTAATCAGAAAAAAAACGCTCGGGGAATAGGGGACTATCAAACTATAAAGGGGAATTGAACGCCATATTAAGATAAAAGGGAGCGAACTGTGAACAACACAAGAAAGTAAAAAAAAACTACTCGAGTTTTGTTTTTACTCCTTTTTCTTAAAATACTATCTTCATTTCAAACTACAGTCGAACCTCGTGTATTGTACAACCTTCTATCTAAATACTTGGTATCATCCGAAATAAATATCATGTCGCCATATTAGGCATGTTAAATTGAAATGGGCTATTCTAAAATATGAATCTTTCGAAATAAAATATCAAACCCGATGAATTCGAACGGACGAGGTAATTTGAAATATTGTTATCCACATAAATTTATGACATGATTGAGCTCAGTTCATGAACATAGGACTTATTGCACGAGCAGAAACATACCTCAACACAATCGCCAGTTTTTCCTGTACATGTTCCATCAGAGTTGGTATTTAACTGTTCCTGTACTGTCATTGTTGTAGCATCATCCGTTGGATCTTGTGTAAGCTTCGCTCCATGGTTCAATATATACAAGCTAAATTGTTGAGTAGATAACGATTAGATAAAAATACAGCTTGATTAACAATAAAAAGTAGGACCTCGAATTTTCGACGACCTTCTATCCGAATACTTGGTATTATCCGAAATTAATTACAGGTCCCGATGTTTCTTCTTAGGCACGTCGAATTGAAATGGTCGAAATTCGAAACCATGTATGATTCGAAATAAATTTTCGGAACTGATGAATTCGAATAAGCGAAGTCTGACTGTATAAACGACACAAAAAATAAATTATAATAAACTTGAAGTATATCGGTTGTAGCGGTGCTAGGGAAACATTTATATCTTTATATACATGGACATCGACCAGTTTTGTGCTTTCACTATCCAGGTCGCAAATTTACATCTCGCATGGAGACATACAATATGGCAATCGACGTAGCCTCTTGATCTGATAATTTACACGAATTTCGAAATCGAATTTATTATCGATTTTTTTTATAAATGGTAGACAAATAGAAATACATGTACAAAAAAACAGAAATATTCTGATATTACTTGATCAAATGCATATTTTTTTCAAAGCTTTCACTTACATTAGTCTATCGTTTGTTATCAAGGCATAAGACAGGAAAACGGGGTTATAGTCAATATCACTTGCTCGAAGATTGAATAACCCTGAAACAAAACAATATATGAAGCATAAAATATTATTAAAAACTTTATACATCTATAAATATGACTCTGTGTCTTTTTCAGGTATTGACTGTATTCGGTAAATGCTTACTTTAAACAAGGAAACAGTTTTATCAGTCAAAATATTCGGATGCCAGGCGTTTCCAACTCACACCGTGTTGGTTGTCCTTTTGTTTCATTACATAAATAATACTGCAGAGGCGGGGAGGCGCAAATATAAACATTGTTCGCGTCAAAACGGTGGCATAATAGAAAAAAATCTATATTTTAATTCTCAAACATAATTTCCTTAATTTAATCAATTATGAAATATGAATTCTAGGGTCATAGTTTGATTTCTTTTTGATGAATGATTTATTTACACATTTGTAACAATAAAACGCGTTGAACACTTGGAACAAAACGAAGACCAAGTGAAATAGTTGCGTTATAATGGCGTTAACTTTATATTCTCCCATATGCATATTACCAACTAGCTACAAACGTAAAACTTTTTAAAGTGTGTTTCAAAACTGTGAATTCATCAATCTCTTACTCACATGCAGTTTCATCAAGACCTGTTACAATCATCAATCTCTTACTCACATGCAGTTTCATCAAGACCTGTTACAATCATCATCCTCTTACTTACATGCAGTTTCATCAAGACCTGTTACAATCATCAATCTCTTACTCACATGCAGTTTCATCAAGACCTGTTACAATCATCATTCTCTTACTCACATGCAGTTTCATCAAGACCTGTTACAATCATCATATCAACGTTGTCATCTTCCATTGCTTTTCTAGTATCTGCTACTTTATCCTGCCATGATCGTCCTGTAAAACATTGAAAGTAAGATTAAAGAGAGCGGTTTAAACGACAGATTAAGTTGTAACAGGGAACGCCACATGCACAAGACAATGCCTCCCTACACAGACCCCTGTTTACGACAGTCACCCGGCGATCTGGGTTCGATTTCCGGGTCGCGGCAGGTCATACCCTTCCATGAAAATTTGACAAAAATGTCGATTTTCCTCCACATTTGGAGAAGTTGCCGGCTCCTTGTGGAAGGGTAAGTTAGTACTGGTAAGAATTCAGTCCAGGAAAAACTGGTTAGGTGAACCGGCCGCCGTATATAACTGAAATATTGTTGAGAAACGGCGTTAAACCCGATGAAACATTACAACAGTCAACACAACATTAAGCACTGAGGAGGTACAAGGGTAAACATGTAGGGGGTGCAAAGAATGGTCTGTCCGACCACAAAGAACAACTTAGGAAAATTAAGGGGGGCAACAAGGGGGGGATTATTTAAGGGGAGAGGAACGTGAATATTATATCAAATGAAAAAACTGCATTTATGGGGAAGCTTAACATACATCTAAAACATAAATAGAAATAATAACCATACAGCGATTTACAGTCTTGGAAATGTCATTAAAGTCGAGTTATGTAATTTCTTTTTAATTCATAAAACTGTGACACATATATATTTGCTGGATACGTACAATGTTGGTTATACTGATTTCAAATGCAAATAAATTTAATCAGGACAAGAGTAACTGGGGATAATTGATAATACGACGTACATAGGGAATGATTATCATCATAGTTATCATTCTATCCTTCACCACAAGCAAACACACACGAATTGTTAAAATTAGCAAACGGCCAAACGTTCTGCCATTTATTATATTTCGTTGATAAATTCAGTTATTACACTTGCACAAATGTATTATAATGTATTATGAATGGATATTGACTAAGAACAGGAAAATGCCACATAAAAATGGCCTACCGTCCCTAAAGAAGAAAGTAACAAGAACAATATTCATACAAGGAAGCATATACACAGACAAAAGGGGCACAACTAATCCTGGACAAAATAGGAGCACCGCCTTGAAACGGTCAGCCACAAAACACCCCTTGGGTACGAACATGACTTAAAGGCTCACCAAATCCCACATACATCCTTGTTTCAAAATAGGAGTACCGCCTTGAAACGGTCAGCCACAAAACACCCCTTGGGTACGAACATGGCTTAAAGGCTCACCAAACCCCACACACATATCCTTGTATCATCTTGTCTCACGGACATATATTATTATTACATTATGTCCGTGCTTGAGTTTATGATTGTTTACCAGAATGACAGGAATACTTTACTCACCAGCATATTGCATCGGTAAAGCGTTGATTGGTGTATTTGGTTGAGGTGGCCGGCCAAGTCCGCTTGACCAAAACGTGTCCACTAGTTCATCCTCGATAGCTACCATAATTATTCCTGATTTAGCCAGTGCATCTTTGTAAACTTTCCAGCTCGCTAAAATAGAGAATTATTGACTAATAGCATCCGACGCTTCTTTGTAATGGTCAAGGTAATTGGGCAATGCATTTAAAACGCAGATGTAAGTACAATAAAACCTCAATAATAAGACCACCTTTGGGACCCTTGAAAACTGGTCTTTATATTGAGGTGGTCTTAATATTGAGGTTGAATAAAGAGCAAATCAGTGAAAATGGACTTGAAAATTGTGTTCTTAACTTTGAGATGGGTCGAATCCCGGTAGCGCCATTGACCGATTTTTCGTGTTCCTCAAAACATGACTTTATTTTACAGCTTAGGTGGTCTTAAGATGAGGTTTTAATGTACTTCTAAATAAAGTGCAAATTCCACCAAATTGAATAAAACTGACACCTACTATCACCATAATCAAAATTACGATTTTAAGTGCAGATTTCAGTACATAATACAGTAAAAACCCAAATAAAGACTACCTCAATAATAAGAACACAACGTTCAAAAGAGAGAGAATACGTAGCTACAGGAAACGCCACATACATAAGACAGTGCCCCCCCCCCACGCAGACCTCCGGCAAAACAACAATCCACAAAACACAAGGCACTTAAGCAGGTTAAAGGGTACATATGTTAAGGAATAGAGGCACAGGGAAAGTCCATTTTCACTGCTATGTTCTTCGTGCAATATCAGTATTAAGACTATCTCAATAAGGAGACAAGTTTCCAACGCTCCCGAGGGTGGTCTAATTATTGAGGTTTTGCTATAATTGATATATTTGACTAGGAATATACTACAGAAAGGAGACATTTCTAGGAATCGAAGTAGTTGATACAAATTGAATTTTTAAAAAGCACTTACCGCTGCTCACCAGATATGGACTGGCACCAAAGACCTGTCCTGATGTCAACTCATTCTTCAACCATTCTGTCATCGAAGGAACGTCTGTCTCTTCTGTAAATATAACAATAGCATGTCCGGTACAATATTAACAGATGTGAATTTAGCAGAAGTAGCAGTAACATCAGTAGTAGCAGTAACAGCAGTAGTAGCAGTAACAGCAGTAATAGCAGGAACAGCAGTAGTAGCAGTAACAGCAGTAGTAGCAGTACTAGCAGATTTAGCAGTAGTAGCAGTAACAGCAGTAGTAGCAGTAACAGCAGTAGTAGCAGGAACAGCAGTAGTAGCAGTAACAGCAGTAGTAGCAGTAACAGCAGTAATAGCAGCATAACTATGACAGTCACTGTTGCTAACGGTACTTGCACAACAACAGCTTCTATTGACAGCAGTTCCAGAATACAGTCGGACCTCGTTTATTCGAATTCATCGGGTCCAAAAAATCATTTAGAATAATACATGAACACAACATTCGACAACACTTTATCCAAATACTCGGTATTATCCGAAATATACATGAGGTCGGATTGTATTTATCATGTTTACAACTTAACAGTTATCTAAAAATAGACTCTCCGTACGGAATATCTAAGGATTAAGCTGGTAAATGGTTGCAGTTGTAGGTACTATCTGACAACTTTTTCGTTCTTAGATATTTAGCTGGGTGAAAATCACGATACTTAATCAGGTAACGAGATAATTATGTACGAGTAGTTTGCCACCATTCAAAACTTTGGGTGTGGAAGTATTTTTATTAAATATCAGTCAATACAAAGCACAAACTTATTGTCCCCTTCAATAACGATCATCAATTTCGATTTACAATGCTCAGATTAAACTTATGTAAAGCGATGTTTTGTCAGATAACGTTACATGGATGTTTCCGCAGCAGATTGTCACGAGTTCTCTCCCTTTATCCATTCTATAGTATTATTATGTGTATGTAGTATATAGAGAAGGGGTAAAGAGAAACAACTCTAGAAGGTATAAAGGGAGAGAACTCGCGACAATCTCATGTCGAATGCTTCCCACGTTATTGTCGGGAACCAACATCAAGTAGAGTAAGGTTGGGCAAAATGCCCATTCGAGGTAAAAGGCATGTACGCGTAAACAATCTGACATCGTTAGATTTACCGAGCCGCGCGATATTCTTCTTGTGACGTCATACGCAGATGTGAAAACCGCGAAAAATTAAACATGTATCTTCAAATATAAGTTCTCATTCTTGTCATTTTACACTATTTTGTGTTAACGCTGATTAATTAATATTTTAGTATTGCTTCGTCCACCTTGTATTCTCGATTGTTGCCATTCGTGACTTTGTTTGACGGTATTTATGCAGTGCTTACATGATCGCGAAATTGTACTACATTTTACCAAAAGTTACTTATACGAGACACTCGTAGATATAAAATGTTAAGAGGTTATTGCCCCTTATCAAAATCCGTTTTGTCCCATACATGGGGCACAAAGGCAAAAATCTATAAAGTTATGTTCAATTCAATGAGCTTTATCTCGTTTGGTATCTCGCGTTAAATATGTTATAAATGTATAGGTCTCGTGCAAACTTGCACGCACAGCCAGTTATGTCTTAATCGGACTCATAGTTATTATTGTATCTTAAAATATTGCTTACTATGGGTGTTTTGTCCCACCTTACGCTACTATAAATATAACACTACAGTAATTACAATGAAAAACCTTACGTTGTCTCATCAAAATCCATCCACAATCGAGGGTATCCTCGGCCTCCAGGTAGTATCTACCATCTGTCCATAGTGCAGCTTTGTCTACAGTAACCACTGCAAAGCCTGAAATAAAATGTTTTATTATAACTTTTGTCCCGCTTGACTGTTCAGTTGAATAAAAGGTTTAAAAATAACTGAAAGTATGGACACACGTATCTCTTTATCGAATGATAAACAGTTTCAGTGACAGCTGCATTTCATTCCTCATCTAAATCTCCATTGCTCATTTAGCTGTTATTTTATTGGTGTCAGACCTATAAAAAATTTTTATAATTGACGAAAATACGTAATCGGAACGTCTTGGTGATCTACGCTCAAATATAATTTACGGAGCTCGTCGGAGATCGACGAAAATTCATAACTCTACACTACAGCATTTTGCAGGCGAGGATTTGATTGGCTACTCAAAGGTCACTTGAACGTGACCTGTATTGGGCAGTCATCAGATCCAGTTGGCGTATAGTATAGAAGCGTGCGACTGCAGCTGATTTTAATGAGATTGATACCAGATATTTAGCAAATATAACCACTTAAGATAATAATAAATGCGTTGTCTTACCAGCAGAACCTTGGAACCCCGATATAAAACCACGCCTCTTGTCATACTCAGACGGATACTCACTCTAAAAAAATAAGAATACTCTTGTATATATAATAATGTACAGTCGGACCTCGTTTATTCGACAACCTTCTATACGAATACCTGGTGTCATCCGAAATCAATATCAGGTTCCGATGTACATAATAGAATTTCGGAACAGATGAATTCGAATGACCGATGTCCAAATCGTTTTAATTCAAATAAGATTGTTGGTAAGGAAAATGACACATGACTGTAAGATAATGTAAGTTAGAACTATGTCATGGCATCATATTTATTGTAAAGGCACACCACTTTTTAGTAGCATTATCGCTATCAACCGGTATTGTTGATGTATAACATAAAAGGAGCGCTACTATGGGATTTACAACCTCTTCTGTAAGTGACGTCATTTCAATAACACGCAACATGTGACGTCACTCTGTGCAAGCAGGAAACAATACGAACTCCATATGATCACTTCGTTTTCATATTGCAAATATTGCTTACTGTCAGTACATGGTGACATCACATGTGACGTTTTCGGGAAGTGACGTCACTTAAAGAAGAGGTTGGAACTCGGACAGCTGCGCTCAAATACAACATAAAATGCATTATGAAATGTTACCTGATGAGCATCTTCGTTTGGTATGAGGTATGCTTGTATAGCTAATGTAGCAAAGTATTGTCTCAGTACGTTAATACGATCTGCTGTAGGAACTCGTGTAGGTGGCGCTTCACCTCCCTAAAATATGACAACAAACATTTCATATAAAACACAATGGTGACATAGTTCCTGAACAGTACTCCTATTGTTACCAATCATTTACGTCTTGTGGTCTTGTGTTTACATAAAAAGTGTTTATGTATTATAGTATCATCCCCTTTTTAAAGGGCCAGCCATTTCTGACTTATGCGACACCTACTATCTGAGTACATTCACTTCCCGGTTCCTATCCTTTAATACAAGGCACCCGGAAGGTAGGCACACGGTTACCATCATTTAACTATATGGCGGCTCACCAACCCTTCATATCAGAACAGACGCCTATCGGGATTCGAACCTTCGAGCTCCCGCTCCCAAGGGGGATGCCTTAACCAATCGGCCAAGGAAGACGGTCTAAACTATAATGGATTTTGTTTGTCCATGTATGCATAGAAATCCTCTAGCCCGACGTCTCGGACTAGTTTAGTCCTGAATGGGGCTACCAACAGTTGAGTCGAAGTCCTGGACAAGTTTGTTTTTAAAGCTAACCAACATCAGAAATTGTTCAGCTATGTATTTGTTTTCACGTATCCGGATGCCTTTGGTGTGGTTATTCATTTTGTAAGTTAGATTTCTTCCTCGACATGTTTATTCATTTATAGTAACGAAAATACATTAAAATGACATTGAATCTGAAATCTTTGTGTCCTGAAATAAACGATGCAGAAAGTACAATCCTTCCTCATTACAGCCTATTATTGATGACTTTCTTTGACCTGTTCCATTCCATTAAATAATTCATTCCCCCCTTGATGCCCCCCTAATTTTTCCTTGTTTTGTGGTCGGCCGGACCATTTCTTGCACCACTGTTCCTATACATGTTTACCATTGAAGCCTCCTGATGTCTTTATGTTTTGTAGACTGTTGTTTTCCCGGAGGTCTGTGTGGGGAGGCATTGTCTTATGTATGTGTCGTTCCCTATTACTACTTCAGCTCTGTTACATTCTACCCGGAGGTCTGTGTGGGGAGGCATTGCCTTATGTATGTGACGTTCCCTATTACAACTTAAGCTCTGTAACATTCTACCCGGAGGTCTGTGTGGGGAGGCATTGCCTTATGTATGTGTCGTTCCCTATTACAACTTAAGCTCTGTAACATTCTTCCTGGAGGTCTGTGTGGGGAGGCATTGCCTTATGTATGTGGCGTTACCTTTTACAACTTAAGCTCTGTAACATTCTTCCTGGAGGTCTGTGTGGGGAGGCATTGCCTTATGTATGTGTCGTTCCCTATTACAACTTAAGCTCTGTAACATTCTTCCTGGAGGTCTGTGTGGGGAGGCATTGTCTTATGTATGTGTCGTTCCCTATTACAACTTAAGCTCTGTTACATTCTACCCGGAGGTCTGTGTGGGGAGGCATTGCCTTTTGTATGTGGCGTTCCCTATTACAACTTAAGCTCTGTAACATTCTACCTGGAGGTCTGTGTGGGGAGGCATTGCCTTTTGTATATGGCGTTACCTTTTACAACTTAAGCTCTGTTATATTCTTCCTGGAGGTCTGTGTGGCGAGGCATTGCCTTTTTTAGATGGCGTTACCTTTTACAACTTAAGCTCTGTAACATTCTTCCTGGAGGTCTGTGTGGGGAGGCATTGCCTTTTGTATACGGCGTTACCTTTTACAACTTAAGCTCTGTTATATTCTTCCTGGAGGTCTGTGTGGGGAGGCATTGCCTTTTGTATATGGCGTTACCTTTTACAACTTAAGCTCTGTTATATTCTTCCTGGAGGTCTGTGTGGCGAGGCATTGCCTTTTTTATATGGCGTTACCTTTTACAACTTAAGCTCTGTTATATTCTTCCTGGAGGTCTGTGTGGCGAGGCATTGCCTTATGTATGTGGCGTTACCTTTTACAACTTAAGCTCTGTTACATTCTACCCGGAGGTCTGTGTGGGGAGGCATTGCCTTTTGTATGTGGCGTTCCCTATTACAACTTAAGCTCTGTAACATTCTACCCGGAGGTCTGTGTGGGGAGGCATTGCCTTTTGTATATGGCGTTACCTTTTACAACTTAAGCTCTGTTATATTCTTCCTGGAGGTCTGTGTGGCGAGGCATTGCCTTTTTTATATGGCGTTACCTTTTACAACTTAAGCTCTGTAACATTCTTCCTGGAGGTCTGTGTGGGGAGGCATTGCCTTTTGTATATGGCGTTACCTTTTACAACTTAAGCTCTGTTATATTCTTCCTGGAGGTCTGTGTGGGGAGGCATTGCCTTATGTATGTGGCGTTACCTTTTACAACTTAAGCTCTGTAACATTCTTCCTGGAGGTCTGTGTGGGGAGGCATTGCCTTTTGTATATGGCGTTACCTTTTACAACTTAAGCTCTGTAACATTCTTCCTGGAGGTCTGTGTGGGGAGGCATTGCCCTATGTATGTGGCGTTACCTTTTACAACTTAAGCTCTGTAACATTCTTCCTGGAGGTCTGTGTGGGGAGGCATTGCCTTTTGTATATGGCGTTACCTTTTACAACTTAAGCTATGTAACATTCTTCCTGGAGGTCTGTGTGGGGAGGCATTGCCTTATGTATGTGGCGTTACCTTTTACAACTTAAGCTCTGTAACATTCTTCCTGGAGGTCTGTGTGGGGAGACATTGCCTTTTGTATATGGCGTTACCTTTTACAACTTAAGCTCTGTAACATTCTTCCTGGAGGTCTGTGTGGGGAGGCATTGCCTTTTGTATATGGCGTTACCTTTTACAACTTAAGCTCTGTAACATTCTTCCTGGAGGTCTGTGTGGGGAGGCATTGCCTTTTGTATGTGGCGTTACCTTTTACAACTTAAGCTCTGTAACATTCTTCCTGGAGGTCTGTGTGGGGAGGCATTGCCTTTTGTATGTGGCGTTACCTTTTACAACTTAAGCTCTGTAACATTCTTCCTGGAGGTCTGTGTGGGGAGGCATTGCCTTTTGTATGTGGCGTTACCTTTTACAACTTAAGCTCTGTAACATTCTTCCTGGAGGTCTGTGTGGGGAGGCATTGCCTTTTGTATGTGGCGTTACCTTTTACAACTTAAGCTCTGTAACATTCTTCCTGGAGGTCTGTGTGGGGAGGCATTGCCTTATGTATGTGGCGTTACCTTTTACAACTTAAGCTCTGTTTTATTCTTCCTGGAGGTCTGTGTGGGGAGGCATTGTCTTATGTATGTGGCGTTCCCTATTACAACTTAAGCTCTGTTATATTCTTCCCGGAGGTCTATGTGGGGAGGCATTGCCTTATGTATATGGCGTTCCCTATTACAACTTAAGCTCTGTTATATTCAAAATATTTAAACGTAAATCGGGTTGTTTATGATTTATGGCACATATACAGCTTACGTCGTTTAGCAGTTATCTTTTATTTATCAAGAACAGACTCGATATATAATATATATACACTGTACGCGTAGATAACCTATTAATGAAAAGATAACATTAGATTTGAGTTGTAAATAGGCAGTGTCAATTCGATGTACCAAGTCGTACCATGGCACGTCCGTGTCATTCGTGATTCACGCGTTGAAATCGTTTCGAGCGGACAAAACACTAGTTCACATCTTCACCGAGTCTCAAATATGATTGTAATTTATTGCCATTCTATTTTTCAATATATATTGCGTTTATCATGTAAATAACATCTTGAGTTCCACTTGAGAGACAGTGCGGAGACGAATGAAGAAACGGACATAAAATATAAATTGCTCTTGGTGAGCTGTTGACCAACATGTTTGCAATATAGTTTACAACTTTCTACTTTACAATACCAATAAATCTATACTTATTCACATTATTTATAGCTTTTCAAGAAGATGTTTTCGTTCTATAGGGATGTATTGTACCTACAGATATATGGTGTTTACATAGACGACATTTTGCCTGAATGTTTATCGTTTCTTGCGATGTTTTTTATTTGTTTGACAATATTTAAGGACTTCCTTGTTATCTCTAGGCCTAAACTGAGATTATATTATGGTTCAAGCTTTTTATATCTAAAGTGAAAAAAGTGATCCATATTCTCACAGCTTTACGACACCCAATTCCTTTCAACAAATTCCATTCTATGAACGTTTAATTAAATTGCATATTCAAAAAGGAATTCTGCCTTTCAAGACCGTATACTCGTCATCAAACTTTCTTTATGTCACGAGATTCCTGTTTAACTGCCAGAATGTTGATCGTAAGCTATAAAAGAAGTTTAAACAATGCAATGCCATTCATCCGTGAAATGTGAAAGGAATAAGCAACATTAAATATTGTCTGAAATATAAGGGTTTTATAGAGTTCTGAGATATGGCATATGTGTAGGTAGTATCAAAGGGTTTTCGAGAGTCCTGAAATATGGTATATGTGTAGGTAGTATCAAAGGGTTTTATAGAGTCCTAAAATATGGCATATGTGTAGGTAGTATCAAAGGGTTTTCTGGAGTCCTGAAATATGGCATATGTGTAGGTAGTATTAAAGGGTTTTCGAGAGTCCTGAAATATGGCATATGTGTAGGTGGTATCAAAGGGTTTTCTGGAGTCCTGAAATATGGCATATGTGTAGGTAGTATCAAAGGATTTTATAGAGTCCTGAAATATGGCATATGTGTAGGTAGTATCAAAGGGTTTTCTGGAGTCCTGAAATATGGCATATGTGTAGGTGGTATCAAATGGTTTTCGAGAGTCCTGAAATATGGCATATGTGTAGGTAGTATCAAAGGGTTTTCTGGAGTCCTGAAATATGGCATATGTGTAGGTAGTATTAAAGGGTTTTCTGGAGTCCTGAAATATGGCATATGTGTAGGTAGTATCAAAGGGTTTTCTGGATTTCTGAAATATGGCATATGTGTAGGTAGTATCAAAGGGTTTTCTGGATTTCTGAAATATGGCATATGTGTAGGTGGTATCAAAGGGTTTTCTGGATTTCTGAAATATGGTATAATTATGTGTAGGTAGTATCAAAGGATTTTCTGGATTTCTGAAATATGGCATATGTGTAGGTAGTATCAAAGGGTTTTCTGGATTTCTGAAATATGACATATGTGTGGGTAGTATCAAAGGGTTTTCTGGATTTCTGAAATATGGCATATGTGTAGGTAGTATCAAAGGCTTTTATAGAGTTCTGAGATGTCTCATAATAATGTTTCACACGCGTTCCATAGGTTGGTAGATAATTGATAATTACATTCACGAACTATGCAGTCCAATTATGGCACATGAAACATATTTTTCACAAATTTCTGGTATTCATTTTTATCGCCTAATATTACGTTTAACATACTTCTATACTTGGTAGAACAACTAGTTCTATTGCAATTTTCGACAGTCAAATTAAATACGAAAAAGTTTTTTTCGATAGTGGCGCAAGAATAACTTGTAAGTAAATTGGTTAAAGAATAGTTCATCATCTGAGCGTTACATACTCAATATTGGTAGAAATCTTAACTGCGCAATTTATTTAATAGTTCAACAATGGACAATAATGATTCGTACTTTCTGTGAATCTGCAAGTGTTGAATACAAAACCAGTGTTCAATACCGGACAACATCAGGGCTTTCAGTGCTTTGATTTATCATGCGCGAATGAATATTCGTATAAATCTGTGAATAAGCGTCGACGAAATACGTAAAGCGATTTTAAATATGCAAAATACCACGTGTCCGCTCGACAAGATTGTGCACGAACAGTTTGGCGAAGATTAATGAGTCTCAGTTTAAAGTTGTCTAAGAGGCACCAACTATAGTGCTTATGGTGACTATGGTTGGATAATAAAACTCAGTCTAGTTCATCTATAGTCTAGTTACTCTGGTCACTCTTAGAATTTGGAGAGTTGAAAATCCTATAGAGATGGTCCGGATATCGACTATAGTTCAACCGTACTAAATCGGTGGTTGAACCATAGTTAATTTCCGGAACGCCTCTATATAGTATTCAAACCTCCAATGTCGAAGAGGTAACCAGACCAGACTGAATTTTATCATCAACCACAGCCACCATAGTCACTATGAGTTGTGCTCGACGTGCCTCTAATAATACTTACGTTCAACTAATCCTTATCATGATAAAACCCGTAAGATCGGTATGATAGACCGTAACAGAAACGTCAACATGTAATCAAAGCGTTGTTGAAGAAGAATATCATTTATTTACCTCCTGACAGCTAGGCCAGTTTCCAGGTGTTAAATCGGAGGTTTCTCGCTTGTATCGTGGAGAAGATTCGCCATTTGTCACTGTTAACACTAAAATACAGAATGTGATAACACTCATAAGAAATTATATTTTCATTTCATGAATATAACACAATAAGCTACAGATGTAACTTGTTAACAATGTGGTCTTCAAACAACAACAATGTTAGAAATCAACATTTAAAAAAATCAAATAAAAATATCTGCACATCTACATATGTTCATACAAACAACATAATTGTAATAATTATTATATTGAATTCACTCAGTTACAATGTCATTGGTTAAAATGTAGTCAATGCCAGAAACGTAGAACCAAGATAGTGCATTTCGTTTCATTTCCATGTACATGTATGTGAATAGAGAAATGTGTGAAATCAAAAGAAAATTGTAATATTTGCCATATCGAAAAATTGTCAAATTTTGCTGGTTTATAATGTTACGTATCGAACAACATCCGGCCTGTATTCCTCAGGGTTTTAATGGAGAAAGAAAGAGACTCTGACATGCAGAGCTATCAGCGTATGAGGTAGGATTTTTTAGAAAAGATTAAAAAATGTTATGCATATCTTTCAGGACAGTATATTCTTCTTTTTTTCGGGCATACCAATATGGATTTATGTTAAGCGTCCTCAGGCGTGTAGGTTTTGCGGTAGTCAGATCGAAAAACAAACGTTGTGTAGGATGAAATAATCATAGATAAAGAAATCCTATATAGCAGTAACATACTAGGTGAACCGAATGTATTCCCGGCCGACTACAAAAACAACTGTTTACACAATTGTCCCATGTTTAACACAGACTGAATGACAACAAAATAATCAGTTCATAATTATTTGCCGAGTGAGGGAAAGCACTTCATAAACACACAACATGGTGTTTGTTCAATATTAAGTTGCACTTGTGTAAGTATTTACTTTTATATACTTTTTTACTTTTATCGAACACTGTCCTATAAGATCAAAAACGACCAAACACTTCAGTTACATATTTTCATAGCTGCCACTTATCAGAGCATACCGCGACATGACAAGTTTGAGACTTATTTTCAAATTAATGTTGTTGTTTTTTTCAACAGTGACAGGGATCAAAGAGAATATAAATATGCTGATAAAAAGTCGCATTATTTGAAATTAAAACTCCGTTGTTACTTTCCAAAAACAGCCTAAAATTGCACGATTTTATTCGTAAATTAAATCCGAACACAAAAGGGACAACCATTTTCGTCAAACACCTTATTGTACATAACTTGTATCCTATGATTTAGTTTGTAACAGTTTTGTACATGCAATTGTTGATACTGCTGTTGTTGTTGTTACGGCTGTTGTTGATGTTGTTGTTGTTCCTTTTGTTTTTGTTGCTGCTGTTTTTGCTGATGTTGCTGTTGTCTTATATATTGTGTTGGTGTTGTTGTTGCTGTTTTTTTGTTGCTGTTGTTTTTGTTGTTGTTTTTGTTGTTGTTTTTGTTGCTGTTGTTGTTGATGTTGTTTTGTTGCTGTTGTTGTTGCTGCTGTTGTTTTTGTTGTTGCTGTTGTGTTTTCTGCTGTTGTTGTTGCTGTTTTTATTGTTGTTCTTGTTAATGATGATGCTGTTGTTGTTGCTGCTTTGGTTGTAATTGTTGTTTTTGCATGTAGACCTTACTAAAAATAAGTTTACACGTCATGTATATTTCATGTACTCTGTTTATTATTTCCAATCTGATAGAAGCGCTATAAAGCTATGTAAATGTGATTAAAATATTACAAACACAGAAAAACAGTATCTTCCCGCACACGCCATCAAAAATCATAAACGTAAACCTTTCGCAACAAAAAAAGAAAATACAATAGCTGGCAGGATTTCAAGATGGATTTTTATTTTGTCAATATAATTATACGATTGCGTTTATTGTACTAACATAATGAATACTACCAGAAACTCGAATGCAAGCAAGCACCAAGCCAGATTGCAATGTGTTGTATTCGTAAACCAGCAGGTGTTGGAAGCTTACGTTGCGGTAACCAACGAACATAAATGCCAATTCCACAGATGATTTATGATTATTATTTTGTAATACACAAAATTCGTAACGTGAAAGTTATGGACAACACGTCATTGTTACGAGGCGAAATTTGGCACCTTTTTTCGTCGATATAAAAATATTGGCTGTCAAGCGGATATATTATAACTTTGTTCTGTCAGATGTCTGTTGTCTGACGGTAATATGTTTAACAAGAACCGAGATATGTTTATTGCTGACATCGTGTGTAAATAGATATGTTTTAGATATGTTTTGTAATAACAAGATGTAAGTTATTGCAAAATGTTGCACGCAAGATTCGCAACTGTATTCGTGGATCAAAGAAAATAGCGTTCCAGGCACAAACAAATCAAGCTATCAATTGCAATCTCACAATAACTCCAGAAAAGTGTAAAGAAATTATTATTAATACAGCACAACAGTTACATGGTTCGCGTTGTACCACTCTCGATAAACAAAAACGTTTGCCTTGCTGCCACACAGTTTGCCTTGCTGTCACACAGTTTGCCTTGCTGTCACACGGTTTGCCTTGCTGTCACACGGTTTGCCTTGCTGTCACACGGTTTGCCTTGCTGTCACACGGTTTGCCTTGCTGTCACACAGTTTGCCTTGCTGTCACACAGTTTGCCTTGCTGTCACACAGTTTGCCTTGCTGTCACACAGTTTGCCTTGCTGTCACACAGTTTGTCTTGCTGTCACACAGTTTGCCTTGCTGTCACACAGTTTGCCTTGCTGTCACACAGTTTGCCTTGCTGTCACACAGTTTGCCTTGCTGTCACACAGTTTGCCTTGCTGTCACACAGTTTGTCTTGCTGTCACACAGTTTGCCTTGATGTCACACAGTTTGCCTTGCTGGCACACAGTTTGCCTTGCTGTCACACAGTTTGCCGTGCTGTCACACAGTTTGCAACGTGTCTTGTTAAGCCAGGCACTGCGTTGTACAAACATTAACAGGGATTTCAAATCAATCACTGATCACTTGATACATTCATACTTTTCAGGGCTCAGCCTCTAGAATTCATCAAAAACACTCGTCCCGGACTAATGGAAATGTAAAATTTGACTTGTCCGACATAGGAAGCTAGTTGTCCGAGAATATCAGCCAATTTTGTAACAAATAAACATACACACTCTAAAATTAATAATCACATGTTTGAGTATGTGGGATACTAAGTGAACAAAAAAATTGCTGATATTTGTTAGCTTTCAAAACAGACTTGTCCGGCACTAACTTCAACTCAACTTTTGGTAGTCCGATTCAACGTTAGACCAGTCCGGGACGTCAGGCTAGTGGAGTTCTAGAGTCCTGCGTGTACGCGTTGTACAAGCGACTTAATTCAATAGCAATATGCTCTGAGTTTCATTTCTTCGAAAACAGAAATGTAAAATAGATAGCAGATGTTTGGTTTGCATATTGGACACTGAAAAGAGTTTTTACAAAGCAGCAATAATCATTATTACAATAAGGAGCAGCGTGACATATATATATGTATATGATTCACAGATTTTAACAATTTGGTATGGTGCTCAGTAAAATCTCAATAGTGAGATCACCTATGGGACCCTTGAGATCTTCTTATTGAGGTGGTCCTAATATTGAGGTGGAGCAAAACAGTAAAAATGAACTTGAAAATGTTCTTAATTTTGAGGCGGTCTCATTATTGCGGTGGTCCTTTGGCGAGGTTTAACTGCATTTCGACAAGGCGGATCTAAGACGGTAAACTTATAACTTTCATTTTCAGATGTAAGTTAAACTGGTTGAAATTGATTTACGAGACGCGCAGAATGATAGAATGTTTATAACAAGCGATAATAAACCAGCGATGATAAATGCATACCTATCGTAATGTGGTGATTTGTTCGATAATATTACCACAATAAAATACGTAATACTATCTTAAAATTTACGCAAACAAACTATCAACAAATTATAGATAAGGGAGGAGAATTTTGATCGTTGAAAGATGTGTAAATTATCTCACTTATGCCAGTGAACAGCCAACAACTGACTGTTGTCGTAAAATTGCCGTTGCCATATTGTACATATATACAGTAAAATCTCAATAATAAAACCACCCTTGGGACCCTTTAAAATGGTCTTCTTTGTGAGGCGGTCTTAATAACGAGGTTGAATAAAGACCAAAACAGTGAAAATGGACTTGAAAATTTTGTTCTTAATTTTGAGGTGGTCCTATTATTGAGGCGGTATTTGAGTGAGGGCTTACTGTAGATTTTTCAGAAATATTAGGAATACTGCCCATGATTTCACAAAAACGAACAATGCAAATATATAAACTTATATTCCAAATATAAACGGAGGAAACATGTTTATTTGAAATACAAAACAAACAAGCACTATCTTTTACAAAAGATGGTCGATACAATCTGAATGAAGCATCTTTGTTGCAATACGAAGGTTAAGATTTGTTTTGCAACATAAATGAAAACAAATCCAACCAAAACAAAACAATGGCAGTGTTTATCCATTAAATGAAATCTGTGTTACGAATACAAACGTAGTTGAATTAGTTGATATACAGAATGATAGGGTCCCTTATGTTGGGGAGTTTAACAGCGAGGATTATTTTACATAAACGCTGTTCAGTTTTGTTTGGTGAGTGTAATTGCAGTAGCTATCTGATCCCCTTAACCATCAAACAACTACTTCAAACTGTGCTCCTTAGCAATGTGATACTGTAAACTCAACGAGGTGAACACAATACAGCTTATTCATCAAACTCCCCGGCTTATATTAAGTAAATGTCATTACTCCACATTGCAAGATCAATACGAATAGCAAACAATTCTTCCTAATTATTAATAGTGTCCCTATTACTTTGATTCTACACTATGTTAGCACTCCCAGTTTTTTTTATTCTGCACGGCCAATTCCGACATTGTTCGGGTTAGAATTCGAGCGTTTCTGTATACAAAAAGTAAACAAAGAGCATTCCCTATTAAAATGTAAGTATTGTCCAGTTGTATTGACCTGTCAAATTTTGCATATCTTCATGGTCAATGCACATGATAAATAAGGATTTTCACGAACCTATCTCGAGTTAAAGAAATAAGGGTCGTGGTAACCGCGTGGTGAAATTTTAGTTATTAATTGAATTAACGATAATTTGATATATAAATCATATATCATTAATGCTACAGCAACTAGGGAAAGCAGACAAGGAGCGTATCACGACCACATACACGCATCTTGCAGTTTGTTCGTCTCTAACGAGAGACAAACATAAACAAAGGCATAGAGATGACTCTACAAAACCCCTGACAAGGTCAACGGCTACCCCTTCTTATCTATGAGGGAAGGTAACGCACCCCTCTTCTTGTATGGTTAACCAATCGGCTTTAAGGTTACAAACGTTGTTCGATTGAGGAGAAGTTGGTTTACTGGTGAACGTACGATTTCATTGGTTTACACAACACTGATATGCAAACAGCAAATCCATGTTAGTAAGGCAGGGCCGAAAAACAACACACTTTCTTGTCCGAAATATTATAACTACATTGTATAAACATATAGAAGAACTATCCATTCCTAAACAGTCGAGTGTGTGATTATATTTATCTTACTTATTATCTAATGGAATCTACTAGTACATTGATTTTTTTTTAAAAACAAGTTGTTTTTTAACTTAGACTTATCACTCTCAATTGTCTCCGGATTTACTAACAAATACAAGGCGTTGGAAGCCGCCCACCCCTGGGACAACATCTCGCCAATGACAGGTTTCAAACTGTAGAGTCCGGAGCCCCAACACAAGACCACTATCCCCCCCCCCCACTGTGTCGACAAAGAAAACGTGAATTTCTCAATAATATAAAAGTTAACATGCGTCTGAATATCTTATTCCAATCACTTTTAGATCTCATATTAACAACACCCTCATGTTTAATCACATCGCCACCTCACCCAGCAACAACTGTTGTTTTATATTCTTTTTATTAGGCTTTTATTGTTAACCTTTCATTTTAGTCTGATGTTTATCAGTAACTGACCAACACTTACATGTGTGGTATTTGATAATTAACTCATAAACACCGGGATTTATTTTCGGATCTTTTCCACTCTCAAGAAAAAAAGTAGACTTGCTTTCCAGCTTTTATTGCATCAATACATCTTACAGATATCACAAATGTAACTATTACATGTCAAGTGCAGTTCATAGATATAGGATACGATGTGTTGTTGCTGCTTCTGTTGCGGTTATTATTGTTGTTGCTTCTATTGTTGTTGTTTTTGTTGTTGTTGTCGATACTGTTGTTTGTTATTGATCATTCTTATGAAGTTTTTGTTTTGTGTTGTTCCTGCTGTTGCTGTTGCTGCTACTGTTGTTGTAGTTGTTGTTGTTGCTGATTCTGCTGCTGTTGTTGTAGATGTTGTTGTTATTGTTGTTGCTGCTGCTGTTGTTGATGCAGTTTTTGTTACTTTTGGTTATTGTTGATGTTGCTACTGTTGCTGTTGCTGTTACTGTTGTTGTTCGTGCTTTTGTTTCTGTTGTTATTGTTGCTGCTGCTGCTGTTGTTGATGCAGTTTTTGTTACTTTTTTTGTTATTGTTGCTGTTGCTGTTACTGTTGTTGTTCGTGCTTTTGTACTGTTGTTATTGTTGCTGCTGCTGCTGCTGCTGTTGTTGATGCAGTTTTTGTTACTTTCTTTGGTATTGTTGTTGTTGCTGCTGCTGCTGTCGTTATTTCATTTGTTCTTAACAAATGCTGATTTAATTAAAATTTGTACTGAAAGCATATTTTCATACAAGTACAACAATAAGATATGCTATTTGCATGTACCTATTAGCCGTAATTAGGTATTTATAATAGATCAAACAGTTCTATATAATGTTGTTAACTCCAGCTACAGTAGAGTAAATAATATACAACCACCAAGGTAAACTATTTAATTAAAACCGACTGCAGATATTTCAGTAGAGAGCAAGCAACGGCGGACTACGGCCTAAAATATTTAATCATTATTCTAAGTCTTGAGATAATGGCAAAAGCAGATGTTTCTGTTGGAATCTTGGACATTTCAACACGATATACAACGGAATGATTGAGATATTATCGCGAAAACATATGAAAAAATAATCAAGGCGATAAGAACCATTGGAAATTGTAGAAATGAAAAAAAGCAAAAATATTCGTTGAATTGATGCGAACATAAAACAATCTTGCTCTCTAACAATAAAACCATATTGCAGTCATAGATTAGGTTTCGTTAACATACTTTTCTCATGGTAACATTACTGAACTCTAGAAGGAGTAAACGATATGACCATGAACTATGCGATTTAGCCGCACACAGTTGGATCGAGTCCAGTGAATAAATTTGCATAGTATTTGCATAGTATTACCCTAGTCTTCGTCACTTTCAATACAGTTCATCATGTCTTTATTTCGATTTTTTTAATGTTTAGCGCGCGTATTTATTCCTCGTCATAGACGAAGTGTTAATATATGCAAATA
Organism: Mactromeris polynyma; assembly: GCA_032209605.1. Lineage (NCBI taxonomy): Eukaryota > Metazoa > Mollusca > Bivalvia > Venerida > Mactridae > Mactromeris > Mactromeris polynyma. The sequence goes on from JASFXZ010000005.1 coordinate 5,147,122, forward strand.
CAATAAAACGCCATTATAAACACAACTTAAACTGACCGCATCAGTACGATATAACATTTAAAAAAAAAATATTGAAAAAGATGGTCGGCGCAATTTGAAGGATTACGGTAATTTCACCGACATTCAGAGGATTTCAGTAAGGTAACGTACCACTTATCGAAGGATAACCAATCGTCGTCAAGGCTACAAACGTTGTTTGGTTGAAGATAAATTGTCTTAGTGGTAAACACAGTACGTCGACTGCGCCGAAAAATAATAACATTTCAATTCTCAAACACAATTTCCTCTAATCATTCAAGAACTATATAAAATGGTCGGTCCATCATTAAATTACTTTTTGAACAATTTACATACCGTGAATTCAAATTATTGGAATTTATCACTTTTTGAACAATTTACATACCGTGAATTCAAATAATTGGAATATATCACTTTAGATCGGTCAGCAAGGGGGTACTCTAAACTGCGCGGGGGTTATATGAGATCGAGTTCAAGTTACTACCGGGGTATTAGGAAATTGATTTTAGATTCCCGGAGGAAAGCGTTATTTGCGTGGTAGCTTGAATGTTTTCTACCAGGCACTAAGTATTGCGACATGAAGTTTTATAATTTCGAGCCATGGAATTTTCCTATACACAGAAATAATGTTTTCTGACTCAATTCTATTTTATGGTTAATAAAATGCATTATTAGAATACTATACATTATCACGATAACATGTCAAGTGGATGCAATTGCTTCCATAATGTTCAAATTATGGTTAATCAAAGCGTTTGTGGCGTTACAAATATATGCTAGATGATTTGCCGAAAATGTTAAATCCATCCAAGAAATTTTGTAATGCATTCCTAACATTTTGTTTTCTGTTTTCCGCCAGATTTAATACATTTGGTGTAAATTTATACAGAAACATTCCACATTTCGTTGAGTTGATGTAGTATTGTCGTAACTGCTACTTTAGTAAAGCACAAGTACAATGTTATTGCACTAAACTCTCGTTTTAACATAAAAAGAATTTTAATGTCATAATGAGGTTTAAAACTCTCATGTTTTTAATGGATCATTGTGAACGGCAACGCTAACTGAGATGTAGTTATATAGCACAGGAGATTGTCACGAGTTCTCTCCCTTTATCCCTTCTAGAGTGGTCTCCCTTTATCCCTTCTAGAGTGTTCTCCCTTTATCCCTTCTAGAGGGGTTTCCCTTTATCCCTTCTAGAGGGATCTCCCTTTATCCCTTCTAGAGTGGTCTCCCTTTGTAGCTTCTAGAGGGGTCTCCCTTTATCCCTTCTAGAGTGGTCTCCCTTTGTAGCTTCTAGAGTTCTCTCCCTTTATCCCTTCTAGAGTTCTCTCCCTTTAGCCATTCTAGAGTTCTCTCCCTTTATTCAGTATATAGTACAATACACCCTTACTTAAAGACCACATCAATAATAAGCCCACCTCAAAATTATGAACGCAATGTTCAAGTCCAATATTATCCTACGGTTTTGCTCTTTATTTAACTTCAATATTAAGACCACCTCAATAAGTAGACCAGTTTACAAGGGTCCAAAGAGCGGTCGTACATGTATTATTGTTTTGTTGTTATTTTACTATATATGTATAAGAAAAGGAGACGTACACTATTAATATTTGTGACACTAAATAAAAGCAAAAAGTTAAAAATATATCTGTTATAAAATGTAAAAACCTGGGAAAAAATGTTGTTACTGTTGCATGTTTCTCGTTTATATCGACGAGTGTTGCTATATAATAAAAGTCGTTTAAGTTTGTATTATTAACAAAGAAATGTTGTCTTACTCAGAGAAAGGTGTATAAACTATGTATTGTTGTATCGATACATGCATGTAGTTGTTATGAACTTTGTAATGTGATAAATTTGTAATTTTAGGAAATTATATGTTATATATTCATTGTGTAGTGACATGTCAATATGTTAAACCTAAACGTTTGATGTTTAAGTTAGACTAATTGCTTGCTGTCTTTTACAATAGTGTTGGTTGAATAAAAGGACCAATATTTATTAACAGTGGTCTAATATTAGATCTATATTGGCAATTTATTTCTTGTACATCGGGTTTAAGTTTACATCGACTTATCTGTTGACATTTAGATAATATATGTCATACAAAAAAACAATAAGTTGTACTTTGCAAGGGTATGTTATGCAAACAATGATATTTCCAGCCGATAAGCCAGGCGTGTATATATACAGATTCATATACAAGATGTGTCTACTCGAATGTGAACAATTTATTCACCATCTTTCACCTTTATATCAACAGTCCCAAGCTTATGTGATGCAATATTTCTACCAGGAAGCCATTAACACATCGTGTTTATTTGTAATATATTATATATGTTGGTTTTCCCTCTCGCCAGATTCAGACATCCATGCCAGCATTTTTCCTATATTTTACGTAATAATGTCAAAACAAAATATGTTTTGATGAGATACATCCGGGAGGCGAGGAATTCTGGAATGTCTCGGGTCATGAGCACATCCCCCTCCCTCCATAACTTGATGTATATATCAAAGACGTAGTGATGGTGATTTGATATGTAGAGTTTGGCACACAAACTTGTGATACTATAATATCAGTGTGGGTGGAAACCACGTGATTTGTGACGTCATTTTTCGAAGTGTTTAAAAAAACGAAATCATAATGTACACCATCGAGACAGACCTAGAGTAGAATTAAGCAAACTGCGTAGATTGGGTTTTCCTTCTTAAAAATCAGTAAAGTAATGTATATTATAAATGGCTTAGCCCCGCATACATGTCTCTGTACTCCGACTTTTACACGCGTTGTACAGCGACAGTATAGAGATGTGACGTCCGTGGCTGGACTAAAATGGCTGACAAATTCGGCTATCTGCAGAACACAAAATGACGTCACGACCCACGTGGTTTCCATCTAAAGGAATATTTAGACGAATTTAACTTTACACTTGTCAGGGTTTAAATGGTACACATGTTCGTTAGCAAATATCGCGATACGTACCGTATACGGCCGCAAAACGATACGTATCGTACCGTAAGATGAGCGTATCGTTACACCTGTCGTTAGCACAAAATAGATAAAGTTGTGCTTATAACATTAATAGAGAGGTTGGAAATAGTTAGAGGCTAAAATCGTTCGGCAATAGCAGTACATACAATGTGACTGGTCTATTTGTTTATTTATAAGACAGAAATATAAAATGTAACAAAAATAAATTTAAGACACGGAAAGTTCAATCTGTCTGTAATGATTCTACTAATTTTCAACGCAAAAAACAGCCAATTCGTTTTAATATGCCCTAAATATGTCATTGGAGTACTTATCACTTTTGTTTAGTGTATTAAAAGTTTATCTTTCGTTTAGTAACAAAAACACACAAGCATTAATGCTGTCAATTCTATTTAGATGTTTGTCTTAGATCAAATGAATATGAAATGTTACTCTGCTATATTATAATTAAGTTGTTTACTGTAAAGAATAAAGAAATACTTAAGTTTGATAAGATATTTATGTTATCATGACAGTATTAATCAAGTGGCCATTCTTGGCATTCTTTCAATACTGAAGAAATAAAATCCACAACTTTACTACTCAAAATGGGTATAAATATTTTCTTTAAGTAACATATAGAATAGTCTTGCAAATGCAGAACAACCTCTGTAGAGCAACTCCGATAGTGAGATCGAAATGTTGGCTGTCGTTGAGAGGTTTTTGCTCTGGAAGGAGAATCCCTCTGGAGCGATCGAGATGGTCTTTCTTACAAATCACTGCTAAAATATTTGCAATTCTTGGAAAATATGATTTATTAGCCCCTAAACTTTTGAAAATGGTAAATTTTACAGATTTTTACTCTATGTTCAATGTAACAGTAGGTGATACTTTTAAAATAAAATTGGAAGCAAGAAGATGTTAAGTTAGAATAAATATTTTTACACTAAATGGAAGAGAATAAATTGAAGAATATTGTCATAACTGCTAAAATATTCCAGTATTAAGATAAAATGTTTAAATTTACGTATGAAAATAATTTCCCTCTATAATCTATTGATCAAAACTGGTAGAGCTGGGAACTCGATATCGATTTTCGGGTCATTTTCAAGGGAGACAATCCACTGCGATAAGCCAGCTAAAAGGCACGGAAAGCTGCGTATGGTTAAGTTGAAATTGCTATTGAAGAGAGGTTGTATCTAAAAAGAAGGCCGCTCTGGTGTTTCTAATAATAGTTAAGTTTTTGAATCCAGGTGGTCGCGCTCATAAGAGGATCGCTCTGGAGAGGTTAAGATAGTCATGCTTCCAAAGGTTATATTGATATTTGTAGTGAAGAGAGGATGTTATTCAAAAGAGGACCGTTCCGGAGAGGCTAATTTAGTAATTCTTGCAACGAATAAGTTAATACTGTTATCAAAGAGGGATTGTTGCTCAAAAGAGCGTCGCTCTGGAAAAGCCTAGATGGTACTTCTTACAAAGGTTAAGTTGATATTGTTAGTTAAGAGAGGTTGCTGCTCAAAAGAGAGTCGCTCTGAAGAGGTTAAGAAAGTAATTCTAACAAAGATTGAGTTTTAATACTGATATTGAACAGAGGTTGTCGCTCAAAAGAGAGTCGCTCTGAAGAGGTTAAGAAAGTAATTCTAACAAAGATTCAGTTTTAATACTGATATTGAACAGAGGTTGTTGCTCAAAAGAGAGTCGCTCTGAAGACGTTAAGAAAGTAATTCTAACAAAGATTCAGTTTTAATAATGTTTTTGAACAGAGATTGTTGCTCAAAAGAGAGTCGCTCTGAAGAGGTTAAGAAAGTAATTCTAACAAAGATTCAGTTTTAATATTTATATTGAACAGAGGTTGTTGCTCAAAAGAGAGTCGCTCTGAAGAGGTTAAGAAAGTAATTCTAACAAAGATTCAGTTATAATACTGATATTGAACAGAGATTGTTGCTCAAAAGAGAGTCGCTCTGAAGAGGTCAGGATTGTAATTCTTACAAAGGTTAATACTGGTATCGTAGAGAGGTTGTACTTTATTACCAGAATGAAAGACAACGTACATGAACTGCCATCAAAATCATATTAGTACCAGCAAGTAACACGACTCTATCTCAAGTGGTAAGATATCATAACCTCTTGAAATACTTATATGTAAGATATGATCGTTATAAAGTAAATAAAAATATCTTAAATCCTAATGCTTATCAATTAAATTTGCAAGTTATATGAAGCTTATCTGTAGTCACTTATATATCACTAAGGTATCATATTATTTAACATCTGAACTTAGACTAAGAACACACAATAAAGATAGCACAAGCAATTATGAATATTTATCAGAGTTCTTTGTCCGTTTCTGTATACTTTACCTGACAAATGATTTGAGATATATTTGTAAACATCAAATCAATAAACGTGCTACTTTTATCCTAAATACATCAGAATCATAACATCGGATTAGTCCGCCTGTCGTAAGCATGTTCAGATTACCTTTCTGTTCTTACCAAATGTTCTAGCGTAAAACTTACTGTTATGCAAATGTAGGTAATGCTGCTGTAAGTATGTTGTTCGGTAGGGCAATTAGTTCTATGGCAATTTTCGACAGTCGCATCGCCTTAATACGATAACTACTTTTTTCCGGAAGTAGCGCAAGATTAGCAGGTAAGTGAATCAGTTAAAAAATAGTTCAACATCTCGCATCGCCTTAATTACAACACTATTAAACAACGAATATTAGACATTTTTCACCAAAGCTAGTATTCTTCAATTAATAATTCAACTCGCTTAGAAACATACAGTTTATTCAAACACTCATTTAATTTAGAAAGATATCTCGACGTAATCAAAGAATCTAAATTTAGAATTGCTCTCGCAAGATTTCGAACATCATCTCATGACTTAGCTGTAGAACGTGGCCGATATTTAAATATACATAGAAACGACAGAATTTGTAAAAACTGTAATACAGAAATAATAGAAAACGAATATCATTTTCTATTAATTTGCACAAAATTCTCTGATTTAAGATCAAAATATATAAAAATATACTACTACACATGGCCCACGAAACATAAATTGTCTAATCTTATGACAGCAACATCAAACATTATTGTCACCAATTTGGCCAAATATATTTTCTACGCCAATCTAATTAGAGATTGAATAATTTGATGCTATATTTTGATATATTTTGTATGTATACATGCACTGTAACATCATGTGCTCTTCAGAAAATCTATGCCTTTTGTCAGAAATATTTTTGTATAATTGCTATAAAACATGTTAATATGTTTTGAATGTAATAAACTATTGAATTGAATTGAATAATACGAAAACTACCTTTTCAGTAAGTGGTGCAAGAATAAAAGGTAAGCGAATCGGTTAAAAAGTAGTTCAACATCTGGGCGTAACCTGCATGACATATTCAATACTGGTAGAAATCTTTACTGTGCAATTAAATTTAATGGTTCAACAGTGGACAATAATGATTCGTACTTTTTGTGAATCTGGAAGTGTTGAATACAAAACCAGTGTGCAATACCAAACAACTTCAGTGCTTTCAGCGCTTTGATTTTGTATTTTGGCTTTGAAAGACACAAACAGCCAGGATCATGGGGAAAAAAAGATCACGTAGTGGTCAATCCAGTTATCAAAGTGGAGAAACCCCAGACGGACCCCTGAGTTGAAGCACTGACCTTCATGTAAGCCAGCTGGATGGCTTCCTGGCTTAATAGCTCTAGATCTCGATTGGAATGCGAACCCGTAGCGGCGAGAATCAAGTGATTTGAAATCAGCTACCATAACCACTCAACCACAGAGGCCATGTCATTCAAATAGATAGTATTGTTAGAACAATGTGTTGTGAATAAGATATCAAAATTGAAATGAAATCGAAATAACCAATCATACGTTTTTATGCATTTTACGACTCAAACTCATTTTTAAAAAGCCACAAAAATACACATAAATGTCGCGAAATAATGAACTAGTTAAAACGTTAAATATAATAATTAAAACAAACTTACGTTGTTGGTTGCACCAAGTAGAGAACAGGCATTTAGTTTTGTCTGATAGTTAGGAATATTCTGCTACAAATTCAATTTGTTTCTTTTAAAATTGCCAACTAGCACGTTTTGAAAGAACAAGACGGGTTCATTGTGGTTTTTTAAAACTGGATAAAGGTCGTAACAAAATTTCATAATTTGATTACATTGATTTTGCAACATACACTCAACAACTTTTCCAAATCCACGCTTAGTTTATAGTTATTGTCAAATATTTACAAAACAACATGTGCAATAATCATTTTATTCATACACTGACCAAACATTGAGCTACAACAGGCAGAATAAGGTAGCTCTAAAATGCTACCAAGTGAATATATCGCTACCGATTTCGGCTTCCCAGTGACCGACGGTGCGCGCATTTCAACTTTACGAAATCATAAATCTGAATTTGTGATATCGCGATTTTAATTTCACGATCTCATGGTTTCAACTTCCCGAATTCATAAATCTGAATTTGTGAAATCGCGATTTTAAGTTCACGATCTCACGGTTTCAACTTCCCGAATTCATAAATCTAAATTTGTGTAATTGCGATTTTAATTTCACGATCTCACGGTTTCAACTTTCCGAATTCATATTACCAATTCGTGAAGTTGAAATAGTAAAACAGTGAAGTTGAAATCGTGAATTCACGAATTTAAGATTGTGAATTCGTGAAGTTGAAATCTTGAAATCGTGACTTTCCTAGAAGAGAAATGAGAATGTCACCACCAGTCTAACTAAAGTTACCATGGTAAGGGTAGGCGGTTCATGGACCTAAATTAAAACATAGGAATTTTAATTAAATGTCTGTTTTGACAACTCACACAGTACACACCCTTTTGACGTATGACACCCGTATCAGATTATGTCAATTAATATATTTTTATACAAGCCAAGGACTAGAGATTTCATTGGTGTCAATTTTGTGGAATAAGCGCATGCATTTATTTACACACACGGGAAAAGCATTAAATGCGCGTGCATTTCCGATCAGATAAAACTACAATATCAACTTGTTGGTTGTATGGCATAACGGGACCACGCAAAAATATGATTTTTTTTTCAATTTCTCAAGTGGAATAAAAAGTATATTTAAAAATTTAGAAGTGTGGTGTTAGAAAAGTTGTAAATTATATTGTTCTACATATATGATCAGTTTCAAAATGGTAATTTCGATTGTTTTTAAGACATTTGCAAACTGTTTTTTTAGAAGATTGGTTAGGTGTAGATTAGGTTGTTAGAGAATCATGTTCACAGTCGTTCAGTGTTATTTCGAATAATACATGGTTTCGAGTAACCTATTTCAATACAACGTGCATCAGAAGATACATCGGGACCTGATATTTATTTCGGATGATACCGAGTATTCGCCGGGATAGAAGGTTGTTGCATGCTCGAGGTCAGACTGTATACAAAAACAAGTTACAGATTGTCAGAATGAAAGTCTTCATCTGCCTTGGGTAATTAGAGGGGGGGGGGGGGTATCACCTATATACCTCCTTCACTAACACTCTCATTCTACTGTAGAGGTGAATGTATGCTCATGTCAGTCAATTTTCATTCCTTCCGGATTGTAGTGATTATTTAGCAAACAGGTGAAAATACACAAAAGCGCAAAGAAAGAGGCAAAAATGCATGTGATTACATTGCGAGCAAAATATGCTCACCGACTTAACTTAAGAACGAAAACATTCCAGATAAACAAAATCATTTTAACACGCTTAAAGCGGCGTAACTTTTTTATGAAATTAAAGTATGTCACAGTACAACAAACGTTTTAACATATTTGATACGGAACGACATTATTGTCAAAATATTTTTTTTATTTCCCTGATTTTTAATAATTTGCAATAAATGAATTTCTTCGAAGAAAAACACCCTGGTATCTTGGCATCGCAAAAGAAATCTACTAGGCGTTAACTGTTGAGTTTGACCCTTTCTGACATGTAAACACGTAACTATGCAAATTTTTAATTACGACTCCTAATGCCATTGTCTGTTCACATCATAACAATTCATTAGAAAATGACTAAAATCAGTTTTATTTTTCGTTTCACAAACATGTCAATATCAAACTAACAGAACATATTTGTTGCCAGACAGTTTGAACCTACCATGCAGCCATATGAGAAAAAAAAGTCACGCAGCTTTAACATTCTCATTTTCAAATTGGTTGTCTTGTATGAGGTATGTATTAGTTTTTACTGATTTATCTTACATCGATGTTTAAACAAGTTCGCATAAGTTACACTAATCACTTTCGCCGACTAATTTCTCGGTTACTAACGATGCGTATCTCGACCTTTTGACCTTTGACCTTCTTCCCCTGGAACACTACACCTAATATAGATATGTATATTCCAAATTGTTTGGTGACAACAATTGTTGATTTTTTCTTTTAAATTTTAACTGCGTTGTGATAGAAATTCACAGGGGGAGGGCTAAAACTTAAATAAAATATTGAAAGCGCATGGAGTGGTCATGTGTCGCCGTCTATAAAGATCATGATTATGCATACTAAAAGGTGTATCCGTAAATTGAAAAGCATCTAAATTACAAACTTATATCCTTTTCTCCTAAAACAGCATGTATAAATAAATTATGGGCGTCATGTTTGTAATTTTGCAACAATTTGTGTAGTGTACGGTCGTACGCATTTCCAGTATGCGGGGCAAAATATTTATCATCTACTTCCCGGAGACGTTGCAATGTGTCAGTCAATGTACGCGTACATACTGCTCAAAACAGCACTTAACCTTATTTATATAATGCATTAGTTCTAGCGTTTATAACTTCGTTCGTATTTACATGTGTACGAATTACGAACGGACATGTGACTAACTATATTTTTACCAACATGAACAATATCATTATAGATAAATATCATTACAACAACAAGATCATTAATGTCATTTGACATTCGGTACTTCTCGGACAATACCGTCCATAAAATCTAGGACGTAACGCAGAGGAGCAACTTTCAATTCTTATTAATTAAATGATAAAAGGCCAGTTATGCACAATTATAAAAGACAACTTCAATGTCATATTTATACATCATTTTGAAGTTATATAAACGTAAGCTGTTCATTGGTGAAAGTAGGTGACATTACGACCATGTTAATATGACTTTTCGTACAACATTATTACCTGACTAACACATAATCAATATACATTGTACACGTATTGCATGTATAACCACTTGTACTATACTCAAAATATTTTGTTTACATTACTGTTTACCAGTTAATACCAGAAAGTTTGACGATATCATCCTGCCAATTAGTGCCCAAGATTGCTATGTAAAACATTGATCGACATGCTCCGAGTATGTCTTTTGCCAGACAATGAAAGATCAACAAACTCGAGGCAATATATACACCACTGAAAAAAGTAATCTCGCGTGCCTAATAAAAATGATATTAACGATACATTGCCCTACATCAAGTGTACCATGATTGTATCTGATATCAGCTTTAATGCAATTCGAATTATTTAAATATTGATGATCACGCATGGATTAGAAAACAGACATCGAATTTGCATTTATTCTACAAACATACTGTACCACTGCGGTGCTTTGCACACTACACAACTGTGCCGCTTTGCACACTACACCACTGCGGTGCCTTGCACACTACACCACTGCGGTGCCTTGCACACTACACCACTGCGGTGCCTTGCACACTACACCACTGCGGTGTTTTGCACACTACACCACTGCGGTGCCTTGCACACTACATCACTGCGGTGCTTTGCACACTACAACACTGCGGTGCTTTGCACACTACACCACTGCGGTGCCTTGCACATTACACCACTGCGGTGCTTTGCACACTACACCACTGCGGTAATTGCACACTACACCACTGCGGTGCTTTGCACACTACATCACTGCGGTGCTTTGTACACTACATCACTGCGGTGCTTTGCACACTACATCACTGCGGTGCTTTGCACACTACACCACTGCGGTCCTTTGCACACTACATCACTGCGGTCCTTTGCACACTACATCACTGCGGTGCTTTGCACACTACTCCACTGCGGTCCTTTGCACACTACATCACTGCGGTGCTTTGCACACTACATCACTGCGGTCCTCTGCACACTACATCACTGCGGTCCTTTGCACACTACATCACTGCGGTGCTTTGCACACTACACCACTGCGGTGCTTTGCACACTGCACCACTGCAGTGCTTTGCACACTACATCACTGCGGTGCTTTGCACACTACACCACTGCGGTGCTTTGCACACTACACCACTGCCGTGCTTTGCACACTACATCACTGCGGTGCTTTGCACACTACACCACTGCGGTCCTTTGCACACTACACCACTGCGGTGCTTTGCACACTACACCACTGCCGTGCTTTGCACACTACACCACTGCGGTGCTTTGCACACTACACCACTGCCGTGCTTTGCACACTACATCACTGCGGTGCTTTGCACACTACACCACTGCGGTGCTTTGCACACTACACCACTGCCGTGCTTTGCACACTACATCACTGCGGTGCTTTGCACACTACACCACTGCCGTGCTTTGCACACTACATCACTGCGGTCCTTTGCACACTACATCACTGCGGTGCTTTGCACACTACACCACTGCGGTGCTTTGCACACTACACCACTGCGGTGCTTTGCACACTACATCACTGCGGTGCTTTGCACACTACACCACTGCGGTGGTTTTGCACACTACACCACTGCGGTGCTTTGCACACTACACCACTGCGGTGCTTTGCACACTACACCACTGCGGTGCTTTGCACACTACACCACTGCGGTGCTTTGCACACTACATCACTGCGGTGCCTTGTACACTACACCACTGCGGTGCTTTGCACACTACATCACTGCGGAACAGTGTGAAAGAGGCCGATCTTCACTCACGCAATAATCGGTCCCCTTCGGAACAACAACTTTCCTTCGTCAGGCACCTTATTCACGAGACAATAACTTGCTTCATTTGTCAATTTTCTGTTGCCAGTACATAACATATAACATTTAGAACATCGACAAGTTTGAGAAATTATGCCATTATACAAATTAATAATGTTTAAAAAATCGACATTTTGCTGTTTCTTACATTGCAACTTTGGTAATTTCACACTACGAAACAAGAATAAATGAGACTTGCACCATAATTTTGTATAAGAAGATAAGTTGACATGCATTTGGAAAAAGATGAGAAAAATAATTGAAACCATCAAGATAAGACATTCCAATCTCCTACGCAGTGATCTCCCCTTATAGGGAAGATAACCGCTACGTGAAGTTTGAATATAATCATGGTCACATGCAGCGCTCTAATGACATCATTGCTATGCTCTTAAATCCGAAATTGAACGAAAGGTTTAGTGTCGGTAACATCATTAGGTTTATATTCTTACTCGCGTTCACATCAAACACTTAGTGCATATCTAATACTCAAAGAAAGCAGTTATATTATTATTAATTGATTTCACACATAATTCATTTTCCCGCGACCGCTAATGAAGATTTGCACGTTAGTGTCGATTTTTTGCCATAAGCAATAATTAGCGCATGTAGATCTGTGCTCCGGGTAAATTTGTTTAAGATCGACCGAAGTGAGCATTTTTAGAAACAAAATTCGGTCAATAGCTCACCACTTATCAACATACCCGGGAGCTTTGCCAGCAGAGCGCTTGGTTACAAACACTCGAACACCGAGCGATGCGAATGCTCTCCGTGACTACAAGTCATTCTTCCCTCTGATTCATGTGGGAAATACGTCAGAAACCTTAGTTAGGTCAACTGGCCCTCATTCATAAACTGAAAAACTACTGAAAACTACCACCGAACCATGTCTATTTTCGAATTCCGCGTTCAAATTGCCAAAAATAATGAGGACTAGCAAGCGTTGCGATAGCCACAGTATTGATATGATGTAAGCAAGGCTAAGAAGGTTCAGTAACATGCTCTCCGGAACTATGTTTCTCTGGATCGCTTTCGATGCATTCCATAATCTTCCGTGTTTAATCAATACTGTAAAGTCACGACGCTTTAAGAATATAGTTAAATATCACTTAAAAAACACCCTAATAATAAGACCACCTCAAATTTAAGAACACATTTTTCAAGTCCATTTTGACGGTTTGCTCTTTATTCAACCTCAATATTAAGACCACATCAATAAGAAGACCAGTTGTCAAGGGTTCCAAGAGTGGCCATATTATTGAGTTTTTTCTGTATAGCAAACAGCTGATACAAAAAGCAGTTTTGTTAAATCTTAATGTACACAACTATAATTTCGCAGTTACATGTATATACATGTACATCAAGCCAAAAGCATGGATGTCTACCTATCCAACTAAGCGTTCGCAAATGCAGCAGGAAAATGAATCTAGCTTTGGGTTTTTGAAATCAAAGTACTTAGAAAGCTAATTCCATGAAGGTGATATATATAATGTTCGATATACATTAAGCGACACAGTAATACGTAACAGCTGGATTTTACGATCCATAGATTTAACAGCTCATGAGAATGTATTGTTTAGAGAGAAACTTATGATGCTAATCGAAAGTAGGAATTTTATCCAAACATAAAATGCAAACATTTGCAAGACGGAATTGAATAATAATGGCATTGACATTTTATCCGGAATGTCTTGGGGTAGACCGCATTACGTCTGGGCCCGGGATTATAAGAGATACTTCCACTTATCACTCAAATCTCAAACACAAAAAAATACTCATATGAGTTTGAAAGTGACTCATATTGAGCGTGAACAATGTATGATAATGTTTCATGAGTGCTGATTGGTCTTTGTGACCAATTGTCGTAGAGATCTTGGAGTGATGATTAAGTCTGAGAGTGACACTAAAACTCAATAATTATTCCCATATTTCATAATTACCAGAAAATATCGAAGAAAATTAACTAAAAAGAATATCCAGCACTCCATTATTCTCACTAAAATGTTCAATATCGGACTTATTAGAGTAAATCTGTAATTCGAGATTTGAGTGCTGAGTGTAAATATCTGTTATAATTCCGGGCCCTTGTCCGATAGTCGCGAGTCAGAATCCCCCCCCCCCCTCCTAGGGACTGATGTAAAGTATAGGCCTAAACGTTATCCAAAATCACGTTACGACAGTGTGAACACAAAGATGGTCGGCATAATTTGAAGGTTTAGATTGTTTGTGTAACATAAACAAATGCCGAGATGTTACGATTGCTGGTCACTCCCTATTCAAAATGGATTTCGGTTAGGTTGCGTATACCTTATCGAAAGCTTAACCAATCCGCGTCAAGTTTACAAACGTTGTTCGGTTCAAGAGAAGTTGGTTTAGTGGTTAACGTAAGATTTGATTGGTTTACACAACACTGAAAAGATCGTACAGCAACCACTAACACAACACACTGGAACTTACAGATGACCACATCATACTGCCGATTTTGTCCTGGAAGTGGGAATGTATTGTATATATGTGCAGGTATTTCAATTTTTTATGTATGTACTTTTCGAAGTATTTTGTCTAACAAAGAGGCGTAAAACACTGGTGACACTTGAAGTATCGTTTCACGACGCTTTTAGACAATCCTGACAAAAAACAAATAAACAACATCACTTAATGTAAGCACTTCTTTGTTTTCTCTATAATATTTACGTTACTTGTTTAAGTGCTCAGACATACTCGCATTTATTGCCGAAATAAGATTATTCGTTTATGCAGGTGGTGGAATAATTAGTGGTTTTATATCTTTACAACAATACCTATAACAATGCCGAACTTTGCTGAAGTTGCAGTCTTTGCTGCAGTCGGAAATAAATTGAAGGATATTGACGAAAAGTTAATACAAATTGTTCTATATCTAACACGATCCGACATAAATGCATTCGTTTCATTGTGGTACAAAGATAAAATATGGTTTAAGTCAATGCTCTACTTGTCAATGAAACTGAGGTTGGTGTTCGAAGGGAGATGTCAGGTTGGAATATTACGCCAACCAGTGTACCTAGGTTACCAACCAGTGTACATAGGTTACCAACCAGTGTACCTAGGTTACCAACCAGTGTACCTAGGTTACCAACCAGTGTACCTAGGTTACCAACCAGTGTACCTAGGTTACCAACCAATGTACCTAGGTTACCAACCAGTGTACCTAGGTTACCAACCAGTGTACATGGGTTACCAACCAGTGTACCTAGGTTACCAACCAGTGTACCTAGGTTACCAACCAGTGTACCTAGGTTACCAACCAGTGTACCTGGGTTACCAACCAGTGTACCTAGGTTACCAACCAGTGTACCTAGGTTACCAACCAGTGTACCTAGGTTACCAACCAGTGTACCTAGGTTACCAACCAGTGTACCTAGGTTACCAACCAGTGTACCTAGGTTACCAACCAGTGTACCTAGGTTACCAACCAGTGTACCTAGGTTACCAACTAGTGTACATAGGTTACCAACCAGTGTACCTAAGTTACCAACCAGTCTACCTAGGTTACCAACCAGTGTACCTAGGTTACCAACTAGTGTACCTAGGTTACCAACCAGTGTACCCAGGTTACCAACCAGTGTACCTAGGTGTACCTAGGTTACCAACTAGTGTACCTAGGTTACCAACCAGTGTACCTGGGTTACCAACCAGTGTACCTAAGTTACCAACCAGTGTACCTGGGTTACTAACCAATGTACCTGGGTTACCAACCAGTGTACCTAGGTTACCAACCAATGTACCTAGGTTACCAACCAGTGTACCTAGGTTACCAACCAGTGTACCTAGTTACCAACTAGTGTACCTGGGTTACCAACCAGTGTACCTAGGTTACCAACCAGTGTACCTAGGTTACCAACCAGTGTACCTAGGTTACCAACCAATGTACCTAGGTTACCAACTAGTGTACCTAGGTTACCAACCAGTGTACCTAGGTTACCAACCAGTGTACCTAGGTTACCAACCAGTGTACCTAGGTTACCAACCAGTGTACCTAGGTTACCAACCAGTGTACCTAGGTTACCAACCAGTCTACCTAGGTTACCAACCAGTGTACCTAGGTTACCAACCAGTCTACCTAGGTTACCAACCAGTGTACCTAAGTTACCAACCAGTCTACCTAGGTTACCAACCAGTGTACCTAGGTTACCAACTAGTGTACCTAGGTTACCAACCAGTGTACCCAGGTTACCAACCAGTGTACCTAGGTGTACCTAGGTTACCAACTAGTGTACCTAGGTTACCAACCAGTGTACCTGGGTTACCAACCAGTGTACCTAAGTTACCAACCAGTGTACCTGGGTTACTAACCAATGTACCTGGGTTACCAACCAGTGTACCTAGGTTACCAACCAATGTACCTAGGTTACCAACCAGTGTACCTAGGTTACCAACCAGTGTACCTAGTTACCAACTAGTGTACCTGGGTTACCAACCAGTGTACCTAGGTTACCAACCAGTGTACCTAGGTTACCAACCAGTGTACCTAGGTTACCAACCAATGTACCTAGGTTACCAACCAGTGTACCTAGGTTACCAACCAATGTACCTAGGTTACCAACCAGTGTACCTAGTTACCAACCAGTGTACCTAGGTTACCAACCAGTGTACCTAGGTTACCAACCAGTGTACCTAGTTACCAACCAGTGTACATAGGTTACCAACCAGTGTACCTAGGTTACCAACAAGTGTACCTAGATTACCAACCAGTGTACCTAGGTTACCAACCAGTGTACCTAGGTTACCAACCAGTGTACCTGGGTTACCAACTAGTGTACCTAAGTAACCAACCAGTGTACCTAGGTTACCAACCAGTGTACCTAGATTACCAACCAGTGTACCTAGATTACCAACCAGTGTACCTAGGTTACCAACCAGTGTACCTGGGTTACCAACTAGTGTACCTGGGTTACCAACCAGTGTACCTGGGTTACCAACTAGTGTACCTAAGTAACCAACCAGTGTACCTAGATTACCAACCAGTGTACCTAGATTACCAACTAGTGTACCTAGGTTACCAACTAGTGTACCTAGGTTACCAACTAGTGTACCTAGGTTACCAACTAGTGTACCTAGGTTACCAACTAGTGTACCTAGGTTACCAACTAGTGTACCTAGGTTACCAACTAGTGTACCTAGGTTACCAACTAGTGTACCTAGGTTACCAACTAGTGTACCTAGGTTACCAACTAGTGTACCTAGGTTACACACTAGTGTACCTAGGTTACCAACTAGTGTACCTGGGTTACCAACTAGTGTACCTAGGTTACCAACTAGTGTACCTAGGTTACCAACTAGTGTACCTGGGTTACCAACTAGTGTACCTGGGTTACAAACCAGTGTACCTAGGTTACCAACCAGTGTACCTAGGTTACCAATCAGTGTACCTAGGTTACCAACCAGTGTACCTAGGTTACCAACCAGTGTACCTGGGTTGCCAACCAGTACTAGTCTGATCCTTCGCAAACAACTGACAACTTGCCACATGAATCAGAGGTGCATAACAAATGTCTTTGGTCGTATGATCTTCAATCAAATAGTAGTGTCTAAGTTTGACGGTCTTCGACATCGAGATTTACGGTCAAGTACTTTACCAAATGAGTCAGTCCGGAGGACCTTTCGAAGGTTGGCAATATGAATAGTTACACTGAACTGAATTCACAATGGTTTGACATTTCACACAGATCTGAATCGAACAATGTGATTACTTTGTAAATGAAGCGTAATAAACTACGCAAACAATGGGTAGATGAGATTTGACACATCGAAGCCAAAAATAACGAACGTATGTTAAACAGTTACGTAATTAATTGCGTAATTTATGTATCATAAAGGATCCAATAAAACAACCAGCGAATAGGTGAGTAAATAACGGAAACGTGTCATCGAATTAAATTTAAGCTTTATGACATTGCGTTTAACTTGGTCTGTGATGCGTTCTATACGAAAATCGAAAAATATTCTATCCAAATAAATCTGAATCGGGTACAATTTGTCTAACAGGTTATACCGTTGTTTGGTGTCTCTCTAGGAGCAAAACAAAGTGAATCCATCTCTGGTCTCATGGTTGTATCCCTGTGATCGGACATTTTCTGTTTAGGAATTACGTATGATAGGGTTTAAAGACCTGGGTTTAAATGATCTGTTTGTTTATTTCTCAATACTGTAAACTTTGCAGTCTATGAGCATGCAATATTAATAAATAATTACAACCGTTGAACATTTACGATATATGGTCAATGTCAACATTAATAATATCAGAATATATCTATATAGTTTTAACAGTTCTAGTACAATGTACATGTACATGTAAATACAATATGTGATACAAATCTAAATAGCGTTAGTTTTACATATAATGATAAATTCTAATTAACCTATATCAGTATTAACATTGTACTGAAACACGCAGTGTATCCAAGGAAACATTGATGTATCTATAAATGTATGTAAATATAGAAGGACATAGGGAACGTGGAGTACTAAGATTAAAATGTTTTGTTTCTCATTTCAAATGATTTGTAGGTATACATGGCAATATTTCTTATAATAGTTTTGTTATTTGAATTGTGCGATCGCACATTAATATGTATTGCAAGCATATTGTGACTTTTAGACCACTTTGAAAATTGTTGTATTTTCAATTTAAAAAATTCAAGTGTGTTTAACAAGCGAGGATATTCACATTCGAGGTTGTCTGATTATCGCGTTAAAATGTTGAAGAAAAATAAAAACTGACAATGAAAATTTGACCATATTAATGAGGAGGTCATATTTTCCAGGCGGTCTTTAAGGGAGGTTTGACTGTATTTCGCCTCGTGGTGTTTGCAGCCTAAGAGAACACATTTATAAATATTTTTATTGTCACAAAGGCTATTAATATTAATATATACAGCTGGATCCGGGCTACCAATGTAACATATGGTTTCCAACATGTATGCATGTGTCACCAGATTAATGTATGCAGTTTGACAAACGTAATCCGGATAACCATTTTGTAGGAAGTCAAGTGATAAATGGTCAGTATAAAAAAACAACAATTTCCTTATATTGTGTCCGCCACACTGCAGAATGGAGAAATTAATTGATATTGCGCAAGATGTTGCCGTACCTTTTGGGTAGACATGATTAAAACCATGCAAACCGTTCTCGAAACTTTACGGACTTACGGACCGACATAGAGTAGAATCCAAGCAGAAAAAGTCAAATGAAGGCTTAAACACTTTGATCAATAAATATTGTGACAAACCGTTTGGTATATACTGGCCAAAACGGCTTCCCCTCCATTTGTTAATCTTTGCTACATTATGACAAAGTGATCAGAAACTTTGCATGTATTTTTTTCACAAGTTTACATCGCATTTTCTGTTTGTCAATTCGTTTGAATCATAAATGGGAAAAATTTTTGCCCTCAAAATCAGCAGAAGATTGAGCTAGTATATTTATAAAATAAACAGTCGGTCCTCGTTCATTCGGATTCAATGGGTCCGATTTATCGAATTGTACATGATTTCGAATAACCGATTTCAATTCGACGTGCATAAGAAGATACATAGGTACCTACAAGGACCTTATACTTATTTCGGATTATACCGAGTATTCGGATAGAAGGTTGTTGAATAAACGAGGTCCGACTGTATGTGAAATAATACTGTCGGGTAAGCACTTTTGACCGGTATATATCATAACAGCTTAAACACCTTGCAATCACACGCAAACGTCGGTGTACGGTCCATGTCATTCTCTGAGATGTTTAACCCAAATGATAGCTGTTATTATGCAGGGATATTTGTACGTCACTGCAAAACAAAAAGTATTGCAAAACGACATTTTTAGGGAATTACATCACTTTTAATATAGTCATCAAGACTAGACCTACAAAAATGTCTGAGTTTCACAAATTTAATACAGCAAATATGTTTGCATATACATTGTACAATAATATTTTACAAATTAACGTATATTACTCTTTTCTTTAAAAAAAAGGATCGTCTCAATGTTTAGGGATAATTATTTTGCTTCTGCTCGCCGCTGAATCATAAACCTTTCACTGAAATGTTTCAACTAGCGTTTTCAATTAATGTGAAAACATGACGTTATAACGAGAAAACATGACGTCACCTTTATTGCATGTTTCTCAGAAACGAGGCTCAGTGCATTTGGGCAAAAAATCTCAGAGACTGCAACATATATCAAGACTGGTATAAATGTGTGTCCTTGAATATACTTGGCAATCATACTGATTTTCACAGTAGTTCTCTATTAGCGTTAAGCATCTACGGTATTTGACTACTACTCAGATACCCGGGTAGGAAGTAGTTACAGAGAAGCTCTTACTTTTCTTCGCTAATCTATTCAACAAACTGGTACACAAAACATCTATAATTTGTTCTAGTGAATCTTTCATAATAAATTTAGTATTACAGGTATGTGAATGCTATTCTCTGCTGGCAATACCCTGTAATGACGCTGGCTCGGTAGTTGGTCCCCATCAAGTCAGATAATCTTGTTTTATGATAAAAATCATACCTGCTATTTTGCAAAGAGCAATAAATGTCGTGTAGGTTATGCTGATATTTTGTGTCTTAAAACTGTCAGTGGTAATAGGATTTTGCAGCAGGAACTAAATAGAGGAACGTGCAATAATATCTACAGATATTGTACCTGTTTGATGGAAGTAACAATGACTGCTGCCGGATCAAAGTCAGATTAAAGTGCTTTAAGTTCAGTCTTATTATTTTACATCGATTTTGTAAAACATTCTTACAAACTATCACTCTCTTACTAATCTCTCTCGATCCCTGCTTCCTGGTCTGCTATCCAGTACTTGAGGTAAAAGTGGGGAGATTGATTGTGAAGTTTGTCATCAAACCTGTCAAAGCGAGACTCGAACGAGATCCAGGAGATAGCCGCTGTATCCCTCAACCGCTACGCCTCCCATGATTCAAGAACTTGTTCATAACCGCTTAGAAAAGCACATTTGAATAATTTACAGTAAAACCTCACCTACATACCACCTCAATAATAAGACCACCTCAATATAAAGACCACACTTTTCAAGTCCATTTTCACTTGTTTGCTATTAATTCAACCTTCATATTAAGACCACCTCAATAAGAAGACCAGTTTTCAAGAGTCCCAAAGGTGGTCTTATTACTGAGGTGTTACTGTATACAGTACAGCGTCAAATGTTATCCTCTCACATTGATCGTTATAAGTTGAAGTAAGAAAAATTGGTTGAAAATTCGAAACATACAAGACATTTTAGCACATATTCTAAATATACTGTGCATTCTCTCCAAATCAACTCTCTCTTGAGCAACAACCTCTCTTCAACAATAGTATCCATTTTCCCTGGAATAAGAATTTACTATCCATAGAACTTCTCTAGAAAGGCACGCTCTCAACAACGGTCAAAGTATACGTCTTACAAAGGATGTTACTCTGTAGAGGGTGCACTGTATAATATTATATAATATGTAGCTTTCATTTTGACAATCGGATCATTAGCGTCTGTATGTTTCGTTTTCGAATAAGGTAATCTTGATGTGTAAGCTGTGTGAGCCGAAACTGGTCCTGTGTCATGCTGTTAGTTGACCGGTATCACTTTTAACAGTATGTTTCTGTTTTCGTGAAAGTGTGTTTTTCATGTCAAACTTTGAACATGACTGAGAATATTTCTTACTATTTTGTCATATCTCTCTTTAAATGCTTAGCTGTTCGATACTGTTCGTTCTTACATTACAATATTGCTTTTTTCTGATTTTTTATGTTTCATTTGATACTTGGAATAATATTGTCATATATTGTATGTGTCATAATTTGCATATGTATGTTTATTTCTTTGTGTTAATTGTAGATATGTTATGGTCATTAGTTATTGGAGGTAATGAAAGTATATGTACATGTATTTCTACAACCGTCCCAGCATGTTTAAAGCTATTGAAATGTTAAATTGTCATAACAAGAATGGTGTACGTAATATTGACGTGTATGTATACAAGTCATTTGCAGAAAAAAAATGTTAATGAATGTATATGATGTGATATCAGACAACATACATGTATATATTCTTTATATTCAAGTCTCGTCTACAGTACAACATAATAAAAACAATAGATCAACTATATAAAAGTAGGCTACATGTATAAGTTCGGAGGACATTATATTTTATTCTGACAATCATGACTTGGATATATATTGTTTGTATAGCTTTTAAAGTACATTTTCAACCTGCTGTATAAGGAGAATATTGATACTAATTTAATAATTAATATAATTCATAATTTGCTTATATTAAGATGCACAATTTGTACTTAGACGTTTGACCGTCATTTGACCAGCATATATACTGCATGCATTGTTGGACATAGGTCATTTATGACCTCTTTACACATGTATATGATATGTTTTTTGTTGAATAAAACTCTTCTGTATGCGGAAACTATGAGACTTTTCCAATGTACGTGAGGAATACGAGGCACGCGAATCATTTAGATAATGTTGAATTGTGTTTCTCAGGTCAGATGTCGTATAGTTTATAGAGTAGTAATACCGCATCACGTACCGAGATTGAGTTCAGGTATATTCATACGCGTACCATCGAGGCCTCTTTCCGAACTGTTACGGAAATTGCCGAAATGTTGCGATTGTCATTTTGATGACGGTATTCAAACATGTGATTATAATTGACATGCACAGTATTAGCATTTGTCGGAAGTGATAACGACATGTACAATAGAAAACAATAGCTTTTGTTAGAAATTATGAACTTATAATTGCAAAAACGTGTTGAAAACTGTCAGTTCACTTATTTAAATTTATTTCCAACAATTGACAATTAAATATGAACTTCATCAGCAGTTTATTTCATATTTTGTTCAAGTAATAAGCCTTCGTCATGCTTTATACACGTATATGATCATATCATTGCATTACTCAGTATATGCTTTCAGCATGTCCAGGGGTGAACAGTGCAACACGTGTATCTACTTCTTGGTGTATATACAGATAGTTGAGTTTCGCTTTCCACCCTCGATGTGAGGATGAATATAATATACTTTGTACACAAGGGCGAGACTAGAGTTACTATACTGTAATTTATTTTGCATTCGCCCGAAAACAAATATCTGTCAAGTACACTTGAGAGTAGTTATATATACTTGTTGATGTCAACAATTTAAGTCTTTACTTTTTACCGTTTTGCGTCGTTAATTTAACTTATTTAACGCTGTACTTACAATTATGAAGTATAATAAGTATGTTATATATAGTATTATATACCATCATAGTGACTGTATTTAACCATGCGCCGACCAAGCCTTGAGGGAACAGGGGTCCGGACAGCCCCCCCGCAGTTTTAGCAAAATTGGGTTCTCCATATCTAATCCTACGTCAAGACGGGGTCCCAACCAGAAGCTGAACCCCCTGACGTAAATGGCTGGATCCGCGCATGTTTAAGTATCGTATACGAACAGATGTGATGAAGTAAAAGATATAAAAATGAAGAACAAGTAATCGTACATTATAAGTGGATGTCAACCTTTTAAACACGTGTACACTATAACCTCACTTAAAGACCACCTTGAAATTAGGACAACCTCACTTAAAGACTACCTTGGAATAAGGACAACCTCACTTAAAGACGCCCTTGAAATTAGGACAACCTAACTTAAAGACCACCTTGAAATTAGGACAACCTCACTTAAAGACCACCTTGACATTAGGACAACCTCACTTAAAGACCACCTTGAAATTAGGACAACCTCACTAAAAGACCACCTTGAAATTAGGACAACCTCACTTAAAGACCACCTTGAAATTAGGACAACCTCACTTAAAGACCATCTTGAAATTAGGACAACCTCACTTAAAGACCACCTTGAAATTAGGACAACCTCACTTAAAGACCATCTTGAAATTAGGACAACCTCTCTTAAAGACCACCTTGAAATTAGGACAACCTCACTTAAAGACCACCTTGAAATTAGGACAACCTCACTTAAAGACCACCTTGAAATTAGGACAACCTCAGTAATGAAATCAGTATTTTCAAGGAACATTTTTTATATATATCTTCTACATTTTAACTCGACAATCAGACCACCTTATAAGTAAGTACGACTTTCTTCCGAATTAATGGTGGTCTTGTACTAACCAATCATCTTACTAAATAACATGCATAATTAGACATTTCGCAAAATGAAAGTGACTAAAATCATTTATAAACACCACGTCTCGGGAAGAAAATATTCACAAATACATAATTTAGAACAGTTATGCGTATTATGATACGCAAACTGTAGCATTAATACTCGTATCTCGTTAATTCGAATAATACATGGTTTCGCATACCCCATTTTAATTCGACTTTCACAAGAAGATACATCGGGACCTGATATTTATTTCGGATAATACCAAGTATTCGGATAGAAGGATGTCGAATAAACGAGGTTCGACTGTAGTTGCTTAGTGGTATACAAAAACGAAATAATGTATTCAACATGAGCGTATAACATTACAATGTCCGTTGTTGTACAATCATGGATGTAGGATTGAATCTCAGTAAACTCATCACGAATCTCTCATTAACAGTTATATTTATTTTACCTATCACGAAAAGTACACACTGAAGTGAACCCGGATTTATGTAACGCTATAAAAACTCGTTTTAACAAATAAAAATGCATTTTATTTCCTGATAAACACGATATCATGTAAGAATTAAAATTTCAAACTTTATTTCAATTTCCGCGTTTGTATTTGACTTCAAACAATTATAAATTGACTGAAGATGATTGATTACACTTCTTCATTACCTGACTGATTCACATGGAAAAGTTGCCTGGTTCCCGACGTAGGTACTTAGTACGATAACGTAATATTAAGATGCAGGTAATCCAGACTAATGGGAAAGTTGTCTGGTTCCAGACGTATGTACGTAGTACGATAACGTTATGTTAAGAGGCAGGTAATCCGGAATAATGGGAAAGTTGTCTGGATCCTGGCGTATGTACGTAGTACGATAACGTTATGTTAAGGGGCAGGTAATCCAGACTAATGGGAAAGTTGTCTGGTTCCTGGCGTATGTACGTAGTACGATAACGTTATGTTAAGGGGCAGGTAATCCAGACTAATGGGAAAGTTGTCTGGTTCCTGGCGTATGTACGTAGTACGATAACGTTATGTTAAGGGGCAGGTAATCCAGACTAATGGGAAAGTTGTCTGGTTCCTGGCGTATGTACGGAGTACGATAAGGTTATGTTAAGGGGCAGGTAATCCAGACTAATGGGACAGTTGTCTGGTTCCTGGCGTACGTACTTAGTACAATAACGTAATATTAAGGGGCAGGTAATCCAGAATATTGGTATTGCAGAAGATCATGTTACAATTTGGTTCAATGATCTACAACAACAACTGAGAACGTCTAAAATCCGTTCAAGTCCGTACCCTTACCGGTATATACCGATAACAGCCGCTAAGTCAAATACAATATCTGATTAATGAAAACTCGAAACTGTCACTCAAAAACCCACGACCGTAGTATAAACCCGCTTTACTACAGATGTTTTGAAAACTCGTTCAAAACTCGAAACGTATAGCAAATATGGTCCCTATACCATTTAATCACACAAGTTCATGAACAATCTTCAAATCGTAGTATCCGTTTCAATGGAAAGTTCAAGATTACGATCGGAAAATTTCTAACAAATTAGGTGTGCGTAATAACTTTACATATTTTACTTAGAGACTCTGTATTCACTCGGGTAAATGGAATCTTGTATATACCCACTGAAATAAGCTGAGTCGTGTCAAACAGTTGTTATCAAAATTATACAGTCGAACCTCATTTATTCGATTTCATCAGGCCATAAATTATTTCGAATAATACATGGTTTCGAAAAGCCCGTTTCAAATCGACATTCATCGGATAATATTTCGGATGATACCAATTATTCGGATAAAATGTTGTCGCATAAACGAGGTCCGATTGTAGGCTATATATACTCTTCAATGCAGTATCTGTATTCACGATTAATTAGCTCAACCCACATTATATGTCCTTGCATGCCAATCACCAACGTAAAATTGAAATTTTGAAAGTACATAAAACTCATAGCGATGAGGGCATAACCAATTTCGGATGATACCAAGTATTCGGATAGAAGGTTGTCGAATAAACGAGGTCCGCTTGTAAGAGGAAAAGTGGGTGGTAACAACTCGTATTAGACATAAAACATGAATTCGCCTAATGCTCGACTGTGTTCATGTACGCTTTCATAAGTATATATCACCACATGTTAAACTCTGAAATGATTGCCTTGGCAAAGTACGCACAAAATCAAACATAAAAGTAATTTGTTGATTTTAAATTATCGCCCGCTATTGCCGGTGTTAAATGGGTATTTCACTTTAATTACGTACCATCACTAAATTAGACGATAAAACGATAAACGCAGTCTGGCGTACTATGCGCCTACAATACAGTCACGCAGTTTCACAACTTTTATAACCCTGAAGTTCACCATTTACAATGCTTATTGCCTTGAGCCATCGAGAACAGAACAGAACAGAACAGAAATATCGGGATGATTTACATATAAGGTGTGGTCACTGTAACTTCCCAACCTTTGTGAGTGCAAAACCAAGAACTATTTTCATGATTCCTAGTTTCAGATTGAACATATACAGCGGACTCTTGTTGGCTCGAACTCGTCGGGAATGACGAGATTATTTCGAGCAAAGCGTAGTTCTAGACAACCGATTTTTTTTATCAAACCTCAATAATAAGACCGACTCAGAATTAAAACAATTTCCAAAGTCCATGTTCACTGTTTTGCTCTGTATTCAACCTCAATATTAGGACCACCTCAATAAGAAAACCTTTTTCAATGGTTCAAAAGGTGGTCTTATTATTGAGGTTTTACTGTATATGAATATTTTTAATACACGGTATGTACACAAGCATAATATACCCTTGAAAATGGTCTTACTATTGAGGTTGAATAAGATGCAAAACAGCGGAAATGGACTTGAAATTAGATGAGGTTTTACTGTATATATGATTATGGTCTCGTCCACATTTATAAAAAAAACATGTGGTCATTCTTTTTAGACCTACAACAGACTGTACCTATATGATTCTAATAATCGTACAATATTCTTAAAGCTATTTGCAGTGATGAAACCCATCTATTATAGTCCTTAGTTGGAAATACTGTACACACTAATACTGTAATCTGTATGCATAATGGGAAAAACGATTAAACTAATCATTTTTTCGATGAATTTGTAATTTATAATGTCAAGGCCAGTATTTTAATGCATTTTTTTGCTGTGCAGAATATATTTTTCAAGGGGTGAACAGGAAAGTAGGGAAAATGAGACTGTTTACTTACGTGAAAAATAATTGCGATTGGAAAATGAGATACCACACTTATTCATGAATATTTGACATCAATATATGGACCGACATATCATTAACAAAAGTTTGGATGCGTCTGAAGCGAGTTAATATTTGAATAAAGATTGAATTACAGATGTATATGCAACGGCAACCATGCGCATAGTCTATATTATGTCAAGGTCTATTTTCAAATGACAACTTGATATTGTAAAGCTGCGTGTTTATAGGGCATTATACATGTACGGTATAATCATATAAACAGATTGAAAGCTTGTTTAAATACTAGAAAGAGCAAAGATGTCGGTAAAATCCACATAACATTAAACTCATCAATACAATACAGTAAAACCTCTAATAAAACCACCTTTGGACATTAAACCCATCAATACAATACAGTAAAACCTCTAATAAAACCACCTTTGGACATTAAACCCATCAATACAATATAGTAAAACCTCTAAT